>OZ024933.1:112169713-113496497 GCA_964017235.1 Sabellastarte sp. h YS-2021
TCTGCTGGTACCTGGTTCCTGAGTCCTATCCCTTGTTGCAGGTTAAAGAACCTCAAACACGTTGCTAAATGGCCATCCTTGAGCCTCTCTTTTGTCTTTTAGTTACGGGAATGTCAGTAATTGGAGAGTTGGACTGGACTGACCAATGGGTCATATCGTGCTTTTGAGTCCTGTAGTTCATAGACATATTGTGCTGAGTATAAACACAAATACCAAAAAAGTGTACCCCAAAAAAGCTATTTTTTGATCATATGACCTTGATAAAGATCAAACGTCAAATTTAATATGTGGAAAAATTTTTACACGCCTAAGGTATATACCGCAGCTGCCAAATATGGTTAGAAAGCTAATAATAAGGGAGACATTCAAGGGAGACCATAATGGCCGGGGGAAGGAAACTGAAGTGAAAACAAGTAAGCACCCTTTCAGGGACACTTAATTATTCAAAGTGTACTACAAAAACATTTAGTGACAACTAGTGCTGTGAATCGCCCCCATTTCCAGGGTTGATTAATCGTCCATTTTGCCCGACCATTAATCATCGACCAGAATCTACTTTTTACTCCATTGTTGGTCATTATATCATGAAACACATTCCGGGATAAAGTACAGGTCTATCTGGTAAAAATAAGTGTTAAGATATTTAGAATCTACCAAAAAGACTCATTGCCTGTAAACATGGTGGTAGAAATAAACTTGAAATTTATGACAAATCTGTTAATTTATTATGTAAGAAATGTATAAAATATATGAAAACTAGACCTACGCATTGGAGAACCGTCCCAAACCTCTACGACCAATAATAAGCGAGTTATAAGCACTTTTAAGTTTGGCTATCCTTGTTTGACCTTGAAGGAGGGGCCCAAGGTCAAATCCGAAAAACAAAAAGATTCCCAGCCCATGATTTCCTATAGGATGGTTTACCATCCCAAACCTCTATGACCAATAATAAGTGAGTTATAAGCACTTTTAACTTTGGCTATCCTCGTTTGACCTTGAAGAAGGGGTCCAAAGTCAATTCCGACCACACCAGATGATTCCCTGCCCATGATTTCCTATATGTTGGTTTACCATCCCAAACCTTTAGGATAAATAATAAGCGAGTTATAAGCACTTTTAAGTTTGGCTATCCTCGTTTGACCTTGAAGGAGGGGTCCAAGGTCAAATCTGACAACATCAGAAGATTTGCAGCACATGATTTCCTATAGGTTGCTTTCACATTGCAAACCTCTAGGACCAATAATAAGGGAGATATAGGCACTTTTAAAGTCCGCTATGTGCGTTCCTTCAGCACTCCATGGATGACCTTGAATTAAGAGTTTCAAGGTCAAATGTGTGCAAGGTTGTAGAGGACATGTATATCTGTTATATATATCGCCTATGAAGAGATTCAACCTTCTACCTATGAGAAACAGCCAGTAGAAAAATGTAGATTATTTTCAAAGAAATGCCCGTGGTGGCCATCTTGTTTTTCAGAATGAAGTTATTTTCCTTCCCAGAGAAGCTTACCCCCAATGAAGATATCCTGCAAATTTGGTGAACCTAGCTGCTGTCGTTTTCCTCTTAGAGCGTTAACGCCGAAAATCTCTCTACGGGCGGTGGCGTAGCGAACACTGAACCAAAGTATCCACCGGATGCTTCCGGTGAATACAAATATGTGGATATTAAGATAAATTAGGAAAGATAAGATTAAGCTGAATAGTCGATCGCAATTGTACACTGTCACTGACGATTAATCTGGTAACACTCTCGCCTCCCACCTCTGAGGCCGGGGTTCGATCCCCGTCATGCCCTCGAGTGGGAAAGCTGGTAGTTGCTTGCCGTTGGTCGGCAGTTTACAGTACAGAACCCTAGCGAACTTAATGTACTGGTTTCCTCTGCCCTTCCAACTACCCGTCGTGATATGACCTGTAGAGTGTTGAAAGCGACGTAAAACCCCAAATAAATCAAAAACCGATGATTAATCAAACAAACATCTGAAAAAAAAAGTTGGTAGGTGCATGTGTGCCATGAACAGATTGGGTCAATCTGGGTTTCGAACCCAAGACCTTGGGATCACAAGTCCAACACTCTACAGACAGGGCTACAGTGGTTACTATCTGCTTCTGATGTTTAAATGATATATGTTGAATATGAATATAAAACTTATTGTTTAACTTACGATTTCTAGATCATTTCTACTAAGTACTGTTATAATACCCCATACCTTTCTAATGAATCTACAAATGATGTAAATAATACACATGTAGGTCACATGGTTTCTGAAATATTGACAAGAAAAATTCTGAAGGAGAATGGCGTGATATTAATTAATGTAACAGAAGCAGATTCCTTGTATACACACAATTGAAAATAAGACAAGAAATCAGTGCCGCGAATGGGCTCTGTGTCACCTGACTGTGTGTTCCGAGTTACAAAGTAGAAGTAAAAGAAGAAAAGGACACAAAAGATGTGCCCCGCAAATGTTATTCAGAAGTAAAGTACAAAGTAGGTGGAATAGCATATTGGGTAAATAACATGTTTTAACAAAATACTGTAAATTTGAAAATTTTAATTACTTAAATGTAGCTTTTATAAGCTACCAGCTTACCATGTGGGACTTAATGCTGTTCTCGGGTTGCCACACCCGGGCCAACGTCTTAGAAAAAAAGACAGTTCTTGTTAGCACCGGATATACTGGTAGTTGTTGTCACGTGATAACTTCTGACCAATCGCCCTACTTTCTCGTTGAAATTTTCTAAAACCTACCCCTCAGCTGTAAACAGCGGGGAGGCAGGGTGGGACTCTTCTAAGTCCCACATGGTAAGCTTGTAGTTTATAAAAGCTACATTTAAGTAATTAAAATTTTCAATTTTACGCTACAATAGCTTACCATGTGGGACTTAATGCTGAATTCAACCGCCCGGTGGCGGGATTACAGCTGAGACTGGAAGATATGTCATTTTTTCTAAGATTTGAATTAATATATATAGAATAGTGTTAGAAATACCAGTCTGAGTCCCATTTACAGTGCCCCGATCCCGAAGACCGGGCCTGTAACGAGCCAAAAACCTAAGTAGAATGAGGGACAGTGCTAAAAACTGTCTAGATGTTTGATTGTACGACGGAAGTGCAGCAGTGCTCACTTCGAGGTCTAAGGGTCCCTAAGGGCCCTTCACGAGTGACTGACCAGCCCAATGGTTGGACATCTCATAAATTTTTGCTACCTGAATATGAGATTAATGACAACTTAATAAGTCCTTAATGCAAATTACTTGATAACTAAAAAACAAAAATGACCTTACCCGTAACATCTTGAAGGTAAAGGAATACCTAGATCCTGGGAGAGACTCCTAAGACTTGGTTGTAACGGATGTGCCCCCCCCCCCCTTTTTTCTTTCCGAGGACAACTGATCTGAGGGGAAGGATCTAGGACGCATTGTGCCGCCCCTACGGGTCCCAGATACATATTGTTGTCGGTGTCTGACCATGTAAGGTCTTTTAGGTAAAAATTTGTAAATGTGTTGTGAGCTTTCCAGTGACAGGCTTGCATGATTTGGTCCACCGATACCCCACCGTAAAAGGCCTTAGAGGCCGCGAAGGCCTGAATGTCATGCGCTTTAACTTGGACCAAGTCCAAGGCTTGTTGATCTGCTTGTTTGTAACAAAGTAGGATGGTTTGTTTCAACCAGCAAGAGAGTGTAGCGGGTCTGATGTCTGAGGTATGTCCTTTCTTAAAGGAGATGAAAAGGAGGGAACGAGACCCTCTCAGGTCTTTGGTTCGGTCCAGATAATACCTCAGGGCCCGCACCGGACACAAGGTCCTGTCTTCTTTAAATTGTCTATCTACAATGGTAGTCAAAGCAGGAATGGTCACTGGAGACACACTTTGAGAACCTTCTCTTGCTAGTTGGTTTTTGGCTATGAAATCAGAAGAAGGGAACAAGGCAACCTTTTTCCATTGGCCTAGATTAGATACTTTGTTTGCGACCCAGGCATGGATTTCGCTGCGGCGTTTGCCGGAGGCCAAAGCTAGCAAGAAAGCAGTTTTGAGAGTAAGATGCTTGAGGTCTGTGTCTTTCATGGGCTCAAAGGGTGCTTTGGTGAGCTCGTTTGAGGACAACAGAGAGGTTCCACTTAGGTAAATTTCTGGAACTTTTTGGACGATCCCTGTGAAAACTGGAGAGTAACCTATGAAGGTCTGCATTATGAGCAATATGGTGGGCCGTTGGGCCCAAAGTGTCAATGATTGCAGTCCTGTAACCATCAATGGTTGAGGGGCGCCTGTTTAGGTTTTGGTACAGGTACATGAAAAAATCTGAGATTTGTTTCACAGATGGAGAGGTGAAATCCACCGAATTTTCTCGGTATCATTTTTCAAATAGGCCCACTTTGACTTGTAGATGGTCCTTGTTGATGACCGCTGAGGAGCAGCAATTCTCTCTGCCACCTCCACAGAGAAGCCTTGTTCTTGGAGTTGTCCGCTCCTAGACACCAGACGTGGAGGTTCAGCTGTTGTGGGTTGTTGTGGAACACATACTTGTGGGACTGTTTGAGTAGGGTCGTTGACACTGGGAGTTGTAGTGGGATCTCTGTTGAGAGCTGCACTAGGTCCCAAAACCAGGGCATCCCTGGCCAGCCTGGGGCTATTACGATGATCAGGCAATGGCATTGCTTGATCTTTTGGATCATCTTGTGAAGGAGAGCCGTAGGAGGGTAAGCATAGGCTGTGAGGTTGGTCCAGTTTTAATGTTTAGAGCATCTATGTCCCAAGCCTTTGGGTCTGGGACAGGAGATACGTACAGTGGAAGTTTATGGTTCAGGTGAGTGACAAATAAGTCTACATGAGGTGTGAACCACTTCTGGCAGATCTGTTTGAACACCTGCGGATGCAGAGACCATTCTGTTGACTGCACTTGGTTGGACCTGGAGAGTAGGTCGGCCATCAGATTCAGGCACCCTGGAATGTGCCTGGCTTTCAATGTTATGTGGTAGTGATGGCACCAGGTCATGATCTTCCACAGGAGAGCACACATTTTTGCTGAGTGAGTTCCTCCTTGTTTGTTGATGTAGGCTACCACTGTTGAGTTGTCCGTCGCAACTAACACTGTTTGGTTCTGGCACTGGTCCTTGAAGTCTCGAAGGGCCAGGGACACCGCCTTCAATTCTAGGACATTTATGTGTAGCCTTTTTTCCCGATCTGACCACAGACCCTTTGTAGAATTTTGGTCTAAGTGAGCGCCCCAACCTTTGTTTGAGGCGTCGGTAAAGAGTTGGATACTGTGGTCTTTGGGATGAAGGTCTGCACCTTTCATCATGTTTGAGGGATTTTGCCACCAATCTAGGTGGGCTGCAATGGCTTCTGTCCAAGGAAGGAGGTTGTCCAGCGACTGAGGTTATCTCCAGTGCTCCTGGAGATGAAACTGAAAGGGCCTCATGTGAAGGTGTCCCTCCGGGACCATTTTCTCCATTGAGGCTAGCAACCCAATTAGCGACATCAAACATCTTGCAGTCAAAACACGTTTTGACTTGAGGTGTAGGATCAAATCCTGGAGTTTGAGCCATCTCTCTTGAGTGGGTTTTACAAGGGCTGAATCTCGATGGTACTCGTAACCCACGAACGAAAACACCTGAGTAGGTTTCAGTTCTGATTTTTCCTGATTTATTATCCACCCCAAGGACACGGTTAGGCCTACCACAGCCTGAGTGTTCACTTGGACTTCCTCCTGAGACTGGGACCTGATCAGCCAGTCGTCCAGGTATTGGTGAATTCTGAGTCCTCTTGAGAGGGCCATTAGTTTCACTTCCTTTACAATCATTGTAAAGACCTGGGGGGCTATGGCTAGTCCGAATGGGAGGGAGGTGAACTGGAACACCTGAGCCTTATAGCAAAACCTTAGGTATTTCCTTGAGTTTGGGTGGATGGCGATGTGCAGGTAAGCGTCTGACAGATCTATCGACGATACCCACTCCCCAGGAATCAGGGAGGTTTCCATTTTGAACTTTTCTACGTGTAGAAAAGTGTTGAGCCTGCTTAGGTCTATGAATGGCCTCCACCTTTGGTGAGGCTTGGGTACTAGGAACAGGCGACTGTAAAACCCAAGAGATTTTACATTTTCCACCCTTTCGATTGCGTTCTTTGACAGGAGAGACTGGATACAAGTGGCCGGGGCTTGGTCTTTTTGCTGGGCCTTGTACTCTGACAGAATCAGAGGAAATCGGACCAAATTTGGCTTTGAAAGGAATGGCAGTACATAGCCATTGGTGATAATGTTTAACACGTTTTGAGAACATTTGTTTGTTAGCCAGTCTCTCCTGAAAGAACGGAGGCGACCTCCTACTGGTGGACTGAGTGAGGCTTTGGAGGAGTCATTGGGAAGGGGGGTTTCCACGCCCCCTTCCCCTATTGTGGGGTCAAAAACGACCCCTGGAGCCTCTGAAGTTCGGTTTTCCCCTTCCTGAGGAAAACGATTGGTTACTGCTTTGAGAGGAGTTGCCCCCATAGGGGCGTTTCCTGTAGGAGCCTCTTTTCTTGTGGGGACCACGAAAGGGCTTATTCTGGTAGGGTGCGAAACCCTGAGAGTCTTTTGAGGTGCCTTTTTTGAGACTTCCTTCACAAGTTGAGACTCGAACAAGGACGGGTCCCAAAAGGACGAGTTCCTAAGTTCTTGACGTTTCGTTTCCCCCAACTGTGGATGTAAGAGTCATCTTGGCTTCGCGCCTAAGCAAGCCTGTATTAACCATAGAATATAACTCCCTCTGGAGAATATGGGCTAGAGATTTGCTGAGACAGGTGAGGGCCCTGTGTTGAATAAGAACTGTCTTATTCCAGAAATCCATGTACTCAGCGACTTCCTCATATCCGTGCTTTCTCAGGATTGGCACCTTTCTGAATCTGAAACTTGATCTTCTTGACAGTTGATTTGATGCTATGTTGACACTTCTCCAGGGAAGCATTGCAAGAAGAAGAAGTTTTGGCAAAGGCAGCGATGAAATTGAGAGTTGAGATATTTTGTCTAGCCTGATGCTCCAGCTCCTTGAGAACTGGCAGGGGGACCTTTGCTAAAGGGGCCCCAGATGGTTTAGGAGTAATACAGATCTTGGCGAAGTCTGTATTTAACTCCTGAATTTTGTCCTGAAAACAGGGCTGTCGAACCCTGTACCACTTAGAAGTGGAAGGAGGAGGCTTGACATATTTACCCTCAGATAAATTAGCAGCCTTAAAGTCATGTTGAAATTTATCAAAGGCGTCCTTGTTAACTGAGCTAAGGGGTAGAATAGAGGAAGGACCTCTAGGTCTGAGCTCTTGACGGCCTTTTTCATCGTCCAGACCCAACATTGAAGTTGAAGACCTAGGCATAGACTCCCTGGGGTCAGGGAGTGAAAGGGCATGTCAGACAGAGCATGAGGGCATGTCAGACAGAGCTACTTCCCTATAATAAGGGGGGTCTGGATCATGTTGTGGAAGGTCTTGATCAGAAACAGCCCGAGGGCTGAGCCCTAGAGGGCTTAGAAGACCTGTGTCTGGCTGCAGGGGACTGATCGTCCCCTGAAGAAGATGACACATATCTGGACCTTGACTTGTGTTTACTCTTATCAGAGTGCTTTTTAGGTCTGGTAGAAGGGATCCGAGGTTCATCGGATTCCTCATTTAGTTGGTCCGAGGCAGATCCCGGATCAACTTGCTGCCTACTACGAGAGTGGCTTTGCTTTTTGTGAGAGTACGAGACCTCTTTCGGTGGTAGTTCAGAGGTATCTTGCTGGTTGAGTACTAGACGAGGAGGGAGTGCTGGACCGTAGTCCACATCCATAGCCTCGGTATGAATATTAGTACTAGATATCGGAGGGGGTAGGTCCAGATTTACAGCATTATTACTGGATGTACCAGGTTTGGAAGCAAGAAACGAGGTCTGATCCACCTCTGCTTTTTGGTAGTCAACTCCTCTCGAAGTGACTGAAAAGCTTCCAACATGGATGCCTGAAAGGAACCCATTTGTTGCTGTAAATGGATATTTAAGGAATCTCCCAGGGATTTTTCAATATTTGTTTGAATTTTTTGTTGTAAAGCTGTACCTGGGGTGGGTGGGACAGACTTGGCCGGTGTTTTGAGAGATAAAGAACTGAAGGCAAGTGGCTGAGGACGGGGTGGGGGGGTGGGGGGGTGAGGTGAAAAGATTGTCAGCAGCACTCTCGAGGTCTGCATTTGAGCCAGTGAAGGAATCCCCGTCGCCTTCGCCCAAAAGATCCAGTTCATTATCTTTGGAACTAGATTCCGCCTTTTGTTTTTTAAGGTAATGTTTCCTGTTTTGAATTTTCTTCATCTGTTCATCTGTGAAAGATGTACAGATATGACAGGGAGTTTCGAAGGTGACACAGGGGTCATCACCCTTGCCAGCCTCCCTACAGGTAGGGCAATAGTTGTGTAGGTCGAAACTAAAACAAAAGTGGCGGCATTTCTGAGCTCTCGGTTTGTCTTTATTCGTTTGGTGGAGAGACATTTTAAACGCAATAAAAGACGTACAATATAAATTGCCTGTACCGAGGAAAACTCAAAACACGTGAAAGCAAGAAATATACTTATCCTGTGAAAATAAGAATTTTACAGAATGATCTATGTTATATATTAAAAGAAATATCAAAAAAAGAACCTCTAACAATAAGTAAAGCCTGAGAAATAAATGAAAATGTCTGTATATTTACAAACTGCTACCAGTCAATTGTGGCCAACGAGAAAGTAGGATGATTGGTCAGAAGTTATCACGTGACGACAACTACCAGTATATCCGGTGCTAACAAGAAATGTCTTTTTTTCTAAGACGTTGGCCCGGGTGTGGCAACCCGAGAACAGCATTAAGTCCCACATGGTAAGCTATTGTAGCGTAATAAAAGCAATAGTTTTCTAGGTAAATAACATATTTTGACAAAATAAAAAATTTTAAAAAATGCAAAAGTTTTAAGTTACAACTGATTTACTCAATAATGAGAACACCAAAGTAACTATGGCTCAGCTTTCAAATGAGCTATAGGTCTGCAATTTTACAATGTTATAGCAGACCCGAAGGTAGGTGAATAAGATATTTCAACAAAAAACTCTAAATGCAATAATTTTAAAATTACTACGGACTTATTCAACAATGGGAACCTGAAAGAAGCTATTGCTCAGCTATGCCATGAGCTACATGTCTGCAGTTTTACTATGTTATAGCTGATTCCTAAGTAGATGAATAAAATATTGATACAAAATTCTCTAAATGCAATAGTTATCACGTTACAAGTTACAAAATTTCACTGTTTTAGTTGACCCAAAAGTAGATGAATAACGTATTTAAAGAAAATACTGTAAGTACAATAGTTTTCAAGTTACAACTGATGGACTCAAAAGTGATAACCTCAAAGTAACTATTACTCAGCTATGCAATGAGCTAAAGGTCTGCAATTTTACTAATATAGTATGTTGTCGCTGACCCAAAAGTAGTTGAATAGCATATTTATAGAAAATTTTCTGAATGCAATAGTTTTCAAGTTACACATGAATTTACTCATTATGGAAGGTACTGAAAAGGCAGAAAGTTGCTATTACTTACTTAGCTGGGATAGATGCCCAACTTACTCACCATGTGATAGCTATGGAAACAGTAGCTGAATAACATATTTAAACAAAACATTTTAAATCCAACACTTTTTAAGTTACAAGTGATTTAGTGCATATTTCCTGAATTTTAATGAATTAAAAATAGCATCAGAGATGCCTGTACCACACAGCCTGGGGAAATAGTTTTCACACCATGAGCAGGCCTGGGGCGATACTTATAAAAATGTATTCGAATACTTATAAATACGAATACATTTTGCCCAGGCCTGACCATGAGACATAGAAGTAGTGAAAGAGTAAAAAGATCTGGATACTTTCTGAGCAGTGTCAGTTATATAACTGTCCAAATAATGTTTAAGTAGAGAAAAACATCTAAGAGAAAGAAAATGTATGTAAAGATAAAGTATTAAAACAAGACAATTCAATAGAAAGATAACAGCATTAATCAGTAAACTAAAAATTATGACGCTGTAAAATTTATTAAGTATTAAAACAAGATAATTCAATAGCAAGCTGATAGCATTAATCAGTAAACTAAAAATAGCATCAGAGATGACTGTACCCCACAGCCTGGGGAAACACCATGAGATATAGAAGTAGTGAAACAGTGCAAAGATCTGGATACTTTCAGAGCAGTATCAGTTATTTAAAGGCCCATATAATGTTTAGGTAGAGAAAATAACATCAAAGAGAAAGAAAAAGTATGTAAAGATAAGTATTATTAGATTATTAGAGCACAATCAAGGTCACACCATGATGTTGCATACCTATAACCCCCAATCAATATCCCTACCAAGTATCAACTTCCTACACCTTACAGTTTCTGAGATACAGCCCGGATAAACTTTTTCCCGCCGCCTGCCCACCTATCAGGACACCATGGGTGAAAACAATACACCGACGGGGTAAAAATTATGAAGCTGTAAAATTTATTAATTGAAGAATAGATGTCATTGGAAATAGAACAATTATGTAAAAGTACAAAAATAATCAGTTGCAGCAATCCATATATCTTTGTCATAAGAGAAACATGTCTCAAATATGGCAGGTAAACACACCTTGGCAGAACCACAGTTAAAGGCCACACCATGATGCACACCTACACCACCTAACCAATGTCCCTACCAAGTGTTAAAATTCTACACCCTATGGAACCATATATATAGCCTGGACACGATTTTATTGGTCAAGATCACTACGGCAAGGTCAAAGGTCAAATCAAGTTCACACCATGACGATGCACACCTACAACTCCTAACCAATGTCCCTACCAAGTATCAAACTTTCTACACCTTACAGTTTCCAAGATATAACCAGGACAAGATTTTATAGGTCAATGTCACTACAACAAGGTCAAAGGTCAAATCAAGGTCATGCCATGAAGTTGCACACCTACATCCCTTATTTATATTTTTCCTTCCAAGTATCAACTTTCTACAATTACAGTTTCTGAGATAGAGCCCAGACAAGATTTTTAAACTGAAGGCCACCATGGCAAGGTCAAAGATCAAATCAAGGTCACACCATGACGTTGCACACCTAAACCCCTAACCAATGTCCCCAGTAAGTATCAACTTCCTACACATCCTACAGATCCTATCCTGAGATACAGCATGGATAAACTTTTTCCTGCAGCCCCCACAACCCCCCAACCACCCATTTGGACACCATGGGTGAAAACAATAAATTATTGCAAAAATTCATAAAAAGAATTTGAAAAGATCCAGGCTTGATACAGAAGAGAATCTAATTATAGCCAGGTACATATAGGCAAGATACACATTGGCTCCCTATTCAGTGTCGCTCAGAGTTCAAACTCGTTACCCTGGTGTACAAGTTTATTCATACTGGTTTCCCTAAATATTTTGCTCTACATCTATCCACACACCACACTACTTACAATACTAGAAGTAGTCAGAGTGTTGCCAATTTCCTCAATGTACCAAAATTTCAACCTACAATTCACAAGTTCACTAAGCAGTTTGGCTTCAGTTTTGCCTTTGATGCTCCCACTGTCTGGAATTCACTTCCTGAAGCCATTCATACATTACCCACTATTGCCTCTTTTAGAAAGAAGCTCAAAACCTATTTCTACGCAAAGGCATATCCTCCTTAGCTCATTTTCTCTTATGGCTTCTCCGTGGTGCTGACCTACTTCTGTCCCTGGACTTTGAATTTGCATATTGCTATTGTCTTGTTGCGCCTTAGAGCCCACTACTCAGTGGAGATTAAGCGCTATAAAAGTTGAATTAGAATTAGAAGAGAGAAATGCAAGCAACATTCAATGAGAAAATTGATAAAGTGTTGAAATTGTGATGGTAGTACCTCACTTATAATGGCTCTGGGGAACAGATAAACGAACTGATCTGAATGCCGTGAACATATTTTCATCCTTGATAGACAATTATCTTAAGAAAACAGCATGTCCCCAGGCCTTGCACTTTTGGAGAAGTTGTTCACACACATGCATATGCAGACACCATAGAGTGATGCCATAATGTCAGCTGACTGACAATTCAGCTAACATAAAAAACTGTCTCCTGACTTTAATTTCCAATCAAATTTCACCTAACTTGGAAGAATACAATGTACCCCAAGAGGTATCTGCACCCTATATTTGAGATTGATTGATGCAATATTTTTTTAGGTATAAGGGCACAAGGATGTACAGACAGAATGACAGACAGACAATGAAACTGATTACAATACCCTCTCCTATCACCGAGAATTATTACACAACAAATTTCATAACAGACACATGTACTTCACTTTTCACAATAGTCTACTTCCTCATGGTTTTATCACTAACAAGATCCTTCCTTGCCCGAGAAATTACTTTATAGTAAACAATGCGAAACTTGTCACTTCATAAACATGTCACCGATTGACTGATCAATAATGAAATTACATAACAATACAATATATGAAAAACATACTGATTAGTTACAGGTAGTTTATAATATTCACAACTTAAGTCAGTCTAAAACCTATGAAAAATTTCATGGCAAAGTAAAATTTACATTATAATAAAGGTATAAATATGTAATAAATGTATAAGAGCTACTATTCTTGTAACATTTAAATATAAAAAATTTAAATTAATGATTTTTGTATGATTCTGGGTTTTCAATTGTTGTTTTTTACTTTATGAAGGTTTTTTTTCCGGTTTTGTCCAAAAGTGGATAAAACCTATTTCTTCTGGGATGGTAAAAACCGGTGGAAAAAACCGCTTTGGAAAAAATTGCCAACCTTGCAATGTGGTATTTCCCCAGTGTGGGCAATCATGTGATGCTTTAATCCAAGCAAATTAACAAATGATTTGTTACATATTGTGCAGCTATGTGACTTTTTGACAGTGTGAACCCTTATGTGTTCCTTTAATACAGGTAAAGTTCTAAAAGGCTTGCTGCGTGGTTTTTCACCAGTATGAATCATCATGTCACTTTAAAAATGACAAAGCTCTATAGGATTTGCCAAATTCCGTGCAGCTGTGTGGTTTTTCACCAGTGTGACTCTTTACGTGTTGCTTTAATAAATACGCATCTCTAAAAGACTTTTTGCATGTTGTGCAGCTGTGTGGTTTTTTACCAGTGTGGATCATCATGTGTCGCTTTAATAAAGCCAAAGCTCTAAAGGATTTGCCACATTCTGTGCAGCTGTGTGGTTTTTCACCAGTGTGAATCATCATATGTTGCTTTAATATAGCCAGAGCTCTAAAGGACTTGCCACATTCTGTGCAGCTGTGTGGTTTTTCACCAGTGTGGGTCATCATGTGTTGCTTTAATCCATACAAAGAAACAAATGATTTGTTACATACAGTACAACTGTGTGATTTTTCACCAGTGTGATCCTTAATGTGCTGCTTCAAGAAATACATTTCTCTAAAAGATTTGTTGCATATTGTGCAGCTGTATGGCTTTTCACCAGTGTGAATCATCATGTGTCGCTTTAATGTAGCCAAATCTCTAAAGGATTTCCCACACTCTATGCAGCTGTGGGGTTTTTCACCAGTGTGGATCAACAAGTGTGTCTGTAATGTCCATAAATTCACAAAAATTTTTTTACATTTTGTGCAGCTGTGTGATTTCTCACCAGTGTGACCTTTCATGTGATACTTTAATCCATGCAAAGAAACAAAAGTTTTGTTGCATATTGTGCAGCTGTGTGGTTTTTCACCAGAGTGAACCCTCATATGTTGCTTTAACCAAGATCGAGCTTTAAAAGACTTGCCACATTCTGTGCAGCTGTGTGGTTTTTCACCAGTGTGGACCATCGTGTGATACTTTAACCCAGGCAAAGAAACAAAAGATTTGTCACATTTTTTGCAACTGTATGGTTTTTTACCCCTGTGAATCATCACGTGTCGCCTTAATGCAGGTAAATACGCAAAACATTCACTACATTTAGTGCAGCGGTGTGGTTTTTTATCATAATGGTCAAACATATGTGTTTGCAAGCTAATGTTACTCAAAAAAGATTTGTCACACAATAAACAAGTGAAGTTTTTCATATCAGTATGAGAGTTCACCAGGTGCTTCTTTAAATTTGACCAACTATCAAAATTTTTGTGACACTTGATACATTTGTTTGGTATTTGCTTTTCTGCAGTGCTATCACGGGAGTCTCTATTATCCATAATTTCACATTGCCCTACAACATATTCACCAGCACCACTGGTCCTGGAATAGTCAAAAGTATCTTCCAATGGTTGTACTTTGATGTATTGTTTTGTTTGTTTTTCATTAAAAGGCAACATGCGTGTTGAAGGCATGTAGTTATAGGTTTCATTACTGATACTGTATCCACTCAGTTCTCCAATAATTCCATTCTTTGTGTCACATTCCGTCAGTTCTGTAACTTCAGAACACTGTTCTTGAATGACTTGTTTTTGGGACTGCTCTGTACTATTAATGCAAGTCTCTTCATTGTCAGTTGTCTCATTTTTGAGAACAAGGCTGGAAGAATTTACACACTTCCACTTCAACGACATCCTTTTTCCCTTGTTCCTCGGAAGATTCAAAGTCTATTTATTGCAAATTTGACAGAACAATTTTTTATCTTTACCCTATAAGAAGTATATCAAGGCTTGACAAAAGTACATAGCACAGTTTCTTTAATCTTGAATAATTTGCGTCTTCATAGATTTGTTTCTTTTGAAAAAACAGTTTCTAAAGTAATTACACTTGTTTGTACTACGGTGGTGATGAGAGATAACACAGTTTCAGAAGCTAGATAGTTAATCCATTTCCATCATTCACATCTCAGGCTTAAATACATTCTGAAAATAAAAAAAAAATAAAAAAACTAGAAAAAACTTTTTGAAAACAAAATTGCAAATTTAATAAATAAATTACATTTTTATAAGTTAATACCCTATCCAATGGACAATTGCTAATCCTGTTTGTGCAGACCAGCCCGCCAAATGACAGAAAAAGTTGTCCTGTGTAACCACTGGCTGGACAGTCCTACTGTGCATTCACCAGGTGGAGCATCATACTTCCTGTCTAGACAGAGTGATTTCATAGTATCTTTTCTGTTGTCTAAGCCTATTAAGACCCTTAATAAGCTGATAGCAAGGCCAGTTGGGAGGGCCTCGCTTGTCCATTGGATAGGGTATTAACTTATAATAAAAATTTAATTTACTTATTAAATTTGCAATTTCATTGTGTTAATACATCTATCCAATGGACAACTGCTGAATAACTACTGCTTGGTAGGCAGTTAAGTTACTAAGAATGTACTTGAACTCATAAATGATAGCAAAATTTCTTCTGGCGTAGGTTGACTTAGAGTCAGGAAACCTGTCAGCCCATGCTCGGTTACCAGTACCCAGTTGCTCGGACTATACCAACATTACTCCCCCCCCCCCCTTTTTTTTGTCCAGACCTGCTCGGAGGTAGGGGAAGAGAGGGATGCGTTCAGTCCCAGAAGGCACACAAACCTCCCAAAAAAAGCATGTCACAGTTTTATGTTTTTCTTACGTTTTGTGAACTATTTACCCTATATACATACAAACAACTATTTAAACTAGAAGAATGTTTTTGCTGACAAAAACGAAGCGGCCCTGATGAAAAAGAAGTTACCCATAAAAGATGTCAACATATGCATCATAAGCAATAGAAACTGTGAACTTTATTGCATTGTGTAGGTTACTTGTCCCTATTTTCATCTTTAATGAGTGCGCACAATTAAAGTGAGGTCAGCTGAACAATACAATAGCTGGAGATTAAAAACTTCATAATTTCGCTGCAAAATGGCCATAACTTCATTCATATGGGGACTTTAAGGTGACCATAAAATAAGAATGTCCCTTTTCTCATCCTTTATAAGTGCATAAAGTTTAGCTCAGGTCAGTCGAACAATAAGATAGCTGGAGGCTGAAACTTCCTTTTTCACTGTAAGGTGACCATAACTTCATTCATATTGCGACTTTAAGGTGACCATAATATGAGAATGTCCCTTCAATATCAATATATGTTAGATATATATGGAAAAAGAAAGGAGCCAGATGGTTTTATTCAAATGTTATGACTTTAGGGGGTCCAAAATTATATTAACAGTTTAAGGTCACCTTAAAGTCAGGATAACCCTTTGGTTTGCCATCCTTTATAAGTGTGCAAAGTTTAACTGAGGTCAGTCGAACAATAAGATACTTGGAGGCTGAAAACCCCCTTATTTCACTTTAAGGTGGCTACAACTCCATTCATACTGAGAGTTTACGGTGACCATAAGTATTATTTTTATCTAGTTAAATACCAGTGATAAATTCGATATAAAAAAATGGAAAAAGAAAGGAGGCAGAGGATTTTATTCCAATTTGATTACTTTAAGCAGGTCATATGTCCATTAACATTTTGAGTTTAAGGTCACCATAAAGTCAGGATATTCCTTTGGCAAATCTTAATATATGTACCAAGTTTGGTTGAAAAAAGTGAAAAACTAAGTGAACTGGAGGGCTAAACCCCCGTTTTTTTACATTAAGGTGACCTTAAAATTGCAGATACAGGGCTAAAACTTCAGCATGTGAAAGATTATGAAAAAGTAGCTGAATAAGCTATTCCAACAAAACGCCGAAATCCTGACCGTTTTTGAGATACAGACCAAGTACCCATTTTTAAAAAATTGACGAAAAATGCCTCCCATTCAGGCATCTATGGTCCGATTGATGAGAAAATCCTTTCCGACCTTGGAAATTTGGTCTAGAATGTACCTGATAAATTTTATAGCACAGGTGTGTGTGGTTTTTTCCGAAACGCGATGACGAGGTGTTTTTGGTTTAAGGTTACCTTAAGTAAAGCTTAAGTTCTGCGCAAAGTATGTCAAAAAATTTTCCCGCCCCTATAGTTTTAACAAAAGATAAGAAGGAAAGAAAAATTTTAAAGGCTAAGAAGTTATTCAAGGGAGACCATAATCCGGCGGCGGCGATCAGTCAAACTTCGGTGAAAACAAATAAGCGTCCCTAACGGGCCGCTTAATTACGTATATATATATAAATCTTCTCAATATAAGGGCTATTTGTGGATCTGCTGAACAGCCACTACTGGGCCCAAATGAAAATGCTCTGAATCAGGCCAAGCCACATCTTTCAAATAGAATTGTGTGAATGTTTTATACGACTTCCAGTGGCAGGCTGATAAGATCTATTCTAAGGAGACTCCAGACTAGAAGGCCTTAGAGACTGCAAAGGCCCTGACTTTATGGACTTTAACCTGATATAATGTGTGGGCTTCCTGATCAGAGAGCTCATAGCATAGGATCACCGTTTGCTTTATCCATGAGGAGATAGTGGCAGGTGAGATGTCCTTGTCAAAACCTTTCTTAAAGGAGACAAAGACCAGCTCCTTGTTCTGTTTGAGGTCCTGTCCAAATAGCATAATGCTCTGACCAGACACAGGGACCTCTCAGACTTGAGGGACTTATCCAAAGTAGGGGCCAGGGCGGGTATAATCACTGGGAACACACTGTCTGGACCCTCTTTGGCCAGCTGGTTCTTGGAAAGAAAGCTGGGTGCTGCATGCTGATACACCTTTCAACAGTCTGATGTCTAATGTTCTTGATGTCTATCAGTTTGACCTGTCTGGCCACTATGTTGAAATATCTGGGAGCTGTGGACCAATCAAAGGGCAGTACTTTGAATTGATATGTTTTGCCTTGGACATGAAATCTCAGGTATTTCCTTGATTTGTTTTGTTCGGGTATATGGAAGTAGGCATCCTTGAAACCTATGGACATTACCTACTCCCCTGTCTGGAGGGAGATACGGATTGTCTCTGGTGTCTCCATTTTGAATATTTTCACCTTGAGGAATTTGTTGAGATTGCTGACATCTAGTATAGGTCTTCATTTGTCGGTTGTAAAACCACAGGGACTCTTGATTTTTGACCAACTCTATGCATTTTTGTTCATAAACTGATGTAAGGCCTCCATCAGGTAAAGGTTCCTGTGAGGATTGACATAGCAGCTTTTGATGGTGGGTGACCTAGTCATGTTTGGTCTGGTCTGGAAGGGGAGGGTGTAACCCTCTTTCAGTATTTGTAAGACCTTTGGTCTGGCCCTCGAGGCTTCCTGAGTTTCCCAAAATGGTTCAGTCTGGCCCATACAGGCAGAGTTTGTGCAACATTTTGGACATTTGGTACATGTTTGACAGAACACAATTGATCGACACAGGAAACACTGTTCACATATTTTAATGACTGATGTCTTACAACAACCAGAATTATGCCTTTCCTTTGAGGCTGCTCTTTTACAATTTACAACAACTGAGTTTACAACATTTCTTACTTTCTGACCACCTTTTACTGTCTCTCCAGAAACTGGTCTGGTCTTTTGACACTGACACAAGTTCACAGGGGTTCAAGGTGTCCAGTCTGGTCCGGTGGAGCTGGCACAAACTTACAAAATTTAGTCTCTTTGCTCCGCGTCAGCAGTCTTGGCAATGCAGAACTTACACAGTAATTGTCATTTGAACGATGACTGACCCTTGGCCAGCAAGATGAATATTTCTTGGTTTGTTGACCACGTTTTTTCTCACTGAAGCGTCCCAGCTGTTTCCAAGCCAGTTTACCGGACCTCTGATCCTGTGTCTGTTAATCTGATCCTTCTGTATGGCTGGAAACAACTCTCCTTTCGACCTGCAGACTGACCACAAGACCGAGCTCTGTCCTCAAACTTGCCAACGTCCTCCTCAGCTTTCCTCAGTACTGGGTCCGGAAACAGTGTAGGTAAATCCAATGGAGCCTGACGTAAAGCAGCCAGACTGTCCTGTTTTAATTCCGACTTCACATGGGCCAAGTATGAATCTCGCCTCAGCAGTGTCATATTCGCCATTGAAACAAAAGCAAAGTCGGAGAGGTGTCCCATGGCCTTGGCCATACTTTGAATGATACTGAAATTAAAGTTCAGGTACTGTAGCTCTGCTATGGCAGAGCCCACCTTACTAGCTGACTTCCCACTTGCATGTTCAAATTGAAAACCTTCATCTCGGCTTGCGTATCCTACGTTGCTGAGGCACCTGTTGAGCCTGTGCCTGGTTAGAAATGTATGTTGCCTCATGTGGAGCCTTCTCCCACTTTCTGAGGGTATCCTCTCACAAACTGCATGAAGTCGGTGCTGGTGTAATGATTCCTGATGATCTTGCTATCCGACTCTATGCAGTGTTTAATTTGGCTGAGTCACAATGCTAGAATGACACAGAATCGGCCAGTTTGTCCTGGTTGGGGTGTTGCCTGTACCACTTAGCATGCGATTTACTTGGCTTGACAAACTGGTCCCTTTGCAGACCTCCTGTCTCTGAACTTCTAGTGATATCCTTTGACAAGTGTCAGGTTCAAACCGTGCAATTTCCTGCATAGCCAATCGTCTGTAGGGAGATTTATGCTAACTTTACCGACTGGCTGTTGTTTAGGTGCAGCAAAGGGTTATCCTCAGCACTAGAAGCAGCAGGGTCAATGTCTGGAATGTGGGCCCACCCCATGTATGAATGCACACCACGCAGTCTCCCTATAGTTGTGCTCTTCAGTGGAGGCCTGGTCATTGTCGGTCATAGAAATGTCTTGATCTGGATCTGACAATTTGATTTCCTCTGCTTGGCCAGTAGGTAGTTTCAGCAATACAGAATCGTCAGAGCTGTTACCCATTTCACTCACTGGTGTTTGCTGGACGTCCAAAGTAGCAGTGCTGGGTTTGAACTGACTGAACTGATTGGTACAAGGTTGGACAGTAGTACTAGGGCAGTTCTAAGACTTAAGCTGGTGAGCAGGCTTCAGATGAAGAGTGGCCAGTTGGTTGGTCAGTTCCTGATGCTCGTTGGTAGTGCAGGGCCAGTATTCAGTCTTAGGCCGGTGAGCAGGCTGTTGATGGACATTGGTTTTGCCTGAGTTAATGTCTTTGATAAGGGCATTGCCTCCATTCTGCTGAAACACTACGACCATTTCTGACATAACTGCTCCAGCTTACTGTCTGTAGAAATCTTAGCCGGGGAAATATGCTTCTTTCCAGACTTTCCCTTCGGTGCATCCATCTTGCTGTCTTTCACATTTCTGCTACTCGACTCTTCTGAACCCTTAGTCTTCTTGGCTTTCGCACGAGGGGTACCACTCGTTTTGGGTTTGAAACTTGTCATGTTTTTCCTTTTTTTTTTGGTAAGCTGGGATAGACGAACGTGCAGAATTTGCAATCAGCCTCTTTCTTAAAACATGGGTAATTGCTCTTTGATTCGTCTATACAGAGAGCACAGTATGTGTGGAACCCCGCCATTAAGTGACCACAAAGACCCCATTTTTGCCCAGGTGAAGCCATAATGATCTATGAGTGTCTATAGACAGTAGTAATATAGACTACAAATAAATAGGAAAATAAACACTAATCCATACGGTCTAGACAGGAATGAAGTACAATACACCACCTGGCGAATGCACAGTGCGACCGACTGGCAGTTGGCTACACAGGACTTTTTTTGTTGTTTGGTTGGCCAGTCTGCACCGACCGGATTAACAGTTGTCCACTGGATAGGACGTATTAACAAAACAAAAACAGAACATCCCAATAAGCCCCAAAAATCAAAAGGGTTAAAGTTTAAAGGAAGGAGAAAAAGGAAAAGGTATGTTATTGAAAATTTGCTTATACAGAAATTGGAACGGATATTGCAAAAGGATGTGTTTTTGATGCAATTTTGCCCAGAGTCAAGTATCATTAGAGGGAAGAACACCACGGCTGAAAGGTCAGGTTCCTTTTTAAATAAGGGAAAAATATACATGAAAAGTTTTCACTTGGCATCCTGTGCTATAACACATACAAACTGGATATTACATCAGCTATTCCTAACACAGTTTTTAAGCCTAAAGCAAGGTTAGGGAAAAAATATCATATCCATTTGTAAAATATACCATTTGTACTACACAGCCAGTGAGATAAGAAAACAAAAGGTTGATATTGGTCCTGGACATATTAAAATAGAGCTAGGCTATGTCCTTCCACTTTGTCAAACTTGAAATCGATTAACAGAAGCAACTTCAATTTACTGTCTGCAAACAGGATTTGATAGAAAAAAGGACTGGTATTGGCCAAAATTTCCTTGACATATAGAGTACACTTCAGGCTCATAATTGTTATTTGGCCAATGGAAAAAATGAAGTTATTTACCTTGGGGTGACAATACTCTTGTCAAAATGGAAACTAGACCAAGGACGCATCTGTGGCCAGATGCAATATGTATCCACCGGAAAAGGACCACTAACATGATTTAAAAGATATAGAGCATTTTTCAATAATAAGCGAGTTGTAAGCACGTTTAAGTTTGGCTACCCTCATTTGATCTCGAGACAGGGCCCCAAGGTCAAATCTGAAGACATCGGAAGATTCCTAGCTCATGATTTTCAATAGTTGGCTTTCACATTGCAAACCTCGAGGACAAATAATAAGTGAGTTTTGGCACTTTTAAGTTTGGTCATCCTCGTTTGACCTTGAAGGAGGGGCCCAAGGTCAAAGCTGACCACATGAAAAGTTGGTTTCATGTTGGAAAACTCTAGGACTAATTAGTAAGTTATAAGCACTTTTAAGTTTGGCTGTCCTTGCTTGATCTTGAAGAAGGGGTCCAAAGTCAAATCTGACAACATTAAAAGATTCCTATCCCATGATTTCCTGTAGGTTGGTTTCACATAGCTAACCTCTAGGACCAATAATAAGCGAGTTATAAGCACTTTTAAGTTTGGCTATCCTTGCTCGACCTTGAAGGAGGGGCCAAGATCAAATCCAACCACATCATAAGAAGATTGCTAGCCCATGATTTCCTATTGGTTGGTTTCTTATTGCAAACCTCTGGAAGCAATAATAAGTGTGTTATAAGCACTTTTAAGTTTGGCTATCCTCGTTTGACCTGGAAGGAGGGGCCCAAGGTCAAATCCGGCCACATCATAAGATTCCTAGCCCATGATTTCCCATAGGTTGGTTTCACATTGCCAACCTCTAGGATCAATAATAAGCGAGTTGTAAGCACTTTTAAGTTTGGCTATCCTTGTTTTACCTTGAAGAAGGGACTCAAGGTCAAATCTGACCACATCATAAGATTCCTAGGCCATGACTTAATAAGAGGCTGGTTTCACACTGGAAACCTCTATGACCAATAATAAGCAGTTATAAGCACTTTTAGATTTGGCTATCCTTGTTCGAGCTTGAAGGAGGGGCCAAGATCAAATCCAACCACATCATAAGAAGATTGCTAGCCCATGATTTCCTATAGGTTGGTTTCACAATGCAAACCTCTAGGACCAATAATAAGTGAGTTATAAGCACTTTTAAGTTTGGCTATCCTCGTATGACCTCGAAGGAGGGGCCCAAGGTTAAATCTGATCATACCAGAAGATTCCAAGGCGATGATTTCCTATAGGTTGGTATGACATCCCAAACCTCTAGGACCAATAGAAAGGGAGATACAAGCACTTTTCATGACTGAAAAGAAACGCCCATGTTGGCCATCTTGTTTTTCAAACTGAGACCAAAAATATTCCCATCCAAGATTTTATGGTAGTGAATATATCCTGCAAAATTTGAGAAGTCTACCTGTAACACCCTGGCTTGTAGAGGGGTAATGAGAAAATCTCTACACACTGCAGTGGCGGAGGGGTACTCATGCATAATCCATAGTATCCACCGCCACAACTTCTGTAAAACACAGTCATTGTGGCCATACCACACTTTGCTGCCAGGTATTGTTGAAAAACTAATACTCCCCAAGCTGTGCAGGGTATGAAAGGCAAAGAATCCATCAAATTATTTATAAGGCCAAAAACAGCAGAAAAGTGCTATGGCAACACTTGCTGCCAGGCATATCGAAAAAATAGTCAGCTCCAATCCATGCAGGAGTTTGGAATGCAAAGAACCCACAAAAATATTTATATATAAACCAGAAAAAAATGTTGCCATGGCAACACTTGTTACCAGGTATTGCCGAAAAAACTAAACAACTCCAATCCATACAGGGATATGAATGCAAAGAATCAATAAGAATATTTATTTTAAAGTCCAAGAAACAGATAAGAAAGTCTTGCCATGGCAATACTTATTGCCAGGTATTGCCTATAAACTAAGCAGCTCCAATCCATGCAGGGCACAGGCCTGGGCAAAATGTAATCGTAATCATAATCGTAGGTAATCGATTACATTTTTCAAAGTATTCATAATCATAATCGAATACTTTTGTAAAATATGCAAAGTAATCGCAATCGTATTCGAATACATTCCAAAAGTATTCGTAATCATGAATACTTTTACGAATACTTTTGAAATTTTTGTCAATTTACTCAGAATTTTACTCTTTTAAACTTATAGTTAGAAGCTTTTAATGACAACTTTGAAGTGTGAATTCATTGTGTGAGTTTTGACATTAAATAAACATGGGACTGTGTATCTTTCATTTAATATTAATTTAATATAAGCTGTATGAATTTATTAGATAGTTGCGAAGGACAAAAAGTATCTGGACAAAAAGTATTTACCTGAAAATAACTAGGACAAAAAGTATCTAGACAAAAAGTATTGCATACCCGGACAAAAAGTATCATTTTTTTTTATTTTAGATTTATTGTTACTGGTTGGTGGTTGACCTCGTGACTCCTGGACAAGATGTAGCCTTGCAAGTGATTCATCTTCCTTGATGTGGGAAAGTAGCCTCCACAAAGAAGGGTGATGATGTCCGACTAACTGGTAAAATCCAGAATTCCAGGCCTCACATTTATTGTTCGTTCTATCTCCTTGGGACATTGTTGCCTCATGAACATTCCACAGCTGGGGCGGAAAGAGTGGAGGCATTTTTCTCAGTCGCATACCCAGTTGACCTTCACCTGGAGCAGCAGGTCGTTGTATGGATCTGAATGATCCAGACACATATGTGGCATCAAAATAGTCAAGGAGAGCCTCACTGCCAGGTACGGATATACTACGAAGGTACTCCATTCCTGTCTGAACTTCATGAAGAGGAAGAAATGCCAAACCATCAACCATCCCACAAAAATGTCTGAATTCACTATCACCTTTGTAGTATTCACTGAGACCTAATTCCTGGATTTTGCGCCACGTACTCTGAGTGAGGTGGTAGAAGCAGCCCAAAGTTTGCACATGGGGCCCGAAGGTAGTTTTCACAGCATTAATAGCAGCTTGTTCAAAATCCAAGTGGATAGTGGTAGGATCTGGAGAAAAGCCCAGCTCTTCACATCCTCTAATCACAGCCTTCAACATCTGCTCATAGTGGCACTGAGATTTCCCCGTCAGCAGAGCATACACACAGGTCACAGCTGAGGTCCCGAGTTGAGCACGAATGATGTATAGTTGCTGGAAGAGCTTTGGCGCCATGCTGAAAGTGCCATCCATGTACCAGTTACTCTGCCTGGCCAAATGAGTAAGTCCTTGTTTACTGGCAAAGATTATCACCCTTGAATGAGAAGTGGGGCCGCTGTCATGGATCAGGAACTTCTCCTTGTCAGCAGTTTCTGTCCACTCTCCTTCAATCACTACATCCTTGAGGGCTGTTGGTTCTTTTGGTAGATTCTTTCTTTGTATTCTCCGTATGGTACGCTTGATGCTGTCTGGATTGCCACATTCAGCTCTGACACTCTCCTGTTCTTGAGATATTTGTGCTGCAAGAATCTGGCCTGGACGTTCTCTGGAAGATTTCCCTTTGTCTTTCATAGCAGCCTTCATCTTTGCCACCTGCACTGCTGTTTCACTCCCTTCATGGCTGTGTGCCTTCTGTACGACGGGATCTTCATTCTGTAAAAAATAGACATGCATCAGGTTAAATCCAATAAAGTCCATTGACTTCCAATACTTAATACAGTTAAATAAATATGGATATATGGATCAAACATATTATTCCACTTTTTAGATTTATTAAACATATTTATCTTCATTCTGTAAAATATAGACATGCAAACATGATAAAAACATCTGATTAAGCATGATAAATATGTCTGTATTCTAGTATATTTAGACAATTATGTATTTAATATTTATTGCACTTTTGACATTTTTTAAACATATTTAGCCTTCTCTTAGGCTTATAAGTCACCCAATGTTTTATGATAAACATTATCTATCTTAAAAACTGTGATAAACTTACATTTAGTCCAGTCTTGAGTGTTGATTTGCATGAATGAGCTGCCTTCTGAGCACATTTCCATATAATTGAAGAAGCCTTAGTCTGATGCTTAGTGTACATATATCCATCTAAACATAACTTTAATCCTCCCTTGTTACTTGTAATTATCTCCATGATGAAAATAATTTGAATAATGACCAGGTAAAATCTGACCACCTTTTATAGTAGTGATCTCAATACTCCAGGTTATGAGTCTTAATCCCCAGGAGCAGGTTCATGCCTTTAATCTGTGCTCAGGCTTTATTGTTTTAAGCTAACTTTAAAGGACACATCTTAATCCCCAGGAGCAGGTTCATGCCTTTAATCTGTGCTCAGGCTTTATTGTTTTAAGCTAACTTTAAAGGACACATCTTAATCCCCAGGAGCAGGTTCATGCCTTTAATCTGTGCTCAGGCTTTATTGTTTTAAGCTAACTTTAAAGGACACATCTTAATCCCCAGGAGCAGGTTCATGCCTTTAATCTGTGTTCTGGCTTATTTAATCATTATTATCACAATTTGTTAGTCAGAAACCCTGTAGTGGTAACCCCAATTGCATGGAGTTAATTACAATTACATTATCAATGATGATAGATTAGTTTTCATACATGGTTGCTTTTGTGTTGGGAATAATAACTGTTATATGATTGAAAAGGAAAGAAAGTTCAAAGGCAATAAAGCTGATTCCCTTGAAGGTATAAGTAATATAACACAAGATTAAAAGGTTAGAGGGTAGGGTAAGAAGCCACATCTAACAGTCATCAAAGAATTTCATTTCATAATAGCTGGTCTTTCAATTTAAAGGGAAGCAGGAAGGGAAGCCTAATTTGATGTGTTTCAAAGGAATGTAATATAACACAAAGATTGCAAAGGATAGAGGGCAGGTTGAGAAGCCACATCTAACAGTCTTCAAAGAATTTCATTTCATAATAGCTTGTCTTTCAATTTAAAGGGACGCCTAATTGGATGTGTTTCAAAGGAATTTACACCATAATAACTGGTAAAAGTTGAATGAGACAAAAACCAAATAGCACAATGGCACATCAAATAATGTTAATCCCCAAGCCTACATTGAAACATATGTGAGTACAAAAGTCCCTAACACTATCTTGCAATGTAAAAAATGCTTTAAAATACTGAAAAATTACTGAAATGCAGTTCATATTTGAAAGATATATATCACACAAATGCTTATATAAAAATATATGTGAAATACTTTTTGTCCTATACCCAATACTTTTTGTCTGGGTATACACAATACTTTTTGTCCAGATACTTTTTGTCCGTACCCCATATTTGTTAGTATTCTTCATTAGTTGACTTGTGTGACTTTTATGATCAGGCTAGCGAAATTAAAAATAGTAGTTTTGTTACATAGTATTGCATTTTTAATTTACTTACTGTATTATGTTATAAATCTACTACTAGTAATAAATGTATGAATTCATTTACCTCAAGGATTAATGTCTACATTATGAAACAATTTTCAAGGACGTGAGGATTTGAATCATAATTAATAAAATAAGTATATGACCATTGTTTTTATTTTCCATTGACTTAGATTAATCAAAACCTAACACTATACAGGCCCCTGGTTCTTAAAAACTGAAAATCCAGCAATTTTAATGGGTAACTTTCAAAATAACAAACAAGTGCTCAGGAGTGAGTAAGGTATGATTTCTTTTATTGTTTTTATTTGTCATTGTCTTAGATTAATCAAAACTTAACACTATATTTATCTGGTTCATAAAAATTGAAATCCAACAATAGGTAATTGACAGTGCTCAGGAGTGAGTAAGGTATTAATTTAACCATTGATGTTTGCAACACTGAGTAGGTAATTCATTGTTAGGTATTAACTTGCTGAATGAAGTTTGCAAAACTAACAAGGTATTAAGGTATTAGATAATGACTTGAAAGAAAGTATAACCATTGTCACACTAAGTAAGGGGATTATGAGGCCTGTGTATAAATATGTGTGTCACTTGTCAAGTTGTCATATTGGATTAATTCTCAGATTGGTAAATGTGGCAGGTATTGTGACAAGTGACATTTTAGACATAAAGGAATGATGGCTAGCTTTAAGCCAAAGTCTGTTGTGTTTGATTACTTTGAAATGCCAGATGACACATCTGGGAAATACAGAGCAAAATGTAAACAGTGTACAGCTACTGTAGCAGCTATAGGAATGACAACTTCCAATCTATTGATTCATTTGAAGGTAAACTCTTTTGTTTTAATAAATTAATATACATATGATAATGTTTATTCATGTTCAGTATTGCTGGCAAGATATTTAGGCCAGAAAGATGCTCCCTGTCAGACAAAACATTTGAGGAACTGTTTATCAGGTCAAATAGCCACATCTTGGGCTAAACAGAACTTTAACACAAAGAATGATTAGTATATAAAGATGTAGTTGTTTTCTTTTACATGTAATGTACACATATCTTGAGACAATAAATAAAATGTAGTAACACAACTACATGACACATTGTCACGTCTTATGGGAGTAGTATGGGGTATAATACCTCTCATGTTAGTGTTAAAATTAATCCTTTGACAAACATTTGCAAGAAATAAAGATAGGAGGACTTGTTTTAAACAAAAGTTTGATTTTTGTGACCACATTGAAGTGACACTGGACAAATGTGGGGGATATAGAGCAAATTGTAAACATTAAATCACTTCTATAAAAAGTTTAATTTTTTCAAAAGTAATCGTAGTGTATTCGTAAATGTAATCGAATACTTTTCAAAAAAGTAATCATAATCGTAATCGAATACTTTTGAAAATGGTGTAATCATAATCGTATTCATAATCATGAAAATTGAAAGTATTCGTAATCATATTCGAATACTTTTCAAAGTAATCGCCCCAGGTCTGGCAGGGCATGGAATCCACAGTACCCATAAAATATTTGTAAGTCCCACAAACAGAAACAAGCAATCAGTGCCCGTGAACGGACTCTGTGTCAGCTGACTGTGTTATGAGTTTCAGAGTAGAATTAAAGAAGAGAAGAACACAAAAAGGTGCCGTGCAGATGGTATTCAGAAGTACAAAATTAACTGTTAAGGTGTAAAAAGTAGGTGAAAAACATATTCAAACAATTAGTGCAAGTGCAATATTTTTCAGGTTACAGCTGATTTACTCCACAGTGAGAATCTCAAAGTAGCTTTTGCTCAGCTATGCCATGAGCTACAGGTTTGTAATTTCACTAAGTTATAGCTGACCCATAACTAGGTGAATAATCTAAATGCAATAGTTTTCAAGCTACAACTGGTTTACTCAGCAGTGAGAACCTTAAAGTAGGTATTGCTCAGCTAAGGCATAAGCTTTAGGTCCACAATTTGACTATGTTATAGCTGACCCATAAATAGGTGAATAACATATTTAAACAAAATTTTCAAAATGCAATAATTTCCAAGTTACAACTGATTTACTATTACCTAGCTATGCGATGACCTACAGGTGTGCAATTTTACTATCTCATTGCTAATCTGTTTTACGAAAATAGCATCCGAGATGCCAGTACCCCAAAGCCTGGGGAAATAGTTTTCACCACTATGAGATATAGAAGTAGTGAAACAGTACAAAGATCGAGATACTTTCAGAGCAGTATCAGTTATATAAAGGTCCAAATAATGTTTAAGCAGAGAATATAACATGTAAGAGAAAGAAAGTGTATGTAAAGATAAAGTACGAAAGCAAGACAATTCAATAGCAAGATCACAACATTACTCAGTAAAGTAAAAATAATGATACACACATACAACCCCGACGCAATGTCCCTACCAACTATCACCTTCCTACACCTTACGGTGTCATTGGATGTCATTTAAAATTGCAAATTTAACAAGTAAACTATTAAGAGATAATTCACATTTACTCCTTTTGAGTAGGTGTGTAATTACCTACGGGTCTGGAATTTCACCAAGTGAAAGTTCTCCCAAAAGTAGATGAATGAGTTATTTGATAAAAATTGGGTATCCACAATACTTTTAGAGATAATTCGCATTTAGTCATTTTGAGTAGGTGAATAATTAGCTATGGGTCTGAAACTTCACCGAGTGAAAGCTCTCCCAAAAGTAGGTGAAGGAGTTGAGAAAAATTGGCTATCTGCAATACTTTTAGAGATGATTCGCATTTACTCATTTTGAGTAGGTGAGTAATTAGCTATGGGTCTGAAACTTCACCATGTGAAAACTCTCCCACAAGTAGATGAATGAGTATTTGATAAAAATTGGGTAGCCGCAATACTTTTACAGATAATTAGCATTTACTCATTTTGAGTAGGTGAATAATTAGCTATGGGTCTGAAACTTCACGGAGTGAAAGCTCTCCCAAAAGTAGGCGAATGAGTTACTGTATAAGTGGATTTTTTCGCGAGGAATTTATTTTCGCTATATTCGCGAGCAAGTACTAAACGCAAAATTAAATTCTCGCTAATATTTACATATACTCAAGGTCATCATACCTACAGATTTGTGGATATATTTATAAGAATGAATGAAATAATGCACACCAACAAGTGTGCAATTTTATGAAAGCACCTTTTATCCGTTGCATATTGACAAAGGAAGTACAAACCACCAAACAGTTTTATTTGTGAAAGATTTATTACGACATTTAGCCACAAGTATAAAACAGTTGTAAAGTAAAAAAATCAGGAAGGCAAACTTAGGAAAAACATCTGAAACAAAAATGCCCCCAGTAGAGAGTCACTCTTTTTTCTCATGTACTATACACCTCTTTGTCTTCTATAGAGTCCACTAGTAACCTCCTACTAGGTGTGTTTTATCCCAGCCAAGCTTTGTGTGGGCTTTGTCACTAGCAGGTATACCAGACCTGTGATCTTCACTGCCCTCTGTTTTGAAGTTGAATGGATACCTAATTAGCATTACACTCTGAAAATACTTTTAGGTAGCCTTTTAAGTCTCCATTACAAGAGACCTCGACAATTTAATCCATTTTTGTAGTGATCTATATTCATTATTAATGGGTTTATTAAAGAACTATACTTTCTGTGCTTAGGTAAGAATTTAAACATTTGAGCAGCTATGCCTTTAAAACAAATAGTAAAATAATAGACTCTTGAAATCAATTGCTGGATTGAACAGTCAAAATAAAAAAAAAATTGGCCACTACATAAACATCAATCATGCGGCTGAGAAAGATTAACAAAAAAAGCGGAGGTTTTTTATCCTCACACACACATTTAATTGCACTTCAAAGTACATTGGTGTGAGCCAGTATGTTTTCTTTTATGTGATAAACACATGGGATACAGTGGGTACTGAAGTGACTGATCTACCTGTAAATCTTCAACAGTTAATTTAAGCTTATCAGTTTTTTTGTTGTTGTTGGGCGACAATATAGTATCTTTCCCCGCGAAAATTAATTCTCGCTAAACAAGCCTTCTGTGTGGATTCGCGGACTTAAGTTCCAGCGAAAAAAACCACTTATACAGTATTTGATAAAAATTGGCTATCTGCAATACTTTTAGAGATAATTCGCATTCACTCATTTTGAGTAGGTGAATAATTAGCTATGGGTCTGAAACTTCACCAAGTGAAAGCTCTCCCAAAAGTAGGTGAATGATTTATTTGAGAAAAATTGGCTATCTGCTATACTTTTAGAGATAATTCGCATTTACTCATTTTGAGTAGGTGAGTAATTAGCTATGGGTCTGAAACTTCCCCATGTAAAAGCTCTCCCACAAGTAGATGAATGAGTTATTTGATAAAAATTGGGTATCCGCAATACTTTTACAGATAAATATGGTGGTAGCTGTTAACAAACCCCAAATGTAGAAATAATCCACACATGATGATGGTTTTATATAACATTTAACCATGGCACTTCCGGTAATAATTTCACAAAGCCAAAGCCTTCTAACATGATATCTGGGCTTATTTAAGATCCCGGAAAGTGTTTCATGATATATTTCATGATATATTGCCTTACAGTGGAGTAAAAAAGTCGATTATGGGTCGATCATCGGTCGGAAAAATGGACGAATAATCGACCATGAAAATTGAGGCGATTCCACTCACTAGTGGCAATATGTGTAGAAATATGCCGTTCAAACTTTACACAGAAAACAAGTACATGTGAGCTCTGTCCCTCGCCATTGTGTCCATCAGTACATCAATAACAATTGGCACCGGGACAGAAACTCAGTCTACAGCTGAAGCTGAGCTTATAAGTAAATATATGTGGTAGCGTGGCCGCGAATTGCGTTGGCGAGAATCGCGTTTTGTTTAAACGGCTAGAAGAAATATGTGGTAGCGTGGCCGTGAATTGTGCTGGCGACAATCGCGTTTTGTTTAAATGGCTAGAAGAAATAATTTTGTCTCTGGTCAGTTAGCGGAAGTTGCTAACGGCACGATGTCATTGTTTTGTATGTTTTGAAAGAGAGGAGTTGGGGATCACAGTTTTGTAGGGGTGTCACGACTAACCGACAACGGTTAGAATAGTGCTATGTACCGGTTTCGTTTTTTAAAGTAAGAATAATCGCTTAATGTAGTAAAAGATGGCAGAAGGTCTAAATCCATAAAATATATCCATGTTGTCACATAAAATAAGCTAAAATCCCAAAACAGCCACGTTTTCTGTACTGTTTATGCATTCACGTAAAACTGGAAGTGACATGTACCTCTTATATCGCCCACTTCCTGTCTGAAATAAACGAAGCAGAAGTCGCAGGAAAACAGCAAATTTATTAATTTTTGTAGGTTATATACATATATTTTCTTTTTATTTCACATATTTATTGTTTTCATTGCTTTTCACAATATGAAACTTAAGATTTCTGGTTGTTTTATAAATTCGACGGTTATTCGGTGTCGGCACGAATAGTACTTACCGATTAGTTGACATGAAATATTTGGAGTCGTGACGTCCCTACAGTTTTGTGATTGTGTTTGAGAGTTGCTGGTGTGTTAGTTTGTTGGCAGATGCAGGCGAGTGTTGTAGTTGTATGTGCCATGATAATTAATTGAGTGTTTGCTTGTAGCTAGCAGTTTGGGCTTTGTAGTTGTAAACATAGGTTTTATTTAAGTACTGTTTATTGTTGATCACTATTTGTGCATTTTAGTTGTATTGGAAATATTTTCAATCATTGATTGAATTGAATATATTTAATTATCAACTGAATCAGTAGTTTTGTAACTTGTGCTTTGAGGATGTGATAAACTTATATTTAGTCACATTGATTTAATGATGAAATATGATTTGACTATATTGTGGTTATCTGTGAGACCTGTGAGCAGTATAGTTTTAGTTAATGTAAAATACTTATGGCTCACTATAAACATTGTAGTGATATAAAGTTAAGTAATATTTATATTATTTACAAAATATTAATGGTAGTGATTATGTATTTATAGGTGTTTTTTGTACGTCAGTCAGCACGGAGTGTGACTGTATTCCAGAGCTGTTGATGTGGGCCGAGATGTCCATAAAGCGGTATGTGAATAAACGTAGTTAAGCAATCTGTGGTGTCATTCAGCTCACCCTAGTTAAGGACTGCTTCCACCCTTTGACCAAATAGCGACTGTGCGGCAACATATAAATATCTACTGCACACTATCTATCATTACGGGCCTATAACGATGGTAAAAGGCAGTACACAAACCACAGCAATAGCGGTCACTTTGTTGATAAAATTAGATGAATTACACCCGGTAACAGTGGATCGGAACGTTTTATTGATTTTTGACGTCACGTCAGTACAAAACTCAAGCTGTTACTTAACTTTTGTGTAGTAAAATGGAGATACATATTTTGCTGTAATTTATATAATCTTTCAGTTTTATTTGGCCAATCATTTATGTACTTAAGTACTGATAAACACAAGTACCTACTCAGTGATTCACGTCAGTAAACTGGACAGTGAAACCGAACGGCAATTTAACAACAAATTATGATACAATAGACAGCTGGGGCAGGGTTCCCCCAGTGGTTGGGTGATCATTCATTATTTCATAAAATAAAATAAGTGAGCAGTTGGGATATTTGTGGTAAATATGAGGTAGTAGTGCACCCATACTGTGTTGCTTGTCCAATATATATTTTTTGTAATCAAAATATTAAAATGCTTCCTGTTTAAGTTGCTCCATAATCAAAGTGAACATGAGAATAACTCCATAATATTCACATTTATGTATAAAATATGAAATCACAGTATTCTTTACGATTTTCTAACAATTAATATGTTATAGAAATGCTGCTGGGAGATCAAGTATGTTACCTGGAAACTTGTACTTGGCTGACAAAATGTAAACAATTTCGTAAACAATTTTAATATTTCAATTTCGTGGACTTACACAATTCAATTATATTCATTTATGCATAAAAATATAGGGTCACAGAATTCCGTGGGTTTCCTTGCAACATTTTATCAATAGAAATGTTGCATAAAAGTTAAATAATTTCCGTGAAACTTAATTGTTTAACCCAACTACCTTAATAAGGCTTATATAGTTCGTATGGGCCGAGTTTGCAGGGGGCCGACTTTGAAATGGGCCGAGTTGACCAGATTCCGTACTATTCACAGTTTTAATGTAAAATTTACTTAATGAATAACAGTATGCTCATTAAAACTATGCAGTGCGCTAGGCACTGGCTCTGCCCTCTTCATTTCACTGCTGAACCCCCATTTCATTGAAACTAGGCACGCCTGGGAAAACCCAAAGCAGAATTCAAATTAAAGACTTTTTATCGTCCATTAGTGCAACAATGGAGTAAAATACATACAATAATGACATAAAACACAATAAGTAGGTATAAAGATAATTATCTGTGGCTTTCAATGTCGTTTGTTTACGTATTTATATTTGCGTTCCCTTTTACTGTCCCGTTCCGATGACTGTTACCGGGTGTAATCAAACCCATAATTTATAAAGTCCGTTTTACAGTATCAAAATTGATATATTACTGTAGCCGAGTAAAATACCAATTCTAACATGACACGGATGTGTCCTCGATTCTGATTGGCTAAACGACTAAATCATTCCCTGGTAAAATACAGCATAACCAGGTGACTCCCTATTACAGTATCCAAAATAATTTGTCATGTTAGAATAGGAATAACCCGCGTATACCGTGGTTTGGGAGGGGTTATTCCTATAAAATATAAGCATATGCACTCATCAATTGTCGGCGAGTTGCTGTCTGCGAGTTGTTTTGTCGGCGACTTGCACGTAATTCTATAGGTCGATTCCTATAATATATGCAATTATCGCTCAATCACCAAATATCTCCCGTGCATAATATGGGTCTAATACCAATTTATTAGCCACATATAATAAGGCACAAGTTGGTAGAAATTGTTGTATATATTTTTTTATTAAATACACGATTTGCGAGTTTCGTCCGCCATTTTGAATATTTAATTAGGGAGAGTAAACAAAAAACGTCTGCGACAGAAGAACCAGGAAGTAGCGAAAATCAATTTCAGTGGAGACTCCACATTAACACATATATATTATTAAAATTATTACTGGAAATGGAGGAATAAATTATATAAATTCGTTCTGTATACACTATGGAATTTATGAAAATTATATGCTGCAGTTTTAGTATAATATCTCCTATTTTCGCCCACTGCCTCTTGTCAAATTAGTACTATTAACAAGTGCCAATATTTCTTTGATATTTCTGAAACCTACAAATGTGTTGCATACATCAATAGAGAGGTATGTTTACAGAGCTTCTGCTCGTTTTTTGCTGCATCAAAATCAAAAGAAATGGATGAGAAATCGCAGTTTAAAAATTAATTTCAAACCACAGACCCTGAGGTCATATATAGGTCAATTTCGCCAAAATTCCCTATTATCTGCTTATCTATTATACTCTTGTAAAGTCTTTTGGAAGGTAATTTAGGAAATCAGATACAGATATGAATATTCATGAGCAACATTTTTGTTGACTATATATTTAATCCATGTACATTTAATCCCACCTGAGGTCAGGCCATCGCAACCTTGACCTTTCAGATATTGTCTCTGTGTTACTAGAACTTACAGTTTGTGCGCATTTGTTACATAGCTTAGAGAAATTAAGAACAGTTTTTAAGATATAAAAGTCAGTGGAAATTTTTATCCTTGTTAAAAAAAAATATTAAGTGCAACCTCAGACTAAGAGGCCTGGGTTTGATTCCCAGTGATGTGTAAATCAAGACATCATAGCTCAGTGATAGAGCACTCAGTCTGGGTGTTTGCAATTGCGAGCCAATTAAATATTAGTTAAATCTAGAATGTGAACCACCACTTAACAAATAAAAAACTCGAATTTTTTTTTAATGTTTTCATGCATATTAATATTTTTAGAGGTGATTAGATGTTTTGTTAAAAAATAGAAAAAATACTTGCTAAAAAGCATGCAATACTATGGCCCAGGGAACACGTGTTTCCCTGAATTCTGATATTGAAGTCTAATATCATGCACAAAGAGCAACATGGTGTTGTGTGTTAAAAAGCACCAAGTTACATGTTGGACTAGACAAAAATTCATCATAACTTGATATTACAAAGGTTGCAAGATAAAATTTGGAGATATTATTTATTTGGTTCAAACCCATGGTCTTTACATATTACATGACCACCCACAAATCTGTAATGATTTTAAAGTAAGTTCTTTTTTATGTGAGGGGCGGGCAAATGTATTATTTATCTTTTTTTTTTGGGCCACATTATTTACTACTTCACTTTTTTGACTAAGTTTTTCTGTTTACTAAATTATTTGGAATAAGGACCAAAATTCACTGAAGTACTTTACTGGAGGGATTTTACTTTAAAAATTTTGTGGATTATTTTGCATTTGTACTGTCGAACTTGTATTTTTTTAGTTCTATGTGTTTTTGAGTGTATTTTTTTTGTTGGGGACTGTCTTATGTATTTTGACTAGTATGGGTAGATACATCCCAGATAACATTCTACTGGTGGCTCACCAGCGTACGGTCGGCAGATTTTGCCACCGTTGGGCCACTTTGGCCCACCGGTGGCTTTTGCTTGTATAATTAGCAGTTTGTCACCATTGGGCCAATGGTGGCTTTCGAACCAATCTTCATGTCTGTAGAATTTGCCACCAGTGGCCTATCAGTGGTTTTGGTTGAAGACAGTTCAAGTCAGCAATAATAAAGGATTTTGGGAAACTTAGTAAAAATTTATTCATAAGTGTGTGTCTAACAATGAGATTTCAGTGAGCCCACAATTTTTAACTCATTATTTATCAATTTTAGACATACAAACAATATTTTTATTATAAATTGACAATACAAAAGTTGTCACCTATTAGTTAGGGAGTGCAGGTGTACAACATCTTGGTAGGACTTTGATTTGACCTTTCACCATGCTGCAGTGACCTTGACCTTTAAAATCTTTTCTGGGCCACATATGTAGGTTTACTTAACTGTGCCATTTCTATAGACACTTACACTTGAATACATTGTACAGCTTCATGTATTGTCTTGTATTTATGTTATGTACATAATCATGATGTAAAAAGGTAAGAAAATACAGCTGTATAATTAATATGGCAAGGTCTAAAGTCAATGTAGATTTAACTTAATATTTATTTTACTTCCATTTGCATACACCCAGACTGAGTGCTCTATCACTAAGCTATGATGTCTTGATTTACACATCACTGGGAATCAAACCCAGGCCTCTCAGTCTGAGGTAACACTTAATTTTTTATAAGAATAGATAAACAATTTCCAAAAAAATAGTTCTGCATCTCAAAAAATTATAATTTTTTTTTTCATGCATACCTGCAAAGGCATAATCGATTTACAGTAGTGGATCCATGTTTCCATCTCATGTTAAAGTAATTTATATATGTTGAAATCTGACATTTAAGCTTTTAAAAAAAATTACTCAAAAATCAGTTGTTGAACTTATATCCGTTAAACTTTTATATTTAGAAAGCCTTGGAAATGTACTTTCTTGTGGTCTTTATTTGGCCAAAATTGATCGATAAATGCCAAAGTTATTCAACATTTTATAACCCCTGCCACATATATACATATATATACAGTATATACATACGTACTGCATATACACTGGGCGATAATAGATGATTTTACTTAAATATAACCTAAATATCATGACTTAAGCCACAAAAACGTTTATTTACCACAAATAAATTCAGAACAAACTTTTGATGAGAGCTCAACAAAAACATGTATGGAAAACATTCAGAAATCATAAAATTCCATCACGTGAATGTCTATATATCCTGAAACGTTTGTTTACTCCACCAGGAAGTAGAAGCGGAAGACAACAACTACCATTGCACATGCGCAGATCGAAACTCGCAAATCGTGTATTCCAATCCAAGAACCATGTTTTGATGCAGTTTTTGGGGCGTACCATTCTCTCGCGAGACTTGTTTTCGAGGAAAAGCAATCCCGCGTGAGGATGGGGGCGTACGGTGCAAAGGGGCGGTCTCTCCACTAGTCTGGTTCCCGTCTATAGACGGGAACCAGCCACCTTTAACAATAAAGGGACTGGTATCGGCCACGATGGCCTTGACATACATCATTGCTAGCTATCATTATCGGGAAATCTCGATCATTATTTTAATTACTTATATGCTTTTTGTATGTATTTACAACATTTTAAACATTTATTATTGAAATTATAACATCAAATATTGTGAATTGAAGTTAAAAATATTTTGAAATGACAATAATGTTTAGAAGCAAATACATGTTTGGGTGATAATAGAAGATCGACAGCACTTAAACTGGTGCACGTTTTTTAGTTAGGTAACTACGAAAGCGTAGTACCCAAGATGGTGGGCGATACCCGACCCTATATTGCAAAGTAGGGTTGGCGGAAACCAGACTACACTGTTTACAGCCCAGTTTTAAAATTTCGTAAGTGTAGGGGTCCATGTACACGGGTGCGGTATGCGGCTTGCGGATGCGGCCTGTTTGTAAACTAGTTGTAAAATAAATTAACATAGATAATAAGACGTTCTTTAAAGGACCACAAAATCCTTATTTGTTGTCCGATTTCAAAAATTCTTTCACCATTGTGTTCAGTTTAATGAGACGCAAATTTTGACACCAAATAACCTTAAATATCTTATGGATATATGTCCTCTATGGCTTGCGGTAGCTTGCGGTTTGTGGGAAAATTCGATCCCTGACCGAAATCTACTGCAAGCCGCAATCCGCACCCACGAGCCGCATCCGCAAGCTGTGTACATGGAAGCACTCCCAATAATACTATAGCAATTGAATTTTTTACCGCAAGCCGCACCCGTGTACATGGACGCCTACACTTATACAGAAAAAAAACAACCTTGTGTCTCTACCACCCACATTTGGAAACCTGGGGCCCGTAAATCAAAGCCATCGTTAAAACAACGATGTCGTTATGTCATAGTTGGACTGGTGTAAATCAATGACATGGTTATTTTTACCACATAGTTGTTGTCTGTTAAAACATTGATTTTTTGCTATGACTGGTCGTTACGCTATGGTTAATACCTGAAGTTAAGATTGTGTTTACTTTTTGGTTTGTATAAAACATTATAAAGGAAACTGATTGTTTGTTTTGTTTGAACTGAACAATTAATGCATTTATTCATATTTGGGTTTAAGTTATTTTTAATCTGTTGTTTATAAACTATTCTAAAGTTTGTCATAGCATAAACTTGAATATATCTCTTTTCGAAAACATATACTTCGTTTGCGTGTTATTTCCATCATTTTTTCCAAGAGGCTTTTACATTCATTGACATTTCTGGTGAAAATACTTCACCATATTTAATGGCTATATTTAAGTTCAAGTTAAGTTTATGTTTATATTCTGATAGACATAAACAGTAATGTGAGGGACATTGTTGTTGTTTACTTCAACAGCATTGCAAAAATCAGTGTAACTGTTGAAAGACATTTTTATTGCGTTAATACATCCTATCCAATGGACAATAGCTTATCCGGTCGGCGCAGACCGGCCCGCCAAACGCCAGAAAAAGACGTCCTGTGTTGCCACTACCCAGTAAACATAGCAAAGGTTTATAAACGTTTATAAACGTTTAGTAAACCTATAAACGTTTTTTAAACCAAATATAAACCTAAATATTGACAATTATTCAACATTATGGGTTTATAAACGTTTCAGCAACATTAGTTTGGTTTATAAACGTTTTTAAACATTTATATATAAACGTTTATAAACGTTTATATATAAACATTTATAAACGTTTATGCATAAACGTTTATAAACGTTTTTAAACGTTTACAAAGAGTGAAGAATATCTTAACCTCGCTTTCATTTGGGATAATGACATCAGCACAGCCATTTTGAGAGAAATTTGAGAAATATTTCTGTTACGATATCTTGCTGTATCACTGTTATTTGAAGCCATCATTATATTCTAAGTAGAGATATAAAAGTGTATAATATTATCAAATTACATACTTCTATATATCTACTTAGAATGTAATGATGGATTCAAACAACAGTGATACAGCAAGATATACTTACAGAAATATTTCTCCAGATTTTCAACACGTGTATAAACGTTTATAAACGTTTATGTATAAACGTTTATAAATGTTTATATATAAACATTTATAAACCTTTATGCTTAAACGTTTATAAACGTTTATAGGCAAACGTTTAGGGACCCATCATTTTAAACCTAATCTAAACCGTTGCTAGTTAGGTTTATAAACGTTTATAAACGTTTGTAATGTTTACTGGGTAGCTGGCCGGTCCGTAGTACTGTGCACTCCCCAGATGGCGCCTCGTACCTCCTTCCTGTCTAGACAACCTGACGTCATAGCATCTTTTTCGTTTGGCGCGTGTACTGTGCAGACGTAGTTTCTACAATCTCCAGATTTTTTAAAGAAATGTGTGCATTATGGCGGATTTTCAACCTCATTTGTGGATATTTTCAGTGTAGTAGTGTTATCTACTAATCAAGCACGGATTTGCATCTAGAAATCTGCTGGAAACGCTCCCTAGTTGACTCAATTTAGTGTTGATGATAGGGCAGTAGTAATCGACGAGAAATATGAAGGCAGCCTTTTTGCTAGTTTCCTCCCATTCAACCATTGTGTTGTTAGGGGCAGATCGACAATATTGAGGAATTCAGAACATACTATTTACAGGTATTTTTATCCGTGTCTTTTGTTTTGAATGAATCTTCTGTAATCTTCCAGCTACAGTAACCATAGTAACGTCTTTCTAGTACTAAATAGAAATCACGGGAAACTTCAGTCTACGTAGTTTTGAACCCTACAAAGATTTCCCCTATGAAGGGTGCATTCTTCATCAGAGCGCACTGGTACAGACTTCTCTGCTGTAAAGCATCAGTCACACCAGCCTAGCTCGAGTATTTTTTCATCAGAAATAAGAGATGAATTCTTCAGATTTCTTCAGAGCGCACTGGTCCAGACATCTTTGCTGTAAAGCATTAGTCGGCCGGTAAGCTTATGTATATATATGTACTCCTACATAGAAAGAATTCCATCAGAAGAGCATGAAGTTTGATCTCACGTGTACTGTGATATCAGTCCCTCCCTTGCAGACCCGGCTTTGTTGTCGGTAGTGGGGGTTGTGGATGGCCAGTTCACTGGTTTTATCACGAAAGGAAGAAGGATTTTCATCTACACATCTACAGAGCGCACTGGTCCAGGCTTCTCTGCTTTAAAAGCATCAGCCGGCCGGCCAGCTCAAAAGAACGCGACCTCTGACGTCATATCCAGTCAGCCAATCGCGTGTCCTTCCGACTAATCCCGAAGTAGGTCACATGTTTTCACCGACCAGGAAGGTCGGAAGTGCGTTCTTTCAGAACTCAAGTGTACTGTGATTCCAGTCCCTGCTTTGCAGACCCGACCTTGTTGTCGGTAGTGGGGTTTTGTGGACTGTAACGTTGCTGGTAAGGCATCACACAAAGAACGCGAATACTGACGTCATCTCCAGTTAGCCAATCGCGTGTCTTTCCGACCAAATACCGAAGCTGGTCACGTGTTTTCACCGACCAGGAATGTCGCAAGTGCGTTCTTCACAACTTACGTCTACTGTGATACCAGTCCCTCTCTCATGGACCTGCCTTCGAGGTCGGTAGTGGGGTTTGTGGATTAACAGAATGCTGCGCATTTGCATGTTTAAGTATCACAAAAGAACGCGACAACTGACGAGCTCAAACCAGCCAATCGCGTGTCTTTCCGACCAGCAAGCTGGTCACGTGACACACCGAACAACAAGTGATGCTAAAAATAGTTCACAAGGGCTTTCCCAGTAACTGTCAAATCTACAAATAAGACGTGCGATTAAAGAAATACTTTAATTAATGGAGGAAACCAAAAGCAAGCTGAATTCAACACAGAAGATAGTTGTAAAATTGCTTTAGCAACTGTGTACAGAGTGTACTGACTGGTAACACAGTTTGGTACTTTTCAAGAACTGGTTACAGAGTGTACCGACTGGTACTGGCTACACAGCCTTGTACACTTGCTTCAGCAACTGGTTACAGAGTGTACCGGCTGGTACTGACTGCACAGCCTTGTACACTTGCTTCAACAACTGGTTACAGAGTGTACCGACTGGTACTGGTTACATAGCCTTGTACACTTCCTTTAACAACTGGTTACAGAGTGTACCGACTGGTACTGACTACACAGTCTCGTACACTTGCTTCAACCTACTGGTTACAAAGTCTACTAACAGGGTGTTGGCTACACAGTCCTTACTGTACAGTGCTTCAACTCAACTGGTTACACACACACACAAAAAAAAGCTGACTAAATATAGACCAGTAGCTGTCAAAATTCATGGATGACCCCAGCCTGCTAGTTTTTTTTTTTTTTTTTTTACCAAGTGATGTATCATTCATCAGGTGGACTTCGGGCACCACCTGTAAAGTCAGTTGTTGACTTCCTTAGGTACCTGCTTCAGGACAGGAAGTTGCAGCCCAGTACCATTGATGGTTACCGGTCAGCCATTACTGATAGTCTGGGAAATTTGCCCATCAATGTTAGTAAGGATGAAAATCTCACTCGTCTCCTGGATAGCTTCCACTGAGACAGATCCAAAGGCCGGAGGGGAACTCCCTCCTGGAACCTCTCCCTGGTTTTTGCACCAGTTGACAAGGTTCATTTTGAACAAATTATAGGCCTCCTTGAAGCATTTGACCTTCAAGGCAGTTTTCCTCTTGACCCTGGGGTCGGGCAAGTGTAGAAGTGAGATACATACTTGGCAAACAGCCCAGCACCATTGATGGTTATAGGTTACCCATTGTTGATAAACTGGGAAATTCACCCTTCAACATCAGTAAGGACGGAAATCTCGCTCGTCTCCTGGATAGATTCCTCAGAGACAGACCCAAAGGCAGGAGTGGCATACCCTCCTGGAACTTTTTACTGGCCGTGCACCAGCTAAGACCCCATTTGATCCAATCAAGGAGTCCCCCTTGAAGCATTTGACCTTCAAGACGGTATTCCTCTTGGCCTTTGGGTCGGGCAAGTGCAAAAGTGAGATTCATGCCTGGCAAAACTGAGATATTGGACACCAATCCGATTGGTCCAAGGTGTCCCTGTATCCATCACCCAGCTTTCTATCCTAGAATCAGCTGGCCATAGAGTGTCCAGTGTGATCCCTGGGGTTATAACAGCCCTGGCCCCGACTCTGGATAGATCCCTCAAGTCTGACAGGTCCCTCTGTCCGTTCAAAGCATTGTGCTACTATTTGGACAGGACCTCAGACATCAGGCAGAATAAGGAGGTGTTTTTGTCTCCTTTAAGAAAGGTTTCAACAAAGACATCTCACCTGCCACTATCTCCTCTTGGATCAAGCAGACTGTGACCCTATGTTGTGAGCTCTCTGACCAGGAGTCCCACTTTTAACATCAGGTTAAAGCCCATGATGTCAGGGCCTTGGCTGCTTCTAAGATCTTCCAGTCGGGAGTCTCCTTAGATCCAATCTTATCAGCCCGCCACTGAAGTCACAATACCTTCACACAGTTCTATATGAAGGTCGAGGCTTGGGCTGATTCGGAGCTTTACCAATTGGGCTAGGTAGTGGCTGCTCAGCAGATCCACAAGTGGCCCTTAGATTGAGGAGATTTGTATATGTGCATAACAGTTCTTCATGTACATAAGAATTAAGTGTGGCGTGCTTCCTTCGGGAGGTTTATTTGCATTCTACAGTGACTACAGGATAACAAGATCGTAAATTTATTGATTTAACCTTGAGGTAACTATGACTTTCATTTACACTTGTTATGACATCGTTATAGTGTGGGTTACAGTCTCGCTAAACACTAGCTGGTTATTATTTTAACTATGGCTTTGATTTACGGGCCCCTGGTTTGGTTGTAGTAGTACATAATTTGTAACTTCAGAAGCTGTTGAATGTATGTTATTTTATTATATATATGTATTTTTGGTTATAATACCAGCTTTATAGTAGTAATAATTGTAAATATTTGTCTAAGCAGTTATCACTAATTTATGATCTCGTAGATAATTGGCCCCCTGTGGGTCCGGGGATGTAGAATAGGCCCAACGTATCCTCCTGCGTGTCGTAAGAGGCGACTAATTGGGGGCAGCCTGTTTGCCGTGGGTTGCGATCCGTGTCAGTGGAAGAGCGGGTCCTGGCTGTTGAGCCAATTCTTTGTTGCGGCATTGAGGAGGCAATACACAGCTTTGGCCTCAATTTCACTTAGTCAGAAGGTTAAGATGGCCTGGCTTAATCAATCGGCTGGTAGTGCCAAGCCCTAGTGCTCCAAATTAGTGATGGCTTGTTGTTTCTAGTGGTTTATACTGTTGTACTTGATTGTTGTATTCTGCTGGTGTTTGGTTTGTGCTTTTGTTTGGAGTATCTAGAAGGCGGCTGCTTAACAGGTCAATCAAGGTTCACTTTTGTGGTCTTTGAGTATATTGTTAATGTATCTCTGATATCAGTGTGCAGGGCTCAGCTCCACACTATTATGATATCCCCTTGTTGGGCTCGAAGGGTGGGTGGAGAGCATTGGCAATGAATAATTATTATTTTACTATGGCTACTCAACACTCTCAAATGACCAATAGGAAACGAACTAGAACTGATATCTTGACTATGTGCTTGGATTCTGCACCAATTTGTTCATGGCCATGTTTTTGGTTGATAAAAGGCACAGACAATGAGAGACTCTTGTCTAAGCTGTCGCCATTTGCTGTAAACAAGGCCATTGTTGCTGTTTTAGGGTCTGATCCTTTCAATATCAAGAAATTAAGGAATGGAGAAATTTTAATTGAAGTTGACAAGGAAGCTCAAAGCAGCAAACTACTGAAAACGGCCAAATTGAACTTGACTATGGACAATGTTATCCCCATCACTGTATCACCACACTACAGCCTGAACACAAAGAAAGGGGTCATTAGATGCCCGGATATAAAAGAATGTTCTGATGAGGAAATATTAGAAGGACTAAAAGATGAAGGTGTCATAAAGCTGGACAGGATATCGGTATTCAGGGATGGACAAAGGAAACCAACAGGGACATTTATATTGACATTCCAAAGCCAGACCTTGCCAAAATACATCAGGGTGGGTTACTATAGGGTGGCTGTGTCGCAATTCATCCCAAATCCCATCAGATGCTACAAGTGTCAAAAGTTTGGTCACATTAAATTCAATTGTAGGAAAAATGAAGTTTGCAATAAATGTGGGAAAGAAGATCATACAGACTCTCAAGAATGCATGAACGAAGCAAAATGTGTGAATTGTCAAGGACACCATGCCTCTAATGATAAAACATGTCCAAAATGGAAAGATGAAAAGGAAATTCAAAGAATCAAGGCAGAAAGAGGAATTTCATATACAGATGCCAAGAAACAATTGGAAATATTTAATTCTGTGAAAACAACGTATGCCCAAGCAGCTGCAGCAACTAAACCTGTGGCGAAAACAGTGAACGCAGAAACACAAACAGAAATGACTTGGCCAGAAGGCACAAAACAACCAAAAAAGTGCGCAGTTGAGAAACAGATAAATAAAGTGAATAAAACCAGTGCATCGAGTCAGACAAGTGCATCTCAAAATGACCCCATTAAACTGAAAATAAGTCAGAGCAAAGTATATTTGACCAAACAACATAAGGGATCTAACGACCCTATTAAACAACACAATAAATATGATGTTTTAAGTGATAGTGACAGTGACAGGAGTGTCGAAGAATCCCCAATCACAAGTTCACAAGGGCGGAGTGGTAATAAAAGTCTAAATAATGGAACCAAACAAAAATAAAAGTATAATACAGTGGAACTGTCGTGGCTTTAGGCCAAATTTTGAAGAAATTAAAAATTTAATTTCCAATTTTAGACCCTACATTTTAGCATTGCAGGAAACTCATTTTAAAGAAACAGATAATGTAAATATTAGAGGATTTGATCTTTATTTTAAACTTGTATGTCTGAAGTAGATGGGAGAGCCACTGGTGGCTGCTCTAGTTTTGTTAAGAAAGGTATACCCCATGAGGTACTCGAGTTAGATACAGAACTGCAGGCAGTTGCTGTAAAAGTATCTCTACATAAAACTATAATTGTATGTAATGTATATATTCCACCACGTTTTAATGTTGCACAAACTGATCTTGAAAATCTAGTCAACCAGTTACCTGCACCTTTTCTATTTATTGGAGATTTTAATGCACATAGTGATTTATGGGGTTGTTCCTCATCTAATAGTTTAGGCTATAAGGTGGAACATCTACTTGAATCCTCTGATATTTGTGTACTTAATGATAAGTCACCTACCTACTTTCATCCTGCATAAGGTTCATTCACCTCAATAAACTTGTCTTTATTTGTTTATTTGGGGTTTTACGTCGCTTTCAACACTGTACAGGTCATATCACGACGGGTAGTTGGAAGGGCAGAGGAAACCAGTACATAGAGTTCGCTAGGGTTGTGTACTGTAAACTGCCGACCAACGGCAAGCAACTACCAGCTTTCCCACTTACGGCCATGACGGGGATCGAACCCCGGCCGCAGAGGTGGGAGGCGAGAGTGTTACCACTCTGCCACCGTGGCCCCCCTAAACTTGTCTTTATGTTCTGCATCTGTTTTTCTTGATTTTACATGGCAGGTCCATTCAGATCAGTGTGGTAGTGACCAGTTTCCTATTTTAATTGATATAGTTAAGAGTATGCCTAAGGACAATGTTCCTCGTTGGAATCTTAAAAAGGCTGATTGGCCAAAATTCAAACTTCAGTGTTCTCTGGATATTAATAGGCATAATTTTACTGACATAACAGAAAAGTTTCCTGCATTTTTAGATAAGTTAAATGACATAGCAACAAAATGTGTGCCAAAGTCAACTTGACAGTCCACTGGTAACTACAAACCATGGTTCAACAGTGAATGCAAAAAAGCTGTTAAAGCTCGTCAAAATGCAATGGATAAATGCCGTATAAATCCTACATCAGATAACATAAATGAATATAAAAACTGTCGAGCTAATGCTCGTAAAATAATTAAAGAAAATAAAAGGAAATCATGGCATGAATATGTATCAAAACTAAATGTAAAGACACCAGCAAAGAAGGTATGGGAAATGACAAGGAAAATAAGTGGCAAACAAAGTAACACCACAATACACCATCTGGAAAATAATGATGGGACAAAAATAACAGAAAGAGTTGATATAGCAAATAGGTTGGCCGAAGAAATCTGCAAGAATTCTAGCAGCAACAATTACCATACAGAGTTTCAAAAATATAAAGAGAAAACTGAAAAAGAACACTTGGATTTTGACACAGACAACTTTGAAAACTACAATGTATCATTTACCATTAGAGAACTATGTGATGCAGAAAAAAGTCTCATGACACAGCTACTGGTCCAGATGAGATTCATTATCAGCTGCTAAAATATCTACCAAGATACTCACTTATGATGTTACTTGATATATTTAATGATATATGGGCTTCAGGTGAAATTCCTGAATGCTGGAAAGAGGCCACTGTAATACCCATTTCTAAACCAGGCAAAGACCCAAAAAACCCGTCCAATTACCGCCCCATATCTCTGACGAGCTGTTTATACAAAACCATGGAAAGAATGATTAATACTAGATTAGTTTGGTTCCTCGAAAAAAATAATATTTTATCAAAATATTAAAGTGGTTTTAGAAAAGGTCGAACTACAACAGACCAGTTAATAAGACTTGAATCTTTTATTAGAGATTCCTTTTAAAAGGCAACCATGTAGTCTCTGTATTTTTTTATTTAGAAAAAGCCTACGACACAGTATGGAAGTATGGTGTAATAAGAGTTCTACATAAAGTAGGCTTAAGAGGGCGAATGCCCATGTTTATTCAGAATTTTTTATCAAACAGAGTTTTTAGAGTTCGTTTAGGATCTATTTATTCAGATATGTATGAACAAGAAATGGGTGTCCCTCAAGGCAGTATCCTATCTATTACATTATTTATTTTAAAGATCAACAGTATTGCTGATGTGATTCCAGCTAGCTTTGAAAAGTCTCTTTTTGTTGATGATTTCTCAATCACTTGTTCTTCTAGAAATATGGCTTCAATAGAAAGGCAACTTCAGTTATGTTTGAATGATAGAAAAATGGGCTGATGAAAATGGTTTTAAATTTTCTAAAACCAAAACTGCTTGCATGCATTTCTGTAATAAAAGAAAACTTCATCCAGACCCAACATTGACAATATATAATTCACAAATTCCTGTTGTTACACAAACTAAGTTCCTTGGTGTTATCTTTGACAATAAACTTAATTTTAAAACACACATTATGTTCGTCAAAAATGTGGAAAAGCCATGAACTTACTGAAAGTAGTTGCCAAAATGGATTGGGGAGCAGATAGAAGTGTTTTAGTGAGACTTTATTGTTCATTTGTTCGTTCTAAATTGGACTATGGTTGTGCTGTTTTTAGTTCTGCTCGTAAGTCTTAGCTTAAGAAAATGGAACCCATTCAAAACCAGGGCTTAAGAATATGCCTGGGAGCCTTCAGGACTTCTCAAAGTCAAAGTTGGGGTTTTACGTCCCGTTCAACAGCCAGGGTCATATTGGGACAGGTCCTCAGAATTGCCACTTGTGGGACTCGAACCCACAGAGGTGACAGCCTATGATTAGATGCCAAACCTGCTAACCACTAGGCCACTGAGGACTTCTCCAATGCAAAGCTTGTATGTAGAGGCAAATGAACCACCCTTGTATTTAAGGTTTGATAAATTATGTATTCAGTATGCTTTGAAATTGAGAAGTAATCCTGACAATCCAGCTTATGATGTTGTTTTTAACCCCCAGTTTTATAATCTTTATGATAAGAAACCATCTGCAATAAGATCTTTTGGGCATCGTGTAGAGGAAGATTTATCTGCTGTCTGTCCTCAGCTGGATCTAATTCAGACTGTGTCATTGTCAGATGACCCACCCTGGACTATACAGAAGCCTCACATAGACTTATATCTCACCCATCAGAAGAAACAACTTGATGATGATTGTCTTTTTCAAAGTCTATTTGCTCAGTTGAAAAGTTGTTATCCTGACCATAGGGCTATATATACTGATGGATCGAAGGCAGAAAATAGGGTTGCTGCAGCTGCTACATCTAATAACCTCAGTGCCCAGGTCAGACTTCCTGGCAATGCTAGTATATTCACAGCTGAATTACAGGCTCTTAAAATGGCTTTTAATATTGTAAAATATTGTGATTGGGATCATTTTATCATATTCACTGACTCTTTATCTAGTCTGCAAGCTCTTGATAGCAACAACTGTGATAATTCTTTTATTCAAGATATTTTAAAACTTTTTAATGATTGTGTGTCAGTGAATAAGAAAGTTGCTTTAGCTTGGGTTCCAAGTCACATAGGCATAAAAGGCAATGAAAAAGCAGATGAGCTTGCCAAACAGGCCTTGAATTTTAATGTTTTAGACTTGAAAGTCCCCTATACAGACCTGAAAGTGAGTGTAAATAGTGTTTTTAAACAAAAGTGGCAAGCTCAATGGAATGCGTGTCCTGATAACAAGCTAATTCAAATAAACCCTACAGTAGGAGATTTTTATGTTTGGACGGGTTTATCTCGTAGGGAGGAAATAGTTATTTCTCGAGCCTGTATAGGACACACTTATTTCACCCATAGTTATCTATTGAAAGGTGAGGATATGCCTTGGTGCATGCCATGTCATTGTCCCGATACAGTGAAACATATATTATTAGACTGTATCGACCTACATGACACTAGAATAAAATATTATAGAGATATAAATACATTGAAAAAGTTATTTAACAAAAATATATTTAATATTATAAATTATTTAAAAGAAGTTGGATTGTACAAAAAGTTTTAATTTTGTTTTGTCCTTTGTGTTAATTTATTTGACTAATCTAGTCTTGGTGACTATTATACTGTGATAGATTTATACTTTGTCTCTTATTTTATATTTGCATTCTGTTTTCTTTGTTGTTTATTGCTGTTTTTTACTTTGATTATTCTAGTCATTTCTTATGATGTTGTTTTCTTGGTCTTTTTGGCTACTTGTTTAAATGTATTATTTATTGTTATATGTATATATAATTTTGCTTATTATTGTAAATATTAGTTAACATATTTATTGGTTTGTAATAGTGCAGTATAACACGTAAGTGTTTTTGCACTTTAATTTTAAATTACTTACTTACTCGTAGATAATTGGATGTTTATTTGTGCTGGATTGGGTCATAAATGGTGTAAAGTTAATTTGTTTGTAATTTTTTACATTTATATTAATTCTATGCATGCTAAATGTAATTTCAAGTAGTTATGACACAACAGAAGATACACATATATGTCAGTTACTAGTATTCAGTTTCCAAGCATATGAGTGATGACCCTAGTGTGTCAGCTATTCACAGTTACATGAACAAATACCAGTTGACTTCATTATTCATAGTTCAAATTCATGAACATAATTAGCTTCATTCCCAGTAAACATTGCAAATGTTTTTAAAACCAAATATGAACCTAAATATTAACAATTATTCAATATTGTGGTTTATAAACATTTCAGCAGTATTAGTTTGGTATATAAACATTTAATAAACGTTTTTAAACATTTTACAAAGAGTGAAGAATATCTTAACCTCGTTTTCACTTTGGATGATGATGTCAGCACAGCCACTTTGAAGATAAAGTGGAGAAATATTTCTTAGTATATCTTGCTGTATCACTGTTGTTTGAAGCCATCATAAAATTCTAAGTAGAGATACAAAATATATGATACAATAGACTACACTGTACAAAGTCAAATTGATGTAAATGGGGTAATTATTCATAAAATGACATTTGTTTACACTGTTTACATTGAATTATGCTGGATACTTGAACCTAAATATAGAAAACGTTTATAAACGTTTCTAAAAGGTGTACAAACATTTATAAACATTTATGTATTACCGTTTATAAATGTTTATGCTTAAACATTGATAAACGTTTACAGACGAATGTTTAGGAACCCATCATTTTAAACCTTAAATAAACCGTTCATAGTTAGGTTTATAAACGTTAAAAAATGTTTGTAATGTTTACTGGGATTAATATGATGACTCAAAGGTTATATTATGTTGATTCCTTTTTATGGTGGCTTTGACAATTGTGTGATAATTTCTGTAAATGGTTGGTGTCTATAAACCAATGCCAAATTGTAATATGCCAATACCTACAAGGTACTGATTGAACCTGACTCTGATTAGACCAAAGGTAGGAGATAACGTCATAGTAACTTAAGTAGAAATTACAGATAGTGATTGGAATTGCAAGAACTACTGCAAATTTTTCTAGAAATCGAGTTAAACCATTGCATTTAAGGTATCTAAGTTGTTATACAGGCAAGTACTTTGGTCTATTAAAAAAACAAAGTGAGGGAACCAATAAAATGAACATGCAAAGAGTTTTCTATTAATAAATATATATAAGGTCATACTAAAAAATTCTACCCCCTGAACATCCAGGATATGAAAGGTGAATGCAGACAAAACAAACACTCACTAGCAGGTTGAGACTTTCAACAGATCCATTATAACTTAGAAAGAATTTGCACTGCCAGAGCACAGGAAATGCAGGATTTTCAGAAATCTTCGCAAAGAAATCCACTTAGGTCATGCCACGACAGCATGGTATTTGGTGTGAATTTGTGACAAGGCACAAAGTTCCATGTTGTCCTTTAACAGTAGAAGCAATGTACCATTGAATATCACTTCTGCTTTGATGGTAATTTTACGGAATCATATGGAAGGTGTTACATAAAATTAAGTGATGAAGAAATCATAGTATAAATTAAAAGTACAAGTACTTGTGAATTAATCTTAATCAATTATCTTAAATAATTGGTACTAAAAAGTACATACTAGGTAAAACCCATTCCAATAGTCATCTAAATACAGATCAAAATTTTTAATTCAATGGAATTATCACTGACATATAGTTGAAATAATTTGGTTTGTCAATGTGACCTTGCCAGGTCACCTCATGTGTAGACAATTGGACACACAGAGTATTAATGTATTTTACATTACACATAGTACCTTATTGGATATATTGTGACAGACAGCTGGAAGGCCTAAGGAAACCCCAACATTTTGTTGGTCAAGGTTATGAACTTAAAACTGGCAACCAATGCGAAACAACTATCAGCTTACCCAAATTAGGCCAGGCATTTAATACCATATGTTGGCTTTATTCCCCAAAGTTATGCACTCAACATCATATTATGTAACAGTGTGCATAGGAAAATCTATGAGGCTTCAGTGGTCTAGTGATTGGTAAGTTTGCTAATCATTGGCTGATACCTCTGTGGACTCGAGTCCCACAAGTGGCAATACTTAGGACCTGTGGTAATATGACCCTTCTTGTTGAACGGGATGTAACACTCAAACCTTTATACCAACGTATATTCAGTTACGCTCTAATAATTTCCTGATGATACATATATTTAAATAAATAAGATGGTGTAAGAATAAGGTTAGGAACTTAAACATACAGCTGGACACACCACAGATGGCTTTTGTGTCTGTTGTGTGTAAGCTGTGTTCACTGAAAAGGGTGTCCAGATAGAAGTAACAGGTTATCTTAACATAAAAGTTTGCCTTAATTTAAATATGTTAAAGTACACCAGTGTCTTTGCAAAACAAGTTAATCAGTTTAGGATTGGTTAATTTATATTAAATCATGTGGAACCTATCTTATGTACATGGGGTAATTACACTAATATGCTATAATGATTATGTTGCAAATATAAACTAAGGTCAGTTATTCCACAGGTTACTGTACATACATAAGGTTATTGTGCTGCCTGTGAGTGTAAAAGCTTCAGGTTCAGGTCACCTTAAAGTGAAAAATATATGAAGGAAGATGTGCCACATACTCAAGTTATGAAGAATCAGTCAATAATTTTATTCTATTTCTTGATTTATCCTATCCAAATTGTATTATTTTTTATTTATTAATTTCTAAGGTTTTGAAAGCCAATGTTCATATCTAACCATAAATAAAAGCACCAATTCAATGTAACAAGTGCTCCTGTACCCAAGATAGGGTTCTTTACCACTGGCTGTATTTTGGCTCCAAACCTGTTCTCAATGGATTTACATTGAAGAAAGCCAGACAATTTTTACTTTATTTATTTCAAACAAAAAGCTGTGTTTTGTTGGAATCTATCTCCATAAAATGAGTGGTGAAAATTTCTTTATATTTAGTGTTTTACATACTTCAGATGTATTCATAACGGCTGTGTTTTTACATGTTAGATTGAAGTGGATAATCTTGGATAATTGTAAAAATTAGATTAAAGAAGGAAATAGTGTTTTACATACTTGAGATGTATTCAAAATGTCTGTATTCCTACATGCTATATTGAATCAGATAATATGGATAATTATATACATTACATTAAAAGGAAATATAGTAATGTGTAGTATGTCAGGTTATTTTCCATCTTCAAAGTTGATATTCCAGGTATGTAGCTTCTATTTACCTATTTTTTTTGAACATCTACAAACATGCTTGCATATTGAACATTGTCAGGGTCCATGGACAACCATATGTAGTCCATGGACTATATCATTAAAACCTGACCATAGTCAAACTCCATGGACTAGAGCATGGTTACTGAGTCCATGGTCTCTGACCATGGTTACATGTAATAAAACATGGATGTCCATGGACATACAATGCACACTGACCATAGATAAAGTCCATGGATAACCCTGTGAAGTCCATGGACTAGATCATGTTTTGACAGACCATGGACTCTGACCATGGTCAGGGAGCCCATGGTGCCATTTAATAAAACATGGATATACACAGACAACCATGGATATTGGCCATGGTTAAAGTCCATGGACAACTTGTTAAGTCCATGGAGTAGACCATGCTTTCAAAGTGCATCATCTTTGGCCATGATGCCATTTAGCAAACATGGATGTCCATGGGCATCCAAGGACAATGACCATGGTTACAAGTCCATGGACAACCCTGTGAAGTCCATGGATTAGACCATGTTTTGACCGACCATGGACTCTGACCATGGTCAGTAAGTCAATGGTCTTTGACCATGATGCCATTTAAGAAAACATGGATATCCATGGACATCCATGGACTTGTGCCACTGGACATCCATGAAAGTCCATGGTCAAAATAAATTTTATTCGCCTGGGAATCTTCCTGTGTTTATTATGTTTTTACATTTGTGCCAAAATGCGAGGATTTGTAGATGAATGTGTTCCAGATGGCCACCAAACTTGTGGGAAAACATTTTTTTGGGAAAGGCCCCCAGTACAGGCTGTAGATATCCTCCATGTCAAAAATTTCCTCTTAATTGCACTATCTTGCACCGTTTCTGATAAATGTGTTTTGCTTTTTATGCAGAAATTCAAGATGGCCGCCATAATGGTAGGAAAACACACCCTTTGAAAAACATGTTTTTGGTCATGTGACTTCTCTGATTGATTGAAATGTCATGACACCATAATCAGATATTTTTCCCAGAGCCACTGCATACATGTGTTAAATTTGAAGAGAATTCGCAGTGGTTGCCAAGCTACAAGCAATAGAAAATGTGGGAGCTGGCAGACCCACTCTCTCTCCCCTAAATGAAAACAAGTTTAAATACTGATATTAGGTATTTACTGGTATGACTGTCAGTACGTAAAGTCAGCATCAGCTTGAGTGGCCCATAGTTGTTACAATCCTGTCAATATTGTTTTTCTTGTGTCCATTTTTGACATAACCATCCACTGTATGCTTCAATTTATATTTTGGGGTATCATATATGTAGTGTTTGTAGCATACATTATTTTTTAGTTCTTTCACCACTTCATAAACAAAAACGAAACCACATTGTCAGCAAGCATTATCAAAACAGGTTTGGATGGAAGAAATCAATGCACTGACACACTCTCGATCCGTGCAGTGTTTTGATTTTCTAGATCTCTGGTCTTTTTACTTTATATACTTCATGCATGGCCTTGTGAAATACACATTGTCGTTTAATTTTGTCACTGCAGGCTCCAAGAAAATCTACGTTTGTAGATGAATTAATGCATGATCCCGCATATAACCCATCCCAGAAGGAACACTGTAAATGTGTAATAAACTGAGATGAAAGGAAAACTTTATCAGCCGTGCTAAATTTACTAGAGGATATCAGAAGACATTTCTGGATTTATTTAAACAGTTATCCAGCTTTGTTAGAATTCTGACATGGAATCAGTTGATTTCATATCACACCTACAGTACTCACACCACCATGTTTCAGATTTAATTTCTAATGGTTGAGAAAAATAGAACAGCCTTGTGGGTTAACAGGTATGACATCTAATCACAGGCTGTCATCTCTGTGTACGTTTGACTTCCACAAATGACAATGCGGAGAACCTGTCCTGATCCCAGATAACAGTCTGCTGGTGGCCCACCGGTGGTAAATCCGTTAGCCCACCGGAGGTTTCCACCGGTGGGCCACCGTCTTTTTGTCCGTTGGGCCAACGTTGGCCCACCAGTGGAAATACGCTGGTTGAAATTCTGTAATACATGTCCAATGACAACTTTTATATTGCAAAATTATAATAAAAATACTGTTTGTATGTCTAAAATTGCTAAATAGTGAGTTAAAACTTGTGGGCTCACTGAAATCTCATTATTAGACACACACTCATGAATAAATTTTTACTAAGTTTCCAAAAATCCCCTATTATTGCTCACCACCATCTTGAACAAAAAAACGCCATTGGCCCACTGGTGGAAAGCCACCGTTGGCCCAACGTTGGAAAACTGCCGATTATACAACCAAAAACCACCGGTGGGCCAACGTTGGCCCACCGGTGGCAATATCTGCCGACCATACGCTGGTGGGCCACCGGCGGAATGTTATCTGGGATATGACCTGGCACTGTTAAATGGGACATTAAACCACAACTGATGACAAAATTGAATATACATAATAAAGATTTGCATATTTAACTATCCTCAACTCTATGTCATTTTATTATTATATTAATATCAAATGTCTATAACAATAACTAGTTTACAAATAATTTTTATGCGATTGTTTTATTGAAGCTAGCAATATGATATCTATATTTGAAGGCAAAATAAAGGAGCTTAGGTGAATAGTTGCCCAGAACCCAAAATAATCCAGTTTTCATCATTAACACGATTTTTATAGAGCCCTTATAAGTTTTGATTGCATTAAGTAATGATTTTTACCTCTGCCAAGGAGGTTATGTTTTCGCCTGGGTTTATGAACAAGAAAACTCAAAAATTTATGGACGGATTATGATGAAAGTTTCAGGATATGTCTAAAAAGGTAAAATGGAGAAATGATTCAATTTTGGGAATAATCAATATCACTATCTGGATTATCTGGATCCATGAAATGTATTTTTTAAAGACAGCTAACTCAAAAAGTTATGGACGAATTTTCAGGATATGTTCTCCCTTGTTGGAGGTCTGTGCTCTTCGAGTGCTCTTGTTATATAGTTGTTCTAACTTTAAGACTTTTTCCGAGGTTTAGTAGATGTAAGGTCCAGATAGATCTTATCAGCAAAGTTTACTTCCTCTTTTGACTTAGGTTATGCATGTCAAAAAAGAAATTTGCATACAAATATTTCAAATAAAAGACGGAAAACCCTATAGAGCTGGTGCACATGCACCCCTCCAACTCTATAAAAAGATTGGGTAAATCTGTGATTTGAAATCCAGCACTCTAAAGGGCTACAGTGGTTGCTGTCTGTCTCTGATATTGAAATGGCATATGTGGAATGTGAATATAAAGACTTTAATGTTTAACTCACAATTTCTACACCATTTCTACATAGAAACACATGGAAAGTCTGTAATAATACATAAGAGACTAATACCTTTATAATGATACAAATATCAGTAGTATATTGGTAGGTTACATGGTTTCTGAAATCTTGGCAACAAAAAATATTTTGGAGAAATCCTGGTGCGATATTAATTTATATATGTGCTAACAGAAGCATATTCTCTGTATACACACAATTAAAAATAAGACCAGCAACCAGTGTCCATAAACAGACTCTGTGTCAGCTGTGTGTTTTGAATTTTAGAGTAGAACAAGTACAAGTAAAACAAGAAAAGACCACAAAAGTTGTGTATTCAAATGTTATTCAGAAGTAAAGTACCAAGTAGGTAGAATAGCATATTACGTTAATAACACATTTCAACAAAATACTCCAAATGCAATGGTTTTCAAGTTACTACTGATTTACTGAACAATGAGAACCTGAATGTAGCTATATTGCTCAGCTATATTGCCATGAGCTACATGTCTGCTATTTTACTATGTTATTGCTGATCCCAAAATAGATGAATAACATATTTAAACAACCAATCAGTGACCGATTGAATAGGTCACATATAGAGTTGGTACAGTCTGGTACATTGATGACTGCAAACGTAAAGAATGTTTAAAAATGATTTTACGTTATCCAGTTTTGAATTGTCAGAAAAGACTTTTGCTTTTTCATCTTATTGTAACAATGATCATATATCAGTTGAAATATGCAAACCATAATATTGTAACAATGGCAGCACATAACCTTTGGGTGATCATCTGTATCAGTTGAAATATGCAAACCATAAAAAATAAAAGTTTCATCTTGTACGTTTTCACATAATCTTTGACAAGCTTTTTTCCGAATCTGTGTATCTGTCTGTGCTTGTTTTCTACAGATTCTGCACAAATTAAACAAATATTCTTGGTGCTGTTTAGAAGACATTTTATCTCTAACTGGTACCAAATCATTAATCCTACAATAAAACGAGGTCACATTTCTTTAACACAGTCAAGTATTCTTTTATTTCAATCAAATGTTTTTACACAATGAGATTTAAAATTCTACAATGAAGTTGCTATGCAGAGCTGTGAATAGGATGTCAGCAAGTTTACCAGAAAGTATGAAATTGCACTCAAAATCAGCCTGCATTACTTCAACAGAAAAAGTGGAAACAACTTGTGAATTATATGTATTAAAAGATCTTTCATTCCTGAGTTGAGTGGTATACATTTTATGTAGATAAAAAACCCATCCTAGATAAAATAGATAACTAAAAAACTTTGGTATTTCACGGAAACTACAACTTTCTGTGCTCTACTTTAAAAGTTAGGTAGGAATGGAATGTGGTGGAATTAAACATTTAAATATCTAAATCATAAGATAATTTTTACACTAATAAATTCATAAAGGAGCTACAGGTCAGCAATTTTACTATGCTATAGCCGACACAGAAGAAGTGAATAACGTATAAAAACAAAATTCTCCAAACATAATAGTTTTCAAGTTACAGGTGATTTACTTAACAGTGAAAACCTGAAAGTAGCTCTTACTCATCTATGCAATGTGCTACAAGTCTGCAATTTCACTAATAGCTGACCCAAAAGTTGGTGAACAAAAAACTTAAAGGAAATACTCTGAATAGTTAATAAGTAACAACTAAATTACAATGAGAACATGAAAATAGTTGACAATCTTAAAGCAACTATTGCTCAGCTATGCAATGAGCAACAGGTCTATAATGTAATTATGTTATAGCTCACCCAAAAGTAGCAGAATAACATATTTAAACAAAACTCTCTAAATGCAATAGTTTGCAAGTCAACTGATTTACTCAACAGCAAAAACCTTAAAGTAGCTTTTGCACAGATATGGAATGAAATACCGGTCTGCAACTTTACTATGCTATAGCTAACCCAAAAGTAGGTGATTAACATATTTAAAAAAAATACTGTAAATGCAATTGATTTTAAGTTACAACTGATTTCCTCAACAGTGGTAACATGAAAGAAGATATTGCTCAGCTGTGCAATGAGCTACATGTCTGCAATTTTATTATGTTAGAGCTGAACCAAAGTACCTGAATACTATATCAATACAAAATTCTGTAAATGCAATAGTTTTCAAGTTACAAGTGACTTTACTCATTATGGAAAGTACAGAAAAGTCAGAAAGTAGCTATTATTCACTTCACTATTGGGAAAGGTTCCCAAGTTACTCGCCATGTTGTGGCTATGGAAAAAGTAGCTGAATAACATACTTAAACAAAATGCTCTAAATGAAATACTTTTCAAGTTGTAAGTGATTTAGTGCATGATTTCATGAATTTTAATGCATTAAAATTTTCAAAAATTCATAAACAGTTAAGAAAGATACAGGTCTGATACTCACACAAGGGAATCTACTTGGGACCTAGTATATATATGCAAGATAAGAGAGAAAACTCTGCAATAGTCAAAGAGATTTTTACACTTTTGGTGGGGGTACCCAACTTGTAATGGCGTTGGGGGAAAGATGAACAAACAGGTCTGCATGCTTTGAACAACTATTCATCCTCGATAGATGAGGTATCTTTTGATAGAAACAGTATGTCTCTGGGTCTTGTCCTTTTGGATGATAAGTTGTTCACGCGTATGCATATGCGTACGCACATGCCGCAGAGTGATGCTATTTTGTCAGCTGACTTGAAAAAGCTACCCGAATAGGGTCTTTATGAGCATCATATATCAACTTGAAGCCTTGATTTTTAGCACATGAAAAAGTCTGGTCAGACTTGTCATTTCCAAGTTACAAGGTAAAGTATGTGAAAAATGTAGAAAAAATCCTCCACAAGGTTATGGCTAAAATAGGGCACATCCTGAAAATCAGTTACAACCACATGCCAAATCTGAATGGAATCCATCAACCCAATTTTGAAATACTGGGAGTTTAAGGTCACATGACAATAGGGCCCACCTTGAGGACCACTTAATTCCACATGTCAAATTTGAATTTAACCTATCAAGCCATTTTTGAGATACTGTCTTGAAACAAAAGTGTAATGACGATACAGAAGCCACAGGAGAAAGGACAAAGCAATCCCTATATGCCACCCAGCATAAATGCTGGTGACACAAAAATGTAGAAAATATAGGTGAGGTCTTTTGATAGGCCCAAACACAATTTTTACCTAAACATAAATTCTTGATCTTTCAACATATGTAAGAAAAATATATTAATGTGCTCTCAGATAAAGTTTTGTGACCTAGTTTTGTGGTAAAGTTTTGTGGTCCATTTCCTACAATAAGGTGGCTATAACAGCTGTATCATTGGGAGATTAAGGTCACCTTAAAATACGGTTCGTCTCAAAATACATTTGCGTGCAAAGTTTGAATGAAAGTGTTTTAGAGTTATTACCCACATATATGACAAATGGGAAAATAAGAAAGATATACCTTCCTACTTTTTAGGCTTCGTTACTACTGATTACTTCTGTTTTAGACTGTTAGCTCCTCTCAGACCAAACATTTCTGTTGGTATCACGTCAACTTCACTCTGTGGTCTGATCAGAGGTTAAACAGCCTGAAACACTAGCAGTCGACATATTTGGGAAAAAAGTTTTAGATTGACCTTGAAGGAGGGGTCCAAGGTCAAATCTAACCACACAAAAGATTCCCAGCCCATGATTTCCTATAGGCTGGTTTACCATTCCAAAACTCTAGGACCAATAGCACTTTTCACGACTGACAAAGAAATGCCTGTGGCAGCCATCTTGTTTTTAAAAATGCGGTTAAAATTTTTCCCAGTCAAGATTTTGTAATGAGGAACATAGCCTGCGAATTTGAGATCTCTACCTATAATACCCTTTGCTCTAGAGGGCCACCAAAAGTCCTTGCTAAAAGTCGAAAAAAAACTTGTTGTTCAAAATGAGGCCAAAAATATTCCCAGGCAAGATTTTCTGGTTATGAATATAACCTGCAGATTTGAGAAGGCTAGATATAATATTTTTTTTCGTTAGAGCGGTAACGGTGAAATCTTGCTACACACTGCGGCGTCGGCATAGCAAGCGAAATCCACCAGATGCTATCTTGTGGATACAATTATGCCATTACTGAGAGTTAAAGGTCACCTCAATCTAGTCTCAGGGCATTTCTGCAACATCAGTTACATGTACCTGCAAAATATAGATCAAATATGTCATGCCAGTTTGGTATACTTTGTGAAATCATAAAAAAGTTGAGCTCAGTAACATTCTTTTACACATGGGAGTTTAAGGTCACCTTAAAATAGGGCACACCTTCAGGACTAGACACATCAACATACCAAATTTAAAGTAGAAAAATGTTTTTGCTAACACAAACTAAGTGTCCCAAAAAGGTTAACTGTAATATAATATAAAGTAGAAAAAGGTTTTTGAAAATAAAAACATGCAGTGCTGAGAGAAGAAGTGAAAGTTATGCAGTCACTGTGGAAGTTTATGCACTAACATGAAAGAAAAATTTAAGCTTTATTTTGTTTTCTATGGTCATAAATTGAGAAAAGTTAATTGAATAAATGCTCTGGCTCAGAATGCATAAAGCATCAATACTTATAACGGGGCCAAGATGGTAACACTATCGCCTCCCACCTCTGAGGCCGGGGTTCGGTTCCCAGCACAGCCTCAAGTGGGAAAGCTGGTAGTTGCTTGGCGTTGGTCGGCAGTTTACAGTAAAGAACCCTGACGAACTGTATGTACTGGTTTCCTCTGCCCTTTCAACTACCCATCGTGATATGACCTGTACAGTGTTGAAAGCAACGTAAAACCCCAAATAAATAAAATAAAAATACTTATAATAGGTTGAAGTTACATCATAAAACTATTAAACAGTACCATTGCTTTGTAAATGTCATATATCTATTTACATTTTAGAAAAAGGCATAGTAAAATTTGAGCCTTTAGAAAGGCAAGAAGCTTATGACACAATGCTTTGAACACATCTATCTCAATGAATAAATAAAAGGTCAATGTTCCCACAAGCCTATTTATATTATATGAATAATGCTCATTTCTATTTAGATATAATTGCCAGTCTTTGATCAGTCCCGAGAGAATTAGTCCGCTGGGTATATGCTGATCAGGGATAAAATCAATAGTTAATGCGTCTCCCCCAACTCTCCGCCTGTTTTAGTGTATACATAAAGAAATGCTCATACAATGAGTAAGATGTTAGCTTTATCTATGCTCGGTTGAAAGTGTCAGGGATATGTAGATTTTATGTATAAATGAGGGACATAGTAAAAAGGGAATCCAGTAAAGAATATGTTTGCATTGCTGAGTTATTAGTTTACCACAGAAGAATGGAAGTCAAAGTGATAATAGGCTGAAAATGGGAATTTATAAATGTGTCATTATCAAACTGCTGCACTGAAATAAGTTTGTAAATATTTGGACCCAGTTTTTTACAATAAAACAAGCATAATTTGATGCATATCATAATTTTAGATAATGACTACAAAGTAGGAATGTAATTTGCCTGCTTTAAACGTATGTATAAGTCATGAGGGCAATTTCAAAAAGTTACACACTTAGAAGGTAATGACATCATTAATATTGAAATACTATAGCAGAAATTGCAATCTATGACCCCACTGTGACGAGCTATTAAGACTGAGGTAATATATGAAAATATGAGGCAAAAGCAGAAAAACTGATATTTTATTACCTCAGTTTGATTCATAAGAGTGGTTCAGAGGGCTAATTTGACCAGCTACCTAGACTCTCCCCGATTTCCAACTACCTTTTAATACATTCTAGCGCTGTAAAAGCAAAAATCCAAAGGATATTTGACGCAAAAACAGAAAATCAGCTATTTTACGAGCCCAGTTTGACCCATACGGGAGGGCCAGGGGGTAAATCTGACCGGCTATCTAGACTCTTCACATAAGCTTTCTTAATACCTCTTAATACATTCTAAAGCTCTAGAAGCAAGAATAAAGTAGATATAAGGCAAAAACATAAATCGGCTATTTGATGACTGCAATTTGACCCATGGCAAGGGGGAGGGGGTCAATCTGACCAGCTATCTAGACTCATCGCATAAGGTTTCCCAATATCTCTTAATACATTGTAAATCTCTAAAAGCAAGAATAAAATAGACATTGATGGCCCCAGTTTGACTCATAAGGGGGGTCAGGGGGTAAATCTGACCAGCTATCTGGACTCTTCATATGGTGTCCCAATACCTCTTAATACACTGTAAAGCTCTAAAAGCAAGAATAAAAGAGATAAAAGGGAAAAACAAAATCGGCTATTTTATGACCGCAGTTTGACTCATAAGAGGGGAACCAGGGGTAAATCTGACCAGCTATCTCGACCCCACACATACGGTTTCCCAATACCTCTTAATACATTCTAAAACTCTAAAAGCAAGAATAAAGAAGATATAAGCAAAAACATAAAATCGGCTATTTTATGACCCCAGTTTGACCCATAAGGGGGGTCCGTGGGCAAATCTGACCAGCTATCTAGATTCTTCCCATATGGTTTCCCAATACCTCTCAATACATTATAAAACTGTAAAAGCAAAATAAAGGAGATATAAGGCAAAAAACAAAAAATTGGCTATTTTATGACCCCATTTTAACTCATAAGGGGGGTCAGGGGGTAAATATGACCAGCTATCTAGACTCTTCACGTATGGTTTCCCAATACCTCTTGATACATTCTAAAGCTCTAAAAGCAATCAAAAAAGAGATATAAGGCAAAACACAAAATCCGTTATTTTATGACCCCAGTTTGACCCATAAAGGTCAAATCTGACCAGCTATCTAGACTCTTCACATATGGCTTCCCAATACATCTTAATACATTCTAAAGCTCCAAAAACAAGAATAAAGGAGATAAAAGGCAAAAACACAAAATCAGTTATTTTATGACCCCAGTTCGACTCATAAGGGGGGTCAGGGGGTAAATGTAACCAGCTATCTAGACTTTTCACATATGGTTTCCCAATACCTCTTAATACGCTGTAAAGCTCTAAAAGCAAGAATAAAGGAGATAAAAGGGAAACACAAAATCGGCTATTTTATGACCGCAGTTTGACCCATAAGAGGGGAACCAGGGGTAAATCTGACCAGCTATCTCGACCCCACACATACGGTTTCCCAATATATCTTAATACATTCTAAAACTCTAAAAGCAAGAATAAAGGAGATATAAGGCAAAAACACAAAATCGGCTATTTTATGACCCCAGTTTGACCCACAAGGGTAAATCAGGTAAAGCTGACCGGCTATCTAGACTCTTCACCTATGGTTTCCCAATTTCCCAATACCTCTTAATACATTCTAAAGCTCTAAAAGCAAGAATAAAGGAGATATAAGGGTTTAAGACAAAATTGGCTATTTTATGACCCCAGTTTGATCCCTACAGGGGGGTCGGGGGGGGGGGGGGAATTTGACTTGCTTTCTAGCTCTCCACATATGGTTTCCTACTACCTCCCAATAGAGTTAAAGATTATGGTTCACATGAATTTTAAGCTTTCTGAAAAAAAAGAAAGAAAATCGCTATTAAATTGTTAACTTTCATCGGATCGCTTCCAAAATCTAATCAGTTTGCATTTTTGATAATATAAACATGTGTATTAAGTTACCAGCCTCTGCAGGCAGTAGATTTTGCTGAACTGAGATGACGGGCGGGTGTACCCGAAAAACTTTTTTGATTATGTAACCTTGATAAAGATCAAAGGCCAAATTTAAGCATGTGGAAAAATTTTCCCACGCCTAAGGTATATAACTGCCAAATATGGTTAGAAAGCTTCCAATAATAAGGGATATATTCAAGGGAGACCACAATGCGGCGGTGGTGGCGAGGAAACGGACATTAAAACAAATAAGCACCCATTTCAGGGATGCTTAATTAAATCTGTCATGCAGATTTGAAATACGCTCCAGAAATTGAAAAATTTAAATTCAATATAGTTATGTTAACACTAGGAGTTTAAGGTCACCTTAAAGTGGGCCACACCTTGACCAGTTAGATACACATCCCAATTTTGATTTGAATCTGTGAAGCCATCTTTAAGCTATTGCCCACAAATTGCAAAAGTAAAATTCAATATAAATGTGTTATAAATGGGAGTTTTAGGTCACACATCAATGACTGGCAACACCCACATGCCATATTTGAATTTCATCCTACAAGCAATTTTTGACATATTTTCCAGAAACAAAGTGTGATGATGATGCTTGTCCTATAGATCATCATCACAGCTGAGTGACACCAAACTGTTACAACCTTAAACTCATAAGTTTTTAAAATATCAGCAATTTATTGTGAGAATAATAAATAAGGCAATTAGGGAAGAATATATCAAATATACACTGCCAGTGTACAACTTAACATATATATCAGTAGATTCTTTTTCAGATATTGTTCTTACAATTAATAGTGAAAGTTTTTAGAAGCAATGCTATAAAGATTAAGAGGTGAATCTATCAAATATGCAAGTAATGCCAAAGGAAGCAAATATACTAAAATCTGATATTGAGAAATTGGAGTCCGAAAGTGATAATAACCCATCCAAAAATCTTGAAACTAAAAAGATGAAATTAGAAGAAATAATTAGTGAAAGAATGAAGGGTCAGTGGGTTCGATCACGCTCTCAGTGTAACATCAAGGGTGAAAGACCATGGAAATATTTCTGCTCACTAGAAACAAAAAAATACTTGAACAAAACTATTAAACGCCTTAAAAAGCCTAATGGCAATCATCTAACGTCCCAGAATGAAATATTAGACTCAATATCTCAGTATTACAAGACACTTTTTAAAGCAAATGATCAAAACTTTCTCGTAGATATATTAGGAAAGTATTCCATTAATAAATTAAACACAACTTTAGCTAATGCACTAGAAGGTGCCTTAACAGAAATGAATTAGGGAATGCACTAAAGCACATGAAACATAATAAAACTCCATGTATTGATGGTTTCCATCAGAATTTTATAAAATATTTAAAACCTTGTGTTTTAAAAGCATTAAATGATAGCATGGACAGAGTAAAACTAGAAATAGGACGCTCTGTTGACAGTAGCTGCGACATATGAATAGAAACAGGATAGCACAGAAGAACAGACATTATCATGTGTAATGTCCACCCCATGAACCTTTTGCAAAAATTGTACAGTAGTCTTACAAGACCCATTTTCACATGTAAAATATATCAATATATATAAAATATATCAAAATATATCATGCTTAAATATTTATTAGTATACATGTAAATTATTTCAGCTTCATGCCTTTTTGCATTGGTTGGGTCGAAAATTTCGACGATATCACTCTATCTTGCACGGTTAAGGAGATAGAAGCAAATTTGTGTTTTTCAATTTTTGGCAAAAATTTAAAATGGCTGCCATTTTGGGGAAGAGTAAAATTTTTTGAAAATTGCCAACAGTACATTGATTAGATACCTTGTGGGTCGAAAATTTTGACAAAATCACTCTATCTCGCATGGTTAAGGAGATAGAAGCAAATTTGTGTTTTTCAATTTTTGGCAAAAATTTGAAATGGCTGCCATTTTTGGGAAGAGTAAAATTTTTTGAAAATTGCCAACAGTACATTGATTAGATACCTTGTGGGTCCAAAATTTCGACAAAATCGCTCTATCTCGCATGGTTAAGGAGATAGAAGCAAATTTGTGTTTTTCTATTTTTGGCAAAAATTCAAAATGGCCGCCATTTTTGGGGAGGGGAAATTTTTTTTAATTGCAAGAAGACATTTCTTAGATACCCTCTAGGTTGAAAATTTCAACGAAATTGCTCTATCTCGCTTGGTTGAGGAGATAGCAGCAAATTTGTGTTTGGCCATTTTGGGCAAAAATTCGAAAATTCAAAATGGCCTCCATTTTTGGTGATCAACATTTTTGAAAATTGCCCAGAGTACATTTATTAGATCCTCTTTGGATCAAAAATTTCGACGAAATCGCTCTATCTGGAACGGTTAAGGAGATACAAGCAAATTTGTGTTTTTTCATTTTAGGAAAACATTTGAAAATTCCAAATGGCCGCCAATTTTGGGGAGAGTAATTTTTTTTAAATTGGCAAGAGTGCATTGCTTAGATATCCTGTGGGTCGAAAATTTAAACAAAATCGCTCTATCTCGCACAGTTGAGGAGATAGAAGCAAATTTGTGTTTTGCCATTTTTGGTAAGAATTCGAAAATTCAAAATGGCCACCATTTTTGGGAGGGTAAATTTTTTTTGAAAATTGCCTAGAGTACATTTCCTAGATACCCTGTGGGTGAAAATTTCGACGAAATCTATCTATCTTGCACGGTTAAGGAGATAGAAGCAAATTTGTGTTTTGCCATTTTTGGCAAAAATTCAAAAATTCCAAATGGCCGCCACTTTTGGGGAGAGCAATTTTTTTTTTAAATTGGCAAGAGTGCATTGCTTAGATATCCTGTGGGTCGAAAATTTAAACAAAATCGCTCTATCTCGCACAGTTGAGGAGATAGAAGCAAATTTGTGTTTTGCCATTTTTGGTAAGAATTCAAAAATTCAAAATGGCCGCCATTTTTGGGAGGGTAATTTTTTTTTTGAAAATTGCCTACAGTACATTTCCTAGATACCCTGTGGGTGAAAATTTCAACGAAATCTATCTATCTTGCACAGTTAAGGAGATAGAAGCAAATTTGTGTTTTGCCATTTTAGGCAAAAATTCGAAAATTCAAAATGGCCACCATCTTTGGGAAGGGGAAAACTTTTTGAAAATTGCCATGAGTACATTGCTCAGATACCCTGTGGGTTGAAAATTTCGACAAAATCGCTCTATCTGGCACAGTTAATGAGACAGAAGCAAATTTGTGTTTTGCAATTTTTGACAAAGTAGCTATTACTCAGTCAGTTATATCGCTATTATCACTAAAAGCAATCCTAAGTAAGCTATCAACCTAACTATTGCTCATACCAAATTTCGTAAAGATATGTCAAATATTTTTCCTTAAAATGCCCGGAAACAAAAGAAGTACACAAAAGTAGCTAAGTAGCTATTACTCAGTTAGCTATAGAGCTATCTTAACCAAAAGCAATCCCATACAAGCTATTAACCCAATAAACCTGCATGCCAAATTGGGTAAAGATAGGATAAGAACTGGTGCCTAAAATGTCTGGGACGCCGGAAAAAGCAAAAATAATATGCCCACCCCTAGCGGGTGGACATAACTACCATTGTCACTGCGCCAATGTGTAATAACATGTGTACCATAAAAGGGAAAAACCCATGAAATGATTCAGAATTGGCGCCCTCTCTCAATGCTATCAGTGCTTTATAAACTAGCATCTGCTGCAATAGCAAATAGACTGAAGCCATATCTTGATAATCTTATTAATAAAACCCTAAATGGATTTGTTCCAGGAAGATATATTGGTGAGTGCACTCGACTGGTATTTGACATTATGAATTATACTGAAAAAAAAAACAAACTTATTGATGTCGAAAAGGCTTTTGATTCTGTTTCATGGACTTTTATTTATAAAACTTTAGAATTCTTCAGATTGGGAAAATCATTTATCAATTGGATAAAATTATTTAATACAGACATCAAAGCTACCATTATTCAGTGTGGAAAGTTTATTAATATCTAATGTGGCTTTCGTCAGGGTGACCCTATTTCCCCATATCTGTTCATTATTGCTGCCCAAGTCTTGATAATACTTATATTAAATAATAAAAAAATAAAGGGTATATTCTGTGGTAGTACAGAAATCAAGCTCAGTCAGTTCGCTGACACAACATTAATATTAGATGGAACATCCCAGTCCTTGCAGGCTGCTTTAAATGTTTTAGAAGTTTTTTGATCATTATCAGGTCTATGGGTGAACACTGAAAAAACTCAAGTGGTATGGATAGGAAAGAAAAAGTACTGTAAAGAAAAACTGTTAAGGTTGAATCTCCAGTGGGATACTGTTTGCTCCAATATGTTGGGAAAGTTTGAGAGTTTACCTAGTTTTGAGATACTGTCTAGAAACAAAAAAATCTTTAACTCAATATAAGTATCTTATTACTACGAGTTTAAGGTCACCTTAAATAGTGCACCATGTGAGGAACAGTTACATCAACTTGCCAAATTGAAATTTAATTCAGCAAGCCATTTTTGAGATACTGTCTGGAAAGTAAGTGTGACGACAACACTGGCCATGTATGTCTTCCATCATAGCTGATATAAAATATCAGGAATTTACTATAACCTTACAAAAAGACCATTTTTGGTGGAGATATATGTACATGATGAATATCAATGTAAAAAGTCTTAATTAGCATATAAAATATCTTCCAAACACCAAAAATATTGTCCCAACCTTAAACTCAAAATTTGTTTGCACTGCTGTATATTGTAACGAGTTTAAGGTAATCTTTTTCTGAAGGTTCTGTTCAAAGTTTGTTACATCCACAACTAAAATGTGCCTAGAATTGCACAATATTTGAAATACTGTTAAAAAATTACCAAACTTAAAGTGAATATAATTCTGTTATTACTGGTAGTTTAAGGTAACCTTATTGCATGGCACTTACCTATGGCCAGTTACATATACATGCAAAAGTTGAATGATATTTTATGAAAGTTATTTTCAGTATACTCCATGGAGAAAGAAAAAAAACGTAAACTGGACAGAAGTTTCTTTTATACGTGAGTTTAAGGTCACCTTAAAATAGGGCACACCCTCAAAACTTGTTACAACCACATACCAAATTTGAATTGAATCCATTAAGCCATTTTTGAGATACTGTTAGTTTATTTATTTATTTGGGGTTTTACGTCGCTTTCAACACTGTACAGGTCATATCACGACAGGTAGTTGGAAGGGTAGAGGAAACCAGTACATAGTTTGTCAGGGTTCTGTACTGTAAACTGCCGACCAACAGCAAGCAACTACCAGCTTTCCCACTTGAGGCCATGCCAGGAAGGAACCCTGGCCTCAGAGGTGGGAGGCAAGAGTGTTACCACTGTGCCACCGTGGCCCCCAAGATACTGTTAGGAAACGAAAAAACTTAAACTCAATATAAGTATCTTACTAGTTGGAGATTAAGATTACCAAACTATACAGCACACCCTCAGGACCAGTTACATCCACTTGCCAATTTGAATTAAATCTGACAAGCCATTTTTGAGATACTATCCGGAATACAAAGTGTGACGATGACAGATGACGCTGACATTACAAAATTGCATGACGAAGCAATCCATATATTTATTTATTTATTTGGGGTTTTACATCGCTTTCAACACTGTACAGGTCATATCACGACGGGTAGTTGGAAGGGCAGAGGAAACCAGTACATACAGTTCGTTAGGATTCTCTACTGTAAACTGCCGACCGACGGAAAGCAATCACTATATACCATGCGGCATAAATGTTGGGCGACACGATAAAAGCAGCCAACAAGAAGAAAATGTCACTCTCTAGGTCACCTCGCCTCAACAATAAGGCACCGGGCCAGTATTATACATCCATTTTTATTTGATGTTGGCCCTTGACTGCGGACTCACGAGATAGCATTCAGTTCCACACGGTAAGCTATTGTAGTGCAATAAAAGTTGTATTTTTTTAGTTAAATGGCCAAAAAGGTGTACATAAAGAGTGAAACTGAATACAACTAGACAAAAGGTTTTTGTACACAAAAATAAAGTGTCCCTATAGCTTAGAAATTTTATATAAAGTGCTAAAGGACCAATGTGAAGAGGTAAATGTTATTGAAGAGAAATTCTACGGAAAGGATTATATTTGGGTCACAAGAGCAACCTTAAAACCAAACAAGCAATCAATGCCTGTGAATGGGTTCTGCATCAGCTGTGTTTTGCATAAAAGGACACACAAGTTGCCCAGTTATGCAATGAGCTATAGGTCTGCAAATATAACTAACTTATAGCTGCCTAAAAGTAGGTGCATAACATATTTAAAGAAAATTCTATAAATGAAACAGTTTTCAAGTTACAAGTAATTTACTCAACAGTGAAAACCTGAAAATACCTATTGCTCAGCTAGCGAAGCAATGAGCTACAGTTCTGCAGATTCACTATGCTATAGCTGACCCTATAGTAGATGAATAACAAATTTTAAAAAATCTCTAAATGTAATAGTTTTCAAGTTACAGCTGATTTACTCAACAGTGAGAACCTGAAAGTCGCTATTGCTCAGCTATGCAATGAGCTACAGGTCTACAATTTACTGTTACAGCTCACCCAAAAGTAGGCCAATAACATATTCAAACACAATTCTGTAAATGAAATAGCTTTTAATTTACAAGTGCTTTTACTCATTATAGAAGCTATTGAAAAGTCAGGAAGTAGCTAATACTTATGAGCTATGAATAACTAAGTAGCTATGATTTATTTGGGGTTTTACGTCGCTTTCAACACTGTACAGGTCATATCACGACGGGTAGTTGGAAGGGCAGAGGAAACCAGTACATAGAGTTCGCTAGGGCTGTGTACTGTAAACTGCCGACCAACGGCAAGCAACTACCAGCTTTCCCACTTAAGGCCGTCACGGGGATCGAACCCCAGCCTCAGAGGTGGGAGGCGAGAGTGTTACCACTCTGCCACCGTGGCCCCCAAAGTAGCTATGAATAACATACTTTAACAAAATACTCTAAATGCCTAGTACATATATCTAAGTTAAGAGATAAATCCCCCCCATAGTCAAGGAGTAAAACTGTAATAAAATGTTGAAATTTTCACACTTTGGGTGGGGTACCTCTCTTCTAATGGCTATGGGGAACAAATGAACAGACCGATCTGTATGCCTTGAACAATTTATCATCCTCGACAAACAAGGTATGTTTTAAATGTAACAGCATGCCTCTGGAACATGTACTTTTGGAGAAGTTGTTCACAAGGATGTGGATGTGTACCGGACAATGCAGAGTGATACCACTTCCTCAGATGTCCTTGGTCAATCTCCTTTATGTGTTGAGTCCAGTGGCAACTTTGTAATTTTCCCATTGATCTTTCTGAATATTTTGATTATACTGTGTATTATATCCTGTTGTCACTATTTGTATCCTATTATGAGATGTATTCCTCCATAATAGTCACACACCTGACATCATGTTTATATTTCTGATGTATATATTATTATATATATAATTATATATATTAGTTATATATAAAGTTATATCTTTCTATTTTATTGTATAATCACACACACATTTATAAAGGCACATGTATGTGGTTTTGTTCACAAGATTTCCAGAGTAGATCATTCTCATAAACTGATACATTTAACATCTGGATTTTATATTCAACTTTATAACTTAGCCTTTCCCAAAATCTCTACTTATAACTGTATACCTCTAAACAGGACCCAAGGCCAAATCTAACCACATCAGAAGATTCCTAGCTTGTGGTTTCCCATAGGTTGATTTCATATTGCAAACCCTAGGACCAATGATAAGCAAGCTAAAAGCACCTTTAACTATGCCTATCCTTATTTGACTCATGATTTCTAACAAGTAGGTTTCACACTGCAAAACTCCAGGACCAATAATAAGTGAGTTATAAGCACTGTTAACTTTGGCTATCCTCGTTTGACCTTGAAGGAAGGGCCTAAGGTCAAATCTGATCACATCAGAAGATTCCCACCCCATGATTTCCTATAGACTGGTTTCTCACTGCAAACCTCTAGGACCAACAATAAACGAGTTATAAACACTTTTAAATTTGGCATTACAGGTTAGGATGGTTGATCAAGATTACTGCAAATATAAACCACCAGCAATTAACCTTACTAATTTCAAAAACAGTTCTACAGCTTTAAAAATGAAGTAATTATAATATTGTAGGACTTTTTTTCATTAACAAAAATATGTGTCCGGTGATAAAAAACAAACTAGAGGATCGCTCGCAAAAAAAAAAGATAATGTTTTTGCATAGCAAAAACAAAGCGTCCTGAAAAGGATATAAAGGTGAGTGCTAAAGTATTAAGAAAATGCTTCGTTTCTAGCCTTATACTGTTGTGGCAACCAAAGTCAGCGCAGTCTGCTCTATCTAGCACGGTTTTCAAGATATAAGCATTTTCGTGTTTTGCAAAAAATTAAAAAATAAAAAATGTCCGCTATATTTGGCGAGACAAAAATATTTTGAAAATTGGCATGGCTACTCTGCAGAGATACCCAGCAGGTCCAAAATTTTGTTGAGTTCACTCCATATAGCACGGTTTTCGAGATATAAGCATTTTTGTGTTTTGCAAAAACTTTGAAAATTCAAATTGGCCACCATTTTTGGGGAGACAAAAATTTTTGTCAAGACCACTGCCGTGGTGTGTATCTCCCGCCGAGCATTAAAGCAGAAGAAATAGCTTTTCCGAGATATTCACAATTTTTCATTTTCGTGTGTGAAAGGTCTTCCAAAAGTAGGTGAATGAGTTATTTGAGAAAAATTGGCTATCTGCAATACTATTAAGAGATAATTCACATTTACTCATTTTGAGTAGGTGAATAATTATCTATGGGTCTGAAACTTCACCAAGTGAAAGCTCTCCCAAAAGTAGGTGAATGAGTTATTTGAGAAAAATTGGCTATCTGCAATACTTTTAGAGATAATTCGCATTTACTCATTTTGAGTAGGCGAGTAATTAGCTATGGGTCTGAAACTTCACCATGTGAAAGCTCTCCCACAAGTAGATGAATGAGTATTTGATAAAAATTGGGTATCCGCAATACTTTTACAGATAATTAGCATTTACTCATTTTGAGTAGGTGAATAAATAGCTATGGGTCTGAAAATTCACAGAGTGAAAGCTCTCCCAAAAGTAGGTGAATGAGTTATTTGAGAAAAATTGGCTATCTGCAATACTTTTAGACATAATTCACATTTACTCATTTTGAGTAGGTGAATAATTAGCTATGGGTCTGAAACTTCACCAAGTGAAAGCTCTGCCAAAAGTAGGTGAATGAGTTATTTGAGAAAAATTGGCTATCTGCAATACTTTTAGAGATAATTCGCATTTACTCATTTTGAGTAGGTGAGTAATTTGCTATGGGTCTGAAACTTCACCAAGTGAAAGCTCTCCCAAAAGTAGGTGAATGAGTTATTTGAGAAAAATTGACTATCTGCACTACTTTTAGAGATAATTCGCATTTACTCATTTTGAGTAGACGAGTAATTAGCTATGGGTCTGAAACTTCACCAAGTGAAAGCTCTCCCAAAAGTAGGTGAATGAGTTATTTGAGAAAAATTGGCTATCTGCAATACTTTTAGAGATAATTCGCATTTACTCATTTTGAGTAGGTGAGTAATTAGCTATGGGTCTGAAACTTCACCAAGTGAAAGCTCTCCCAAAAGTAGGTGAATGAGTTATTTGAGAAAAACTGGCTATCTGCAATACTTTTACAGATAATTCGCATTTACTCATTTTGAGTAGGTGAGTAATTAGCTATGGGTCTGAAACTTCACCAAGTGAAAGCTCTCCCAAAAGTAGGTGAATGATTAATTTGAGAAAAACTGGCTATCTGCAATACTTTTACAGATAATTCGCATTTACTCATTTTGAGTAGGTGAGTAATTAGCTATGGGTCTGAAACTTCACCAAGTGAAAGCTCTCCCAAAAGTAGGTGAATGATTAATTTGAGAAAAACTGGCTATCTGCAATACTTTTAGAGATAATTCGCATTTACTCATTTTGAGTAGGCGAGTAATTAGCTATGGGTCTGAAACTTCACCATGTGAAAGCTCTCCCACAAGTAGATGAATGAGTATTTGATAAAAATTGGGTATCCGCAATACTTTTACAGATAATTAGCATTTACTCATTTTGAGTAGGTGAATAAATAGCTATGGGTCTGAAAATTCACAGTGAAAGCTCTCCCAAAAGTAGGTGAATGAGTTATTTGAGAAAAATTGGCTATCTGCAATACTTTTAGACATAATTCACATTTACTCATTTTGAGTAGGTGAATAATTAGCTATGGGTCTGAAACTTCACCAAGTGAAAGCTCTCCCAAAAGTAGGTGAATGATTAATTTGAGAAAAACTGGCTATCTGCAATACTTTTACAGATAATTCGCATTTACTCATTTTGAGTAGGTGAGTAATTAGCTATGGGTCTGAAACTTCACCAAGTGAAAGCTCTCCCAAAAGTAGGTGAATGATTAATTTGAGAAAAACTGGCTATCTGCAATACTTTTAGAGATAATTCGCATTTACTCATTTTGAGTAGGCGAGTAATTAGCTATGGGTCTGAAACTTCACCATGTGAAAGCTCTCCCACAAGTAGATGAATGAGTATTTGATAAAAATTGGGTATCCGCAATACTTTTACAGATAATTAGCATTTACTCATTTTGAGTAGGTGAATAAATAGCTATGGGTCTGAAAATTCACAGTGAAAGCTCTCCCAAAAGTAGGTGAATGAGTTATTTGAGAAAAATTGGCTATCTGCAATACTTTTAGACATAATTCACATTTACTCATTTTGAGTAGGTGAATAATTAGCTATGGGTCTGAAACTTCACCAAGTGAAAGCTCTGCCAAAAGTAGGTGAATGAGTTATTTGAGAAAAATTGGCTATCTGCAATACTTTTAGAGATAATTCGCATTTACTCATTTTGAGTAGGTGAGTAATTTGCTATGGGTCTGAAACTTCACCAAGTGAAAGCTCTCCCAAAAGTAGGTGAATGAGTTATTTGAGAAAAATTGACTATCTGCACTACTTTTAGAGATAATTCGCATTTACTCATTTTGAGTAGACGAGTAATTAGCTATGGGTCTGAAACTTCACCAAGTGAAAGCTCTCCCAAAAGTAGGTGAATGAGTTATTTGAGAAAAATTGGCTATCTGCAATACTTTTAGAGATAATTCGCATTTACTCATTTTGAGTAGGTGAGTAATTAGCTATGGGTCTGAAACTTCACCAAGTGAAAGCTCTCCCAAAAGTAGGTGAATGAGTTATTTGAGAAAAACTGGCTATCTGCAATACTTTTACAGATAATTCGCATTTACTCATTTTGAGTAGGTGAGTAATTAGCTATGGGTCTGAAACTTCACCAAGTGAAAGCTCTCCCAAAAGTAGGTGAATGATTAATTTGAGAAAAACTGGCTATCTGCAATACTTTTACAGATAATTCGCATTTACTCATTTTGAGTAGGTGAGTAATTAGCTATGGGTCTGAAACTTCACCAAGTGAAAGCTCTCCCAAAAGTAGGTGAATGATTAATTTGAGAAAAACTGGCTATCTGCAATACTTTTAGAGATAATTCGCATTTACTCATTTTGAGTAGGTGAGTAATTAGCTATGGGTCTGAAACTTCACCATGTGAAAGCTCTCCCACAAGTAGATGAATGAGTATTTGATAAAAATTGGGTATCCGCAATACTTTTACAGATAATTAGCATTTACTCATTTTGAGTAGGTGAATAAATAGCTATGGGTCTGAAAATTCACAGAGTGAAAGCTCTCCCAAAAGTAGGTGAATGAGTTATTTGAGAAAAATTGGCTATCTGCAATACTTTTAGACATAATTCACATTTACTCATTTTGAGTAGGTGAATAATTAGCTATGGGTCTGAAACTTCACCAAGTGAAAGCTCTGCCAAAAGTAGGTGAATGAGTTATTTGAGAAAAATTGGCTATCTGCAATACTTTTAGAGATAATTCGCATTTACTCATTTTGAGTAGGTGAGTAATTTGCTATGGGTCTGAAACTTCACCAAGTGAAAGCTCTCCCAAAAGTAGGTGAATGAGTTATTTGAGAAAAATTGGCTATCTGCACTACTTTTAGAGATAATTCGCATTTACTCATTTTGAGTAGACGAGTAATTAGCTATGGGTCTGAAACTTCAAGTGAAAGCTCTCCCAAAAGTAGGTGAATGAGTTATTTGAGAAAAATTGGCTATCTGCAATACTTTTAGAGATAATTCGCATTTACTCATTTTGAGTAGGTGAGTAATTAGCTATGGGTCTGAAACTTCACCAAGTGAAAGCTCTCCCAAAAGTAGGTGAATGAGTTATTTGAGAAAAACTGGCTATCTGCAATACTTTTACAGATAATTCGCATTTACTCATTTTGAGTAGGTGAGTAATTAGCTATGGGTCTGAAACTTCACCAAGTGAAAGCTCTCCCAAAAGTAGGTGAATGATTAATTTGAGAAAAACTGGCTATCTGCAATACTTTTACAGATAATTCGCATTTACTCATTTTGAGTAGGTGAGTAATTAGCTATGGGTCTGAAACTTCACCAAGTGAAAGCTCTCCCAAAAGTAGGTGAATGATTAATTTGAGAAAAACTGGCTATCTGCAATACTTTTAGAGACAATTCGCATTTACTCATTTTGAGTAGGTGAGTAATTAGCTATGGGTCTGAAACTTCACCAAGTGAAAGCTCTCCCAAAAGTAGGTGAATGAGTTATTTGAGAAAAATTGGCCATCTGCAATACTTTTAGAGATAATTCACATTTACTCATTTTGAGTAAGTGAGTAATTAGCTATGGGTCTGAAACTTCACCAAGTGAAAGCTCTGCCAAAAGTAGGTGAATGAGTTATTTGAGAAAAATTGGCTATCTGCAATACTTTTAGAGATAATTCGCATTTACTCATTTTGAGTAGGTGAGTAATTAGCTATGGGTCTGAAACTTCACAGAGTGAAAGCTCTCCCAAAAGTAGGTGAATGAGTTATTTGAGAAAAATTGGCTATCTGCAATACTTTTAGAGATAATTCGCATTTACTCATTTTGAGTAGGTGAGTAATTAGCTATGGGTCTGAAACTTCACCAAGTGAAAGCTCTCCCAAAAGTAGGTGAATGAGTTATTTGAGAAAAATTGGCTATCTGCAATACTTTTAGAGATAATTCGCATTTACTCATTTTGAGTAGGCGAGTAATTAGCTATGGGTCTGAAACTTCACCATGTGAAAGCTCTCCCACAAGTAGATGAATGAGTATTTGATAAAAATTGGGTATCCGCAATACTTTTACAGATAATTAGCATTTACTCATTTTGAGTAGGTGAATAAATAGCTATGGGTCTGAAAATTCACAGAGTGAAAGCTCTCCCAAAAGTAGGTGAATGAGTTATTTGAGAAAAATTGGCTATCTGCAATACTTTTAGACATAATTCACATTTACTCATTTTGAGTAGGTGAATAATTAGCTATGGGTCTGAAACTTCACCAAGTGAAAGCTCTGCCAAAAGTAGGTGAATGAGTTATTTGAGAAAAATTGGCTATCTGCAATACTTTTAGAGATAATTCGCATTTACTCATTTTGAGTAGGTGAGTAATTTGCTATGGGTCTGAAACTTCACCAAGTGAAAGCTCTCCCAAAAGTAGGTGAATGAGTTATTTGAGAAAAATTGACTATCTGCACTACTTTTAGAGATAATTCGCATTTACTCATTTTGAGTAGACGAGTAATTAGCTATGGGTCTGAAACTTCACCAAGTGAAAGCTCTCCCAAAAGTAGGTGAATGAGTTATTTGAGAAAAATTGGCTATCTGCAATACTTTTAGAGATAATTCGCATTTACTCATTTTGAGTAGGTGAGTAATTAGCTATGGGTCTGAAACTTCACCAAGTGAAAGCTCTCCCAAAAGTAGGTGAATGAGTTATTTGAGAAAAACTGGCTATCTGCAATACTTTTACAGATAATTCGCATTTACTCATTTTGAGTAGGTGAGTAATTAGCTATGGGTCTGAAACTTCACCAAGTGAAAGCTCTCCCAAAAGTAGGTGAATGATTAATTTGAGAAAAACTGGCTATCTGCAATACTTTTACAGATAATTCGCATTTACTCATTTTGAGTAGGTGAGTAATTAGCTATGGGTCTGAAACTTCACCAAGTGAAAGCTCTCCCAAAAGTAGGTGAATGATTAATTTGAGAAAAACTGGCTATCTGCAATACTTTTAGAGATAATTCGCATTTACTCATTTTGAGTAGGCGAGTAATTAGCTATGGGTCTGAAACTTCACCATGTGAAAGCTCTCCCACAAGTAGATGAATGAGTATTTGATAAAAATTGGGTATCCGCAATACTTTTACAGATAATTAGCATTTACTCATTTTGAGTAGGTGAATAAATAGCTATGGGTCTGAAAATTCACAGTGAAAGCTCTCCCAAAAGTAGGTGAATGAGTTATTTGAGAAAAATTGGCTATCTGCAATACTTTTAGACATAATTCACATTTACTCATTTTGAGTAGGTGAATAATTAGCTATGGGTCTGAAACTTCACCAAGTGAAAGCTCTGCCAAAAGTAGGTGAATGAGTTATTTGAGAAAAATTGGCTATCTGCAATACTTTTAGAGATAATTCGCATTTACTCATTTTGAGTAGGTGAGTAATTTGCTATGGGTCTGAAACTTCACCAAGTGAAAGCTCTCCCAAAAGTAGGTGAATGAGTTATTTGAGAAAAATTGACTATCTGCACTACTTTTAGAGATAATTCGCATTTACTCATTTTGAGTAGACGAGTAATTAGCTATGGGTCTGAAACTTCACCAAGTGAAAGCTCTCCCAAAAGTAGGTGAATGAGTTATTTGAGAAAAATTGGCTATCTGCAATACTTTTAGAGATAATTCGCATTTACTCATTTTGAGTAGGTGAGTAATTAGCTATGGGTCTGAAACTTCACCAAGTGAAAGCTCTCCCAAAAGTAGGTGAATGAGTTATTTGAGAAAAACTGGCTATCTGCAATACTTTTACAGATAATTCGCATTTACTCATTTTGAGTAGGTGAGTAATTAGCTATGGGTCTGAAACTTCACCAAGTGAAAGCTCTCCCAAAAGTAGGTGAATGATTAATTTGAGAAAAACTGGCTATCTGCAATACTTTTACAGATAATTCGCATTTACTCATTTTGAGTAGGTGAGTAATTAGCTATGGGTCTGAAACTTCACCAAGTGAAAGCTCTCCCAAAAGTAGGTGAATGATTAATTTGAGAAAAACTGGCTATCTGCAATACTTTTAGAGATAATTCGCATTTACTCATTTTGAGTAGGTGAGTAATTAGCTATGGGTCTGAAACTTCACCATGTGAAAGCTCTCCCACAAGTAGATGAATGAGTATTTGATAAAAATTGGGTATCCGCAATACTTTTACAGATAATTAGCATTTACTCATTTTGAGTAGGTGAATAAATAGCTATGGGTCTGAAAATTCACAGAGTGAAAGCTCTCCCAAAAGTAGGTGAATGAGTTATTTGAGAAAAATTGGCTATCTGCAATACTTTTAGACATAATTCACATTTACTCATTTTGAGTAGGTGAATAATTAGCTATGGGTCTGAAACTTCACCAAGTGAAAGCTCTGCCAAAAGTAGGTGAATGAGTTATTTGAGAAAAATTGGCTATCTGCAATACTTTTAGAGATAATTCGCATTTACTCATTTTGAGTAGGTGAGTAATTTGCTATGGGTCTGAAACTTCACCAAGTGAAAGCTCTCCCAAAAGTAGGTGAATGAGTTATTTGAGAAAAATTGGCTATCTGCACTACTTTTAGAGATAATTCGCATTTACTCATTTTGAGTAGACGAGTAATTAGCTATGGGTCTGAAACTTCAAGTGAAAGCTCTCCCAAAAGTAGGTGAATGAGTTATTTGAGAAAAATTGGCTATCTGCAATACTTTTAGAGATAATTCGCATTTACTCATTTTGAGTAGGTGAGTAATTAGCTATGGGTCTGAAACTTCACCAAGTGAAAGCTCTCCCAAAAGTAGGTGAATGAGTTATTTGAGAAAAACTGGCTATCTGCAATACTTTTACAGATAATTCGCATTTACTCATTTTGAGTAGGTGAGTAATTAGCTATGGGTCTGAAACTTCACCAAGTGAAAGCTCTCCCAAAAGTAGGTGAATGATTAATTTGAGAAAAACTGGCTATCTGCAATACTTTTACAGATAATTCGCATTTACTCATTTTGAGTAGGTGAGTAATTAGCTATGGGTCTGAAACTTCACCAAGTGAAAGCTCTCCCAAAAGTAGGTGAATGATTAATTTGAGAAAAACTGGCTATCTGCAATACTTTTAGAGACAATTCGCATTTACTCATTTTGAGTAGGTGAGTAATTAGCTATGGGTCTGAAACTTCACCAAGTGAAAGCTCTCCCAAAAGTAGGTGAATGAGTTATTTGAGAAAAATTGGCCATCTGCAATACTTTTAGAGATAATTCACATTTACTCATTTTGAGTAAGTGAGTAATTAGCTATGGGTCTGAAACTTCACCAAGTGAAAGCTCTGCCAAAAGTAGGTGAATGAGTTATTTGAGAAAAATTGGCTATCTGCAATACTTTTAGAGATAATTCGCATTTACTCATTTTGAGTAGGTGAGTAATTAGCTATGGGTCTGAAACTTCACAGAGTGAAAGCTCTCCCAAAAGTAGGTGAATGAGTTATTTGAGAAAAATTGGCTATCTGCAATACTTTTAGAGATAATTCGCATTTACTCATTTTGAGTAGGTGAGTAATTAGCTATGGGTCTGAAACTTCACCAAGTGAAAGCTCTCCCAAAAGTAGGTGAATGAGTTATTTGAGAAAAATTGGCTATCTGCAATACTTTTAGAGATAATTTGCATTTACTCATTTTGAGTAGGTGAGTAATTAGCTATGGGTCTGAAACTTCACCAAGTGAAAGCTCTCCCAAAAGTAGGTGAATGATTAATTTGAGAAAAATTGGCTATCTGCAATACTTTTAGAGATAATTCGCATTTACTCATTTTGAGTAGGTGAGTAATTAGCTATGGGTCTGAAACTTCACCAAGTGAAAGCTCTCCCAAAAGTAGGTGAATGAGTTATTTGAGAAAAACTGGCTATCTGCAATACTTTTACAGATAATTCGCATTTACTCATTTTGAGTAGGTGAGTAATTAGCTATGGGTCTGAAACTTCACCAAGTGAAAGCTCTCCCAAAAGTAGGTGAATGATTAATTTGAGAAAAACTGGCTATCTGCAATACTTTTAGAGACAATTCGCATTTACTCATTTTGAGTAGGTGAGTAATTAGCTTTGGGTCTGAAACTTCACCAAGTGAAAGCTCTCCCAAAAGTAGGTGAATGAGTTATTTGAGAAAAATTGGCTATCTGCAATACTTTTAGAGATAATTCGCATTTACTCATTTTGAGTAGGTGAGTAATTAGCTATGGGTCTGAAACTTCACCAAGTGAAAGCTCTCCCAAAAGTAGGTGAATGAGTTATTTGAGAAAAATTGGCTATCTGCAATACTTTTAGAGATAATTCACATTTACTCATTTTGAGTAGGTGAGTAATTAGCTATGGGTCTGAAACTTCACCAAGTGAAAGCTCTGCCAAAAGTAGGTGAATGAGTTATTTGAGAAAAATTGGCTATCTGCAATACTTTTAGAGATAATTCGCATTTACTCATTTTGAGTAGGTGAGTAATTAGCTATGGGTCTGAAACTTCACAGAGTGAAAGCTCTCCCAAAAGTAGGTGAATGAGTTATTTGAGAAAAATTGGCTATCTGCAATACTTTTAGAGATAATTCGCATTTACTCATTTTGAGTAGGTGAGTAATTAGCTATGGGTCTGAAACTTCACCAAGTGAAAGCTCTCCCAAAAGTAGGTGAATGATTAATTTGACAAAAATTGGCTATCTGCAATACTTTTAGAGATAATTCGCATTTACTCATTTTGAGTAGGTGAGTAATTAGCTATGGGTCTGAAACTTCACCAAGTGAAAGCTCTCCCAAAAGTAGGTGAATGAGTTATTTGAGAAAAATTGGCTATCTGCAATACTTTTAGAGATAATTCGCATTTACTCATTTTGAGTAGGTGAGTAATTAGCTATGGGTCTGAAACTTCACCAAGTGAAAGCTCTCCCAAAAGTAGGTGAATGAGTTATTTGAGAAAAATTGGCTATCTGCAATACTTTTAGAGATAATTTGCATTTACTCATTTTGAGTAGGTGAGTAATTAGCTATGGGTCTGAAACTTCACCAAGTGAAAGCTCTCCCAAAAGTAGGTGAATGAGTAATTTAAGAAAAATTGGCTATCTGCAATACTTTTAGAGATAATTCGCATTTACTCATTTTGAGTAGGTGAGTAATTAGCTATGGGTCTGAAACTTCACCAAGTGAAAGCTCTCCCAAAAGTAGGTGAACAAGTTATTTGAGAAAAATTGGCTATCTGCAATACTTATAGAGATAATTTGCATTTACTCATTTTAAGTAGGTGAGTAATTAGCTATGGGTCTGAAACTTCACAGAGTGAAAGCTCTCCCAAAAGTAGGTGAATGAGTTATTTGAGAAAAATTGGCTATCTGCAATACTTTTAGAGATAATTCACATTTACTCATTTTGAGTAGGTGAGTAATTAGCTATGGGTCTGAAACTTCACCAAGTGAAAGCTCTCCCAAAAGTAGGTGAATGAGTTATTTGAGAAAAATTGGCTATCTGCAATACTTTTAGAGATAATTCGCATTTACTCATTTTGAGTAGGTGAGTAATTAGCTATGGGTCTGAAACTTCACCAAGTGAAAGCTCTCCCAAAAGTAGGTGAATGAGTTATTTGAGAAAAATTGGCTATCTGCAATACTTTTAGAGATAATTCGCATTTACTCATTTTGAGTAGGTGAGTAATTAGCTATGGGTCTGAAACTTCACCATGTGAAAGCTCTCCCAAAAGTAGGTGAGTGAGTTATTTGAGAAAAATTGGCTATCTGCAATACTTTTAGAGATAATTCGCATTTACTTATTTTGAGTAGGTGAGTAATTGGCTATGGGTCTGAAACTTCACCATGTGAAAGCTCTTCCAAAAGTAGGTGAATGAGTTATTTGAGAAAAATTGGCCATCTGCAATACTTATAGAGGTAATTCGCATTTACTCTTTTTGAGTAGGTGAGCAATTAGCTATGGGTCTGAAACTTCACCAAGTGAAAGCTCTTTGGGATAGCTGCTCTGCAGAGATACCCTGAAGATAAAAAATTTCGTCGAAATCGCTCTATGTAGCACGGTTTTCGAAATATTAGCATTTTTGTGTTTTGCAATTTTTGCGCAAAAATTCGAAAATTCAAAATGGACGCCATTTTTGGCAAGATAAATTTTTTTTGAAAATTGGCATGGCTACTCTGCAGAGATACCCAGTGGGTCAAAAATTTCGTCGAAATCGCTCTATCTAGCAGGGTTTTTGAGATATAAGCATTTTTATGTTTTGCAAATTTTTGCGAAAAATTCGAAAATTCAAAATGGCCGCCATTTTTGGCGAGACAAAATTTTTTTGAAAATTGGCATGGCTACTCTGCAGATATACCCTGTGGGTCAAAAATTTCGTCGAAATCGCTCTATCTAGCAGGGTTTTCGAGATATAAGCATTTTTATGTTTTGCAATTTTTGCGAAAAATTCGAAAATTCAAAATGGCCGCCATTTTTGGCGAGATAAAAATTTTTTGAAAATTGGGAAAAGTACTCCGCAGAGATATCCTGCGGGTCAAAAATTTTGTCGAAATTGCTCTATCTAGCACGGTTTTCGAGATATAAGCATTTTTGTGTTTTCCTTATTTGGAAAATTCGTAATGATTAATTAATCATTAATTACTCGGCCATTTCTTGACCAATCAATGCCAAAATCTAATGATTTCCAGATTTTAATAGAATGAATGTATTTGCCAAGTTTCAGGTGAATTGATAAAATTCCTTTCAAGTTATCATCCGGACAAGCTTCCCCATCGAAAAAAGACATTTTTGGTCATGTGACCTCTCTGATTGGTTGAAATGTCACTGCAGCATATTCAAAAAAATTCCCCAAGGCTACTGCCTAAACCTGCCAAATTTGAAAAGAATCCGCCTAACGGTTACAGAGTTATAAGGAAAACAAAATGCGGAGCCGGAAGCTCTCCCATACACAAACAAGCGTCCCTTGCGGGACGCTTAATTATCTGAAAGCTACGTTATCTATAGATAATGTCAGTAATACATGATATTATTTCTTCAATGTACTGAGGCATATTACAGGAAATAAAGTGAATACGATGCAATGTCTGTTATTATAGGAACTTGTTAAATATTATTTGTATTCATCTTGGGCACATCGATCACCAATATTCCATCAGACAATGCCACAAACTGGTCTAATATTAAAAAGGTGATTAAAATGGTGATTTCAACTGAAACAATCTGTACACCTGAACAAGGCTACATGTTTTTTCATCCTTGAAGTATATATACAACAGTGTCTTTTCTCCAAATTCTCATTGAGGGCAAAGAAAAGGTTGAATCCAATATTAAGTTGGCATGGATCTGTATATTTTTACACAGAAAAAATTTGTCCACATTGCCATGTAAAGTAATTACACAAAAGTACATAAATTACATAAAATAGAGTCATTGTTAACCAAATATTATAAAGTCCTTTTTACAAATATACAAGGAAGAGAACAAAGTAACATATGGGGTTGTTCACCCATTCTCAGTTAAATGGGACAATTATGAAAATAAGGTGTCTCATCCACATATCTGGCTGTCGGTTAACTTATTCTAATTTTTTTAATCTATTTATATAGTTTAAGCAAAGATGAATCTGGTGATATATGGTTTGTTATGGATTTGATGTACTTTTATTATTGAAATTTACCACCAAAGTATGAAAATGGGCCCAAAACACAGTGTCCAAAGCCTGGGTAATAAACTTCCAAAAACATTTTTGTCTTTGATGTGGTTAACTGGGGTTAAGTCAGTGCTACTTAGCTTCCAGATAATCTCCACCATGCAAACATCAAAAGTTCTTTTGAAAGACATCAACAAAATATAGTTTTTTGCCAAATTTGAAAATGTCCAAAATATTCTTGTGAATTACGTTACCATTATAAACACTTAATTTTTTTCACATTTGGTAATCCTAAAAGTCTAGCTTTTTAGTGCAAATAATTCCATATTAAGTGGATTAACAGAATGTGAAAGTAATATTTCAGCAGAAGACTACAAATACAAGCAATTAGTAAGGAAGTACCGCAAAGTAGAATTCTGTATTTTCTCATGTGAATTACGTTTTCAGTCATTTTTAATTTCCTCAAGATGTGAGGATGACAAAAATACTATATATGAGAAGCATATGTTGGCCCTTGTTGTGTATTAGAATTACAGCAATATCAACACAAAGCTCTGAATTTTATATTTGACTTACATTACTGTCAATTATGTTACCCAGAACTGTCAACAATGGGTGATTTTTCCACAAGCAGTTTATTTATTTATTTGGGGCTTTACGTCAACACTGTACAGGTCATATCACGATGGGTAGTAGGAAGGGCAGAGGAAACCAGTATATACAGTTCGTTAGGGTTCTGTACTGTAAACTGCCGACCAACGGCAAGCAACTACCAGCTTTCCCACTTGAGGCCATGCTGGGGATCGAACCCCGGCCTCAGAGGTGGGAGGCGAGAGTGTTACCACTCTACCACCGTGGCCCCTCACAAGCAGTTGAATGCATTGAAGCGGTTTAAGCATTTCTAACAGCATGGAGAATACCACATGGAAGAATTGACAAAGATTAAGCATAATAATATTTTATATTCTATTGCACACATCATTTGTTACAAATAACTACCAGGTACTAGGTTGTTATGTCATAAATTATTTTTATGTACCTTGTCACAGTATATGGCAGAAGTAGTGTGAGAATTAGAGTAGATATGAACCTTTCAACCAGAGCAGTATTAAAGATTAGTGTGCAATGAACACTTTTTTAGTATTGCATGTAACATGAAGTAACATAATTTTCACAAAGTAGTAACATAATTCACTTGTATCAGTTACATCTACTTGACTTCAAATGTAGCCCAATCTGATGTTTATAAGTTCTTATAGTTAATGTGCAATTGTCTAGAATCGATGAGTTAATGATTCAGTACTTTTTTATTGAGAGTAATTTGCTCTTTGACATTCATGCTGTCATTGACTACAGTCAATTGTTGCCGCATGGAATCAACTTGTGGAAGGGTGAGAGAAATGGAAGGTATTTACTTCAATAATTTGTAGTTCATCTGTGGTTTTGCTTGAACCTTATGAATGCATTTTTCCTGTACATATAAAATAAGAGATACCAAAGTAAAAGCTTGAACCTTATGAAGGCATTTTTCCTGTACATATAAAATAAGAGATACCAAAGTAAAAAAGGGCTTATTAAGAATATTAGGTCATAGTTACACTACTAATGCACAGGCAAAAATGCCGGAGTGTGGGAGAAAAGAAGCAAAGAAGTCCATAGAATATTGTATAGTTACAAAGGACTAGGAATGGTGTGCTTCACTAAAAAGGCTAAAAGTTCACTGAGATATGACTTCGCATTGAAACCAGAATGTGAAGAAGACCCAGTTTTGTTGTCTGCCTTTACAACCAATAAATGGTTGGGAATGTGAAAACTTCATGCTGTTGTTCCAACAGAACCAGGCTATGACGGTGTCAGAAAGCACATCCATCATTTGTAGCCAGTGTTTTGATGGCGGACATTTTGAGACAATTTGTGATGTCTTATAGAATAAATAACTTAAAAGGTAATGGCTATTATAAGGACTATTCAAAATCGATTTCACCTACCATTCTCAGAAATTGATTTTGTAGCAGCTCAAAACAATAACTTGTGAAACACTGATTTATCAAAGTTTGAAATTTTACAAAAGTTAGTAGTTTGCAAAATGTCAGTTCAAAGAGTGGATGTTCATTTAAATGGACAAGAACCTGGGATGCAATTTGGGTAGAGGGTAAGGCCATATTATGTAAAGTTAGACACCCCCATATTCTTAACCATGCCCATTGATTTTACAAGTTTAGTAATACATATACTGATATTGGTATTAGCTTTTTTCATGTGTACACGAAAACTGATTGTGTACTATACCACCATAGAATAATATGTAAGTAAATACTTATAATAGGAGTATTCATTTCAGGAAAGCCAAAAGATTTCCCAAAGTCAAATCCAACCGCACCACAAGATTTCCAGCCTATGATTTCCTATAGGTAGGTTTACCATCCCAAACCTATAGGACCAATTACAAGCGAGCTATAAGCACTTTTACGTTTGGCTATCCTCGTTTGACCTTGAAGGAGAGGCCCAAGGTCAAATCTGACCACACCAAAAGATTCCCAGCCCATGATTTTCTATAGGCTGGTTTACCATCCCAAAACTCTGGGACCAACAAATGAGTGAGGTATAAGCACTTTTACGTTTGGCTATCCTTGTTTGACCTTGAAGGAGAGGCCCAGGGTCAAATCTGACCACACCAGAAGATTCCCAGCCGATGATTTCCTACATGTTGGTTTACCATCCCAAACCTGTAGGACCAATAATAAGCCAGTTATAAGCACTTTTAAGTTTGGCTCTGCTCGTTTGACCTTGAAGGAGAGGCCCAAGGTCAAATCCGACCATACCAGAAGATTCCCAGCCCATGATTTCCTACATGTTGGTCTACCATCCCAAACCTCTATAAGTGAGTTATAAGCACTTTTATGTTTGGCTATCCTCGTTTAACCTTGAAGGAGAGGCCCAAGGTCTAATCCAACATACCAGAAGATTCCCATCCCATGATTTCCTGTAAGTTGGTTTACCATCCTAAACCTCTAGGATCAATAATAAGCAAGTTATAAGCACTTTTAAGTTTGGCTATCCTCGTTTGACCTTGAAGGAGAGGCCCAAGGTCAAATCCGACCACACCAAAAGATTCCCAGCCAATGATTTTCTATAGGTTGGTTTACAATCCCAAAACTCTGGGACCAATAATAAGTGAGTTATAAGTACTTTTACGTTTGGCTATCCTCGTTGGACCTTGAAAGAGAGGCCCAAGGTCAAATCTGACCACACCAGAAGATTCCCAGCCCATGATTTCCTACATGTTGATTTACCATCCCAAACCTCTAGGACCAATAATAAGTGAGTTAGAAGCACTTTTAAGTTTGGCCAAACTCGTTTGACCTTGAAGGAGGGGAGCAAGGTCAAATATGGCCACAGCAAAAGATTCCCAGCCCATGATTTCCTACATGTTGGTATACCATCCCAAACCTCCAATAATAAGCGAGTTCAAGGCTAAATCAACCAATAATCAGTCACCCGTCAATCGGTCAATTATGGCCCGATTGATCCCAATATTGACTGGCGCCGAGATTCTTATGTCAGGAATGTGCATACCAAATTTGACTGACCCACACCCTGTACTTTCTGAGGAAATCTGGTGAAAAGGTAGTAATTTTTTTTAAAATTTTTGATAATGTGACCTTGATAAAGGTCAAATTTATGCCTATTAGAAAATTTTCCCACACCTATAGAAGATAACTGCCAAGTATCATTTGGATAGGCCTACTAACAACGGAGATATTCAAGGGAGATGATAATGTGGCGGCTGACTGAAAACCGGGGGTCAAAACAATAAGCGTCCACTTTTCAAGGGACGCTTAATAATCTATCCTATCATTGAGTGTTAATAAACAACAGACTTAATTGCAGACACATGTACTTCGCTTTTCACAATGGTCTACTTCCTCATGGTTTTATCACTAACAAGATCTTTCCTTGCCAGAGATATTACTTTATATTAAAGAATGCCACACTTGACCACTTTATTAACACGTCACTGACTGACTGATCATTGATGAAATTACATAACAATACATGAAAAACATACTGAATAGTTATGGGGAGTTTATACATGCAACTTCAGCAAGGTCAAAAGCATAATTGCAAATCATAAATGTTCAGTTCATTTTTAAACACAATTAAAACTACAGTACTGTTTCACAAGAGAAAATTGTTTTTGCACAGCAAAGTGGCCCAATGAGTATTAATAATTTTGTAGAAATGACCATGTTCCTGTGTTTAATATGTTTTTCCATTTATGACAAAATGCAAGGTTTGGTAGATGAATCTATAGTTTCTTCAATTTTTTTTCAATTTATGGAGAAATTCAAGATGACCGCCAAAAGTGGCGGGAAAACGATTTTTGGGAAAAGTAGCCAGTAGACTATGGAGATATCCTGCAGAGCAAAAATTTCATCAAAATCACTCTATCTCTCTCTGTTTCCGAAATAAACACATTTTTAACCCCTAACCCAGAAATTCAAGATGGCCGTCAAAACTGGCCAGTAGACTATGCAGATAACCTGCAGATCAAAAAATTTTTCTAAATCGCCCTATCTCGCTCTGTTTCTGAGATAAACTCACTTTTGAGTTTAATGAAGAAATTGAAGATGGCCGCCAAAAGTGGCAGGAAAATGACTTTTTCGAAAAGATTCCCAGCGGATCATAAATTTTGTCGAAATCGCTCTATCTTGCACCATTTCCGAGATATATGTGTTTTTGCATTTCAAGTAGAAATTCAAAAGTGGTGGGAAAATTATTTTTGCGAAACATCGTCAGTAGACTCTACAGATTCCCTGAGGGTCAAAAATTTTGTCAAAATTCCCTGTCTCACTCGAGTTTTTGTGTTTTACGCCAAAATTCAAGATGGTCCCCAAAAGTGGCGGGAAAATGATTTTTGCGCCCATTGCCAGTAGACTATGAAGATACCCTGTGGGTCAAAATTATTGTCGAAATCGCTCTATCTTGCTCCGTTTCCGAGATAAAGGCGCTTTTGAGATGAATGCAGAAATTCAAGATGGCCGCCAACAGTGGTGGGAAAATGATTTTTGCAACAAGTCACCAGTACACTGTGCAGATACCCTGTGGGTAAAAAAATTGACGAAATCGTTCTATCTCGCAGCATTTCTCAGATAACTTATATGTCAAAAATACATCATGTGTGAACTGACATATGCTTCTTCAGTTTAAATAAAGTTCTAAAGGATTCATCACATTGTGTGCAGCTGTGTGGTTTTTCCACAGTATGAACCCTCATGTGTTGCTTTAGAAAATCTGGAACCCTAAATGATTTGTCACATACCGTACATCTGTGTGGTTTTTCACCAGTGTGGATCCTCATGTGTAGCTTTAACAAAGACAAAACTCTAAAGGATTTGCCACATTCTGTGCAGCTGTGTGGTTTTTCACCACTGTGGACCATCATGTGATACTTTAATCCATTCAAAGAAGAAAAGGTTTTGCCACATATTGTGCAGCACTGTGCTTTTTCACCAGTGTGGGCAATCAGGTGATACTTTAATCCATGCAAAGTAACAAATGATTTGTCGCATAATGTGCATCTGTGTGGTTTTTCGCCAGTGTGAACCCTCATGTGTTGCTTTAATGAAGGTAAAGTGCTGAAAGACTTGTCGCATGTTGTGCAGCTGTGTGGTTTTTCACCAGTGTGAACCCTTATGTGCTGCTTTAATAAAGACAAAGATCTAAAAGATTTGTTACATAATGTACAGCTGTGTGGTTTTTCACCAGTGTGAACCTTTATGTGTTGCTTTAATAAATAGGCATCTCTAAAAGAATTGTTGCATGTTGTACAGCTGTGTGTTTTTTCACCAGTGTGGATCATCATGTGTCGCTTTAATATACCCAAAGCTCTAAAGCATTTGCCACATTCTGTGCAGGAGTGTTGTTTTTCACCAGTGTGGGTCATCATGTGTTCCTTTAATCTAGACAAAGAAACATAAGATTTGCTACATACTGTACAACTGTATGGTTTTTCCCCAGTGTGAAGCTTTGTGTGTTGTTTTAATAAATATGCATCTCTAAACGACTTGTTGCATATTGTGCAGCTGTATGGTTTCTGACCACTATGAATCATCATGTGTCGCTTTAATATAACCAAACCTCTAAAGGATTTCCCACACTCTTTGCAGCTGTGGGGTTTTTCATCAGTGTGGATCAACATGTGATACTTTAATCCAGACAAAGTAATAAATGATTTGGCACATTGTTTACAGCTGTGTGGTTTTTCACCAGTGTGGACCATCATGTGTTCCTTTAATCCAGGCAAAGACACAAAAGATTTGTCACATTTTTTGCAACTGTACGATTTTCTACCCCTATGGATCATCATGTGTCGCCTTAATGCAGACAAATGCGCAAAACATTCTTTACATTTTGTGCAGTGGTGCAGTTTTTCATCATGATGGACAAACGTATGTTTTTGCAAGCCAACGTTACTCAAAAAAGATTTGCCACACAATACATAAGTGCAGTTCTTCATATCAGCATGACAGTTCACCAGGTGCTTCTTTAAATTTGACCAACTATCAAAAGTTTTGTCACACTTGATACATTTGTTTGGTATTTGTTTTTCTGCAGTGCCATCACAGGAGTCTCTATTATCTATAATTTTACATTGCCCTACAACATATTCACCAGCAGCACTGGCCCCGGAATATTCCAACGCATCTTCCAATGGTTCTACTTTGATGTATTGTTTTGTTTGTTCTTCAGGAAGAGGCAACAAGTGGGTTGAAGGCATGGAGTTATAGGTTTCACTGCTGACAGTATATCCACTCAGTTCTCCAATAATTCCATCCTTTGTGTCACACTCTGTCAGCTCCCTTACTTCAGAACACTGTTCTTGAATGGCAGGTCTTCGGGCCTGTTCCATACTACTAATGACAGTCATCTCATTTTTGAGAACAAGGATGGAAGAATTTACACATTTCCACTTCAACGACATTCTTTTCCTTTGCTCCTCAGAAGATATTCAAAGCCTCCTTTATTGCAAATTTGACAGAACAATTTTTTAGCTTTACCCTAGAAACCGTATATCAAGGTTTGATAAAAATTGTACATAGCACAGTTACTTTAATCTTGAATAAGTTGCTTCTGTCTTCTTCATAGATTTGTTTCTTTTGGAAAAAGAGGTTAAAAGTACACGTAATTACCCGTTTGTACTTCAGTGGTGACAAGAGATAACACAGTTTCAGAAGCTAAGAAGTTAAATCCTTTCCATCAGACACATCTCAAACTTAAATACATTCTGAAAATAATAATAATAAAAAAAGCAATCAGTGCTGGTGAACGGGCTCTGTCAGCTGACTGGGTATTTTGAGTTTCACAGTAGAAGAGAGCGAAGAAAAGGAAACAAAAGTTGTGCCCTGCAAATTATATTCAGAAGTAAAGTACCAAGTTAACTGTTAAAGAGCCTCTAGCACCCTCAACACAACTTAACACAACCAGTTAAAAACACATACACAGATCACCTACATACATGAATTTTGAAAACTGCCATGTTTTTAGGGATATATTTCACTTTTTATGCAACTTCCTCCCCACAGGTTTCAAACATAAACAGCCATGTTAGCAGAATGCTGTGACATACGAGATTGGATTACTTTCTCAGGGCTACTCTATATCCTTGTAACATTGCACTATATGCTAGGGCAGAGTCGGTAGCAGATTTTTCATTTCGGTATTCCGCCAGTGTAAAACTGTACCGATTCCAGGATACTGAAAGAAGAAATTGCATTCTAGCATATCCCCAATTGAATAGGCCTACGAACTGGAAGTAAGATTTGCGAAAAGAAAATATTGAAGTTCTGAAAGAAATCACTATAAAAGTACTAAAATATATAAAATATTTGATAAGTTTGTAATTTCTTCAGGTTTGAGGTTTGTTTCTAATACTTTCTAATATGTTTTCTCACAATATTATATACTGACATTCGAAATACTGGCCGTAAAGTGTCACCACGGTGTTGAAGTGAATTGGTCTCGATACTGAGATACCAGTGTTACTGACCTTGCCCTACTATAAACTGTACAATAAAATTTTTGTCTGGTGCACACAAATTGTTTTAATTACATATGTAGCTTTTTAACTGATTGTGTTAAGTTGTGTTGAGGGTACTATAGGCTACTTGAGTAAATTGCCAATAATTACTCGGAGACGCCTGTACCCCACACGCTGGGGAAATAGTGTTCAACACCATGAGATATAGAAGTAGTGAAACATTACACAAATTGGGATACTCTCAGAGCAGTGTCAAAGTAGAGAAAATAATTGGGGGGGGCTCGGTGGTGTAGCAGTTAGTTCTCACCTCCAACCTCTGAGGTCGCCGGATTGAATCTTGGGCAGGGCGCTTCATGTTGGAAAGTTGGTAGTTACTTGTCGATGCCTGGTGGTTTACAGTGCAGCAGTACACACTGGTTTCCTCCACCTGTAAACTACCCTTCGCAATATGACCCTGGCTGTTGAACACAACGTAAAACAACAAATCAATAAATAAGTAGAGAAAATAACATCTTAGAGAAAGAATCTGCATGTAAAGATTAAGTATTGAAACAAGACAATTCAGTAAACTAAACATTATGAAGTATTAGACTTCTCCGATTTTGATATTCATATGTATGGTCCAATTACGGTTTGAATGTTTTGAATATTACTCATACACACAGATGTGGCAATACATGCTTTTATTTAGAGTTGAGGCAAAACCTGTGGCTTACTTGATGCAATACCATCTGTTGCAATGGGAAGTTGCAAAAGTAAAACGATTAATGAATTCTAATATGACTTTAACAGTGCTTAATCTACATCAAAAGATACCCAAAGGTGCACCCACAGGTGCACCCACAGATGCAACAACCGTGATTCAAGTAAAAAGATGTAAGAGAAATATAAGAGAGATAAAATAGTATCAGATATCCCCATAGAGAGATAAAATAGCATCAGATATGAAAGATCCAAGGTCAAATCCAGGTCATACCTGAAAATAGTGTGGACTGACAACATGCATCTGTGTAAATTGACAAATGATTTGGAACATTTAAAATCGTAGCTGTCAAGCAGTTAAAATATAAAATGTAAAAATATACACACTGTGACAAAACCATTTATTTGTAGGAATCGACACATTTCTGGACTAAAAACAGTGTTATAGCTAACCCAAAAGTAGGTGAACAATATATTTTAACAAAATACTCCAAATGCAATATTTATCAAGTTATAGCTGATTTACTCAACAGTCAGTGTCCGAGAATAGCTATTGCTCAGTTGTGCCATGAGCTACAGGTCTGTAATTTCACTATGTTATAGCTGACCCAAAAGTAGCTGAATAACATATTTGCACAAATTTCTGTAAAGGCAATAGTTTTCCAGTTACAACTGATTTACTCAACAGTGAGAACTTCAAAGTAGCTATTACTCAGCTATGCAATGAGCCACAGGTCTGGAACTTCACTATATTATAGCTGACCCCAAAATAGGTGAATAACATATAGCAACAAAATACTCTAAATGCAATAGTTTTCAAGTTATAAGTGATTTACTCAACAGTGATAACCTAAAAGTAGCTATTACTCAGCTATGCCATGAGCTACAGGTCTGAAATTTTACTATGTTATAGCTGACCCAAAAGTAGCTGAATAACATATTTATACTAAATTCTCTCAATGCAATAGTTTTCAAATTACAAGTGATTTACTCAACATTAAGAACTTCAAAGTAGCTATTACTCAGCTATGCAATGAGTCACAGGTCTGGAACTTCACTATGTTATAGCTGACCCCAAAATAGGTGAATAACATATTGAAACAAAATACTCTAAATGCAATAATTTCCAAGTTATAAGCGATTTACTCAAAAGTGATAACCTAAAAGTAGCTATTACTCAGCTATACCATGAGCTACATGTCTGAAATTTTACTATGTTATAGCTGACCCAAAAGTAGGTGAACAACATATTTAAGCAAAATACTGTAAATGCAATAGATTTCAAGTTACAACTGATTTACTCAATAGTGATGACCTAAAAGTAGCTATTACTCAGCTATGCAATGAGCTACAGGTCTGAAATTTTACCATGTTATAGCTGACCCAAAAGTAGGTGAATAACATATTTATACTAAATTCTCTAAATGCAATAGTTTTGCAATTACAACTGATTTACTCAATAGTGAGAACCTCAAAGTAGTTATTACTCAGCTATGCAATGACCTACAGGTCTGAAATTTTACTATGTTATAGCTGACCCAAAAGTAGGTGAACAACATATTTAAGCAAAATACTGTAAATGCAATAGTTTTCAAGTTACAACTGATTTACTCAATAGTGATGACCTAAAAGTAGCTATTACTCAGCTATGCCATGAGCTACAGGTCTGAAATTTTACTATGTTATAGCTGACCCAAAAGTAGCTGAATAACATATTTTATACGAAATTCTCTAAATGCAATAGTTTTCCAATTACAAGTGATTTACTCAATAGTGAGAACTTCAAAGTAGCTATTACTCAGCTATGCAATGAGCCACAGATCTGAAACTTCACTATGTTATAGCTGATCCCAAAATAGGTGAATAACATATTGCAGCAAAATACTCTAAATGCAATAGTTTCCAAGTTATAAGCGATTTACTCAACAGTGATAACCTAAAAGTAGCTATTACTCAGCTATGCCATGAGCTACAGGTCTGAAATTTTACTATGTTATAGCTGACCCAAAAGTAGCTGAATAACATATTTATACGAAATTCTCTAAATGCAATAGTTTTGAAGTTATAAGCGATTTACTCAACAGTGATAACCTAAAAGTAGCTATTACTCAGCTATGCCATGAGCTACAGGTCTAAAATTTTACTATGTTATAGCTGACCCAAAAGTAGCTGAATAACATATTTATACAAAATTCTCTAAATGCAATAGTTTTTAAGTTACAAGTGATTCTACTCATGATGGAAGTTACTGAAAAGCCCAAAAGTAGCTATTACTCACCATATTGTAGCTATGAAAAAAGTAGCTGAATAACATATTTTAACAAAATGCTCTAGATGCAACAGTTTTCAAGTTATAAATGATTTCGTGCATGATTTCATAAATTTTAATGCATTAAAATTATTAAAAAAATTTATTAAAAAAAAAGTAAGACAGATCCAGGTCTCATACTCACACAAGAGAATCTACCTCTGGCCTAGTACATATATGCAAAATATGAGAGAAATCCCTGCAATAGTCACTGAGAAAATTGTGATTAAGTGTTGAAATTTTCACACTTTTGGTGGGGGTACCCCCCCTTGTAATGTCTCTAGCAAACAGACAAACTTGCATGCCTTGAACAATTTTTCATCCTCGATAGATAAGGTATCTTTTAAAAAAAACAGCACATATCTAGGCCTTGTAGTTTTGGAGGAGAAGTTGTTCACGCGTACGCGCATGCGTACGCGTACGCCCACGCCGCAGAGTGACGACATAAAAAGTGTTGCCTTGTAATGACTTGGTAATGATGTCTTCATGTAAGACATAAATAATGTCCTCTTTTATTGTAGGTACCTCTTTCATAATATCAGACACTTGACTAATACTAAAGTAAAATATCTGGATAGTTTGCATAATCATGATTGTGGAACTACTAAATCATAATTAGTTAAAGATTACACTCAATGGCTATCTCATCAAAATTGCATTAACTTGCCTGTATTTAGAGGCATTTATAATGCAACTTTCACATTTAACATTTAGAGAATATGGATGTTGTTGGCAGATAAACCACTTGCAATGATGTCATGATGCATGTATTAACTATGGCTACTGAAATTCATTCACACACAAAAAGGACACATGTTATTATGTAGCCAAAAATAACCATATGAAGTAATTGACCCAGTTAAGGTCTGTGATTTTGTCTGTTTTCATTCTAGTCTCCACATATATTTATTAACTCTTAAACATTACTCTAACTGTGGTCATATGGAATTCTTGTATCACTACCTTAAAGTCTGATATATTAATAACCAAAAAAATATCAAATTTAAATAGGGAATTAGATATTATATTTTATCCCCCCCAATATTTGGTGCCTTTTTAATCATTTTGATATCAACCTACAAAACAAGTGATGACTTGATACTGTTAAATGATGACAATGGCTGAAAAATTAGATAAGGTGAAAGTGTTATCAGCAAACTGTAGAGGGCTTAAGGATAAATAAAAAAGATATGATGTTCTTAATTATTTCAAAAATATGGAAGCAGATATTATCTGCCTGCAAGACACACACTTGACAGAGCAAGATGTGTCAGAAGTCAAAATGATGTGGGATTGTGACTTTCTATTGCATGGCATTCATAGTAATGCCAGAGGGGTTGCTATATTCTTCCGCAACAAATTTGAATACAAAATATTGAATAAATACACTGACGAAGAGGGAAATGTATTGATAATTGATATTGAAATTAGTGATATGAAATTGAAAATTGTTAATTTTTATGGACCAAATAATGATGACCCCACTTTATATTCTACTCTTACAGAACAATTTCAGAGTAGTGAATATGACTACTTAATCTGGTGTGGGGACTTTAACATGACACTTAATCCAGCATTAGACAGTTTCAATTATATAACTATTAACAACCCTCAAGCCAGAAGATACGTAAATAATTTTATCTCGGAGAACAACCTCATTGATACATTCAGAAATCATAACCCTGAAACCAGGAGATATACATGGCGCACAAAAAAACCCGTTAAAACAAGCCCATCTTGATTATATCATAACATCTTCATGTTTACAGACTTAACCACAAGTGTAAATATAAGGCCAGGCTATAGGAGTGACCACTCAATAGTAAAATTAACCTTTGTAATTAGTCACTTTAAAAGGGAAAGAGGAACATGGAAACTCAACACAAGCTTACTAAAGGACAAAGAATACATCTCCCTAATTAGAAATTGTATACAAGAAGAATATCTGAAATATACAGCTCCTATATACAGCTATGTCTTTTTGGAAAACTGTTGCCTCCAAGATCTATGTTTAACTATTAAACCAGACACATTTTTAGAGGTCCTGTTAAGAATTCGGGGCGAGACAATTAAATATACGGCACTGAAAAAGAAACTCCAGTCAAAACCTGAGACAACCCTAATCTCAGAAATAGAAAAATTAGAGGCTGGTGAAAATATCCTTGATCCTGATATATAAGAATTAAAAAACAAGAACTTGTTAAGTTTAGAAAAAAGAACTGAAGGGACATATGATAAGGTCTAGAATGCAATGGTTAGCTGAAGGTGAGAAACCTTCAAGATGTTTTTGTGCACTAGAACACAATAATTATGTTGATAAAACTATAAAGTGCCTAAATAAACAAGGTGAAATTTATATTAGGGACCAGAAGAAAATATTGAATGAAATAAAAACTTATTATGCAAAGCTTTATATGGGTCCACCAAAAGCATAGAATTGTTCAACTGGAATGAACAGCTAAAGAATTATCAAATTAAAACCCTGAGTGTAGAACAGGCTAAATCAATTGAAGGTTACCTTACAATACAGGAAATAGGTATAGCACTTAAAAATACCAAAAATAACTAGACCTAGCGCATCGGAGAACCAATGCAAATTGTATCCACCGTAAAGGCAATGCACCAAAGCCAAGCAAGTATTGCCTCCTTGGAAGGAGGGGTACAAGGTCAAATCAGACCACATGAGAAGATCCCAGGCCATGATATCCCAGATAGCAAGATGCTAGTAGGCCACCGTTGGCTATGGGTTGCAAAATATAGCCAGTGGGCCACTTCTGAGCCACAGCTGAACCACTGACTGCATTTTTTTTTTCAAAATTTTTAAAGCTTATAAATAACTTCATAAGCAACCTCAACTATTGTTTTCTGACATATTATTTAACAATATTCAATGTTAAAAACATATTTCAAAAACATATTTCAAAATATAAATATATTGCGTGGCCCACTGGTGGCCCACCAGCTACCAAAGTCAGTGGCTTTAGCTCAGGGACCAGCCTATGCCCACTGCTGTAAAATTCCAGGAAAAATTAAATAAAATGTGCATTTTCTTTCACCAAACATAAGTTAATGTCATTTATATAAACAAACTTATTCTGTACTCCTTCATTTTGGTCAGTCAGTCTTTCCTCCACTTTATTACTTTATATATTGCTTGCTTATATATTTGCCACAGGTGGTCCATCAATGGCCCACCCACTACATAGGTAGTACAGGATCTATGATGGGCATCCAGTGGGCCACTGGTGGCAAATATTTTACTTTTAGTGAACGTTAAAGAAAGATAGCTTCATTTTTTGGATGTGATATAATTTTGCTTTTTGGATGAACCTAAAACTATCGCAGATTTTTTTTTGTCTGACACATTCAACTATGATCTATAAGAGCTATGTGTAGTTGGTGGACCAATGGTGTTCCTCTGGTGGCTATATCTCAACCTCTGCTGAACAGCATTTGTTTTGACAGATCTTGAAAAGAGACTGTCTTGGCTTAAATTCATTTAGTTTTAAGTGAATTACTTTCCAAAAATTGTTGTTTTGAATTTTATTTCACAAAAAATTCCAATATTTGCCACTGGTGGTCCATCAGTGGTCCACTTTCTGCCTGAATGGTACACATACTGTTGGTCCAACGGTGGCCCACCGATGGCAAAGTATTAGACACTTTATGTATTTGTGTGGCCACCGTTGGCTATGAATGGCAAAATATAGCTAACGAGCCACCACTGAGCCACTGCTGGACCACTGACTGCATTTTAAAATTTTTTTTAAAGCATTATAAACCTTTTCATAAGCAACCTCATCTATTGTTTTCTGCCATATTATTTAACAATATTCAATGTTAAAAACACATTATTTCAAAATATAAATATATTGCATGGCGCATCAACTACCAAAGTTAGTGGCTTTAGCTTTACCATTGGCTTGCCAATGTCATACCCACAGCAAAAACACATTATTTCAAAGTATAAATATATTGCGTGGCCCACTGTTGGCCCACCAACTACCAAAGTCAGTGGCTTTAGCTTTACCATTGGCTTGCCAATGTCATACCCATGGCAAAAAAGCCATTGGGCCAATGGTGGCTGCCGACGTCAGACCAACAGATATACCAAAGTTAGGCCAATGTCTGCATGCTCTCTGGGTTGTTGGCTAATGAAGGTGATCCACCGGTGGACCAATAGAAAAGCTTATCATTGGCTGCCAACAGTGGGCCACTGATTGACCACCAGTAAACCTTAGTCAGCTACCAATGGTGGACCACTGTCTATCAGCCGGTCACGCCAATGGCTGGCCACTACCTACAGCCAATGTCGTACCGACAGCTATGCCGCCAGTGGGCCAGTGGTGGCCCTACAGAGTCTTGCTATCTGGGATCCTTTTGGTTGGTTTCACACTCAAAAAATGCATGAGCAATAAGGGAGTTATAAGCACCTTTAAGTTTGGCTGCTCTAATTTGATCTTGAAGGAGGAGCCCAAGGTCAAAGGTGACCACATGAGAAGATTCCTGGTCCATAGTTTCCTATAGGTTGAATTTACATCCCAAAGCTTTAGGAGCAATAACTAGAGTCCAGTGGCTGGCTTTCACCCAACCACAGAGTCGAATCTTAGGACAGGACTGGGTGTTGAAATCTGTAAACTCTGTATTATCGCCCACATTTGGAAACCGCTTTCACGGAAGTCTTCAGATTTGTGTCGCGAGATGGGTATTTGTTTACAAATATAAAGGGTCTGTAGATGCGCAGTTTTACAAGGCTGGTTTAAGATGAAAACTACCAGCATATTTCCTGTCCACGGACTTGCCTCATTAATATTAATGAGCAAACATGCGCCGTCACGGCAGTACCTTGTGGGGGTTTCCCGACAATATTTTACAAGACTGGTTTAAGATGAAAACTACCAGCATATTTCCTAAAATATTCGTGTGTTGTTTTTACAATATTAGGCCACAATGAGCGAAAATAGAGAGCCACAGATTATGCTGTATTTTACCGATGAAGTATTTCGTCGAAATCATGTGATAACTTCTAGGACATGCAAAAGGTTAACCCATGCAAAAGCGCCTTCGAGTGGTTGAATGTAGAACTACAGAGTTTGAATTATTTTCATTGTCTCTGCCAGAGGTGTTCTCGATTCTGATTGGCTGAATGACAAATGTGTAGTACTACTGTGACGTCACTTCATTCATTAATTTCTTTGCAGTTTATTTGTGTGACAAATGAGTAATAGGCTGTAGATGCGCAGACAACAATTTTATATTAACAGTGACTGCATGATAAACCAGCAGACGAATAAATTAATTGGGGTTTAAGGTCTAGAAACCAGCAGACGAAACCGTTAAAAAAGACTCGTTCGAGTAGACCATCACAATAGCAAAAAAATAGTTTCTAGGACATCCGGGACTTTACAGAAAGCCAGACGTAGTGCTAGACATGCTTTTTACTTCATAAAATAAAGCTTAATAAAGGCATTAAAAATCTTCAAAATGGCAGAGTGTATAATATACACCTTAATGTACAGATATGTGAAGAAATATTATGCAGAATTTGATATTTAAGGGCTTAAACGGCCAATTTAAAATCGTGGCCGCAACTCAGTACATAACTCGAATCAAAGATTCGACTAATAAGTGAGTTATAAGTGCCCAAGTTTGGCTACCCTCATTTCATCTCAAAGGAGAGATCCAAGTTTAAATCTGAATACATCGTAAGATTTCTAGTCCATGATTATCTTACGTTGGCCTCACATTGTAAATCTCTACAACTAATAATACGTGAGTTATATGCGCTTTAGGTTTGGCTACCACTGTTTGACCTTGAAGAAGGCCCCAAGACCAAGTGTGTCCACATCAAAAGATTCCAGCCTATGTCCAGCAGGACGGTTTCATATCCCAAATTTCTAGTAATAATAAGGAAGTTGCAAGTATATTTTAAAGTTTAGCTTCCCTGGTTTCACTATAAATGAGGAGTCCAAGGTCAAAACTAAACATATGGAAAGAATCCCAGCCCATGATATCTTGTCAGATGGTGTCACACCCTAAACCTCTAGGACCTCATTTTACCTTAAAGGGAAAGGGCCAGGGTCAAAGTGAACCACATCAGGAAAGTTTTAGCCTATGATTTTCTATTACTTGTTTTCACACTGCAAACCTCTAGGGCCAATAATAAGGAAGTATAAGCACTTTTAAGTTGGACTAAACTCATTTGACCTTGAAGAAGGGGTCCAAGGTCAAATATCAGCACATCACAAGATTCCCAGCCCATGACCATCCCAAACCTCTAGGACCAATAATAAGCTCGTTATAAGCACTCTTAACTTTGACTATCCTCGTTTGACCTTGAAGGAGGGGCCCAAGGTAAAATCTGACCACACCAGAAGATTCTCAGCCCATGATTTCCTACATATTGGTTTACCATCCCAAACCTCTAGGCCCAATAATAAGCGAGTTATAAGCACTTTTAAGTTTGGCTATGCTCATATGACCTTGAAGGAGAGGCCCAAAGTAAAATCTGACCACACCAGAAGATTCCCAGCCCATGATTTCCTACATGTTGGTTTACCATCCCAAACCTCTAGGTCGATAATAAGCAAGCTATAAGCACTTTTAAGTTTGGCTGTCTTCATTTGACCTTGAAGGAGGGGCCCAAGGTCAAATCCGACCACACCCAAAGATTTCCCGTGCAAGATTTCCTATATGTTGGTTTACATTCCCAAACCTCTAGGACCAATAATAAGAGAGTTATAAGCACTTTTAACTTTGGCTGTCCTCGTTTGACCTTGAATGAGGGGCCCAAGGTCAAGTCCGACCACACCAGAAGATTCCCAGCCCATGATTTCCTAGAGGTTGCTTTACCATCCCAAACCTCTAGGACCAATAATAACCGAGTTTTAATCACTTTTACCTTTGGCTATCCTGGTCTGACCTTGAAGGAGGGGCAAAAGGTCAAATCTGACCACACCAGAAGATTCCCAGCCCATGATTTTCTATATGCTGGTTTACCATCCCAAACCTCTATGACCAATAATAAGCGAGTTGTAAGCACTTTTAAGTTTGGCTGTCCTCGTTGGACCTTGAAGGAGGGGCCCAAGGTCAAATCAGACCACGCCAGAAGATACCCCGCCCATGATTTCCTATATGTTGGTTTACCATCCCAAACCACTAGGATCGATAATAAGCGAGTTATAAGCACTTTTAAGTTTGGCTATCCTCGTTTGACCTTGAAGGAGGGGTCCAAGGTGAAATCTGACAACATCAGAAGATTCGCAGCACATGATTTTCTATAGGTTGGTTTACCATCCCAAACCTCTAGGACCAATAATAAGCCAGCTATAAGCACTTTTAAGTTTGATTATCCTCGTTTGACCTTGAAGGCAGGGTCCAAGGTCAAATCCGACCACACCAAAAGATTCCCAGCCCATGATTTTCTATAGGTCAGTTTCCATTCCAAACCTCTAGGACCAATAATAAGCAAATTATAAGCACTTTTAAGTTTGGCTATCCTCATTTGACCTTGAAGGAGGGGTCCAAGGTCAAATTGAACCACATCAACAGATTCCTAGCCCATGATTTCCTATATATGTGTTTACAATCCCAAACCTCTAGGACCAATAATAAGCAGGTTATAAGCACTTTTAAGTTTGGCTATCCTTGTCTGACCTTGAAGGAAGGGTCAAAGGTCAAATCTGAGAACACACCAAAAGATTCGCAGCCCATGATTTCCTACAGGTTGGTTTACCATCCCAAACCTCTAGGACCAATAATTAAGGGAGATATAAGCACTTTTCATGACTGACAAAGAAACACCTGTGGCGGTCATCTTGTTTTTCAAAATGAGGGCAAAAATATTGCAAGTCAAGATTTTATAATGAGGAACATATCCTGCGAATTTGAGATCTCTACCTATAAAACCCTTTGCTCTAGGGGGCCAACAAAAGTCCTTGTTTAAAGTCGAATAAATGTCCCTGGCGGCCATCTTGTTTTTCAAAATGAGACCAAAAATATTCCCAGGCAACATTTTATGGTTATTAATATATCCTGCAAACTTAAGGCTAGCTTTAATATTTTTTTCGTTAGAACGGTAATGGTGAAATCTCTCTACACACTGCGGCTATCCAATGGATACAATGATTTACTCAACAGTGAGAACCTGAAAGTAGCTATTGCTCAGCTATGCCATGACATAGAGGTCTGCAATTTTACTATGTTATAGCTGACCAAAAATTATGTGAATAACATATTGAAATAAAATACTCTAAATGTAATAGGTTTCAAGTTACAACTGATTTAATCAACAGTGATAACCTCAAAGTAGATATTACTCAGCTATGCAATGAGCTACATGTCTGAATTTTTACTATGTTATAGCTGACTCAAAAGTAGGTGAACAACATATTTAAGCAAATTACTGTGAATGCAATAGTTTTCAAGTTACAACTGATTTACTCAATAGGGAGAACCTGAAAATAGCTATTGGTCAGCTATGCAATGAGCCATAGGTCTGTAATTTCACTATGTTATAGCCGACCCAAAATTAGGTGAACAACATATTTTAACAAAATACTCCAAATGCAATATTTTTCAAGTTACAACTGATTTACTCAACAGTCAGTGCCTGAAAATAGTTATTGCTCAGTTGTGCCATGAGCTACAGGTCTGTAATTTCACTATGTTACAGCTGACCCAAAAGTAGCTGAATAACATATTTACACAAATTTCTGTAAATACAATACTTTTCCAATTACAACTGATTTACTCAACAGTGAGAACTTCAAAGTAGCTATTACTCAGCTATGCAATGAGCCACAGGTCTGGAACTTCACTATGTTATAGCTGACCCCAAAATAGGTGAATAACATATGAAACAAAATACTCTAAATGCAATACTTTTCAAGTTATAAGTGATTTACTCAACAGTGATAACCTAAAAGTAGCTATTACTCAGCTATGCTACAGATCTGAAATTTTACTATGTTATAGCTGACCCAAAAGTAGCTGAATAATATATTTATACAAAATTCTCTAAATGCAAAAGTTTTCAAGTTACAAGTGATTTTACTCATGATGGAAGTTACTTAAAAGCCCAAAAGTAGCTATTACTCACTTTGCTATTGAGACAGACACCCAAGTTGCTCACCATGTTGTAGCTATGAAAAAAGTAGCTGAATAACATATTTTAACAAAATGCTCTAAATGCAACACTTTTCAAGTTATAAGTGATTTAGTGCATGATTTCATGAATTTTAGTGTATTAAAAATATTAATTAAAAAAAAACTAGAGGATCGCTCGCAAAAAAAAAGATAATGTTTTTGCATAGCAAAAACAAAGCGTCCCGAAAAGGATATAAAGGTGAGTGCTAAAGTATTAAGAAAATGCTTCGTTTCTAGCCTTATACTGTTGTGGCAACCAAAGTCAGCGCAGTCTGCTCTATCTAGCACGGTTTTCAAGATATAAGCATTTTTGTGTTTTGCAAAAAACAAAAAAATTGAAAATATCCGCTATATTTGGCGAGACAAAAATATTTTGAAAATTGGCATGGCTACTCTGCAGAGATACCCAGCAGGTCCAAAATTTTGTTGAGTTCACTCCATATAGCACGGTTTTCGAGATATAAGCATTTTTGTGTTTTGCAAAAACTTTGAAAATTCAAAATGGCCACCATTTTTGGGGAGACAAAAATTTTTGTCAAGAACACTGCCGTGGTGTGTATCTCCCGCCGAGCATTAAAGCAGAAGAAATAGCTTTTCCGAGATATTCACAATTTTTCATTTTCGTGTGTGAAAGGTCTTCCAAAAGTATTTGAGAAAAATTGGCTATCTGCAATACTATTAAGAGATAATTCACATTTACTCATTTTGAGTAGGTGAATAATTATCTATGGGTCTGAAACTTCACCAAGTGAAAGCTCTCCCAAAAGTAGGTGAATGAGTTATTTGAGAAAAATTGGCTATCTGCAATACTTTTAGAGATAATTCGCATTTACTCATTTTGAGTAGGTGAGTAATTAGCTATGGGTCTGAAACTTCACCATGTGAAAGCTCTCCCACAAGTAGATGAATGAGTATTTGATAAAAATTGGGTATCCGCAATACTTTTACAGATAATTAGCATTTACTCATTTTGAGTAGGTGAATAAATAGCTATGGGTCTGAAACTTCACAGAGTGAAAGCTCTCCCAAAAGTAGGTGAATGAGTTATTTGAGAAAAATTGGCTATCTGCAATACTTTTAGAGATAATTCGCATTTACTCATTTTGAGTAGGTGAGTAATTAGCTATGGGTCTGAAACTTCACCAAGTGAAAGCTCTGCCAAAAGTAGGTGAATGAGTTATTTGAGAAAAATTGGCTATCTGCAATACTTTTAGAGATAATTCGCATTTACTCATTTTGAGTAGGTGAGTAATTTGCTATGGGTCTGGAACTTCACCAAGTGAAAGCTCTCCTAAAAGTAGGTGAATGAGTTATTTGAGAAAAATTGGCTATCTGCAATACTTTTAGAGATAATTCGCATTTACTCATTTTGAGTAGACGAGTAATTAGCTATGGGTCTGAAACTTCACCAAGTGAAAGCTCTCCCAAAAGTAGGTGAATGATTAATTTGAGAAAAACTGGCTATCTGCAATACTTTTAGAGATAATTCGCATTTACTCATTTTGAGTAGGTGAGTAATTAGCTATGGGTCTGAAACTTCACCAAGTGAAAGCTCTCCCAAAAGTAGGTGAATGAGTTATTTGAGAAAAATTGGCTATCTGCAATAATTTTAGAGATAATTCGCATTTACTCATTTTGAGTAGGTGAGTAATTAGCTATGGGTCTGAAACTTCACCAAGTGAAAGCTCTCCCAAAAGTAGGTGAATGAGTTATTTGAGAAAAATTGGCTATCTGCAATACTTTTAGAGATAATTCACATTTACTCATTTTCAGTAGGTGAGTAATTAGCTATGGGTCTGAAACTTCACCAAGTGAAAGCTCTCCCAAAAGTAGGTGAATGAGTTATTTGAGAAAAATTGGCTATCTGCAATACTTTTAGAGATAATTCGCATTTACTCATTTTAAGTAGGTGAGTAATTAGCTATGGGTCTGAAACTTCACAGAGTGAAAGCTCTCCCAAAAGTAGGTGAATGAGTTATTTGAGAAAAATTGGCTATCTGCAATACTTTTAGAGATAATTCGCATTTACTCATTTTGAGTAGGTGAGTAATTAGCTATGGGTCTGAAACTTCACCAAGTGAAAGCTCTCCCAAAAGTAGGTGAATGATTAATTTGACAAAAATTGGCTATCTGCAATACTTTCAGAGATAATTCGCATTTACTCATTTTGAGTAGGTGAGTAATTAGCTATGGGTCTGAAACTTCACCAAGTGAAAGCTCTCCCAAAAGTAGGTGAATGAGTTATTTGAGAAAAATTGGCTATCTGCAATACTTTTAGAGATAATTCGCATTTACTCATTTTGAGTAGGTGAGTAATTAGCTATGGGTCTGAAACTACACCATGTGAAAGCTCTTCCAAAAGTAGGTGAATGAGTTATTTGAGAAAAATTGGCCATCTGCAATACTTTTAGAGGTAATTCGCATTTACTCTTTTTGAGTAGGTGAGCAATTAGCTATGGGTCTGGAACTTCACCAAGTGAAAGCTCTTTGGGATAGCTGCTCTGCAGAGATACCCTGAAGATAAAAAATTTCGTCGAAATCGCTCTATGTAGCACGGTTTTCGAAATATTAGCATTTCCGTGTTTTGCAATTTTTGCGCAAAAATTCGAAAATTCAAAATGGCCGCCATTTTTGGCAAGAAAAATTTTTTTTGAAAATTGGCATGGCTACTCTGCAGAGATACCCATTGGGTCAAAAATTTCGTCGAAATCGCTCTATCTAGCACGGTTTTCGAGATATAAGCATTTTTGTGTTTTGCAATTTTGCGAAAAATTCGAAAATTCAAAATGGCCGCCATTTTTTGCGAGAAATTTTTTGTTTGAAAATTGGCATGGCTACTCTGCAGAGATACCCTGTGGGTCAAAAATTTTGTCGAAATCGCTCTAACTAGCAGGGTTTTTGAGATATAAGCATTTTTATGTTTTGCAATTTTTGCGAAAAATTCGAAAATTCAAAATGGCCGCCATCTTTGGCGAGACAAAATTTTTTTGAAAATTGGCATGGCTACTCTGCAGATATACCCTGTGGGTCAAAAATTTCGTCGAAATCGCTCTATCTAGCAGGGTTTTCGAGATATAAGCATTTTTATGTTTTGCAATTTTTGCGAAAAATTCGAAAATTCAAAATGGTTGCCATTTTTGGCGAGAAAATTTTTTTTTCAAAATTGGGATAAATACTCTGCAGAGCTACGCTGTGGGTCAAAAATTTCATCGAAATCGCTTTATCTAGCACGGTTTTCGAGATATAAGCATTTTTGTGTTTTGCAATTTTTGCGAAAATTTCGAAAATTCAAAATGGCCGCCATTTTTGGTGAGACAAAATTTTTTTGAAAATTGGGAAAAGTACTCCGCAGAGATATCCTGCGGGTCAAAAATTTTGTCGAAATTGCTCTATCTAGCACGGTTTTTGAGATATAAGCATTTTTGTGTTTTGCAATTTTTGCGAAAATTTCGAAAATTCAAAATGGCCGCCATTTTGGGCGAGACAAAAATTTTTTGAAAATTGGGAAAACTACTCCGCAGAGATACCCTGCGGGTCAAAAATTTCGTCAAAATCGCTCTATCTAGCACGGTTTTCGAGATATAAGCATTTTTGTGTTTTCCTTATTTGGAAAATTCGTAATGATTAATTAATCATTAATTACTCGGCCATTTCTTGACCAATCAATGCCAAAATCTAATGATTTCCAGATTTTAATAGAATGAATGTATTTGCCAAGTTTCAGGTGAATTGATAAAATTCCTTTCAAGTTATCATCCGGACAAGCTTCCCCATCAAAAAAAGACATTTTTGGTCATGTGACCTCTTTGATTGGTTGAAATGTCACTGCAGCATATTCAAAAAAATTCCCCAAGGCTACTGCCTAAACCTGCCAAATTTGAAAAGAATCCGCCTAACGGTTACAGAGTTATAAGGAAAACAAAATGCGGAGCCGGCGGAGCCGCTGGAGCCGGCGGAGCCAGAAGCTCTCCCATACACAAACAAATAAGACAGATCCAGGTCTCATACTCACACAAGAGAATCTACCTCTGGCCTAGTACATATATGCAAGATATGAGAGAAATCCCTGCAATAGTCACTGAGAAAATTTTGATAAAGTGTTGAAATTTTCACACTTTTGGTGGGGGTACCCCCCTTGTAATGTCTGTAGCAAACAGACGAACAGACAGATTTGCATGCCTTGAACAATTTTTCATCCTCGAAAGCTGACAAGTCAGCTGACATAAAAACATAAGCCAATAGTTGATTTTAATGTACAGAGGCCCTTTATTCCTTTTTACATATTACCTGTTTGGAAAAATAATAAGGGAGTAGGAGCCTTTTATAAACAAGAGGAATGCTTTTGCTAACAAAAGCAAAGCGTCCCTGAAGTTTAAATGCTTTGTGGTTTTAATAAGCATGCTGTAAAGCTAAGAATGCACAAAGCTGCATCGTACAGCAAAAGGTAAAATAGCATCAGAGATGCCCGTACCCCACAGTCTAGGGAAATATTTTCAACACCATGAGATACAGAAGTACTGTACCAGTACAAAGTTCAGGATACCTTCAGAGCACTGTCAGTTACATAAAGTTCCAAACAATGTTTAAATGCAGAAAATAATGTTTAAAGAAAGATAATGCATGTAAAGATGAAGTATTAAAACAAGATAATTCAATAACAAGATGACAGCATTAATCAGCAAACTAAAATTCAACACTCTTTATCTACATCTGCATGACCGAATTATGGTTTAGATGTTTTGAATATTAACCATGCATACAGAAGTGGTAATACATTTAATGAATGTTTATGTGTGGTGTTGGAGCAAAATCTGTGGCTCACTTGATGAAATTCTATCTCTTACAATGGGAAGTTATGAAAGTAAAATTCTTAATAAATTCTAATATGAATTAACAGTGCTTAATCTGCATCAAAAGACAGACCAAAAGGTGCAACAAGATTTTAAAGGTCAAGGTCACTACTGCAAGGTCAAAGGTCAAATCAAGGTCAGATCATGACGATGCACACCTACACCCCCTAACCAATGTCTCTACCAAGTATCAACTTCCTACACCTTACAGTTTCCGAGATATAGCCCGTACAAGATTTTATAGGTCAAGGTCACTACGGCAAGGTTAAAGGTCAAACCAAGGTCAGATAATGATGATGTACAACTACACCCCCTAACCAATGTCCCTACCAAATATCAACTTCCTACACCTTACAGTTTCCAAGATATAGCCCGGACAAGATTTTATAGGTCAAGGTCACTACAGCAAGGTCAAATCAAGGTCAGATCATGACGATGCACACCTACACCCCCTAACCAATGTCTCTACCAAGTATCAACTTCCTACACCTTACAGTTTCCGAGATATAGCCCGTACAAGATTTTATAGGTCAAGGTCACTACGGCAAGGTTAAAGGTCAAACCAAGGTCAGATAATGATGATGTACAACTACACCCCCTAACCAATGTCCCTACCAAATATCAACTTCCTACACCTTACAGTTTCCAAGATATAGCCCGGACAAGATTTTATAGGTCAAGGTCACTACAGCAAGGTCAAATCAAGGTCAGACCATGACGTTGCACACCTACACCCCCTAACCAATATCCCTACCAAGTATCAACTTCCTACACCTTACGGTTTCTGAGATACAGCCCGGACAAACTTTTTCCCGCAGCCTGCCCACCCGCCCATCCGGACACCATGGGTGAAAACAATACCCCGACCGCCCTTAAGGGCTGTGGGGTAAAAGGCAATGAAAAAGAAGAGAGTGGGTAGTGTAAAAATTTGTATTTTATCGTGCTTGTTTGTGGATGAAGGGATGAGGAAATGTTATGAACTCCTCAGACTCCCCGTTTATGATTTGTTATATATCATCTGGAAGTAATTGCATTTGAAAAGATCAGTGCATACATCATTAGACCACAAAATGGAGACAGATTATTTGCAACATAATTTTGGAAAAAGAGGTTGTGACTACTGGAAATGTACTTCTGAATTGTTAAAAGATTAAAAATATTGGCAAAACTTAAAATATCTTATTAAAGAAGCCATTTTAGGTCAAATAAAGTTATTTGTGATTTTTTGTAAACTGGAAACTAAGTTTTATGAAGTGAAACCATTTGAAGCATATTTCATGTGGCTTCATAACTTTCTTTCCGTTCCAATGGAAGTAATACTATTTTTAGACTCTCCACATATGCTTTCCCAATACCTCTTAATATATTCTGAAGCTATAAAAGCAACAATAAAGGAGATATAAGGCAAAACCTCCAAAGCAGCTATTTATGACCACAGTTTGGCCAATGAGTGGGGGTCGGGCGTTAAAACTGACCGGCTATTTAAACTCTCCACATATGCTTTTCCAATACCTCTTAATACATTCTGAAGGTATAAAAGCAACAATAAAGGAGATATAAGGCAAAACTCTAACGCAACTATTTTATGACCCCAGTTTGACCCATAAGCGGGGTTCGGTGGATAAAACTGACCAGCTACTTAGATTCTCCACATATTCTTTCCCAATACCTCTTAATACATTCTGAAGCTATAGAAACAACAATACAGGAGATATAAGGCAAAAACTCAAAATCAGCTATTTTTTTACCCCAGTTTGACCCATAAGGGGGGGCGTGGGGTAAAACTGACCAGCTATTTAGACTCTCCACATGTGGTTTCCTATTACCTCCCAGTACATTTTATGGCTCTTGACCTAAATTTAAGGCTTTCAGATTGGAAGGTGTCAGAAAATCACTCATAAATGAGACATTTTTCAAGGGATTGCTCCCAAAATCTAATCAGCTCGCGGGGGGGTTGTACTTCAAAAAATTGTTTTTGATCATGTGACCTTCATGAAGGTCAAAGGTCAAATTTAAGCATGCAGAAAAATTTTCCCACGCCTAAGGTATATAACTGCCAAATATGGTTTGAAACCTTCTAATAATGAGGGAGATATTCAAAGGGGACCACAATGCGGTGGGGCCAGCGAGGAAACTGAGGTGAAAACAAATAAGCACCCTTTCAGGGACGCTTAAATACTGTTGCAAAAAGAAAAATCATAATATTAAATAAAAATAGGCCAACGCCTGCTGCTTACTGGCAACCTGCATGTTGTGGTTGTCCCACCCAAATACTGTTTTTGTGCTATAAATGTACAGAGATTATTATATGTTTTATACAATAATAAATGTAAAACTAGAAATGGGACGCCCGGTTGATAGTGGCTGCGACATATGAATAGAAATAGGATAGCACAGAAGCACACACATTATCATGTGTAATGTCCACGTCATGAACCTTTTGCAAAAATTGAACAGTAGTATAACAAGACCCTATTTCATTTGTAAAATATATCAATGATGCTTAAGTATTGATTAGTATACATGTAAATTATTTCAGCTTCATACCTTTTTGCATTGGTTGGGTCGAAAATTTCAACAAAATCTCTCTATCTTGCACGGTTAAGAAGATAGAAGAAAACTTCTGTTTATCAATTTTTGGCAAAAATTTGAAAATTGCCAGGAGTACATTGATTAGATACCCTGTGGGTCAAAAATTTCACCGAAATCGCTTTATTTTGCACAGTTAAGGAGATAAGGAAATTTTTGTTTTTCCATTTTTAGTAAAAATTTGAAAATTCAAAATGGCCGCCATATGTGGGAAGAGGAAAGTTTTTTTCAAATTGCCAAGTGTACATTTTTTAGATACCCTATGGATCGAAAATTTCAACGAAATCACTGTATCTCGCACAGTTAAGAAGATAGAAGCAAATTCGTGTTTTGACATTTTTGGCAAAAATTCAAAAATAAATTTGTACATTTGTTAGATACCCTGTGTGAAAAGTTTGACAAAATCGCTCTATCTCGCACGGTTAAGGAGATACAAGCAATTTTGTGTTTTGCCATTTTTGGCAAAAATTCGACAATGGCCGCCATTTTTGGGGAGGGGAATATTTTTTTGAACATTGCCAGGAGTACATTTCTTAGATACCCTGTGCGTCGAAAATTTCAATGAAATCGCTCTATCTCGCACGGTTAAGGAGATAGAAGCAATTTTGTGTTTTCCATTCTTGGCAAAAATTCAAAATGGCTGCCATTTTTGGGGAGGGGAAAATTTTTTTGAAAATTGCTAAGAGCACATTCCTTAGATATGCTGTGGGTCGAAAATTTCAACGAAATCACTCTATCTCGCACGGTTAAGGAGATACAAGCAATTTTGTGTTTTTCCATTTTTGGCAAAAATTCAAAATGGCCGCCATTTTTGGGGAGGGGAAATTTTTTTGAAAATTGCCAAGAGTACATTTCTTAGATACCCAGTGGGTCGAAAATTTCGACCAAATCACTCTATCTTACACAGTTAAGCAGATAGAAGCAATTTTGTGTTTTGCCATTTTTGGCAAAAATTCAAAATGGCCGCCATATTTGGGGAGGGGAAATTTTTTTGTAAATTGACAATAGAACATTCCTTAAATACCTGGCAGGTCGAAAAGAGTAGAGTAAGAGTATGTTCCTTAGATACCCTGTGGGTCGAAAATTTCGACGAAATCGCTCTATCTCGCACCGTTTCTGAGATAGACGCAATTTTGTTTTTTTCAGCGTTAAGAAAAATCGTGGCATTTAGTAAATCATTAATAAGTCGGCCATTTTGTATTGGATCACTTCGAAAAGTTAATGATTTCCAGGCATGTATATAATGAACCTACTTGCAAAATTTCATGTGAATAGGTGAAGCGCTTTTTAAGTTATCATCCAGACAAGCACACCCTTTTGGAAAAACATGTTTTTGGTCATGTGACTTCTCTGATTGGTTGAGAAACATGCAATGAGGAAAAATGATAGTCCTCCACCCAAGGCAGCTCCATACCACATTTAAAAGAAATCGATGAAGTAGTTTCTGAGGAGAAGAGGCTGATGCCCCCGACAATAACAACAACCACAACAACAACGAAGACGACGCCAGGCCATGCCAACAAAAATGGCAATTTGAGCTGGATATAAATATTGATGACAAAATGTGGATGTCAATATTTAATGTGTGTTTTAACAGTTTAGATAACAACAGCTTGCAGTGGTTTCCCTTAGAACTCATTTATAGAATACTCCCTACAAAGGCATATTTAAGGAAAATTAATATTGTGGACACTGTAGAATCAGTAGGGCAGGGTCGGTAGCATATTTTTCATTCCGGTATCCCGTCAGTGTAAAGCCGTACCGATTCCGGGATACTGAAAGAATAAATTTTGTTCTAGCATTTACCCAATCGAATAAGCCCACCAACCGGAAGTTGGATTTCGCGAAAAGAAAACATTGCAGTTCTGATAGAAATCACTATAAAAATGCTAAAATATATAAAAATATGGGATAAAAGTTTGTAATTTCTTCAGATTTGAGGTTTGTTGCTAATACTTTTCTCACAATATTATACACTGACATTCAAAATACCAGCTGTAAAGTGTACCTCGGTGTTGAAGTGAATTGGTTTCGATACCAAGATACCGGTGTTGCCGACCCTGCCCTAGTAGAATGTAGTTATTGTCAAGAAACCATTTCGCATATGTTTGTTGAATGTAATAGAATTATAGAGTTTTGGAAGGAAATAGAAGAACTGATATGTCAAATCATTGATTTTCAGATTAAACTTTCAGCTTTGGATATACTGTTTGGCTATCAGAATAGGGACCGAAACAAAATCCCTTTAAATTTGATATTACTTGTTACAAAAAAATATATTTTAGACACAAATGCTACAAATGGCATTCTTAACTTAAATGTATCGAAATGCAGATATCACCAAACATATGCTGATGAAAAATACCTTGCTGTTCTCTCAGGTACACAAGATCATTTTAATAGAATCTGGGATAAATGGGGTACAGCCCTGGAAGAAATGGCAAGTAACTGATATATCAGTTACTTACTAAAGTAGCCACAGAAATGCTTATGGTCAGGTCCTGATGTTTATTAATGTATTTTTTTCTTTTGGTTTCCTAATTTTTGTTACATGACAATTTTGGCTTTATGTAAAAGAATTTTGAAATATGTAATATGCAGAAATAAAAAAACTAGACCTATCGCATCGGAGAACCGATGCAAATTGTATCCACCAGAAAACTCACCACAGCCATTAAAATATGCTTAAACTTGGAGAAGCCCAAGGTGAAATCTGACCATATCAAAAGATTCTTAGCCCATGATTCCTATAGGTTGGTGTGACATTGCAAACCTCTAAGAACACAAACAAGCGATATATAAGCACTGTTAATTTTGGCTATCCTCATTTGACCTTGAAAGAGGGGCCCAAGGTCAAATCTGATCACATCAAAAAATTCCTAGCCCATGATTTCCTATAGGTTGATTTGACACTGCAAACCTGTAGAACCAATAATAAGCAGGTTATAAGAAGTTTTAAGTTTGGCTATCCTCGTTTGACCTTGAAGGAGGGGTCCAAGGTCAAATCAGACCACACCAAAAGAATCCCAGCCCATGATTTCCTATAGGTTGGTTTACCATTCCAAACCACTAAGACCAATAATAAGCGAGTTATAAGCACCTTTAAGTTTCACTATCCTCATTTGACCTTGAAGGAGGGGTCCAAGGTCAAATCCGACCACACAAAAAGATTCCCAGCCCATGATTTCCTATAGGTTGGTTTACAATCCTAAACCTCTAGGACCAATAATAAGCGAGTTATAAGCACTTTTAACTTTGGCTATGCTCGTTTGACCTTGAAGGCAGGGTCCAAGGTCAAATCCGACCACACCAAAATATTCCAAGCCCATGATTTTCTATAGGTTGGTTTACCATCCCAAACCTCTAGGACCAATAATAAGCGAGTTATAAGCACTTATAAGTTTGGCTATCCTCGTTTGTCCTTGAAGGAGGGGTCAAAGGTCAAATCCGACCACACCAAAAGAATCCCAGCACATGATTTCCTATAGGTTGGTTTACCATTCCAAACCTCTAGGACCAATAATAAGCGAGTTATAAGCACTTTTATGTTTACCTATCCTCGTTTGACCTTGAAGGAGGGGTCCAAGGTCAAATCCGACCACACCAAAAGACTCCCAGCCCATGATTTCCTATAGGTTGGTTTACCATCCTAAACCTCTATGACCAATAATAAGCGAGTTATAAGCACTTTTAACTTTGGCTATCCTCGTTTGACCTTGAAGGAGGGGTCAAAGGTCAAATCAGACCACACCAAAATATCCCCAGCCAATGATTTCCTATAGGTTGGTTTACCATCCCAAACCTCTAGGATCAATAACAAGCGAGTTATAAGCACTTTTAAGTTTGCCTATGCTCGTTTGACCTTGAAGGAGGGGTCCAAGGTCAAATCCGACCACACCAAAATATTCCCAGCCCATGATTTCCTATAGGTTGGTTTACCATCCCAAACCTGTAGGACCAATAATAAGCGAGTTATAAGCACTTTTAAGTTTGGCTATCCTCATTTGACCTTGAAGGAGGGGTCCAAGGTCAAATCGAACCACATCAACAGATTCCTAGCCCATGATTTCCTATATATGTGTTTACAATCCCAAACCTCTAGGACCAATAATAAGCAGGTTATAAGCACTTTTAAGTTTGGCTATCCTTGTCTGACCTTGAAGGAAGGGTCAAAGGTCAAATCTGAGAACACACCAAAAGATTCGCAGCCCATGATTTCCTACAGGTTGGTTTACCATCCCAAACCTCTAGGACCAATAATTAAGGGAGATATAAGCACTTTTCATGACTGACAAAGAAACACCTGTGGCGGTCATCTTGTTTTTCAAAATGAGGGCAAAAATATTGCAAGTCAAGATTTTATAATGAGGAACATATCCTGCGAATTTGAGATCTCTCCCTATAATACCCTTTGCTCTAGGGGGCCAACAAAAGTCCTTGTTTAAAGTCGAATAAATGTCCCTGGCGGCCATCTTGTTTTTCAAAATGAGGCCAAAAATATTCCCAGTCAAGATTTTATAATGAGGAACATATCCTGCGAATTTGAGATCTCTCCCTATAATACCCTTTGCTCTAGAGGGCCACCAAAAGTCCTTGTTTAAGGTCGAAAAACGCCCACGGCGGCCATCTTGTTTTTCAAAATGAGGCCAAAAATATTCCCAGGCAAGATTTTATGGTTATGAATATATCCTGTAAATTTGAGAAGGCTAGCTATAATATTTTTTTCGTTAGAGTGGTAACGGTGAAATCTCTCTACACACAGCGGCTGCGGCATAGGCGTAACGAAGTCAAATCCATAGTATCCACCGGATGCTATCCGGTGGATACAATGATACAGTGTAGTGTTGAAAGTGACGTAAAGCCCCAAATAAATACTTCATCTTTAAAAAAAAAATCTAGGTCACACCATGACGTTGCACACAAATAACCCCCGACAAATTTCCCTACCAAATATCACCTTCCTACACCTTATGGTTTCTGAAATATAACCCAGCCAAGGCATTATAGGGCAAGGTCACTGCGGCAAGGTCAAAGGTCAAATCAAGGTCACACCACAATGTTTTGCATCGACACACCCCAGCCAATATCCCTACCCAGAATTAACTTCCTACATCTTACAGTTTCCAAGATATATCCCAAACAAGATTTTATAGGTCAAGGTCACTACAGCAAGGTCAAATCATGGTCACACTGTCACGTTACACACCTACAACCCCTAACCAATGTCCCTACCAAGTAACAACTTCCTGCACTATATGGTTTCCGCGATATAGCCCGGACAAGATTTTATAGGTCAAGGTCACTACAGCAAGGTCAAATCATGGTCACACTGTCATGTTACACACCTACAACCCCTAACCAATGTCCCTACCAAGTAACAACTTCCTGCACTATATGGTTTCCGCGATATAGCCCAGACAAGATTTTATAGGTCAAGGTCACTACAGCAAGGTCAAAGGTCAAATTAAGGTCATACCATGACGTTGCACACCTACACTTCCTAACCAATGTCCCTACCAAGTATCAACTTCCTACCTTACGGTTTCCGATATAGCCTGGACAAGATTTTATAGGTCAAGGTCACTACAGAAAGGTCAATGGTCGAATCAAGGTTACACCATGACGATGCACACCTACACCCCCTAACCAATGGTCTACTAAGTATCAACTTCCTACAACTTACGGTTTCCGAGATACAGGCTTGACAAACTTCTTCTGTGGTTGAAAACAATACCGAGAGCCCTTAAGGGCTGTGGGGTAAACAGCACAATGCTTCCATTATGATTACTACTGTTATCATCACAAAAATTTGATTTAGTTTCACTAGTACCAACTTCTGGATCTGTGCATGGTTATTGTATACAATTTGCAACACCAGAAGACATAATTAGGTTTTAAACACCAGGAAATAAGTACAAGAATACTGTAGTCTTTACAGTGTGTTTTTGTGCACTGCAAGTGGAAATTTCTGACAATCATGTGAGGTAGTACACACAAACTTTGGACTTCTGGCCTTGTGTTTTTAACTCAATAACTCCTATCAAAGAAAAAGTCATGCACGCTTTTCATTTATAAGGCTGCAAACGGTTACTCGGTCCTCCGTAGACGAGTCATTCTTGGCTGGTACTAGAGTCCATTTTAAATACTCGGATACTCGCGAGGTACTGAATTATCACCCACGTAATGAAATGTTTGTGTAAAATATACTACATTTCAGCATTTCTGACACATAATATCAATCAAAGTTGTTGTTTTTGCTTGAAAATGTATAATTTACTCCACATTCTATAATATCTGGTCAAATAGAAAACATTTTTCTTCAGAAGTTTCATTTCTAGAACCAATCGTCCTTTTATAGAGGTCATACAGTATTCTAACATGACACGGATGTCTGCTCGATTGTGATTGGCTACAGCACGAAAGGCTTCCCCAGTAAAATAGAGTGTAACAAGGGTACTCCATATTAGGGTTGGGTCGGTATAAAAAATGTGTACATCGGGAGGTCGCCAATGCAAAACCGTACTGATTCCGGGACTTCATGTTCTAGTACATCCCAATCAAACATGGACGTTTCCTCTAAACGACATCGCAATTAAAGTCCCCGAATGGCCAAAATATGAGAGAAACCTGTATAATTTCTTCAGATTTCTTGTTTGTTCCCAATATTTTAAGTTTTCCTTCCATTTTATGTGTTGTCAACAGGCCTGGAGTAATGGTAATGTGTAATGCCCTGTAATACATTACATTTTCCAAAGCAATGTAATGTATATGTGTAATGCACATTAAAAAGGGCAAAGTAATGTGTAATGTAATGCATTACTTTTGAAAAGTAATGTGAATTGAACACTGAATTCACATTACTTTTTTATTATATTGCCATTACTTCTTTCATGAATATTTTAACTTGTTCAGTATATTCTTTTTATATGAAGCCAGAGTTGTTATTTAACTTCACTTACAGTTCCTATCTGTTCTGCTGCATGGGGAATAACTTAAAGGACATTACTTTTAGATTATTCAGTGATATTTAAATATAACCATTTGTTGTTAGTAGTGCCTAAGTCATTCTAATGGTACACAATCTGTATTGGGGCGCCATTGGTTTGCAGGGGTCAATTGCACTTAGGATTTGGGTTAAAGTTCAAGAGACTATAATCAAGCGAGATTTAGGCTATAAAGTGTTGTAACCAAAACATGGCAGTTCTCTTTAACATGTCGGTATAAAACTCTGCAAATATGGGGATAAAAGCTTATAATTTCTTCAGATTTTTGGTATATTTCTAATATTTTAACTCTTCCTTCCATTATATGTGCTGAAAAGCGAAGTGGCGGTTTTTAAAATCTCATCACAGTATTTCAGTAAAATGCTCTTGATACCAAGATACTGGACCTACCAACCCATCCCTACTCCCTATTATCGCTCATATCTGGCTGTACTAACAATCAACCTTTTAGAGTAAAACTTGCAATAATTATTCATTTTAAAATAATTTGTCATGTTAGAATAGGAATAACCCCCCTCACAAACCACGGTATACGCAGAATTTTACCATGGTTTGAGGCTATAAACCCTGAAGGCGAAATGCAGAATTCTACCATGGTTTGAGCCAATAAACCCCTCAGGCTTCACCTTCGGGGTTTATAACCTCAAACCATGGTAATATTCTGCGCATACCGTAGTTTGGTTAGGTGATATTCCTATACTCACCCTTGGACTTTATTTCTACAATGGATGAAGGTGGTGCTTATGTGTACACTAAACTTAGAAATAATTCAATAGTTAAGCCCCATTTCCTTACATGCGTGATGCGATATGCGGCAAGCGGAATGCGGTATGCGGCTATTTTAACTTTCCAATAAAATATAAGACCTGTTTCCTTATATACGTTTTAGATGCACGGTAGCAGTACTAATCCGTCATGCGTAACCCATCAGGATCCCAGTACTGTGAATATCCGCATACCGCATGCTAAAATCAATAAATTACATCAGAATGACGTCACTCTGTAGTACTGGGTGAATCATGTGGTTAAATAAATTGGATAAAAATATTGTTGAATATTCGTAAAATTGTCATTTCTTGCTTGATTTTAACAAATAATATATCATTTTAAAGCTTATGACCCACAGAAAGCATCTACGATGGCAACACTTAGATATTTAATCACAAATACACAAAAATAAATTGTAAATGATTAATTACAAGAATAAAAGTCAAATATCTTGTGATTCTTCCTCATTTGTGCATGTATTTTAAAGCAATGAAACAAATGGAAACACTATTTTAACACATTTATTATTTAATTAGATATAGTAAAATATAGTATTTTATTACATACACTTGAACTGAAATGGGCAGTCGTTGAGATCCTAAATCTTTTTGGGCCTTAGTTGAAAGTTGCTGTACACTGGTTGTTATTGAATTTATTTATACCATTTTGAAGGGAAATTATACCCAGATAGCATTCCGCCGTCGGACCGACGTTGGCTGTTGGTCGCAAGGTCGGCAGATTTTGCCGACGTTGGGCCGACGTTGGCTTGCCAACCACTACTCGGGTTAGATGTCTCAATATTTTACCGACGTTGGGCCAACGGCGGATTTTTGTTCAAGATGGCGGCGAGCAATAATAAGGGATTTTGGGAAACTTATAAAAAAATGATTTATTATGGTATGTCTAAAAATCATATTTCAGTGAGCCCAAAAATTTTAAGTAACCATTTAATAATTTTAGACATAAAAATAGTATTTTCATTTTAAATTCGCACTGAAAAAGTTGTTGGTGAACATATCTGATTGGCTGATGCTATACATAGAATATAATTTTTACCGTTGGCTTGCCGACGTTGGGCCAATGTTGGCCCGACGGTCAAAAAGCCGTTGGCCCAACGTCGGCAGCCAACGTCGGACCGACAGATGTGCTGACGTTGGGCCAACGTCGGTCCGACGGCGGAATGCTATCTGGGTAGTAGTTATTGATGCTTTTATTAGAATCAACTGGGTGCAGATAAAGTATTTTTTAAATATTTGCAAAAGATTAACATCTCATGCGTGCTGATGCCCTCCATATTATTAGAATTTGGTAGAAAATCTAAAATTTTCAGCTAAGTAGCAATTTATGTCAGTACATATGGAAACACACCAACCGGATGCCGGATACCGGACCCGGATGCTGTATCCGGATGCCAGATACCGGATGCCGCATGTATGGAAATAGGCCTTAAAGCTCTGATTGGCTGGCGTGCATTTCTGCTAGTACTGTTATACAGGTTCCCATACAGCGAGGGTCACGTTAGCGAACGTAAAATTGGTTGTTTTGGTGTATTTATACAGAATTATTGGGTGACATACCATAAAAGGAGCTTAAATGTGGAGGAGAACATTCAAACTAAATATATTAATGCTTTTGAAAAAGTAATATGTCACTACATTAAATATTTAACACAAAAAACACAATGTGTGTCTCTGTTCTATTTTTGGAACAAATGGACAGCCATAACGAACACAAACAAAGTCACATGACTAGCTTTCTGGGGGCCATGTAGTATTTTAAAAAGTTAAGGTACACAAAAATTATTTCCTTCTCTAATCAAATTAATTAAGTTTTATGAAAAAGCTTGCAAATTAATAAGATATAGTAATTATGTTTTAAGCAAGAAAAGTTAAAAAATAAAAAGAAAGAAATGTATACTTACTATGGATTTCCATGTTACAGTCCAGAAACATGTCAATAGAAAAGTCATTAGAAAAAGTGATTTTAGATAATATATTCAGCTCTTTCTTAAATATAAAATTAGCAATCAATATATATCAATTCTTTCTGATATTGGGTGGACTCTGGTAAATGATCAAACATTTGGTTGTCATTGTAAAGGTGGAATTTCAAGCAGAGCCTCCTGTGGAACTCCTTAAAATACATCCATATTTTGGGTGGACAGCTTGGGCAGGGTTCCCCTGTGGTTTGATGATCATTCATTATTTCATAAAATAAAATAAGTGGGCAATTGGGATAGTTGTGGTATATATGAGGCAGTAGTAAACCTATACTGTCGCTTGTAGATTGTAATCAAATATGAAGATACCTTTTATTTATAATCAAAATATTTATAATGCTTTCTGCTTAATTTGATCCATCATTAGTGTACTTGAATACTGATTGATACAAGTACTTGAAGTAAATTATGTTCTTGTTTTGTTACTGTATGAATTTCTAATTTCTAATATTACTTTCATAACATTTAATCTCCATCAAAAGGCAGACTCTAAGGCACAGCACCCAAGAAACAGGACCAAAGAATTGAATGGAGAGGGGCTGGTTTGGTCTCTTCACTAGAATAGTTAGTATATACTTGGTCTTCATATAAATTAATGAGGTCCTAGGTGGCCTAGTGGTTAGCAAGTTTGGCATCTTATAATAGGCTGTCACTGTGGGTTCGAGTCCCACAAATGGCAAGGTTGAGAACCTGTCCCAATATGACCCTGGCTATGGAATGGGACATAAAACACCAACTTTGACTTTGACCTTTGGTCATATAAATCAAGTGGGGTTGGTTAGGTATTTAAATTCCATGTAAACTCGGGACCAATGGTGGTAGAAAAAACTCAATAATTTCTCTTTATTTACTGTTTGGTATATTTATTTGGAAACCAGTCCATTTGATGCAACTGTCTGCAGAAGTATTTATTTATTTGTGGTTTCATGTCACTTTCAACACTGTACAGGTCATATCACGATGAGTAGTTTTGTGGGCAGAGGAAACCAGTTCAGGGGCCACGGTGGCAGAGTGGTAGCACTCTCGCCTCCCACCTCTAAGGCCGGGATTCGATCCCCAGCACGGCCTCAAGTGGGAAAGCTGGTAGTTGCTTACCGTTGGTCGGCAGTTTACAGTACAGAACCCTAACAAACTGTATGTACTAGTTTCCTCTGCCCTTCCAACTACCCGTCGTGATAGGATCTGTACAGTGTTGAAAGCGACGTAAAACCCCAAATAAATAAGAAACCAGTTCATACAGTTGGTCAAGGTTCTGTACTGCAAACTGCTGACCAATGGCAAGAAACTACCAACTTTTCTACAAATGTACAGGGTTTGGACTGCCGACCTCACAGGTGGGAGACGAGAGTGTTAGTCTGCAGAGGTAACAAATATTTGATTCTATTTGTACCACTAAAGTCAAATTATAATAATTATTTTTCTAGCTTTTTCAAATGTTGGCTTATTAATAAGAAAAGCATTATCTGTCAAGCATCCAGTGACAAATGATCAAACGACGACTAAGCATTTACAATTCAAGTCAGTTTATTAAATTGTGACGGATGTCAACATCATTTTGAACATCAAGAATAACAGTGCCAACAGCAGCAATAGAAGCAGTGACATTACAGGTGTATACAAATCATATGCATTAGAGCTAAGAAACTTCAAAAGAGGCATTGCATACATGACATCTTGTTACAGATGCTACAACTATGATCGCTGCTATTAATCTTTCACACCATTTCATTGAACTTTGTGAAACTTTTTACTTGAACAAAGTTTTTTGGGTATTTCCAAGGATATTGGATAGGGTTAAGAACCCACATGTTCAGTTATCTGTCAATTATATCATCCATGAAATATTTTACCAAATAAGAAAATGAAGTGAACAGCGAAGAAATAAAAATGAAGCTAATAGAGATACATGTTGACTTTTGAACATGTCAAAATTTGCTTTTTCCTGTGTTGAAATTCATTATAGATAAATAATTATTAAAATATCTGGTAAAACAATCCTCAAGACATTCATCATTGATCCCCCAATTAAGTTCTGTGTGTGTCTCTCAACACTCATTCACACTATGTACTAAAACCTCTTGATCCCTTCCCCCAAAGAACTCCACCAGGATGTACTAAAATCACCATATTATTGACCCCTTGCAGGTGATTCTCTCAATCCACACACTAATATTTCTGAATAGTTGATGCCCAACCCCAGCCTGCACTCAATTCACAGTCCCTCATCAAAGTTATTTGTGTGGAACTCTGATATTTTTGACACCATTTGCATAGTGATTTTTAGAATCACAATTATTTCCTATTATATGAACATCCATTTAAAAACTTTATTTATGATTTCTAAATGTAGTTTCATATACATTATACAATTATTAAAAAGTGTCATGGGCAAATTGAAGATCTTGAAGAAATTTCATTTGTAGATTTTTGTAGTTGTGAGACTTTCACATAATAAACAGTGAATGTATGCTGGTTAAACTGTTCATGATGTACCTTGGCTTCATTTTGTCATTGTGATATGACCTGTTCAATGTATTGCATTGCTATCTACCTCCTTTGGTATGACCTGTACACTGTTTTGCAGTGCTTTCCCACAACACCCAACCCAAAATGCTGCACCTGATATGACCTACGTAATGGTTTGCACTGTTTTCCCTGGAACACCCTAAACAGTTTGATACAAGTGATATGATCCACTTAATGATTCTGACTGACTTCTTGTATTTATAGTGAGATTCTGAAAATATTTTTTACAGGAGTCAGACAAATTGACGATCAAAATAAGTAACAACTGATAACAGAAGATAGCCATACAGAATACCTTACTGAAGTTTTATTATCAATTAAAATCAATGTAGAACATAATGCACATATTTGATGAGAGGACATACTTTTGACTATTTTTAGAGGTAAAGAATTTGCAGAAACTCAATTTTATCAAAGTTTTGAGGCTATTAATAAGGGTACAATATGATAGATTCACCATTTTGATGAAAAATAATGTTTTTTTTTTTGTTTTTTTTTTTTTGTTTTTTTTTTTTTTTCCCATCCCTTTATTTTTTTCGAAGCATATACATAAACATGGTTGTTTTACAATATAATGATAAAGTAACATGTTATGTAACAGTGTCAACTAAATGAGTAAGCATCTTTGTAGATTTTGTGCTTAACTATCAATACATTAATCTAAATTTCAGCAAAAATATCACTCCACAATGACCATCTCCTATCAAAAGTGTCAATACCATTATTAATATTAGACAGCATTTCTTGTTCAGTATACTTTGTTTTAATTAACTTTTGCAATTGTGATAGGCTCAAAGTTTTATTGTCTTTTGCACACTTAAAGATATAGAATCTTGTTATGAGTAAAACAAAATTTACAGGCCAAAAAGAATGCTCAATGAAAGCACAGCCCAAAATTTTATCTGTGTCGCTAAAGTTAAATGCTGAACCAGTTTTTGTTTCAATCCAGGTCTGTAGATTCTTCCAGAGGCTATTTACTTTGTTACAGACTACAAATAAATGTGTAATTGTTTCACAATATTGGCCACATAGTCGACAAATATCCGAGTCAGATTGTTTAATTTTATGCAAAAATTCTTGTGTACCAAGAATCCTTCGGATGATTCTATATTGGAACCATATGACACTGTTATCGTAGATTGTGAAAAAGTTGATTTTATAAATCTGTTTCCAAAAATTTATGTCATGGTCTTGATTTAATTTTTGGCACCATTTTTGTTCGCAATCTGAGGGATCCCCTGTACAGTCATTGAGAATATGATACAAGTATCTTCCCCCCTTTAAGGGCTTTATATAGATATGCATATGGAAAGGAATGTTTGGTGTATCTGCCAAAAAATCATCTCCATTTATAAACTGCAATATGAATTTTCTTAAAATCGTTCTGATTGTAAAATAGTTCAAAAAGTTAACCCTCATATTATATTTCCTATTTATCTCTTGTAGCTGTAACATATTGCCTTTTTCATTCAAAACATCTCCTACAAAGTAAAGGCCCCTTTTAAACCAATCTGGGTAAAATATATTTTTTGTGCCTATTTTACTATTGTACCAAATGCACTGATTTACAATATCCTGATTTTTTTCAATTTTTCGTATATCATTCAGTTCATCTGAGTATTTAAAAACTGTGTTCCAAAAGGGATTAAGTTTAGAGGCTACAGTTTTTGGCCATTTTGTCCCTAATACATACAATTTATTCACATCTCTAACTGTAGTCTCTAAAACTTTGTACCAAGCTTTTGAAGAATCAGTGCCAAGGCGTTTTAGCCAGCTAAGCTTCAAACTTTTTTCAAAATTGCACACATTTATCATCTTCATACCACCTTTTAAATTTGTCTTACATATATCCTTCCTAGATACCCTATCGGGTTTACCTGCCCATAAAAATTTATACAACATTGTTTCTATATCACGCATGACTATGTTTGAAGTTGGAATACTCATAAATAGGTGTGTAAAGTTTGATAATATCAAAGTTTTGATAACTGTAATCTTTCCTATGGGTGTCAAGTGTCTGTAATTCCAAGAATTTATAATTTTATTGGCCTTGGCTAAACCTTTGTTACAGTTTATTCTAGGAATATCAAGTAATTCAGTTGAAAAATCTATACCAAGAATACTGAACTCAGAATCTATCCATTGAAGTTTGGCTGTGCTATAAAGTTTTTCCTTAGAGTGTTTTTGCTGCCTATCCAGACAAGCTTCGTCTTTTCTGAATTTACTTTAAGACCAGATAAAGAACCAAAAATTTCCAGTACATTCAGAGTAGCCTGCAGAGAAGAACTACTACCATCAAGCAATAATGTGGTGTCGTCTGCAAACTGAGTGACTTTAATCATTTGTTTACCAACCTGTATGCCCTTTATGTCTGGATTTTTTTCAATTAATAAACTCAAAATTTCAGCAACAAGTAAGAACAGATATGGAGCAATGGGGTCTCCCTGTCTACATCCTCTCTCAATTGGAATTGCACTGGATAAGAATCCACACTGTAATATGTGTGCATTTATATTATTATTAAACAATTTTATCCATTTGATGAATTTTTTATCAAAGCCAAAACTTTCCAACACTTTATATAGAAATTTCCAAGAGACAGAGTCAAAAGCTTTCTCAAAATCTATCAACATCAACAATCCTGGTATTCGTTTTTCTTCTGTGTAATACATAAGATCATATATTAATCTAGTACTTTCACCGATCCGTCTTCCTTGTATAAAACCGGACTGACTTTGAGAGATCAGAATATCTAAAAGAGGCTTTAGCCTTTCAGATATTGCTGCTGAAGCCAGCTTATAAATTACACATAAAAGTGATATTGGACGCCAGTTTTTTATTAATTTCCTATCTTTATTTTCTTTTGGCAAGCAAGTTATCACACTTTTCCTTAAGGAAATTGAAAGCTCTCCTTTTGAGTAACACATATTGATTGCATTTGCCACTAAAACCTTTAATTTTTTCCAAAAAACTTTCAAGAACTCTGATGAGATTCCATCAATTCCTGGTGATTTATTATTTTTAAATTTTTTCAAAACATTACCTAGTTCTTCCACTGTTATAGGATTCCCCAAATTTGGGTTTGAAATCTTTTTTAAACTTTGGAAATTAATATACTCAAATGACCTTGTGTCATATACATCTTTGTCCTTCGCTTTAAAAAGTTGAGAATAGAACTTTTGTACTTCTAATAGTATTTTCTTTTGATCTTTTATTTCTGAGCCATCAGATAAATGTAATTTCTGTATCATTTTTTCAGTGTAATTTTTATTTTCAAGCTGACAAAAAAAGGAACTTGGTTTTTCACCTTCGCTAAGCCATTGTATTCTTGACCTTGTTATAAATCCATTGATCCTTTGTTTGCGAATATTTTCAAGAACAGACTTCTTTTCTTCCAATAAGTTAACATTAGTTTCACAGTCCAAATTCTGTTCCAAGACAGATATATCCTTTAGTAGCTGTTTTTCTTGTAAATAATTGTTTTTCTTGAGGTGACTTGCAAATTTGATACTTTCACCCCTTATTCTCAAAAATAGTGTCTCTAAAAAAAGATCCGAAGGAATAGTAAATTCAATAGTGTCATTGCTACTAGTTACGTAGTTCATATTGTAGACAGGTAAAGCATATTTTACTTTTTCTTCTTCAATAACTTTATTAATCAAATCCAAATAGTTTTTATTTTTAAGTAAGCTATTGTTAAATTTCCAGTAGCCCTTTCCATGTTTAAATTCACTAAGGTTAATGTTCATTTCAATGATTGAGTGGTCTGACCTGTAACTTGGCATAATGGAGGTGCTGTTTATGATATCAGTCATAGAAGATGATATCATGAAATAATCAAGCCTTGCCTGCTTAATCGGATTTCTTCTTCTCCATGTGAATCGCATCACATCTGGATTATGTACTCTATATATGTCAACTAAATCTCTCTCATTAAGCATAGTAATCACTTTGGACCTAGACTTTGGATTGTTGATATTGACATAATTTTGGGAGTCCTTAGATGGGTTCAATACAAGGTTAAAATCCCCGCACATAACAACATAATCTGCTTTTTCATATGTGGTTAATTTATCTATTTCACTAAAGAAGTTTGGATCATCCGAATTTGGAGCATATAAGTTGATAAAATTTATCTTAATTGATCCACAAGTCAAAATTAATTGTATATAGTTGCCCTCCAGGTCTTTATTTATTTCATGTACATGATACTCAAAATTGTTATTAAGGAGTATGGCTACACCACGAGAGTTCGTTTTTGTCCCATGGAGGTAACATTCATGCCAAATTCTTTTTACTGAGTTTAAATCTTTGTTTGTCAAGTGTGTATCCTGCAGACACACAATTGAAGCCTTTGTTTCCTTTAGAAAACTAAGGACATCAATTCTTTTATCAATACTACGTAGCCCCTGACAATTTGCAGACAACACCTTTATACTACTTAAAGAATGCATTACAAACTTGTATTGGAAGTCTCTGCAGGCAATAGAAAGCAAGAAAAATATGTCTAAGAGTAAACATTGGCATTGATCTAAAGTAGAAGAGGTCAAAGTAGTAGCGTAATGTTATGAAGTAAAGGTATAAAAGCACAAAATTATGACAACATTCAAAAACACAATACAATATTACATAACGTATGTAAGTTTCATTTAACAAAATTAAACAAAATTTAGCCCAAGAGATGTAATTCTGAATTAGGGATGGGTATTTGATTAACAAACTTAAACTAAAAAAATAGTGGACAAATTTAAAAAACAATTTGATTGACATAACAGTCATAGTGGTCAGGAAAACAAAGCTTGTCCATCATATTCCTTTTTCACTATCCTTACTTTGCAGTCTTAGCTATACTTTCAGAGCTAAAAGATTAATCATTTTTACAGTCATTTATTTTAAACGTCATGGCAGTAATATCATACACCTTTAAAAAAATTATTTTACAAAACTAGACTTCTATTCCAAATAACCAAGTTCAGTTTCAGAAATAGAAATTTTTTTTTCCTATATTATTTAATTTCAATATTTATACCCTATTTGATATTAGACATACACATATGAGTGATATTAATGATAAGTAACTACTGTAATTTATTTTCGAACAAATACAGTACCAATTGATCAGGGAATAATTTTAAGTTGGTTTCCATTATACCAACTTATCATTTCTTTTCATTTTGTCCCAAATCTATCCCAATTACCTAAAACTGAACTTCCAGAATAGCTTTCATACTAAGTTGTGTAGCAGTAGTCAGAGTGTAGTAACGTTTACTTTTTATTATAGTAAAAACGAAGTAGGAGTAGTTTGTTGCCAATGAAAATTTCTATTTTTATACAAAATTATCCGATTGTCACTCTAAAGACAAATTACTAACTTCATGAATCACAGAGTTGAGCCAGAGACTTTTCTTTAATAACATATGTATGTCTAATATCTAGCAGCTAAAGTTACCAAGACAATTTTATTTCTCGAATAAAGTGCTTTACTAACCACATAGTATTTATAACAATTAAATATGCTTTCATATCGTCTTATTGGACAAACAAATAAAATAAAATAGGTATTTGACAAGTATTCATATACAAAAACTGACTTTGAAGAAATGGATAAACGTGATTTCATTTATGTAAAAAATAATGATCACTTAACAACTTTCAGTCTTTTTGCCTTACAATGACTTTTGCTTCACATCTATGTTAAATTGTCTGTCAAAATCAGCTAAAAATCTCTACATAAATGGAAAGTGTTATTAATTCTGGTAACAAATGCAGTAGTTGCAAAAAAAAAAAGAAAAAACTGTATCTTCCTTGTGAGTTTCATGACTGGACCAAACAGGAATATCGGGTATTATACATTTTGTTTTGATTTTATTATATACTGAACTATGCATAGCTTCCTCAACAGTACCATTATTCTGGTTTTACCTATTTATTGTTTTATTAATTTAACAATCTGAAATAGTGAAGTTGCACAAAATTTTTCTACAGTTAAGTTGGGTAAATGAATTTGCACAAAATTAACCCAAGGTTAATCATAGTAAACAAATAACAATTTTTATATTTTACTTTAAAATATTATAGCAGTTAGCTATACATTATTCTGCACACTTTATACAACCTTAACCTGTAATCATACATTTCTTTAAGGTAATGCAACCTATAACACTATAATGTTTCCGATGTAGAAATAAGATTTGTACAATTTAACATTTACACACTGCAAACTTCATAAAGCACAGAGTTGACCAATGTGAATAAGGCTATTAAAAAAAACAACTTTGCGAACTTCATAAAGCACAGAGTTGACCAATGTGAATAAGGCTATTGAAAAAACAACTTTGTTGTCAAACAGCTTTTAAAACTTTCACACAAATGCTAATTTATTTTTTAAATTATCTAGTCATTCGACATATTTGCTAAAACTTTTATATCATTTTAAATTATCAAACATGTGTTACCTTTTATATACTTTTTTGTATAGTTATCAGTATATTTTAGCTTTATTTTATATTGGATTTTTACTGGTTTTTTTTTTTTTGAAATATTATTTTCTTCTAAAACTTTTTTCTTGCTATACTGTTATTAACTAAAAAGTTTGTCTAAGCTCTACCAATAGTTTCCCCAGCATGTTCTTGCCTTTCCAGTTGTGCGGCTCCCACACTTCCTCACACTCCAAAGACAAACCAGCTCCCCAATACGTATCTTTGGGGTTTGCTTCCACAAGTGTTTTTGAACCTGTATCTTCTAGGGCTTGCCTGAGTTCTGGATTTTGACTGAACTTGGCACTTAGTCCTTTCTCCATATATGTGTTTCGAATGTCGCTCCAAGTTTCCATTTGAAAATTACTTATTCTTTTTCCCAACAACTTGGCCTGCACCGGATCATCGGTTTTCAGTATAAGATCTGCTGTAGTGTTGCCTTTAAAGCACTTTGCCTTGCTAAACATCAGGTACTGCTCCACAGACTTAAATGTTATACCATCTTTACTGAAGTTGCAGGGGTAGTGATTAGAGAATTTAGAGTTTTTGGAAAAGAAGACTACCATATCTCCTCGAGTTTTTGTGCTAATTTTATCAAGTTTTAAATCTTCTGGTAAGTTGTTAAGGTCTTCAACAGCAAAGAGTCTATCATTCAGGAGTAATTTGTCCTGTACAAGTTTTCCCCTGTATTTACCACCAGATCTGAAAATTTCCTGGAGTATTGGTGAGAATATGCGTCGTCGCTGCTGAATTGCAGTTGGGAAGTCTTCTGCCACTTTAATATTCTGTGTTTGGAATGTTTTCCTAGCTCTCAGAATTTTTTGCTTGCTTTTAAAATTACTGAATTTTACCATGATAGGTCGATCAATTTTTGTACTTCTGCCGAGCCTATGGGCTGTTTCTATATCCCTTGCATCTAATTCTACATTATGGTATGCACACAAATCCAAAATCTTTTCCTCACAATTTTCATTGGAAGCAGAGTGTGGATCTTTAATATTTAGGAACTTCAAATTATTCTTTCTGGAATACATTTCCAATTTAACAACCTCTTTCTGTAGTTCACTACATTTAGTTTCAGATTGCAACAGTCTGGTTTCAAGATTGTCCACCTTAAGCTCCAATGTGTCTACCCTGGCATTTACAACAGTGATTGCATCAAGTTTTTGCTTTACCTGTTCTAAGTCATCTGCCAGTGGTTCAATTGCTTCCTTTAATAATGCCCGTATATTACAAAGTGTGACCTGGCCTTCAGGTGTAGTTGGCGAAACAAGTTGGTAATCCCTTTTCAATGCTTTAGGGGCTCCAATAGTGCTTCCACCTCTGCCAGTCTTTGATCCTCCACTTGCACCCTTTCCAGTCATTGACATTGTAATTTTTACTGTTGAAATTATCCAAAATATTGCCAATGTTTTGTTTTTTTTTATTTCTGTCCAGTGTAACGAATTCTCAATCCAGGAAAGTGTTTGGATAGATCATTTAAATATCAACTGTTTTCTTTTTTGCAATTTATATTCACAATGTCTATGTTAAAAAACAGTACTTAGTAACCTTGCCATAAAAGTATTTTCACAGTGTCTACTTCAAGCTCTTAGTAACCAGTATAATGTCATCCATAGAAGTCAACAAAACCACTGAGGTCCTTCTTTGTCAATATAAATCAAGTTAAAAGTGCTTGCAATGCCACCAAAAAGTTTTCCAATATCGGGGGGTAATTTACACAGAATATTCATGTAATATCCTTTTGGTATGGAAGAAAGAGGTGTCTTTACAATATTAATCCAATTAAGAGGGTCCTGCAGTCACCAGAAATCTTCCAAATATGGGTCTATTTACACAATGTGTTCACACAGAGCCATTTTAGTGTTCAACAAAAAAAAAGAAATGTCATATTTTTAAATGCATTTTGTGACTTTAATTATCCATCCATATCCATTTTACAGACTCCATTGATATCCTGACACTTTATTTTAGCACATATCAAAAATGAGTAGCTTAACTCTTCATAATACTAGTAAAAATAAGCTTTATTTACCCTGGTCCAAAAAACACTGCTAACCCATGTCAATCATTTTAAAATAATGTTGGTTCTGGCACTCAAAATGTAATAACCCCAGTACCCTTTGATGTCCCACTTACTAGTGGGCCATTGGATCCCAATTGTAATCAGTGATTTAACTACTGACTATAATTTCCAGCAAAAGTTGAATTAAAATAAACTAGGAAAGTCGGAAGGTCTGGGGAAACCATAAAGCAGCATGGAATGAAAAATAAACCATTGCAATAGATTCAGTTTTCATTGCATATAGGTGCACAAATGGGTACGATAAAGCAACAAGGTAAATGTTTATACTATAATACTTATCATAGGTTTCATAATTAATAATAAATCCCAATTATAACATGCACATAAAATAATGTGGAACATGAATGCCAAGAGTGGTGCAATCTGTGTAAGTGTATGAGGGTAGAGGCAGACTGAATTCCAAATTATGGAGCTATGGGCTCCTTAGCAGGTATATAGGCTGAACAGATTCTGTAGACCTGGGGACATATTCTACAACAATACTAAGATCATTTCTAACTTAGATTTCAAGTATTTCTTAGATTTCAAGTAAGAAGTTATGAAACTGAACATTCCTAACTTTTGTTTTGTGAATACAAAGTGCAAGAAAAACTTAAGTGAAAAACCTTCCCTTACTAGATCTAAGGTCACCTTGTCTAAGTATTGTTGAAGAATACGGCCCCAGATATTAAGAGTACTGTTCATTGTTTCAATGTAAAATACAATTGATCAAATACTGCATGCTCACTAAAACAGTGCAGTAGGCCAGACACTGGCTCTGTCCTCCTTTCAGTGCTGAACCCCCATTTCATTGAAACTAAGCACGCCTGGGGAAAACCCAAAGCAGAATTCAAATTAAAGACTTTTTATCGTCCGTTATTGCAGAAATGGAGTAAAATACATACAATAATGACATAAAACACAATAGGTAGGTATAAACGTAATTATCTGTGGCTTTCAATGTCGTTTGTTTACATATTTGTATATGTTCGCTATGGCGGTCCCGTTCGTTAACGTGACCCCCGCTGTACACCGAAAGTAGGTCAACTACAATACCATTCTCTCGCGAGAAGGGCGGCTTAGGGAGTATTTTTTTTGGAAATGGTCGATTTCCGATTTCTCTCCATTATTTTGGGAGCATTTCTATTTTAAGAACACTTCTAAAGCTCTCCAAGGTTTCTGAGGGAAAGCTTTAGAAATCGTAAGTCACATGACAAAAAACAATATGGCTGAAGATGATAAAAATATTTGTACTAAAAATATTTCTTAAAAATGTATTGGAACTTGCATTAAAATATTTCATTATTTTATTTGGTGCAGCTTTAAAACAGTTACTGTCAGATTGGACAACAATCACTTTTTGAACTGCAAATGGTTTTCTTATAAACTGCTTTAAGACCATTAACTTATAAGAATTCAATACACCCGGTAACAGTCATCCGAACGGGACAGTAAAAGCGAACGCAAATTTTAATATTAAACAAACAATATTGAAAGCCACAGATAATTACGTTTATACCTACCTATTGACGTTTATATCATTATTTTGTATAGTTCAATCTATTTTCCCACTTACAGACAATAAAAGTCTTTCATAAATGGGGTTTTCCCTTGCTTGCGTTGTCTCCATGAGAAGGGGGTTCAGCACTGGAATGAGGAGGCTAGAGTCAGCACCTGGCCCATGTAGTGCACTGTTTTAATGAGCATACAGTTTTTCATCACGCTAATTTTACATTAAAACTGTGAACAGTATTCTCAATATGTGTTCTAAAGATTCAACCTTTATTACCTGCAAACGGAATCCATAGCTCCTCAATGTGGAATTCAGTGTGCGTATACCCCTCATTCACTTACATAGTGTGCACTACTCTTGCTATCTATGTTCCAAAGTATTTTCTGAGTAGGTTATAACGGGTTTATAATTAATTATGAAACTTATTTCTCCTGAAAACTTATATGAGTATAATAGTATAAACATTTACCTTGTTGATTTATGTTACCCATTTGTGCACCTATATGCAATGTATTGCAATCTATTGCAATGTTTTCTTTCCATGTTACTTTATGGTTTCCCAGACCATCAGACATTCCTAGTTTCTTTTAGTTGAACTTTTGATGGACATTATAGTCACTAGTTAAATCATTGATTCCAATTGGGATCCAATGGCCCACCAGCTAGTGGGACAGCAAAGGGTACTTGGGATTATTAGATTTTGAGTGTCAGAACTGACAATATTGTTCATCAAAATGGTGAAAGTATCATATTGTACCCTTATTAATAGCCTTCAAAACTTTGATAAAATTGAGTTTCTGCAAGTTCATTACCTCTAAAAGTATAACCAAAAGTATGTTCTCTCATCAAATATATGCATTATGTTCTACAGTGATTTTAATTGATCATAAAACTTCAATAAGGTATTCTGTATAGCTATCTAATGTAGTCACTTGCTACTTATTTTGATCCTCAGTTTGTCTTTGACTACTGTAAAAAATATGTGACAAGTATTTTGGGATTGCTTGAATTTTTTATTGCTCTTAGGCATTTCTAGGTAAATTATTTTCAGAATTTCACTATAAATACAAGAAGTCAGTCAGAATCATTAAGTAGATCATATCACTTGTATTAAACTGGGTAGGGTGTTCCAGGGAAAACAGTGCAAAACATTGCGTAGGTCATATCATTTTGGGTTGGGTGTTGTGGAAAAGCACTGCAAAACAGTGTACAGGTCATACCAATGGAGATAGACAGCAGTGCAATACACTGAACAGGTCATATCACAATGACAAAATGAAGCCAAGGTACATCATTAACAGTTTAACTAACATACATTCACTGTTTTTATGTGAAATATTCATACAAACAAAATACATTCAGAAAAAAATTGCTTTAAATTCCAAAATATGTTATATACTTAGAAATTAGTAAAGTTAAGGATTCCAGTGTCTATCATGTATATCAAAAGTATCATTAATGCATGACAGAACATAAATTTCCTAGAAGCAACAAGGTAGATATATGTTTAGCATTTGTAAAGAAGGCTGAAAAGTCTCGCAGCTACAAAAATCTAAAAATGAAATTTCTTCAAGATCTTCAATTTGCCTATGACACATCTCAACAATTGTATAATGTATATGAAACTACTTTTAGTAATCATAAATAAAGTCTTTAAATAGATCTTCATATAATAGGAAATAATTGTGATTCTAAAAAAACACTATGCAAAGAGTGTCAAAAACATCAGAGTTCCACACAAATAACTTTGATGAGGGACTGTGAATTGAGTGCAGGCTGGGGTTGGGCATCAACTATTCTCAAATATTAGTGTGTGGATTGAGAGAGTCAACTGCAAGGGGTCAATAATATGGTGATTTTAGTAGATCCTGATGGAGTTCTTTGGGGGAAGGGATCAAGAGGTTTTAGTACATAGTGTGAATGAGTGTTGAGAGACACACACAGAACTTGAGTGGGGGATCAATGATGAATGTCTTGAGGATTGTTTTACCAGATGATATTTTAATAATTATTTATCTATAATGAATTTCAACACAGGAAAAGGCAAATTTTGACATGGCCAAAAGTCAACATGTATCTCTATTAGCTTCATTTTTATTTCTTTGCTGTTCACTTCATTTTCTTATTTGCTTATTTCATGGATGATATAATTGACAGATAACTGAACATGTAGGTTCTTAAAGTTAACGCTATCCAATATCCTTGCAAATACCCAAGAAACTTTGTTCAAGTAAAATGTTTCACAAAGTACAATGAAATGGTGTGAAAGATTAATAGCAACTATTATAATTGTAGCATCTGTAACAAGATGTCATATATGCAATGCCTCTTTTGAAGTTTCTTAGCTCTAATGCATATGATTTGTATACACCTGTAATGTCACTGCATCTATTGCTGCTGTTGGCACTGTTATTCTTGATGTTCAAAATGATGTTGACATCCGTCACAATTTAATAAACTGACTTGAATTGTAAATGCTTAGTCGTTGTTTGATCATTTGTCTGCAGACTAACACTCTCGTCTCCCACCTCTGAGGTCGGCAGTCCAAACCCTGTACCATATGTGGGAAAGTTGGTATTTTCTTGCCATTGGTCAGCAGTTTACAGTACAGAACCTTGACCAACTGTATGAACTGGTTTCCTCTGCCCACAAAACTACTCATCATGATATGACCTGTACATTGTTGAAAGTGACATGAAACCACAAATAAATAAATACTTCTGCAGACAGTTGCATCAAATGGACTGGTTTCCAAATAAATATACCAAGCAGTAAATAAACAGAAATTATTGAGTTTTTTCTGCCATCATTGGTCCCCAGTTTACATGGAATTCAAATACCTAACCAACCCCACTTGATTTATATGACCAAAGGTCAAAGTCAAACTTGGTGTTTTATGTCCCATTCCATAGCCAGGGTCATATTGGGACAGGTCCTCAACCTGGCCATTTGTGGGACTCGAACCCACAGAAATGACAGCCTATTATAAGATGGCAAACTTGCTAACCACTAAGCCACCTAAGACCTCATTAATTTATATGAAGACCAAGTATATACTAACTATTATAATGAAGAGACCAGCCCCTCTCCATTCAATTCTTTGGTCCTGTTTCTTGGGTGCTGTGCCTTAGAGTCTGTCTTTTGATGGAGATTAAATGCTATGAAAGTAATATTAGAAATTAGAAATTCATACAATAACCAAACAAGAACATAATTTACTTCAAGTACTTGTATCAATCAGTATTCAAGTACACTAATGATGGAGCAAATTAAACAGAAAGCATCATAAATACTTTGATTATAAATAAAAGGTATCTTCATATTTTATTACAATCGACAAGTGACAGTATAGGTTTACTACTGCCTCATATATACCACAAATATCCCAATTGCCCAATTATTTTATTTTACGAAATAATGAATGATCATCAAACCACAGGGGAACCCTGCCCAAGCTGTCCATAGTTCTAATATTTGTTTTTAGATTGCCGTTCGGTTTCACTGTCCCATTAACTGACGTGACCCACTGAGTAGGTACTTGTGTAATTCAGTACTTGAGTACATAAACGAATTTGAAACTTAAAAGAAAATTACTATATATATTAAAGTAAAATATGTATCTCTATTTTACAACACAAAGGTTTGATAACAGATTGACTATAATATGGACGTTACGTAAAAATCAAAACGTTCGGATCCACTGTTACCGGGTGTACAAGTTTTGTGTTATAAAGTGTTTAAGGTCATCATACTATTTGTATGATATGTCTAGTATTAGTTGCACCCTGCTTTAAATGAAATACAGTCAAAATGCCACCAAACCATAACACCACCCCAAAACACCACTCCATAATGCCACCACATGTTGTGATATTTATTTAGGCCAACCTTGGTCTGATATACGTAGTTTACTGTAGGTAAGCAGGGGATAAATAAGAATATAAATAAACATGGTTTAAACAGAAAAGATTTTTCACATCTTATATAAATTAAACTTCACAACCAAGGCTCATGAGATCCTGTACATGTATGCATAAAGAAAATGTGGAAAACAAAGTCATATATTGAATTGTAATTTTAACTCTGGCAATGGGAATTTTATTTATTTTGTTTCTTTGACAGGTTGTAACTCTGTTTAGAAAAATTAATATAATAAACACAAATTATGTACCTGCAGATTCTGTACATTAATGTGGGTTAGTGGTGGCGTTATGGTGGTGGAATTGTGGAGGTGGCGTTATGGTTTGGTGGCATTTTGACTGGTTTCCCTTTAAATATACTATTGCATATAAATTAATTTTTGTCCCATAAGGTCAAATTAAAGCACATAAAATTCAAACCCAGGCCTCTCAGTCTGGGGTTACACTTACTTTTTTTTAATAAGAATAGATTAAAATTTCCAATATCACTTTTGTTTCTAAGAATGGTTCTTATTTTTTGCCAAATTAGTCACCTACAATAGGTGTGTAGTGGCGATAAATGGTCATCTTATGATGAGAAATTGACCGACAATAGGTGTGTGGTGGAAAATTATTGATGAAAGATATCTCCGTTATTTCTTGCTGTCTTTTCATGAAACAAAACAAGAATATGGCCACCATAAAATTATCTTTCCGACAATATATGGTTTTATATATGTAACTTTTACGATTTTCGAGTTATAAATGAAAATTCAACTGGGTGGCTGAGCAGAATTATACCCAATTCTTGGTGGGCGAAAATAGGTGATTTTACATTAAAACTGCTACAAATACTTGATGATAATGTTAGGCATGCCATGAGGCTGAATAGAATAAATTATTACATCATTTCCACACAAAAAAATCACTATAAACGAACCTGAATATAAGTTTTATTATAAAATAATTTTCATCATTTCCTGGTTGTTCACCAATTCTGCTGCAAAGTCCTTGGTTTGTTTACTCTCCCTAATTAAATATTCAAAATGTCTGAACGGAACCGTAAACTGTGTGGTCACCTAGACACAGATCTAGGGTATCACGGGTACGGGCAATAACGGACACGGATACGGGTGAAGAAAAAAGGACAGGTGTAGTTCCTACTTTACAGGACCCCAGATATTTTGGTATAACACAGTGAACTTCAAGGGTCAAGTTTCTTTTTTTGCGGGTGCGGACGGAAGTTCACTGTGTTATACCAAAACATCCAGGGGCCGTATTCATAAAGAGATCTTAAGTCTGAGACAAAAAATAGTCTCAGCTTGAGATTTGGTCTCACCTGAGACCAAGTCTCAACTTTGTATTCACACACAGGTTCTCAGCTGAGACCAATCTGAGACCAGTCTCAAGTCTTTCCAATGTAAACAAACCATAAACTTGCAAATATATCCAACATTTTTTTAAAAGATCAATAGTTTTTGTGTTTTAATTCTTAACAAAAATTATACTGTCCATTTAAATAAAAAATAAATAGAAAATTGTGTCAACTGTTTTTTATTTTTCATGTCACATGATCCACTTCTTTGTTGCTATGCAGTCAGAAAACTCTGTTGAAAATTGTCTCAAAGTAACGTACGTACTCTTGAAGCAAAAATTTGTGCTATCAGTTGTTACAAAAATTTAGGCCAAGTAGTATATATGTTGTAAATTATTTCTACTTTACATTAAGCCATAAAAAATAAAAATATGAATCTCAGTTAAGATGAAATAATGCTTGAGACTTTGAACAAAATATTTAAGACAACTATGTACCAGTCTTAAGTTTGAGACCAAATCTGAGACTAAATTTGGTCTCAACTGTTTTATGAATAGCTAACAAGTCTGAGACCAAAAGTGGTCTCAGACTTGAGACCAAAACTTAAGACAAAATTTGGTCTCAGCAGGTTTTATGAATACCGGCCCAGGGTATCACGGATGCGGATAATTACGGATGCGGATACGGAAACGTAACTAAGGACAGGTGTATTTTGCGAGTTATATGGAGTGTTTCCTCAAGTGTGACTTGCAGTGTGTGGCTTGCGTTTTAAAAATCGGTCCCTGCTCGAATTTGGCCGCAAGCCGCATGCGGCTATGACGCTGTTCCCGGCCGTTTTGAAACCCTGGCCGTTTCGAAACGGCCAAATAATTTACTTGGCCGTTTTGAAACCTTTTTTGGTTTTGAAACGGCCTGGCCAGTTCAAAACCTGGTTTCAAAATGGCCAAATCAATAACCTGGCCGTTTTGAAACTTCACCTGATTTCTAAATTTTTCTGCCACAAAGAAGCCATGATAAATATTAAGTGTTAAATAGTTTTAAATTATGAAATTGAAATCATTGAAGTAGTTGATAGTAAATCTTTGGATGTATACTTGTATATGTAATTAACATTTAACACATGAATAAATTCAACAGAATGTGGATGGTGTATTCACTTCCATTTACAATATTTTTATAACTGTGGAGAAGACTGTGCAGGATTAAAAATAAACAAATGGGCTTAAGGTGTTATAGTTAAAGACATTGTTTTTCCCTGATCAGGCAGACAGGGGGTTAAATGTAATCAACTTGTCACCAGTAGCTGATCAACATGAAAGGAATGGCTTCCTATTAACATGGGAATTAAGGCCTGGGTAAATCTGATTAACTAATCACCATTCTAGAAAATAGCTGACCAGTAGCTAATCAGCATAAAAGGAATGGCTTCCTATTAACATGAGATATAAAGCTAGGGATGATTAGTTAATTGGATTTAGCAAGGCCTTATGTTACTGACCCCTCTTCAGCCTGCTAATAGGAACCCATGCCCTTTATGTTGATTTGTTTGTTAACTGATTACTTTTAACCTTGATTAGACTGTGATCAGATAGTTTTTGTCATAACAATAAAGGGGGTAAATAAATTTTGGGAATTTTAGTCTTTTTAAGTCCTATTCTTTTCATACATAATCTTATATTTATACTTGTTTTGACAAAACTCTTTAACATAGAAAAACTTCCTGCAATACTCTTTTCAAATGACATACATATGTCCCACAGAAGGTTTACAAGGTCAAAAACTATTGCTGTAAATATATTAAAACTACATTTTATATAAACATCTAATCTGATTCCCCATAGTCTATACTTTGTAAAGGATTGCAAATGGAAAGCAAATACATAAATTATATTAGCAATGTATTGAATACACTCATATATTACATATTCATTACATATACAAGCAAAATATAATCAAAAGATTTACTATGAAACCTCTCATATAGTTTTCTTTTGTATGCACTGATAAATGTTATATCTTCTGTTTGATATATGTTTCACCATAAACCAAATGCAGTTTCAATAAGTATGTAAGTTATTATTGCATAACAACTGTAACACTTAAAAGCAACAGAACAAACCTGTCCACCAATGTCAAACTGGTGAGGTATCAAAATGGCCAAGAGGAATAGTTGGCCGTTTCGAAACGGCCAAGCCATTTCTAAACCTTGCAAAGGTATCAAAACGGCCATGACCGTTTCGAAACGGCCAAAGGTTTTGAAACGGCAAGTAACAACACCATTCTATTGATTTTAAAATTTTTTATAAAGTTACAATTATGTAGTTTCCAAAAAACTGTATATTTTAGGCATATTTGGTATCAAAATTTTCAGAATTTTATACAGAATTCAACTAGTTTCTATCATATACAAAATGTTAGAGATTGTACGTATTTTTATTGCCATATAATTTGCTCTATCACAACCTAATAAGCTACAGTTTTTAATAGGATAAATAAATAAATTCCCTACACATAATAGTAAAATAGTATAGATCAACTTCAAAAAATAGTCGCAAGTATGGAAACACTAAAGGTACATTGAAAAATACAACTTCGTAAAGCAAATAAACAAATTGTTGCAAGACTTCTAAGATATTTTTTCAACAGAAACTTCAAACTTGGGTCATTTGTAACATTGATCATTGAGTCGATCACCTAGTACCACCACTTCCATTGAGATCAACAAGATGAAAGATTTGTTACAAGATGATCAACTATATCTACCAAGCAAAAATTTGAACCCAGATTTTATATTACTTGTATTGTAATAAACTGGATGGTTTGTTTCTGGTTTGAGGTAATTATATTTTAGTGTTTATTTCTGAAAATATAAAAACATATATCTGCTTGGAACACATTGCACGAGTATTTTTGTAGAATATATTCAACAAAAGGGGGTTTATTTATTTGCAAAATTCAAATGAAGTTTGCTATTTGCGGTAAAGCTGTCAATGCTGACTGATCAATTTAATGAGCATATCGATATAGTAGGTGTATTCGACTGATAATCTATGGAAAGTAAGCATTAAATATGTGCAGTGGATTTCCATTAAATGCATTAAATGACCAGTAGAATGGATAGATAGATTTCATAGATTCCAAACTTTAAAATCGTTTGAAAATTGTCTCCATTAGTATAAAGTTTATGCTTAAGTAGAATGGAGATAATAATTCAAGTTGCTACATACTGTTGTCATTGTTTATTTCTTATATTGTCACATTGCAACATAAATATATACAAAAAAACTGCAAAAATAAAAAAAATACTTATAAATTCTTCAGATAAAATCTAACAATATGGGTATCATAATTTAACATTTTTAATGCTTTATATGATTTTATTATGTTCTCTAGATATAATATTTCCACACAAAAAGATAAATCTTATTCAGCTATACAAAACTATTAAACAAAATGTCGACCATTTGAGTTTCTATCAGTACTGTGTAAATGCTTTATTTTCATTGGTCCATTTAGCCGTGATCATCATGTTCTTCCTGGTTTACCAGCAGGGAGACACGTAGTAACCTCGTACATGTATAAAATCTACCATAAAGTAGAGTCAAACAGAAAATATAGATCTCATGCAAGTATTTCTTCTATTATCTCGCCAGTCGAATACGCCTAAGTGTACGTACACATGTATGCGGCTCACGACATCCGACGGCCGATTTGCGACAGCGAATTTTTCCCTCCTTTTCATTTATGTTTGGTTGTTTACATGTGTCCGACTCTGATTTGCGACATCCGACGTCCGATGTGCGACAGCAATTTTTTCGATCTGGGACCGAAAAAATCGGATGGCAAGTGACTTTAGATGAGTGTCGTCAGAATAATGGGAAGGTTGAAACAAAATTCGCTGTCGCAAATCGGCCGTCGGATGTCGTGAGCCACATACATGTGTACGTAGACTTATTGTCGTGTATCGGCGATGCCGTTAATGCAAAGTTTCAACTATCGGCAACTGCCGGTAATTTTACATCGTTAATCACATTAAATCATATTAAAAGTACATTTATAACATTATGTTGGCTACTTTATTACATTTCACATACTTTTTACCTGTTTATATATCTTCATTCAATCATAGTTTGTTGTTAAAGTTTTGAAGTGGGAGGACAGGAAGTCAGCCATCTTTGCTACTGCAAGGGTTAAACATCTCAAGCTCTTGTCCAATCAGGTAAATGCCAAAGTTCAACAGGTCATTTGGGGATTTTTAATCCAATCACAAAAATGCATTTTACTGCTAGACAGTTGTTGACCCAGTTATTCCCTATAAAAGGGCCAACTTTGGGGTGTTTCTTCCTGGTTCACTTTCTCCCTAAGGAGACAGCACTTCTACAGCACTTCTGAAGCATTAAAGTCCAAAGACTGTCAAGATGCCCAGATCTGCACAAGAAGGGTGAGGTTTATTTTGTAAACTTGGGTTAGGAGTAAAAGGGGAGGAAATTGATAGGTAAATTTCATGGATACAATTTAAACCTTTCTTCTAATATGATCTAGGGAATTAGAGGGAGGGAAGTGGCCAGCCCCAGTTATACTGGGTTGTACATATTTGTACATAGTGTTTGTTAGTTTGTTGAACCTAGAATAATTAAATAATGTGGGTTGAACTTGGTCTTTCAGGGAAATCATTCTAAATGAGAATAGACAATTCAGACAATTCATTATGTTTAAATCTTGAAGTTATAATATGAACCATTAATCAAACATTACTATTCATGTTGGAACTATATCACTACCCTCGGCACGCTACATAAAAATGGTGGCAGTGGTGTTTGTTTTTTTTGAATAGTGTAAATTGAATTGGTTCATACTGTGTCAACATAATGTGTAAATATTGACATTTTTGAACAAAGTTGTCTTTGTTTAATGATAAAGTTGTTCAGTAAAGTGAAAATAGAAGTAAATTTATCATGTCTAGGAAGAGTGATTCAGGGTCTGATACAGATTCTGTATATGACATGCCAAGTGGTAAATGGGTAGTTACTGATAAAGTTAGAGGTACTTCCGAAGGAGTACAAAAGAGTCAGACCAAGTCAAAGAAATCTGTCCATCCAACAGTTAACTTTGATAAGGGGGTGCCTCATAATACACAGGAAAATCAATACTATTCAGGTAGACATCCATCAGAATACTATGATGATAGGGAATATACTTTTCCAAAAGAAAGGTCAAGATTGTCACCTGAGGAACATGATATTGAGAGAGGGAAGGCTTTTAAACAAGAATGGTCAAAGTATACACCATTTAGGTATGATACTGATGTATTGGATGAATCTTGTTATTATAGAGGTCAACAAAGGGTTAGGTCTCCACCAAGATTGGGTTATGTAAGGGGTGGGCCTCATTATTCTGGTGGTCAATATGAAGTCAAGTCCCCATATGATCAAGGCTATGCGAGGTCACCAAGAGAATATTACAAACCTAGTTACTCTGATAGGGTGCAAGAGACCTATGCCTCTCCCCCAAGGACAGGTTATGTTAGGACACCAGAGTATAATAAGTCTGGTTATGTTAGGACACCAGAGCATAATAGGTCTTCAGGTGTTCCTAATGATCAAAGTTTTAGTTCTGGTAGACAGTTCAAAAAGTGTCCATCCTATGATGGGAAAAGTAGTTTCAAAGATTTCCTGATTTAATTTGAGATGGTCAGTGAATTTAACAATTGGAACATTGAAATAATGGCTCAAGAGCTTGCTTTGTCACTGAAAGATCAGGCTGTAGCAGTTTTAGCAGATCTAGATTTCTCACACAGAAGGCATTACCCTAGTCTAGTGGAAGCTTTAAAAGCAAGGTTTGAACCTGAAAATTAAATACAACTTCATAGGGCAAAGTTGAAATCTAGAATTAGGAGAGAGAATGAACCTTTACCACAATTAGCCCAAGATATAAGAAGATTAGTGAGGGATGCAAACCCAGGTGTTCCATTAGAGATTAGAGAAAATATGGCAAAAGATAGTTTTCTCGATGCTTTGAATGATAGAGACTTGGAGTTGTCAGTTTTTCAAAGTCAACCCAAAAGTTTACAAGATGCATTAAGGATAGCACTTGAGATTGAAGCATTTCATAGGAGTAGAGAGAAAAGGGTGCCTTTAAGGTCAGTTAAACAGGAGAATGAAACTTCACTTGTTCAAAATGATGACTTAGTTCAATCCCTTCAGTTAAGGATTTCAAAACTTGAGGAAGAACTAAAATCTGTTCATGTGTCAAAATCTGAGACAAATAGTGTTCCACAGGTTAGGGATAAAACACAGAAAACTAACAAGTCGAAAGTAGTGTGTTTTTATTGTGATAAACCTGGGCACATTGCCAAAAACTGTCGCAAAAAATACTTTGACAAGAAACAGAAACAAGATGAAACTTTAAACATTCAAAAGCTGGAGTAGGGGGTCATACGTCAGCTGATTACTCAGAGGGGCCCAAACTAAACTCTTGTAATGATGGATTGTATTTACCTTGTTCCATTGCTGGGGTAAAAGTAAACTGTTTGATTGACACTGGTGCCAATACAAGTATCATCCACCCAAAGAAATACTATTCCATCCCAGAAAGTGTTAGGTCAAAGTTACAAACAGTAACAAGTAGTATCAGATTGGTAGATGGGGGAAAAATTCAACCACTAGGTGAGGTTATCTTACCACTGTTTATTCCTGATGTAGGAACATTGTATCAAAACTTTTTGGTTGCAGAAACTAATGAACCTTTAGTATTGGGTTATGATTTTTTCCACAAACACCAATGTGTTATTGACTTGACAAACAATACACTTCAGATAGAGGGGAAAACAGTTGATTGTTGCTTAGAAAGTAAACTGTTGTCCTTGTTTAGGATAAAGTTGATTGAAACTATTACTATTCCTTCAAATAGAGAAATGATTGTGGGTGGGTATTTTAACAATCCTGACAAAGACATATTGCCAAACTGTGCTTTGCTTGAAGGTTCTGACAAATTGTTGGAAAATAAACAGGTATTGGTGCCTAGGTCTTTAGTGAATTTAAGTACAGATATTATACCAGTTAGGGTGTTAAATCCACATGATCAACCAAGGCAGTTGTTCAAAGAGACAGTTTTAGGGTCTTGTGAGATAGTTGAACAGATTGAAACTGGTATTCAAAATTGTAGTAAACTGAATCAAATGAATACAAACACTGAGACCTCTTCAATACCAGAACATTTTCAAACTTTGTTGGCCAAATGTCAACCATTGCTTTCAGTCAAACAACAACAAGAAGTAGAAAGTCTAGTGCTTGATTATAGAGATATATTTGCAAAATCAAAATCTGATTTAGGGAGAACAACTCTGTTCAAACATGAAATTAATACTGGAAATACTCCACCTATTAAACAGCGACCTAGGAGAGTCCCTTTGGCAAAACAAACAGTTGAGAGGGAGGAAGTTAGTAAAATGTTAGACACAGGCATAATAACACCTTCTTGTAGCCCATGGTCATCACCAATTGTGTTAGTTACCAAGAAAGATGGGTCTTGTAGATTTTGTATTGACTATAGGAAGTTAAACAGTGTCACAATCAAGGACTCATACAGTTTACCCAATCCAAATGACTGTTTGCAGTCATTACATGGGTCAAAGTGGTTTAGCACATTGGATCTGGCTAGTGGTTATTGGCAGATGGAGGTTGATCCTAAAGATAGGCCAAAAACAGCATTTACGTGCCAAAGTGGGTTGTTTGAGTTCAATGTTATGCCTTTTGGGTTAACTAATGCCCCGAGCTCATTTGAACGTCTCATGGAAAAAGTTTTATCAGGGTTACAGTATGACATTTGTTTACTGTATTTAGATGACATTATCATAAAGAGTGAGACATTTGAAGAACACTTAGTTAATCTGGGGAAAGTGTTTGACAGGTTAAGGTCATCAAACTTGAAATTGTCACCAAAGAAATGTACTATATTTCAACATAAAGTTGAATTCTTAGGCCATATAGTTTCAGAAGAGGGGATATCAACTAACCCAAAGAAAATAGATTCAGTTAAGAATTGGCCAAAGCCAGTTACTGTGAAACAAGTAAGAAGTTTTCTAGGATTATGTTCCTATTATAGGAAATTTATCTTAAACTTCTCATCGATCGCGAAACCCCTGACAAGATTGACAGAAAAAGATGTCAAATTTGTTTGGTCATCAGATTGTGATCAAGCATTTGAGAAATTGAAAACTTGTTTGGTCAATACTCCCGTTCTAGTTTATCCTGACTTGACAAAGCCATTTATACTTGACACTGATGCCAGTGGGGTCAGCATTGGTGCTGTTGTGTCGCAAAAGCAGGGTGATAAAGAAAGGGTGGTTGCTTATTACAGTCGAGTCTTGACAAAGAGTGAACGAAATTACTGCGTCACAAGGCGTGAATTACTTGCAGTCGTCGATTCCATAAAACACTTTCATACATATTTGTATGGTACAAAGTTTGTTATACGTACTGATCATGGTTCATTGAGATGGTTAGTAAACTTTAAGAATCTTGAAGGTCAACTTTGTCGCTGGTCAGAGTTTTTGGCAGTCTATGACTATGAGATAGTTCATCGTAGTGGCAAGTCACATGGCAATGCCGATGCATTGTCAAGAAGACCATGTGAACCTTGTAGATATTGTGACAGGGTAGAAAGTAAGGACAGGGCTTATCAAACAAATTGCGAAGATTTAAGACCATGTTGTCATCAGCAGTCTCAAGGTAGTGACAATATTGCTAGTAGGGTTACTGGTGCAAACAATTTTCAAAAGTCTGAAACCTTACCAAGTATAAGGTATGATTCTTCTGAAATAAAAGAGCCTTTAACTCTAAATAGTTGTAAAAATGTCAGACAAGAAACCTTTACAGCTGAGTCATGGCTTCAAAGCAATACGTTGGATGAAATTTGTACTGAACAAAGGAAGGATAAGGATCTAAAACTTATCATTGAATGGAAACTTAAGGACACAAGGCCAACCTGGCAAGATATATCTGATAGAGGTATCAATTTGAAGAATTACTGGTCACAATGGAATAGATTGATTCTTAAGGACAATGTTTTGTACAGGGAGTGGTTCGATCCAAGGGTCAAACAACCTGTTTTGCAATTAGTCATTCCACCTTCTATGAAGGAAGATTTATTTTCCCAATTGCACAAGCAAAAGTGGTCAGGTCACTTAGGTATCAAAAGAACTTTAGGGCGTATGCGTAGACGTGTGTACTGGGCAGGATATAAGGCTGATATTCACAGGTTATGTCGAGAATGTCCTGAATGTCAGAGGCGCAAGTCCCCTAATAAAAAGGCAAGACATCAACTTAAAAAGTATGCTGTAGGTCTTCCTTTAGAAAGAGTTGGTTTAGATATTCTAGGGCCATTACCAGAGAGTTCCTTGGGAAATAAATATATTTTGGTTGTGAGTGATTACTTCACAAAGTGGGTTGAGGCATATCCTATGCCCAATCAAGAAACAGTGACTATTGCAAATGTTTTGGTCAATGAGTTTATAAGTAGGTTTGGGGTACCATTACTCCTACATTCTGACCAAGGGTCCCAGTTTGAATCTAGTTTGTTCCAGGAACTTTGTTCATTGCTTGACATTGATAAGACAAGGACAACTGCCTACCATCCTCAGAGTGATGGACTAGTTGAGAGGTTTAACTTGACCTTAGAAAATATGTTGAGTAAATACATTGCTAGTGACCAGAGGGATTGGGATAGTCATCTTCCAATGTTGATGTTGGCTTATAGGTCCTCCATTCATGAATCAACAGGTCAAACACCAGCAGCTATGATGTTTGGGCGGGAGGTTACCCTACCTATAGACTTATTGTTAGGGTCATTCCCAGATCAAAAACACAGGTCATCAGATTTGCCCTATCTTCATGAGCTTAAGGAAAAATTAAAAGAAATTCATGAAATAGCACGGGAAAATTTGGAGAAATCTTGTGACAGGCAAAAGAGATTGTATGATCATCGTGCCAATGCACATAGTTACAATGTTGGGGATAGTGTTTTCTTGTTTGATCCAACTAAAAAGAAAGGTATTAGCCCAAAACTTCAATCTCGGTGGGTAGGCCCTTACTTAGTTGTTGGGAAATTATCTGATCTCCTGTACAAAATTCAGTTAAGTCCACAGTCCAAAATAAAGATTGTACATCATGATAGACTTAAGTTGGGGCATAGTAAGTCACAAAGCAGGGTTGAGACAACAGATGGAAATGTATCAAATGGGACAGATGGGGTAGCAGAATCTATTGAAAGTCCCAAGTCAAAAGTTTTAGAAACACATTGTAGTCCTAAGGCTAAATCTACAGAGTGTGTTACAACTCGTTCAGGGAGACAAGTGAAACTTCCTAAGAAGTTTGAAAATAGCATTTTATAAATGTACAGTGCATGTTTGTTTTCATTTTTATATTTTTAGAGTTCGCTTCAGTTGTCATAGGTGTAGTTTCACCACAGTCAAGAAGGATGTACTCGAGAGGCATGAGAAAGAAGATCATAGCAGATTGGCAAAGTGTGGTTTTGGCTGCACTTTCACATTTCCATTTCACAAGAAATGTTTGTTGCGTGACCACCACAAGAGGAATCATGCTGGGTTACGCCATAAGGACCCTATGATGTGTGAATCTGATAGGGGTAGGAGCAGGTCTAGGTCCCCTATTGGGGCCGCTCCTGGTGGATGTGTGACCATGTCACCTTTTCTGGGTTCACCGCCCAGGACTTCGACTATGTCAGATATTGATGAATTTGTCTTCCCTGACTTGATTGAGGAAGATCTTGATGGTAATAATAATGTCAGAGTGATGGAAGGGAGTTCACCCAAAGGTGACTTAGCTGGACCAGCCTCACCAACTCATGTGTCAATGGAATGGAAACTGGTTCCAGTTGATGTGCATAGCATGAAGCCATTGTATGGATTTTTGCCGAAGCCGTGCAAGTACACCGCATATTATTTGAAGGGTGATCCGAGATTCTACCAACAGTAACTAATGTCTAGTAATTGTATTTTATATTGTGTTTTTTTTTATGAATAAAGATTTTTTTTTTCGTCATGTTGTTTTAATGTGTTTATTTTTCAGCTATGTTTGGGGACAAACCCTCTTTAGTTGGTGGGGGGTATTGTCGTGTATCGGCGATGCCGTTAATGCAAAGTTTCAACTATCGGCAACTGCCGGTAATTTTACATCGTTAATCACATTAAATCATATTAAAAGTACATTTATAACATTATGTTGGCTACTTTATTACATTTCACATACTTTTTACCTGTTTATATATCTTCATTCAATCATAGTCTGTTGTTAAAGTTTTGAAGTGGGAGGACAGGAAGTCAGCCATCTTTGCTACTGCAAGGGTTAAACATCTCAAGCTCTTGTCCAATCAGGTAAATGCCAAAGTTCAACAGGTCATTTGGGGATTTTTAATCCAATCACAAAAATGCATTTTACTGCTAGACAGTTGTTGACCCAGTTATTCCCTATAAAAGGGCCAACTTTGGGGTGTTTCTTCCTGGTTCACTTTCTCCCTAAGGAGACAGCACTTCTACAGCACTTCTGAAGCATTAAAGTCCAAAGACTGTCAAGATGCCCAGATCTGCACAAGAAGGGTGAGGTTTATTTTGTAAACTTGGGTTAGGAGTAAAAGGGGGAGGAAATTGATAGGTAAATTTCATGGATACAATTTAAACCTTTCTTCTAATATGATCTAGGGAATTAGAGGGAGGGAAGTGGCCAGCCCCAGTTATACTGGGTTGTACATATTTGTACATAGTGTTTGTTAGTTTGTTGAACCTAGAATAATTAAATAATGTGGGTTGAACTTGGTCTTTCAGGGAAATCATTCTAAATGAGAATAGACAATTCAGACAATTCATTATGTTTAAATCTTGAAGTTATAATATGAACCATTAATCAAACATTACTATTCATGTTGGAACTATATCACTACCCTCGGCACGCTACATAAAAATGGTGGCAGTGGTGTTTGTTTTTTTTGAATAGTGTAAATTGAATTGGTTCATACTGTGTCAACATAATGTGTAAATATTGACATTTTTGAACAAAGTTGTCTTTGTTTAATGATAAAGTTGTTCAGTAAAGTGAAAATAGAAGTAAATTTATCATGTCTAGGAAAGAGTGATTCAGGGTCTGATACAGATTCTGTATATGACATGCCAAGTTGTAAATGGGTAGTTACTGATAAAGTTAGAGGTACTTCCGAAGGAGTACAAAAGAGTCAGACCAAGTCAAAGAAATCTGTCCATCCAACAGTTAACTTTGATAAGGGGGTGCCTCATAATACACAGGAAAATCAATACTATTCAGGTAGACATCCATCAGAATACTATGATGATAGGGAATATACTTTTCCAAAAGAAAGGTCAAGATTGTCACCTGAGGAACATGATATTGAGAGAGGGAAGGCTTTTAAACAAGAATGGTCAAAGTATACACCATTTAGGTATGATACTGATGTATTGGATGATCCTTGTTATTATAGAGGTCAACAAAGGGTTAGGTCTCCACCAAGATTGGGTTATGTAAGGGGTGGGCCTCATTATTCTGGTGGTCAATATGAAGTCAAGTCCCCATATGATCAAGGCTATGCGAGGTCACCAAGAGAATATTACAAACCTAGTTACTCTGATAGGGTGCAAGAGACCTATGCCTCTCCCCCAAGGACAGGTTATGTTAGGACACCAGAGTATAATAAGTCTGGTTATGTTAGGACACCAGAGCATAATAGGTCTTCAGGTGTTCCTAATGATCAAAGTTTTAGTTCTGGTAGACAGTTCAAAAAGTGTCCATCCTATGATGGGAAAAGTAGTTTCAAAGATTTCCTGATTCAATTTGAGATGGTCAGGGAATTTAACAATTGGAACATTGAAATAATGGCTCAAGAGCTTGCTTTGTCACTGAAAGATCAGGCTGTAGCAGTTTTAGCAGATCTAGATTTCTCACACAGAAGGCATTACCCTAGTCTAGTGGAAGCTTTAAAAGCAAGGTTTGAACCTGAAAATTAAATACAACTTCATAGGGCAAAGTTGAAATCTAGAATTAGGAGAGAGAATGAACCTTTACCACAATTAGCCCAAAAAATAAGAAGATTAGTGAGGGATGCAAACCCAGGTGTTCCATTAGAGATTAGAGAAAATATGGCAAAAGATAGTTTTCTCGATGCTTTGAATGATAGAGACTTGGAGTTGTCAGTTTTTCAAAGTCAACCCAAAAGTTTACAAGATGCATTAAGGATAGCACTTGAGATTGAAGCATTTCATAGGAGTAGAGAGAAAAGGGTGCCTTTAAGGTCAGTTAAACAGGAGAATGAAACTTCACTTGTTCAAAATGATGACTTAGTTCAATCCCTTCAGTTAAGGATTTCAAAACTTGAGGAAGAACTAAAATCTGTTCATGTGTCAAAATCTGAGACAAATAGTGTTCCACAGGTTAGGGATAAAACACAGAAAACTAACAAGTCGAAAGTAGTGTGTTTTTATTGTGATAAACCTGGGCACATTGCCAAAAACTGTCGCAAAAAATACTTTGACAAGAAACAGAAACAAGATGAAACTTTAAACATTCAAAAGCTGGAGTAGGGGGTCATACGTCAGCTGATTACTCAGAGGGGCCCAAACTAAACTCTTGTAATGATGGATTGTATTTACCTTGTTCCATTGCTGGGGTAAAAGTAAACTGATTGACACTGGTGCCAATACAAGTATCATCCACCCAAAGAAATACTATTCCATCCCAGAAAGTGCTAGGTCAAAGTTACAAACAGTAACAAATAGTATCAGATTGGCAGATGGGGGAAAAATTCAACCACTAGGTGAGGTTATCTTACCACTGTTTATTCCTGATGTAGGAACATTGTATCAAAACTTTTTGGTTGCAGAAACTAATGAACCTTTAGTATTGGGTTATGATTTTTTCCACAAACACCAATGTGTTATTGACTTGACAAACAATACACTTCAGATAGAGGGGAAAACAGTTGATTGTTGCTTAGAAAGTAAACTGTTGTCCTTGTTTAGGATAAAGTTGATTGAAACTATTACTATTCCTTCAAATAGTGAAATGATTGTGGGTGGGTATTTTAACAATCCTGACAAAGACATATTGCCAAACTGTGCTTTGCTTGAAGGTTCTGACAAATTGTTGGAAAATAAACAGGTATTGGTGGCTAGGTCTTTAGTGAATTTAAGTACAGATATTATACCAGTTAGGGTGTTAAATCCACATGATCAACCAAGGCAGTTGTTCAAAGAGACAGTTTTAGGGTCTTGTGAGATAGTTGAACAGATTGAAACTGGTATTCAAAATTGTAGTAAACTGAATCAAATGAATACAAACACTGAGACCTCTTCAATACCAGAACATTTTCAAACTTTGTTGGCCAAATGTCAACCATTGCTTTCAGTCAAACAACAACAAGAAGTAGAAAGTCTAGTGCTTGATTATAGAGATATATTTGCAAAATCAAAATCTGATTTAGGGAGAACAACTCTGTTCAAACATGAAATTAATACTGGAAATACTCCACCTATTAAACAGCGACCTAGGAGAGTCCCTTTGGCAAAACACACAGTTGAGAGGGAGGAAGTTAGTAAAATGTTAGACACAGGCATAATAACACCTTCTTGTAGCCCATGGTCATCACCAATTGTGTTAGTTACCAAGAAAGATGGGTCTTGTAGATTTTGTATTGACTATAGGAAGTTAAACAGTGTCACAATCAAGGACTCATACAGTTTACCCAATCCAAATGACTGTTTGCAGTCATTACATGGGTCAAAGTGGTTTAGCACATTGGATCTGGCTAGTGGTTATTGGCAGATGGAGGTTGATCCTAAAGATAGGCCAAAACCAGCATTTACGTGCCAAAGTGGGTTGTTTGAGTTCAATGTTATGCCTTTTGGGTTAACTAATGCCCCGAGCTCATTTGAACGTCTCATGGAAAAAGTTTTATCAGGGTTACAGTATGACATTTGTTTACTGTATTTAGATGACATTATCATAAAGAGTGAGACATTTGAAGAACACTTAGTTAATCTGGGGAAAGTGTTTGACAGGTTAAGGTCATCAAACTTGAAATTGTCACCAAAGAAATGTACTATATTTCAACATAAAGTTGAATTCTTAGGCCATATAGTTTCAGAAGAGGGGATATCAACTAACCCAAAGAAAATAGATTCAGTTAAGAATTGGCCAAAGCCAGTTACTGTGAAACAAGTAAGAAGTTTTCTAGGATTATGTTCCTATTATAGGAAATTTATCTTAAACTTCTCATCGATCGCGAAACCCCTGACAAGATTGACAGAAAAAGATGTCAAATTTGTTTGGTCATCAGATTGTGATCAAGCATTTGAGAAATTGAAAACTTGTTTGGTCAATACTCCCATTCTAGTTTATCCTGACTTGACAAAGCCATTTATACTTGACACTGATGCCAGTGGGGTCGGCATTGGTGCTGTTTTGTCGCAAAAGCAGGGTGATAAAGAAAGGGTGGTTGCTTATTACAGTCGAGTCTTGACAAAGAGTGAACGAAATTACTGCGTCACAAGGCGTGAATTCCTTGCAGTCGTCGACTCCATAAAACACTTTCATACATATTTGTATGGTACAAAGTTTGTTATACGTACTGATCATGGTTCATTGAGATGGTTAGTAAACTTTAAGAATCTTGAAGGTCAACTTTGTCGCTGGTCAGAGTTTTTGGCAGTCTATGACTATGAGATAGTTCATCGTAGTGGCAAGTCACATGGCAATGCCGATGCATTGTCAAGAAGACCATGTGAACCTTGTAGATATTGTGACAGGGTAGAAAGTAAGGACAGGGCTTATCAAACAAATTGCGAAGATTTAAGACCATGTTGTCATCAGCAGTCTCAAGGTAGTGACAATATTGCTAGTAGGGTTACTGGTGCAAACAATTTTCAAAAGTCTGAAACCTTACCAAGTATAAGGTATGATTCTTCTGAAATAAAAGAGCCTTTAACTCTAAATAGTTGTAAAAATGTCAGACAAGAAACCTTTACAGCTGAGTCATGGCTTCAAAGCAATACGTTGGATGAAATTTGTACTGAACAAAGGAAGGATAAGGATCTAAAACTTATCATTGAATGGAAACTTAAGGACACAAGGCCAACCTGGCAAGATATATCTGATAGAGGTATCAATTTGAAGAATTACTGGTCACAATGGAATAGATTGATTCTTAAGGACAATGTTTTGTACAGGGAGTGGTTCGATCCAAGGGTCAAACAACCTGTTTTGCAATTAGTCATTCCACCTTCTATGAAGGAAGATTTATTTTCCCAATTGCACAAGCAAAAGTGGTCAGGTCACTTAGGTATCAAAAGAACTTTAGGGCGTATGCGTAGATGTGTGTACTGGGCAGGATATAAGGCTGATATTCACAGGTTATGTCGAGAATGTCCTGAATGTCAGAGGCGCAAGTCCCCTAATAAAAAGGCAAGACATCAACTTAAAAAGTATGCTGTAGGTCTTCCTTTAGAAAGAGTTGGTTTAGATATTCTAGGGCCATTACCAGAGAGTTCCTTGGGAAATAAATATATTTTGGTTGTGAGTGATTACTTCACAAAGTGGGTTGAGGCATATCCTATGCCCAATCAAGAAACAGTGACTATTGCAAATGTTTTGGTCAATGAGTTTATAAGTAGGTTTGGGGTACCATTACTCCTACATTCTGACCAAGGGTCCCAGTTTGAATCTAGTTTGTTCCAGGAACTTTGTTCATTGCTTGACATTGATAAGACAAGGACAACTGCCTACCATCCTCAGAGTGATGGACTAGTTGAGAGGTTTAACTTGACCTTAGAAAATATGTTGAGTAAATACATTGCTAGTGACCAGAGGGATTGGGATAGTCATCTTCCAATGTTGATGTTGGCTTATAGGTCCTCCATTCATGAATCAACAGGTCAAACACCAGCAGCTATGATGTTTGGGCGGGAGGTTACCCTACCTATAGACTTATTGTTAGGGTCATTCCCAGATCAAAAACACAGGTCATCAGATTTGCCCTATCTTCATGAGCTTAAGGAAAAATTAAAAGAAATTCATGAAATAGCACGGGAAAATTTGGAGAAATCTTGTGACAGGCAAAAGAGATTGTATGATCATTGTGCCAATGCACATAGTTACAATGTTGGGGATAGTGTTTTCTTGTTTGATCCAACTAAAAAGAAAGGTATTAGCCCAAAACTTCAATCTCGGTGGGTAGGCCCTTACTTAGTTGTTGGGAAATTATCTGATCTCCTGTACAAAATTCAGTTAAGTCCACAGTCCAAAATAAAGATTGTACATCATGATAGACTTAAGTTGGGGCATAGTAAGTCACAAAGCAGGGTTGAGACAACAGATGGAAATGTATCAAATGGGACAGATGGGGTAGCAGAATCTATTGAAAGTCCCAAGTCAAAAGTTTTAGAAACACATTGTAGTCCTAAGGCTAAATCTACAGAGTGTGTTACAACTCGTTCAGGGAGACAAGTGAAACTTCCTAAGAAGTTTGAAAATAGCATTTTATAAATGTACAGTGCATGTTTGTTTTCATTTTTATATTTTTAGAGTTCGCTTCAGTTGTCATAGGTGTAGTTTCACCACAGTCAAGAAGGATGTACTCGAGAGGCATGAGAAAGAAGATCATAGCAGATTGGCAAAGTGTGGTTTTGGCTGCACTTTCACATTTCCATTTCACAAGAAATGTTTGTTGCGTGACCACCACAAGAGGAATCATGCTGGGTTACGCCATAAGGACCCTATGATGTGTGAATCTGATAGGGGTAGGAGCAGGTCTAGGTCCCCTATTGGGGCCGCTCCTGGTGGATGTGTGACCATGTCACCTTTTCTGGGTTCACCGCCCAGGACTCCGACTATGTCAGATATTGATGAATTTGTCTTCCCTGACTTGATTGAGGAAGATCTTGATGGTAATAATAATGTCAGAGTGATGGAAGGGAGTTCACCCAAAGGTGACTTAGCTGGACCAGCCTCACCAACTCATGTGTCAATGGAATGGAAACTGGTTCCAGTTGATGTGCATAGCATGAAGCCATTGTATGGATTTTTGCCGAAGCCGTGCAAGTACACCGCATATTATTTGAAGGGTGATCCGAGATTCTACCAACAGTAACTAATGTCTAGTAATTGTATTTTATATTGTGTTTTTTTTATGAATAAAGATTTTTTTTTTCGTCATGTTGTTTTAATGTGTTTATTTTTCAGCTATGTTTGGGGACAAACCCTCTTTAGTTGGTGGGGGGTATTGTCGTGTATCGGCGATGCCGTTAATGCAAAGTTTCAACTATCGGCAACTGCCGGTAATTTTACATCGTTAATCACATTAAATCATATTAAAAGTACATTTATAACATTATGTTGGCTACTTTATTACATTTCACATACTTTTTACCTGTTTATATATCTTCATTCAATCATAGTTTGTTGTTAAAGTTTTGAAGTGGGAGGACAGGAAGTCAGCCATCTTTGCTACTGCAAGGGTTAAACATCTCAAGCTCTTGTCCAATCAGGTAAATGCCAAAGTTCAACAGGTCATTTGGGGATTTTTAATCCAATCACAAAAATGCATTTTACTGCTAGACAGTTGTTGACCCAGTTATTCCCTATAAAAGGGCCAACTTTGGGGTGTTTCTTCCTGGTTCACTTTCTCCCTAAGGAGACAGCACTTCTATAGCACTTCTGAAGCAGTAAAGTCCAAAGACTGTCAAGATGCCCAGATCTGCACAAGAAGGGTGAGGTTTATTTTGTAAACTTGGGTTAGGAGTAAAAGGGGGAGGAAATTGATAGGTAAATTTCATGGATACAATTTAAACCTTTCTTCTAATATGATCTAGGGAATTAGAGGGAGGGAAGTGGCCAGCCCCAGTTATACTGGGTTGTACATATTTGTACATAGTGTTTGTTAGTTTGTTGAACCTAGAATAATTAAATAATGTGGGTTGAACTTGGTCTTTCAGGGAAATCATTCTAAATGAGAATAGACAATTCAGACAATTCATTATGTTTAAATCTTGAAGTTATAATATGAACCATTAATCAAACATTACTATTCATGTTGGAACTATATCACTACCCTCGGCACGCTACATAAAAATGGTGGCAGTGGTGTTTGTTTTTTTTGAATAGTGTAAATTGAATTGGTTCATACTGTGTCAACATAATGTGTAAATATTGACATTTTTGAACAAAGTTGTCTTTGTTTAATGATAAAGTTGTTCAGTAAAGTGAAAATAGAAGTAAATTTATCATGTCTAGGAAAGAGTGATTCAGGGTCTGATACAGATTCTGTATATGACATGCCAAGTTGTAAATGGGTAGTTACTGATAAAGTTAGAGGTACTTCCGAAGGAGTACAAAAGAGTCAGACCAAGTCAAAGAAATCTGTCCACCCAACAGTTAACTTTGATAAGGGGGTGCCTCATAATACACAGGAAAATCAATACTATTCAGGTAGACATCCATCAGAATACTATGATGATAGGGAATATACTTTTCCAAAAGAAAGGTCAAGATTGTCACCTGAGGAACATGATATTGAGAGAGGGAAGGCTTTTAAACAAGAATGGTCAAAGTATACACCATTTAGGTATGATACTGATGTATTGGATGATCCTTGTTATTATAGAGGTCAACAAAGGGTTAGGTCTCCACCAAGATTGGGTTATGTAAGGGGTGGGCCTCATTATTCTGGTGGTCAATATGAAGTCAAGTCCCCATATGATCAAGGCTATGCGAGGTCACCAAGAGAATATTACAAACCTAGTTACTCTGATAGGGTGCAAGAGACCTATGCCTCTCCCCCAAGGACAGGTTATGTTAGGACACCAGAGTATAATAAGTCTGGTTATGTTAGGACACCAGAGCATAATAGGTCTTCAGGTGTTCCTAATGATCAAAGTTTTAGTTCTGGTAGACAGTTCAAAAAGTGTCCATCCTATGATGGGAAAAGTAGTTTCAAAGATTTCCTGATTCAATTTGAGATGGTCAGGGAATTTAACAATTGGAACATTGAAATAATGGCTCAAGAGCTTGCTTTGTCACTGAAAGATCAGGCTGTAGCAGTTTTAGCAGATCTAGATTTCTCACACAGAAGGCATTACCCTAGTCTAGTGGAAGCTTTAAAAGCAAGGTTTGAACCTGAAAATTAAATACAACTTCATAGGGCAAAGTTGAAATCTAGAATTAGGAGAGAGAATGAACCTTTACCACAATTAGCCCAAAAAATAAGAAGATTAGTGAGGGATGCAAACCCAGGTGTTCCATTAGAGATTAGAGAAAATATGGCAAAAGATAGTTTTCTCGATGCTTTGAATGATAGAGACTTGGAGTTGTCAGTTTTTCAAAGTCAACCCAAAAGTTTACAAGATGCATTAAGGATAGCACTTGAGATTGAAGCATTTCATAGGAGTAGAGAGAAAAGGGTGCCTTTAAGGTCAGTTAAACAGGAGAATGAAACTTCACTTGTTCAAAATGATGACTTAGTTCAATCCCTTCAGTTAAGGATTTCAAAACTTGAGGAAGAACTAAAATCTGTTCATGTGTCAAAATCTGAGACAAATAGTGTTCCACAGGTTAGGGATAAAACACAGAAAACTAACAAGTCGAAAGTAGTGTGTTTTTATTGTGATAAACCTGGGCACATTGCCAAAAACTGTCGCAAAAAATACTTTGACAAGAAACAGAAACAAGATGAAACTTTAAACATTCAAAAGCTGGAGTAGGGGGTCATACGTCAGCTGATTACTCAGAGGGGCCCAAACTAAACTCTTGTAATGATGGATTGTATTTACCTTGTTCCATTGCTGGGGTAAAAGTAAACTGTTTGATTGACACTGGTGCCAATACAAGTATCATCCACCCAAAGAAATACTATTCCATCCCAGAAAGTGCTAGGTCAAAGTTACAAACAGTAACAAGTAGTATCAGATTGGCAGATGGGGGAAAAATTCAACCACTAGGTGAGGTTATCTTACCACTGTTTATTGCTGATGTAGGAACATTGTATCAAAACTTTTTGGTTGCAGAAACTAATGAACCTTTAGTATTGGGTTATGATTTTTTCCACAAACACCAATGTGTTATTGACTTGACAAACAATACACTTCAGATAGAGGGGAAAACAGTTGATTGTTGCTTAGAAAGTAAACTGTTGTCCTTGTTTAGGATAAAGTTGATTGAAACTATTACTATTCCTTCAAATAGTGAAATGATTGTGGGTGGGTATTTTAACAATCCTGACAAAGACATATTGCCAAACTGTGCTTTGCTTGAAGGTTCTGACAAATTGTTGGAAAATAAACAGGTATTGGTGGCTAGGTCTTTAGTGAATTTAAGTACAGATATTATACCAGTTAGGGTGTTAAATCCACATGATCAACCAAGGCAGTTGTTCAAAGAGACAGTTTTAGGGTCTTGTGAGATAGTTGAACAGATTGAAACTGGTATTCAAAATTGTAGTAAACTGAATCAAATGAATACAAACACTGAGACCTCTTCAATACCAGAACATTTTCAAACTTTGTTGGCCAAATGTCAACCATTGCTTTCAGTCAAACAACAACAAGAAGTAGAAAGTCTAGTGCTTGATTATAGAGATATATTTGCAAAATCAAAATCTGATTTAGGGAGAACAACTCTGTTCAAACATGAAATTAATACTGGAAATACTCCACCTATTAAACAGCGACCTAGGAGAGTCCCTTTGGCAAAACACACAGTTGAGAGGGAGGAAGTTAGTAAAATGTTAGACACAGGCATAATAACACCTTCTTGTAGCCCATGGTCATCACCAATTGTGTTAGTTACCAAGAAAGATGGGTCTTGTAGATTTTGTATTGACTATAGGAAGTTAAACAGTGTCACAATCAAGGACTCATACAGTTTACCCAATCCAAATGACTGTTTGCAGTCATTACATGGGTCAAAGTGGTTTAGCACATTGGATCTGGCTAGTGGTTATTGGCAGATGGAGGTTGATCCTAAAGATAGGCCAAAACCAGCATTTACGTGCCAAAGTGGGTTGTTTGAGTTCAATGTTATGCCTTTTGGGTTAACTAATGCCCCGAGCTCATTTGAACGTCTCATGGAAAAAGTTTTATCAGGGTTACAGTATGACATTTGTTTACTGTATTTAGATGACATTATCATAAAGAGTGAGACATTTGAAGAACACTTAGTTAATCTGGGGAAAGTGTTTGACAGGTTAAGGTCATCAAACTTGAAATTGTCACCAAAGAAATGTACTATATTTCAACATAAAGTTGAATTCTTAGGCCATATAGTTTCAGAAGAGGGGATATCAACTAACCCAAAGAAAATAGATTCAGTTAAGAATTGGCCAAAGCCAGTTACTGTGAAACAAGTAAGAAGTTTTCTAGGATTATGTTCCTATTATAGGAAATTTATCTTAAACTTCTCATCGATCGCGAAACCCCTGACAAGATTGACAGAAAAAGATGTCAAATTTGTTTGGTCATCAGATTGTGATCAAGCATTTGAGAAATTGAAAACTTGTTTGGTCAATACTCCCATTCTAGTTTATCCTGACTTGACAAAGCCATTTATACTTGACACTGATGCCAGTGGGGTCGGCATTGGTGCTGTTTTGTCGCAAAAGCAGGGTGATAAAGAAAGGGTGGTTGCTTATTACAGTCGAGTCTTGACAAAGAGTGAACGAAATTACTGCGTCACAAGGCGTGAATTACTTGCAGTCGTCGATTCCATAAAACACTTTCATACATATTTGTATGGTACAAAGTTTGTTATACGTACTGATCATGGTTCATTGAGATGGTTAGTAAACTTTAAGAATCTTGAAGGTCAACTTTGTCGCTGGTCAGAGTTTTTGGCAGTCTATGACTATGAGATAGTTCATCGTAGTGGCAAGTCACATGGCAATGCCGATGCATTGTCAAGAAGACCATGTGAACCTTGTAGATATTGTGACAGGGTAGAAAGTAAGGACAGGGCTTATCAAACAAATTGCGAAGATTTAAGACCATGTTGTCATCAGCAGTCTCAAGGTAGTGACAATATTGCTAGTAGGGTTACTGGTGCAAACAATTTTCAAAAGTCTGAAACCTTACCAAGTATAAGGTATGATTCTTCTGAAATAAAAGAGCCTTTAACTCTAAATAGTTGTAAAAATGTCAGACAAGAAACCTTTACAGCTGAGTCATGGCTTCAAAGCAATACGTTGGATGAAATTTGTACTGAACAAAGGAAGGATAAGGATCTAAAACTTATCATTGAATGGAAACTTAAGGACACAAGGCCAACCTGGCAAGATATATCTGATAGAGGTATCAATTTGAAGAATTACTGGTCACAATGGAATAGATTGATTCTTAAGGACAATGTTTTGTACAGGGAGTGGTTCGATCCAAGGGTCAAACAACCTGTTTTGCAATTAGTCATTCCACCTTCTATGAAGGAAGATTTATTTTCCCAATTGCACAAGCAAAAGTGGTCAGGTCACTTAGGTATCAAAAGAACTTTAGGGCGTATGCGTAGATGTGTGTACTGGGTAGGATATAAGGCTGATATTCACAGGTTATGTCGAGAATGTCCTGAATGTCAGAGGCGCAAGTCCCCTAATAAAAAGGCAAGACATCAACTTAAAAAGTATGCTGTAGGTCTTCCTTTAGAAAGAGTTGGTTTAGATATTCTAGGGCCATTACCAGAGAGTTCCTTGGGAAATAAATATATTTTGGTTGTGAGTGATTACTTCACAAAGTGGGTTGAGGCATATCCTATGCCCAATCAAGAAACAGTGACTATTGCAAATGTTTTGGTCAATGAGTTTATAAGTAGGTTTGGGGTACCATTACTCCTACATTCTGACCAAGGGTCCCAGTTTGAATCTAGTTTGTTCCAGGAACTTTGTTCATTGCTTGACATTGATAAGACAAGGACAACTGCCTACCATCCTCAGAGTGATGGACTAGTTGAGAGGGTTTAACTTGACCTTAGAAAATATGTTGAGTAAATACATTGCTAGTGACCAGAGGGATTGGGATAGTCATCTTCCAATGTTGATGTTGGCTTATAGGTCCTCCATTCATGAATCAACAGGTCAAACACCAGCAGCTATGATGTTTGGGCGGGAGGTTACCCTACCTATAGACTTATTGTTAGGGTCATTCCCAGATCAAAAACACAGGTCATCAGATTTGCCCTATCTTCATGAGCTTAAGGAAAAATTAAAAGAAATTCATGAAATAGCACGGGAAAATTTGGAGAAATCTTGTGACAGGCAAAAGAGATTGTATGATCATTGTGCCAATGCACATAGTTACAATGTTGGGGATAGTGTTTTCTTGTTTGATCCAACTAAAAAGAAAGGTATTAGCCCAAAACTTCAATCTCGGTGGGTAGGCCCTTACTTAGTTGTTGGGAAATTATCTGATCTCCTGTACAAAATTCAGTTAAGTCCACAGTCCAAAATAAAGATTGTACATCATGATAGACTTAAGTTGGGGCATAGTAAGTCACAAAGCAGGGTTGAGACAACAGATGGAAATGTATCAAATGGGACAGATGGGGTAGCAGAATCTATTGAAAGTCCCAAGTCAAAAGTTTTAGAAACACATTGTAGTCCTAAGGCTAAATCTACAGAGTGTGTTACAACTCGTTCAGGGAGACAAGTGAAACTTCCTAAGAAGTTTGAAAATAGCATTTTATAAATGTACAGTGCATGTTTGTTTTCATTTTTATATTTTTAGAGTTCGCTTCAGTTGTCATAGGTGTAGTTTCACCACAGTCAAGAAGGATGTACTCGAGAGGCATGAGAAAGAAGATCATAGCAGATTGGCAAAGTGTGGTTTTGGCTGCACTTTCACATTTCCATTTCACAAGAAATGTTTGTTGCGTGACCACCACAAGAGGAATCATGCTGGGTTACGCCATAAGGACCCTATGATGTGTGAATCTGATAGGGGTAGGAGCAGGTCTAGGTCCCCTATTGGGGCCGCTCCTGGTGGATGTGTGACCATGTCACCTTTTCTGGGTTCACCGCCCAGGACTCCGACTATGTCAGATATTGATGAATTTGTCTTCCCTGACTTGATTGAGGAAGATCTTGATGGTAATAATAATGTCAGAGTGATGGAAGGGAGTTCACCCAAAGGTGACTTAGCTGGACCAGCCTCACCAACTCATGTGTCAATGGAATGGAAACTGGTTCCAGTTGATGTGCATAGCATGAAGCCATTGTATGGATTTTTGCCGAAGCCGTGCAAGTACACCGCATATTATTTGAAGGGTGATCCGAGATTCTACCAACAGTAACTAATGTCTAGTAATTGTATTTTATATTGTGTTTTTTTATGAATAAAGATTTTTTTTTTCGTCATGTTGTTTTAATGTGTTTATTTTTCAGCTATGTTTGGGGACAAACCCTCTTTAGTTGGTGGGGGGTATTGTCGTGTATCGGCGATGCCGTTAATGCAAAGTTTCAACTATCGGCAACTGCCGGTAATTTTACATCGTTAATCACATTAAATCATATTAAAAGTACATTTATAACATTATGTTGGCTACTTTATTACATTTCACATACTTTTTACCTGTTTATATATCTTCATTCAATCATAGTTTGTTGTTAAAGTTTTGAAGTGGGAGGACAGGAAGTCAGCCATCTTTGCTACTGCAAGGGTTAAACATCTCAAGCTCTTGTCCAATCAGGTAAATGCCAAAGTTCAACAGGTCATTTGGGGATTTTTAATCCAATCACAAAAATGCATTTTACTGCTAGACAGTTGTTGACCCAGTTATTCCCTATAAAAGGGCCAACTTTGGGGTGTTTCTTCCTGGTTCACTTTCTCCCTAAGGAGACAGCACTTCTATAGCACTTCTGAAGCAGTAAAGTCCAAAGACTGTCAAGATGCCCAGATCTGCACAAGAAGGGTGAGGTTTATTTTGTAAACTTGGGTTAGGAGTAAAAGGGGGAGGAAATTGATAGGTAAATTTCATGGATACAATTTAAACCTTTCTTCTAATATGATCTAGGGAATTAGAGGGAGGGAAGTGGCCAGCCCCAGTTATACTGGGTTGTACATATTTGTACATAGTGTTTGTTAGTTTGTTGAACCTAGAATAATTAAATAATGTGGGTTGAACTTGGTCTTTCAGGGAAATCATTCTAAATGAGAATAGACAATTCATTATGTTTAAATCTTGAAGTTATAATATGAACCATTAATCAAACATTACTATTCATGTTGGAACTATATCACTACCCTCGGCACGCTACATAAAAATGGTGGCAGTGGTGTTTGTTTTTTTTGAATAGTGTAAATTGAATTGGTTCATACTGTGTCAACATAATGTGTAAATATTGACATTTTTGAACAAAGTTGTCTTTGTTTAATGATAAAGTTGTTCAGTAAAGTGAAAATAGAAGTAAATTTATCATGTCTAGGAAAGAGTGATTCAGGGTCTGATACAGATTCTGTATATGACATGCCAAGTTGTAAATGGGTAGTTACTGATAAAGTTAGAGGTACTTCCGAAGGAGTACAAAAGAGTCAGACCAAGTCAAAGAAATCTGTCCACCCAACAGTTAACTTTGATAAGGGGGTGCCTCATAATACACAGGAAAATCAATACTATTCAGGTAGACATCCATCAGAATACTATGATGATAGGGAATATACTTTTCCAAAAGAAAGGTCAAGATTGTCACCTGAGGAACATGATATTGAGAGAGGGAAGGCTTTTAAACAAGAATGGTCAAAGTATACACCATTTAGGTATGATACTGATGTATTGGATGATCCTTGTTATTATAGAGGTCAACAAAGGGTTAGGTCTCCACCAAGATTGGGTTATGTAAGGGGTGGGCCTCATTATTCTGGTGGTCAATATGAAGTCAAGTCCCCATATGATCAAGGCTATGCGAGGTCACCAAGAGAATATTACAAACCTAGTTACTCTGATAGGGTGCAAGAGACCTATGCCTCTCCCCCAAGGACAGGTTATGTTAGGACACCAGAGTATAATAAGTCTGGTTATGTTAGGACACCAGAGCATAATAGGTCTTCAGGTGTTCCTAATGATCAAAGTTTTAGTTCTGGTAGACAGTTCAAAAAGTGTCCATCCTATGATGGGAAAAGTAGTTTCAAAGATTTCCTGATTCAATTTGAGATGGTCAGTGAATTTAACAATTGGAACATTGAAATAATGGCTCAAGAGCTTGCTTTGTCACTGAAAGATCAGGCTGTAGCAGTTTTAGCAGATCTAGATTTCTCACACAGAAGGCATTACCCTAGTCTAGTGGAAGCTTTAAAAGCAAGGTTTGAACCTGAAAATTAAATACAACTTCATAGGGCAAAGTTGAAATCTAGAATTAGGAGAGAGAATGAACCTTTACCACAATTAGCCCAAAAAATAAGAAGATTAGTGAGGGATGCAAACCCAGGTGTTCCATTAGAGATTAGAGAAAATATGGCAAAAGATAGTTTTCTCGATGCTTTGAATGATAGAGACTTGGAGTTGTCAGTTTTTCAAAGTCAACCCAAAAGTTTACAAGATGCATTAAGGATAGCACTTGAGATTGAAGCATTTCATAGGAGTAGAGAGAAAAGGGTGCCTTTAAGGTCAGTTAAACAGGAGAATGAAACTTCACTTGTTCAAAATGATGACTTAGTTCAATCCCTTCAGTTAAGGATTTCAAAACTTGAGGATGAACTAAAATCTGTTCATGTGTCAAAATCTGAGACAAATAGTGTTCCACAGGTTAGGGATAAAACACAGAAAACTAACAAGTCGAAAGTAGTGTGTTTTTATTGTGATAAACCTGGGCACATTGCCAAAAACTGTCGCAAAAAATACTTTGACAAGAAACAGAAACAAGATGAAACTTTAAACATTCAAAAGCTGGAGTAGGGGTCATACGTCAGCTGATTACTCAGAGGGGCCCAAACTAAACTCTTGTAATGATGGATTGTATTTACCTTGTTCCATTGCTGGGGTAAAAGTAAACTGTTTGATTGACACTGGTGCCAATACAAGTATCATCCACCCAAAGAAATACTATTCCATCCCAAAAAGTGCTAGGTCAAAGTTACAAACAGTAACAAGTAGTATCAGATTGGCAGATGGGGGAAAAATTCAACCACTAGGTGAGGTTATCTTACCACTGTTTATTCCTGATGTAGGAACATTGTATCAAAACTTTTTGGTTGCAGAAACTAATGAACCTTTAGTATTGGGTTATGATTTTTTCCACAAACACCAATGTGTTATTGACTTGACAAACAATACACTTCAGATAGAGGGGAAAACAGTTGATTGTTGCTTAGAAAGTAAACTGTTGTCCTTGTTTAGGATAAAGTTGATTGAAACTATTACTATTCCTTCAAATAGAGAAATGATTGTGGGTGGGTATTTTAACAATCCTGACAAAGACATATTGCCAAACTGTGCTTTGCTTGAAGGTTCTGACAAATTGTTGGAAAATAAACAGGTATTGGTGGCTAGGTCTTTAGTGAATTTAAGTACAGATATTATACCAGTTAGGGTGTTAAATCCACATGATCAACCAAGGCAGTTGTTCAAAGAGACAGTTTTAGGGTCTTGTGAGATAGTTGAACAGATTGAAACTGGTATTCAAAATTGTAGTAAACTGAATCAAATGAATACAAACACTGAGACCTCTTCAATACCAGAACATTTTCAAACTTTGTTGGCCAAATGTCAACCATTGCTTTCAGTCAAACAACAACAAGAAGTAGAAAGTCTAGTGCTTGATTATAGAGATATATTTGCAAAATCAAAATCTGATTTAGGGAGAACAACTCTGTTCAAACATGAAATTAATACTGGAAATACTCCACCTATTAAACAGCGACCTAGGAGAGTCCCTTTGGCAAAACAAACAGTTGAGAGGGAGGAAGTTAGTAAAATGTTAGACACAGGCATAATAACACCTTCTTGTAGCCCATGGTCATCACCAATTGTGTTAGTTACCAAGAAAGATGGGTCTTGTAGATTTTGTATTGACTATAGGAAGTTAAACAGTGTCACAATCAAGGACTCATACAGTTTACCCAATCCAAATGACTGTTTGCAGTCATTACATGGGTCAAAGTGGTTTAGCACATTGGATCTGGCTAGTGGTTATTGGCAGATGGGGGTTGATCCTAAAGATAGGCCAAAAACAGCATTTACGTGCCAAAGTGGGTTGTTTGAGTTCAATGTTATGCCTTTTGGGTTAACTAATGCCCCGAGCTCATTTGAACGTCTCATGGAAAAAGTTTTATCAGGGTTACAGTATGACATTTGTTTACTGTATTTAGATGACATTATCATAAAGAGTGAGACATTTGAAGAACACTTAGTTAATCTGGGGAAAGTGTTTGACAGGTTAAGGTCATCAAACTTGAAATTGTCACCAAAGAAATGTACTATATTTCAACATAAAGTTGAATTCTTAGGCCATATAGTTTCAGAAGAGGGGATATCAACTAACCCAAAGAAAATAGATTCAGTTAAGAATTGGCCAAAGCCAGTTACTGTGAAACAAGTAAGAAGTTTTCTAGGATTATGTTCCTATTATAGGAAATTTATCTTAAACTTCTCATCGATCGCGAAACCCCTGACAAGATTGACAGAATAAGATGTCAAATTTGTTTGGTCATCAGATTGTGATCAAGCATTTGAGAAATTGAAAACTTGTTTGGTCAATACTCCCATTCTAGTTTATCCTGACTTGACAAAGCCATTTATACTTGACACTGATGCCAGTGGGGTCGGCATTGGTGCTGTTTTGTCGCAAAAGCAGGGTGATAAAGAAAGGGTGGTTGCTTATTACAGTCGAGTCTTGACAAAGAGTGAACGAAATTACTGCGTCACAAGGCGTGAATTACTTGCAGTCGTCGATTCCATAAAACACTTTCATACATATTTGTATGGTACAAAGTTTGTTATACGTACTGATCATGGTTCATTGAGATGGTTAGTAAACTTTAAGAATCTTGAAGGTCAACTTTGTCGCTGGTCAGAGTTTTTGGCAGTCTATGACTATGAGATAGTTCATCGTAGTGGCAAGTCACATGGCAATGCCGATGCATTGTCAAGAAGACCATGTGAACCTTGTAGATATTGTGACAGGGTAGAAAGTAAGGACAGGGCTTATCAAACAAATTGCGAAGATTTAAGACCATGTTGTCATCAGCAGTCTCAAGGTAGTGACAATATTGCTAGTAGGGTTACTGGTGCAAACAATTTTCAAAAGTCTGAAACCTTACCAAGTATAAGGTATGATTCTTCTGAAATAAAAGAGCCTTTAACTCTAAATAGTTGTAAAAATGTCAGACAAGAAACCTTTACAGCTGAGTCATGGCTTCAAAGCAATACGTTGGATGAAATTTGTACTGAACAAAGGAAGGATAAGGATCTAAAACTTATCATTGAATGGAAACTTAAGGACACAAGGCCAACCTGGCAAGATATATCTGATAGAGGTATCAATTTGAAGAATTACTGGTCACAATGGAATAGATTGATTCTTAAGGACAATGTTTTGTACAGGGAGTGGTTCGATCCAAGGGTCAAACAACCTGTTTTGCAATTAGTCATTCCACCTTCTATGAAGGAAGATTTATTTTCCCAATTGCACAAGCAAAAGTGGTCAGGTCACTTAGGTATCAAAAGAACTTTAGGGCGTATGCGTAGATGTGTGTACTGGGCAGGATATAAGGCTGATATTCACAGGTTATGTCGAGAATGTCCTGAATGTCAGAGGCGCAAGTCCCCTAATAAAAAGGCAAGACATCAACTTAAAAAGTATGCTGTAGGTCTTCCTTTAGAAAGAGTTGGTTTAGATATTCTAGGGCCATTACCAGAGAGTTCCTTGGGAAATAAATATATTTTGGTTGTGAGTGATTACTTCACAAAGTGGGTTGAGGCATATCCTATGCCCAATCAAGAAACAGTGACTATTGCAAATGTTTTGGTCAATGAGTTTATAAGTAGGTTTGGGGTACCATTACTCCTACATTCTGACCAAGGGTCCCAGTTTGAATCTAGTTTGTTCCAGGAACTTTGTTCATTGCTTGACATTGATAAGACAAGGACAACTGCCTACCATCCTCAGAGTGATGGACTAGTTGAGAGGTTTAACTTGACCTTAGAAAATATGTTGAGTAAATACATTGCTAGTGACCAGAGGGATTGGGATAGTCATCTTCCAATGTTGATGTTGGCTTATAGGTCCTCCATTCATGAATCAACAGGTCAAACACCAGCAGCTATGATGTTTGGGCGGGAGGTTACCCTACCTATAGACTTATTGTTAGGGTCATTCCCAGATCAAAAACACAGGTCATCAGATTTGCCCTATCTTCATGAGCTTAAGGAAAAATTAAAAGAAATTCATGAAATAGCACGGGAAAATTTGGAGAAATCTTGTGACAGGCAAAAGAGATTGTATGATCATTGTGCCAATGCACATAGTTACAATGTTGGGGATAGTGTTTTCTTGTTTGATCCAACTAAAAAGAAAGGTATTAGCCCAAAACTTCAATCTCGGTGGGTAGGCCCTTACTTAGTTGTTGGGAAATTATCTGATCTCCTGTACAAAATTCAGTTAAGTCCACAGTCCAAAATAAAGATTGTACATCATGATAGACTTAAGTTGGGGCATAGTAAGTCACAAAGCAGGGTTGAGACAACAGATGGAAATGTATCAAATGGGACAGATGGGGTAGCAGAATCTATTGAAAGTCCCAAGTCAAAAGTTTTAGAAACACATTGTAGTCCTAAGGCTAAATCTACAGAGTGTGTTACAACTCGTTCAGGGAGACAAGTGAAACTTCCTAAGAAGTTTGAAAATAGCATTTTATAAATGTACAGTGCATGTTTGTTTTCATTTTTATATTTTTAGAGTTCGCTTCAGTTGTCATAGGTGTAGTTTCACCACAGTCAAGAAGGATGTACTCGAGAGGCATGAGAAAGAAGATCATAGCAGATTGGCAAAGTGTGGTTTTGGCTGCACTTTCACATTTCCATTTCACAAGAAATGTTTGTTGCGTGACCACCACAAGAGGAATCATGCTGGGTTACGCCATAAGGACCCTATGATGTGTGAATCTGATAGGGGTAGGAGCAGGTCTAGGTCCCCTATTGGGGCCGCTCCTGGTGGATGTGTGACCATGTCACCTTTTCTGGGTTCACCGCCCAGGACTCCGACTATGTCAGATATTGATGAATTTGTCTTCCCTGACTTGATTGAGGAAGATCTTGATGGTAATAATAATGTCAGAGTGATGGAAGGGAGTTCACCCAAAGGTGACTTAGCTGGACCAGCCTCACCAACTCATGTGTCAATGGAATGGAAACTGGTTCCAGTTGATGTGCATAGCATGAAGCCATTGTATGGATTTTTGCCGAAGCCGTGCAAGTACACCGCATATTATTTGAAGGGTGATCCGAGATTCTACCAACAGTAACTAATGTCTAGTAATTGTATTTTATATTGTGTTTTTTTTATGAATAAAGATTTTTTTTTTCGTCATGTTGTTTTAATGTGTTTATTTTTCAGCTATGTTTGGGGACAAACCCTCTTTAGTTGGTGGGGGGTATTGTCGTGTATCGGCGATGCCGTTAATGCAAAGTTTCAACTATCGGCAACTGCCGGTAATTTTACATCGTTAATCACATTAAATCATATTAAAAGTACATTTATAACATTATGTTGGCTACTTTATTACATTTCACATACTTTTTACCTGTTTATATATCTTCATTCAATCATAGTTTGTTGTTAATGTTTTGAAGTGGGAGGACAGGAAGTCAGCCATCTTTGCTACTGCAAGGGTTAAACATCTCAAGCTCTTGTCCAATCAGGTAAATGCCAAAGTTCAACAGGTCATTTGGGGATTTTTAATCCAATCACAAAAATGCATTTTACTGCTAGACAGTTGTTGACCCAGTTATTCCCTATAAAAGGGCCAACTTTGGGGTGTTTCTTCCTGGTTCACTTTCTCCCTAAGGAGACAGCACTTCTATAGCACTTCTGAAGCAGTAAAGTCCAAAGACTGTCAAGATGCCCAGATCTGCACAAGAAGGGTGAGGTTTATTTTGTAAACTTGGGTTAGGAGTAAAAGGGGGAGGAAATTGATAGGTAAATTTCATGGATACAATTTAAACCTTTCTTCTAATATGATCTAGGGAATTAGAGGGAGGGAAGTGGCCAGCCCCAGTTATACTGGGTTGTACATATTTGTACATAGTGTTTGTTAGTTTGTTGAACCTAGAATAATTAAATAATGTGGGTTGAACTTGGTCTTTCAGGGAAATCATTCTAAATGAGAATAGACAATTCAGACAATTCATTATGTTTAAATCTTGAAGTTATAATATGAACCATTAATCAAACATTACTATTCATGTTGGAACTATATCACTACCCTCGGCACGCTACATAAAAATGGTGGCAGTGGTGTTTGTTTTTTTTTGAATAGTGTAAATTGAATTGGTTCATACTGTGTCAACATAATGTGTAAATATTGACATTTTTGAACAAAGTTGTCTTTGTTTAATGATAAAGTTGTTCAGTAAAGTGAAAATAGAAGTAAATTTATCATGTCTAGGAAAGAGTGATTCAGGGTCTGATACAGATTCTGTATATGACATGCCAAGTTGTAAATGGGTAGTTACTGATAAAGTTAGAGGTACTTCCGAAGGAGTACAAAAGAGTCAGACCAAGTCAAAGAAATATGTCCACCCAACAGTTAACTTTGATAAGGGGGTGCCTCATAATACACAGGAAAATCAATACTATTCAGGTAGACATCCATCAGAATACTATGATGATAGGGAATATACTTTTCCAAAAGAAAGGTCAAGATTGTCACCTGAGGAACATGATATTGAGAGAGGGAAGGCTTTTAAACAAGAATGGTCAAAGTATACACCATTTAGGTATGATACTGATGTATTGGATGATCCTTGTTATTATAGAGGTCAACAAAGGGTTAGGTCTCCACCAAGATTGGGTTATGTAAGGGGTGGGCCTCATTATTCTGGTGGTCAATATGAAGTCAAGTCCCCATATGATCAAGGCTATGCGAGGTCACCAAGAGAATATTACAAACCTAGTTACTCTGATAGGGTGCAAGAGACCTATGCCTCTCCCCCAAGGACAGGTTATGTTAGGACACCAGAGTATAATAAGTCTGGTTATGTTAGGACACCAGAGCATAATAGGTCTTCAGGTGTTCCTAATGATCAAAGTTTTAGTTCTGGTAGACAGTTCAAAAAGTGTCCATCCTATGATGGGAAAAGTAGTTTCAAAGATTTCCTGATTCAATTTGAGATGGTCAGTGAATTTAACAATTGGAACATTGAAATAATGGCTCAAGAGCTTGCTTTGTCACTGAAAGATCAGGCTGTAGCAGTTTTAGCAGATCTAGATTTCTCACACAGAAGGCATTACCCTAGTCTAGTGGAAGCTTTAAAAGCAAGGTTTGAACCTGAAAATTAAATACAACTTCATAGGGCAAAGTTGAAATCTAGAATTAGGAGAGAGAATGAACCTTTACCACAATTAGCCCAAAAAATAAGAAGATTAGTGAGGGATGCAAACCCAGGTGTTCCATTAGAGATTAGAGAAAATATGGCAAAAGATAGTTTTCTCGATGCTTTGAATGATAGAGACTTGGAGTTGTCAGTTTTTCAAAGTCAACCCAAAAGTTTACAAGATGCATTAAGGATAGCACTTGAGATTGAAGCATTTCATAGGAGTAGAGAGAAAAGGGTGCCTTTAAGGTCAGTTAAACAGGAGAATGAAACTTCACTTGTTCAAAATGATGACTTAGTTCAATCCCTTCAGTTAAGGATTTCAAAACTTGAGGAAGAACTAAAATCTGTTCATGTGTCAAAATCTGAGACAAATAGTGTTCCACAGGTTAGGGATAAAACACAGAAAACTAACAAGTCGAAAGTAGTGTGTTTTTATTGTGATAAACCTGGGCACATTGCCAAAAACTGTCGCAAAAAATACTTTGACAAGAAACAGAAACAAGATGAAACTTTAAACATTCAAAAGCTGGAGTAGGGGTCATACGTCAGCTGATTACTCAGAGGGGCCCAAACTAAACTCTTGTAATGATGGATTGTATTTACCTTGTTCCATTGCTGGGGTAAAAGTAAACTGTTTGATTGACACTGGTGCCAATACAAGTATCATCCACCCAAAGAAATACTATTCCATCCCAAAAAGTGCTAGGTCAAAGTTACAAACAGTAACAAGTAGTATCAGATTGGCAGATGGGGGAAAAATTCAACCACTAGGTGAGGTTATCTTACCACTGTTTATTCCTGATGTAGGAACATTGTATCAAAACTTTTTGGTTGCAGAAACTAATGAACCTTTAGTATTGGGTTATGATTTTTTCCACAAACACCAATGTGTTATTGACTTGACAAACAATACACTTCAGATAGAGGGGAAAACAGTTGATTGTTGCTTAGAAAGTAAACTGTTGTCCTTGTTTAGGATAAAGTTGATTGAAACTATTACTATTCCTTCAAATAGAGAAATGATTGTGGGTGGGTATTTTAACAATCCTGACAAAGACATATTGCCAAACTGTGCTTTGCTTGAAGGTTCTGACAAATTGTTGGAAAATAAACAGGTATTGGTGGCTAGGTCTTTAGTGAATTTAAGTACAGATATTATACCAGTTACGGTGTTAAATCCACATGATCAACCAAGGCAGTTGTTCAAAGAGACAGTTTTAGGGTCTTGTGAGATAGTTGAACAGATTGAAACTGGTATTCAAAATTGTAGTAAACTGAATCAAATGAATACAAACACTGAGACCTCTTCAATACCAGAACATTTTCAAACTTTGTTGGCCAAATGTCAACCATTGCTTTCAGTCAAACAACAACAAGAAGTAGAAAGTCTAGTGCTTGATTATAGAGATATATTTGCAAAATCAAAATCTGATTTAGGGAGAACAACTCTGTTCAAACATGAAATTAATACTGGAAATACTCCACCTATTAAACAGCGACCTAGGAGAGTCCCTTTGGCAAAACAAACAGTTGAGAGGGAGGAAGTTAGTAAAATGTTAGACACAGGCATAATAACACCTTCTTGTAGCCCATGGTCATCACCAATTGTGTTAGTTACCAAGAAAGATGGGTCTTGTAGATTTTGTATTGACTATAGGAAGTTAAACAGTGTCACAATCAAGGACTCATACAGTTTACCCAATCCAAATGACTGTTTGCAGTCATTACATGGGTCAAAGTGGTTTAGCACATTGGATCTGGCTAGTGGTTATTGGCAGATGGAGGTTGATCCTAAAGATAGGCCAAAAACAGCATTTACGTGCCAAAGTGGGTTGTTTGAGTTCAATGTTATGCCTTTTGGGTTAACTAATGCCCCGAGCTCATTTGAACGTCTCATGGAAAAAGTTTTATCAGGGTTACAGTATGACATTTGTTTACTGTATTTAGATGACATTATCATAAAGAGTGAGACATTTGAAGAAAACTTAGTTAATCTGGGGAAAGTGTTTGACAGGTTAAGGTCATCAAACTTGAAATTGTCACCAAAGAAATGTACTATATTTCAACATAAAGTTGAATTCTTAGGCCATATAGTTTCAGAAGAGGGGATATCAACTAACCCAAAGAAAATAGATTCAGTTAAAAATTGGCCAAAGCCAGTTACTGTGAAACAAGTAAGAAGTTTTCTAGGATTATGTTCCTATTATAGGAAATTTATCTTAAACTTCTCATCGATCGCGAAACCCCTGACAAGATTGACAGAAAAAGATGTCAAATTTGTTTGGTCATCAGATTGTGATCAAGCATTTGAGAAATTGAAAACTTGTTTGGTCAATACTCCCGTTCTAGTTTATCCTGACTTGACAAAGCCATTTATACTTGACACTGATGCCAGTGGGGTCGGCATTGGTGCTGTTTTGTCGCAAAAGCAGGGTGATAAAGAAAGGGTGGTTGCTTATTACAGTCGAGTCTTGACAAAGAGTGAACGAAATTACTGCGTCACAAGGCGTGAATTACTTGCAGTCGTCAATTCCATAAAACACTTTCATACATATTTGTATGGTACAAAGTTTGTTATACGTACTGATCATGGTTCATTGAGATGGTTAGTAAACTTTAAGAATCTTGAAGGTCAACTTTGTCGCTGGTCAGAGTTTTTGGCAGTCTATGACTATGAGATAGTTCATCGTAGTGGCAAGTCACATGGCAATGCCGATGCATTGTCAAGAAGACCATGTGAACCTTGTAGATATTGTGACAGGGTAGAAAGTAAGGACAGGGCTTATCAAACAAATTGCGAAGATTTAAGACCATGTTGTCATCAGCAGTCTCAAGGTAGTGACAATATTGCTAGTAGGGTTACTGGTGCAAACAATTTTCAAAAGTCTGAAACCTTACCAAGTATAAGGTATGATTCTTCTGAAATAAAAGAGCCTTTAACTCTAAATAGTTGTAAAAATGTCAGACAAGAAACCTTTACAGCTGAGTCATGGCTTCAAAGCAATACGTTGGATGAAATTTGTACTGAACAAAGGAAGGATAAGGATCTAAAACTTATCATTGAATGGAAACTTAAGGACACAAGGCCAACCTGGCAAGATATATCTGATAGAGGTATCAATTTGAAGAATTACTGGTCACAATGGAATAGATTGATTCTTAAGGACAATGTTTTGTACAGGGAGTGGTTCGATCCAAGGGTCAAACAACCTGTTTTGCAATTAGTCATTCCACCTTCTATGAAGGAAGATTTATTTTCCCAATTGCACAAGCAAAAGTGGTCAGGTCACTTAGGTATCAAAAGAACTTTAGGGCGTATGCGTAGACGTGTGTACTGGGCAGGATATAAGGCTGATATTCACAGGTTATGTCGAGAATGTCCTGAATGTCAGAGGCGCAAGTCCCCTAATAAAAAGGCAAGACATCAACTTAAAAAGTATGCTGTAGGTCTTCCTTTAGAAAGAGTTGGTTTAGATATTCTAGGGCCATTACCAGAGAGTCCTCTCCTGTACAAAATTCAGTTAAGTCCACAGTCCAAAATAAAGATTGTACATCATGATAGACTTAAGTTGGGGCATAGTAAGTCACAAAGCAGGGTTGAGACAACAGATGGAAATGTATCAAATGGGACAGATGGGGTAGCAGAATCTATTGAAAGTCCCAAGTCAAAAGTTTTAGAAACACATTGTAGTCCTAAGGCTAAATCTACAGAGTGTGTAACAACTCGTTCAGGGAGACAAGTGAAACTTCCTAAGAAGTTTGAAAATAGCATTTTATAAATGTACAGTGCATGTTTGTTTTCATTTTTATATTTTTAGAGTTCGCTTCAGTTGTCATAGGTGTAGTTTCACCACAGTCAAGAAGGATGTACTCGAGAGGCATGAGAAAGAAGATCATAGCAGATTGGCAAAGTGTGGTTTTGGCTGCACTTTCACATTTCCATTTCACAAGAAATGTTTGTTGCGTGACCACCACAAGAGGAATCATGCTGGGTTACGCCATAAGGACCCTATGATGTGTGAATCTGATAGGGGTAGGAGCAGGTCTAGGTCCCCTATTGGGGCCGCTCCTGGTGGATGTGTGACCATGTCACCTTTTCTGGGTTCACCGCCCAGGACTCCGACTATGTCAGATATTGATGAATTTGTCTTCCCTGACTTGATTGAGGAAGATCTTGATGGTAATAATAATGTCAGAGTGATGGAAGGGAGTTCACCCAAAGGTGACTTAGCTGGACCAGCCTCACCAACTCATGTGTCAATGGAATGGAAACTGGTTCCAGTTGATGTGCATAGCATGAAGCCATTGTATGGATTTTTGCCGAAGCCGTGCAAGTACACCGCATATTATTTGAAGGGTGATCCGAGATTCTACCAACAGTAACTAATGTCTAGTAATTGTATTTTATATTGTGTTTTTTTTATGAATAAAGATTTTTTTTGTCATGTTGTTTTAATGTGTTTATTTTTCAGCTATGTTTGGGGACAAACCCTCTTTAGTTGGTGGGGGGTATTGTCGTGTATCGGCGATGCCGATAATGCAAAGTTTCAACTATCGGCAACTGCCGGTAATTTTACATCGTTAATCACATTAAATCATATTAAAAGTACATTTATAACATTATGTTGGCTACTTTATTACATTTCACATACTTTTTACCTGTTTATATATCTTCATTCAATCATAGTTTGTTGTTAAAGTTTTGAAGTGGGAGGACAGGAAGTCAGCCATCTTTGCTACTGCAAAGGTTAAACATCTCAAGCTCTTGTCCAATCAGGTAAATGCCAAAGTTCAACAGGTCATTTGGGGATTTTTAATCCAATCACAAAAATGCATTTTACTGCTAGACAGTTGTTGACCCAGTTATTCCCTATAAAAGGGCCAACTTTGGGGTGTTTCTTCCTGGTTCACTTTCTCCCTAAGGAGACAGCACTTCTACAGCACTTCTGAAGCATTAAAGTCCAAAGACTGTCAAGATGCCCAGATCTGCACAAGAAGGGTGAGGTTTATTTTGTAAACTTGGGTTAGGAGTAAAAGGGGGAGGAAATTGATAGGTAAATTTCATGGATACAATTTAAACCTTTCTTCTAATATGATCTAGGGAATTAGAGGGAGGGAAGTGGCCAGCCCCAGTTATACTGGGTTGTACATATTTGTACATAGTGTTTGTTAGTTTGTTGAACCTAGAATAATTAAATAATGTGGGTTGAACTTGGTCTTTCAGGGAAATCATTCTAAATGAGAATAGACAATTCAGACAATTCATTATGTTTAAATCTTGAAGTTATAATATGAACCATTAATCAAACATTACTATTCATGTTGGAACTATATCACTACCCTCGGCACGCTACATAAAAATGGTGGCAGTGGTGTTTGTTTTTTTTGAATAGTGTAAATTGAATTGGTTCATACTGTGTCAACATAATGTGTAAATATTGACATTTTTGAACAAAGTTGTCTTTGTTTAATGATAAAGTTGTTCAGTAAAGTGAAAATAGAAGTAAATTTATCATGTCTAGGAAAGAGTGATTCAGGGTCTGATACAGATTCTGTATATGACATGCCAAGTTGTAAATGGGTAGTTACTGATAAAGTTAGAGGTACTTCCGAAGGAGTACAAAAGAGTCAGACCAAGTCAAAGAAATCTGTCCATCCAACAGTTAACTTTGATAAGGGGGTGCCTCATAATACACAGGAAAATCAATACTATTCAGGTAGACATCCATCAGAATACTATGATGATAGGGAATATACTTTTCCAAAAGAAAGGTCAAGATTGTCACCTGAGGAACATGATATTGAGAGAGGGAAGGCTTTTAAACAAGAATGGTCAAAGTATACACCATTTAGGTATGATACTGATGTATTGGATGATCCTTGTTATTATAGAGGTCAACAAAGGGTTAGGTCTCCACCAAGATTGGGTTATGTAAGGGGTGGGCCTCATTATTCTGGTGGTCAATATGAAGTCAAGTCCCCATATGATCAAGGCTATGCGAGGTCACCAAGAGAATATTACAAACCTAGTTACTCTGATAGGGTGCAAGAGACCTATGCCTCTCCCCCAAGGACAGGTTATGTTAGGACACCAGAGTATAATAAGTCTGGTTATGTTAGGACACCAGAGCATAATAGGTCTTCAGGTGTTCCTAATGATCAAAGTTTTAGTTCTGGTAGACAGTTCAAAAAGTGTCCATCCTATGATGGGAAAAGTAGTTTCAAAGATTTCCTGATTCAATTTGAGATGGTCAGTGAATTTAACAATTGGAACATTGAAATAATGGCTCAAGAGCTTGCTTTGTCACTGAAAGATCAGGCTGTAGCAGTTTTAGCAGATCTAGATTTCTCACACAGAAGGCATTACCCTAGTCTAGTGGAAGCTTTAAAAGCAAGGTTTGAACCTGAAAATTAAATACAACTTCATAGGGCAAAGTTGAAATCTAGAATTAGGAGAGAGAATGAACCTTTACCACAATTAGCCCAAAAAATAAGAAGATTAGTGAGGGATGCAAACCCAGGTGTTCCATTAGAGATTAGAGAAAATATGGCAAAAGATAGTTTTCTCGATGCTTTGAATGATAGAGACTTGGAGTTGTCAGTTTTTCAAAGTCAACCCAAAAGTTTACAAGATGCATTAAGGATAGCACTTGAGATTGAAGCATTTCATAGGAGTAGAGAGAAAAGGGTGCCTTTAAGGTCAGTTAAACAGGAGAATGAAACTTCACTTGTTCAAAATGATGACTTAGTTCAATCCCTCCAGTTAAGGATTTCAAAACTTGAGGAAGAACTAAAATCTGTTCATGTGTCAAAATCTGAGACAAATAGTGTTCCACAGGTTAGGGATAAAACACAGAAAACTAACAAGTCGAAAGTAGTGTGTTTTTATTGTGATAAACCTGGGCACATTGCCAAAAACTGTCGCAAAAAATACTTTGACAAGAAACAGAAACAAGATGAAACTTTAAACATTCAAAAGCTGGAGTAGGGGGTCATACGTCAGCTGATTACTCAGAGGGGCCCAAACTAAACTCTTGTAATGATGGATTGTATTTACCTTGTTCCATTGCTGGGGTAAAAGTAAACTGTTTGATTGACACTGGTGCCAATACAAGTATCATCCACCCAAAGAAATACTATTCCATCCCAGAAAGTGCTAGGTCAAAGTTACAAACAGTAACAAGTAGTATCAGATTGGCAGATGGGGGAAAAATTCAACCACTAGGTGAGGTTATCTTACCACTGTTTATTCCTGATGTAGGAACATTGTATCAAAACTTTTTGGTTGCAGAAACTAATGAACCTTTAGTATTGGGTTATGATTTTTTCCACAAACACCAATGTGTTATTGACTTGACAAACAATACACTTCAGATAGAGGGGAAAACAGTTGATTGTTGCTTAGAAAGTAAACTGTTGTCCTTGTTTAGGATAAAGTTGATTGAAACTATTACTATTCCTTCAAATAGTGAAATGATTGTGGGTGGGTATTTTAACAATCCTGACAAAGACATATTGCCAAACTGTGCTTTGCTTGAAGGTTCTGACAAATTGTTGGAAAATAAACAGGTATTGGTGGCTAGGTCTTTAGTGAATTTAAGTACAGATATTATACCAGTTAGGGTGTTAAATCCACATGATCAACCAAGGCAGTTGTTCAAAGAGACAGTTTTAGGGTCTTGTGAGATAGTTGAACAGATTGAAACTGGTATTCAAAATTGTAGTAAACTGAATCAAATGAATACAAACACTGAGACCTCTTCAATACCAGAACATTTTCAAACTTTGTTGGCCAAATGTCAACCATTGCTTTCAGTCAAACAACAACAAGAAGTAGAAAGTCTAGTGCTTGATTATAGAGATATATTTGCAAAATCAAAATCTGATTTAGGGAGAACAACTCTGTTCAAACATGAAATTAATACTGGAAATACTCCACCTATTAAACAGCGACCTAGGAGAGTCCCTTTGGCAAAACAAACAGTTGAGAGGGAGGAAGTTAGTAAAATGTTAGACACAGGCATAATAACACCTTCTTGTAGCCCATGGTCATCACCAATTGTGTTAGTTACCAAGAAAGATGGGTCTTGTAGATTTTGTATTGACTATAGGAAGTTAAACAGTGTCACAATCAAGGACTCATACAGTTTACCCAATCCAAATGACTGTTTGCAGTCATTACATGGGTCAAAGTGGTTTAGCACATTGGATCTGGCTAGTGGTTATTGGCAGATGGAGGTTGATCCTAAAGATAAGCCAAAAACAGCATTTACGTGCCAAAGTGGGTTGTTTGAGTTCAATGTTATGCCTTTTGGGTTAACTAATGCCCCGAGCTCATTTGAACGTCTCATGAAAAAAGTTTTATCAGGGTTACAGTATGACATTTGTTTACTGTATTTAGATGACATTATCATAAAGAGTGAGACATTTGAAGAACACTTAGTTAATCTGGGGAAAGTGTTTGACAGGTTAAGGTCATCAAACTTGAAATTGTCACCAAAGAAATGTACTATATTTCAACATAAAGTTGAATTCTTAGGCCATATAGTTTCAGAAGAGGGGATATCAACTAACCCAAAGAAAATAGATTCAGTTAAGAATTGGCCAAAGCCAGTTACTGTGAAACAAGTAAGAAGTTTTCTAGGATTATGTTCCTATTATAGGAAATTTATCTTAAACTTCTCATCGATCGCGAAACCCCTGACAAGATTGACAGAAAAAGATGTCAAATTTGTTTGGTCATCAGATTGTGATCAAGCATTTGAGAAATTGAAAACTTGTTTGGTCAATACTCCCATTCTAGTTTATCCTGACTTGACAAAGCCATTTATACTTGACACTGATGCCAGTGGGGTCGGCATTGGTGCTGTTTTGTCGCAAAAGCAGGGTGATAAAGAAAGGGTGGTTGCTTATTACAGTCGAGTCTTGACAAAGAGTGAACGAAATTACTGCGTCACAAGGCGTGAATTACTTGCAGTCGTCGATTCCATAAAACACTTTCATACATATTTGTATGGTACAAAGTTTGTTATACGTACTGATCATGGTTCATTGAGATGGTTAGTAAACTTTAAGAATCTTGAAGGTCAACTTTGTCGCTGGTCAGAGTTTTTGGCAGTCTATGACTATGAGATAGTTCATCGTAGTGGCAAGTCACATGGCAATGCCGATGCATTGTCAAGAAGACCATGTGAACCTTGTAGATATTGTGACAGGGTAGAAAGTAAGGACAGGGCTTATCAAACAAATTGCGAAGATTTAAGACCATGTTGTCATCAGCAGTCTCAAGGTAGTGACAATATTGCTAGTAGGGTTACTGGTGCAAACAATTTTCAAAAGTCTGAAACCTTACCAAGTATAAGGTATGATTCTTCTGAAATAAAAGAGCCTTTAACTCTAAATAGTTGTAAAAATGTCAGACAAGAAACCTTTACAGCTGAGTCATGGCTTCAAAGCAATACGTTGGATGAAATTTGTACTGAACAAAGGAAGGATAAGGATCTAAAACTTATCATTGAATGGAAACTTAAGGACACAAGGCCAACCTGGCAAGATATATCTGATAGAGGTATCAATTTGAAGAATTACTGGTCACAATGGAATAGATTGATTCTTAAGGACAATGTTTTGTACAGGGAGTGGTTCGATCCAAGGGTCAAACAACCTGTTTTGCAATTAGTCATTCCACCTTCTATGAAGGAAGATTTATTTTCCCAATTGCACAAGCAAAAGTGGTCAGGTCACTTAGGTATCAAAAGAACTTTAGGGCGTATGCGTAGACGTGTGTACTGGGCAGGATATAAGGCTGATATTCACAGGTTATGTCGAGAATGTCCTGAATGTCAGAGGCGCAAGTCCCCTAATAAAAAGGCAAGACATCAACTTAAAAAGTATGCTGTAGGTCTTCCTTTAGAAAGAGTTGGTTTAGATATTCTAGGGCCATTACCAGAGAGTTCCTTGGGAAATAAATATATTTTGGTTGTGAGTGATTACTTCACAAAGTGGGTTGAGGCATATCCTATGCCCAATCAAGAAACAGTGACTATTGCAAATGTTTTGGTCAATGAGTTTATAAGTAGGTTTGGGGTACCATTACTCCTACATTCTGACCAAGGGTCCCAGTTTGAATCTAGTTTGTTCCAGGAACTTTGTTCATTGCTTGACATTGATAAGACAAGGACAACTGCCTACCATCCTCAGAGTGATGGACTAGTTGAGAGGTTTAACTTGACCTTAGAAAATATGTTGAGTAAATACATTGCTAGTGACCAGAGGGATTGGGATAGTCATCTTCCAATGTTGATGTTGGCTTATAGGTCCTCCATTCATGAATCAACAGGTCAAACACCAGCAGCTATGATGTTTGGGCGGGAGGTTACCCTACCTATAGACTTATTGTTAGGGTCATTCCCAGATCAAAAACACAGGTCATCAGATTTGCCCTATCTTCATGAGCTTAAGGAAAAATTAAAAGAAATTCATGAAATAGCACGGGAAAATTTGGAGAAATCTTGTGACAGGCAAAAGAGATTGTATGATCATCGTGCCAATGCACATAGTTACAATGTTGGGGATAGTGTTTTCTTGTTTGATCCAACTAAAAAGAAAGGTATTAGCCCAAAACTTCAATCTCGGTGGGTAGGCCCTTACTTAGTTGTTGGGAAATTATCTGATCTCCTGTACAAAATTCAGTTAAGTCCACAGTCCAAAATAAAGATTGTACATCATGATAGACTTAAGTTGGGGCATAGTAAGTCACAAAGCAGGGTTGAGACAACAGATGGAAATGTATCAAATGGGACAGATGGGGTAGCAGAATCTATTGAAAGTCCCAAGTCAAAAGTTTTAGAAACACATTGTAGTCCTAAGGCTAAATCTACAGAGTGTGTTACAACTCGTTCAGGGAGACAAGTGAAACTTCCTAAGAAGTTTGAAAATAGCATTTTATAAATGTACAGTGCATGTTTGTTTTCATTTTTATATTTTTAGAGTTCGCTTCAGTTGTCATAGGTGTAGTTTCACCACAGTCAAGAAGGATGTACTCGAGAGGCATGAGAAAGAAGATCATAGCAGATTGGCAAAGTGTGGTTTTGGCTGCACTTTCACATTTCCATTTCATAAGAAATGTTTGTTGCGTGACCACCACAAGAGGAATCATGCTGGGTTACGCCATAAGGACCCTATGATGTGTGAATCTGATAGGGGTAGGAGCAGGTCTAGGTCCCCTATTGGGGCCGCTCCTGGTGGATGTGTGACCATGTCACCTTTTCTGGGTTCACCGCCCAGGACTCCGACTATGTCAGATATTGATGAATTTGTCTTCCCTGACTTGATTGAGGAAGATCTTGATGGTAATAATAATGTCAGAGTGATGGAAGGGAGTTCACCCAAAGGTGACTTAGCTGGACCAGCCTCACCAACTCATGTGTCAATGGAATGGAAACTGGTTCCAGTTGATGTGCATAGCATGAAGCCATTGTATGGATTTTTGCCGAAGCCGTGCAAGTACACCGCATATTATTTGAAGGGTGATCCGAGATTCTACCAACAGTAACTAATGTCTAGTAATTGTATTTTATATTGTGTTTTTTTTATGAATAAAGATTTTTTTGTCATGTTGTTTTAATGTGTTTATTTTTCAGCTATGTTTGGGGACAAACCCTCTTTAGTTGGTGGGGGGTATTGTCGTGTATCGGCGATGCTGTTAATGCAAAGTTTCAACTATCGGCAACTGCCGGTAATTTTACATCGTTAATCACATTAAATCATATTAAAAGTACATTTATAACATTATGTTGGCTACTTTATTACATTTCACATACTTTTTACCTGTTTATATATCTTCATTCAATCATAGTTTGTTGTTAAAGTTTTGAAGTGGGAGGACAGGAAGTCAGCCATCTTTGCTACTGCAAGGGTTAAACATCTCAAGCTCTTGTCCAATCAGGTAAATGCCAAAGTTCAACAGGTCATTTGGGGATTTTTAATCCAATCACAAAAATGCATTTTACTGCTAGACAGTTGTTGACCCAGTTATTCCCTATAAAAGGGCCAACTTTGGGGTGTTTCTTCCTGGTTCACTTTCTCCCTAAGGAGACAGCACTTCTACAGCACTTCTGAAGCATTAAAGTCCAAAGACTGTCAAGATGCCCAGATCTGCACAAGAAGGGTAAGGTTTATTTTGTAAACTTGGGTTAGGAGTAAAAGGGGGAGGAAATTGATAGGTAAATTTCATGGATACAATTTAAACCTTTCTTCTAATATGATCTAGGGAATTAGAGGGAGGGAAGTGGCCAGCCCCAGTTATACTGGGTTGTACATATTTGTACATAGTGTTTGTTAGTTTGTTGAACCTAGAATAATTAAATAATGTGGGTTGAACTTGGTCTTTCAGGCAAATCATTCTAAATGAGAATAGACAATTCAGACAATTCATTATGTTTAAATCTTGAAGTTATAATATGAACCATTAATCAAACATTACTATTCATGTTCGAACTATATCACTACCCTCGGCACGCTACATAATGATCATCTACTATAAATTAAATATCTTCGACAATTTATGTATGCAAATTATGCCAATTTGACATGCTGATTCCATGTAGAAATTATATTATCGCCCTATAAAACGATTCTAAAAGGTTTATTGTTTTGATTTCATGTTGGTAAAATAGTTTAATAACTTAAATGCACTTGTGTCAGTTCCTATTTTAATAATGTTACCCATCATCTTTATGCCGATGACACCCAAATATACTTGCCACTTGATTCCAGCAACTTTGATTCCAGTGTTGCTGAGCTCACTGAGTGTCTTCCATTCAAAAATGGAAGGATGGTGTCAGATTAAAACTTAATTCAGAGAAGACAGAATTTACCATCATTGGCGACAGACAGGCTACGGAGTCAACTGTGCAAAAATTTCCCACCCAGTTTCTTGGAAACTCAATCTCCCTCACTAATGAAGTTAAGAATTTAGGTGTTACTTTTGATTCTGGGAACACCTTTGCCAGCCATATAACCAAAGTTTGTCATGCCTGCTACTACCAAAGATCAAAGATCTCAGACGCATTCGTAAATTCCTCAGTGTGGAGGCTGCAGCCCTGCTGGCCAACTCAATGATCAGTAGTCGAATTGACTACTGCAATTCCCTACTTTATGGTGTGAATAAATACAATGGCTAAACTCCAAAAGATTCAAAATGCCCTCTGCAGAATTGTTTTCAGACTTGATAAAACAAGCCATGTTATCCCTATCTGCAAAAACTACACTGGCTCCCCATTTCATACTGTATCCTATTCAAATATAATCTTATTACATTCAAGACTATCAAATTCTCCCAACCATCATATTTATCATCTTTAATCAAACCCAGTAGCCTTACTCATGGAAATCGGCTCTCTCTTCAGTTCATCCCAAAAAGGCCATCGGTAGGCGAGGTTTTGCAATGGCTTCTCCCACTGAATGGAACAGACTTCCACAATCGGTCCAATCTCAGAACACAATTATAGGGTTTCAAAGCCAGCTAAAGACCTACTTGTTTAGACTTACATACCCCCCACTAAATCAGGATTTTGACCTGGCATGTCCCTCGAATTTCCCTTTTTGCCTTAAGCGCATTATAAGATGTTGCATCAATTTTGCGCTATATAAATGATTCTATTCTATTGTCCGGATGGGTGTTTGGGCGGGTGGTGAGAAAAAGTTTTTCCGGCCTGTATCTTAGAAACTGTAAGGCGTAGTAAGTTGATGCTTGGTAGGGACTTTGGTAAGGGGGTGTAGATGTGCATCGTTATGTTGTGACCTTGATTTGACCTTGCCATAGTGACCTTGACCTATGAAATTTTGTCTTTGCTACATCTTGGAAGCTGTAAGGTGTAGGAAGTTTGTAGGGACATTGGTTAGGGGGTGTAGGTGTGCAACATCATAGTGTGACCTTGATTTGACCTCTGACCTTGCCATAGTATAAAAGCTTGTTCGGGCTGTATCTCAGAAACTGTTAGGCATAGGAAGTTGATACTTGGTAGGGATATTGATTGAGGCATGTAAGTGTGACCTTGATTTGACCTTTGACCTTGCTGTGGTGACTTTAAGCTATAAAATCTTGTCTGGGCTATATCTTGGGCAGGGTTTGGGTCCGAGTACATTGTACTCATGTACTCGAGTACATTTTTTCTTGTACTCGTACCCATGATCTAATGTACACTGTACTGTCTTAGTTAGAAACTCTGGTAATTATTTATTACATAAGCAAAAATAAAAAAAAGGAATAATAAGAAATCTCAATTTCTAAATCTGTAAACAAAGCAATAATAAGCAATCTCAATTTCTAAATCTATAAACTTAAAAAGTGGCAAGGTTAAGCATTTTTTGTTGAAAAGTTTTACTTGAGAAATTCATTTGGTTAGCTATTCCTCAATTAACAGTATAATGTGTGTATGTATATGTTTTTCTTTAGTTTACAACCAGAAAATTACCTGGTGTAAACATCAGTTAAGAACTCGATCAAACAGGCCTATGTATTGAGGTGTTTTTAGCAAAGAGCCATCATACAAATTGTAATTTGCATTATGTTTATTGTAATGTCTATGTTGGGGGATTAGCTTAACATAAACACATGTCTTCTTCAGTATTATGTAAAATTATAATCAAGAAGTCAAATATTTGTGAAGTGATCTACTCAAAAAAAAACCATCCTAAAAACCCCACCATAAAAACCCCACTGTTTTTAGACAACCCTAAAAAACCACCCTTAAAATTGACAGGGGCTTAAAAACCCACCCTGTTCATTTCTGAATAAAGTTTCTTAGAATAGCTTTGTCTTCCATAAAAAATAGTGTCTCATTTTATACTATTTCACGTAAATTAAAAAAAAGTATCTTTTGAAAATTTATTATGGAATAATTGTGGACTTTTACAGATTTAAAAATGGCTTGAAAACTCATTATAACTTGGATAATGCCATTAAAGTAGATTATTATTTCATTGCGTTAATACATCTTACCTAACAGACGATCGCTATTGTCCGGCGCCAGCCGGTCCCGCCAAACGCCAGAAAAAGACATCCTGAGTTTCACCTCCGGCCGGACCGGTACACTCCAATCCACTCGCCAGGTGGCCTAGTTCCTGCTTTATTCGCCAGAGGGACGTGACGTCATAGCATCTTTTTCGTTTGGCGCAATTTGAAAAGTTGTAATTTTCTTCTTACTTTTTTCATTTGTGGATATTTCTTATAATCTTATTTGTGTGTACCTGAAGTTTTGTCATCGAATACTTATATCATCATGGCATCTCCAGGACAAGGGAAAGGAGCCTGCGGGCATATAATGGCGTCTTTTGACCATCATTCACGTTGTGCTCGCTGCAGGGACAAAAGTTTAGGGGAGGACCCTTGTGTGTTGAAACTACCCTGTGAGTATTGCGAAGTGCTAACCCCAGAACAGGTTATCCAGTTGGCTACACCAACTTATAAACTACGTAAAGAAAAAGCAAAGAGTAAAGACACTCACATTGATCCTTCTACTGTTACTGTGGTAGCCCAAGTCGAATCTCAGGACTCTGAACCTGTTATTTCCTCTCACAACACGTCTGTAGACCTTGCTCTGCCACAACCTACCTTCCGTAAGGAACTTCAAGAGCTTGATGAAAAGTGGGCTGTACGCATGGCTCGTTTAGAAGCACTCTTAACCATTGGACAACGTCCTTCGCAGCCATCTTTCTCACTGGTGAAGGCACCGGTCACTCACAAGCCTCCATCTGGGGTTTTGTCTCACAACCCTTTCCTTCTACCATCTGTTCCTTCCGGCCAGGCCGGTCCGGCCTTTGGCCCGGATAGAACTCTGACAATTACTGCTACTACTTCTTCCTCTGTGGACATGGTCTCTCCACTGGAGAATTTGTACCAGGATCCGGAACTGGTTTTTGCTGAACCTGCTTCTTCCGGTCCGGTGGCTTCATTGGAACAGTGTGCTGAAACTCTTCCGGTATCTACCCGGGATATGATTCAACCGGAACAAGTGGAAGAGGGAGAATTGTCCGAACTAGAGGATCAGCCGGACGTTATTGACACTGAGACTGAGCACGCGATAAGTGAAGATCAAAATTATCGTGAAACTGTAAGAGGAGTCAGAGCGTTCATGGGTTGGTCTCACATCCCAGATCTTGAATACTCGCCTACTACTCGTGCTGATAATCCCTGGGTAGGGCACAGATCTCAGCCGGTAGGAAAAGTATCTGTTCTACTTCCGCCAGAAGACTGGCTGTGCAAGAAGTTAGAGAACCTTAACCTTGTGCTTATAGAAGGATACCCTTCCAAATCTTCAGAGCCTGGAGGGTTACACATGGACCAGTATCTCCGTCCCCCGAAATCTCAGAGTAGATGGTACAGTATACACCCGGCCGAATCCAAAGACTTTACCAGACCTGGAAAGTACGTTACTACATGGCCCAATGATGCCGCAAAACTGAACAATGCTTTTACAAGAATTGCCAAGTCTTCTTCTGTGTCAGCTCAACCGCCTTCACGCCCCATTGCCCAGGATACCCTCAGGAAGTGGGAGAAGGCGGCTAAGGAATCGAGTTATATATGCAACCAGTCCGCTGGGTTCAACCGTTGCATTACCAAGATACAAGACAGTGTCCAGGAACAGCTGAAGATTTTACAAGCAGAATTGGGCAAGGGTAAATCTTCAACCAAGGCTCAGTCGGCATTGGACGAGTTACATTACTTGACTTTGTTCAATCAAAATGTGAGTTTTGCGGTAGGAAAATCACTCCAACATCTCTCGGACTTCACCTTTGTCCAGATGGCCAATTTAACTTTAGTCCGCAGAGACTCATACTTGGAGCATTTAAAGACAGGAGTAAAACCGGACACGTTTTCCGCCTTGAGAAATTGCACTCATGCTTTATTTCCAGACGCTGTCATCCGCAAAGCGGAAGATGAAATTCAGCAATTTGAAACCATAAAGCGTACCAACCAGCCCAGTCCGGGCCGCGGTGGGTTCGCTGGTAACCATAAAAAGCAAAATAGATTCCAACCTTACCCCACTAGTTGGAAACAAGGACAGGAAACTCAAACCGGTGCATCCGCAGGAAAAGACATGCCCGCCTGGAAGTCCTTTGGAGGACGTGGCAGGTCTAGAGGCAGAGGAAGGGGAGGTCAGCCCGGTCGCAGCACCTGCCCTCCTAGGGATCAAGGGCAGTATAAATGACAATTATTGTGTACCAAGCCCAGTGCCGGTGGCCCGGTCAGAGATAGATGTCATAAGTGTAAAAAGACAAAACTTTTCTGTGTCTGTTCGACAACCTGTGTTTTGTCCTGTTGCCAGTCCTGTACCTTTTGTCTTAAATGTAAGAGGGCAGTCACAAAAGAAAGACGGAAGTCCCTCGTCAAAAGTGAAACAAGAAATAAATTTTGTCAAAAAGCTTTTTCTGTAGATCATTGCGTTTTTGCCCCCATTGCTCCAAATGCCCACAATGTTGTCAATGCTCATCTGATAGGGGCACGTCTGTAAAAATTTTGGCAGAAGTGGTCCCTCCTGGGTGCAAATCCGAGGGTAGTATCCATTTTGAAGGATGGCTACATTCTCCCGTTCAAAATCAGACCTCCTCTGGTAAGGGATCCTTTGATAGTCAGTGGTTATGCAAACCCCCTCAGGAACCTCTACCTGAAGGAAGCTTTGCAGGCCTTACTGCAAAAGGAGGCGGTAGAGATGGTGAGGGTTCGAACATCTCTAGCCTTCTTCAACCGACTGTTCATAGTTCCAAAACCAAACCAAAAATGGCGACCAATCTTGGACCTCAGTGCTCTAAATAAATTTTTGAGCGTAAAAACATTCAAAATGAAAACCCCAGAAACAATTCGGATTTCCTTGCAACAGGGGGAATGGGTGACATCGCTGGATTTCAGCGACGCCTATTTCCACATTCCAGTCCATGTGAAGTCCCGGAATATCTCAGGTTCCATTTCCAAAATCAGTCCTATCAGTTCCGGGCTCTTCCCTTTGGCCTCTCCACAGCTCTGATGGAGTTCACTTGTGTGGTCAAAGAGGTCAAGTTAATGGCTCAATCCCGGGGTATAAGGATCCACCAGTACCTAGACGACTGGTTGATTCGAGCCCCTACCAAAGAATCCTGCCACCAGGGCACTCAATCCCTCCTCGCCCTTTGCCAGGAGTTGGGTTGGATAGTTAACCTACAAAAGTCAGAACTAGAACAGACTTTCGAGTTTGTGGGTTACAAGTACGATCTCTCCCAGGGACTGGTCTTACCGACCCAGAACCGGTGGGAGTCGATCCTCCAAAAGTTGGAATCCATCCTATCCAAGCCAAGTTGCCGAGTCAGGAAATTTATGTCCCTGATAGGCCTGCTTACAGCGACGGAAAAACAGGTTCCCCTGGAGAGACTCCACATGAGACCCATCCAGTGGCACCTAAAACGACATTGGAGAGTTCCGGAATCCCTGGAAAAGGAGATTCCTGTTCCAAGGTCACTTCACCCACACCTTCTATGGTGGACCAAGGAGACAAATGTCTTGACAGGACAGCCTTTACATCCTTTGAGTCATGCCGTTCAAATCTTTACAGACGCCTCAAAAGAAGGCTGGGGGCTTACTTAGGAGACGTCACAGCAAGAGGCATTTGGTCAGTTCCAGAAAGTCATCTTCACATAAATTTCCTGGAATTAAAAGCTGTCCTACTAGCCTTGAAAAGATTCCAGCCCTTGGTACAAGGCAAAGTAGTTCTAGTTGCCACAGACAACACCACAGTTGTGGCATACATCAACAAGGAAGGAGGTATGAGGTCAGGCTCACTTTGTGCCCTTCTATGGCGACTCCTGTGTTGGTGCAATCTGAGACAGGTAGTCCTAAGGGCCAGACACATCCCTGGTTGTCTGAATGTGATTGCAGACAAATTGTCTCGTCAAGACCAAGTCATTCAGACAGAATGGTCACTTCACCAGGGGGTCTTCGACCTCCTGGTTCAGACCTGGCACCGTCCCCAGGTGGACATGTTTGCAACAAAGTACAATTGCAAGCTAGCCCAGTATGTGTCTCCAGTGCTGGACCCCAGTGCTTGGGCAGTGGACGCCTTAACAGTCTCTTGGGAAGACCTGGACATGTATGTTTTTCCCCCAGTATCGTTACTGGGCAAGGTGGTCAGCAAACTGTCGGACCATCTTTACAAGAGAGTGATTCTCATAGCTCCGGGTTGGCCCAACATGCCATGGTTCTGGGACCTGGTGGAACTGTCGTCTCAGATCCCGCTTTGCCTACCCAGTCATCCCGACCTAGTGACACAGCCATTCAACAAGGCGCGTCACAGGAATCTGACCAATCTAAACATACACGCCTGGCTCCTAGAGCCGAGGCTATCAAGGAGCAAGGGTTCTCTAGCCCAGTGGCGTCACGAATTGAGGCTCCTCAAAGAAGTTCAACCAGAACAGTCTTTGAGGCAAAGTGGGCCGTTTTTGTCAGATGGTGTGAATCAAGTCAGGTGGACTTCAGGTCTCCATCTGTCAAACAGATAGCAGATTTTCTCCTACATTTGTTCCAGGAGAAGAATCTCCAACCCAGTACCATTGATGGTTACAGATCAGCCATTGCAGACAAATTGGGCAATTCTTCTTTGAATGTGAGCAAAGATGAAAACTTAACTCGCCTTTTGGACAGTTTTCACAGAGATAGACCAAAGGGTAGGCGAGGAATTCCTTCATGGAATCTCTCTCTGGTTTTACATCAGCTCACCAAAGCTCCATTTGAGCCTCTCAGAACGGCCTCATTAAAACATCTGACCTTTAAAACGGTGTTCCTCCTCACTCTGGGTTCTGGAAAGCGTAGGAGTGAAATACACACTTGGCTGAACAAAAATATTAGACACCAAGCTGACTGGTCAAAGGTGTCCCTTTACCCTTCACCAAGTTTTTTGGCTAAGAATCACTTAGCAAAAGAGGGGCCAGAGTGCGTGGCTCCAGTGGTTATACCAGCCCTGGCTCCTACTCTGGACAAATCCTTGAAGGAAGACGGGTCACTCTGCCCAGTTAGAGCTTTGCGCTACTATCTGGACAAAACTCAAGATCTCAGACAAGGAAAGGAGCTGGTTTTTTTCTACTTCAAAAAGGGTTTCACGAAGGATATTTCTCCTGCTACGATCTCGTCTTGGATCAAGCAGACGGTTATCCTTTGCTACGATCTATCAGATCAGGAGTCTCTAACCCTTCATCAGGTGAAGGCGCATGACGTTAGAGCCTTCGCGGCTTCAAAAGCCTTTCAGGGTGGCATCTCGCTAGACCAGATCTTAGCTGCATGCCACTGGAAGTCCCACAACACCTTTACTCAATTCTACCTTAAAGATGTGGTGTGGGCAGATTCGGAGCTTTTTCACTTAGGTCCAGTGGTGGCTGCACAGCAGATCCACCAATGAACCTTCTAGGCTCCTATTTTGTAAATAATGTACATAATAGTTAAGGTTTTCTACTAGGTTGCCTGAGGCAATGAGTATGAGACCATTATTCCACTCTTACAGGCTAAATGGAATCTCTAGGACTGAACTATTCTCTCTTCCTCCTCTCAGAGCAGAAAAAAGGGGGGGGAAGTGGCACTGCTCGGTAACTTAAGGAGCAGTCTTTGAGCTTCTTTATCAGCCGGGCCAGAGGTTACGTGCCTATTTATAGAGTTCCTTCTAGTCCTGAGGAAGCTGCCCCCCTTCCACTGGGTAGTTATTCTAGCTATCGTCTGTTAGGTAAGATGTATTAACGCAATGAAATTGCAAATTTTAATTAGTAAATTAAATTTTTATTAGTTAATACCTTACCTAACAGATGGGAGATTCCCACCCGGCCTTCTCCGCTTTTCAGCTTCAATTAACCTAACTTGGGACGAAAAAGATGCTATGACGTCACGTCCCTCTGGCGAATAAAGCAGGAACTAGGCCACCTGGCGAGTGGATTGGAGTGTACCGGTCCGGCCGGAGGTGAAACTCAGGACGTCTTTTTCTGGCGTTTGGCGGGACCGGCTGGCGCCGGACAATAGCTATCGTCTGTTAGGTAAGGTATTAACTAATAAAAATGTAATTTAATAATTAAAATTTGCAATTTTATTGTATACACTGGAGGCATCCGGTCAATACTTTGGTTTAGTGGCATTAACGCTCTCAGAGGAAAACTACACCAGCTAGGTTCACCAGGATAAATTTGCAGGATATCTTCATTGGGGCTAAGCTTCTCTGGGACTGAAATTAGCCTGATTCTAAAAAACAAGATGGTCACCGTTGGCATTTCTTGAAAATTATCTACATTTTCTACTGGCCGTTTCTCATAGGTAGAAGATTGAATCTCATCATAGGTGGTATGTATGACAGATATACATGTCCTCTACAACCTTGCAGGCATTTGACCTTGTAGCTCTTAATTCAAGGTCATCCATGGAGTGCCAAAGTACACCACATAGCGGACTTTCAAAGTGCCTATATCTCCCTTATTATTGGCCCAAGAGGTTTGCAATGTGAAACCAAGCTATAGGAAATCATGGGCTGGGAATCTTTTGGTGTGGTCAGATTTGTCCATGGACCCCTCCTTCAAGGTCAAACGAGGATAGGCAAACTTAAAAGTGCTTATAACTCGCTTATTATTGGTCCTAGAAGTTTGGGATGGTAAACCAACCTATAGGAAATCATGGGCTGGGAATCTTTTGTTGTGGTCAGATTTTACCTTGGGCCCCTCCTTCAAGGTCAAACGAGGATAGCCAAACATAAAAGTGCTTATAGCTCGCTTATTGTTGGTCCTAGAGGTTTGGGATGGTAACCCAGCATATAGGAAATCACGGACTGGGAATCTTCTGGTGTAGACGGATTTAACCTTGGGCCCTCCTTCTAGGCCAAACGATGATAGCCAAAGTTAAAAGTGCTTATAACTAGGTTATTATTGGTCATAGATGATTGCGATGGTAAACCATTTTATTGCGCTGCAATAGCTTACCATGTGGAACTGAATGCTGATCTCGGGAAGCCGCAGGCCGCCAACAATGTCTAAGAAAAATAGACATTGATAGTTGACTGTAGCCTCAGGTTGTCTTCTCGAGCAACTCTTGGAGATTTGTCTCCTTTTCTCGTTGGCCGCGCGATTTGGAAGCTTCTGTTATTTGTTATTTATTGCGCTAGCTACAATAGCTTACCATGTGGAACTGAATACTGATCTCGGGAGGTGGCAGGCCCCGGCCAATGTATAAGAAAAAGACATTTCGAGATTCGTCTTCTTTTCTCGTTGGCCCACATTGTTAAGTCCTGCATTTTATTGCAAAGAAAAGATCTCTATTTTACAAGGATATGCTTGTCGTAGGATACTGAAGCTACATCAGTTTCATTATTTAAATTATAGAATCTTAATCTTGTGACATTTCACAGAACAGATAAGTATTTTTAACATACTTCACAACTGAAAATCCACTTCCGGGTTAACAATGACTCATGTATGTGGCTTTTATACAGGATATATATTCCTGTCGAAATAAAATAAAATATTTAAGCCCTATCTGCTTCATTATCTGACCATTTTAAGGGCTTAAAATATATTAAGCACAAACGAGTCCTTGTTAAAAATCATCGGAAAGGTCATTTTCAACCCCACTCCAGGGGACGGGGGCGTGGAAACCCCTCCCCCTAATGACTCCTCAAAAGCCTCCCTCAGTCCACCAGTAGGAGGTCACCTCCATTCTTTCAGAAGAGACTGGCAAACAAACAACTGTTCATACAATGTGTTAAACATTATCACCAATGGTTACATTCTGCCATTCATTTCAAAACCAAATCTTGCCAGAATTCCTCTGATTCAGTCAGAATACAAGGCCCTTCAAAAAGACCAATCACTGGCCAATTGTATGCAGTCTCTCCTGTGAAAGAATGCAATAGAAAGAGTGGAAATGTAAAATCTCAGGTTTTACAGTCACCTGTTCCAAGTCTCCAAGCCTCACCAAAGGTGGAGGCCAGTAATAGACTTAAGCAGGCTCAACACTTTTCTACTTGTAGAAAGATTTAAAATGGAAACTTCAGAGTCCATCAGGACCTCCCTGATTCCAGGGGAATGGGTATCGTCGATAGACCTATCAGACTCTTACCTTCACATCCCCATCCACCCAAACTCGAGGAAATATCTGAAGATGGCAGTTTGAACCCTGGACCAACCCTATGTGGGAGGAAGTTGGTAGTTGCTTACCAATGCTCACTGTTTACACTGGAGAATCTTGGGCAACCAATATGTACTGGTTTCCTCCATCATCTAAACATCTATCATGGTATAAGCCTATACATGTTGATTTAGATTTATTTTTTGTTTTATGTGGCATTCAACAGCCAGGGTCATATTGCGATAGGTAGTTTATGAGTGGAGAAATCAGTGCATACTAGGTGGTCAAGATTCTGCACTGTAAACCAATGGGGATCGCCAAGTAACTACCAACTTTCCAACATGAAGTGCCCAGGTCAAGATTCCAACTGGCGACCTCAGAAGTTGAAGGCAAGCACTCCAACCGCTACACCACCGAGCCCTAATGAAAACTAAGTTTTATTGCATTAATAACATCCTATCCAATGGACACTTGCTAATCCAGTTGGGGCAGACTGGCCCACCAAACATCAGAAAAAGACGTCCTGTGTTTCCACTGGCCAGCCGGTCCCAGTCCTGTGCACTCACCAGGTGGTGCATCGTACTTCCTATCTAGACAGTGTGACGTAGCATCTTTTTCGTTTGGTGCATATTCAGGGCACACAGAATTTTGTGAGAATGATAATATTTTGAAGGACTTTGTGAGAATACTTTTCATCAGAAATTAGTGTTAATGGATACTTGAGAGTTTATAGATGAACATGGCTTCACCAGGTAAAAAGCGTGGTGGTTGTGGCCACTTGATGGCTGGTTTTGACTCATTCATTTTGCGTGCGGTGCTGCGATAAGGGGAAGGGACAGGACCCCTGTGTTGAGAAGCCAGAGTCAGCTTGTTAGTTTTGTGACATTTTAACTTCTGACCAACGGGCAGAACTTTCAACACCATCTTATAAGCTCAAGAAAGAGAAACGGGAAGCTAAATCTACATCAACTCCCAGTAAAGCAGTTCAGTCAGCCACTCTCAGTCCCACCATTATGGACCCGGCACATGTGTCAGTAGTGGGGGTTGTGGCTGGCCAGGGCACCTTTAGGTCACCTGGTTTGAGAGCACCACCTGGGAAGAAGAAACTAGACGACAAGAAATCTAAGTCGGATAAGCCCACCAAATCTTCATCTAACTGACCAACTTCTGCTTCTACCGACCACACATTTGAAGAACAAGACCAGAAATGGTCGAACCGGTTTAACTGGCTAGAGGCATTACTGTTAGCTAAAATTTTGGACTGACCACAACAAGAACTGACCTTCAGCACTATCAAGGTGGCACCGACCCACTCTCCACCAGCTAATGTGGGTAGGAAGGAACCTTTAATCAAACCTACAGGCCAGTCTTCTCAGCATTCTGACCGACCTGCTACGTCTGAAATTATTGGTACCGACCCTACAACAAGATCTAGCTCTGAGCAACCTCTGTCTTCAGACCGACCAAGAGTTACCGACCAGACTGTCACTCCAGTTCATCAGAAGCCTTCCACCAGCAGTTTTGAACTGACCAGAAGGGACATGTCTGACAGTGAATTGGAGTCTGACAGTATTATATCTGACAGGCCACCTGACAGGATATTTATGTGGAAGGAGAGCTGTCTGACGACGAGGATGCTACTATAACCGACCCCGACCAAGCCCTCTCGGAGGAACAGACCTACAGGGAGACCATGAGAAGGATTAGGTCATTCATGGGGTGGACGCATATCCCAGACATTGACTCCAGCGCTGACAAGTTGGACAACAATCCCTTTGCTGGCCCCAAGAAAACTGAACTTGACATTAATGGAAGGTTACCCTTCTCGCAGCTCGGAGGCAGTGGGTCTCCAGTGAGATCAATTTGTAAAGCCGGCCAGATCACAGGCAAAATAGTACAGGTTTCTTCATGGAATACAGACTCGTGTAAACTTAACAGCATAATCTCAGCACAATCTCAGGATTGCCAGAAAGGCCGGAATCGCCTCAAACCCTCCCCAGTCGTGTCCTATCTCACAGGAAAGTCTACATAAATCGGAGAAGTCAGCCAGAGTCTTCAGTTATCTGCAATCAAGCAGCTGGTTTTAATCGTCTCCTGAAAGTTCAACAGAACATGCAGTCCCAGCTGAAAGCTATTAGAATGAAAACAAAGGCAATTCCACCTCCAAGGTTGCGACTGCCACCGACGAAATGCAGTACTTGTTGGACTTCAGTTCAAGTATTTGTCAGGCAATGGTCAAGTTGATGGAACATCTGATGGGTTTTGTTTTTGTAAATATGGCCAATCTGACTTAAATCAGAAAGCACTCTTGTCATATCTGAAAAGTGGGATTAAAGCTGACACACTGGCTGCTCTGCATACTGCCCCCTTGCATTTGAACACCCTGTTTCCAGACAGTGTTGTAAAACAGGCAGAGGAAGATATTGCCAACTTTGACTAGGAAAGCTCTGGCTCAGTTTATAAGAAAGGTCTGTACCATCACTTTATAAGAAAGGTCGGACAAGAGGTTGGGTAACAGAAAACGGGACAGTCCAGCATGGAAGAACATCTCTTCACATGGTCAGAATAGAAGGGGCAAAGGGAAACACCAATATTCATCCCGACCAGCCAAGGGCCAGCAGTCGTACAAATGACAATTACTGTGTAAACAAGTTACAGAAACAACTGCTGGCTAGGAGCCCAGTTTCAAAATACAGACAGACAATGAACACTTTTGTAAACTCAAATGTTGTAAAAGTTTTACATACTGCGCGTGGGCATTCCCAAAAGAAAGAAATAAGTCCCGGGTCAGCAGGTTGTTATTATCACAAAAAGTGCAAATTAAAATATGTGAAAGGTGTTTCTTGTGTCACTCAATTGTCTTGTGTAAAACCTGTAACAAATGTAACAACTGCTGCTCCAAATCTGCCTGTAGGGGTGTGACTTCAAAACTTTTGGTAAACTTGGCTGGATCTGGGTGCCGGTCCGAAAGTAGTTCAAATCCTAAAAGAAGGTTACATCCTCCCCTTTTGGATCCGGCCAAACATGAAAAGGTCACCAAATATTATAAGCTGCTATGTCAATCCCTGAAGGAACCTCTACCTGTTGGAGGCATTGCAGCAGTAGAGCTGGTGACCCACCAAAAATCACTGGGGTTTTTCAACAGACTAATTTTAGTGCCCAAACCAAACAGCAAGTGGAGACGCATTCTAGATCTGAGCAATTTAAATCAATTTCTCAAGGCTCAAAAATTCAAAATGGAGACACGGGAAACTATCAGGACCTCTCTCCTATAAAGGGAGTGGGTGACCTCAATAGACTTCAAGGACGCCTACTTCTATATACCATCACAGGAACAATCCAGGAAATATCTGGATTTCAGGTCCAGGGCAAAACGTACCGGTTCAAAACACTGCTGTTTGGTTTGTCCACAGCCCCCATGGAGTTCACTGTAATAACCAAGGAAGTAAAACTGATGGTCATACACAAGGATATAAGAATCTACCAGCACCTAGATGACTGATTGGTGAGAGCCAAATCCTACCAGGTTTGTCTCCAGCATACACAGGATCTAGTAAAAATGTGCCAACAACTGGGTTGGCTGGTGAACTTTAAAAAATACCAGCTTGTCCAGTCTTGCAATTCATGTCCTTGATAGGCCTACTAACAGCCACAGAGAAACAAATTCACCTAGGTCGACTGCATATGAAACCTATACAGTGGCATCTCAAAAACAACTGGAGGGTACTGGAAACACTAGAAAAAGTGATCACAAGTCCCAGGTCCTTGCACCCCCACCAACAATGGTGGCTGGAGGAAGACAATGTGTTCCAAGGTCAACCATTACACCCAATAAACCATGCTCTGCAAATATTTACAGATGCATCAAAAGAAGGGTGGGGCGCTCACTTAAACGAGCACACTGCAAGAGGAACCTGGTCCCTTCCGGAAAGAAAGTTGCATATAAACTAGCTGGAACTCAAAGCAGTGTTTCTAGCTTTAAAAGAGTTCCAAGACCTCTGCTCAGACAAGATAGTGCTATTATCAACCGGCAACACCACAGTGGAAACAAGGAAGAAGGCATGAGGTTGGGCCCACTTTGTGCCCTGCTATGGAGAATCTTGACCTGGTGTACCAGAAAACAATGACTAAAAGCCTGACACATTCCAGGCTGGCTGAACGTGGTAGCAGACAAGTTATCAAGACTGGGCCAAACCATTCAGACAGAATGGTCATTCCTTGCAGAGGTTTTCCAAATATACAGCAGGTGGCACCGGCCCCAAATAGACCTTTTTGCCATGAGGTTCAACAACAAATTGCCTCTGTGTCACCGGTACCCGATCCCCTGTCCATAGTAGTGTATGCACTCTGTCTGCCATAGGAGGATCTGGATGCATACACCTTCCCACCAGGAGCCATATTGGGCAAAGTGGTGAAGTTGTAAAACTCCCCATGCAAGAGAATCATTCTGATTGCTCCGGGGTGGCCCAACATGCCCTGGTTTTGAATCTGATGGCCATGTCCAGCCAGATTCCACTGAGTCTGCCCAATCTACCCAACCAATTGATGTAGCCCTTCAATCGGATCCCTCACAGAAATCTGACAAATCTAAATCAAGGAACAGGGCTTCTCCAAGACAGTGGCAGCAAGCATTGAGGCTTCTCAACGGGGGATCAACAAGATCAGTCTATGACGTAAAGTGGGCCATTTTTACAAAGTGGTGCCTCACTAATCAGGTGGACTTCAGGGCACCTCCTGTAAAGTCAGTGGCTGATTTCCTTATGTACCTGTTTCAGGACAGGAAGTTACAGCCGAGCACCATTGGTTACAGGTCAGCCATTGCTGAAAAACTGGGAAATTCACCCATTAATATCAGCAAGGATGAAAATCTCGCCCATCTCTTGGATAATTTCCACAGAGACAGACCCAAAGGCAAGAGGGGAATCCCCTCCTGGAACCTCTCCATGGTGTTGCACCAGCTGACAAAGGCTCCATTTGAACCGATTAAAGAGGCCTCCTTGAAGCATTTAACCTTCAAGACAGTTTTCCTCTTGGCCCTTGGGTCGGCCAAGCTTAGAAGTGAGATGCATGCTTGGCAAAACAGAAACATTAGACACCAATCTGAATGGTCAAAGGTATCCCTGTACCCATCACCCAGCTTTCTTTCCAAGAAGCAGCTCGCCAAAGTCCAGACAGTGTGGCCCCAGTGGTTATACTAGCCCTGTCTGACAGGTCCCTCTGTCCGGTCAGAGTATTGCGCTACTTTCTGGACAGGACCTCAGACATCAGGCAGAATAAGTTGTTTTTGTCTCCTTGTCTCGCAGAATTTACATCAGGTTAAAAGCCCATGATGTCAGGGCTTTTGCTGCTTCTAAGGCCTTCCAGTCGGGAGTCTCCTATCCTATCAGCCTGTCACTGGAAGTCACATAATACCTTCACACAATTTTATCTGAAGGATGTGGCCTGGGCTGATTCAGAACTCTACCACCTGGGACCCGTGGTAGCTGCACAGCAGATTCACCAATAATCCAGGATATAGAGGAGATGTGTACATATGTAAATAGTTGTACATACATATGAAAAAAGCTATCAAACCAATCCAAAAAAAAACTCGGGATGTCCTTCCTTTAGGAGGTTTATTCTTACTTCTTATGGGACTGAACTCATCCTTCTCTTCCCCTACCTCAGAGCAGGTCTGTTTAAAAGGGGGGCAAGGTCGGTATAGCTATGGGTAACCAGCTGCTGGTAACTGGCCATGGCCATCAGGGTCTCCTGACCTCAAGGTCAACCTAGGCCTGGAGGCCTTTGTTAGTTTGTTTATAAGTTCACTTAGATCCCTAGTAACTTAACCGCCAACCAAGTGGTAGTTATTCAGCAATTATCCATTAGATAGGATGTCTTAATGCAATAAAATTGCAAATTTAACTAGACCAAGGACGCATCTGTGGCCAGATGCAAGATGTGTCCACCGGAAAAGGCTAACTTACATAGTTTAGAAGATAAACAGCATTTTTCAATAATAAGCAAGTTGAAAGCACTTTTAAGTTTGGCTACCTTCATTTGACCTTGAAGGAGCACGTCTGAGTGATAAAGTATTGGTCTATGTACTCTAAGTTCATCGTATAATCATGTGGATTAGGTTTGTACTTCAATGAATCTCACTTTTGAGTGATATGACATAGGCATGTACATACTAACTTCACCATTTCCATTATATGGATTAGGTCTGTACTTCGAGAAATTTCACGTGTGAGAAGGCATAGATCTGCGCTTGCTAACTTTATCATATCTGGTATATAGATTAGGTCTGTATTTCAATAAGTCTCACCTCTGAGGGATAACGCATATGTTTGTTTACTCTAAATTTGTCATATCCTCCATATGGATTAGGTCTGTACTTCAATAAATCTTACACCTGAGTGATAAATCATAGGTCTGTGTACTCTAGGTTCATCATATGGATTAGGTCTGTACTTAAATGAATCTCACTTTTGAGTGATATGGCATAGGCCTGTACATGCTAAGCTCACCATATCCACTACAGGGATTAGGTCTGGACTTCAATAAATTTCACATCTGCGTGATGAGCCATAGATCTGTGCAGGCTAACTCTGTCACATATATATATATAGAGAGAGATTAGGTCTGTACTTCAATAAGTCTCGCATCTGAGTGATATATCAGCAACATAAATTAGGTCTGCCTCTCAATAAGTCTGACATCTGAGTGATAAGGCATAGGTTTGTGCATGCCAAGTTTGTCCTCCACTATATGCATTTGGTCTGTATTTCAACAAATGTGATGTTTGTGTGATATATCACAGGTCCCCAGATAACATTCCACTGGTGGCCCGACATTGTATGGTCAACAGATTTTGCCATCGTTGACCCACCGGGGCTTTTTGGTTGTATAATCAGCAGTTTTTCACCATCGGGCCAACAGTAGTTTTCCAACCCATCTTCTTGTCTGTAGAATTTGCCATCAGTGGGCCAACAGTGATTTTTATTCAATATGGCGATGAACAATGATAATGGAATTTGGGGAAACTTAGTAAAATTTTATTCATTAGTGTGTGTCCAATAATGAAATATTAGTGAGCCCACAATATTTAACTCACTATATAACAATTTTAGACATACAAATAAATTTACAATACAAAAGTTATCATTGGACATATTATTATTTTATCAATGAATTATGGATTTTCACCAGAGGACTCCCATCCACCATTGTTTATGTACAACTGATTACATCATTGATCATGTGACTTATCATTGATTTCCTTAACTGAGATCTGCCCCAAACCTGTCAATCATTTGCCTCATCCACATATGGCCACAACTGTAGGCTGCAATCTGATTGGCTGATGCTATTGCAGAATTTCAACAAGTATACTGCCACAGGTGGGCCAATGATGGTGCAACAGAAAAAAAGATGGCAGCCCACCAGTGGGCCAACAGTGGACTGACATATGGGTCTGTGTATGCTAAGTTCGTCATATCCAGTATATAGATTAAGTCTGTACATCAATAACACACTCACACCTAAATGATATGGTCTGTGTATTCTAAGTTTGCATATCCAGGATTAAGTATGTGCTTTAATGAATATGGCACACATTGGTGCACTGTAAATTGACATATTAGTTTAGGGAATATGTCTGTGCACGGTCATTAAAATCATACTTCGGAGGAGTATTGGATAGGTTTTTCAACTCTTAAGTTTATTACACATAGTTTATGGCAATTTAAATCTCTCTTTAATCTTTATGTACTTACATTTGATCACTGTGGAGATAGCAATTTCAGTGATTTAATTTTTAGTTTAATATCAAGTTTAAAATATAGAAATATTTATTTAATAGTAAAATATTTTCGAAAATCTTACATTGGTTAGCATGAAGTGTACAAAATGTTCACGAAATAAGTTGATTTGTTTGTTGAAAATAAATTGTCTTTTTTTCCTTTTATGAGACATCAATGTATTGTTTTATATTTTATAAATAGTGTCAGAATTATTCTTTTTCACCTTAAGTCAATAATTTTGATTTCATTTCAGGACAACCTATAGAACATAAATTTCTGAAATCACTGTGCCCCTTAATGTATTAAGACATATTTCAAAGCCTTTACTTGTTACTATGTCCCAGTAAACATTACAAACGTTTATAAACGTTTAGTAAACCTATAAACGTTTTTTAAACCAAATATAAACCTAAATATTAACAATTATTCAATATCATAGGTTTATAAACGTTTCAGCAACATTAGTTTGGTTTATAAACATTTATAAACGTTTATACATAAATGTTTATGCATAGACGTTTATAAACGTTTATACATAGACGTTTATAAATGTTTTTAAACATTTACAAAGAGTGAAGAATATCTTAACCTCGCTTTCATTTGGGATGATGACATCAGCACAGCCATTTTGAGAGAAACTGGAGAAATATTTCTGTTACTATATCTTGCTGCATCACTGTTCTTTGAAGCCATCATTATATTCTAAGTAAAGATATAAAAGTATATAATATCATCAAATTATATACTTTTATGTATTTACTTAGAATGTAATGATGGCTTCAAACAACAGTGATACAGCAAGATATACTTACAGAAATATTTCTCCAGATTTTAAACACATGTACAAACGTCTATAAACATGTATGTATATAAACGTTTATAAACGTTTATATATAAACGTTTATAATTGGTTCAAGGCATGCAAATCTGTCTGTTCGTCTGTTTGTTAGAGCCATTGCAAGGGAGGTACCTCCACCAAAAGTATGAAAATCTCGACACTTTATCACAATTTTCTTATTGACTATTGCAGGGATTTCTCTCATATTTTGCATACATGTACTAAGCCACAAGTAGATTCCCTTGTGAGAGTATCAGACCTGGATCTGTCTTTATTTTATTAATTTTTAAATAATTTTAATGCATTAAATTTCAAGAAATCATGCACTAGATCACTTATTTTCTCACTGACTATTGCAGGGATTTCTCTTATCTTCCTTATATGTGCTAAGCCACTAGTAGATTCCCTTGTCTGAGTATCAGGCCTTTATCTTTTTAAATTATTTTTTATGAAATTTGTAATTAATTTTTTATGCATCAAAATTCCTGAAATCATGCACTAAATCACCTATAACTTGAAAAGTATTGCATTTAGAGTATTTTGCTAAAATATGTTATTTAGCTACTTTTTCCATAGCTACATCATGGTGAGTAACTTGGTTGTCTACCCCAATATCTAAGTGAGTAATGGCTACTTTCTGACTTTTCAGTACCTTCCATTATGAGTAAAATGACTTATAACTTGAAAACTATTACATTTAGAGAATTCTGTATAAATGTGTTATTCAGCTACTTTTGGGTCAACTATAACATAGTGAAATTTCAGACCTGTATGTCATGGCATAGCGGAGTAATAGCTATTTTAAGCTTCTCACTATTGAGTAAATCAGTTGTAACTTGAAAACTTTTGCATTTAAGAGTATTTTCTTTAAATATATTGTGCATGTACTTTTAGGTCAGCTATAACATAGTAAAGTTGCAGACCTGTAGCCCATTGCATAGCTGAGCAGTAGCTACTTGAGGTTTTCTCTGGTGAGTAAGTCAGTTGTAACTGGAAAACTATTGCATTTAGAGAATTTTGTTTGAATATTTTATTAATATACTTTTGAATTAGCTAGAACATAGTAAAATTGCAGATGTGTAGCTCATGACATAGCTGAGTAATAGATATTCTCAGATTATCACTGTTGAGTAAATCAGTTGTAGCTTGAAAACTATAGCATTTAGAGTATTTTGTTTATGCATGTTGTTCACGTACTTTTGGGTCATCTATAATTATCATAGTAAAATTTCAGACCTGTAGATCAGGATTCTTGGACAGGAAACTGGGAGAAGGATAAAGAGAGACATGACTCCAGTTTTCCTGATGCCCGACGTTCCTATAAAGCCAGGCACGAATTTCACTGCGTCTCTAACAGAAAGACTGTCTTAAAGGTTAAATGTTTGAGAGAAGCTTTTCGCATGGGTTCAAATGGAGCCTTAGTCAACTGGTAGAGTACCAGGGAAAGATTCCAAGAGGGTACTCCCCTTCTTCCTTTGGGTTTGTCCCTATGAAAACTATCCAATAGAAAGTCCACGATTTGATTTACAGAGGGCGACCCGAAGTCCACCTCGTTTGACTCACACCATTTGACAAAAATGGCCCACTTTAACTTGTAAACTGCTCTGGTTGAGAGTCTCTGAGAATCCTCAATTCTTGTTGCCACTTTGTCAGAGAACCCCTGCTCGTGAATGGCAGAGGCTCTAGGAGCCAAGCATGCAGATGTAGATTGCCGAGGTTCCAGTGCAGAAGCCCGTTGAATGGCTGAGTCACCAGATCCCTGAGCAGGGGAAGTCTGAAAGGAATCTGAACTGATAGATTGACTATATCCCAAAACCAAGCCATGTTGGGCCACCCTGGAGCAATCAGAATCATTCTGCGACAGCCTTGATCCATCACCTTTGAGGCCACTTGACTGAGGAGGGAGACCAGAGGAAAGGCATAAACCAGATCCTCCCATGACAGACTCAAGGCATCTACTGCCCAGGCTGTTGAATCCGGTACTGGTGAGACAAACTTTGGAAACTTGTGATTGAACCGGGGTGGCAAACAGGTCTACATGTGGCCAGGCCCATCTCGAGCACAAGAGATTGAACGCCTGCTGAGATAGGGACCACTCTGTCTGGATCACTTGGTTGTGTCTGGACAGCTTGCCTGCTATCACATTCAAGCGACCTGGTACATGTCGAGCCCTCAGCACTATTCCTCTGGGGTGACACCAGGACAGAAGTCTCCAGAGGAGGGCACAAAGGGAGCCTGATCTCATACTGCCCTCCTTGTTGATGTAGGAGACCACAGTTGTGTTGTTCATTGCTATGAGAACAATCTGGTCCCTGCAAAGATGCTCGAAACTACTGAGGGCCAGAAAGACTGCTTTCAACTCCAAGAAATTAATGTGGAGGCGACTTTCTGTGTCTGACCAAACGCCTCTTGCAGTGGAGTTCCCTAAGTGTGCGCCCCAGCCTTCATTTGAGGCGTCTGTATACAGTTGTAGGGCATGTTGAAGGGGGTGCAAGGACTGGCCCTGCAGAACATTGCTCTCATTTAACCATCAATCTAGGTGTGGATGGAGAGTGGGGCAAAAGTATGATCTTTTCCAGGCTCTCCGATACTCGCCAGTATCACTTCAAGTGCCACTGAATAGGTCTCATGTGAAGGCGACCTGACCACACTTGCTTCTCTGTGGCTGTTAGCAGCTCTTTGAGAGACATGAACTGTGTGTTTGTGCAACTGTTCCTGCCCTTGATCCACAGTAACTTCTTTTGGAGGGTTGACCACCTTTCTTTCTTGGGCAAGACCTGACCGGTCAAAAGATCGAACTGGTAACCGACGAAATTGAAGAGCTGCTGAGGAATCAGTTCTGATTTCGCCATGTTGACTACCCAACCTAACTCGCGGCATAGGGCCAAGAGGATCCGGGTATGTTGTAGGCACATTTCTGGGCACAGGGCTCGCAACAACCAGTCGTCTAGGTACTGGTGGATCCTGATACCCCTGGCTTGAGCCATCAGTTCTACCTCCTTTACCACCTTTGTGAATTCCAATGGGGCCGTTGCAAAAAACCAAAGGGGAGAGAGGTGAATTGGTAAGTTGTTCTGATGTGAAACCTTAGATATTTCCTGGACCTCTGAGCGATGAGAATGTGAAAATATGCATTGCTGAAGTCGAGCAACGTGACCCATTCCCATTTTTGGAGGGACAACCTTATGGTCTCGGGGATTTCGTCTTGACAGTACCTGTTTCCAGGAAAAGATTGAGTTTGCTCAGATCTAGAATTGGTCGCCATTTTCTGTTGGGTTTCGGAACCAGGAATAGCCGGTTGTAAAAAGCCAGTGAAGACTTGACAACCACCCTTTCTACTTGTTTTTGAACCAAGGAAGTCGAGGTTTCATTGAGATACTTGTTTTTGAGTAGGTTGGCATACCTCCTTACTATCAAGGGAAAGTGGCTGAGAGGTGGCCTTTCACTGAAGGGCAGACAGTAACCTTGTTTCAAAATGGACACCACTCGGGGATTTGAACCCAACTTTTGCCAAACTTGCCAAAAGCGCTGAAGTCTTCCCCCTACACTGATCTCCGTGACAACATGTGGGACATTTGGAACAGAGGGGGAAGAAAGACATTAACTTACACAAGAAACACCTTTGACAATTTTAATTCTATTCAGACAATGACCGGGACTTAAGCCTTTCTTTTGCGGCTGCCTATGAAAAGTTACACAAGGAACATGACTGACAACATTTATACATGATACATCTTGTCTGCAAGTTTGAGTTATAAAAGTCTGATCTTGAGGAGTCTCTTTTACCACTGAATCCTACCCTTGATTGCTGAGATTCAGCTTGGTTGGAAAAACAATTGTCATTTATAATATTTGAGGCCTAATGCCTTGGAAAAAAAGAGGATTGGCTCTACCACGGGCACAGCCTCTACCTTTATTTAAACTATCCGCCAAATGCTGCAATGCCGTCCCCATGGCCATTTAGACGTTCTGGTGGAAAGCCAACAGATCTTTAATATCCCTAAGAGCTCTTTTGGGGCTTTGCCCTTGTTAATGTTGCTGCAAAGAAAAGCAACATTGGAAGTGATTCTTTCGTGCAACTCGGAGGCACAATGGTTAAACCCAGCAGCACTATTCATATACGTAACTTCCTTCCCTGGCACAATGCTCCCACCTTCGCAGGTGCTCCTGTGAAATGGGCCTGGAAAGTGGGCCAGGTGAGTAAGAAGAAGCCTTGGTGATTCTGGGGAATTGAGAATTCACTTTTGCCTCACTGCTGCCTCCAGCTACACAGGCTCTTTCCTGGTCGGTGCGGGCCATCCAGTCTAAGCATATGCATGTGATACCACCGGCTCTGTGACTTGGGTATCTTAACAAATTGGTCCTTCTTAAGGCCGGCAGAGTCTTGTGCCCTTGACGGATATCCTTCAGCTAAGGTGGTATTTAATTTCTCCAATTTTTGGCAAAGCCAATCATCTGGAGGCATTGCGACAGAGATCCGGACCGGTTCCTAGGATGTTTGCCCCTCCATGGGTTGTTGGACTTGTCCGGCTCAGACAGGTCACTCTCAAATACTGCTATATGGACCCAGCCCATGAATGAGCTTACTGACTGGTCCGTCTGATACTGTCTTTCTAAATTATCTGAAGATACTTCACCCTCTTCAGCTATAGCGTTATCCTCATCAGAAAGTCCTCATCAGAAACAGGCTGTTCCGGTGGATCCCTATGAGCCAGTGGCTCAATCATAACAGTGTCTTTAACTTTCTGGTTTAGCTTCAGTCTGTTTTAACTTGACGTCCTGCTCTGCTGGGTACACTGGGTACAGAGGGATTTAAGAAAGGTTTAGCAGAAAGCACAGGGTGAGAAGAAATAGGAGCTGAGGATGTTGTACTGAAGACATTTCCCCTGGATAAAAGAGCCTCAAAGCAGGCGAACTGTTAATCCCATTTATCATTCATGGCCTCAAATTGGGCAGCAGTAACAAAAGACACTGGTTGTGAAGTAGAGGAAATAGAGGGGATAGGTGCATACGCAGTTGGCTGCGCAGTAGACTGAGGAGACGCCCTTCAACATCAATAGTACTTATAATAGTCACACCCTTAGGGGACACAAGAGTACCTGCCCTTCTTTGCTTACAAATCTTATATGATGGAGTTGACAAAGTCTCACGTTGAGCATCAGTGAACCAATGCTTGGTTGTTATATATCATTATTCAAATGCCAAAAAAAATAATAATAAAATAAATAAATAAAATAAAAGTAATAAACTAAATAAATAATAAAATAATATTAATAATTTTTAAAATCCTATAAAGCATTTGTTAAATGTACATATCTATAGGTATGTAGAATTGAAGTTAATCATTATTGTTAAAACATCTTTTTTTTTTTTTCTTTTCTCAACATTATTTTTTATTACTCTTGCGCATTATCAATGTTTTTGCAGCTTTGTAGCAAATTGTATTGAATTTTGGGGACAAATGTATGTAAATTTACATTCATAAAATTTATTTTACTTTGAAAAATTATTTGTGACAATCTTCAAAGCAATTATACAGGTTTAACAGCAAGAAAAATCCACGGATCATCATATTAAATATCGTAGCATAATTACTGGTTTCAAAACTCCATTTTCGCCCATGTAAGAAGACTAGAAACAACACTTCAAATACTGTTTTCCTGTTGACAAATCATTATTTTGTAGATCTATATGTATATTTTTAGGGAAATTTAAGAAGGGTGTGTATTATGACAGAAAAAAACCATTTATTTTTGAGCATTTTTCATGCTACTGCTTCTAGGCATAACTTGGCCGCAGACATAAGTTGGCCGCCATCATCATATTTTGAAATTTCTGTAAATCTAAAGGCCTGCATCATTCTTGAATGGTCTATTATAATAAGATTTGAGATAAGTACCACTTTTAAACCCTGTGCAACCACACATTTGTCTGTTTAACACATTCAAATGAGTGGCGGCCAACTTATGTCCATGGCCAAGTTATGCCTAGAAGGCAGAAGCAGTACGGCAATCACTTCCTTGTTGAAAAGTAGTTCTGTGTTTACTCCCAGCATTCCTCGCGGTTTCTGTGAGGGTTTGTTTTCGAGGAAAAGCAATTCCACATGAGGATGAGCCCGGACAAGATTTTATAGGTCAAGGTCAGTACAACAAGGTCAAAGGTCACATCAAGGTCAGACCATGATGTTGCACACCTACTACCCCTAACCAATATCCTCAGCAAGTAACAACTTCATACACCTTACGGTTTCCAAGATATAGCCTGGACAAGATTTATAGGTCAGGGTAGTGGTAAAGATGGCAAACCGGATAGTTGGTTTCTATTCGATTCATATAAACGTAAACGAAATCCGGTGACCAAATCCAAGAACCGGTTCCCGAAATGTCACATATTAACACCTCTAACGTATAAAATATTGCACAAAAACGCTTAAAACATTTACTTGTGTAATATTTTACCAATATACAGTGAAATAATGTCCAAAATAATCCGCATTTTAGTTGAAGTAATTGTTCATGTACGTGTGCAGAAGATTTTACAGTGTGACTACAGTTTGGTGTATACTAATTTAAAAGAATCTGGTTTCCACCGAATTTTTGTTTTCGGGACCTGGTTTCCATAATTACTTTCGATCGTAACACTAGGTCAGGGTCACCACGGCAAAGTCAAATCAAGGTTAGATCATGACGTTGGACACCTACACCCCCAAACTAATGTCCCTACCAAGTATCAACTTCCTACAACTTACGGTTTCTGAGATATAGCCCGGACAAGATTTTATAAGTCAAGGTCACTATGGCAAGGTCAAAGGTTGAATCAAGGCCACACCATGACGCTGCACACCTATAACCCCAAACCAATGTCCCTACCACGTATCAACTTCCTACACCTTACGGTTTCTGAGATATAGCAATGACAAGATTTTTAAACTAAAAGTCACTATGGCAAGGTCAAAGGTCAAATCAAGGTCAGACCATGACGTTGCAAACCTACTACCCTAACCAATGTCCCTATCACCTATCGTATTCCTACACCTTACGGTTTCCGAGATATTGCCGGGACAAGATTTTATAGGTCTAGGGCACTACAGCAAGGTCAAATCAAGGTCACACCACAACATTGAATACCTACACCCCCTAACCAATGGCCGTACAAAGTATCAACTTCCTACACCTTATGGTTTCCGAGATATAGCCCGGACAAGATTTTATAGGTCAAGGTCACTACGGCAAGGTCAAATCACAGTCAGACCATGACGTTGAACACCTACACCCCCTAACTAATGTCCCTACCAAGTATCAACTTCCTACAACTTATGGTTTCTGAGATATAGCCCGGACAAGATTTTCCAACTCAAGGTCACTACAGCAAGGTCAAATGTCAAATCAAGGTCAGACGATGATGTTGCACACCTACACCTTGTAACCAATGTCCCTACCAAGTATCAGCTTCCTACACCTTATGGTTTCTGAGGTACAGTCCAAACTTTTTCCCGCCGCCCACCCATCTGGACAACATGGACAATACCCCGACCGCCCTTAAGGGCTCTGGGGTAAAAACAGTATGTTCCCAGGCCTTGTAATTTTGGAGAATTGTTTCACACAGATGCTTACGCAGACACTGCAGAGTGATACCATAATGTCAATAATGCCAATAATAAGTGAGCTATAAGCACTTTTTTCTTTGGGTATCCTTGTTTGACCTTGAAGAGGGGGGTCCAAGGCCAAATCTGACCACATCAAAAGATTCCCAGACCATGATTTCCCACCAGTTGGTTTCGTACTGCAAACCTCTAGGACCAAGAATAAGTGAGTTATAAGCAGTTTTAGTTTGGCTATCCTTGTTTGACCTTGAAGGAGGAGCCCAAATTAAAATCCGACCACATAAAAAGATTCCCAGCCCATGATTTTATATTGGTTGGTTTACCATCCTAAACCTCTATGACCAATAATAAGCGATTTATAAGCACTTTCAAGTTTAAGTATTCTTCTTTGACCCTGAAAGAGGGGTCCAAGCTCAAATCTGACCACATCGAAAGATTCCCAGCCCATGATTTCCCATCCCAAACCTCTATGACCAATAATAAGCGAGTTATAAGCATTTTTAAGTTTGGCTATCCTCGTTTGACCTTGAAGGAGGGTCCAAGGTCAAATCTGACCACACCAGAATATTGCCAGCCCATGATTTCCTGTAAGTTGGTTTACCATCACAAACCTGTACGAGCAATAATAAGTGAGTTATAAGCACTTTTTCATTTGGCTATACTCGTTTGACCTTAAAGGAGGGGTCCAAGGTCAAATCTGACAACACCAAAATGTTCCCAGCCCATGCTTTCCGATAGGTTGGTTTTCTATCCCAAACATCTAGGACCAATAATAAGGGAGATATAAGCACTTTTCATGTGTAACAAAGAAATGCTCATGGCGGCCATCTTGTTTTTCAAAATGAGGCCAAGTATATTCCCAGTCAAGATTTTGTAATGAGTAACATATCCTATGAACTTGAGATCTCTACCTAATACCCTTTGCTGTAGAGGGCCAACAAAAGTCCTTGCTGAAAGTCGAAAAAAATGCCCATGGTGGCCATCTTGTTTTCCAAAATGAGGCCCAAAATATTCCCAGGCAAGACTTTATGGTTATAAATATATGCTGCAAATTTGAGAAGGCTAGCTATAATATTTTTTTTTGATACAGTGGTATCCGTGAAATCTCTTTACACACTGTGGCAGCGGGGCAATGAAGCGAAATCCATAGTATCTACCGGATGCTATCCGGTGGATACAATGAAACTGATTACAATAACCCTCTGCTATCATCAAGTGTTAATAAACAACAAATTTCACAACAGACACATGTACTGCTCTTTTCACAATGGTCTACTTCCTCATGGTTTTATCACAAACAAGATCTTTCATTGCCGGAGAAATTACTTTTTATTATATAATGCCCACTTTATAAACATGTCACTGAACGACTGATCAATAATGAAATTACATAACAATACAATATATGAAAATATACTAAATAGTTACAAGTAGTTTTATAATATTTACAACTAAAGTCAGTCTAAAGTCAATGAAAATTTCATGGTAAAGTAAAATTTACGTTATGGACCTGTTCGGAATGTATTATATAAAATAAATGTTATAGTGTATTCTTATATCCTAGTCAAATACTCCAAGTCCATTCTTTTGCGATTTCAAACCACTCCAACAATCAGGCCACGACTCACTAGCATAATTGTTTTGGTCATGCGACTTAGGTTAGTCAGCAAGGTCAAAAGCATAATTGCAAATCACATCTGCTCAGTAAATTTTATACACAATTAAAATGCTTGTACTTATGACCAATAGAACAAAAGATTTATGACTAATGATGATGGTGCTATAATTAATCTGAATGGTATTACAACTTATCATTTACACTCTTCTGTAAAAAAAATAAAACCAAGTAATATTTTCCAAAGACAAGATTCATGTATTGGGTTTCTTTTTACCTTCCTTTGCATTAAGCATTATTTATCCTTGAGTTTTACCTTGTTTTCAATAATTCTGTCAAAAATACATCATATGTGAACTGACATATGCTTCTTCAGTTTAAATAAACTTCTAAAGGATTTGTCACATTTTGTGCAACTGTGTGGTTTTTGCCCTGTATGAACTCTCATGTGTTGCTTTAGTAAATTTGGAGCCCTAAATGATTTGTCACATATTGTGCAGCTGTGTGGTGTTTCGCCAGTGTGGATCATCATGTGTAGCTTTAAAAAAGACAAAGTTCTAAAAGACTTGCCACATTCTGTGCAGCTGTGTGGTTTTTCACCACTGTGGACCATCATGTGATACTTTAATCCATTCAAAGAAGCAAAAGTTTTGCCACATATTGTGCAGCACTGTGGTTTTTCACCAGTGTGGGCAATCATGTGATATTTTAGTCCAGGCAGAGTAACAAATGATTTGTCACATACTGTGCAGCCATGTGGCTTTTCGACCATGTGAACCCTCATGTGTTGCTTTAATAAAGACAAAGTTCTAAAAGATTTATTGCATGTTGTGCAGCTGTGTGGTTTTTCACCAGTGTGGATCATCATGTGTCTCTTTAATAAAGACAAAGATCTAAAGGATTTGCCACATTCTGTGCAGCTGTGGGGTTTTTCACCAGTGTGGGTCATCATGTGATACTGTAAAACGCGTAAAGTCACAAAAGATTTGTCACATATTGTGCAGCTGTGTGGTTTTTCACCAGTGTGAGCGGTCATATGATATTTTAATGCAGGCATAGAGGCAAAAGATTTGTCGCATATAGTGCAGTTGTGGGGTTTTTCACCAGTGTGAATCCTCATGTGTTGCTTTAACAAACTCGGAGATTTAAAAGATTTGTCACACATTGTGCAGCTGTGTGGTTTTTCACCAACGTGGACCATCATGTGGTCCTTTAATCCAGGCAAAGAAACAAAAGCTTTGTTACATACAGTACAGCTGTGTGGTTTTTCACCAGTGTGAGCCTTTATGTGTTGCTTTAATAAAGACATATCTCTAAAAGACTTGTTGCATGTTGTACAGCTGTATGGTTTTTCACCAGTGTGGGTCATCGTGTGTCGCTTTAATATAGCCAAAGCTCTAAAGGATTTGCCACATTCTACGCAGCTGTGGGGTTTTTCACCAGTGTGGACCATCGTGTGTTCCTTTAATCCAGACATAGAAAGAAAGGATTTGTTACATACTGTACAGCTGTGTGGTTTTTCCCCAGTGTGAACCTTCATGTGCTGCTTCAAGGAATATGTTTCTCTAAAAGACTTGTTGCATGTTGTGCAGCTGTATGGTTTTTCACCAGAGTGGATCAACATGTGTCTCTTTAATGTATCCAAAGCTCTAAAGGATTTCCCACACTCTCTGCAGCTGTGCGGTTTTTCACCAGTGTGGATCAACATGTGAGACTGTAATATCCTTAAATTCACAAAATTTTTTTTGCATTTTGTGCAGCTGTGTGATTTCTCACCAGTGTGAGCCCTTATGTGATACTTTAATCCATGCAAAGAAACAAAAGTTTTGTTGCATATTGTGCAGCTGTGTGGTTTTTCACTATAGTGAACCCTCATATGTTGCTTTAACAAAGTTGGAGCTTTAAAAGACTTGTTACATACTGTACAGCTGTGTGGTTTTTCACCAGTGTGGATCATCATATGTTGCTTTAATATAGCCAAAGCTCTAAAGGTTTTGCCACATTCTGTGCAGCTGTGTGGTTTTTCACCAGTGTGGACCATCGTGTGATACTTTAACCCAGGCAATGAAACAAAAGATTTGTCACATTTTTTGCAGCTGTATGGTTTTTTACCAGTGTGGATCATCATGTGTCGCCTTAATGCAGGTAAATACGCAAAACATTCACTACATTTTGTGCAGTGGTATGGTTTTTCATCAAGATGGTCAAACATATGTGTTTGCAAGCCAATGTTACTCAAAAAAGATTTGCCACACAATACACAAGTGAAGTTCTTCATATCAGCATGAGAGTTCACCAGGTGCTTCTTTAAATTTGACCAACTGTCAAAATTTTCATGACACTTGATACATTTGTTTGGTATTTGTTTTTCTGCAGTGCTATCACAGGAGTCTTTATTATCTATAATCTCACATTGCCCTACAACATATTCACCAGCAGCATTGGCCCTGGAATATTCCAAAGTATCTTCCAATGGTTCCACTTTGATGTATTGTTTTGCTTGTTCTTCAGGAAGAGGCAACAAGTGGGTTGAAGGCATGGAGTTATACGTTTCACTACTGACAGTGTATCCACTCAGTTCTCCAATAATTCCATTTTTTGTGTCACATTCTGTCAGTTCTCTTACTTCAGAACACTGTTCTTGAATGGCAGGTCTTTGGGAGTGTTCTATGCTATCAATGACAGTCTCTTTATTGTGAGGTGTCTCGTTATTGAGAATAAGGCAGGAAGAATTTACACATTTCCACTTCAACGACATTCTGTTTCCTTGGTTACTCTGAGGTTTCAAGTCTCTTTTATTTCAAATTTGACAGAACAATTTTTTTAACCTTTACTTTATAAGGAGTAAATCATGGCTTGAAAAAAATTGTAAATAGCAGTCTTTTTAATCTTGAATAATGTGCTTCTGTCTTCTTCATAGACTTGTTTCTTTCAAAAAAACAGTTTCAAAAGTACACAATATTACCCTTGTTTGTACTTCGGTGGTGATGAGAGATAACACAGTTTCAGAAGCTAGATAGTTAATTCATTTCCATCAGTCACATCCCAGGCCTGAAAATATTCTGAAAACAAAAAAGAAAAAAAAAATATAGAAAAACATTTTTGAAAAAGAAAAACAAAACATCCCAATGAGCCTAAAAAATACAGTAGAAACCAAAAGTGCTAATGTTTAAAGCAAGGGAAAAAGTAAATAGTATGTTCTTGAAAATTTCCTCATGCAGAAACAATCACCACAGAAGCACACTGGTAAAGTTTTTGTTAAGTATGAAACAGTGTGGAACAAATAATGCAAAACTAGAATGCGACTTACCATTTCCAGGTTACAGGACCAAAGATGTTGAAAATATAATAAAAGGGTCACTCAGGTGGGTGTTTATGGTCCTCATATACAGGTTAAACGTCTATGTAAAGCCTTGATTTTTCTCACATGTAAACAGAACATAATCACATATTCCCAGATGAGATTTCAGCTGTATCAGTCACATCGTTAGAGACTTTAAGGTGACCTTAAAATTAAAGATACAGGCTTAAAATTTTTCACAGACTTAGAATACATGTAGAAGTTGTATCTACTACAGTCACATACTTGTCAGACCTACCACTTTAAATTTAAGTTATAGGGGAAAATATGGGACAAATGTCGAAAAAAAGTCTAAGTATGGTTTTTATGGGCCTCAAAAACAATTTTAACCTTAACAGAAAATCTTGATTTTGGTATACGTAAGGAGAATATAGTTGTGTGTTCCCAGGTAAAATCTGAGCCAGATAAGCCACATAGTCTGTGACCTAGAGGGCAATAGGTGGCAAAAAGTCAAATTTCTGACCTAAAGGTGGCCATCAGTTCTTTCTTATTGGGAGTTTAAGGTCACCTTAAAATAGGATTCTTTTCCTGACCCAAATACATGTGTGTGCCAAGTTTAAATGAAATCCGTGAAAGCATTTTTGAGTTATCGTGCACACGAGTCAAAAAGCACGGTGGCGGTGGCATGATGGATGTGAAAGCAATATATCCCCAACTTTTTTCGGCGGATATAATGATGTGTTTTTGATGTAATTTTTCCCAGAAGTATGTATCATAAGAGGGAATTACACCCTCGCTGAAAGGTTAGGTTCTTGTGTACATTTTTTACATTTTTTGTAAGGGAAAAGTATACATAAACAGTTTTCACTTGGCATCATGTACTACTACATATACACATACTGGATATTACATCAGCTATTTCCTAACACGCAGGAGTGCTCTGTGAATAGCAAAAACATGTGCACAAAAAGATATGGTAAAATTTATGCCTAAAGCCGTAAAGCAAGGGTAGGGAAGGAATATCATCCATTTTTAAAACGTACCATTTGCACAAGACAGTGAGACAAGAAAACTGGGGCTGTAGACCTCAAAATGCCATTTGCACAATTAGAACTAGATGAATGCTTTTGCTAACAAAAGCGAAGCGTCCCTGAGAGTTTAAAATGCCTTGTGGTTTTAATAAGCATGCTGTAAAGCTAAGAATGCACAAAGCTGTACCGTACTGTTACATAAACCAACCCCCTTAGTGATATCATGACAGGGAAAATCCTACAACGGTCTTCTTTAATTAACATAAACAAGCGTTGTAGACATAGACAAGCTGGAGAAAGTGTTGTACATTGGATGTACAACTTTGGATGTAACTTTAGTAAATTTTGTGTAAATGCTATAAAGCATTTCAGTAACGAGTATTGATAACTTCATATAATCATATAATATAATTATATAATCATTTGCTATTTAGATTGTCCACAGGGTTTTGCAATAGGTTTTAATACATTGTGAAAGCATAAAAGCAACAATAAAGGCAAAAGCTATTTCATGACCCCAGTTTGACTCATACATTGGGGTCAGGAGGTAAAACTAACCGGCTATTTAGACTGTCCACATATGGTTTCCCAATACCTCTTAATACATTCCGAAGCTATAATAGCAACAATGAAGGAGATATCAGGTTAAAAACTCCAAAACAGCTATTTTTACCCCAGTTTGACCCATGGGGGGGGGGGGGGGGGGGGTCGGGTGGTAAAACTGACCGGCTACTTAGACTCTCCACATATGCTTTCCCAATACTTCTTAATACATTCTCAATCTATAAAAGCAACATTAAAGGAGATATAAGAGAAAAACTCGAAATCAGCTATTTTATGACCCCAGTTTGACCCATGGGGGGGGGGGGGGGGGGGGGGGGGAGGGATCAGGGGATAAAAGTGACCAGCTATTTAGATTCTCCACATATGCTTTCCCAATACCTCTTAATACATTCTGAAGCTATAAAAGCAACGATAAAGGAGATATAAGGCAAAAACTCCAAAGCAGCTATTTATGACCCCAGTTTAGCCTATAAGGGGGGGTTGGGGGGTAAAACTGACTGGCTATTTAGACTCTCCACATATGCTTTCCCAATACCTCTTAATACATTCTGAAGCTATAAAAGCAACAATAAAGGAGATATAAGGCAAAAACTCAAAATCAGCTATTTTATGACCCCAGTTTGACCCATAAGGAGGGGGTCGGGGGGTAAAACTGACCGGCTATTAAGACTCTCCACATATGCTTTCCCAATACCTCTTAATACATTCTGAAGCTATAAAAGCAACGATAAAGGAGATATAAGGCAAAAACTCCAAAGCAGCTATTTATGACCCCAGTTTGGCCCATAAGGGGGGGGGGGGTCGGGGGGTAAAATTGACCGGCTATTTAGACTCTCCACTTATGCTTTCCCTATACCTGTTAATACATTCTGAAGCTATAAAAGCAACAATAAAGGAGATATAAGGCAAAAACTCAAAATCAGCTATTTTATGACCCCAGTTTGACCCATAAGGGGGATCGGGGGGTAAAACTGACCGGCTATTTAGACTCTCCACATATGCTTTCCCAATACCTCTTAATACATTCTGAAGCTATAAAAGCAACAATAAAGGAGATATAAGGCAAAAACTCAAAATCAGCTATTTTATGACCCCAGTTTGACCCATAAGGGGGGGTCGGGGGGTAAAACTGACCGGCTATTTAGACTCTCCACATATGCTTTCCCAATACCTCTTAATACATTCTGAAGCTATAAAAGCAACAATAAAGGAGATATAAGGCAAAAACTAAAAATCAGCTATTTTATGACCCCAGTTTGACCCATAAGGGGGGGCCATGGGGTAAAACTGACCGGCTATTTAGACTATCCACATATGGTTTCCTATTACCTCTTAATACATTTTATGGCTCTAAATGCAATACTTAAGAAGATAATAGGGGGGTTGACCTAAATTTAAGGCTCTCAGATTGGAAGGTGTGAGGAAATCACCCATAAATGAGACATTTTTCAAGGGATTGCTCCCAAAATCTAATCAGCTCGCGTTTTCGATAGTATGAACAGGTGTGTCAAAGCATAAGGCTGTGTAGCAAGTAGTTTTTCCTGAACTGTGATGACGGGGGGTGTACTTAAAAAAAATTGTTTTTGATCATGTGACCTTTATAAAGGTCAAAGGTCAAATTTAAGCATGCAGAAAAATTTTCCCACGCCTAAGGTATATAAGTGCCAAATGTGGTTTGAATCCTTCCAATAATAAGGGAGATATTCAAGGGAGACCATAATGCGGCGGCGGCGAGGAAACTGAGGTGAAAACAAATAAGCGCCCTTTCAGGGACGCTTAATTAGGAATGGTAGTCTACTAGTCTACAGGGTGGATGTATGCTAGATGCATGCTAAAGGATTGCTGGTATACAAAAATAGTGCTGGGTTCTGTTCTTCCACTTTGTCAAGTTTGAAACTGACAAACAAAAGTATCATCAATTTACAGTTTGCAAACAGAATTTCAATATGGTGGCCATCTTGTTTTTACAAATGGCACCAATTTCAAAAAGAACCTATTCACAGAAAAAGGGACTGGTATCGGTCAAAATGCCTTGACATACAGAAGTACACTTCCGCAACCTCATTGTCATTAGGCCAATGGAAAAAATGATGTTACTCGTGAGAATGGAAACTTGAAAAATGTTATTGCTTACAAAAACAAATTGTTCACAAAGTCTAGACGGAATATAGTATAAAAGTAGAAAAAGATTTTTCAAAAGAAAAACCACGAGTGCTGTGAGAAGAAGTGAAAGTTAAGCAGAGTGTGGCAGTTTATGCATTAACATGAAGTAAAATATAAGCTTTTTTTGGTTTTCTATGGTCATAACTTGTGAAAAGTTAATTTAATAAATGCTACAGTTTGTGAGAAGAGTTTAGATGTAAAATATGCCTAATGAAAAGAATACTTATGGTCATATTATAAACCCCCACTTTGTGGAAGGTCCAGTAGAAGACAACCCTAAAAATTGAAAAGGAAAAGAAAGTGTTGTAAAGCTGTAAAAGCAATTATAAAAGAGATTATAAGGCAAGAAAAAAAAACAGAAAATCTGCTATTTTATGACCCCGGTTTGACCCATAAGAGGGATCAGGGGAAAAATCTGACTGGCTATACAGAATCTACACAATGTATGGAATCCATTCTAAAGCTGTAAAAGCAATAATAAAGGAGATATAAGGGAAAAACAAAATATCTGCTATTTTATGAGCGCAGTTTGACCGATAAGGGGGATCAGGGGGTAAATCTGACTGGCTACAGAGACTGCACATATGGTTTCCAAATACCTCTTCATACATTCTGAAGCTGTAAAAGCAATAACAAAGGAGCTATAAGGCAAAAACACAAAACTGAAAATTTTAATTACTTAAATGTAGCTTTATTAAGCTACAAACTAACAGGAGGGCGCAAGGGATAGACTTTTAGTTTCAATCCCAGTATTGTAGGTGAACCCCGTAGTGTACTTCTGTTGTAAATTCCTTCTTTCTTGTTGTAAATTTAAACCGTACCCCCTCAGCTATAATACAGTGGGGAATCCGGGTGGGATTTGATATTTTATTTGCAGTTCTTAGTGTAAGATGTTTGAGGTCTATGTCTTTCATAGGCTCAAAGGGTGCCTTTGTGAGCTCATTAACTACAACAGAAAGGTTCCACTTTGGAAGATTCCTGGAGCTTTTGGAACGATCCCTGTGAAAGCTAGAGAGTAACCTGTTAAGGTCAGAGCTTTGAGAAATATGGAGGCCGGCTGGGCACAAGGTGTCAACAATGGCTGTCCTATAACCATCAATGTTTGAAGGATGCCTGTTTAGATCTTGGTACAGATACATGAAGAAGTCTGAGACTTGTTTCACAGAGGGAGTGGAGAAATCCACTGAATTTTCTCTGCACCATTTCTTAAAAAGGGCCCACTTTGACTTGAAGATGACCTTTGAGGGGCACCAATTCTCTATGCAACTTCCACAGCGAAGCCTTGTTCTTGGAGTTGTCCGCTCCTAGACACCAGGCATGGAGGTCGAGATGTTTAGGATTGCTGTGAAACACTGTTTGAGAAGAGTTGTTGACACTTGTAACTGGAGTGGGCACTAGGTCCCAAAACTAGGGCATCCCTGGCCAGCCTGGAGTTATTACCATGGTCAGGCAATTGCATTGCCTGATTTTTTGGATCACCTTGTGAAGGAGAGCCATGGGAGGGTAAGCATATGCAGTGAGACCCGACCAGCTTATGTTCAGAGCATCTATGTCCCAAGCATGTTGTTCTAGCACTGGAGATACATAAAATGGAACTTTGTGGTTCAGATGAGTGGCAAATAGATCTACATGAAGAGTGAACAACTTTTGACAGATCTGTTTGAACACCTGCAGATGCAGTGACCATTCTGTTGATTGGACCTGGTTCGACCTGGACAGAAGGTCGGCCATCACATTCAGGCAACCTGGAATCTGCCTAGCACTTAGAGTTATCTGGTAATGATGGCACCAGGTCATGATTTTCCATAGAAGAGCACATATCTCTGCCGAGTGGGTTCTTCCTTTGTTTATGCAGGCTACTACGGTCAAGTTGTCTGTAGCAACCAACATTTTTTGGTTTTGGCACTGGTCCTTGAACCGATACTGCCTTCAACTCTAGAACATTTATGTGTAGCCGTTTTTCCTTGTCTGACCCCAGACCTTTGGTAGAGACTTGCTCTATGTGAGCGCCCCAGGCCTTGTATACCATGGACACCGTGGTTCTTGGGGTGAAGATATGCGCATTAAATCTAATGAAAATAAGTTTTTTCCAGTTTTTTTCCGGTTTTATCCAGAAAAAAGGGGGTTTTATCCAGTTTTATCCACTGTCCCAGAAAAAATAGGTTTTGTCAGGAAAAGCCCAATCTTGATCACATTTGCGGGATTTTGCCACCACTCTACGTGAGCTGAAATGGGTCTCTGACTAAGGAAGGAAACCGGTTGTTCAATCACTAAGGAAATCTCCAGTGCTCCTTGAGGTGAAACTGGAAGGGCCTCATGTGAAGGCGTCCCTCCAGGACCATCTTCTCTGTTGAGGCTTTTTTCAAATTTGCTTTCAAACAGCTGCTTTCAAATCAATTCTCTTCTGTAAAGCTGTACCTGGAGTGGGTGGGACAGTTTTAGGAGTTTTGATTGACAACGTTTCAAAACATAAGGGTTGGGGGCAGGGTGGAGATGAATACAATTGCCAGAAAATACCTCCACATCATCCCCCAACAAATCCAGTTCATCTTTTGAAGTGTCAGCCAAGTTTTGCTTCCGCACACATCTGCGTCTTCCTTATTTTCAGAAACTGCTCATCAGAGAATGAACTGCTGATATTGCAAGGTTTTTCATTTGTGACACAAGGGCCGTCACCCTTGCCAGCTTCTCTACAAGAGGGACATTAGTTGTGCAGATCAAAGGGTAGACAAAAGTGGCGACACTTTACAGATCAGGGTTTATTTGTGCTGGCTTGGTTGGAGGTCATTTTTACAGCAATATTGTCCAAACAATCCAAACCGGAACTTTCACAGCACAAATAAATGAAAAATACTTATCCTGCAAAGTTCAAAACGTTACAGAATATGCTATGACAATTAATAAAGCAAAAGGCAGAACAAAAGCATCCAACAATATGTATAGCCAGAGAAAACCAGTAAAATATATGTGAGCGAAAATAAAACACTTCCTAGTCACGCGGCCAACAAGAAAGAAGGAGTTTACAATGGAAGTACACTACAGGGTTCACCTGCAATACTGGCATTTGGTCAACACTAAACGGCTACTTTTCTTGGACGCTGGCCGGATCCCTTGCGGCCTCCCGAGATAGCATTCAGTTCCATATGGTAAGCTATTGTAGCGCAAAAAAATCTGCTATTTTAATGACCCCAGTTTGACTCATAAGTGGGGGTTAGGGGGTAAATCTTACCAGCTATCTAAACTCTCCACATATGGTTTCCCAATACCTCTAAATACATTCTAAAGCTGTAAAAGCAATAATAAAGGAGATATAAGGCCAAATGTCAAAATCTGCAATTTTATCACCCCAGTCTGAAAGGAACCTAGTCTGCACATTGCCCTACCACCCTGTTAAGTTTCAACTTGATTGGCAGAAGCATCTTCGAGTGCGGCACGGAATGTCAAGATGGTGGCATTGGCAGCCATGTTGTTTTTTGAAGTGTCATGCTGAGCTATAGCCCAAACAAGATTTTATAGGTCAAGGTCACTGCAGTAAGGTCAAATGTCAAATCAAGGTCACACAATGACACTGCTCAGTGCACATCTATAACCTATAACCAACGTCCCTACCAAGTATCGAGTTCCTACATCTTACAGTTTCTGAGATATAATTAGCCATGACAAGATATTATAGGTCAAGGTCACTACGGCAAGGTCAAATCAAGGTCACACCATGACATTGCACACCTACACCCCCTAACCAATGTCCCTGCCAAGTATGAACTTCCTACACCATACAGTTTCTGACATACAGCGCGGACAAACTTTTTCGTGCCGCATGCCCACTCGCCCAAACACAAGCCTGCGCATCAAGACACCATGGGTGAAAAAATTGACAGCTAGGCTGATATAGCTAACAGGTATGGTAAAGGAATAACACACAACTAGCATGGACTATGCAGGGTATTACAACGAATAGCGATATTAGTAATACAAAGGCAAAGCCTGAGTGTTTCCAATGATCTATGAGTTGTAAAACCCTGCATAACCCCACACAAGTAGTGTGTTATTCCGATTCTAACATGACGTGTCATATTTTCGCATTTATTCCTTGTCTTCTTACTGTTTTGATGAAGATTTGTAATGCATATTCTTCATAATTTGACTTTTGAAAAGTGAAGCGGGATTATCACCCGGCAATGTAAAACTGGGCGTGAGGTTATGCTCGGTTTTACAACAGTGATTGACCAATCAGAATCACAGACACAAGCATGTCATGTTAGAATTGCTCATTAAAAACATGTTTAATGTTTCACTGAAGTGCCTTAAAGCTTGGTTTTAAACTCTCTTCAATACCCCTTTCACACTACACGCGTTATCATCTGTGGTAAGTTGGTAACCTGCATTTGGTGAAACGTCCCTATCCTTGGATCACTGTCTGATGTCTGTATGCGACCTTGCAAGTCAGTGGCGAACCAGCCATTACCTTGATCGACCTATGCAAATTTTGAAAAGTTACAAATGTCCGCCTCTGATTTCAGTATGTTGAGCATGCACAGACGATTTCACACATGTGTGTATGAATTTCTTACTACGGTAACCGAATGTGTGGCGAACGGTGTACATAAGGTTGTAATTCAGTCATCTTTTGGTGTAATTCTGTAACATAAGTTGAGTTAAGGTATTGGTCGTTTTGCAATGTCCGACAGCTACCAAAGGTGAGTTGAGGTTAATGGAGGTTTCTTCTTGGTTACCAACATTTGTAGTACTGTCATCCTACTGATATTGACAGTTACAAAACTGTGTCCAATCAGTGGCCCTCCGCCTGTAGTGTGAACTACTCAGACTAAATGGGGCAACCAGGGAGCAGTTCCGCCTCCGAGAAAAACTTCGAACCGTGGGATGTACTGCCTGTAGTGTGAAAAGGGCAAAAGGCATTTAAAGATGTAAAATTTTGTTATAGGGATTATAGCATTTAAAGAGAAAGAGAAGGTACTGCAACCTTGACATCCAAGTGAAAATGATTTTCTGTCAGTGACAAAAGTTTAATTTCCCAGAGCCAGCTTTTTATGCAAATCCATATCTCAGTTGAGTATTTGTTAACCAAAAAAAGATATGTGTAGGTGTTTCCGGCAAGATATTACAAAAACAACAAAGATTGTTTTCAGCTCTTTTGAGTTTGTTCAGTAAGTCAGCTAAGGCCTTCATTCCTAGTATATTGTGAAGTATCCTATTATATACCCAATTACTTGATTGACGGGAGTAGTTTTAAAGCAGGTTTGATACATGGTTTCCTCCAATTCTATTGTGGCAGTGCGATTTACAAGAGTTTCGGTATTTAAACGGCTATTAATTTAATGGATATATTGTGGATTTCGAAAGTTGGCAGGAATAACAGACAACAAAGTTGGCACAAATGGTAATTACAACGAACTTGGTCAGTGTCAAGAGTTAAGGCGGGAAGTACGGTTGTTTGAACCTACTTGTTTTGTGACCGCCATCTTAATGAAAAGATAGAAGTTGTGTGTATGAATTATACCAGTGATATCCTTGTGAACAGTTTGGGAGTTGGTACAGGTTGGTTGATTTGACGATTGATAGGGTGATTGAGTGAGATTGTGTTGGAATGTTTACTAATAAGATGCAGTTCTAATTTATTGACTTTGTGCTTTATCAGTTTTTAGTTGTTTTATATCTGGTATACTTAAACTCTGCTATGGTATGAATAATTTCTACAATTGATTTGCATGACTGGAATAGTATCTTATCGTATCAGTATGAATTGTTTTGAATTATTTTATTTTCAGATCTATACATTCATTCATATTTAAAGCTATGTTGTCAGTAATACTATGATACAAGTAACTATTCTATGATAACGATATCCTAGTCAGTAAAAGAATTGTAGTTGATAGTTGTCAGATAGGACCTGTAAATAGTAACTTTATTTGTACAAAGTTTTATTTCTGTGGATATGACCAGTGTGCATTTAATCGAGTCACATGCTCATAATATTAGGTGTTCCGTAATATTTAGAGATTTATTGTGACAAACACTGTTGTGCAGTTTTGTGTTTTTTGGTTAAATGTGGCACAATACCAAAGTAAATTTCATTGTTTCAGGTGTTTTTTTACTTGGAGTAGTGGAGCTGCCACTGCAGGAGTCTTGCCACAGTTCATGGTACGTGACCACTGATGAATGATTGCAATAAAGGTGATTTCAGTTAAACCTGGTGTTATTTAAGATGACCCCCCCCCCCCCCCCCCCCCCCCCCCCCCCTTTGCCGCGCCTTTGGTCAATTTCCAGCCAGAGCAGTCCAGCAACACTATGTTGATTTCAAGTAGGTTTTCCCAGGGTTTTATATGTACTAACTACTTAACCACATGGGATATTTTGTTTTATGAAGTCTTTACAACAATTTATAGATTTATTTATTAAAGATAAAGACGCTGGCCACATTTATTTCTCTGGCAGTAGAGTCTGTACTCCAGCACAATTTATATTCCTGTATTTTTTTTATCCTAATCTATACACTGTGAAAGTCCAGAAAGTTCAATTTTGTATCACAATTACTGTTAGTTTCTTCTGAAGAGAAGAATCTACCATCTTTATTTTTGAAATCAGGTGCGTAATAATTCCCATTCTATACCATTGTGGTAGAAAGACAGCTTCTTCAGAAATTCTTGGATTATGCCATAGGAGATAATGTAGATATTTTGACTTCACACTATTAAATAAAGATTTGGGCATCATGTTCCAATTTTTCAAAAAGTCCTTCCAAAATTTATTTGCTATCTTATTTACAATAGTTTTACATCACATGGGTCCCCTATGCATCAGTTTTTCTACTGATTTTATGTTGTATATACACAAGGCCGAATAATCTGCATTTGGACTATAATCAGTCATACCATAATTTCTGCATCAAAGGTCTTAGGTTTGAATCCACTAAACCATAGTCTACCCACCCACATGATCCTAGTACCAAAAACATTGTAAAAATGTTTCTAGGACCTTTACAGCCTAAAAATCCAACCTACCCACATGAATTCGTAATGGGTGCACTGCACGACTCATTGGTGCATCGGTGCAAAATGGAAAATTTAATAGTAAATTAAATTTTTATAAGTTAATACCTTACCTAGTGGACAGATTCAATTGCATCCCTGCCGGTCTCGCCAAACATTAGAAAAAAAAAACGTCCTGAGCTGGGCTCTGGCCGGGACCGGTAGTGTCCTGTTCATTCGCCAGGTGTCTACCTTAGAAAACCCCTTTTTGGCTAAGATTAGCGGGGCCGGTAGGGTGGGAATCCCCCTGTCCACTAGGTAAGGTATTAACTTATAAAAATTTTATTTACTATTAAATTTTCCATTTTATTGCGTTAATACATCTTACCTAGTGGACAGATGCAGAATAACTACCCAATGGATGGAGGGTAGCCTCAGAAAGGGGGAATTCCTAAGAACTCTATATATATACCAAAGGAGGATCCGGTAATGGCTAGGATAGCCAACTCACAGGATCGACCCCTTGCCCCCCTCCCCCTTTTGTTTATACACAGATCTAGTACGGACTCGGTTGGAGAGTACAATAGGACCTAGGGGAGCTGAGAGTTCTGAAATAACGAGGAAGAAGAACAGAACTAGACTAAGGACGCATCTGTGGCCAGATGCTGGATGTATCCACCGACAAAGGCCAACTAACATAGTTTAGAAGATAAACAGCATTTTTCGTTAATAAGCAAGCTGAAAGCACTTTTAAGTTTGGCTACCCTTATTTGACCCTGTAGCAGGGGCCCAAGGTGAAGTCTGACCACATCAAAAGATTCGCAGCCCATGATTTCCTATAAGTCGTTTTCACATTGCAAACCCAGTGTTCATTCTAGAGTTGGAGCTACTTGAGTCAAATGACTCCTTTACTAAATTTTGGTGGGACATTTAGTAAATGCGATGAGTCAAATGACAAAAATTAACTTTACAGTTGAGCAAATTGACTTAAATAGGAGAGAGGAGAAAACAAGAGGAGAGTGCCCGTGAACAGGCACTGTGTCAGCTGACTGAGTGTTTTTGATTTGTGAAGGTGATTAGAGGACAGAATAATTATCAGGAAAAGGGCTGTACAGAAATACAGTAAATGGTAACTGAACAGCAAGTTCGAAAGAAATTCCGAAGCTGACAGAAGAAAAGGATAAAAAAGTTGTGCCCTGTAAATGGTATTATGAAGGAAAATAACAAGGTAATTGTTTAAGTGTAAAAAATAGGTTAAAACATATTTAAAGAAATACTACAAATGCAATATCCTCGTTCGACCTTGAAGAAGGGGTCCAAGGTCAAATCTAACCACACAAATACATTCCCAGCCCATGATTTCCTATGGTTTACCATTCCAAACCTCTAGGACCAATTATAAATGAGTTATAAGCACTTTTAAGCTTGGCTGTCCTCATTTGACCTTGAAGGAGGGGTCCAAAGGTCAAATCTGACCATACCAAAAGATTCCGAGCCAATGATTTCCTATGGGATGGTTTACCATCCCAAATCTCTGTCACCAATAATAAGCAAGTTGTAGGCACTTTCAATTTTCGCTATCCTCATTTGACCTTGAAGGAGGGTTCCAGGGTCAAATCGGACCATATCAACAGATTCAGAGCCCATGATTTCCTGTCTGTTTACCATCCCAAACCTCTGAGACCAATAATAAGCGAGTTATAAGCACTTTTAAGTTTGGCTATTCTTGTTTGACCTTGAAGGAGGGGTCATTGAAGGTCAAATCTGACCACACCAAAAGATTCCCACCCCATGATTTCCTACAGGTTGGTTTATCATCCCAAACCTCTAGGATCAATGATAAGGGAGATATAAGCACTTTTCATGACTGACAAAAAACACCTGTGGCGGCCATCTTGTTTCTCAAAATGAGGCCAAAAATATTCCCAGACAACATTTTATGGTTATTAATATATACTGCAAACTTAAGAAAGCTAGCTATAATATTTTTTTTCATCAGAGCAGTAATGGTGAAATCTCTCTCTACACACTGCGGCTATCCAGTGGATACAATGATTTACTCAACAGTGAGAACCTGAAAGTAGCTATTGCTCAGCTATGCCATGACATAGAGGTCTGCAATTTCACTATGTTATAGCTGACCAAAAATTCTGTGAATAACATATTTAACAAATTACTCTAAATGTAATAGTTTTCAAGTTACAACTGATTTACCCAACAGTGAGAACCTCAAAGGAACTATTACTCAGCTATGCAATGAGCTACATGTCTGAAATTTTACTATGTTAAAGCTAACCCAAAAGTAGGTGAACAACATATTTAAGCAAACTACTGTAAATGCAATAGTTTTCAAGCTACAACTGATTTACTCAATAGTGAGAACCTGAAAATAGCTATTGCTCCGCTATGCCATGAGCTACAGGTCTGTAATTTCACTATGTTATAGCTGACCCAAAAGTAGGTGAACAATATATTTTAACAAAATACTCCAAATGCAATATTTTTCAAGTTATAGCGGATTTACTCAACAGTCAGTACCTGAGAATAGCTATTGCTCAGTTGTCCCATGAGCTATAGGTCTATAATTTCACTATGTTATAGCTGACCCAAAAGTAGCTGAATAACATATTTGCACAAATTTCTGTAAATGCAATAGTTTTCCAATTATAACTGATTTACTCAACAGTGAGAACTTCAAAGTAGCTATTACTCAGCTATGAAATGAGTCACAGGTCTGAAACTTCACTATGTTATAGCTGACCCCAAAATAGGTGAATAACATATTGAAACAAAATACTCTAAATGCAATAGTTTTCAAGTTATAAGTTATTTACTCAACAGTGATAACCTAAAAGTAGCTATTACTCAGCTATGCCATGAGCTACAGGTCTGAAATTTTACTATGTTATAGCTGGCCCAAAAGTAGCTGAATAACATATTTATATGAAATTCTCTAAATGCAATAGTTTTTAAGTTACAAGTGATTTTACTCATGATGGAAGTTACTGAAAAGCCCAAAAGTAGCTATTACTCACTTAGCTATTGAGACAGACACCCAACTTACTCACCATATTGTAGCTATGAAAAAACAGCATCAGAGATGCCCGTACCCCACAGCCTAGGGAAATATTTTCAACACCATGAGATACAGAAGTACTGTACCCGTACAAACTTCAGGATACTTTCAGAGCACTGTCAGTTATATAAAGGTCCAAACAATGTTTAAATGGAGAAATAATGTTTAAAAGAAAGATAATGCATATGAAGATGAAGTACTAAAACAAGATAATTCAATAACAAGATAACCTACACCCCCTAACCAATATTCCTACCAAGTATCAACTTTCTACACCTTACGGTTTCCGAGATATAGCCCGGACAAGATTTTATAGGTCAAGGTCACTACGGCAAGGCCAAAGGTGAAATCAAGGTCACACCATGACGTTGCACACCTACACCCCCTAACCAATATCCCTACCAAGTATCAACTTCCTACACCTTATGATTTCCGAGATATAGCCCGGACAAGATTTTGAAACTCAAGGTCACTACGGCAAGGTCAAATGTCAAATCAAGGTCAGACCATGACGTTGCACACCTACACCCCCTAACCAATGTCCCTACCAAGTATCAACTTCCTACACCTTATGATTTCCGAGATATAGCCCGGACAAGATTTTGAAACTCAAGGTCACTACGGCAAGGTCAAATGTCAAATCAAGGTCAGACCACACCTACACCCCCTAACCAATGTCCCTACCAAGTATCAACTTCCTACACCTTACGGTTTCTGAGATACAGCCCGGACAAACTCTTTTCCCGCCGCCCGCCCGCCCGCCCATCCGGACACCATGGGTGAAAACAATGGGTAAAAAGTAGCTGAATAACATATTTTAACAAAATGCTCTAAATGCAACACTTTTCAAGTTATAAGTGATTTACTCAACAGTGATAACCTAAAAGTAGCTATTACTCAGCTATGCCATGAGCTACAGGTCTGAAATTTTACTATGTTATAGCTGACCCAAAAGTAGCTGAATAACATATTTATACGAAATTCTCTAAATGCAATAGTTTTCAAGTTATAAGCGATTTGCTCAACAGTGATAACCTAAAAGTAGCTATTACTCAGCTATGCCATGAGCTACAGGTCTGAAATTTCACTATGTTATAGCTGGCCCAAAAGTAGCTGAATAACATATTTATACGAAATTCTCTAAATGCAATAGTTCTTAAGTTACAAGTGATTTTACTCATAATGGAAGTTACTGAAAAGCCCAAAAGTAGCTATTACTCACTTAGCTATTGAGACAGACACCCAACTTACTCACCATATTGTAGCTATGAAAAAAGTAGCTGAACAACATATTTTCACAAAATGCTGTAAATGCAACACTTTTGAAGTTATAAGTGATTTAGTGCATGATTTCATGAATTTTAATGCATTAAAAATTATTAAAAAAATTTATTAAAAAAAAAGTAAGACAGATCCAGGTCTCATACTCACACAAGAGAATCTACCTCTGGCCTAGTACATATATGCAAGATATGAGAGAAATCCCTGCAATAGTCACTGAGAAAATTGTGATAAAAAGTTGAAATTTTCACACTTTTGGTGGGGGTACCCCCCTTGTAATGTCTCTAGCAAACAGACGAACAGACAGATTTGCATGCCTTGAACAATTTTTCATCCTCGATAGATAAGGTATCTTTTAAAAAAACAGCATGTCTCTAGGCCTTGTAGTTTTGGAGAAGAAGTTGTTCACGCGGACGCGTACGCCCACGCCGCAGAGTGATGACATAATGTCAGCTGACTGACAAGTCAGCTGACATAAAAAAGTACTATTAGTCTATCTTCAAAGTGAATTTGCAATACTAAATGAAATTCAAGTCTACTCACTGTGAACAAAAATTTATTTCAATTCAAGACATATTTGTAGTCAGCATGATGTACAAGATTTCCTATGATGTACATGATTTGCAATAATTAAAGTATTTTTTACTGATTTTTTTTTTTCATTTTTTTTTTTTTTGTTTTTTTTGTTTTGTTTCAGTAAATATGGTCCAACCCTGCTCTATCTAAAACTAGAAAAAAAAAATTAACTCACCTTGACATAGGTTCACTCAGGGAGATGTTTTTATTTCATACAAAAGAACTCCGGACATTTATTTATGTAAATGGATATAAATTCGCCACTTTTTGAAAAAAACAAAAACAAACTGGTTTTAAAGCAATAACATACCATGTAAAGTTTAAGTTAAATTATTATTTAACTTTTTTCCAGCCGAAAGTTTGTTATTAACATAGATGCAACTTTTCAAGTTTGTCCCACAGTAGTTTAAAAGGTTTGTTGTTACCCGTTAACAATTGTCTTTGAAGTCACTTGTAAGAGTGCATTATGCAAAAATAAACTTTAAAAAGTGAAAATATTAAAAAGCTGGATAACAAAATCTTGTGCAATAGATATTTATTTCTGTATATATTTAACAAAACTATGAAAAAAGTGGAAATTTACAGCTACTGTTGAGTTTAAATCACTTACTATAAACGTGTTTTCTGTTGATAAATACTGAATTTTTGTTAAACGAAGTATGATTGGACAGTGCCGTTTCCGCTCAACCAATCAAATTAAGGCATTTAGAAGCAAGGAAACGTGGAGGAATTGGGTTAAAAAGACAATATATGTGTCCTTTTATTTGATTTTTAAAAAAAATTCGTCTAATTTTCCCAATATTTACAGCGAAAACGCAGGCGATAATGCAAGATTTATGAGTCACCGCGACTCGGGATCATAACGTGTACGCGTCTTTTCGCCCCAGTATAGCGACAAAAGACGCGGAAACGCATAGTAAAATGAACACTGCAAACCTCTAGGACCAATAATAAGCAGGAGGGCCCCAAGGTCAAATCTGACCACATGAAAAGATTTGCAGCCCATGACTTCCTATAAGTTGTTTTCATATTAATGAGTTATTTGAGAAATACTGGCTATCTGCAATACTTCTAGAGATAATTCACATTTACTCATTTTGAGTAGGTGAATAATTAGCTATGGGTCTGAAACTTCACCAAGTGAAAGCTCTCTCAAAAGTAGGCGAATGAGTTATTTGAGAAAAATTGGCTATCTACAATACTTTTAGAGATAATTCGAATTTACTCATTTTCAGTAGGTGAGTAATTACCTACGGGTCTGGAACTTCACCATGTGAAAGCTGTCCCAAAAGTAGATGAATGAGTTATTTGATAAAAATTGAATATCTGCAATACTTTTAGAGGTAATTAGTATTTACTCATTTTGAGTAGGTGAATAATTAGCTACAGGTCTGAAACTTCACCAAGTGAAAGGTCTCCCAAAAGTAGGTGAAGGAGTTATTTGACAAAAATTGGCTATCTACAATACTTTTAGAGATAATTTGCATTTACTCATTTTCAGTAGGTGAGTAATTATCTACGGGTCTGAAACTTCACCAAGTGAAAGCTCTCCCAAAAGTAGGTGAATGAGTTATTTGAGAAAAATTGGCTATCTGCAATACTTTTAGAGATAATTCGCATTTACTCATTTTGAGTAGGTGAATAATTAGCTACAGGTCTGAAACTTCACCAAGTGAAAGGTCTCCCAAAAGTAGGTGAAGGAGTTATTTGAGAAAAATTGGCTATCTGCAATACTTTTAGAGATAATTCGCATTTACTCATTTTGAGTAGGTGAATAATTAGCTACAGGTCTGAAACTTCACCAAGTGAAAGGTCTCCCAAAAGTAGGTGAAGGAGTTATTTGACAAAAATTGGCTATCTGGAATACTTTTAGAGATAATTTGCAGTTACTCATTTTGAGTAGGTGAATAATTAGCTATGGGTCTGAAACTTCACCATGTGAAAGCTCTCCCAAAAGTAGATGAATGAGTTATTTGATAAAAATTGGATATCTGCAATACTTTTAGAGATAATTAGCATTTACTCATTTTGAGTAGGTGAATAATTAGCTACAGGTCTGAAACTTCACCAAGTGAAAGGCCTCCCAAAAGTAGGTGAAGGAGTTATTTGACAAAAATTGGCTATCTGGAATACTTTTAGAGATAATTTGCATTTACTCATTTTGAGTAGGTGAGTAATTACCTACGGGTCTGAAACTTCACCACGTGAAAGCTCTCCCAAAAGTAGGTGAATGAGTTATTTGAGAAAAATTGGCTATCTGCAATACTTTTAGAGATAATTCACATTTACTCATTTTGAGTAGGTGAGTAATTACCTACAGGTCTGGAACTTCAGCATGTGAAAGCTCTCCCAAAAGTAGGTGAATGAGTTATTTAAGAAAAATTTGCTGTCTGCAATACTTTTAGAGAAAATGCAGAATTACTCATTTTTAGTAGGCAAGTAATTTAGCCACAGGCCTAATTTAGACATAAAGCCTACCAATAGAATACTGTGGTGCACCCTGTAATATACCTTGCAAACTTGAGAAGGCTAGCTATAATATTTTTTTCGTTAGAGCGGTAATGGTGAAATCTCTCTACACACTGTGGCTATCCAGTGGATACAATGATTTACTCAACAGTGAGAACCTGAAAGTAGATATTGGTAAGCTATGCCATGACATAGAGGTCTGCAATTTCACTCTGTTATAGCTGACCAAAAATTATGTGAATAACATATTTAAACAAAATACTATAAATGTAATAGTTTTCACGTTATAACTGATTTACTCAACAGTGATAACCTCAAAGTAGCTATTACTCAGCTATGCAATGAGCTATATGTCTGAATTTTTTCTATGTTATAGCTGACCCAAAATTAGGTGAACAACATACTTAAGCAAAATACTGTAAATGCAATAGTTTTCAAGTTACAACTGATTTACTCAATAGTGAGAACCTGAAAATAGCTATTGCTCAGCTATGCCATGAGCTATAAGTCTGTAATTTCACGATGTTATAGCTGACCCAAAAGTAGGTGAACAACATATTTTAACAAAATACTCCAAATGCAATATTTTTGAAGTTACAAGTCATTTACTCAACAGTCAGTACCTGAAAATAGCTATTGCTCAGTTGTGCCATGAGCTACAGGTCTGTAATTTCACTATGTTATAGCTGACCCAAAAGTAGCTGAATAACATATTTACACAAATTTCTGTAAATGCAATAGTTTTCCAATTACAACTGATTTACTCAACAGTGTGAACTTCAAAGTAGCTATTACTCAGCTATGCAATGAGCCACAGGTCTGGAACTTCACTATGTTATAGCTGACTCTGAAATAGGTGAATAACATATTGAAACAAAATACTCTAAATGTAATACTTTTGAAGTTATAAGTAATTTACTCAACAGTGATAACCTAAAAGTAGCTATTACTCAGCTATGCCATGAGCTACAGGTCTGAAATTTTACTATGTTATAGCTGACCCAAAAGTAGCTGAATAACATATTTATACAAAATTGTGTAAATGCAATAGTTTTCAAGTTACAAGTGATTTTACTCATGATGGAAGTTACAGAAAAGCCCAAAAGTAGCTATCACTCACTTCACTATTCAGACAGACACCCAAGTTACTCACCATGTTGTAGCTATGAAAAAAGTAGCTGAATAACATATTTTAACAAAATGCAACACTTTTCAAGTTATAAGTGATTTAGTGCATGACTTCATGACTTTTAATGCATTTTAGACATTTTTGTCTACCAGAGGCCTAATTTAGACATAAAGCCTACCAAAAAGATAGGGTGGCAAGTCCTCTACCATATCAAGCCACCTGCCAAATATGAAAGAAATCCGGGAAGAAATGTGGACTGTAGGTCGCTAACAAGAAATCTCTGCGGACGCGGACGAGGGCGCGGACGACAACGATGATGAATCCATAGTATCCCCGCTTCACGTCGGGGATACAATAATGAGTAGAATACAATTTTCACCAATTTTTACTTGCAGCTGAAAACTTTGAAAACTACAGTTTACCCTTCAAACTTTCGACTTTCAAAAAACAGTTAAAGTGTAATAGATAGAAAGGCAAAACAGTTGATTTTATTCAGTGGTACCAACTGTTAATCTACTATCTTTAAAATGACAGATATATTCTACACTGGTTCACTTGAAAATCAAGGTACATACCTTTCACTGAGTTACCTATTTATATGCACACAAACACAAAACGGTAAAGCACTTATTTCCGTTTTACTGTTTTACTGTTTTGAAACAGTTAAAGGGTTAGATACTTAATTTTATTTTCTAGCAAGTCAATGAGAAATGTGTAAAGCACATATTAACAGTTTTTATGCTGTAATAAGGCACCAGTGAATATCAGGCCTTTTACTGTTTAATGTTATACATTTTTATTATTTTACTATATTTTCCCATGTTATCTTTTTTTGGGGGGGGGAGTGGGGGAGGGCAGCCACACATTGGTGAGACACTTGTGGTTATTCATCAAAGGCCTATGACGTCACTCCTGTTAGTGATGTCACAAGACAGTTTGCTTGATATTTTTCAAGAAGATTTTGTTACAATGAGGTATTTCAGCAATTATATATGAATTTTCAGTGTATATTACCACTGTCCCAATGTTAAGGCAATTGGAGGACTCAAAGAGCCCGTACTTTACACACTAAAGTGGCCTTAAATTAATTTACTTTGACCATGCTTAAGTTACTTAAAGTTCGAAAAAATGAGTTTAAGTTAAGACACTTTAAGGCAAGCAACTTTAACAACATAAGGGTTGAAAATCCCAGTTTAAGACAAAGAACTAGTTTAGGATTACTAAACATTGTAAATTGTTATTTAAAGTAGTAGTAGGTATGTTTAGCAAGTTTAGCATCTAATCACAGGCTGTCACCTCTGTGTGGCTTCGACCCCCACAAGGCCACCCTAAAGTATACAGCTTTCAAAGTCCAAATAAAATATAAGTACCAATTATAGCTGAAATTCGCCAAGTATTTTTATAATTCTTTGCCGTGCAAGTGGTAACCTTAAAGTTACTAAAATGGAATTATTGCCAAGAGTTTAAGGTCACCATAAAGTGGAAGTACTCTCCATACTTTGTATCATCCACATACCAAATATAAATTAAATTCATCGAGCAATTTTGGAATAATTCATTTGTTTTTCAATTAACTCTTTAAAACCCATTCACATGTATAATTTGCACTGTGACATCACAATTTGGCCTACTGTGGTTGCCAGGGACATGGCCTTCACCTGATAAGCTGTGGGGTGCTTTGAAGGCCAAAATATACCATAAACAGTCAAAGGGAAAAAAGGTCTTTTTCTGTTTCAAATCCTGATCCTTATACAGTTTTAATAATTATAATCAGTCATTAGATAAAGGCTAAGAATATAGTATTTCAAAACCATAAAACAGTAAAACGGAAGTAGGTGGTTTACTGTTTTGTCTTTATCTGCATATACATATGGGTAAGTAGTGAATGGACTGTTTGTAAAAAGTTTTGAATATGGAATGGTTTTCATATTAACAGTAGGTACCTTGTGAGGGGGTTTTAAACCTACTGTTTTGTACTTTCCCATATTAATCACACTCAAATTGATTACAAGTGTGTTTCAGTTTATTCAAACTAAAACAGTAAAAGGGTAATAAACACTTTACCATTTCAATCTCAATACTAGGGCAAAGTGGTTGGCTTTTTGCCAACCACAGCGTCGAATCTTAGGACAGCAGTGGGTGTTGAAATCTGTAAACTTGGTATTATCGCCCGCAAGACAGAGTGAGGTGCGGTGACAATAAAATATTGCTGGATTATATATATTTGTAAAATATTGTTAGAAACACCATCGTAGCCTCACGTTTTCATCACTCTGTGGGTGTACAACTACCAGCTTTTGATATTTTATTTGTTTTAAATATTGCGAGAAGACAGAGTGAGGTGCGGTGACAGTAAAATATTGCTGGATTATATATTTGTAAAATATTGTTAGAAACCCCATCGTAGCCTCACGTTTTCATCACTCTGTGGGTGTACAACTACCAGCATTTGATATTTTATTTGTTTTAAATATTGCGAGAAGACAGAGTGAGGTGCGGTGACAGTAAAATATTGCTGGATTATATATTTGTAAAATGTTGTTAGAAACCCCATTGTAGCCTCACGTTTTCATCACTCTGTGCGTGTACAACTACTAGCATTTGATATTTTATTTGTTTTATATATTGCGAGAAGACAGAGTGAGGTGCGGTGACAGTAAAATATTGCTGGATTATATATATTTAAAATATTGTTAGAAACCCCATTGTAGCCTCACGTTTTCATCATTCTGTGGGTGTACAACTACCAGCATTTGATATTTTATTTGTTTTATATATTGCGAGAAGACAGAGTGAGGTGCGGTGACAGTAAAATATTGCTGGATTATATATTTGTAAAATGTTGTTAGAAACCCCATCGTGATAACTTCTAGGACATACAAAAGCGCCTTCTAGTGGTTGAATGTAGAACTACGGAGTTTGAATATTTTCATTGTCTCTGCCAGACGTGCTCTCGATTCTGATTGGCTGAATAACAAATGTGTAGTACTACCGTGACGTCACTTCATTCATTAATTTCTTTGTGGTTTATTTGTTTGACAAATAATTGAGTACATGTAGATGCGCAGACAGCAATTTTACATTAACAGTGACTGCGTGGTAAACCATGCAGACGAATAAATTAATTGGGGTTTCACCTCTAGAAACCAGCAGACGAAACCGTTAAAAAAGACTCGTTCGAGTAGAAAATCACAATGGAAATACAATAGTTCTAGGACATACGGGTCCTTGGAGAAAGCCAGACGAAGTGCCAGACATGCTTTTTACTTCATAAAATATAACTTAATAAAGGCATTAAAAATTTTCAAAATGGCAGAGTGTATAATATACACCTTAATGTACAGATATGTGAAGAAATATTATGCAGAATTTGGTATTTAAGGGCTTAAACGGCCAATTTAAAATCGTGGCCGCAATTCAGTGCATAACTCGAATCAAAGATTCGACTAAAAAAGAGATATAGGTAAAGAAATTAACGATAGGTACCCTGGTTACAGTATAAGTACTCAGTACAAGTGCACTACTGTATGAGAAGTATTGCATCTTCAGCTCAATGGCATTTTCAACATTAAATATTCATCTTCATGCAACATTTCTATTCGTAAAATAAAAATATTGTTAGAGAACCCCACCAAATTGGGCGCCCCCATATTTCCTCATTACGTAATATTAATAAGGATTTACATGCATATCGCACCCACTTCAAATCGCTACCACTAACTCGCACCCGCAAATCGCACCCGTTTTTTAAGTTTTGAAGATATTTTGTAGAAGAATATATGAACGTTTATACTTTGTCTCGAGTGAGATTTCAGTAACAAATTATTTCATTGATTAATGCAGACGAAAAGTAGACTAGTTTCCTGGATCTTCTGTTTGTAAAATATTGCTAGAAACCCATCGTGGCCTCATATTTGCTTAAATCTACATGTACAAGTACTCATTTTGTAACAAACTATTTCACTGGTTAATGAAATTAATCACGTTTGCAGACGAGAAGTAGACTGGTTTTCTACACATACATTTATTGGGAAACCCCACAGATTTCCGTGACCCAATATATATTCTATGCAATTGTCAAGCACATCTAAAAACGGGTGCGATTTGTGGGTGCGAGTTAACGGTAGCGATTTGATGTGGGTGCGATATGCACGTATCCCTTAATAAGCTACTGAGTTCTGTAGGTGCAAGTGATGATTGATACTCAAGCAGAATTATTTTTTATAAAATATTGTTACTAGGTATTTCGTTCAACTAAGCGCCACCAGTTTACCTTGATCATCTAATCAACGATTTTAAAACTAGTAATAATACAGAAACTTACCATAAAGTCTTGATACCCTGTTAAAATGGGCGAAAATAGCATTCTTAGCCACTCTGGTGATGCCTAAACGTCTTAATACCGTTCGGGTCTCGCACGTTTACCCTGTGGATAATGTATGTGGATAAACAAACCTACGTAGATCTTAACCAGGAAGTGATTTTTACATGATAAAACACGAGAATAATAAATATTTTCATAACACACATTGCATTTAATTTTTATAAAAAATATGCATCTTGATCTACAATATCGTCATTTTTACCAGGAAAAGATGCTTTAAAGTACTGTTTTGAGAGTTTTAAATGGGCGAAAATGGGGGTTTCTAGGTTTGAATAATTTGTTTTATGCCTCAAGTTTTGACTGATTATTTAAATTAGTTATAACATTAAAACTAAATTGGTAGGGTTTTGAAATAGTAATTTTTAAAAGTTTTGAAAACAATAGAAATTAGACGTTGAAAACCTTTTTCTTGCAATAAAATGACATACATTAAACTTTCATAATGGAAGTAAAAATATGACATGTATACAATTTCTGATGACATTTATTGTAGTTTTAGTTTTACTCTTAGTTTAAGGAAATTAGTTGTGGATATGATAAGATATTACATAAAATGGTGTGTACATCAGAGGAGTGTAAACTGTTATAAAACCACTAAAAAAAATTATAATTTATTTTTTTATTATTGTTCGATTTTAATAGAGAAAAATAGCATCAGAGATGACCGTAGCCACAGCCTGTGGAAATATTTTTCAACACAATGAGATTAGAAGTAGTGAAACAGTACAAAGATCAGTGTCAGCTTTATAACCGTCCAAATATTGTTTAAGTAGAGAAAATAATGTCTCAGAAAATAAGAGAAAGAAAATGTATGAAAAGATGAAGTATAAAAAAGACAATTCAATAGCAAGATGACAGCATTAATCAATAAACTAAAAATTATGAAGCTGTAAAATTTATTTATTGAAGAATAGCTGTCGATGGAAATAGCACAATTATGTAAAAATGTATATAATAATCAGTTGCAGCAATCCATATAACTTTGGTACGAGAGAAAGATGTCTCAAATATGGCAAGTGAACACTCTTTGGCAGAGCCAAAGTTAAAGATCACACCATGATGCACACCTACTCCCCCCTAACCAATGTCCCTACCAAGGGGCAACCTTCTACACCTTACAGAATTCAAGAGCCTGGACAAGACTTTAAAACTCATGATCAATACAACAAGGTCAAAAGTTAAATCAAGATCACACCATGATGCTGCACACCTACAACCCCCAACCAATGTCTCTACCAAGTATCAACTTCCTACACCTTACGGTTTCTTAGATACAGCCTGAAAAAACTTTTACCAATCCGGAGACCATGGGGGAAACCAATACCCCGACAGCCCTTAAGACCTGTGGGGTAAAAATGAGTAGAGGCACTGTTAAATCCTTTTCCAAAACTATGAGGTAATTTTTAGAATATTTTGGAAACATGAGCACCTGTTGACATGCCATGTTTTGCAAAGATTAGTGTGAAACCTATTTTATAAAATGTAATATTTTTTACCATTTTAATGGCAAATTATTTTTTAACTAAGTTTTACTTGAAAGAAATTTAAATTGCCCTGGTAAAATATGAAAACTTTTTTACAAGTATATTTTCCAAACACCCAGAAATTAAGGTCCTTAGCTGTTATTCACTGCAGTGTCTGTAGCCATTCAGAGGCCATTTGTTAAATTATTGTGACTGGAGACTATCTGCCCCCACACTTTCCTAGCCATGATTAATTTGAAAGTGATCACTGAAAATAAATAACCTTTGACGAAAGTGTGGGGGAGGATAGTACCCAGTGAAAACAGTAACTGCAATCCTTTGTGTGTTTATAAATAGAAGTAAAAAAATGACATATCAGCTTAATAAAATATGTTCATAATTTTCTTGTTAAATGGATCTTGCTCATGCATTATTTTATTCAATTTCTTTATTTATCTATTAATTTTATTTTGAAGTAAATTTTAGATAAATCATTCTACACTATTCTTTTTGTACTAAACTGTGAATTCATCTACATTGTTTAAGAATGCATTTATGAGAGGAAACCAGTTGTCACCTGTGCCAATTTTTAAACATTTGTGACTCCATGTTTCCTATTTTCTGTGACTTTGTTTATAAACTAGACTGTAATATTAAAAATATTTGCTTTTATTCATCTTCCTTTTTCGTCAAAAACTGATGGATTGGTGAAAATGTGACTAAAAACAATTTTACAAGGGAAATAATGCTGTCAAAATATTGCAGATCATAAAATTACTGCTATAATTCTATAAAAGTAGGCTGGATGAATTTTTCTTTTTTCCCTATGACTCTGTTACCATTGCAAATCTGTTAACCTTTTTAAATTTATATAGATGTCTACAATTACAATTTATACATGTAGGCTTAACTTGACCAAACTTGTAAAACAAAAAATGTTAAGCCTAAGACATAGTAATTAATATTAATATTACCCCAGAGCATTTGAAAGCGGATTATGGACATGGCACCTCTACAATGATTATTTTATCTTTTCCAATTTTTTAAAATACTTTAGTCGCTAATATATATTAAAATAAAATTTGATCTAATTATTTCATTATTCATATTCAAAATATATGCACACGTCCAGACTTTAAATAGAATTTTATATTAAAGACTGTCCAAATGCATTTACAAGAATTCATATTTTCTTCTGTGAAGTATATTAAAGTAAGGACCAAAATCATCACAAATTCACTACAAAACCATAAAATCACAAGAGGAAATTAAATTCTGTGTATTTTATGCTTCAAAATGATATACAATTTGTTAAAAATAAGAAAGAATTTTTTTATATATTTTAACCGGGTAATTAGTGAATATTCTTGTTCGCACATGGCCATTGTTTTTCCACATTCTTGTTTGTAAACAGGGTTGCCGCACATGCGCACTCCGAACTCCAATAAGGCTTATATTAATAGAGTAAAAGCCAAAAAAATTCATTGTATTTGGACTAATAAAGTGATAGTTTTCCCATCAGTAAACGCCCATGCTTTAGATAATATCTAAAATTGGTTTAATATTAACAGATTTACAGTAGCTTATATTATTCGTTAACCAAATTATCAAATGACAAACAGTACAATTATTGCTTTTGTTTTGCTGTTATATATTTCTTTGAAAAGAGATACAAAACACTTTTAGGAGTATTTAAATCTCCGCATGTTTACTGTGTGGAGACACTGCGCGAAGGACACACAAAGTGTTTAGTGGGACCTATTTTGAGGTGAAACTTTCAAGAGGTCCTATGGCAATGATAGTAAATAATTTTGGGCGTCATGATTATTACTCTGAAATTTATCATATTTCTCTTATTTTCAATACAATACGTTCTGATGCTCAAAATAAATTTTGCAATAATGCATAAAAGCAAGTTTTGTAAGAGCATAAAAAATATTATATCCGCAGACGAATATTGGAGGTATACAAGTTTCAAATCTGTTATGCCACCACTACCACCATGCATTTGGACCTGTGTGCACGATAACTCAAAAACACAGAGATTTCATTCAAAGTTGGCACACCAATGTATATCGGTTAGAAAAGGAACCCAATTTTAAGGTATAGTCATCTTCAGGTCAGCTATATACCTTTGGTCACTAAAAAGGGCCTCTAGGTCAATAAGTATGGGGCTCATCTGGTAAAAATTTTACCTGAGAACACATAAAAATATTTTATTGAGCCATGGTCTGGGGTGTGAGCCACAGACCTCAGAGGTGGGAGGTGAGTGTGTTACCACTGCGAAAGCGTGCCACTTTGAAGGAAATTGAAAGTTAGAACTAAAAAACAACAACATTCTTCCTACATATGCCAAAAATCAAGACTCTGTGTTTTGAGAAAATTGTGTTTGAGGCTCATGAAGACGCCACTTAAGTTTTTTTCTACACTTTTCCCATATTTTGCCCTTTAATTTATATTTGGTAATTCTGATGAGTCTCACAATGTACCAGATATAACTTTTCGATGCCACCTTTGTGTAAAACTGCAAGTTTAAATTTTAAGGTCACCTTAAGGTCTCTAAAACATGCCCACTAGGCCCCGTTTTATGCACTTTTTGCCACTTTATTGCAGCTTAACCAGCTAAAATATAATATGTTTTGGTTTACAATATAATATAATATGTTTCTATATACACACGACAAAATTCAAAGCTTTAAGTTGACATTGAGACTGCAAAGTCTTATAAAATCCCCATTGCTACTGCCACACATAAAACCCGGGGCAGAATATTTTACTTAAAAAAAAGTATCTAATTTTTTATTTTTGGTCAGCAGTATAATTACTGACAAATATTAACAGTTTAATTTTTAGTTAATTCCTTTTCAAATCTAACAGGAAGAAAAGAAATTGGAAATGTTTGTCCTAAATTTGTAATGCTCATAATTTTACTAGTACTTTGCTTGTCATTTTGATAATAAACAGCTACAAGTACTTTAGTTGTCATTTAACCCACAATAACATCATGTCTAAATTAAGGCAGCAACTTTGTTAAAGTGTGCAAGATCAGTGCTGAAGAAGTTGGTGACAATTAACCTATTATTTGTGTTTCTGGTGTATTATGGTAGTACCAAGAGCATATGAGACATGTGGAATGGTAAAGATCATGGAATATAATAACAACATTTGTTAATATCTTTGACAGGGGATATTTACACTCTCACAAAACCTGGACATATATTTTAACAAGTACTTTTCTTTTCGGTCAGTGTATTAATGATCGAAAAATATTTACCATTTTCATCAATGTCATTATATCATCTCATTATTTTGTTTTCAGTAAACAACATTAATTTTGGAGAGCAAATTCAGAAGATGTTATTGTTATTCTATGACCAAAAAATCATGCCTTCATATTTAGTTTTGTAAAAAGGAAAATAATGGCAAATAGATTCATAAAAATGGTGACAGGTTTAAACATTATAATTATTTGTCTTCTTTTATGAATTTCACATTTTTATGTAAATTTTTGTCATTTTTACTTCCAACTGTGAAACCACTTTAATTGGTTGAAATATCAGAAATTATGCTGTATTTTTGTTTTTCTTTAAATAGATGTATTTTTTGTGTCTCGACATGCACATGATTGGATTGTTTACTCTAAATACTGTTCAGGGGTCCATATCAAAATCTCCAAACAATAAATGTGTGGAGTATATTATTAGAGTTCCAGAAGCCGCAGAAATTTATCTTCCAAGTAGGACATTTCCAAAGCAGCTGTGTACATTATGGGGATATTTTGCTTTTGAGTACACAAACTGTTGTTGGTTATCAACTGGTTCTTCTTTCTGGGAAATGTGTTAATTGTAATGCATTGTCTAGTACTATTTGTAGGTCTTAAAATCTCATCGGATGATCTAAGGGATGATTTAAAGGTTACAACCCAGCCAGCACTACATATGAGACCAACAAGGGTATCAAATGGGTTCTTATATGGGGCCTTTGTGGCCGCCCTATATGGGCCCCAGTCAGTTTTTGCAAACGGTTTTCTGATGGGACCAATATGGTTTATCAATAAGGGTCATATATGGGCCCCATATGGGGCCTTTATTGTGAAATAAATGAGTCCCACATGGGCCCAACTTGTAATTTGAACATGGGGCCCAGATGGTTTTTGCAAATAGTTCGGTGATGGGACCAGTATGGGCTCTGTATATGGGTTATATGTGGGTCTGACAAGGGCACTATATGGTAAACTGCATGCAGGTTCTTATTGGTCCTACATATAGGTTCAGATGTATGGACCGGCTCAGTTTTTAAATGTGCACTACCAACACAAGGTCCATTTGTTGTTCAGCTCGCATGTAATAGAAGCTCAAAAATGAGTTGATCTGTGTGAACAGTCCGCAGTTTCCTTCACACTTTGCCCACATATTCTGTCTAATATTTTAATACACTTTCATGAAGCCTTTGTAAATAATGCACAATACAATCTTGATTCATACTATACTATTATCTAATTTCCAGAATGTAATTCAAATCATTTCAAGTTCAAAATCTTATGATGTACCACATTTGTGTCTAAGCTTGTCTTATACAGAATACAGAAATGTGTATCAGAAACTCATCACTTGATGATTCACCCAAACCCTTTTTCCAGATGGCCCAAGCTAAAACAGCTACATAGCCTTGTCAAGACACAAGTAAAACACATGATGAAATCCTCAGTTAACTGATATAATTAAGCACATGCATTATTTGATTAATAAAGATTTTTTTCATTATAAATCCCCACCAAAAATATCATAGTTTATTATTTTAGCCTTATTTACACCATTTTTACAAATTTCATAGATTTCTCACACATATTTATAATCTTTAAATTGTACTGTAATTTGTATCCTAGTGACGAAAGGCTACCCTGTTTCACACCATGGGGTGTTTTCCCATTTTCTAGCACTGCCTCAAAATACTATCTGTGTGAAAAGATAAACATATCTGTACTGCATGATATAGGGGGTTGGACCTATTAATGACCCCTTGAGTTAAACTAAGAAAAACTAAAATTTTACAGAATTTCCACAACTGTAGACTTAGGATTTCTGTACTCTTATACATGAAATAGGTGTTTGTGGTACATTAAGGTAATATAAACCACTAGATTATTAATTAGTAAGATGTACAACAAATTTAATTTAATACATTTTTTTACAAAAACTTCACAATACATTTACAGAGCTATAAAATGGCTATTGTATGTGATAATAATGAGGGTCCCTTGTGAGAATATTATACCCATTTTTGACCTTCACAGGTCCAACCAATATGCGTGTACACTTTTATTTAAAAAGCTTTTGTGGCAAGTTGTTTTTCTCAAATAGGACCTTTTTTATTTTTGGATTTATTTCATTCAAAATCAGATGAGAAGTTAATAAAGAACACTTGTTATATATATTTACATTTTTCCTCTAGGATTTATATATGGGACCTATCTGGGACCCTTATACCAGTAAATCATCCATAAAAGTCCATTCTGGGGCCCATATTAAACATTGTGATAATAAATGTTTTGTTTACTACTCTTTACGAAGTCCAAATCAACATGATGCCAAATGAATCTATTATTAAATCTGTATTATTTTCCTTATTTTGTACTATTTAGGGAACATTAAGTATTTTTATACAAATGGGACCAATATGGGCCCCCTTTGGGCATTCTGTGCCCATATATATCCTTTATAGGACCCATATTGCTATTTGCCCGCCTATAGCCCACATAGGCCCCATATGATCATGCTTGCTGGGAAAGTACAAATTTCAGAATTTTTTATAAATTGTAACTAAAATTAAAATGATAACATCGCATTATCCCTTATTTGTTGGACACATTTATTAGTGTTCTCAATAAAACTATTCCTCTGAGACCTAGTGAGTAGTCCTTGTAATGGACGGGTACTTGGTTACTCTCAGTGATGGGCAATAATAAATTACTTTTACAGAAAATGTCATATTTACAAACCTAAAACTCATACAGATTAGGACATCCAGCCATTGGGACCATTTCTTTCATCTCTCATATTTGTATGACAAAAAATTATTTCTTGGCGAGGCTCACGCTTCTAGGAATCAATTTTTTTTGTCTCCGGACTTTCATGAATTGTGGCGTAGTGTGATGAATATCTGTCTCTTCACTGACACTAGCGACAATGGGCTACATTAGTATATGGGTGACCACTTTGGTGCGCTGCTGCAGTCTCTTATGGCTTTGCAGCTGATGCTAGTAGATTGAAACCCCTTTAGGTCTTGTTTTTTCTCATTCTGGGCCATGTAAAATGTGTTATAATGGCTATATTACAACGCAAATATATACATATACCCTTCAAATAAAAGTAAAATGGATTCATGCATTATTCAAATTTTTGTAGCTATCATAAGTGTTTAAGGACCTGAAAAATAACAAATTTTTGCATTTCCAAAAATAAGCGAGTTCACAGTTTCAGACGTCTCGTTCTCGTTGTCGTTCTCGTAGCGTAGGTCAAAGGTCAAGAGGTGTAGGAAGTAAATATACGGATAAGAAGTTGCGAAAGTAAATTATGTAAATACCTGTATTATGGGCTATTTTCAATTAGAATTGTAAGTGTACATAAATATGTACACATAGATTTACAAAATAGGCGTTTTATATTTGGAAAAAATATTTTAAACTATGTTTTTCAGCCTTCTGAGATGGGCGAAAATAGGGGATTTTGAAGCTTAACAATCTTTAAAATGCATATATTTTACAATCCAATTGCTCCCTTGTTAATGGACGGATTTAGATGAAACAAAATGTAAAATGCTGCCATCATTGCGGTTGGTGGAACTACTCAATAGTTTGGTGAAAATATCTCCAAAAATATTATAAAATCTCACGAAAATATGGCAATAAACACAAACACAATATGGTTAATATTTCTATTTAAAATCATATGTAGACATCTGGTTTCATAAACCAAAATGTTATAAAGGTCATCTGAATCCCTAGCTTTATTGTCTGCTTAACTATTTCATTTTAGAGCCTTAAAGCATATTTGAAGTAATACAAAGCCGTATGTGGTCTAGAAAACTGGGCTGATTTTATAACTATCTATTGGAATATAAATATTCATGAGCAAAATTCTTGTTTACCACATTTAAAAAAAGAATTTATTTCGATTCTTTAGAGTTATGATTGACAAATCTATAATAAAAAGGAAACAAAGATATCAGTTTAGAAAAATAATTGCAATATGAGATGAAAATATGCATCCACCACTCTAAGTCATTTCTGCATTTGCAGGAATGGGTGAAAATATTTATTTTATATTTCTGTTATCACTTTAACCACATCATTCCTGGATGGATGAAAGAAATGGGCTGACACAGGCCTTAAACTACTCTACTCTGTAATTGTCACTTAACCCTTTCACCAAAAGAATTACTTGTTTCTCCCCATGTTTTTAGTCCGCCTTCGCCACCGCCGAATATATAACAATATGTGATAGATACATATACATTGACAGATTTTTGAGGTATTTTTAAAAATGCGCATACAAAATGCATTTTCCATGCCATTGTGTTTCATTCAGTTGAAATATACAAAGTATTTATTAATGCAACAGTTTTCTTCAAACTTGGTCAATTGACAGCTATTTCAAACCTCTACTTTTTTTGTATTTTTAGGTAAATAATGAGGCATAAGATGAAGAACAAAGATGCAAATGAAGATGCCAGATACATACACAATGGTACCTTATCCTACGTCATCCAAAATAACTTTGCTGTCCACAGAATTGATATTTTTTGTTTCAATGCTGATTGACTGATTAACTCTACTACTATGACCTGATAATGATAAAGCATTATATGCAATCAAATGAAATTGGCTTTAGAAATTACTTCAGTTTTTAAATATGTTTGATAAGAGTTGTCTTTATATGTATAGTTATAATTTCCAAAGCCATTTGCTCTGCATTAGATTAAGTAATATTTTATGTGCTGAAGTTCATGTGCTCTTAAGAATATTAATGTATTTAATAAAAAATAAAAAAAGAATATTAATGTAAAGAACTATTGAAATAAACAACACAAATGGAGTGTGAATATGAATAAACTAATTGTATGAAATCCAAGAAAAGACTTTTCACTCCCTACATGGAGCAGCTCCATACAAACCTGCAGTAAACCCAACAAGCATAGTGGAAGTGGATGGTCCAACGTCAAAACAATTTTGCAATTCCAAATTATTTATTTGGTTTTTAAACGTCACTTTCAACACTATATAGGTCATATCACGACAAGTTATTTTGTGGTCAATGGAAACCAGCACACACAATTGGTCAAGGTTCTGTAATCTGTACCGTAAGCTGCTGACCATTGGTCAGCAACCACCAATTTCCCCACATAGGGTCTGGGTCAAGGTTCTGTAATCTGTACCATAAGCTGCTGACCATTGGTCAGCAACCACCAATTTCCCCACATAGGGTCTGGGGTTTGAACGGCAGACCTCAGGAGTGGGAGGAAAGTGTGTTACCACTGCACCACCGTGTCCCCTGCAATTCCAAAATTGACGCATACTAATTAAAAGCAAGGAAATACCAAAAGGAATTAAATGGCAGAAGATAACAGAAATGTTCCTCCAGGCTGACCTGCATACACATACACCAAGTTTGCTACAGAAATTATGAAAACAACAAATTATGTGACTTTAAGGTGTCCAAAACTTGATCCTATTTGACCTTGAGGCGAGAGTCAAAAGTTAGATGAACAAAACACTCAACCTGAGGTCGCCAGTTCAAATCTATTCCTGGGTGTTTCATGTTGGAAAGTTTGTAGTTACTACACCCAGTGGTTTACAGTGCAGAATCTTGCCCAATTAGTATGCACTGGCTTCTCCACCCCTAAACTACCCATCGCAATATGACCCTGGCTGTTGAACGCGATGTAAAACAAAAAATAAATCTAAATCCAAGGGTGGCAAAAAATGACCACCCATAGACCAATAGCCCATGTACATCAGTCCAACAGTGGAATTGTATCTGGGAAAATAAGAGCACTCAAGAGTGTGCATACCTCTGCCTAGGTTCAATGTCTCCTCTATTGCTTAAACATTTTAAAAAATTTTGTTGCAACCTTAAGATTAATGAAGGAGTACAGTTATTTGTGTATTTTGAGTACATCCAACAATTTATAAGTCCTTAATAACAACAGTACAACGATCATATTTTTGGCATATTTATAAAATCCTAGAAAATCAGGAAAATGCTCAGACATTAATAGCCTTAAATCAGTGAAAAAGATACGATTCTGACTTTCTGGTGGACTTGATTTTAAAAATGTCTATTGCAAAATGCCAAAGTTATTCAGGATATAATGGCCCTGACTTACACAAAGTTTGCATTAAAATCCTGACATTTTGACTTTTCAAAAAATTCTCAAAAATCAGTTGTAAAACCTATATTCATTAAACTTAATCTTTGGAAAGCCACAATTATAACCTTTCCTCTGGTCTTTATTTCATGAAAATCCGTTCAGAAATGCCAAAGTTATTTAAGATTTTACAACACCCTGTCACAAAAAAGAGTACAGGTATCCCTATATGCACTGAGCGATACCCAGCAAGCATGATTATATGAGGCCTATGTGGGCTATAGATGGGCAAATAGCAATATGGGTCCTATAAAGGATATATATGGGCGCAAACAGCCCAAAGAGAGCCCATGTTGGTCCCATTTATATAAAAATACGTAATGTTCCTTAAATAGCACAAAATGAGGAGAAAAACAGATTTAATATTAGATTCATTTGACATCATGTTGATTTGGACTTCTTAAAGAGTGGTAAACAAAAGATTTAATATCACAATGTTCAATATGGGTCCCCCAATGGACTTTTATGGGTGATTTACTGGTATAAGGGTCCCAGATATGTCCCATATATAAATCCTAGAGGAAAAATGTAAATATATATAACAAGTGTTCTTTATTAACTTCTCATCTGATTTTGAATGAAAAAAATGAAAAAAAGCTTTTTAAGTAAAAGTGTACACGCATATTGGTTGGACCTGTGAATATCAAAAATGGGTATAATATTACCACAAGGGACCCTCATTATTATCATATACACTAGCCATTTTATAACTCTGTAAATATATTGTCAAGATTTTGTGAATAATGTATTAAAATTAAATTTGTTGTATATCTCACTAAGTAATAATCTAGTGGTTTATATTACCTTAATGTACCACAAACACCTTTTCATATATAAGAGTACAGAAATCCTAAGTCTACAGTTGTGGTGGAAATTCTATAAAAATTTAGTTTCTCTTAGTTTAACTCAAGGAGTCATTCATAGGTCAACCCCTATCTCATACAGTACAGATATGTTTATCTTTTCCCACAGATAGTATTTTGAGGCAGTGCTTGGAAAAAGGGAAAACACCCTGTGGTGTGAAACAGGGTAGCCTTTTTTCACCAGGATGCAAATTACAGTACATTTTCAAGATTATAAATATGTGTGAGAAATCTATGACATTTGTAAAAATTGTGTAAATAAGGTTAAAAGAATAAACTATGATATTTTTGGTGGGGATTCATAATCAAAAAATCTTTATTAATCAAATATATGTGCTTAATTATATCAGTTAACTGAGGATTTCATCACATGTTTCACTTGTGTCTTGACAAGGCTATGTAGCTGTTTTAACTTGGGTCATCTGGAAAAAGGGTTTGGGTGGATCATTAAGTGATGAGTTTCTGATATACATTCTGTTTTCTGTATAAGACAAGCTTAGACACATATGTGGTGCATCATAAGATTTTGAACTTGAAATGATTTCAATTACATTCTAGAAAATGGATAATAGTATAGTATGAATCAAGATTGTATTGTGCATTATTCACAAAGGCTTCAATAAAGTGTATTAAAAATACTTCCAGGTAAAATATTAGACAGAATATGTGTGCAAAGTGTGAAGGAAATTGCAGACTGTTCACACAGAAAAACTCATTTTTGAGCTTCTATTACATGCGAGCTGAACTGCAAATGGACCTTGTGTTGGTAGTGCACATTTAAAAAATGAGCCAATCCATACATCTGAACCTATATATTGGACAAATAAGGACCTGGATGCAGTTTACCACATAGTACCCTTGTCAGACCCACATATAACTCATATACTGAGCCCATACTGGTCCCATCATCAAACCATTTGCAAAAACCATCTGGGCTCCATGTTCAAATTACAATTTGGGCCCATATGGGGCCCATATATGATCCATATTCATAGACCATATTGGTCCCATCAAAAAACCGTTTGCAAAAACTGACTGGGGCCCATATAGGGAACCCACAAAGGCCCCATATAAGAACCCATTTGGGACCCTTGTTGGTCTCGTATGTAGTGCTGGTTGGGTAATCGGTTATAAATAGTCAAAAGTTTCCTTTTACAAAATGACACAAGCAAAGTAATGTGGATTGCATTAATTTAGTATATCATACAACGTTCTGTATTAAAATACTTTTCAAACAATCAATACTTTGTTTACATTAAAGAAAAATTTAAAACTGGTTTCCAAGTTACTTCCTACACCTCTCGAACTTTGACCCGGAAACGATACGACCTGTTACCGCATGCGCACTTCGAAACTATGAACTCGCTTATAAAGTCAAACAATGCTTCTACTAGGTTACGTGGATTTTGGCATTTGTATGGATTGGCATATCAAAAATGCCGAAAATATATAAAAAGGTTTTAAAAGGTTGAATTCTTTACCTTTTAAGGATCTTACATTATTATTTTTGATATTTAAATATGCTGATATGCGTGAGTGCTTGGGTATGTGATTTCAAAACTATTTCACAGTCAGAATTCCCAGATACCTGTGTACTCATTTTGGTGTCACCAGCATCTATGCTGTGGGGCACATAGTGATCACTTTGTCCTCTCTCTTCTGGCATTGGCATTGTTGTCTGTCATCGGCATTGTCAAAATTTGTTTCTGGTCAGTATCTCAAAACGTTTTGATAGATTAAATTCAAATTTGGCATGTTGTTTTAACTGGCTTTCAAGATGTGATTTATTTTAAGTTATTTCAAATACTGTTCATTTCTTGGCATGTTTAAGTTATTGATTTAAGAAACCTTGAACAGAATCTGCATGAAAAAATGCCTTAAACTCCATCACAGCTGCAAACTAACATTGAGTTGAAGGTTGGGATATTTTTGGGGGTATGTAAGATATTTAATGGGTAATTGAGATTTTTTTTTTAGATATTCAGCATGTACAGATATCTAGGCTTTCTCTGTGAATTACCCATCACTGCTGCTCATTTACTGGAACAATATTTTACATATCTCGACTAAATTTGGTGTGGCAAATTTTTCTTGGCAATATCTGGCAACAGTACCAACAATACCACATAGATGCTAAGTTGGGAAGGCCTTAATGAAGAGATATGGTTTTACCTTTTTTTCTGAAACAGGCGAGAGTTGGGACAGAACAGACCTCATCAAGTGAATCATTAATATTCAATATTAGTTGTGGGACAATTAGTGATTGATGGTGGCAATCACCTCCAATGCATTGTGTGTAACTACATAGAATCACTGGAAAAATTTGCGATTAGTAATTTAAATTGTTTTATAAATGATGTTGATTCTATAATTATAAAAATTGTACAATTGTGCACATGATATATTTTCTATGGTAAATTTTATTTAGTTAATTTCGAAGGCTATTACTTCTGCTTTTTATCAAATAAAACTAGTTATGTAATCTTAAAACAAACTTGTAAACAGAGTAATAGAAGTAATACATTGGAGTCAACCCTGATGTAATAGTAATAGATTGAAAACTTCTATTAGTTCTATTACTTTCTATTACTTTTCTATTGAAAGTGACATTAAAACCCAAATATATAAATAAATACAATAATGAATTTATTTCATAAAAATGATCTCTTTAAAATGGACTTCTATACCACAATAAATTCATTTCCAAACATAGCTGTCACTTTTGAATCATTTTGAAGTGGATTCAGCAAGCAAAGAAACTGGTTCCTTGAAAGCTGTTCATCAAGAATTTCTTCTAATAATAAGAGTTCTTTATATCTGACAATTAATCATACTCATGAAGTGAATAAATATGAGGATTGTTTGATCATAGTGAAAAATCCCTGAATAATATTTACTGGTAATAACACATTTTTTATTTGACATAAAATATACATAAATATACCTGTCATTACATAATTTACAACACTTAAGTGCTTCTCATAGAACTTTTATGAGCTCTTCAACTCTTTAAGTCATCTTTAAAGTGAATAAATATGGTATCTATTTATTGCACTTTTCCAAAAAAATTGCAAAATATATTACTCAGTCTGTTTATTTGCAAGTTTGCTTATTGCATGAATCAATAGCCTTGATTCTGGATAATTTTTTATTGAAATCATCCATGGGTCCTAATGTGACCATGGGTGAAATCAATGAGATCATTCAGTTAACGCCCTGTGCAAAGTCTGAACTTGGCTTTCCCATCTGTGTGCTCTTGTTTAATTAATTGTAAATATATCACGTGGTATATTTGTGATATTTTTTCCCTTGTGCATCCCCCTGTGGGAGGTAGAATAAGCTCAATGTATCCTGCTGTGGTTGTAAGAGGTGATTGGAAGGTTAAAATAGCCTGAATCAATCATTTGGCTGGTAGTGCCAAGCCCTAGTGCTGCAAAGTAGTCATGGTTTGTTCATTGTGAAGGTTAAAAAGTTTTCTTGTTTGTATTCTGTTGGTGTTTGCGGCTGCTTAACAGGTCAACCAAGGTTCACTTTTTTGTATTCTTTCAGTATTTTGCTGATGTATCTCTGGCATCAGTGTGCAGGGCTTAGCTCCATATTATCATGCTTTTCCCTTGTTGGACTCAGAAGATGGTTAGAGAGCATTGTAAACATTGTGAATCACTACAACATTTTGGCTTCTCAAAACTCACTATTAATGGATAGGAAAAGATCTAGATCAGATATTTTGACTAAGGACTTTGCTCAGATGGGTCCATGGCCAGGTTTCATGCTGACTAATGGTATACATGATGAAAACCCTTGTCCAAATTGTCACCATTTGCTGTTATCAAAGCCATTGTTGCTATACTTGGTTGTGATAACTTTGATATAACGAAGTTAAGGAATGGAAACATTTGGTGGAAGTAGACAAGGAAGCACAGCACAAGACATTATTAAAAACATAAAATTAAATCTGACGATGGACAATGCTATCCAAATTGACATATTGCCCCATTACAGTTCAAACACTAAGAATGGGGTCATTAGATGCCCGGATATAAAATATGTTCTGATAATAAAATACTAGAAGTACTAAAAGATGAAGGTGTCATCAAGCTAGACAGGACATTGGCATTCAGGGATGGACAGAGGAAATCAACAGTAACATTTATATTGATCTTCCAAAGCAATTTCTTACCTATAACTACATTAGGGTGGGTTACTACGGGTTGGCTGTGTCACAATTTTTCCCTAATCCTGTGAGATACCATGTGGTCTAAAGTTTGGTCACACCACATTCAACTACAGAAACAATGAAGTTTGTAATAAATGTGGGCAAGATCATAAAGACTCTCAAGAATGAAGGAAAGTGTGTCAATTATCAAGAAACAAATATGTATATTTAATTCCGTGAAGACAACCTATGCCAAGCAGCTGCAGCAATTAAACCCACAGCAAAAACAGCAACCATAGAAACACAACCAGAAATGACTTGCCCAGATGTTTTGAAACAACTAAAACATATGCAGTTGAGAAACAGACAACTAAGGTTACTAAAACCTGTGCATCGAATCAGACATGCACGTCTCAAAGTGACCCTATTAATTGAAAATAAGCAAAGTATATTTGATCATACAACACAAAGGATGTACTGACCATGTTAAACAATAAAAGAATATGATGCATTAGGTGCTAGTAACAGTGAGTGTTGATGAATCCACAAAAACAAATTCACAAGGGCGGCCATACTTTGAAGAAATTAAAAATTTAATTTCCAATTTTTAACCCAATGTTTTAGCATTGCAGGAAATTCATTTCAAAGATATGGATAATGCAAATATTAGAGGATTTGATCATTATTTTAAAACACATATGTCAGAAGTAGATGGGAGAGCCACTGGTGGAAAAGGAATACCCCATGAGGTACTTGAGTTAGACACAGAACGGCAGGCAGTTGCTGTTAAAGTGTCTGCAAAAAACCATATAACTGTATGTAATGTATATATTCCACCACATTTTAATATTGCACAAAGTGATTTTGATAATTTAGTCAAGAAGTTGCCTGCACCTTTTATACTGGAGATTTTAATGCACATGGTAATTTATGGGGTTGTTCTTCATCTAATAGTTTTGGAAATAAGGTTGAGCACCTTCTGATTCATCAAATATCTGTTTACTTAATAAGACACCTACCTACTTACATCCTGCATCTGGTTCATTCACCTAGCTCTATAAATTTTTCATTATACTCTCCTTCAGCTTTTCTTGATTTTACATGGCAGGTCCATTCTGATCAGTGTGGTAGTGACCATTTTCCCATTTCAACTGATATAGTTAAAAGTATGCCTGAGGACAATATTCCCTGTTGGAATCTTAAAAAGGCTGACAAAAACTTCAAACTTCAGTGTACTTTAGATATCAATAGGCATTGTTTTACTGATGTAACAGAAAAGTTTCCTGTATTTTAAAATAAATTAAAGGACACAGCAAAAAGGTGTGTGCTAAAGTCAACTGGCCTCTCCACTGGTAGCTACAAACCATGGTTCACCAGTGAATGTAAAAAGCAGTTAAAGCTATGAGATCCTCTGAAACAATCTCATGACACAGCCACTGGTCCAAATAAAATTTATTATCAACTACTTAAACATCTACCAACAACTCACTAATGGTGTTACTTGATATATTTAATGATATATGGGTTTCAGGTGAAATTAATGAATACTGGAAAGAAGACACACTTATACACTTAGTCATATCTGCCACTGTGGCCTAGCGGGTAACACACTTTTCTAGGAACTCGGAGGACGTGGGTTCAATCCCAGGTACAGTCATTGGGTGCTATCCCCAGTGGCAGGTTAAAGAACCTCAAGGACGGTGATAAATGGTCATCCTTGAGCCTCTATCTTCCAGTTAGGGGATTGTCTGTTACTTGTGAGTTGGGGCTGTACCTGTACAGTCGGATTGGTTAAATAGCACCTTGAGTCCTGTAGTATATGGAGATATTGCGCTGAGTATAAATACATAATAATAATAATAATAACTTATACCTATTCCAAAACCAGACAAAGACTCCAAAAAAACGTCCATTTATCATACCATATCTCTGATGAGTTGTTTATGTAAAACCATGATTAATATAAGATTAGTTTGATTCCTCGAGAAAAATAGTATAAAATAGTATATACAGAGTGGTTTGTGCAGTGTAGTTTGTGCTTTTTGATTTAGAAAAAGCTTATGATACTGTATGGAAACATGGTGTTGCTAGAGATTTACATAAAGCAGGCTTAAAGGGGTGAATGCCTATATTTATTAAGACTTTTTTATCCAACAGAGTTTTTAAAGTTTGTTTAGCATAGGTAGCATCTTGTCAGTTACGTTATTTATGTTAAAGATTAATAGCATTGCTGATATTATTCCATCTATAATTTTGAAAACCCTTTTTGTGTTGATGATTTCTCAATCAGTTTTTCATCTTAAAATATGACTTCAATAGAAAGGCACCTTTAGTTGGGTGTCAACAAAGTTGAAAAATGTGCTGATGAAAATGGTTTTAAGTTTTCTAAATCTGAAACTGTTTGTATAAATTTCTACAATGAAAGAAAACGTCATTCATACCCAACACTAACAATATGCAATTCACATATTCCTGTTGTTTCACAAATTAAATTCCTTGGTGTTATCTTTGACAATAAATTAATTTTAAAGCACACATTTATTATGTTCATTAGAAATGTGTGATAGTAGTTTCAAATATCGATTCGGGAGCAGATAGAAGTGTTTTGCTGAGACTTTATCATTCATTTGTTTGTTCCAGAATGGAATATGGTTGTGCTATGTTTAGTTCTGTTTGTAAGTCATATCTTAAGAAATTGGAACCTGGTCAAAATTAAGAATTTAATCAGCATTAAGAAAATGCCTAGGAGCCTTCAGGCCTTCTTAAACGCAAAGCTTGTATGTAGAGGCCAATGAACCTCCTTTATATCTAAAGTGTGATAAGTTATGTGTTTAATATGTTTTGAAATTGAGAAATAATCTTGACAATTCAGCTCGTGATGTTGTTTTTAATCCCCAGTTTTATGATCTTTTTTATGAGAAACCTTCGGCAAAAAGATCTTTTGGCATCGTGTAGAGGAAGATTTTTTGTTATCTGTCCTCAGCTGGGTCTAATTCACAGAAAGATTTTGTTGATGATTGTCTTATTCAAAATCTATTTGCTCAGTTAAAAAGTATACTGATGGATCGAAGGCAGAAAGTAGGGTTGCTGCAACTGCTACATCTAATAACCTCAGTGCCCAGGTCAGACATCTTGGCAATGCTAGTATATTGGGGATGCTGTGTCGTTCAGATTGGTAAACACATGATTTTTGAAAAATGTAAGGACTTTAAAATATATGGAGAGATATAGATAGTGGAAGATTGAATAACTAGTATGATAGAAAAGATAAGTAATGTAGACTAAAATGATATAAATTATGTGTTGGATAACTTTTTAGAAGTGTGTAAAAAAGGGCTTGAAAATAAAATTTTGTTGGATAAAAGTCATGAATCTATATTGTTTCATATAAACAATACTCAAGGACATGGGAGTCAACAATTGAAAAGACCCTGTCTGCACGATAAATGACCAGTGAATGGAAAAGCCAAAAATATCAACACTATATTTGTGTGCACTCACATAGGAAACATTTTGGGATTTAGAATGATTACATAAATAACCACTGAAGGTATTCTGTGCTATTTATAAATCTGGGGGATTCTCTGTCTGCAGTACTGTTGAATTGTGTGCTTTGTCTCTATGCATCGATAATTTGACTATAACACACAGTAAATTTCTTTTTAAATCTACTGAATTACATTAATACTTGAACAGATTCACATATACATGGATCTAGAAGGTGATACAAAGAAACGAACTCACGGTAATATATCAGAAATAAGTGCCTCAAGTCCATTGCCTTAACCAACTAAACTTGTAAAGATGACTACCAGTGTGACAGAAGATCAACCATCTCCAAATGATTCACTGACAGACATAATTCTTACTCCAGAAACAAGGCTTAAAAACTTAGAGGATAAAGTGGATGAAGTTTTGTCACTTTTAAAGGTACAGACTGTTTAAACTAGGCTTGATGTTCACCAACTACAAAATGAGAACAGGAAGCTCAAACTTCGTCTACAGGAATCCGAAGGTACTGTTGCAAGACTGTGAGCTCTTTGGAATCCACTGTGGAAGATATGAAGATTCATTCTATGAAGCACACTTTAAAATTTCACAATATCCCCGTAAAACAGAATAAGGACTGTTACACGGTTATAAATTGTTTCCTCCTTGAAATACTTAAAGTTCCTGATTCTCTTTTGTTCTCCAAAAATAACCTGAGTGGTGAAGTACGAGTTGATATCGCTCATCGCATTGGGGAAAGAAAAGCCAAACCTAGACCATTAGTTGTGTCCTTTGTTAGAAGGAGAGGCCGTGATAATGTATTTTCTTTTGCAAAAAGAACTCAGTTACAGAACAGTTTCTCCCATCTGTCCGCGAGCGAAGTGCAGCACAAATACCATGACTCATCAAGTTGTAGACCTTGTGCAAGCTCCTTCCTTAGTGCATTATGATTCTCTGAGAGCATTTCCCTCCAAAAGGAAGGACTTTGTTTACTCACCTGGAAGTAACTAGAGCCACCTATGAAGGCTCAGGTTTGTCAACAGCCATATAACTCAAACTTTCCCTACAAAGTTATGGCCAGAGTATGGCTCACCAGGACTCACCCAAAGTTAAAAGGGCATATCTGCTGCACTTACATAGTGGCTAAGTTTGCTCTTGTTGAGCTGTGTGAGAACTTTGTGGTCTGCTCTCATTTCTCATAAAGTATATATTGCAAGAGTTTTCAACAAGAGTTACCCAAAGTCAAAAGGGTTTATTTGCAAAACTTACACATTGTCTGAATGTGCTATTGTAGAACTGTGTGAGCAATGCCATAGATAAGAAATTAAATGTAGTTTTGTGCTGTGATATGGATGCTGTATTTTCAAACAAGCCTCTGTCTTTTAGTTTGTTTTAGATCAGACAGAAATATTTTTTGATTCTTAGTTCAGAAGAGATAGAAATTAATAGAATAAATATTGCCATGAAACTTTTAAATCACAAGTTTGAATAAAAACCTTTTCAAATTGAATCATTTGATAACTTGCTAGATAATAAAGACAAATTTTGTTTGTGTCCAACTCCTGAGCCATTAGTCCTAAAGTTATTGGAGGACTATCAGACCACCAGGCAATCATGTTTAGCCTTATTTTCCCCGTCAGAGAGTCGTGTAAGTTTCAACATATTTCCATCCGTAAAATTCACAAGATAAACATTCTAGACTTCAGAGCAGATATTCTGAAATCTGACCTCATTAGATGCCCGTATAAAACTGCCAGTCTTCTGAGTCATCAATATCTTGAGAAGCCTCCTTGACAAACACGAGAGTTCCCACTCCACTGAAACCGCACTGTTGAAAATTCAAAACGATATAGCTTTCTCAGTGGACTCAGGAAAGGCAGTGGCCCTGACATTATTAGACCTGTCAGCAGCGTTTGACACGATTGATCATTCCCTTTTATATGACTGCTTGCAAGACTGGTTTGGTCTAGATGGTACTGTCTTCTTGTGGATCAAATCGTACCTTTCAAACCGAAAACAAAAAATTAAAATAGGTGATAGTTTCTCTGAGTCGGTAATTTTCCCCTTCGGAGTCCCCCAAGGCTCCATATTGGGTCCTCTCCTTTTTACCCTTTACACTAGTCCCCTCAGTCAGGTTATTTCTAAATTAAACGTTACTCATCACCTATATGCTGATGACACCCAGATCTACTTAGCAGTTTACTCCAGGAACTTTGATTCTAGCATGGCAGAGCTGACCGAGTGTCTCAAGTTAAGACCATTTTACTGTAATAACATTAACCATTGTAATTGTCAGAACATGCATAGATGGTTGGTGTTAAGCTAAAACTAAATCCAGAAAAAAACGAATTTATCATCATAGGTCAAAAAGCCATCAGAGAGTCGCTTGCACCAAATTTCCCTGTCCCACTCCTCCAAAACAATATCTCTCCGTCGGTGGAAGTAAAGAATCTGGGTGTTACCTTTGACTTAGACAACTCCTTTGACAATCATGTTGCCAAGGTTTGCCGAACATGTTACCATCATCTTCGTGATTTGCGACGAATTCGCAAATTCCTTAGTGATGAAACTGCAATACTTCTGGCAAATGCTATGGTCAGTAGTCGTCTGGACTACTGTAACTCTACTTTATGGGGTAAGCAAGTCCAACATAGCTAAACTACAGAGAGTCCAGAATGCTCTTTGCCGCATCATCTTCAGACTTGACAAAATGAGTCATGTTACACCCTTTTTAAAAAAACTCCACTGGCTTCCAATTCAACATCGTATCCTTTTTAAGTATAATCTCCTGGTATTCAAGGTTATCAATCTTTCGCAGCCCCCATATCTCTCAGCTTTAATAAGATCGAGCAGTCTCACTCAACAGCAGCAACAGGCTATCTGTCTCCTCAACCCGCCCTAAGAAGCACATAGGCAGGTGAGGCTTTGCAGTAGCTGCACCAGCTGAATGGAACAAGCTGCCACAAACTGTCAGATCTGAGCAAACAATAGATCATTTCAGAAGCCAGCTAAAGACTCCCTTGTTTAGGCTGGCATAGCCCCCACCTTTGTTATACCCTGAAGGGCGCTTTTTAGATGTCGACCCATGCCTGTCCCTGGACTCTCCCTTCTTGGACTTAAGCACATTAGAGGATTTGCATCAATTTTGCACTATATAAATCCTACTATTATTATTATAACTGGAAGTGGAAAATCCAAAATTTATGAACTTGCTCCTTTGCTGTTTGATTTTAAATTTTAAAAACAAAGGAAGCATTGATATGGAAACACTATTCTCAAATGTTGTTATTATCCAGCCTCTGAAGGCCTTAATGGAGGAGAATGCATCTCACTTGAAGTAGAAAAACCTGAGTTGTGTTTATCTGGGAGAAAATGATCAAAATTTGAAAGATGAACTTTTGTCTGGAAAAAGATTTAATTATATTTTTACATCACCTGAATCTGTGACTGGAGATGGATTTTTTGCTGACATTTTTTGTAACAGCGTATATGTGAATAAAGTAAAGCTCCTTGTTGTTGATGAAAGTCACTGCATTAAAAAGTGGTAAGTTAAATATTATTTGTACATTTATTTGCTTTTATACATATTTATACAATTACATTTACAGATATTTCATGCTATCCCATGAAGAAATGACAAAGTAAAGTTATCTTATTTTAGCAAAACAATCATAATATATGAAAAGTTACAGTTACTATAAAATTTAAAACCCTTTTGTCATGAATACAGAATCAGTTTAATATTTATTATTAACATCAAATCACAGTAACTTGTATAAATTATCAACAAATCAAAATGAATCACCAAATCACAGTAAACCATAGAAATTATAATCAAACCTTTTATATTTATACTAAACAGGGATAAACCTGGCTTCTTGTAAAATCTACAAGTTAGTGCCCAGCCAAAATGTTAGTGCTTTTTATAATTGTTTTCTCAATATATTTAAATCCTAGTTTTACTCACAGCTTTTTATGGAGCCCATGATGGGACATTATGATTTATATTTGAGCATGCATAAAGAGATCATCTCTTGTATATGACTTATTTGGTGATCACTGCTACTGATGATCATGACATTATAAGCGGTGATCACCTGATAATGTGGTGCTCACAACTTATTTTCTGGTGATCACTAATGATGTGGTGACCACTACTTCATTGTTCACCAGGTCATCTAATTAGCATTATATTATCCTGTTATCCTGACACAATAGTGATCAAAAGATGATGTCGTGCTGACCCAGATAGTCTTTGATCACCAGATAATGTGATAAACACTAGATGATGAAGTGGAAATTAGGTCATTTGGTGATTATGTCAAAATAAGTTGTGATCACATCATCATTTTTGGTTCTGTACTTTTTATGCTGTGATCACCAGATGATCTGATGATTGCACCATCTAGTGAGCACCATAATGATGTTGCGATCGCCTGGAAGGGGTGATAGCTACTTATTACCAGATGAGCACATTATCACATCATCTCATGGTCAACACATCATTTGGTAAGCAGCAGATCATATAGTGACAACCTTGATCATGAATATATAAGTCTTGTGATCACTACTGATAATTAAGTCATGATCACAAAATATTTTGTGCTCACTAGTTCTTATGGTATTATCACATAATAAGTGGAGCTCACAAGATGTTCTCCTGAGCACAATTTTAAAATAAAAATCAGAATGACCTAATAGGGGCTCCATAAGTTTGAAATTATATAGTTATATCTAACTTTTGTGCATTGGATTTCTTGTTGTAGGGGTATGGAAAGCCAAGGCAGAGATTGTGGGATGTTCAGGGAAAGCTACAGTGCCAGAAGAATGATTCGGTCAAGTCTGGGGTGTGGTGTTCTATGTCTGGCAATGACAGCTACTGCCACCAAGAAAACCAGGCGGGAAATATGTGAAAATCTTGGCATGTTTTAACCCAGGCTTGTCTTGACCGATGGTAACAAGCCAAATGTCAGGTATTCTGTGCTAAAGGTTGATGACAATCACACTAAACATTTTAAATGGCTAGTTGATGGAGTGGCCTCACAAGGCATCAACACAAAGAGGCACATTATTTTTTGCCACAGAGCTAATGACATGACAGGGTTGTTTCGTCTTTTTTCCACCTGCCTTGGAGATAAACAGTATGTATCGCTGACTAACAATCTGCCAAATGATTGCAATCAATTGTTTGCAATGTATCACAAGAAAACTGACCCAGACATACAAGAAACAGTACAGAAATCATTTGGTACTATTGATGGAGTTGTGAGAGTGCTGTTTTGCACAATTGCTTTTGGTATGGGGGTTGATGTCAAGGGGATTCATAATGTCATAGATGAATTTCAAGACAATCCCAGACCCCTTGCAGTTCTTCATTATTGTTGCAGTTTTGTGCCAATAAATGCAAGTGCCATTGTGCTTGTATTTCTGTTTGTTCTTGTAGTCCATGCAAGAAAAATCAGTCTCCAGCGGAAATAAAAATAACAGATGGGAGTTTGACAGTGATGATGAAGATGGAGCACTTTCTCAGTTGGCTATTTTTTAAGATTTTGAGACTGCTTCAACTGCTTCACGTTACTCAGATCAAGATCTCTATACAAGAACACCTGTCCTATTTTCTTCCAGTCCGGATGAGAATTAATCCAAATAAAAGTTGAAATGCAAAAAATAAATAAAATCTAAAATTTCTATTCTTGTTAAAAATGTAAAAGCATCTATCAAACATTGCTGCTTTTTTAATACCACAGCCACTCTCTGAAGTGCCCATGGGCAATGTGACCAAAATGTGACCAAAAGTTGGGGGGATGGGTGTTTATAGCAACGAAAACCCAATGGGCGTTTAAAAAAAAACAACATGACTTTGGGGAAACCGTATTTTAGTGCACACCAACTGGAATTAAAGTATGTGGTTGGTTAACTAATCTGTGCAAAATAAAATGTTAAATAACATAAACAAAATTGACTGATTATGGAGCTTTAGTGTAGCAAGTTTACAAAATGATATATAAATTTATGAGCGATAACATAATATTGGGGAGGGACACTTTGTCAATAATGGGCAACATAGAGTGCAGCACTGGTATAACTTAATGTGCATTTAGCTTAATTTGTGTATTGCTTGAATGTAGATGATAAGTGTATGAATAAAATAAAAATTAGAGCCACAGAAAAGTCTTCAAATCTGCAAGACCATACACAACTTAGTGCATTGGACATCCAAAGCATATCTGTACCGAATGGAAAAATAAAAAACCCTAGCTATAAGCATGGTAGGTACATAATAACGAGATCAAGGTGCTTTTAATTTGGAAACCCCTTTTGACCTTCAGCTAGGAGCCCTAGGTGCCCATGATTTCCTGTGGGTTTATATGACCAATAGAACATGGGTTATAAGCACTTTGGCTAGTTTGGCTACCCATGTTTGTCCTTTAAGAAAGTGGCCTGAGGTCAAATCTGAACATGTCAAAAGAATCCCAGCCACTATGTTCTGTATTTTTTCTAGACTCAAAATCTCTGTCACCAACAAATGAGGTATTAGCACTTTTATGTTTAAATAACCATTTGACTCTGCAGGCACTTTTTGAGAGACAATAGTAACAAGAAAATCTCTCCAGGCATTTTTGGAGGTGTAAGAAAGCATAATCCAAAGTATCTACCAGATCTACAATTAATTATCTATAATTAATAAGGTAGATACAATCAAAATGAGAATGATTAACAAATCAAGCAACATTTGCACCAGGTCATATTTTCTGATGTGTAGCATCCCTTATACCACATTATATAGGTCATATAACCGGTAGTTCCATTGGTTAAGGAAAATAGTCTGTATTTCTCAACCCGAAAGCTGTCACACATCAGGAAGTAGTACATGCTAAATTATCTACTAGATTTGTACATGATATCATAGGTTGCACATAGTCTCACAAAACCGACTTTCTTGAGTCTGCCTTTCACACTGTTGATGTATCTTAAAGCAAACATGTCTTCACTAAATATTGAAACTAATATTCAACCAGCAGTGCACATAGTTGTTCTTATTTGGGCACTATCTTTCACTTTGTTGGTAAGTGTAGATGGATTTGCAGTAGCTGAGTGTAGGAATTGTAGAAATCTGGGACATTTTTGTTGAAATTCGTCATGAATAGCATCCCATGTAAATGTTAAAAGTTCTTCCTTTGACTTTTTCCTCAAGATTGAATTTGTATTGATTGAACATAAATTATGAAGTTCTTTCGTCAGCTGACAGCAACACTCACTAAATACTGCATCATTCAGATGAAGTGTGCCCAGAATAACTTTTGCCAGATGATTATAGTTCTCAGCTTGTGAAGCATGCCAAATTGCTTTTGTCAAGGCAACCAGTTCTGGTACAACAGGCAATTTCCTGGTTTCACTTTCACTATAAGTTACAATTACCTGGGAAAAAGTCAATTTTCTATAGCCCAGTTTCTATATCCCAGATCTGTATGTAAATATGGATGAATTAAAATACACAAACCAATTTATATTTCTGAGCTGTCTGTCGGTCTATATGATAATCCAATGGACAGTGACAAACCCATGATTACATTATTGACGTACCTCCCAGTGAAGAAAATTGTCCATTTGGGAGATCAATGTTTTAATTCAGAATATTTCGAAACCAAGACCAGAATGCTTGGAACCAACTTGTGGCCAGCAGTTCTGGATTGAGAACATTCGAGAGTGACTTGTCTGTGTCCCCAATTAATTCAAAGTATCTGAAGTTATCCTAAAACCATTGCCGATCCTCCTCACATTTTGTGTTGGGGAACTCAGTTGCAAAGCAATCTTAATGTTCACAGTTATCAGATACCTTTCATAAAATCCACCCATAGATTGTGAATACTTTTATTCACAATTTAGAATTTGGTTTACAATTCAATCGCCAATGTGAGAGTTTAATATCTGCAACTGATTTTAAAACCATCAAGAACTTTTATATCAACCTATATTATCAATTGAAAATACTAAAATACAAATTACAGTTAGATACCCAAAGCTACTGAAAGAACCCAAATTTTTAAAACTTTTCAATAGTGAAAGGCTTTACATTCCTATTTACTGGCGCGGGTCATACGAGACATAACAGACATCCAAACTCAAGACCGTCAGGTGAAAGGCAAAATATTACTTGGAATATTTGGCAGTTCTTAATAGTGGTATACCTAGTTTACCTTTTACCTTAATTTTCTTCCAAATAGGTTGGGATAATGCAAGTTAACTATTTCTTAGATCATTTACTATGAAATTGTTAAAAAACTTACCCATGCTTGGGATGTGTCATGATGACTCTCAGATTCCGTTTGAACAGATTTGACAGTAAATATATTGCTTTTGGTCTTGGAATTTTGGATGGAAATCCCTTATGAAACACTGCCAATGTAGCGGATTTAGCGGGGTACTGGAGCAAAGAAATCAGTCCTGTTTTGGTCAGCTGTGATGGCTTATCACTGATCTTTGGCTTACACAATTGAAGATTAGTATCAACCTCTTTTGGTGTTTTCTTTGCTGGTGATAGTGGCTGAACTGCAAATTTCCCTTAAAGTTTTTCCTGAGTTTCACAGAAGGCAGACTTCAAGTCCCCCTGTTTTCTTACTACAGTTTTAACGTTTTCTGTGCATGATCTACAAACACTGTTTGGGAACTTTTCTCTAACAATACAGACTCCCAAAGCACTTTCAATATCAAATAATCTGTACCCTGTCTTGATTTCTGTATTTTTGCCACATATTATACATATGTCAATAGCAGATCTTGGGCTTAATTGAAAGGAAACCTTAACTGGAGTTTTCACTGGAGTTTTTTTGTGAAAGAAGCATTATTACACATTTAAGCTTGAAACTTTTGTAATATGAACAACATAATATACAATTTCATTTTGTAAAAAAAATGTCACACGTAAACCTGAAAACAGAAATCATCAATGACTTTTTTCTATTGCTACACTAAAACAATGCATGTGTGGTTATGCTAGTAAATGTGGGTAGAGTCAGTATTTAATTGCCACTGGATAGAGTGGGTGAATATGAGATACAAAGATCAAAGCAAGTTTCCACGGGGCCATCAATACACCACCAAACACACCACAAAAACAGAATTTAAAAGATGCACTTTAATCCTGCTGGGAAATCTTGGCACCTGGCCAGCAAAGCTAGAGAGGTCTCTGACAAAAGTCTTTACTTCCAGTGAGAGTGTAAAATCCAGACTGTTATAAAATGCACTCATTCCTTGTTTCGAAAAAATCCAAAATAAAGACTTGCGAGCAAGTCTAATCAAGTTGAGGAACGTAGCCAAAGCGGATGGGACAGAAAGTAGTATCAAACTTCTTAGGACAAGTTGGTAGTTGACTCCAAGATCAACTCAGATTCCTTTTATAGAAATCCTATAGATTTGACTTCCCCTGTTCATGACATGTAGACATAGCAAATCTAACACACCCTTCAGTGCTGTCTGAAAAGGGAAGCCTGTTCAAGGGCACATTTACCCAATACACTCGCTTGACCAAGGAAGCCAGGCCCTCAGGGCCATTATACAAGATTCAATCTTCGCAAAGAGTGATCATATTCTCTATGCGTACGAGTACATGGATGGTGATGACATGAGTATTGACTGCGATGATGGGGAGTGGACCGGAGTCCGATCCTGAGTGAAATACTGAGACAACGCCACATTGCTAATGCTATCCTGATTGTGACACGAGTACATGGAAGGACAAACCTAGGAAAAGCCAGATTTGACTTAATATTTGACAAAATTCACAGAACAAATTCACAGAACATAAATGACAATAAACTACTATGTAATTCTATGCCTTAGGTGTACTGTAAAAATGAAAAATGGTTATAAAATTATAAAGTCTGCATTATCTCCACAAGTCGTATGTCTGATAAATTGAGATACACATTACTGTTAAACATTGCTTATCATCAGCTGCCTAAAAAATTGAGACATTCTTTTTGCTAGATGAGAAAGAATCAAATATAGTTAGTAAAATTATTTTCAATTTTAGAAAAATTATTATTGTCAAAATGTGGTATGAAAATAATGTTTTTAAAATATGCCTAATTGTAAAACCCCTGTTTAGCCTTTTACCTTCTAGATTAATGGGATGTTGCTCATTGTGCATAGAACAACTATTGTGCTTAGAATAGCCAAGACAGATTTTTTTAATTAAGCTAACTAGGAAACATTTTAAGTTTTAAGCATTTTTTCTCAGAATATTTACTTTGTGGCACTCTTGTGTTATCCAGTGTACATATATATTCTGTTGTTCATTGTTGATATGTTGGAATAGCAATGGCAGGATATTGTTTTTCATTTAAGGTAATTTTTCAAAAAATATGTCTATGTGTTTTTCAGAATATTTATGTTTTAGTGTTCTTGTATCGTCCAAAGCACAATTATTCTCGGTGTAAATGATCATGTTCAATAAAGTTATGAGTGCTGGCCACAAGGTTATAATTAGCAAGATATATGTTAATATTGTGCCATAGGATTACAAATATATGGCTAAAATATAGTGCACTAAAACCTTTATCGCCTGTCTAGATATTTTCAAAAAAACACATATTCTCTGTTGCTCATTGTTAATATCCTAGAATAGTAAGGACAGAATATTGTTATTCATTAATCTAATTTTTTGAAGAAGTCTTCACCGTGTTACTTTTTTAGTATATTTACTTTTTAGTGTTCTTGCATTGTACAAAGCACATTTCTTCACAGTGTCAATGTTCATCTTTCATAAAGTTATGACTATTAGCCATATGGTGATAATAAATATGACATGGGGTACAATTAAAACGATATATTACACCATCCAAAATCTACAGATATATTAATATTGTTCTGCAGGATGATGACTACAGTTAAAATGTTCTATGATATTTTTCAAGTAAGATTTTATTATTTGTTGATTGATAGTATATTATTAATTACGCTTATGTAATGACTTTTGTGATTTTTAATGTCTATCGATTAAACCAAATTATTAATACAAGCGGCCATGCCAGCACTAATGTCTATGGGTTGTAAAGCCTACTTGAGATTAATTTTGACCTCATTGTAAAAATAACATGGCTGTCATACCACATGTTTAAGCTTCAACTGGGGTCATCCTATTAAAAGACCTTGTATCTCCTTGTTATTGGTCATATACTGTTTGTAAATGTAAATACAACTAATAGGAAATCAGTGTTGAATATAATCTTTGACCCCTGCTTCAGGACCAAGTGGATTCACCACACTAAAATGGCATTATACCCCCTTTTTATTGGTTCTAGTGCTATGAAATCTGAAAACGTCTTATAAGTGTTACATATATTGGACACTATATTAGTACATTGTATATTACATATATTAGGCACTATATTAGTGCATTGTTTAATTTAAGCTTTATGTTTATACATGGTCATAAAAGATAATTGTGTTGTTGGTTTTTTTGTGTGCTGACATTTAAAGTAAGGGAGTTATTGATTTTTGTGTTTTAGTGTTTATTGATCTGTTCACAGACTGGGGGAAATCCCCCCCCCTCAGTACCAATGGAACCTTCTGGGCAATATGAGATCAGGCGATTAGAAATTGAAAGAGAGTTAAGACTTAAAGAGCTTGAAACTCAAGCTCTAGCTCAACAACGAAAAGAAGAGCTTGAAGCTCAACAACGAAAAGAAGAGTTTGAAGCTCAACAACGAAAAGAAGAGCTTGAGGCTCAACAGTGAAAAGAAGAGCTTGAAGCTCAAAAGGAAGAGCATGCACTTAAACATGAAAGAGAAATGAGAGCTTTAGAACTCAATGCTCACAGAATTGCCCATGAAGAGTCCATTGCTACCAAATTTGATTTGGGTATAAATGTGCGACTGGTACCACCTTTCAATGAATCAGAAGTTGATAAGTACTTTCAACACTTTGAAAGAGTAGCTCAAAATTTGAAATGGCCTATAGACCAGTGGCCTTTATTGCTGCAAAGTGTTTTGAGGGGAAAGGCCCAGGAGGCATACACAGCTTTGCCAATTTCTGAATGTGTGGACTATAACTCTGTCAAAAATGCTATTTTCAAAGCATATGAGTTGGTACCAGAAGCATATCGTCAAAAATTCAGAAATTATCGTAAACAAGAAAGTCAAACTCATGTTGAATTTGCCCATGAGAAAGAAGTGTACTTTGACAGATGGTGCAATTCTAGGGAAGTAGGTACAGACTTTGAGAAACTTAGGCAAGTTATTTTGATTGAAGAGTTCAAAAGGTGTGTTCGTGATGACATTAAAACCTATCTAGATGAACAGAAAGTTGAAAATTTGGCAAAAGCAGCAGCTTATGCTGATGACTATGCGCTAACTCACAAGTCCACTTTCAACAAGAATAAGTCCTTTGGTCCTGCTAAAAAGTCTTATCCAGAAATAGGAAAGAAATCTGAAAATGTAGCTCCAGAAAAGAGTTCAGATAAGGGTCAAACTTCAAATCAGACTATGAGTAAGGATAGGAGCCCAGATCCTTTGCTCCTGTGTGCCATTATTGTAAGAAACCTGGGCATGTTATGTCTGACTGTTGGCTCTTAAAGAAGAGAAGAGAAAAGGAGGCAACGCCCAACGCCTTTGTGTCTAGCAAGTCTAACTGGCGTTCAAATCCCAATAGAGCAGAGTCTAGTATTGGTTTAGACAAGTCTGAGATTATTAGGGAAGAGTTCAAACCTCTTGTGTCTGAGGGTTTTGTATCCTTGGAAAGTAGTTCCAGTCAGGTCCCCATTAAGATATTAAGAGACACTGGAGCTACTCAGTCCTTACTTTTAGAAGGTGTATTGCCATTGAGTGTAAGCACATCTACTGGTGAGAGTGTCATTGCTCAAGGTATTGAAGGAGGCTGTGTGAACGTTCCCTTGCATAAGGTCAATTTAGTATCAGACTTAGTTACTGGTTCTGTTGTTGTGGGTACCAGGCCCACTTTACCCATTAAAGGGGTATCTTTGTTATTGGGAAATGATCTGGCAGGTGGAAAGGTAGTTGCTGATCCTAAGGTTACTTCTAAGCCGATCACTTTGGTTAGCACTGAGAAATTAGAAGAGGTTATTCCTGGTATTTTTCCCTCCTGTGCTGTGACTCGAGCTATGGCCGAAAAGGCCCAAGAAGAACCAAAAGATTGTAAACAATCTACAGATGTCTTAGTTGATTTGTCAGATACATTCTTAAACAACTATGACCATGATGTGCAGAATTCTAGTGATACTAATCCCAAGGTTAGGGTAGATTCTGAAAAACAAGACTCAATTGACTGTCGAGATGTATCGCTTTCAAAATCAAAATTGATTTCAGAGCAGGAAAATGATCCTGAATTAGCTCCTTTATTCAAGTTGGTCCTACCACCAGTAGAGCTAGATAAGATCCCTGTAGGCTATTATGTCAGAAATGGTGTGCTTATGCGAAAGTGGAGGCCGCCAACTGTCCCTGCATCTGAAGAATGGTCAGTAGTTCACCAGATTATTGTGCCAAAAATGTACCAAAGTGAGATATTGAAATTGGCCCATGAGTCTCCAATGGGTGGCCATTTAGGCATCAACAAAACTTACAGCAAAATAACCAAACATTTTTATTGGCCTCAAATTCGGCACTGTGTGGCAGAATTTTGCAAGACTTGTCACATTTGTCAAATGGTAGGGAAGCCAAACCAAAAAATTCCTGTAGCTCCTCTCAAACCCATTCCAGCGTTTGAGGAACCATTTAGCAAAGTGATAATTGACTGTGTAGGTCCCTTACCAAAAACTAAATCCAGAAATCAATACCTTTTGACCATCATGTGCGCTTCAACCAGATTTCCCGAAGCCATACCAACATAACAGCTCCCAAAATCTCAAAAGCTCTGGTTAATTTCTTTACTTTAGTTGGCTTACCAAAAGAGATCCAGTCAGATCAAGGGTCAAATTTTATGTCAGGACTATTTCAACAGGTTGTATTTCAGTTAGGTGCGAAACAGATCAAATCTAGTGCTTATCACCCAGAATCCCAAGGTGCACTTGAAAGGTTCCATTCCACTTTGAAGAATATGATTAGGACATATTGTTTAGACAATGAAAAAGATTGGGATGAAGGCATCAGCTTATTATTGTTTGCAGTTAGAGAGTCTGTTCAAGAGTCTTTAGGCTTTAGTCCCTTCGAGTTGGTCTTTGGCCATTCAGTCTGTGGTCCTCTCAAGCTGTTGAAGAAAAATTGGTTATCTGAGAACACCGAGAGCCTAAATCTGTTAGATTATGTCTCGAAGTTCAGAGATAAGTTGAAGAAGGCTTGTGAGCTGGCGCAACAAAATTTGAAAACTTCTCAGTCAAAAATGAAGATGCTTTATGATAAGAAATTACAAAATCGTATCTTCAATCCTGGAGGCAAGGCTTCAGTGTCATCACCTGGCCAAATGAATAAACTACAGGCCAGAGATCTAGGGTCCTACCCAGTAGCAAGGAGAGTAGAAACTCTCCAAAAGATCATTAAAAACTGTGATAACAGACATTCAAACCAAATGTGGGAAATAACTATGGTAAAGCCATACTTCGAAAGAGGTATAACATAGCTTATGATGGCCATTAATAGAAACACTGTTAAAGATAGGAATTCAGTGTATAAACAGGACTTTGAAAAGGTAACATATGGCGTCCGCATGGATACGCCCTATCCAGAAGCTGTATTTAAAGTGTAATTTATATACCTGTAATTAGTAAGTTTATAAAAGTTATACATGGTATCAATTTTACTTTTGTATTTAGATAAATATGTTTTGTAAAAAGTTATTACCTGTGTATGTATACATGGTAAAAATCTCTTGTAAAATTTTGTAACCCCTTGGCTTCCAAAATTTTCTTTAAGGGGGGAGGTGTTACATATATTGGACACTATATTAGTGCATTGTATATTACATATATTAGGCACTATATTAGTGCATTGTTTAATTTAAGCTTTATGTTTATACATTGTCATAAAAGATAATTGTGTTGTTGGTTCTTTTTGTGTGCTGACATTTAAAGTAAGGGAGTTATTGATTTTTGTGTTTTAGTGTTTATTGATCTGTTCACAGACTGGGGGAAATCCCCCCCTCAGTGGTTATGATAGATTTGGGGAAACCCAATTGCCAGTAGTTTCTAGAACTTCCTCATTTGGCCTAGATGGCTCAATCTTCTTTTGAGTTGGTTCTGTACAATTCCAGAGGAATCTGTGAATGTATATAAGGAATGTACATCTGACCACAAGTGAACTTTGTATTCGCTTGCTATAAGGAGAGCTATTGTGTTTTGGAGTATAATATATGCTTATATCACTGCGAACTTTTACTGGAGTGAACTGGATACATTGTCTGGACAGATTTATTGCACTTTGGATATTTTTGGATATTGTACCTTCATATAACAGAGAGTGGATTTACTGCATTTTGGACATAGTCCATATCTTGGAGCAGACAGTACAGTTGTGTTAACTCCCTAACTATCTCCAGGCAGACATTTTGTGTGATTGGATATACAAAGGATAGCAGGACAAGGATATTTTGTGTTAGACATTGGACAGATCACAGGACAGATCACAGGACATTGGACCAATCACAGAATATACCACAGGACGGATTACAGAACAGATTGTTGGATACGGCAGATAAACTTTACTCTTAATCTCAGTGGTCAGGTCAGCTAGATCTTATTATTGTATTTGTGTGTTTGGTTAAGAGCATACCAGTTGACTGTAATCATTATTGTTGACTATTAAATAAATTTGTTAAGTTTAACTTTTTGCTTTTTCTGTTACAACTTAAAGACAACCGGTAATTGCTACCGCGCTTGCCCATGACCGTAACAATAAGAAATTGTGATCTGTGAATATTTTGCAAGTGTCATATAAACCTTTGATCCTTACTTCAAGGTTGAGGTGGGTTATCATATGATATAGGCCTTTTGTTTCTCTTACTATTGCTGTTTGGACCTTGAATTCTGTTTAAAAGTCACACAGCTCCCACTTTTGCTTTGTACCAGTGGGATATAACCAACTGGGCAGTGATCTTTTTTTAATAATAAACCTTACTCTGTAATATATTTTTGGTCAAATTATCTCTTGTACTGAAAGTCAATTTGGTATTGGCATAAAATTTTGTCTTTTGCTTCCTACCATAGTAGGGGTTTGAAAGGTTCTGGTCTACAGGATACAGTGTAGTATTTTGACACCTGCTGCAATCGCATGTGTTATTATGTTTGCATGTCAAATTAATAATGACATATCTTCCCAAATTTGGTATAAATGTTCAAGGGGCAACGAAACTAAACCATGATAGTACAATTGCTGCTGTTGTAGCCATCTGAAAAGTACTGTTGACCATTTTCCAGACCTATAGAAAGCAGCTCACACTATATATTGGTTAGAGCCAGCTAACTTTTATGAAATCATTTTTAGCAGTTTGTCCATATCTATGCTTTAAAGCGTGTAAGCCATAATATGTCTACTAAATGCCTGAGTATAATTGTTTGTTCATTTCATTCTGTAGTAACTACAATAAGACAATACATATGACACAAGTGATACCATTTCTTCAGAAGAGAACACAAATAAAAGTGTCTGTCCATGATAAGTTCTTTTACATTGTTTTGCTTGACTGATTTTTTTGCTGAATAATCAATCATCAAATGTGTATGTGGATTTTTCTTGTTACTGTAGCTTATCAAAAATGTGGAAATGCCTGATAAATTTCATATTTGACTGCTGGTCAAATAATTAAGTAAATTTCTTGTCACTTAAACTTTTCAAACCAACAAGCATAATACTGATTTTCAAATATGCTGGTGAATTTAGGCACCATCAACTTTCTTGTCAAGTGACATTTGCCAAGTGTGTCAATGCCTTATTCCAAATAGAAACCATCTTCTTAATTATGTATTTCTCGATAACCTATTATATGGTGATTTATAAGAAATGGATAGATGTGTAAATGTGTAAATGCCTCATTCTAAATAGAAATTATCTTCTTAAATCTTTTGTGTGTTGATGGATAACCTGTCAAATGGTGATTAATAACAAAGGGAAAATTTATATTAATTACTTACCTATGCCCTGCACCAAAGGCCGCACATGGTCATGTGGTGGTGCAAAATGGATGCATTAACGTACCCTACCAATGTAGAATGGTATACTGAAAGTGTCAACTTTTTATTCTAAATATAAATCGTATTGTTAAATTATTTGTGATTTGATCAGCAACCTGTCAAATTGTGATATATAGAAACACAACCCTAGTAGGAAACTCATCTTCCTAAAGTAACTGTGTATGTTTGGGATATTAGTCTACTTTGGTGTCCTCTGTTGCACATTAGACTGTGTGCTAGCAAACACTTACTTTGTTGTTCTGAAAATGGCATGAAAAGCTTGGTCTTCTATGGTTTACCATGTTGGCCATTAAATCATTCTTCCTGAATAGGGTGTATTGTTGGACATTTATTCACAGTAGAGAATTACAGTCCTTTAAATACACACCTCCACATACCAAGGGCCAACAATAACATGAAGTCATGCAGTGGGTAATAGTGGTATTTTTGAGTAACAAGTGTAAAAACATCCAATACAACAAAAAAAATTTTTTCACCAAAAGTGTAAATGTATAGCTAATTAAATTCTCTTTTTATTACCACTGAAACTTGTCTTTTCAAAGTTTTTAGATTAATTCGTAATGTACATATATTTGTTTCTGTGTTTGTATGTTTGTTGTCATTTTCAATTGTTGGTTCATAAAAGGCTACATTAATCATATCAAAAAAACATTCCTTGCTAAGATATGGCTTAATCATTATTATTTCGAGAATGATATTCTCTTAATAAAGATTCTATTCTATTCTATTCTGTACTTTTATAGCGCTTAATCTCTGCTAGGCAGACTCTAAGGCGCAACACCAAAAATCAAGTTTAAGAAATCATCTGTCCATAGCCGTTGCCAAGTCCAGTACCACGGAGACGCCGGATAGAGTGTAAGCTAAAGTGGGAATGCCTTGTGGAAGAGATATGATTTTAGCCTTTTCCTGAAACAGGTGAGAGTTGGGGCAGAACGTACCTCATTAGGCAAATGATTCCAGACTGTGGGGGCATCAAAAGCAAAGCTGTGGCCAAAGTGATTTTTGGATTTATGTACAGATGAAGAAGATGACAGAATTGAGGAACCTCCAGGAACCTTTTATCTGGATGGTTGTATCTTGTACTATATCTTCCGCAACGAGTGGGCAGAAGAGAACCAAAGGAACTGGGATGACCACTGTGAAGAAACTTATAAACTAGAGTGGCAGTTTTGAAGATACAGCGAGATTCAACTGGGAGCCAATGGAGTCGTTTGAGAATAGGAGATGCCCGCGTGTATTTGTTACAGTTTGTGACAATCCTGGCAAGTGTATTTTGAATACACTGTAGTTTACGCATATTGAGACTGGACAGACTCCTGAAGAGAGAGTTGCAGTAATCAAGGCGACTGCTCACCAAGGCATTAGCTGCCAGAATAGCAGCCTCATCAGTCAAGTGCTTTCTAACCCGCCTGAGATCACGAATTTGAATGAAGCATGTCTTACAAATATTGCGGACATGGTTAGCAAAGGAAAAATTAGCATCAAACCAGACACCAAGGTTCTTAACAACAACTGCAGGATGCATGAAATTACCAAATATCTTAACTGGGAGATAGGGATCTAATTTCTTGAGTTGTGCATGGGATCCAAAGATGATAAACTCTGTTTTGTCAGGATTTAGTTTGAGCATACTTGACGACATCCATTTTTGAACATCCAGAAGACAAGAATTCAGTTTGTTAAAAGCCAGGGCTGCATTTTTGTGAGAGATATGAATAAACAACTGCGTGTCGTCTGCATAAAAGTGGTATTTGATGTCAGGATGTGTTCCAATAACCTTACTCAAAGGAGTGGTGTATAAGGAGAACAGCAGAGGACCAAGGACGGAGCCTTGTGGTACTCCAAACAACAGCTCATGCAAATCAGAGAGGGTTGACCCAATTTTAATTGCCTGGAAACGGTGGCTGAGATAGGACGTGAACCACTTCAAGGCTGTGCCAGACACACCAAACCATGATTTAAGACAATTAAGAAGAGTCGGGTGGTCAATTGTGTCGAACGCAGCTGACAGATCCAGTAAGACCAATGCAGTAGGCTCGCCCTGTGATAGTGAGAGATGGATCAGCAGGGCGGTTTCTGTGGAGTGACCACTTTTGTATGCAGATTGCCTAGGATTATCAAGATTGTTACTATTGATATGTTGCATGACCTGTTTAACAACTACACGCTCCACCAATTTTGACATGAAACATAGTCCTGATACCGGTCGATAATTTTGCAAATCCTCATTTGGAAGTGATGCTTTCTTAGTGAGAGGAGTGACAACTGCCTTCTTGAATTTTTGAGGAAATACACCCTCAGCCAATGACAGATTGACTAGTTTTGTAATTGACGGGAGTAAAATTTCCACACAATCTTTCAAAAGAAAAGTAGGGACTGGATCTAAAAGACATGATTTTGTAGGGGAATTTTTGATGATTTTTAGTACCTCGTCCTCCGAGACCTCATTGAAGGAAGGTAGGTTGGGAGGTGTACACATGGGTGACATGACTGTTGCCGAAGAGGCTGTGAACCTATCACGAATCCTTTTGATTTTTTTATGAAAGAAGGAAGCAAATTTGTTTGCTAAGGATTTCTCAGACTGATGAGGAGGGAGAGTACTCTCTTGACCACTATTGAGGACTTGACGAAGTGTATGCCATAACTTCTTTGGGTCACGGCTGTTATCACTAATGATGGTGCTATAGTATTCAGCCTTGTCTCTATTTATGATTGCATTGCACCGGGCAATCTGTCTGCGCAATCTACTTCCGCTCAACTGTGACCTATCCCTATGCCACATGCGCTCAAATTGACGCCTGATAGATTTGGCCCTATGGTAAAAATCTGACAGCCATCCAGCTGGTGTTTTCTTAGCTCTTCGACAAATCAATGGTGCATGCCTGTCCAACACACCACCAAGGTCACGAATATACTGGTCATACAGGTCTGCAGCCACTGTAGCAGGAGATGTGACAAAGGATTTGTTTGCAAGATCCTCACAAAAGCTCTTCATATTGATTTTATGGTACCTGCGGTAAGAAATACTGTCAACCTTCGGTACTGCAGGGCATGCAAAATCCAAATGACATTTCACCAGTGCATGATCTGAGACCATTTCCCCAACTGTCACATTACTGACAAAGGAGGAATCGCTTGGGCTAAGTATCAGATCCAGTGTATGACCATGCAAGTGGGTAGCTTTATTAACATTTTGGGGTTAGAGGATTAGCGGTATCTAATAGATTGAGAAATTTTCTTTGGTCAATACAGTCTGTGTCTACATGGACATTGAAGTCACCACAGATGATGAAGGAGGAAGTGAGAGATGACAGAAAACCACAGAAATGCAGGAAATCATCAAGAAAGGCAGAGGAACATGAACCTGGGGTGCGATAGACACAAGCCATAACAAATGATTTTGAGTTAGTGACAATTGATATGACAATGTTTTCGAAAGTGGAATGTGTTGGTGCATCAACAGTCTTAGCAGGTAAGTTTTTCTTGGAAAGGAAGCCCACTCCGCCACCATGACCAATCGTCCGGGGCCTATGAGTGAGTTGAAATCCAGGCGGAGTTACTGACTTCAGTAGGCTGTCGGTATCAGAAATGTGAATGTGAGTTTCTGCAAGTGCCAAAATATCAAGATTATTCGAGACAATTGTGTCACAGATCAAGGGACCCTTATTCCTGATGGAATGGTAATTCACAAAGCCAAAGTTTACAGGACCTGGATTAAGGACAATGTCACCAGATAACAACAACAGAATCAAAAGACATTTGACCCTGGCATATGCAGGAAACTTATTTGAGAAAATTTTACAGGAGTAATCCCTGATCGGGGCAGGAACACGAAGGGCACAGGGAGAGACTAAGAACTGACTTTGGTCAGCCACTTTCAGCCAAAAGAGGAGACTGAAGCACAGAAAACCCAACAACATCATGGCTAAGGAGCAGGAAAGACAGAGTAATAGACACCTAGCAAACTAAGTGGTTGGGGTGACTCATGATAAATGTCCCTAGTAAGCTCACGTTCCGATCTTCGTCCCGTGGGCGAATCACGGGCACCCTATTCACCCCAATAAGCCTCAGAACCTTAAAACTGCCCTCAAGATAGCCACAATAACTTATATAACACAAGAACCATACAACAAAGCAACAAAAAAGGTTACTGGAATAACTCTGTGAAAGATAAATAATAGGGATGATACACCAATAGTTTGGACAGTTACACGGTAATTCCCGGTAAATCGCCGATAATACCCGATTATGGGGTAATAAAAGAGCAGACTGCTATAGACTACATAAGTGGTAGAAAAATGAAAACATGGTGTAGTAAAACAATAATTGAAATAATTGGACTGAGAAATGTGTACTAATATGCTGGATTGTTGTTACAATTGGAGTTTATAATTTTGTTTTTGAGAAAAACGACGTCTCCGTGGTTCGTACTAAACCTTAATGATGTTATATATCATGCTAATAAAAGATATTATGAGTATCAATGTTGATAAACATGAAGGGAGTCTTCCACAACAATATGATGGTGTTATTAAATGAACTGAGTATATTGTCAGCAAACTGTCAAGGTCGAAGAGATATAATAAGTGTACTGATGTCTTAAACTATTTACAAAAATTAAACTCCTCAATAATCTGTCTACAAGATACCCATTGGGTTGAAAGGGATTTAAAACTCTTGAACAAATTATGGCAAGGCCATATATTAATCAATGAATGCAAGTCAAATGCTCGTGGGGTGGCAATAATGCTAAAAAATAACTTTGAGTACAAAATATTGGACAGCTACTGCGATGATACAAATAATATGATATGCATAGATCTAAAATTAGAGAATATGACTTTAAAAATCATCAATATTTATGGACCTAATATAGATTCCCCAGGGTTCTATGAAAATTTGAATGATATTGTGAAAAACAATGAACTAGATTATACAATCATATGTGGGGATTTTAATCTGGTATTAAAACCCCATATGGATTGTCACAACTACAAAACAACTAATAACCCACGTACCCATGCTCGCCTGATAGATATGATATCTGAACAAAACTTAATAGATACCTTTCACCTCCTCCACCCATCTTCCAGGCGGTACACTTGGCATCGTAAAACTCCAATCAAGCAGGCCAGGCTAGACTTTTTTGGTGTTCTGATAGTCTTTGTGATCACATAAAGAGTAGTACTATAAAGCCAGGCTATAGATTGGACCATTTAATAATAGAATTAAAGCTAACATTATGTAACTTTAATAGAGGGAGGGGAACCTGGAAATTGAAGTGCTCCCTTTTGGAAAACAACGATTATTTGATTATGGTGAACAACCTAATAGATGCAGAAAAATTTAACTATACTGCATTAGTATATAATCCATGCGCCATTAATCAAATTAGCGATCAAGACATTCACATGACCATTCCTGACGATTTATTTTTGGAGGTCCTTCTAAAGATTAGAGGAGAAATTATTAAATTTGCATCTCACCTCAAAACGGAAAACATCAATTTAAAGAATAGTTTAGAAAAAGAGATCGAACAACTTGAAGCCACATGTGACGAAACAAATATAAACAAATTGATTAGTAAGAAAGAGGCTCTTGTGAAACTTCGTGCAAAAGAACTAGAAGCTTCAAGAGTTTGTTCTCATGCAAAAAACTGGCTAAAAGATGGTGAAAAACCTTCAAAATTCTTGACATCCCTAGAGAACAAAGGATATACAGACAAAACTATTAAAAGGCTACAAAAATTAGATGGGTAGTACATATCAAACCAGGGAGATATTCTAAATGAAGTTCAAATTTTCTATAAAAGACTTTTTTCACAACCAAAAATGAATACGAACCTCAGTTGGAAAGAATTATGAGTAATTTAAAAACAGCAAAGCTTTCCCCAGAGGAAGCTATGGGCTTAGAACATAAACTGTCCATTGAAGAAATAGGTCAGGCTTTGAAACAAATGAAAAATGGAAAAAGTCCAGGTACCCTGTGGAGTTCTTCAAGATTTTTTGGAAAAAAATTAAAGTTTTTTGTTCTAAAAGCATATAATTGATCTTATACTAATTTATTTATTTATTTGGGGTTTTACGTCGCTTTCAACACTGTACAGGTCATATCACGACGGGTAGTTGGAAGGGCAGAGGAAACCAGTACATAGAGTTCGCTAGGGTTGTGTACTGTAAACTGCCGACCAACAGCAAGCAACTACCAGCTTTCCCACTTAAGGCCGTCACGGTGATCTTATACTAAAGGTGAAATGTCCATATCATTGTGGCAGTGCTTAATCTCTTGTATTCCAAAAGGCAACAAACCCAGGATATTTCATAAGAACTGGAGACCAATTTCCCTTTTATCTTGTGTGTACAAAATTTTGTCATCAGCAGTAGCATATAGACTCAAGGGTGTCTTGGACAAATTTATTCTAGAACACAAACTGGTTTCATAAGTGGAAGATGTATTAGAGAAAACATTCGTTTGATCTATGACTTACTCATTATACAGAGAAAGAAATGTTGGTCGACTTGTTGCTTGAAAAGGCATCCAGCTCAGTTTCATGGACATTCTTGTACCAAGTTCTAGAATTTTTAAATTTTGGCACTAACTTTAAAAAATGGATCAAACTGTTTAACACTAATATAGTAGCTTCAGTTAACCAATCTGGATTCCTATCAAACCCTTTCCCTATTGAAAGGGGATGTAGACAGGGAGATCCAATCTCCCCCTATCTTTTTATCTTGTTTGCCCAAATTTTATACCTGATGGTTATGAATGATAAATTATAAAAGGCATCATGATTAGACAAAAGGAAATAAAGATACCACAGTTTGCTGACGATACCACAATTATCCTAAATGGAACTCAAGACTCCCTTCAAGCTGCTCTCAATGTATTAGAAATTTTTGGCAATATATCTGGGTTAAGAGTCAAAACTGAAAAAAAACAAATAGTCTGGATTGGGAAGAAAAGGGAGCTAAGGACAAACTTAATGTTAACAAGGAACTACACTGGCGTAGCGAATGCTTTTCACATCTAGGTATTAATCTCTCAGTGAACCTGCAACAATTTCCAAGCCTTAATTACGAACCTGCATTAAATAATATATGAGTGTCACTTGCCCAATGGCAACGGCATCTATTGTCTCTCTTAGGAAAGATAACAGTCCTGAAATCCTTCGTAATGTCAAAGCTAAGTTATCTGTTTTTATGTATCCCAGATCCTAGTAAAAACTTTATAAAGACTTTGGAGAGATTATTCTTTAAATTTATTTGGAATAATAAACCTGATAAAATTAGAAGAAATACCATCTGCCTGGATTATAAATGGGGGGCTTGAGAATGTTTGATATAAGTGTACAGATATCGTCCCTCAAACTGACATTGTTGAGAAAACTAGTATAACACCAAAATTCCGACTACTATGATTTTTGTATATACAATATAAACTCTTTGGAAAAACTTTTGCATATGGGACCGTTGTGGTGCAATAATATTGCAAACAAGATTTCAAATAAATTTTGGGAGGATATCTTGGTAAATTGGAAAAGAGTACTCCAATCAATACTGATTAATACACAATCACATAAACTAATTTGCCCCCTATGGTACAATCCAAATATCTCAAAAGAAACCTTCTTCTTGCCACAGTGGTACAGAGTGGGATTTATCTACCCAGCTGATTTATATAATAGTGAAGGTAACCTGTTGACATTACAAGAAGTCAGAAATACTTTTGGAACTAATCTTAATTTCCTTGACTATAACAGAGTAAGGTTAGGAATACAAAAATTCAGAAATAAAAATGGTGCTGATTTTCAGACTAGATTACTAGAGAAACCAATATGGCCCGACACTACATCACTGATAAATAAATCAAAGAAAGCTTGTAAAGACTTTTACAATGTCCTCACAGAAAGTGAGTCTCCAAAGGACTTAGTCCATATGAAAACTTGGGAAAATCTACTTCAAATAAATATAGAATTAAAAGAATGGAAAAACATACATCAGACCTGCTTTAAAACAATTCTTGATAACCAGATTATTTGGCTGCCATATAGAATACTTCATAATATATTAGGAACAAAAGCTTTACTGTATAAAATGAAAAAGGCTGAGAACAATCTCTGTCGCTTCTGTAATAATAAGCCTGAATCAATAACTGATGTCTTTGTAGACTGTCTATATTCTAGACGGGAACCAGCCATCCTTTAACAATAAAGGGACTGGTATTGGCCATGATGGCCTTGAAGACATCATTGCCAGCAGTCATTATCGGGATATCTTGATCATTATTTTAATTACTTATATGCTTTTTGTATGTATTTAAAACATTTTAAACATTTATGATTGAAATTATAACATCAAATATTGTGAATTAAACTTAAAAATATTTTGGAATGACAATAATCTTTAGAAGCAAAACAGGTTTTGGGTGATTATAGAAGATGGACAGTACTTAAACTACGGAAGCGTTGTACCCAAGATGGTGGGCGATACCTGACCCTATATTGCAGAGTAGGGTCAGCGGAAACCAGACTATCTATATTCTACCGAAATATGGAACTTACTTAAACACTGGATTTACCAGGAAATGGGTTCAACATTTGACATTGTCTTAAAGAGAGTCGTAAACCAAGTTTTAATGCATTACAGTTAGACATCAGGCGAGTCTTTGATGAAGAATCGTACCTCTATACAAGAAATTGGATGCTTGTTTCAAACCTAATCCAGACTATAACTTAACTTGCAGTATAAATGCATAAAGTCAATTGTATCAAAAATGACTATTATTCAGTGTATATATATATCATGCAAGATGTGACAGATACTGTAGCCATGTATACTCTGTTGTAATATGTTTTTGTTATCATCATTGTATGTCCTTATGTTTGAAAAAGAAAATTTAAAAAAAACTTTCTTGTCACTATGAAAAGTTATATCTTAATTTTGCAACTAATTTTCTAAGTTTTATGACAAGAAAATATTTTCACGATCACAGAGGTGAAGTATTATATGATGAAGTATATTTTTTGGCCACTTTTCTGATCACTGGGAATAAAGCTTTGGTGATATAAAAAAGGTTTTCTTTTGTCTAATGGGCCATTATTTGTCTATCTGAAGTGAACAATATATATTTTGCTTGCGAAAGTAAGTACCACTTTTCACAAAAAGAAACACTTGTCACAAGTTGACCTTGAGCCCATAATGAAAAGGGGTAGCCAAGTCTAAAATGATGAGCTTGCACTGATAAAATTGCTGCAACCCTATTTGTCTCAAGTTTTAAGTTTTGGCCTCAAGTATGGGACCATTTTTTTATCTCAAACTACTTAGCTGTTCATAAAATAGTTGAGACCAAGTTGAGTCTCAGATTTGGTCTTGAACTTAAGATGGGTACATTGTTGGCTGAAACATTTTAGCTAGTGTCTCAAGGACTGCTATCGGGGCCACGGTGGCAGAGTGGTAACACTCTCGCCTCCTACCTCTGAGGCCGGGGTTCGATTCCCGATACGGCCTCAAGTGGGAAAGCTGGTAGTTGCTTGCCATTGGTTGGCAGTTTACAGTACAGAACCCTAACGAACTGTATGTACTGGTTTCCTCTGCCCTTCCAACTACCCGTCGTGATGTGACCTATACAGTGTTGAAAGCGACATAAAACTCCAAATAAATAAATAAATAAAGGACTGCTATCAATGTTATCATAACATGTTGACATTTCTTCTGCAATATGTGTGAATACTTAGCCTATACTTTTGTTTCAACTTTTACCTCATATTTTGGTCTTCAAAGCACCTTACTTTGAAACACTTTTAAACTGTCTTTTTGACAGATAGAAAAGTATGTCATGTGACATACAACATAAAAAATAATTCACAAAAGTTTATAATTTTTTAAATTTTAACAAATGTTGCACATTTTACTGCGCAGAATAACACACAAATACCTTTTGATCTTTATAAAAATGTTGGTAATATCTATGATTTTATAACATCAGAAAAGCTTGAGACTGCATGGTCTCGGCTTGGTCTTAGTAGAGAATGCATTTGTGAATGGAATTTTTTTATACATGCTTCACTTTAGACTAATCTCAAATTTGACACTAATTCTTGTCTCAGATTTAAGTCCTCTTTGTGAATGGGGTCCGTATATAAAAAATGACCATGCATGCCCTTAAAATGTGTTGCCATCTGTCAAAAAGTTTGATATTTGTCATATGAAAAGAATTTTAAAAAGAAGAAATGACGTTACACACCTATTCCCCCAACCAATGTCCCTACCAAGTATGAACTTCCTACACGTTATGGTTTCTGAGATACAGACCAGACAAATTTTTTCCCGCCGCCCGTCCATCCGGACACCATGGGTGAAAACAATATCCCTACAGCTCTAAAGGACTCTTGGGTAAGAACACTCTAAGTGTAGTAGTTTTTAACTGATTTACTCAACAGTGAGAACCTGAAAGCAGCTGCAATGATGTTACCGGTCTATAATTTCACTATGGTATAGATGACCCATAAGTAGGTGAATAACTGTCCACTGATGTCTGTACTCGCTTGGCAGCAACTATTGACAGGTCTAGGATCACCACAAAGACAGAACCAAAACACTTGATAACTCTTTCACAATTTATTCTAGTTCAATAAACACAAGTCCCAATTACAATTTAACACATTCTCACGAGTGAGAGAGCAAATTAAGCTCTCCCCCTCTGCATACTATTTCATGTTCTTTCATTTGTTATTGGCCTGATGTCTTTTTCCTCAGCTCAAGACTGAAGTTATTATACTAGTTACTGTACACTAACACATATTCTCTGTCACCAATTACTGGGTTTATTTCTGAGAGGTTTAACTCACAGAAACGGGGATTGGCTGAGGCTATTATTAGAGGCGGTGTGCTATGTGACTATTGCCCAGCAAGCATGATCATATGGGGCCTTTGTGGGCTATAGGTGGGCAAATAGCAATATGGGTCCTATAAAGGATATATATGGGCAAAGAAGGCCCAAAGGGGGCCCATATTGGTCCCATTTATATAAAAATATGTAATGTTCCCTAAATAGCACAAAATGAGGAAAAAACAGATTTAATATTAGATTCATTTGACATCATGTTGATTTGGACTTCATAAAGAGTGGTAAACAAAAGATTTATTATCACAATGTTCAATATGGGTCCCACAATGGACTTTTATGGGTGATTTACTGGTAAAAGGGTTCCAGATAGGTCCCATATATAAATCCTATAGAGGAAAAATGTAAATATATATAAGTGTTCTTTATTAACTTCTCATCTGATTTTGAATGAAAAAAATGAGAAAAAAAGGCTTTTTAAGTAAAAGTGTACACACATATGGGTTGGACCTGTGAAGGTCAAAAATGGGTATAATATTCCCACAAGGGATCCTCATTATTATCACATACACTAGCCATTTTATAACTCTGTAAATGTATTGTCAAGTTTTTGTGAATAATGTTTTAAAATTAAATTTGTTGTATATCTCACTAAGTAATATTCTAGTGGTTTATATTACCTTAATGTACCACAAAAACCTTTTTCATGTATAAGAGTACAGAAATCCTAAGTCTACAGTTGTGGTGGAAATTCTGTAAAATTTTAGTTTCTCTTAGTTTAACTCAAGGGGTCATTTATAGGTCAACCCCCTATCTCATGCAGTACAGATATGTTTATCTTTTCCCACAGAGAGTATTTTGAGGCAGTGCTAGGCAAAAGGGAAAACACCCCATGGTGTGAAAGTGGGTAGTTTTCTTCACTAGGATGCAAATTACAGTACAATTTAAAGATTATAAATATGTGTGAGAAATCTATGACATTTGTTAAAATTGTGTAAATAAGGCTAAAATAATAAACTATGATATTTTTAGTGGGGATTCATAATGAAAAAATATTTATTAATCAAATAATGCATGTGTTTAATTATATCAGTTAACTGAGGATTTCATCATGTGTTTCTCTTATGTCTTGACAAGGCTATGTAGCTGTTTTAGCTTGCGTCATCTGGAAAAAGGGTTTGGGTGAATCATTAAGTGATGAGTTTCTGATATACATTTCTGTATTCTGTATAAGACAAGCTTAGACACAAATGTGGTACATCATAAGATTTTGAACTTGAAATGATTTGAATTACATTCTAGAAAATGGATAATAGTATAGTATGAATCAAGATTGTATTGTGCATTATTTACAAAGGCTTCATTAAAGTGTATTAAAAATACTTCCAGGTGAAATATTAGACAGAATATGTGGGCAAAGTGTGAAGGAAATTGCGGACTGTTCACATAGATCAACTCATTTTTTAGCTTCTATTACATGCAAGCTGAACTGCAAATGGACCTTGTGTTGGTACTGCACATTTAAAAAATGAGTGATCCATACATCTGAACCTATATGTAGGACCAATAAGAACCTGGATGCAGTTTACCATATAGTACCCTTTTCAGACCCACATATGACCCATATACAGAGCCCATACTGGTCCCATCACCAAACCATTTGCAAAAACCATCTGGGCTCCATGTTCAAATTACAAGTTGGACCCATGTGGGACCCATTTATTTCACAATAAAGGCCCCATATGGGGCCCATATATGACCCATATTGATAAACCATATTGGTCCCATCAAAAAACCGTTTGCAAAAACTGAATGGGGCCCATATAGGGAACCCACAAAGGCCCCATATAAGAACCCATTTGGGATCCTTGTTGGTCTCATATGTAGTGCTGGCTGGGTGATTTCTACTGTTAAGTCCAAAGAGAGTTAATTTACTGAGGCACTCTGCCTGTGTTTTATGGAATTTAAAGATTATTAATAATTAAACATTTTCATCTAAATTCTTCACCATTACAATAACACATTTAAACAAATACTCAAAATTTAATAGTTTTCAATCATATGTACTAATATGTATAATAGGCGATTTTTTAGGCGATTTTTCGTCACGGAATTCCGTCACTTTTCCGTGGTTTAGCAATCGCCCCAACCGTTTGAAATTCGGACTATTTAAAGTGTTTAGAAATCACCAAGGTTGTGTATTTTCGTCCGTTTGTTTTGAAAAGGAAGACTGGCGTGTACATAAGGAGTTAATTGCCCTTATATACACGCCGGCGTGTGTATATAGCCGATTCGTTTTGAAAACTGACGGTTGGAGGATACTCCCAGTGGAAGTAGACACCTGAATTTCTGTGGTGTGAACGGTAAACCGACATACTGCATTTTGTTTAGTTTACTTAGACCGAGTTTTCTGTCCCAAAATATGCCTTTTTAAAACTGATGGATGGCATTTTGGGACAGAGTTCCTCGCTACACAAAAAACTTCAATATCTAAAAATTACTGTCCCTTTAAACTTTAAAATATGCACTTATATGTATTAACAGTATAAAGCATTTAGATGCAGGAACACAATTTTCTGTGTTTGCAGTAATATAGATACTTTTTCTGCACTTCCTGTTTGTATAAACAATGACCCAAAGGTGCATGTACAACAGCTATAGGGTTGCCAAAAGCTAAGAAATTGAAGAAGACCAGATGTTCTCCATTCCACACTTTAGACATACAATCTAAGCAGAAGTTAGTTTTAGGTTGGTTAGTGACTGATAGTGTGGTGACAGATGCCCTTCAGAGAAGCCATTTGATAGGAGAGGAGGAGATTGATGTTGAGAATATCCCTAGTCAACTGAAGGATAGTCAGGTAGATGTCAACATGCTAAGACGATTCTTTGACAGTGATGGATGGAAAAGAATCACTGAAATCATTGACCAGATTAAGGAAGAAGAATGGAAATGTGGGGAATGCAAACAGATCTTGAGCAGCTCAGAATCAATTGGCTGTGATTCATGCTTAGAGTGGAACCACCTGATATGCATCAAGTTGAAGAAGATCCCAAAGTGTAAATATTGGTATTGTTCCCATTGTAAACTATAATGTAAACATTGCTATCTTTGTAAACAATCTGCTGATGTACCTATCTGTTAGCCTTTGTGTATATCTTTGTTAACACTGTAATGTATAACATGGCTATTGCTAACTTAGTTTTGCAACTATATGTTCAATGTGTTCATTCAGCAAGAAGAATAAACTCTTACAATTGCTTCTTGTGAGTTTCATTTTTCTCCATCCTGACATCCCATAGAATTTTATTCACATGAATTGCCGATTTTCGAATCCACCAAACGAACCGCTTGGTGACAAATATGGCCACCTCCATTGCATATTCCGTGTCGCAAGACACGAGATCTCAACCCACGGAAAACGTGTACTGAGCCTCGCCGATGATAAAAGTGAAATAAATTTTGGTAAATATATCCATTAACTATGCAAAAAGTTTATTTCTTTTAATGCGGGGCACATCCTTGACACTCAAGGTGGTAGCCTAGTACAGGTTTAATGTCAGAATGTGTGCCACTTGTTGCCCTTCAGGACGTTTATGTTTTTTGCATACTAATGCCATCTGTCTCTCGCCAATACATCCATCTTTTAAAAATTGGCTGAGAGACAGATTAATCGGTCTAAGTTTACTGGTCGGCCAGTGAAGTTTGTCACCTGCCATAAAAACGCTCAAGGACAGGCAATATTCACATTTAAATAAATGGAATAGCTTCTTTCAACGGCAAGGTATACATATATGCTGTAACTGGACTTTTTACTTTACCGGTACGAGATTTGGGCAAAAATATAATTCCACGTTTTTAATCAATTCCATTCTTTTATTTTTATTATAATACACAGGCATACTATTTCTAGGGGTTGGGGGCTTGCCCCCATTTATAACTTTTTAAATTCAATTTCATATTTCCTTGACAATTTCCTGCAATTATCAAATATGGCAGATTTCGTACCGGTAAAGTAAAATTGCCCCTAATATTGTCATAAAATGTAGGTGACGAACTTCACTGGGGTGATGAACTTCACTGGCTGAGCAGTAGTGCTAGATAGAAATGACGAAATCAAGAAAGAATATTTTAATACTGGAAAACGTCATTATTTTAGGTTTTCGCATATTCTACGTAGTGCTTGGCGCCATATAATGGCACACGCCTCAAATTGGCACAAAACAGAAGTTAAAATATTTAATAACAATGGTTCTTTATCGCCCACACTCGCACATTTCTGCTTCACAAATAAGAAAGTGGAAGTGACGACAGAAATAATTTAAATATTTTCGTATGCAACTTATGCCAATTTGAAGCGCTGAATTCATGTAGAAATTATATTATCGCCCCTTAAAAACGATTCTAAAAGGTTTATTTTGTGTTCTTTATGTCAATGAAGTATTTTTATAAGTTGCGCCTGTGTCAAATACATATTTTAATAAAAAGAATCCCACGAAACTTCACTTAAAACAAAGGAAAATAAGGATTTTGTGTCCAAGGTGTGCCAAGTTATGGTGCCAGGCAGTAGGGGTTATATATTTCCTACGTGAGACAGCAACATTTTATTGAGCCTAGTCTGTCTATAAGCAGGAAGTATATTGTATTGTAGTTTTTACTATGAGTGCTCCTTCATCAACTGCTAGTCAGACTGATTTCTGTAATGCCATGTACCAAGACAACATCACCTCTGAACCACCAAGTGGTTGTGACACACCCACCCCAATCACAAGGATATCAGATGAGACATTGAACACCCTCAATACGGCAACACCCAGCATTGAGGTTGAATATCTCTGGCACACCCTCAAATCTGAGACCAAAACATTACGACCTGGTATTGCCATGGGCACATCATTAGCACCAAACTATGTTAACTTATTTATGCACAGGTCCGAAATCAAATGCAATCTACCTGATAACCTACACTAAATGCAACATATACCAAATAAAAAGGTCATTTAGGAGAAGAACATGGACATAATGACAGTCTTAAAGGATGGACAATTAACCCAGTTTCACTTCATTCCAAGAATGATGGACACAACCACAGATACATGTAGTTCACTATGCCAGAGTAGTGTAAACCATAATTTGAGGCAAATACAGCCAGGCGCATGTGAACTGAGTTGGGCTGGACACCCAAATTACCGGCAAGTCGCGACCAAAACAACTCACACCCAACAACTCGCACTCCCAAAACAAATAAATGATAAATATAACATGCGTCTATACATATTTATGTACAGTTTCACGTTAAGTTTCCTAGCAATATTTTTTTATAAATAAAAAGCAGCTTATACATAAGGAAATACGAGGCCACGATGGGTTTCTAACTTTCTAGCCATATTTTACAAACAGAAGATCCAGGCAACCAGTCTACTTTTCATCTGCAAACATGATTAATTAAGCGGTCCGTCAGGGACGCTTATTTGTTTTCACCGAAGTTCGACTGATCGCCGCCGCCGGATTGTGGTCTCCTTGAATAACTTTTTAGCCTTTCCTTCCCTTCTTATCTTTCTTTAAAACTATAGGGGCGGGAAAAATTTTTGAGATACTTTGCGCAGACCTTAAGCTTTACTTAAGGTAACCTTAAGCATACCTCCAAAACACCTCGTCATCGCGTTTCGGAAAAAAACACACACACCTGTGCTATAAAATTTATCAGGTACATTCTAGACCAAATTTCCAAGGTCGGAAAGGATTTTCTCATCAATCGGACCATAGATGCCTGAATGGGAGGCGTTTTATTTTCGTAAATTTTTTAAAAATGGGTACTTGGTCTGTATCTCAAAAACGGTCAGGATTTCGGCGTTTTGTTGGAATAACTTATTCAGCTACTTTTTGATAATCTTTCACATGCCGAAGTTTTAGCCCTGTATCTGCAATTTTAAGGTTACCTTAATGTCAAAAAACGGGGTTTTAGCCCTCCAGTTCACTTAGTTTTTCACTTTTTTCAACCAAACTTGGCACATATATTAAGATTTGCCAAAGGAATATCCTGACTTTATGGTGACCTTAAACTCAAAATGTTAATGGACATTTGGCCTGCTTAAAGTCATCAAATTGGAATACAATGCTCTGGGTCCTTTCTTTTTCCATTTTTTATATCAAAATTATCACTGGTATTAAACTAGATAAAAATAATACTTATGGCCACCTTAAACTCTCAGTATGAATGGAGTTGTAGCCACCTTAAAGTGAAATAAGGGGGTTTTCAGCCTCCAAGTATCTTATTGTTCGACTGACCTCAGTTAAACTTTGCACACTTATAAAGGATGGAAAACCAAAGGGTTATCCTGACTTTAAGGTGACCTTAAACTGTTAATATAATTTTGCCCCCCCACCCCCCTAAAGTCATAACATTTGAATAAAGCCATCAGCTAAACTTTGTACACTTATAAAGGATGACAAAAGGGACATTCTCATTTTATGGTCACTTAAAAGTCGCAATATGGATGAAGTTATGGTCACCTTGCAGTGAAATTATGGAGTTTTTAATCTCCAGCTATCATATTGTTCAGCAGAGCTCGGTTAAATTTGTACAATTTTAAAGATGACATTAGGGACATTCTTATTTTCTTTCCACCTTGGAGTTCCAATAAAAGTACAGTCATGGCCATCTTGACGTGAAAATGAGGATTTTCAGCCCCTAACTGATTTACTGTTCAGTAACATCAGTTTAACTTGACATTGATTATACTAAAGTAAGATTTTGTATAACATTTCACTTAAAATTCCTGTACTTAAGAGGCTTTGGCCATCTTAACATGATAAATATGTACTTCTTGCTCCCTCCTCATTTATTTTAACACTTTTTAAAACCACACCTGGCATATGTATGCTTAAAAATATTTATGCTGTCTGGCAAACCTAATCTCTTAGTGTTTATGAAGTTATGACATCTTCAAAGAAAAAAATGAGATATTTATGATGCACTGATGTGGTTATTAACATATTGCAACTGATCAGTGTTCACATAATATAAATTCCCAATTTTAGGCAGATTAAAAAAACCACATTCTTCTGATTCCATTCATTTGGAAATGTGGGGATATAACTTTTCCTTTTTGGAAAAAAAGCTTCAATTGATTCAACTTTTGTTTTGTAGAAGGAGTTGATGATCTAGCTACTTGTTCACATAGACTATATAAATTGGTCAAATGTATACACCTGACTTCTTTCACAATATAAGATGCTTGAAAAAAAAAACACTTTCTCATAAACAGTTTTTCTTGTACAGCATTTTATGTATCTCCAGCTTAGTGGAAATGAATGACTTGTCCTTTTCTTCTTCCTCCCCAACTCTGTTGTGTGATATCTATCAAAAGGCACATTCATGGAAAGTCTTTCTATGCAGAAAGAACCCCCCCAACTCCCCTTTAGTGCACACAAAAAGCAAGTGGAAAAAAGAATGGCCTCAGTGGGGGAAGTGGGGGGGTTCATGGAGGGAGATGATAGATAGAGATATATATATGTGTGTGTGTGAAGCAAAACTGGAACAAAAAAAGGTGGAATATTTATGCTGTTCTTTCGAATGTATATTGTTTTCTTTTCTTTTACTTTCTTCCATTTAACTTAGACTTCTACATTTAATTAATTTTAGCTCAAGTGGGAAATGAATTTTTGAAACTTTAATGCATTCAAATTCCTAAAGTGATGCACTAAATCACTTATAACTTGAAAAGTATTGCGTTCACAGCATGTTGTTAAAGTATGTTATTAGTAGTGTTGAAGACGGTAAACCGGAAACCTATTTGCCGACCAAAAGACACTGATCCGGTTACGTTTCGTTTTCTTGTAACCAAAACCGGTTTCGCCACATGTAGGCATTATTTGAACTTAAGTTTACCAAAATATTAAACTACAACAAATATTTCACAGTATTTTATAATATTCCATCAATATATCACCCATTTTGTCCTCGAAAGTCTTCAAAAAGACCATAGTTGCTCTTATTTATATACGAGTTACGTCTCATGTACGCGTTTGAAAACTTATTTCTTTGCATTTGATAAATCAAATATACCCGTTTTTTTGCCGAATTTCCGCTTTCAGAAACCGGTTTTGAAATTTGCATTCAACCACAACACTAGTTATTAGGCTACTTTTTCCACAGCTACACCAAGTCCAGTAACTTGTTTGGTCTTAATTTTGTGCATTATTGAAATGTGGAATGGATCATGATCTACTCTTATTCCTAAGCCTAGATTTTTAATTTCAATTGCTAAATCATTCATAAATATTGCAATATATAAACTCATACTTTTCTTTCGCAATAGATCCAGTAAGATTTTTCTAGCACTATAGCTTGACTTGTTTGTAACTTGATTTTTCTTGTAAGCAATAACTCTGAAGCAAAATCAGTAACTTTTGAACAAAAAGTCTAACACACTTTGGTTCACTGGATTTTATTAGTGGTTTTGTTAAGTTTTTAGTTGAAGCACAACCAGTAATTTTAAACAATAGTTCTTAAGCATCTTAGTCCACTGCATTCAATTAGTGTTTTATACTTAAGTCTGATACTAATGACATTTTGAACAGAAATGTCTGTGGTCAGTGTACCCTTTCACTTGAGACCTCTTCTCTGAGAACATTACCAAAGAATGTAGGACATACAGAATCCGGGGAAAAAAATGCCTCCTGGACAAAATGCCTCACAGAAAAAAATGCCTCCTAGAAAGAATGCCTCCTGGATATTTTGTGACTAGGAAAAAATGGCTCCTGAGAAAAAAAAAGTTATTTCAACTTGTAAACATGTTACATATGAAACCTATAACGTATAATATCAAAAACATGTTAATTTCAGATATGTACAGTCAAAACCAGAACGTACAATATCGTGAAGTACAAATTACAAATATCTTCTTGAAAGGGTATCCCTTCAGCTGTACTCTGGAGCAGTTTAAAAGCAGGATTTATGGCTGTGAGGTTTCTTGATGAAATAGTTGTGGCCTTTATGGCTTACAATATGCATTCTTATCAAATTACAACATAGGTTATCCTCTCTGTAAGGAGTTGATCCCAGTTAGATGCACTAGGAGGGGCAGAAATGTAATTACAAGAAAAACACGACACCTGTCATAATGGAAACCAGGGATGAGCAGCCAGCCAAAAGAGTGACAAGGACCAGCAAAACCTTACAAGAGAAACTTACATACCTTTGTACAGCTAAGCAAAATGGGTAAAAGACTGTGAATTTTTGACAGGCATTGGCGACTATAAGACTCAAGTGGAAAAAATGAAGATGCCTCTGAAGTTGTAATGTGAACCTGTAGTGTTATAATACTTGAAAGAACTTTTTTTCTTAGGAGGTATTTTTCCTGGTCACAAAATATTCAGGAGGCATTCATTCTAGGAGGTATATTTCCTAGGAGGCATATTTTCTAGGAGGCATTTTTTCCAGGAGCCACTTTTTCCGCGCATCGGACATACATCCTTTTGAGAAGTAAATGTCACACCTACAATTTCTCTTCTGCCAAGCTGTGGTCATTCTTTCATTCGTTAAATATGGTAACATACACAATGCAATAAACTTTACATTTTCTATTCCTTGTGATGCATATCTTCACATCTTTTACGGCTTACTTCACACTTTTTCATCAGGGCCGCTTCGTTTTTGTCAGCAAAAACATTTTTCTAGTTTAATTAACAAATGAAATCAATTGATACTGAAACCTCACTCAAGAGTCAAGACAAAGTTTTTTCATCTGCAAACATGATTAATTTTCTTAAATATTTAACATATGTCTATTTGAAAATAAAAACAGTTTCACATTAGGTTTCCTAACAATATTTTATAAATAAAAAGCAGCTTAAACATAAGGAAATATGACGTCACTGTGGGTTTCTAGCCATATTTTACAAACAGAAGATCCAGGCAACCAGTCTACTTTTCGTCTGCAAACGTGATTAATTTAGCAAAGAAGTATTTGAAGAGCAAATACTTCAATTTTGGGTGCGAGTTGTTGGGTGCGAGCCACTTTGGTCGCGATTTGCACGCATACCGGATACCCAAATTACACACTCTGTGTGATTCTTTATGGATATTATTGGACTATCAAGCACTCATTAGTCCCCCCTTCCCTTTCTATTTTTGTAAATTAGCTTAAGTTTGAGCTAGGCTGGACTGGCTGGGAGTGAAAATCTGTTTTATGAGGTTTCACTTTTATTTTCAAGTAAACAAACTGTACAATTGATTGATTGATCAGCATGCCAAGGGACAGGAGAAAGATTGAAGTACCAACTGACACTCAACCACAGTTTAAGGTAGTAGATACAGCTGAGGATATAGAGAGAAGAAGGAGGGAGAGAGAGAGAGGATAGAACAAGAGGAGAGGGACAGAGAGAGGATAGAGAGAGAGGAGAGAAGAGAGCATGAACAGACACGGATACTGATGTAGAATCAACTCAATTCAGACAGAAGAAGGGGAAGATGAAGTCCATTTTCCTGAGTGATTCTGACAAAGAAGCCATCGTGGAATTCGTTAAACATCACAAGGAACTTTATGACAAGACCAACGACAGTTTCAAAGTCAAGCAGAAGAAGGAAAGACTTTGGGAGTCACCAGCAGCTACCAGGAACTTGCCTGTCAAGACTGTGAAGAAGTGGTTCGAGACTCAACATACCAGATATGGCAAACGCACTCAGACAAAGTCAGGACAAGCAGCTGAGAAGAGCACGGAATGACAAACCCAGTGATGCTTCTAGAGTGCGGGATACGCAATATCGCATGAGTTTTAGTACTAACCCGCAATTCGGTATATTCGGGGCACCAACCGTTTCACGAAAATCCTCTAATTTTATCATTATGAAGGCTATATTTGGTCTTTTTTCAGTGAAAAATGTTATTTAATATAAAAACAAAACGGATACTATAAAGTGGATGATTCAAATGTCATATACTAACAACTACTGTTGAACCAATTCATACTGCATGTATGTACAGTATACAGAAATATTTTATACATGGAAAGGCTACAGTACTTGAAAGTTGTCTGCTGCATGTATAATGGTAATAGATTAGTATAAAGAGCTCCCCAAGAGTGCAAACCTCCCCCACGCATGTTTGATTATTTATAATGGGAAATCCAGGGCTCATATTTTATAACTATTTTTATGCCATTTCTAACTTAGATTTTAAGTAGTTCTTAGATTTCACGTAGGAAATTATGAAACTGAGAATTCCTAAATTTTGTTTTGTGAATACCAAGTCCAAGAAAAACTTAACTGAAAAACCTTCCCTTACTTAGATCATCTAAGGTCACCTTATCTAAGTGTTGTTGGAGAATACAGCCCCAGGTCTTTGATATTTTTATCCAAACAGTGATCCAGATAAGCAAAAATATTGAGTGGGATCTTAGTTGGATCAGGAGCCATCTTTTCTTTTTTCTTGAAGATCCATACAGAGCATTTTCATTATCCTGCTAACAAACTAATGGATAGACAAATGGGTCTGGATTTAATCCCTCTTTGACCAAGCCCCCACTTTTTCGGGCATGGGGGGAACTGCTCCCACATTTCAAAATTTCTAGAATCAACACTGCAGACCTGGCTGAAGGACAGTTTCAGTTACCTACGAGGTCACATCCGAAAGAAGGGAGTTTCCAAGCCTTCTGATTCAAGTCAACCCAGAGACCTGCAGCCGCAGCCTCAGCTTCAGTTCTGACTACATCCAGAGACACAGAATCTGAGATGGAAATCAGCATTGCATCAGATGTTACTTGTCTGCTTTCGAGCACCAGCCCTAAGCGACGACAGCCTACAGTTGCCACTACCACCACTTCTGCGGATCCAGTTTTAGATGAGTTCCAGCAGATGAGGTCAATGATTTCCATATTTCTGGGTGCACGTCAGGACCCCACTCCAAGTGCAAGACAGTCGTTCTGCAGCTATGTACACTCTGAGATTGAACACCTGGAGGAGAGAGACTTTTTGACCTTCAGAAATGAGACAGTGAAGCTTCTCGGTGAAATACAGTACAAGGCCGAAGAACGCAAGAGACAGGTCACCATAAGTCAATAGGTCACCACATTTCAAATTCCAGAAGCAACACAGGCCACAGCAGGACGTGAAGACATACTCACCATACCGGATACTCAAGCTGTCTCCATTCCAGTTGTGCAGCCTACACAGATAGCCACAACACAGCCTGCTACAGTGATTGCCAAAGTACAGCAACCATCAAGGCCTTCCTCGGTGTCAGCGCAGCCAACTTCTTAGGTAGTTGTGGATGACCAACAGCCTGGGACTTCCAGACAGATGATTTTCAACCCACCTTCACTTCTCCTTCACAACAGGAGGAAAGTCAACACAACACTTCTGGATTATCCAGTCTCTTTGGAGCTATTCCAAGTGTACTACAGTACAAGCAGATCGACACACCACAGCCATTTTCACCCTCTCAACTTCAACCAGCACCGTCACCAGTTCCATCTTCCACTCATCAAGAACAGTCAAGACCCCCCAGCCAGTCTAGCCAGCAGAGTCAGCCCAAATCAGCGGATTAGCACACACAAGTCACACCAAACCGGCCCTTTTAAGGGCCACCCAAATCGTCCAAAAACAATTATTCAGCTGTTGTTGCCCAAAAACAAAAAACGCACACCGTCCAACACTTACACTTCCCCCCAATACACCAAAAATTGTGTGAATGAATGAATGATGAACAAATATTAAAAAAAAAAAGAAATAAAAATAAATTTAAAAAGAAAGTGAAAAAAACAACAACAAAAAAACTTAAATAAAATTTGTCCCCTAAGAATTCCAAAGACCCCCCCCCCCCCTCCCCTCCAATAACAAATGAAGATCCAAACACCAATCCACGTCCCCACCCCAAACCAAAATTGAAATGAAACCCAACATCCACAAAAGTAAGTTGTTTGTTTCCAATGTCTGGAGGGACTGACAGATAAACAAACGGTCAGACCTAACAAAACATTCAAACATATAAGTGACAATGGAGTTAAAAAAATCAATAATAAAAATAATGTTTAACTGGGACTGTCACCTTATATGGTGGACTGGGCGTGGACATATATTATTTTCAAAAAAAATTTCCCCTCCCCAAAAATGGCGGCCATTTTGTATTTTTGAATTTTTGCCAAAATGGCAAAACACAAATTTGCTTCTATCTCCTTAATCATGCAAGATAGAGCGATTTCGTCGAAATTTTCGACCCAACCAATGCAAAAAGGCATGAAGCTGAAATAATTCATGGGTTCATGGGGTGGACATTACACACGATAATGTGTGTTCTTCTATGCTATCCTGTTTCTATTCATGTGTCGCAGCTATTATCAACAGGGCATCCTATTTAAGCGTCCCGCAAGGGACGCTTGTTTGTGTATGGGAGACCTGCCGGCTCCGCATTTTGTTTTCCTTATAACTCTGTAACCGTTAGGCGGATTCTTTTCAAATTTGGCAGGTTTAGGCAGTAGCCTTGGGGAATTTTTTTCAATATGCTGCAGTGACATTTCAACTAATCAGAGAGGTCACATGACCAAAAATGTCTTTTTTCGATGGGGAAGCTTGTCCGGATGATAACTTGAAAGGAATTTTATCAATTCACCTGAAACTTGGCAAATACATTCATTCTATTAAAATCTGGAAATCATTAGATTTTGGCATTGATTGGTCAAGAAATGGCCGAGTAATTAATGATTAATTAATCATTACGAATTTTCCAAATAAGGAAAACACAAAAATGGTTATATCTCGAAAACCGTGCTAGATAGAGCGATTTCGACGAAATTTTTGACCCACAGGGTATCTCTGCGGAGTAGTTTTCCCAATTTTCAAAAAATTTTTGTCTCGCCTAAAATGGCGGCCATTTTGAATTTTCGAAATTTTCGCAAAAATTGCAAAACACAAAAATGCTTATATCTCAAAAACCGTGCTAGATAGAGCAATTTCGACGAAATTTTTGACCCACAGGATATCTCTGCGGAGTAGTTTTCCCAAATTTCTGTCTCGCCAAAAATGGCGCCATTTTGAATTTTCCAATTTTTCGCAAAAATTGCAAAACACAAAAATGCTTATATCTCGAAAACCGTACTAGATAGAACAATTTCGACAAAATTTTTGAGCCGCAGGATATCTCTGTGGAGTAGTTTTCCCAATTTTCAAAAAAATTTTCTCTCCCCAAAAATGTCGGCCATTTTTAATTTTCGAAATTTTCGCCAAAAATTGCAAAACACAAAAATCCTTATATCTCGAAAACCGTGCTAGATAGAGCGATTTCGACGAAATTTTTGACCCACAGGGTACCTCTTCAGAGTAGTTATCCCAATTTTGAAAAAATTTTTGTCTCGCCAAAAATGGCAGCCATTTTGAATTTTCGAATTTTTCGCAAAAATTGCAAAACATAAAAATGCTTATATCTCGAAAACCGTACTAGATAGAGCGATTTCGACGAAATTTTTGACCCACAGGGTATCTCTGCAGAGTAGCCGTGCCAATTTTCAAAAAAATTTTGTCTCGCCAAAAATGGCGGCCATTTTGAATTTTCGAATTTTTTGCAAAAATTGCAAAACATAAAAATGCTTATATCTCGAAAACCGTACTAGATACAGCGATTTCGACGAAATTTTTGACCCACAGGGTATATCTGCAGAGTAGCCGTGCCAATTTTCAAAAAAATTTTGTCTCGCCAAAAATGGCGGCCATTTTGAATTTTCGAATTTTTCGCAAAAATTGCAAAACATAAAAATGCTTATATCTCGAAAACCGTACTAGATAGAGCGATTTCGACGAAATTTTTGACCCACAGGGTATATCTGCAGAGTAGCCGTGCCAATTTTCAAAAAAAAATTTTCTCGCCAAAAATGGCGGCCATTTTGAATTTTCGAATTTTTTGCAAAAATTGCAAAACATAAAAATGCTTATATCTCGAAAACCCTGCCAAATAGAGCGATTTCGACGAAATTTTTGATCCGCAGGGTATCTCTGCAGAGTAGCCATGCCAATTTTCAAAGAAATTTTGTCTTACCAAAAATGGCGGCCATTTTGAATTTTCGATTTTTTCGCAAAAATTGCAAAACATAAAGATGTTTTTATCTCGAAAACCCTGCCAAATAGAGCGATTTCGACGAAATTTTTAATCCGCAGGGTATCTCTGCAGAGTAGCCATGCCAATTTTCAAACAAAAAATTTCTCGCAAAAAATGGGGGCCATTTTGAATTTTCGAATTTTTCGCAAAATTGCAAAACATAAAAATGCTTATATCTCGAAAACCGTGCTAGATAGAGCGATTTCGACGAAATTTTTGACCCACAGGGTACCTCTTCAGAGTAGCCATGCCAATTTTCAAAAAAAATTTCTCGTGCCAAAAATGGCGGCCATTTTGAATTTTCAAATTTTTGCATAAAAATTGCAAAACACAAAAATGCTAATATTTCGAAAACCGTGCTACATAGAGCGATTTCGACGAAATTTTTGATCTTCAGGGTATCTCTGCAGAGCAGCTATCCCAAAGAGCTTTCACTTGGTGAAGTTTCAGACCCATAGCTAATTGCTCACCTACTCAAAATGAGTTAATTGGGTTGATAGCTTGTATGGGATTGCTTTTTGGGGAATTGCTTCATAGATCAGTGAGTAATTAAGCGTCCCTGAAAGGGCGCTTATTTGTTTTCACCTCAGTTTCCTCGCTGCCGCCGCCGCATTATGGTCTCCCTTGAATATCTCCCTTATTATTAGAAGGATTCAAACCATATTTGGCACTTCTATACTTTAGGCGGAAAATTTTTCTGCATGCTTAAATTTGACCTCTGACCTTTATGAAGGTCACATGATCAAAAACAATTTTTTTAAGTACACCCCCCCCGTCATCACAGTTCAGGAAAAACTACTTGCTACACAGCCTTATGCTTTGACACACCTGTTCATACTATCGAAAACGCGAGCTGATTAGATTTTGGGAGCAATCCCTTGAAAAATGTCTCATTTATGGGTGATTTCCTCACACCTTCCAATCTGAAAGCCTTAAATTTAGGTCAACCCCCCTATTATCTTCTTAAGTATTGCATTTAGAGCCATAAAATGTATTGGGAGATAATAGGAAACCATATGTGGAGAGTCTAAATAGCCGGTCAGTTTTACCCCACGGCCCCCCCTTATGGGTCAAACTGGGGTCATAAAATAGCTGATTTTGAGTTTTTGCCTTATATCTCCTTTATTGTTGCATTTATAGCTTCAGAATGTATTAAGAGGTATTGGGAAAGCATATGTGGAGAGTCTAAATAGCGGTCAGTTTTACCCCATGGCCCCGCCTTATGGGTCAAACTGGGGTCATAAAATAGCTGATCTTGAGTTTTTGCCTTATATCTCATTTATTGTTGCTTTTATAGCTTCAGAATGTATTAAGAGGTATTGGGAAAGCATATGTGGAGAGTCTAAATAGCCGGTCAGTTTTACCCCCCGACCCCCCCTTATGGGTCAAACTGGGGTCATAAAATAGCTGATTTTGAGTTTTTGCCTTATATCTCCTTTATTGGTGCTTTTATAGCTTCAGAATGTATTAAGAGGTATTGGGAAAGCATATGTGGAGAGTCTAAATAGCCGGTCAGTTTTACCCCCCGACCCCCCCTTATGGGCCAAACTGGGGTCATAAATAGCTGCTTTGGAGTTTTTGCCTTATATCTCCTTTATCGTTGCTTTTATAGCTTCAGAATGTATTAAGAGGTATTGGGAAAGCATATGTGGAGAATCTAAATAGCTGCTCACTTTTATCCCCTGATCCCTCCCCCCCCCATGGGTCAAACTGGGGTCATAAAATAGCTGGTTTCGAGTTTTTGTCTTATATCTCCTTTAATGTTGCTTTTATAGATTGAGAATGTATTAAGAAGTATTGGGAAAGCATATGTGGAGAGTCTAAGTAGCCGGTCAGTTTTACCACCCGACCCCCCCCCCCCCCTTATGGGTCAAACTGGGGTAAAAAATAGCTGTTTTGGAGTTTTTAACCTGATATCTCCTTCATTGTTGCTATTATAGCTTCGGAATGTATTAAGAGGTATTGGGAAACCATATGTGGACAGTCTAAATAGCCGGTTAGTTTTACCTCCTGACCCCCATGTATGAGTCAAACTGGGGTCATGAAATAGCTTTTGCCTTTATTGTTGCTTTTATGCTTTCACAATGTATAAAAACCTATTGCAAAACCCTGTGGACAATCTAAATAGCAATACATACTTGCACACATGATTATATGATTATATTATATGATTATATGAAGTTATCAATACTCGTTACTGAAATGCTTTGTAGCATTCACACAAAATTTACTTAAGTTACATCCAATGTTGTACATCCAATGTACAACACTTTCTCCAGCTTGTCTATGTCTACAACGCTTGTTTATGTTAATTAAAGAAGACCTTTGTAGGATTTCCCTGTCATGATATCACTAAGGGGGTTGCTTTATGTAACAGTACGGTACAGCTTTGTGTATTCTTAGCTTTATAGCATGCTTATTAAAACCACAAGGCATTTTAAACTCTCAGGGACGCTTCGCTTTTGTTAGCAAAAGCATTCATCTAGTTAATTAAATAAATGAGTAATTGGCTATTTTGAGTACTGAAAAAGGCAAATGTGCTCATATCTCCTAAACCATGCGAGATAGAGTGATTTTGTCGAAATTTTCGACCCACAGGGTATCTAAGGAATGTACTCTTTGCAATTTTCAAAAAATTTTCCCGTCTCCAAAAATGGCGGCCATTTTGAATTTTCGAATTTTTGCCAAAAATGGCAAAACACAAATTTGCTTCTATCTCCCTAACCGTGCGAGATAGAGCGATTTCGTCGAAATTTTCGAACCACAGGGTATCTAAGGAATGTAATCTTTGCAATTTTCAAAAAATTTTCCCCTCCCCAAAAATGGTGGCCATTTTGAATTTTCGAATTTTTGCCAAAAATGGCAAAACACAAAATTGCTTCTATCGCCTTAACCGTGTGAGATAGAGTGACTTCGTCAAAATTTTCAACCCAACCAATGCAAAAAGGCATGAAGCTGAAATCATTTACATGTACGCTAATAAATATTTGAGCATCATTCATATATTTTACAAATGAAACAGGGTCTTGTAAGACTACTGTACAATTTTGGCAAAAGGTTCATGGGGTGGACATTACACATGATAATGTGTGTCCTTCTATGATATCCTGTTTCTATTCATATGTCGCAGCTACTATCAACAGGGCGTCCTATTTCTAGTTGACTAATATATTTTACTTGTACAGTGTATATAATGATGATGACAGATTTAAAATAGGTTTTGAATACACATCAAACATAAACATGTATTTAAATACCTTTGGTCTAACATTTCACAAACTCAATATTGCTGCCCTGGAGTGCAAGTTCAAATATCTCCCATAATGTAAACACAAACTTAATTCTTTACATGTTTACCTTAAGGGTCAATTAAACAAAGTGTGTAACTTCACTAATTATCTCCCGCCGGCCGGGCGGGAGATTATAAAACGCATTCCGTGCGTGTGTTCGTGTGTTATTGAGTGTGTGTCACGCTTTTATAAAGGGCTGTACATCACACTGGTTGTTTCTCCTTGGCCTTTTCAATGTTTTTTATGACCTTATTTCTTATGTCCTTTCATTTGATGCTGTTATTTCACACCTAGGACCATAGCTAAGTGAGTAATAGCAATGGTGGCTACTTTGAGTAAAGTGCTCATAACTCCAAAACGACTGCATTTAGAGTGTTTCTGTAAAATACGTTGTTCAGCTACTTTCTCCATGCCTACAAGATGGTACCATTTTTAGGGTTCTATCTTCATAGCTAAGTGAGTAATAGCTATTTTCTGTTATTAACAATGAGCAAAATGAGTAAATTGATTTTGTCTTTGTAACTGTTACTTACAATATTGGCCTGAAATATGTTGTTCAACAACTCCTTCATGTACTATATCATGGTGAGGTGTCCAAGGTGTAGCACCATAGCTAACTGAGTAATAGCTATACTAAGTTTAACATTTGACCATTGAGCAAGTCACTTATAACTCAAAAACTATTGAATATAGAGGATTTTTGTCGAAAATATTGTTCACCTATCTCTTGGATATACTGTATTGTGAATTTTCACAGCTGTAACTCCATAGCTAACTGAGTAATAGCTACTTTGATGATAACCATAATGAGTAAATGGCTTATATCTTCAAAAGTATTGCAGCTACACAATTTTGTTCCAATATGTTGTTCAGCTACTATCTCCACAGCTACAACATGGTCACTAGTTTGGAAGTGTATCTCCATAGCTAAGTGAGTAATAGCTACTTTGTCAATTTTTAATGATAACCATAATGAGTAAATGCCTTATATCTTCAAAAGTATTGCAGCTACACAATTTCTCTCAAATAAGTTGTTCATCTACTTTCTTGTGAACTGTAACATATTTAAGTTTCACAACTGTTGCTCAATGTACAAGTGAGTAATGGCTACTTTATTGCTACTTTTGGTGAAAATGTGAAAAATGACAAATATCTCGCAAACCGTAATAGCTACTTTGTCAATTTTTAATGATAACCATAATGAGTAAATGCCTTATATCTTCAAAAGTATTGCAGCTACACAATTTCTCTCAAATAAGTTGTTCATCTACTTTTTAAGTCATTCATCTACTTTTGGGAGAGCTTTCACATGGTGAAGTTTCAGACTCGTAGCTAATTACTCACCTACTGAAAATGAGTAAATGCGAATTATCTCTAAAAGTATTGCAGATAGCCAATTTTTCTCAAATAACTCATTCACCTACTTTTGGGAGAGCTTTCACTTGGTGAAGTTTCAGACCCATAGCTAATTACTCACCTACTGAAAATGAGTAAATGCGAATTATCGCTAAAAGTATTGCAGATAGCCAATTTTTCTCAAATAACTCATTCACCTACTTTTGGGAGAGCTTTCACTTGGTGAAGTTTCAGACCCATAGCTAATTACTCACCTACTGAAAATGAGTAAATGCGAATTATCTCTAAAAGTATTGCAGATAGCCAATTTTTCTCAAATAACTCATTCATCTACTTTTGGGAGAGCTTTCACATGGTGAAGTTTCAGACCCGTAGATAATTACTCACCTACTCAAAATGAGTAAATGCGAATTATCTCTTAAAAGTATTGTACTTAGCCAATTTTTCTCAAATAACTCATTGCAAATTTTGAAAGCTGTAGGTCCATAGCTAACTCAGTAATAGCTACTTTGACTTTTTTGATTTAAATAATTTATAACAGCAAAACTATTCAATTTAAAGGAGTTTTGTCAAATACAGTAGAACCTCTATTATCCGACCCTCTATTATCCAAATTTTCAATTATCCAACCTCCAATCCACTCTCCCAACTCCATTTAAACCTGTTATTTTAGGCTTTCTATTATCCAACCTTTCTATTATCCGACCTCATTGTTCCTCTCCCAAGAGAGTCGGATAATAGAGGTTCTACTGTATGTTGTTCACCTACTTTTTGATGTAGTGCGGCGGGAGATCATACCACGGCAGTGGTCTTGTATTTATGGTGGTTCCAGTTTAATGTGCTCTTTAATTTTTGTACTTGAATACCAATGAACACAAGTTTGCCCTCAAATTGACGGTTTACTGTAATAGAATTGCAAAAGCCACATGGTCAATTTATATGGAGTAACCATTATTTCAAATGCATGTGTACCCGAAAAATTAAGGTAGGTGAGAAAGTTGGTCAGTAGCTTGGTATTGCTTTTGGTTATTTAGCTGTAAAACTAACTGAGTAATAGCTAGCTATGTATTTTTGAGTAGCAATTTGGTATCAGTGCATTTAAGAGAAAAGAAATCAAGATATTTGGTTATGGTTTGGTATAGCTTTGGGGTGTTCTAGCTCCATAACTAGCTCTTAATAGCTAAATAGCTATTTTTAGTTAATATCTTATCACTTTTTCATCACACTTTGTTCCGTTCATTTTAAGGCAAAGTATTTTAGCCATCTGTATCAAATTTCCTATGCAGGATTATTGGGGCCATAGATGCTTGGTATTGCTTTTGGGAGTCATAGCTCAATAGTTAGTTTTAGCCACTTGGCTACATACTTAATTAGCTATTTTCAGTTGCACTTACTTTTCTGCTCACCTGAAGGAAACATGAAGGAGATATCTTAACAGAGTTTTGTGGGTGTTCCACCACACGACTAACGCTCCCGATTAAGGTTTTTCGGGGGTCGGTTTGAAATATTTGCTTAGTCCCAGACCTTCTGTAAGGGTCGGTAGTTGTCGGTTGGGGCCGTGTGAAAAATCAAACATGTTTGATATTTCACACGACTACAACCGATTCATATTTCCCGCCCTCCACAAAATGTCCAGTCCCAGGCGTCCTCAGGCCTCCTCAGACCCAAATTTACAGTCGGTTGTTGTCCCAGGCCGCCTGCGACCCTTAGTCCCAGACCTCCATAGCTTAGTCCCAGGAGGCCGGTTCTTAGTCGCAGACTCAAATGTGATGCGTATGAATTTCATGCGTGAGAAAGTGGGTCGGTTGCATTAGTCCCCATAAGCCTCAGACTGTCTGCGGTGTCCTGAGACCCAAAAATCTAGGTCTGGGACTAAGCCCCGACTAAGGGTAACCGACCATAACCGATCCAAACCGACCTCCCCAGGACGCCTGGGACAGCACAAATTTAGTCTGCGACGGTCTTGAGGACGCTCCAGGAGGCCTGGGACTAACAACCGATTAAGAACCGACTGTTTTCCGTGCGTTGGAAATTAAAACGAGGCAATGAGCAGGCCTGGGACTATATAAGCGACCGCGCACACTTTGTCATTGTTACTGACTGTTTGGCTACTGAGAGACGTGTGTCACTGATTTGTAGGGGTTTTCAGTTTTTATTTTATATATATTATACTTGAGCTTAAGGCAAATTTCACAGTTAGGAGACACATTTTACTATTTTTTTATTATTTTGTCGACTGGATTATGAAGAAAGAGAAAGGAGGGAAGAGAGGAAGGAAAAAGATGGATGACAGGGAGAAGGAAAGTGAAGTAGAGGAAAGAGTTGAAGTTACAGAGGAGGTGATTGAGGAGAGAGGAGGAGGAGATTGAGGAACGTCCAGCTATTGAGGAAGCTGTGGAACAAGAAGAAGAGAGGTGTGAAGAAGATGTAGAATGCCATTCTTCAGCCAAGAGAGCCAGGGTGTTTGCAACTTTTACTGACAGTCAGGAAATTTCCATTGTGGAATTTGTAAAGCAGCACCCAGAACTGTATGACAAGGAACATCCGCGTTTCCATGACAGGACCAGAAGAGAGGCTCTCTGGGCAGAAATATCTGCAGAACTCAAGCTCCAGCCCTTTGATGTGAGACGTTGGTTCGAGTCCCAGCGAACACGTTATGGAAAGCTGTCTAAGCTCCAATCTGGCCAAGCCCCAAGGAAGATGACCAAGAGACAGTCCTGGGTCTACCAACAGATGGGTTTTCTTAAAACCCACATCAGAAGAAAGGGGGCCAACAGAAGTTCAGGTTTTGAGGCCAGTCCAAATACCAGCAGGCAGGACGAATCACGTGGGTCAACTACTGACACAGAACACCTTGAGTCCAGTGTCCTGAGGGAGAGGAGTCAGTCCATCATTACATCTACACCCGTTTCAACCACAGACTCCAAGATTCTCGAACACTTTGAGCAGATGAGGACACTTATCTCAGGTTTTCTGCATCAGAAGTCAGACAGGCAGCCCTTCTTTGACTACGTGGCATCAGAGACCGAAAAGATGACTCAAGAAGAATTTGAAGAATTAAAAGGCAAGATATTTAGAGACATCGAAAGTATTAAGAGCAACCATAGACGTCTGCCATTGCCCAGAAGATCAGCCACTGTTACCACAGAGTCCCAGAGGGTCGGCCTACTGCCAACAACCACTCCACAGGCGTCTAGTTCCACTCAAGCAGCAGCTGGCAGCAGTTTTGTGTACTATACACCAAGCCCCATTGGCTTCAGCAACCCTACATCTGTCCTAACTGTACAGGACGAAGGGAGCAGACACAACCTGAGTGGACTATTAAGCCAGCTACCTGATCTGACATCAACACAGATCGTCGAGCAGCCTCAGCAGCAGCAGCAACCACAGCTGCAGCTCTTTACTATCACCACTTCAGCACCGCCTCAACAGCAGCAGCAGCCTCCTCAGTAGCCATCCAGTCAGGAGGGGTCTTTGACCTGCCAGGCCCTTTTCAGGGCCACCAAATCTTCCAAAAACAATTATTTAGCTGCAAGTTATTTCAATTCCCCTCCCAAAACAAAAAGTTCAGTACAAATACTTATCACAAGAAAAAAAAATTAAAGTCCAACACCCACACCACCCCAAACATGAAATAAATAACCCATGGTAGCACACATAACAAAAAAGGCTACATAAAAAAAAATTTAAAAATAACTCCCAATATGGCCATTAATCAGCCCATTTTTAGATTAAAATCCATAGGATAGTTCAAAATCTGTAATTGAAAAGTCCAACACTTACACCTTCCCTAGAGTTAAAAGGCATTATTACATACTTACCAACCCACAAACAGACAAACCCAATACCAAAAACAAACCCAACACCAGTAACCAACAACCAAGAAACACACAAACCCAAAAGTAAATAGAACCCATGCCAACGAACATTATTGCAAACAAAACTAGCTCCATGGTTATATTTTCCACATATTTCTGAATAGAAGTGATGATTTAAAATTGAAGATTTTCATGAAAACATTTCTCCTACAAATAAGTTTCCACCCATGAACAAAAAAAAATTGGTGGAATTATGATGTGGATTTCAAAATATATACAAAAATAATTCCATTTAGGATATTATGTGTGGCTTTGTGTGTGGCTTTTGTTTAACACTGGGTTTGTCTGTTTGTTGGGTGGGTAAGTTGTGGTTGTCTGTTTGTCAGTCTGAACAAATTATGTTTGGCATGGGGTTTGTCTGTTTGTCCGTCTGAGCAAGTTATGTTTGGCATGGGGTTTGTCTGTTTGTCCGTCTGTACAAGTTATGTTTGGCATGGGGTTTGTCTGTTTGTCCGTCTGAACAAGTTATGTTTGGCATGGGGTTTGTCTGTTTGTCCGTCTGTACAAGTTATGTTTGGCATGGGGTTTGTCTGTCTGTCTGAACAAGTTATGTTTGGCATGGGGTTTGTCTGTTTGTCCGTCTGTACAAGTTATGTTTGGCATGGGGTTTGTCTGTCTGTAGCAAGCATAGCTGATTAATTGTTTTTGGAATATTTGGTAGTCCTGAAAAGGACTGTTAGTCCTGAAAAGGACTGTTAGTCCTGAAAAGGACTGTTATAGTTAGCCCTGAAAAGGACTGTTTACTGCAACAGGACTTATATTCTGCCATCTTGCCAGGCCACTGCTCCCTCATTATTGAAGTAGTCCTTCAGGTAATCCCTCTGTCTTTTGGCCTCTCTAGCAGGGTTTCTGTCTTGGCCACCACCAGCAGCACCACCAATCAATCCACAATCACCAGGCACATCATCATCATCATCATCATCCTCCCCAGGCTGCTGACCAGCAGGTTGACCTTGATACTGGCTTCTGAGTATGTTGTGCAGAACCACACAGGTCATGACCACTTCTCTAACTGTTTCTGGGGGTAGTTCAATGGTGGTCCTCATCACTCTGAATCTTGAAACCAGGATGCCAAAAGCATTCTCCACAACTCTCCTGCCCCTTGATATTCTATAGTTGGCAATCCTTTCCTCTCTTGTTAACAGCCTTCTGCCATAGGGTTTCATGAGCCAGGTCTTCAGGGCAAAAGCATCGTCTGCCAGAATGAAGTAGGGGACATCTCTACCACCCTGGGTTATAGGAGCTGGGTCAGGGAAGCCTATCCTGCCATCTTCAATCCTCCTCTTCAGCTGAGAGGCATTAAATATCTGGGCATCTGAGCAAGATCCAGCTGTACCCACATCCACCCATCTGAACTTGTACTGTCCATCTACCAGGGCCAACATGACAATGGAAAAGAACCCCTTGTAGTTGTGGTAGAGGGCTCCAGAGTTCTTGGGTTTCTTCAGGGCCACATGCTTCCCATCCAGGGCTCCCAGGGCATGTGGAACATTCCACCTGATCCTGAATTCCCTTTCCAGTTCTTTCCACTCATCTGGAGTAGTAGGACATATGAGGTACTCTCTGGTGAACTCATCCTGGATGGCCCTGCAGACCTCTGGTAGAAACTTGGAAATGGTGGATCTGCCAACCCTGAACTGACAGGATAATGATGTGTATGACTCTCCAGTGGCCAGATATCTGATGGTGAGAGCTAACTTCTCCCCAACACTGATTGGAGCTCTGTAGTTGGTGGCCTGCCTGGCTAGACGTGGTTCCAGTCTGGTCTTTATCATTTCAAAGAATTCTGGGGTCATCCTCATGTAGTTGGTGAATCCTGGAATGTCTGTGGCATGCAGATCAGCCATAATGTTGTGGTAGGCCCCCCTCTCCTCTCTCTGCAGTAGCCATGGCCTGACCCACATGTTGTGCCTTCTTCTAGGTCTCTGTATGGGTGCTGGTGGTGGTGGTTGCTGTGCTTGACGTAAAAAATGGAAATACATGATTATTTGTAACTGAATAAAAACAAAAAAAGCCCTAAGTTGTTGTTGAATCTGTCTTCCATTAAAAGGTGGCATCCTGCTGTGTTCCTAGAAAAGCAATGGTGATTAGATCGCGGATTTTATATATATATATATATATACCCATAAAATCCAGCAACTTTGCAAAACAAGAATCGGTGATCCTGGTCTGGGGAAGACTGGGGAGGCCTGAGGACGCCGGGACTTAATCGTGGGTTAGTCGGCTCGTAGTCCCAGGAGGCCAGGAAACCGACCAGAAAACTGGCTTAGTCGGTTCTTAGTCCCAGACCAGTCGGGGACTGTCTGCGGCTTCCTGAGGCCGATCTGTACTTAATCCCAGACTTCAATACCGACTCAGTATTCCCGCCCATTTTTGTTTTTTTTCCACCGACTGTCCACGATTAAGGGTCCCAGACAGGATCGGGACTTAATCTTTTGGTGGAACAGGGGTATTAGGTATGGAGGGTTGTAGGGTCCATTGACTGCTTGGTAGTGCTTTGAGGTGCTATAGGTCCATAGTAATGTTATTATTGGGCTATAAAATATAATAAGCTATATTGAGTAAACATTTTTTCACTATTTCAACACACTTTGTTTCAACTCATTGTAAGGATAAATATTTTACCTATGTTTACCAAATATGCTATGCCATGCTTAATTCAGGGGTAATAGCTTGCTTGGTATTGCTATTGGTTAATAAAACTATAGTAAATTAGTTATTGCAAATTGGGTATTTTGAGTAGCAAACCAAATCTGGTATGGAGGATTCAGCTTGCTTGGTATTGCTTTGGGGTGTTGTAGTTCCATAACTATGTTATTAAGCGTCCCGCAAGGGACGCTTGTTTGTGTATGGGAGAGCTTCCGGCTCCGCCGGCTCCGCATTTTGTTTTCCTTATAACTCTGTAACCCTTAGGCGGATTCTTTTCAAATTTGGCAGGTTTAGGCAGTAGCCTTGGGGAATTTTTTTGAATATGCTGCAGTGACATTTCAACCAATCAGAGAGGTCACATGACCAAAAATGTCTTTTCGATGGGGAAGCTTGTCCGGATGATAACTTGAAAGGAATTTTATCAATTCAACTGAAACTTGGCAAATACATTCATTCTATTAAAATCTGGAAATCATTAGATTTTGGCATTGATTGGTCAAGAAATGGCCGAGTAATTAATGATTAATTAATCATTACGAATTTTCCAAATAAGGAAAACACAAAAATGCTTATATCTCGAAAACCGTGCTAGATAGAGCGATTTCGACAAAATTTTTGACCCACAGGGTATCTCTGCGGAGTAGTTTTCCCAATTTTCAAAAAAATTTTGTCTCGCCCAAAATGGCGGCCATTTTGAATTTTCGAAATTTTCGCAAAAATTGCAAAACACAAAAATGCTTATATCTCAAAAACCGTGCTAGATAGAGCAATTTCGACAAAATTTTTGACCCGCAGGATATCCCTGCGGAGTACTTTTCCCAATTTTCAAAAAATTTTTGTCTCGCCAAAAATGGCGGCCATTTTGAATTTTCGAAATTTTCGCAAAAATTGCAAAACACAAAAATGCTTATATCTCGAAAACCATGCTAGATAGAGCGATTTCGACGAAATTTTTGACCCACAGGGTATCTCTGCAGAGTAGTTATCCCAATTTTGAAAAAAATTTTATCTCGCAAAAAATGGCAGCCATTTTGAATTTTCGAATTTTTCGCAAAAATTGCAAAACATAAAAATGCTTACATCTCGAAAACCGTGCTAGATAGAGCGATTTCGACGAAATTTTTGACCCACAGGGTTTATCTGCAGAGTAGCCATGCCAATTTTCAAAAAAATTTTATCTCGCCAAAAATGGCGGCCATTTTGAATTTTCGAATTTTTCGCAAAAATTGCAAAACATAAAAATGCTTATATCTCAAAAAGCCTGCTAGATAGAGCGATTTCGACGAAATTTTTGACCCGCAGGGTATCTCTGCAGAGTAGCCATGCCAATTTTCAAACAAAAAATTTCTCGCAAAAAATGGCGGCCATTTTGAATTTTCGAATTTTTTGCAAAATTGCAAAACACAAAAATGCTTATATCTCGAAAACCGTGCTAGATAGAGGGATTTCGACGAAATTTTTGACCCGCAGGGTATCCCTGCAGAGTAGCCATGCCAATTTTCAAAAAAATTTTGTCTTGCCAAAAATGGCGGCCATTTTGAATTTTCGAATTTTTGCGCAAAAATGGCAAAACACAAAAATGCTAATATTTCGAAAACCGTGCTACATAGAGCGATTTCGACGAAATTTTTTATCTTCAGGGTATCTCTGCAGAGCAGCTATCCCAAAGAGCTTTCACTTGGTGAAGTTTCAGACCCATAGCTAATTGCTCACCTACTCAAAAAGAGTAAATGCGAATTACCTCTAAAAGTATTGCAGATGGCCAATTTTTCTCAAATAACTCATTCACCTACTTTTGGAAGAGCTTTCACATGGTGAAGTTTCAGACCCATAGCCAATTACTCACCTACTCAAAATGAGTAAATGCGAATTATCTCTAAAAGTATTGCAGATAGCCAATTTTTCTCAAATAACTCATTCACCTACTTTTGGGAGAGCTTTCACTTGGTGAAGTTTCAGACCCATAGCTAATTACTCAACTACTCAAAATGAGTAAATGCGAATTATCTCTAAAAGTATTGCAGATAGCCAATTTTTCTCAAATTAATCATTCACCTACTTTTGGGAGAGCTTTCACTTGGTGAAGTTTCAGACCCATAGCAAATTACTCACCTACTCAAAATGAGTAAATGCGAATTATCTCTAAAAGTATTGCAGATAGCCAATTTTTCTCAAATAACTCATTCACCTACTTTTGGCAGAGCTTTCACTTGGTGAAGTTTCAGACCCATAGCTAATTATTCACCTACTCAAAATGAGTAAATGCAAATTATCTCTAAAAGTATTGCAGATAGCCAATTTTTCTCAAATAACTCATTCACCTACTTTTGGGAGAGCTTTCACTTGGTGAAGTTTCAGACCCATAGCTAATTACTCAACTACTCAAAATGAGTAAATGCGAATTATCTCTAAAAGTATTGCAGATAGCCAATTTTTCTCAAATTAATCATTCACCTACTTTTGGGAGAGCTTTCACTTGGTGAAGTTTCAGACCCATAGCAAATTACTCACCTACTCAAAATGAGTAAATGCGAATTATCTCTAAAAGTATTGCAGATAGCCAATTTTTCTCAAATAACTCATTCACCTACTTTTGGCAGAGCTTTCACTTGGTGAAGTTTCAGACCCATAGCTAATTATTCACCTACTCAAAATGAGTAAATGTGAATTATCTCTAAAAGTATTGCAGATAGCCAATTTTTCTCAAATAACTCATTCACCTACTTTTGGGAGAGCTTTCACTCTGTGAAGTTTCAGACCCATAGCTATTATTCACCTACTGAAAATGAGTAAATGCTAATTATCTGTAAAAGTATTGCGGATACCCAATTTTTATCAAATACTCATTCATCTACTTGTGGGAGAGCTTTCACATAGTGAAGTTTCAGACCCATAGCTAATTACTCACCTACTCAAAATGAGTAAATGCGAATTATCTCTAAAAGTATTGCAGATAGCCAATTTTTATCAAATAACTCATTCACCTACTTTTGGGAGAGCTTTCGCTTGGTGAAGTTTCAGACCCATAGATAATTATTCACCTACTCAAAATGAGTAAATGTGAATTATCTCTTAATAGTATTGCAGATAGCCAATTTTTCTCAAATAACTCATTCACCTACTTTTGGAAGACCTTTCACACACGAAAATGAAAAATTGTGAATATCTCGGAAAAGCTATTTCTTCTGCTTTAATGCTCGGCGGGAGATACACACCACGGTAGTGGTCTTGACAAAAATTTTTGTCTCCCCAAAAATGGTGGCCATTTTGAATTTTCAAAGTTTTTGCAAAACACAAAAATGCTTATATCTCGAAAACCGTGCTATATGGAGTGAACTCAACAAAATTTTGGACCTGCTGGGTATCTCTGCAGAGTAGCCATGCCAATTTTCAAAATATTTTTGTCTCGCCAAATATAGCGGACATTTTTAATTTTTTTATTTTTTGCAAAACACAAAAATGCTTATATCTTGAAAACCGTGCTAGATAGAGCAGACTGCGCTGACTTTGGTTGCCACAACAGTATAAGGCTAGAAACGAAGCATTTTCTTAATACTTTAGCACTCACCTTTATATCCTTTTCGGGACGCTTTGTTTTTGCTATGCAAAAACATTATCTTTTTTTTTTGCGAGCGATCCTCTAGTTAATAACTAATTAGCTATTTTGAGTAAATATCTCCTCATTTGTAAATCACAGCCCAATGGCTGTCGGGGTATTGTTTTCACCTATGGTGTCAGGGTGGCCTCGCGGGCGGCGTGGAAAGTTTGTCCGGCCTGTATCTCAGAAACTGTAAGGTGTAGGAAGTTGATACTTGGTAGGGACATTGGTAAGGGGTTGTAGGTGTCCAATGTCATGGCTTGACCTTGATTTGACCTTCAACCTTACCATAGTGGCCTTGACCTATAATGCCTTGTCCGGGCTATATTTCAGAAACCATAAGATGTAGGAAGTTGATATTTGGTAGGGAGATTGGTCGGGGGTTATAGGTATGCAACGTCATGGTGTGACCTGGATTTGACCTTTGATCTTGCATATCTGATGCTATTTTATCTCTCTACGGGGATATCTGATACTATTTTATCTCTCTTATATCTTTTTACTCGAATCTTGGTTGTTGCACCTTTGAGTATCTTTTGATGCAGATTAAGCACCTTTAGAGTCATATTAGAAATCATTAAGGGTTTTACTTTTGCAACTTCCCATTGTAACAGATGGTATTTCATCAAGTGAGCCACAGGTTTTGTCCCAACACCACACACAAGCATGTATTGCCACATCTGTATGTATGAGTAATATTCAAAACATTCAAACCACAATTCGACCATATAAAACAAATATTAAAATGGGAAAAGACTGAAATGTTCACACAAATGTACAAGTCACTTTGGTATGCTTGACAATATCGAAAACATGCAAATCATAATTCAACTGTGCGAAATGTGCATGTATAACCATCTTACAGCTTCTAGGACAAAAAGACTGGCAGGTTCTTAGTCTTTCCAACCACCCAATAGCATTTCTGTCGGTTGCGATTAACGGATCGGCGCTAATTTCAAACCCTGCCTTGATTTGACCTATATAATATATTGTCCGGGCATATCTCGGCAACCGTAAGGATATGGATTACTGCGACTGATTATTATATATACTTTTACACAATTGTGATATTTCCATTGACCACTATTCTACTGTCAATAAATTTTACAGCTTCATAATCTTTAGTTTACAGAATTGTCTTGTTTTAATACTTAATTTTTACATGCAGTTTCTTTCTCTGAGATGTTATTTTCTTTATTTAAACATTATTTAAACATTATATGGACACTGCTCTGAAAGTATCCCGTTCTGTTTCACTACTTCTGTATCTCATGGTGTTGAAAACTACTTCCTCAGGCTGTAGGATGCGGATATCTCTGATGCTATTTTTCAGGTTATTGTAAATTAAAGTCACAGACTCAGCTACTCAGTTACAATATGTTTGCTCTTGTGTAAATCTGTCACTGTAGGTATGTGAGTAGAAGCTATATGTATCCACCGGAAGCATCTTCTATAAATGAAACCAACTTATAGGAAATCATGGGCTGGGAATCTTCTGATGTGGTCAGATTTGACCTTGGGCCCCTCCTTAAAGGTCAAACGATGGTTCACTGGGTTCGGTGAATCGTCTTTCTGGATACAAATTTGAATCAGTTCTCCGATGCGCTAGGATTGTTTTTAGTTAAATTAGCTATCAAAGTGAGTAATTCCCAAATATCACAGAAACTGTTAGAGATAGAACGATTTCGAGCAAATTTTGGCCCTGTTTTGGGTACTAGAGTCCTTAAATGTAGTGCCTCTGAAAAGTGTTGAATTTCCAAAATTTCGCTCACCATCTTGAATTTTGGCAGAAATCCAAAATGTTGTTTATCTCAAAAACCATTCAATCAAATTTTGGACCCTTAGGGTACTAGAGACCTTTGAGATAGTGCCTCAGAAAATTTGAATTTCTTGAATTTCATCCGCAATCTGGAATTTTGACAGAAATCGAATATGTCCTTTATCTCAATAATTGTTACAGATAGAACGATTTTGAACGAATTTTGGACCCTTTGAGTACTAGAGACCTTTGATATAGTGCCTCTTAAAAAAGTTGCATTTTCGAGTTTTGTCCACCAAATTTTGGAACCTTTGGGTACTAGAAACCTGAGATGTACTGACTCTAAAAGATATGGAATTTCCCAAATTTTGTCCACCATCGTGAATTTTGGGAAAAAGCAAAAATGTCGTGTATCTCAAAAACTGTAAGAAGTATAGTGATTTTGAGCAAATTTTGCACCCTTTGGATAAGCGAGACCTTTAATAAAGTGCCTCTGAAAAAAATTGAATTTCCCGAATTTTGTCCACCATGCTGTATTTTGGTGGCAATAAAAATGTTGTTTATCTCAAAAACTGTTAGAGACCGATTTCGTGCAAATTTTGGAGCCTTTAGGTATTAGAGATTGTAGATATATTGCCTCTAGAATTTCGCCTATCATCTTTGTCGGAAATCAAAAATGTTGTTTATCTCAAATGTTATAAGACACCTTAGGTATAGTGACTCTGCAAAAATGTTGAATTTCCCAAATTTCAGCTGCCATGTTGAATTTAGACAAAAATTGAAAAACTTATTGATATGGAAAATTGTTAGAGATAGAGAGATTTCAAGCAAAGTTTCAAGCATTTGGGTACTGTAAACCCAGGATAAAATGTGGCTGAATAACTTTTAATTTTTTTAATTCTGGCAGCCATCGTAAATTTTGGGGAAGTTGAAAATGTTGATTATCTCAAAAACCATTAGAGATAAAGTGATTTTGAACAAATTTGGAAATGATGTGAAAAGGCATGAAGATGAAATAATTTACATGTAATAATTATCTAATCATCTTGACATTTTACAAACAAAACAGACTCTTTAAAGACTACTGTACAGTTGTTGCAAAACATTCATGGGGTGGATATTACAAATGATATTGTGTTTTCTTTCTACTCTTAACAGGGCATCCTATTTCTAGTTATTGTTAGAACTTTATAATAGCATGTTTTACATCAAGCTATGAAAGAAAAGATAAACAGAAAATGCAAAAACTGGACAAAATGAAAATGCTGAACTAAAAATCAAGTTATTTTGAGAAAAATGTGCTTCCTGAAAAAATAAGTTATAAAATTTTTTTAATATTTTTGGATGGAAAGTTGCATAATATTCAGCTCTCTAGTTTTTAATTTTTTCCAGATACAATGAAGACTGAGATTTTAATGGGGGAAATCAATTCACTGCGAGACTCGCGAGACCATTGAATTGCAAAGAAGTATATTTTCATAATACGTACTTGTGATCCATTTATTCAGGAGACAAGATGTATGAAGGAGGTAAAATTAATTAATGATTAAAGATACTGCCTGACCAATATGCACAATTTTTTAAAAAATGACCTGTTCACAGGGCAAAGATAACAAATTTATTGCATCAAATTTGCAATGAAGAAGACTTTAAATCTGAAGAAAAACCAAGAAAAAAAATAATGTCGTTAAAGTGGACATGTGTGAACTCCACCAGTCTTATTCTCAAACAAGAGACACCTGAAAATGGAGAGACTGGTGTTAGTGGTATGGGGGAACAGTCTCAAAGACCTTTTAATCAAGAACAACAGTGTTCTAGAATTACAGAACTGAGAGAATGTGATAAAAAAGTTAATACTTCAGTGGGAGCACTGTGTGCCTCCATGCCTTCACCACAGCTGTTGCCCCGTCATGCAGAACAAACAGAACAAGATATCAAAAAAGAACCATTGGAGAACACTTGGGAATACTACAGGATCAATGACGCCGGTGAATATGTTTTAGGGAAGTTTGAACCTGTAGAAGAAGGAGACCCCTGCAATAGCACTACAGAAAGGAAAGTACCAAACAAATGTGTCAAGTGTGACCAATGTTTTGATACTATGTCAGCTTTAAAGAAACACATGATCCACTCACATTGTGATATGAAAACGTTTACCTGTGTATTGTGTGGCAAATCTTTTTCCGGTTATATTGCCTTGAGCCAGCATATGATAGTGCATATTGATAACAAGCCACACAGATGCACAGAATGTCATAAATGTTTTAAGGTTTTGGGTGCATTAAAAAAACACATGATCGTTCACAGTGGTGAAAAACCATACACCTGCACAAAGTGTGGCAAATCATTTCAGACTTTGTCTAACTTGAAGGTACACATGGGGGTCCACAGTGGTGAAAAAAAACACACCTGCACAAAATGCAGCAAATCATTTAGGACTCTGGGCTATTTAAAGCTACACACAATGATCCACACTGGTGAAAAACCACACAGCTGCAAGAAATGTGGCAAATCCTTTAGGACCTGGACAAGTTTAAAGCAACATACGATGATGCACACTGATGAAAGGCCACACAGCTGCACAAAATGCAGCAAGTCGTTTAGGACTTTGGCTAATCTACAGCAACATGTGACAATCCACACTGATGAAAAACCACATTGCTGCACAAAATGTGGCAAAAGTTTTAGGATTTTGGCTTACTTAAGGCAACACATGATGGACCACACTGGTGAAAAATCACATTCCTGCATAGAATGTGGCAAATCTTTCAGGAGTTTGTGTTTTTTGAAGGAGCACATGATGACCCACACTGGCGAAAAACCACACAGCTGCAAAACATGTGGCAAATCCTTTAGGAGTTTGAAATGTTTAAAGCAACACACATTGATCCATACTGATGAAAGACCGCACAGCTGCACAACATGTGGCAAATCATATAGGTCTTTGTCTGGGTTAAAGCAACACACTATGAAACACACTGGTGAAAAGCCACATTGCTGCACAAAATGTAGCAAATCATTTAGGTCTTTGTTTCAGTTAAGGGACCACATGAAGACCCACACTGATGAAAAACCATATTGCTGCACAAATTGTGGTAAATCTTTTAGGACTTTGTCTTATTTAAGACAACACATGATGATCCACTCTGGTGAAAAGCCACATTGCTGCACAAAATGTGGCAAATCGTTTAGGTGGTTGTCCACGTTAAAGGAACACAAGATGAACCACACTGGTGAAAGACCGCATTGCTGCACACAGTGTGGCAAATCGTTTAAGTCTGTGTCTAGATTAAAGCAACACATGAAGAGCCACACTGGTAAAAACCACACAGCTGCACAAAATTGAAACTTTGAGTACAGAGCACAGAGATGTCGTTTTCAAAAACTAAGTTTAAAATCTGTTTATTGTATCCTTGTACAAAAGTTGGGGATATTTAGGTTTTAGCCAAGTCATGCTGCTGCCACAGAGATTTCCTTTCATACTCGATAACTAAGAAAATATAGGTAGACCTTTTCAATTTGGTCTGTGGTTATATAATGATCAGGCCACAAAAGATTAGATCATCCTATGGCCGATACATATAACACATACATATGTCCCCTGCATGAAAATATGTGACCTTTGACCACTTTCGTTGAGGTTATGGCTGGTCTTCAAACATTGGCCTTTTTTTCTGTAGAGATTTCCTGTCATAGCGATAGCTTAAAAATATCGTAATGAGCAAGGCCTTAGAGCCTATTATTTATTTGGGCCTGGACCTCTACTATGAGACTGTCAGTGACCTTAAGTTCAGAACTGGGGTATTTCTTCATATTTGGGCCTAGTGCTCGCACACAGGACAGATTGTGCAGTGGCTAATATATATGTATATGTTCCCTATTAGCAAGCAGAAGTTTGACCAGTTTGACCAATTTTAAATTTTGGCTGGAATCGAAAATGTTGTTCATCTTGAAAAGTGTTGGAGAGCGATTTCAAGTGAATTTAGGATCCTTTGGGTACTGTAGACCGGTGCTATAGCAGGCCTGGGACGAATACTTTGAAAAGTATTCGAATACGAATACTTTCTAAATTCATGAATACGAATACATCATTTACCAAAGTATTCGAATACGAATACTTTTGAAAAGTATTTGAATACATATACGAATACTTTTGAAATTTATTTGAATACATTTATGAATACTTTTGAAAAGTATTCGAATCCATTGATGAATGCATTTTAATGAGTTTTACATTGTCCTTGTCTTTTTTTACATAAGCTTGTGTTTTAATGTTGAAAATTAACCCCAAATCTTATATTCACAAATTACATTCACAGTTTAATGAAAGTGTTTTATTGTTATACATACATGTGTATTACTTGTTGACAATATTTGTCACTAAAGAATTACTCCCTTACATTTATTGTTATACATACATGTGTATTACTCCCTTACATTTATTGTTATACATACATGTGTATTACTTGTTGACAATATTTGTCACTGAAGAATTACTCCCTTACAAAACATTAATAAATCTCTATTCAAATGAACATCATGTGTCTATTAAAACAAATGGGCTTACCTTTAAATGAATCAATAGATTGGAAGTTGTCATTCCAGAAGTTGCTACAGTAGTTGTGCAATGTTTACATTTTGCTCTGTATTTCCCAGAAGTGTCATCTGGCATTTCAAAGTAATCAAACACTGCAGACTTTTGCTTAAAGCTAGCCATCATTCCTTTATGTTTGTAATCTTTCTCATGGAAGTATCAAGATAGTTTTCACTTGGTACAATAGCTGCCACATAAACATTACTCAGACTTAATCCAATGTGACAACTTGACAAGTGACGCCCATATTTATACATATGTTTCATAATCCCCTTACCTATTCTGGCAATTGTATTACTTCTTTTAACCCTTTATCTAATGTCTTTATACCTTGTTATAACTGGAAACACCATTCAGCAAGTTAATACCTAACTCACCCCTGAGCCTCACAAAAAATTACCTACACACTGTTACAATCATCAATGAAAAAATTAATACCTAACTCATTCCTGAGCACTTTTTTATGTTTCATGTGAGGCCTTACAATAAATTACCTACTCACTACTGCAAACATCAATGAGAAAATTAACACCTAACTCATTCCTGAGCACTTTTGTGTTCTTTCATGTGAGGCCTTACAATAAATTATCTGCTCACTACTGCAAACATCAATGAGTAAATTAATACATAAGTCATTCATGAGTATTTTTTTTTTTTTTGCTATTTTTAAAGTTGATCTTAAAGACAATTGGATTTAAATTTTTAACACCCAGATAACCTGTGATCATAGTTTTGATTTAACTAACACAAGATATAGTAACAGCAATGACCATATACTAAGTTAAGAATTCCCATGAATACATTAAGATGCTATCCTGATATAAAAAGTCAATGAAAAACTAAAAATTTTGTAAAATCTGGCCTGAATCTTGAATTTTGGGGGATATTGAAAATGTTGATCATCTCCACAACAGCAAGAGTGAGCAAATTTTGAACTCTTTCTTTTTACCATAGCCCTGTGTTATAGTGTCTCTAAAATTGTGGTATGTCTAGACATGGTGTGGCTAAAAATCATTTCAGTGAACCCACAATTTTAACTAACTATTTAACAATTTTAGACATGAAAATAACATTCTCATCTTAAATTCACATTAAAAAGTTGTTTGTGAACATTATAATTTTATCACTGGATTATGGAGTATAATCTTAAGAAACTGTTCCACCATTGTTAATGTTGGTCATGAGACTTATCAGGGATTCCCTTAACTAAGATCCTCCTACAATATGTCAGTCACTTGTCTTCTGTTAAACAATGGCCACATAACGCAATGCTGCAATCTGATTAGCTGATGCTATACATTAAGTAGAATTTTTACCGGTGGCTTGCTGACGTGCCATTGTTGCGGATGTGCCGACATTGAGCCAACATTGGCCCAACGTCAGAATGCTGTTTGGGTTACAGTGTGATCATTTTCATAGCTATCTAGCAACTTTTCATTCTCAGAAATGTTTGCATATCAAACTGATCAACTTTCTGACAGACCAGTAACTTTAGCAAGTTGTCAGTCCTGTGGGCTCAACTAATTTGGCTTAATTTCGTACCCTGCATGGGAATATTTTTGACCTCAATTTGAAAAACAAAATGGCCGCCGTGAGTGTTTGTTTCATGTCATCAACGAGTTTTGTTACCCCTCTAGAGTGAAAGGTTTAATTTGCAGAGTTCTCAAATTTGCAGGATATGTTCATCATTACAATAGATTGGGAATATTTTTGGTCTCATTTTGAAATAGAAAACGGCTGCTACATGAGTTTCTTTTATGGCCATGAAGATGTTTTACACATTTTGAAAGTTTTTCTCATCAGTAGAAAATCCCCCAGTAAAGAATCCCTTTATATTTAATAGATATGTTTGTCCTCTATATCCTACAGACATTTGACCGTGAAGCTTGTCCTTCAAAGTTAGCCCTTGATCCCTAGAATGCTCCACCAAGGCCATTTTTTGCAACTGAGTCTGAGTATATTGAACTGTGGGGTCTTTTGATGTAATAATTGTATTTACCGGATAGCATCTGGTGGATACTATGGATTTCGCTTCGTTACACTGACACCACAGTGGGTAGGGAGATTTCACCGATGCCATGCTAGCTAAAAATATATTATAGCTAGACATCTTAAATTTGCAGGATATATTCTTAACCATAAAATCTTGCCTGGGAATATTTTTGGCCTCGTTTTGAAAAACATGATAGCTACCATGGGTGTTTTTCGACTTTCAGGGAGTTTTGTGGGCCCTCTAGAGCAAAGGGTATTATAGATAGAGATCTCAAATTTGCAGGATATGTACTTTATTACAAAACCTTGACTGAGTATTTTTGGCCTCATTTAAAAAAAACAAGATGGCTGCCACAGGTGTTTTTGATCACTCATGAAAAGTCCTTATATCTCCCTTATTATTGGTCTTAGAGGTTTGGTATGTAAGCCAACCTATAGGAAATCATGGGCTGGAAATCTTTTGATGTGGTCAGATTTGACCTTGGTCCCCTCCTTCAAGGTCAAACGAGGACAGCCAAATTTAAAAGTGCTTATAACTTGCCTATTATTGGTCCTAGAGGTTTGTAATATGAAAGCAACCTATAGGAAATCATGGGCTAGGAATCTTCTGATGTGGTCAGATTTGACCTTGGGCCCCGTCTTCAAGGTCAAGTTATGACACCCAAACTTAAAAGTGCTTATAACTCGCTTATTATTGGTGCTAGAGCTTTGCAATGTCAAAATAACTTCTGGTAAATTATGGGCTGGGAATCTTATGATGTCAGATTTGACCTTGCATCCCTCCTTTAAGGTCAAATGAGGAGAGCCAAACTTAAAAGTGCTTATAACTCACTTATTATTGGTCCTAGAGGTTTGCAGTGTGAAACCAACTTATAGGAAATCATTGGCTGGGAATTTTCTTATGTGGTGAGATTTGATTTTGGGCCCCTCCTTCAAGGACAAACAATGGTTTACTGGCTTTCGTGAGTTTTCTTTTTGATGGATATAAATTTGCATTAGTTCTCTGATGTACTAGGTCCAGTTTTAGCTTAGATTTTTTATGTTCTGAATATTTTTCCTGCTTTTGCAGATCTAGTTCCGTAACTAAGTGAGTAAAAGTGCTAGTAGCTACTTTAAGTAAATTGCTTATGACTCCAAAATGACTGCATTTTACTACAACATGTTGTTTAGCTACTTTCTCTGTACCTACAAGGTGGTACCTGTTTTTGAGTTCTTTCTGAATAGCTAAACAAGTAATAGCTTTTTTGTGTTTAAAAGTGGGGAAAGTGAGTTAATACTTTTTTTATCCCACAACCCTTAACTGCCGTCCGGTTATTGTTTTCACCCATGGTGTCTGGATGGGTGGATACATGCAGGGCTGCTCCCATTAGCTTGGCTACACTCCGCTTTCCTGGAAAGAAAAGAGAAAGACTTGCCACACCCTGAAAGCTAAGGCTATTCAAGATCGTCTTCTCACTAGAAGGGATATTGCCACCCTTACGACAGACAACAGATGCCTTTCAAAGGCACTGACCGGTCTGACCAACCAGCATGGAAGCCATGAACACAAGGCTTACTACAACTCCAGACCAGCCAAGGGTCAGTCTGGAATTTTTAAAATGGCAATTACTGTATAGCCCCAGTATGTGGACATGACTGACAGATTCATCAATGTCCCAGTGCCAGCCCCAGATCTCCCTGTACAGACCAGATTCTACGGGCCGGTTTCTGGGATAATAGAAGCCTTAGGGGCTGATTCCAAGGAGAATCCAGAAGAATCCTCATAGAAGGCTACACTCTCCCTGTCCGGATCTGACCTTCATGAGTGGCCATGTACATCCTCTGAAGAACAGCTATCTGATTGAGGCATGACGTACACTTGCAAAGATTGCAGTAGCATTGGTCAGAACTCTTGGGCTTCTTCAACTGACTTTTATTTGTGTCATACCCAAGAACTGATTTTTCCACAGCACCCGTGGATTTTATGGTACTTATCAAGGAAGTAAATCTGATGGCTTTATGAAAGGGTATCAGGATCCACCAGTACCTGGACGACTGATTGGTCAGAGTCAGACCCCATCAAACCTCCCGCACACACAGGAACTAGTAAAAGAAAAAAAGAAGTTGCCAGTAATTAGGCTGAATAGTGAACTTGGAGAAATCAGAACTGGATCCCAAACAGGTCTTTGACTTTATAGGTTACCAGTTCGACCTCAGATGTGGTCAGGTCTGACCACCACCGGACTGGTGGCAGACTCTTCTCTCCGGACCGGCTTGTCTGGTCTGGCAGTTTAAGTTCCCGATAGGTCTGCTAACAGCCACAGAGAAGCAATTTCACCTTGGCTGACTTCATATGAGACCCATACAGTGGCATCTCAAAATCCACTGGAGAGTACCAGAGTCTCTAGAAAAGGTCATCCCCATCCCAAGGTTGCTCCACCTACATCTCAGATGGTGGCTACAGGAAGACAATGTGCTTCAATATCAACCATTACACCCACTAAAACATGCTCTGCAAATCTTTACAGATGCATCGAAAGAAGGGTGGGGCGCTCACTTAGGGGAACACACTGCAAGAGGAACCTGCTCCCTTCCTGAAAGCAAGCTGTATATAAACTATCTGGAACTAAAAGGGTCTTCTTGGCCCTGAAAGAGTTCCAAGGTCTCTGCTAAGACAAGATAGTTCTTGTAACAACAGACAATACCACAGTAGTGGCTTATATGAACAAGGAAGAAGTTATGAAGTCGGGCCCACTGTGTGCCCTTCTATGGAGGATCCTGACCTGGAGTTCCAGGAAACACGTTACCCTCAAAACCCAACACAATCCAGGCCGCCTAATGTGGTAACAGACAAGTTACCCAGGCTGGGCTAGACCATACAGACAGGGTGGTCTCTCCTTCCAGTGTTTTTTTTTTCAGTCAATATGCAAGTGGCACCAACCTCATCTATTTGCTACGAGGTTCAACAACAAACTACGTCTATTTGTGTCACCAGTACTAGGTCCCCTAGCCTGGGCAGTGGATGCACTCAGACTGTCATGGGAGGATCTTGACGCATATGCCTTCCCACCGGTAGTCATCTTGGGCGAAGTGGTGCCAAAGCTGCAGGACTACCCATGCAAAAGAAACATTCTACTTGCACCAGGGTGTCCAACATGCCAGATCCCTCTGTGCCTGCCCCATCTGCTAACAGCCTTTCAATCAGACTTCTCACAGGAATCTGTCAAACCTAAATCTTCATGCTTGGCTCCTAGAGTCTAAGCTATCAAGGAACAAGGCTCTCTCTGAGGCAGTGACAGCACAAATTAAGGCTCCTCAAAGAGCATCAACCAGATCAGTCTATGAGGCTAAGTGGACCATTTTTACAGTGGTTCCTCAGTAATAAGTTGGACTTCAGGGCACCCCCTGTAAAGTTCAATAGCCGATTTCCTACTGTACCTTTTTCAGGACACGAAGTTACAGCCAAGTACCAGTGATGACTATAGATCAGCCATTGCTCACAATCTGGGGAATTCACCCATTAATGTCAGCAAAGATGGGAATCTCACTTGCCTCTTTGATAGTTTTCCACAGGGACAGACCCTAAGGCTGAAGGGGTATCCTGCCTGCAACCTCTCCCTGGTGTTGAACCTGTTGACAAATGCTCCCTTTGAACCCACTCTTTGAAGCATTTAACCTTCAAGACTGTTTTTAACCCACAGCCCTTAAGGGCTGTCGGGGTATTGTTTTCACCCATGGTGTCCCGATGGGCGTGCGTCAGGGTGGGCAGCAGGGTGGCTGGAAAAAGTTTGTCCAGGCTGTATCTCAGAAACCGTAAGGTGTAGGAAGTTGATACTTGGTAGGGACATTGGATAGGGGTTGTAGGTGTCCAATGTCATAGTGTGACCTTGATTTGACCTTTGACATTGCCGTAGTGACCTTGGCCTATAAAATCTTGTCCAGGCTATTATCTCGGAAACTGTATGGTGTAGGAAGTTGATACTTGGTAGGGACATTGGTTATGGGGTGTAGGTGTGCAACGTAATGGTGTGACCTTCCTTTGACCTTGCTGTAGTGACCTTGACCTATAAAATCTTGTGCAGGCAATATCTCTGAAACCGTAAAGTGTAGGAAGTTGGTAGGGGCATTGCTCGGATTGTAGGTGTGCGTCATATTTTTTAGTTTACTGATTAATGCTCTCATCTTGCTATTGAATTGTCTTGTTTTAATACTTTATCTTTACATTTTCTTTCTCTTACTTAGATATTATTTTTTCTACTTAAACATCATTTTGACCTTAATATAACTGACACTGCTCTGAAAGTATCCCGATCTTTTTACTGTTTCTCTACTTCAGTATCTCATGGTGTTGAAAACTATATGTGGGGTACGGGCATCTCTGATGCTATTTTTCCTTTTGGCCCTGGGTTCAAGTTAATGCAGGAGTGAGATCCATGCTTGGCAGAAGAACATCGGACATCAAATGGGTCCAAGGTGTCTTTGTATCCCGCACCCAACTTTCTTTCCAAGGACCAGCTGGCCCAAAAGGGTCCAGACAGTTTGACCCCAGTGGTTATACCAGCCCTGGCCCCAACTCTAGATAAGTCACTTAGGTCTGATAGGTCTCTGTGTCCGATCAGAGCCTTGTGCTACTTTTTGGAACCTCAGACCTCAGGCAGAACAAGGAGCTAGTTCTTGTCTCCTTTAACAAGGCTGAACAAGGATATCTCCCCTGCTACTATCTCATTGATCAAGCAGACGGTGGTCCTATGCTATGAGCTCTCTGATCAAGACACCCTCACCTTACTTCAGGCCAAAGCCCATGATTTGAGGTTTTTCCACTGCTTTTCTGTCGAGTGTTTCCTTGGAACAAATCCTTTCATCGGAAGTCACACAACACCTTCACACAATTCTATCTGAAGAACATGGCTTAGGCTGACTCAGAGCTCTACAATTTGGGCCCAGTAGTGGCTGCTCAGCAAATTCAACAATAGCCCAGGGGCCGATTTCACAAAGGGACTTAAGTCCAGATCTAGGCTTAAATTTAAGACTTTTGTCTTACATTTTGTCAAAAGACTTAAGTCTGTGGTCTTAGGCTTAGCTGATTTCACAAAGCAGCTGAGTCCATGAAATTGCTAAGTCAGTGGACTTAACTTTAAGTCTGGGAGGTAGTGGGCTTAAATTTTGTAAAGAGGACTTAAATATGGCTGCCATAAACTTTTCTCCACTTCAAAATTTGAAATGGCTGTAAATAAAGTATAATTACACAGAACACCTCACTAAAGTAGTCTTTGGGAAGTTTATATGTGGCAACAAGGTTTTTCATTTTAAAACAGCCCTTATCCTTAGATAAAATATATCAAATGAAGGATAAATGGCACCAATATTACATTTTGAACCGATATAAAAGGTCACATGACACAGAAAACCACTGTGGTTATATGATAATCTTGGACTTAGCCAAGTCACCTTTGTGAAATCCATTTTAAGTCCCAAACCTAGCTAAGACCAAAGTCTTAGATTTAAGTCCCTGACTTGGCCAATAAAGGGACTTAGTTTAAGTTCTTTAGCGAAATCAGCCCCAGGTTATTGAGATTTTGTACATATGTAAACAGTTGTACATAGTCACAAAAAGGAAGCCATTTTGATGTGCTTTATTCATATAAAGGTCTATTTTCGGAAACTGAACTCCGCCCTCTCTTCTCCTACCTCAGGGCGGGTCTTTAAAAAATGGGGAGAGGGCAATGTTGGTATATTCCCGGCAACAGGGCACTGGTAACCGACAATAGGCCTTCAGGTTTCCATGACCTAGGCCTTGGAAAATTTTGTTGTTTATGAGTTCACTGAAGACCCTAGTAACCTACCCGCCGACCAAGCGGTAGTTATTCGGCAATTGTCCATTGGGTAGGATGTATTAATGCATTAAAATTACAAATTTAGTAAGTAAATTAAATTTAATACTCTGTCCAATAGACAGGCAAGGCCCTCCCAACGGACCCTGTTATCAGCTTACTAGGGGTCTAAATAGCCTTAGACAATGAAAAAGATGTTATGATGTCACGCTGTCTAGACTGGAAGGAAGTGCGGGGTATCATCTCGCGATTTCACAGAACTGGGTCCAGCCAGCCAGTGGAAATACAGGATAGCTTTTTCTGTCCATTGGGTAGGGTATTAACTTATAAATATTTAATTTACTTATTATATTTGTTCAGCTACTTTTTTATGTTCTGTGCAATGGCAAATTTTAAGAGCTGTAACACAAAAGTTCACAGAGTTACAGCTAATTTTGAAAGTTCAACTTTGAGTAAATGACTTGTAACAGCAAAACTATTGAATGTAGAGCGTTGTTGTGAAATCTGTTGTTCCCCTACTTTTTGATGTTCTGTGTCATTTCAAATTTTCAGAGCTCTAGCTGGGGGCCACAGTGGTAGAGTGGTAACACTCTCGCCTCCCACCTCTGCGGCCGGGGTTCGATCCCCGTCATGGCCGTAAGTGGGAAAGCTGGTAGTTGCTTGCCGTTGGTCGGCAGTTTACAGCACAGAACCCTAGCGAACTATATGTACTGGTTTCCTCTGCCCTTCCAACTACCCGTCGTGATATGACCTGTACAGTGTTGAAAGCGACGTAAAACCCCAAATAAACAGAGCTCTAGCTCGACATCTAATTGAGTAACAACTGCTTTCACATTTTGCCAATGAGTAAGTTGCTAGTAACTTCAAAACTATTCAGTCTAGAGATTTTTTTGTCAAATATGTTGTTCAGCTACTTTTTGATGTTCTATGTCATGGCTGTCATCTTGGTGTTGAGTTATCTTGTTATAATACTTTATCTTTACATACATTCTTTGTGTTCGATGTTATATTGTCTACGTAAACATTATTTAGACCTTTGTACAACTGACACTGGTCTGAAAGTACTATTTCACTACTTCTATGTCTCTTGGTGTTGAAAAATTATTTCCCCTGGCTGTGGAGTATGACTATTTCTGATGCTATTGAAATTAATATCTCAGACATTGTGTAACCTAGAAATATGTGTAATGGCTCATTAGTAAGGTATCACTGCATGGTTTCTGTTTGTTTTTGTTGTAATAACGTCTTTGCTGGAATTATGGAAGAATCAAAAGTTCATAAATCGAAGTTTTTACATTCACTTGTGCCCACAAAAAATGCATTTTTTCTTCAAATATCAAATTATCTTACTATCAGTCATACAAAATGGTGGATAAAAATTAAAATGTCCTTCATCTGACATCTATGAAAAAATATATCGTTCATAAAGATTAAAACCCGTAGGAAAAAATTACCATCTTTGCCACATAGGGTCCGGTGTTTGAACCACTGACCTCAGAAGTGGAGTTATTACTGTGCACCATGGCCCCCTAAGATTTATGTTGAATAATTCAGTGCCACTGGTATTTTCTTATCCTTACTTCCACCGGCTTTGGAGGCTGCAATCTTTGCTATCAAAAAGCCTGAGTAAATTACCATTTTATTTCACTACAATAGCTTACCATGTGGAACTAAATGCTATCTCTGGAGGCCACAGGCATTAGGCCACCATCCAAGAAAAATAGACCTTTAGTAGTGGCCTGATGCCTTCATGCTGAAGGGGAACCCTGTAGTGTAATACCTGGAATTCTCCCTCCTCGTTCGCCGCATTGCTGAAGTGTCTTAATAATCACTATCGTATGAATTTTCTAGTTACTCTGGATATACGTATTGGTGGTGTTTTTTATTTTGCCAGTTCTTTTATTAAATTTCATAGATTATACTGTACACTTTTTGTTGTGACAATAAGTATTTTCCTTAATTTTTGTGTCGCCAGCATTTATGTTGTGTGGCATATATTGATTGCTTCGGCATCTCATTTCGTGGCGTCGGCGTCATCGTCGTCTGTCATCATCACGCTTTTGTATTCTGGACAGTTTATCAAATTTTTTTTTTTTATTGGTCACAATATAAATAATGCTACACATTACAAAAAGACTCTTAACAAAATTTTAGTGATTGCACTGAATATGTTAACACTGCAAGGCTACATGTCTAGTAATAGGATACTAGCCTTGTACTTTTTGGATGAATTCATGGATTTATTCAAACAGTCTATTAAAAACCCCCCAACCAGCATACAATTTTTCTCTCTATTCACATTCCGGTTGGATATAAAATTGTTCCTCATATTTTCTCTTTAAATTATTTTTAAGCCCAACTATATTTGGAACACTTTTATTTGTAGCACTTTTGAAGATATAGTATTTAAAATATATCAATTTCCCCAAGTTGGAATAAATCCAGTTTTCCAGATGTTTCCATAACTCTACTACATGGCGACACTTGACAAAGAGATGCATAAATGTTTCAGGATCAGATTGACAAAGTCTACATTTGTCCGATTTCTCAATGGACATTTTATACAGTTGACTGTTTGTACAAAGTATTCTATGTATCAACTTATACTGAAACCAGATCAAGTTATTATCTTGTTCAACATTAAATAGGAGATAAAAGACTCTTCTCCATGTCTTATTGTCTATATGCATATCAAGATCATGATTCCATTTAGCCCTATATCTGCAATCCACTTCCTTTGTCTTCACCTTATTGTAGATATTTCTACATCCTTGATCACATTGGAAAAAAGGGATATATGAAGCTGGAGGAATGGTCTCTCGAGACGATTACTTTGAATGGTTAAGTGTTTATAGTCGTTAATGTATCTCTGGACCATTGAACTGACTTGAAAGTATTCTAAAAAATTCCTTATGTGAAAGCCAAACTTTACTTCTATTTCTTTACTGCTCATCATTTTGAGATTTTGATGAACAATATCCCCGATCACAAATATCCCATTGTCAGACCATGTTTTCCATAAAATATTAGAATTTCCTAGTTTACTATTATACCACAGACAGGTTGAAAGTATACATTGTTCAGATCTCATTTGAATTGATTGATCTATTATATTCCAGGAAACAAATACCTCTTTCCAGAAGTCATTGGGTACTCTTTTATTGTTCTTTATCCCCCAATAAGGACCAAATTTGAACAGTAGATCAATAGGGCCATATGATGTTTCAAATAGCTTAGCCCATGGGCTGGCCGGAGAGGCAATAAGTCTTATCCAAGTACATTTTAAGGATTTAATAAATTTCTCTAGATCTGGCATTTTTAGACCACCATCTATTTTATTTTGGCACATAGTTGTACGCTTTATTTTTCTGATTTCCCATCCCACAAAAACTTATAAAGTTTTTTATTCAGGTCTACATGAAAATTATTGTTGGGAAGTGGAATAGCCATGAACAAATGATTTAGTTGGGACAATATTAGCGATTTAATAACAGTAATTTTACCTAAGGGTGTCAATGTTCTTTTTTTCCACGCGGAAATTACTTTGTCTACTTTGATAAGTGCCTTGGAGTAGTTGGGAGCTGGTATATTTTGTAAATTAACATCAAAATCTATCCCCAGCAAGGTAAAAAGATTTGTACCCCAGTTTAAGGAGTTAGCACAGCGAAGTTTTTCCATGGAGTATTTCTTTTTGCCAATCCATACCATTTTTGTTTTAGACATGTTCATTTTCAGACCCGATAGAGATCCAAAGACTTCCAAGATATTTAGTATTTGTTGCAAAGAGCTCTCTGAACCATCCATAAAAATTGTTGTGTCATCAGCAAATTGTGAAATTTTAATTTCTTCTTGACCAATTTTTATACCCTTAACCATTGTGTTACTTTGAATCATTTCATACAGCACCTGTGCACACAACAGGAAAAGGTATGGAGCTATGGGGTCTCCTTGTTTACATCCTCTTTCGATTGGGAAAAATTCTGATAAGACGCCGACTTGTAGAATTGAGGCCGTTATTTTATTATTAAATAGAGTTATCCATTTAATAAATTCTTCACTAAAGTTGTAATATCGTAGTACCTTGTACATAAATTTCCATGATACCGAGTCAAAAGCCTTTTCAAAATCAATGAACATCAAGAGTCCCTTGATTTTTTAAATTTTGGTATAATTCATAACATCATAGACAAGTCTGGTGCTCTCCCCAATAAATCTCCCTTTAATGAAACCTATTTGAGATTGTGATATCAAGTCTGGAAGGATTTTCTTTAATCTACAAGCAATCGCATTGGTTGCCATTTTATATAATACGCTTGTTAGTGAAATTGGCCGCCAGTTTTTCAGATTATCCCATGGTTTACTAACTTTGGGCAGACAACAGATTACAGTCTATCTTAGACTAGGTGATAAGATTCCACCTCTATAACTTTCATTTAGTGCTCTAACTACATATGTTTTAAGATCTTTCCAAAAAACTTTAAAGAAGTCAGCAGGGAAACCATCTATGCCTGGTGTTTTGTTGTTTTTCATGTTTTTAACTATGCTGCTTAGCTCTGTTATAGTAATTGGTCCGTTTAGAACTTCAGATTCAAAACTTGTAAGTTTTCTTTTGGTAGTAAACAGATCCTCCAAATTCTCTTCCTCAGTACCATTTTTATCCTTACTGGAGAAAAGATCAGCATAGTACTGTCTGATTTGCGCCAATATTTCCTTTTGTGATTGAATTAGTTTTCCACTAGGAAGTATAATTTTCTTAATCGTTTTGTCAACGTATTTAACTTTTTCTAGGTTACAAAAGAACTTAGTAGGTTTTTCATTCATCTGGATATCTTGCACTCTAGACCTTATCATAAATCCCCTCGACTTCACCTCTCGTAATTCTTCTAACTCATCTTTTTAGAGGTGATTAGATTTGTATTATCGTTATTTGACATACCTTCAAGATATTCGATCTCTTTAATTAACTTATCTTCCTTTTCATTTGATTGTTTTTTAAGTTTACTGGAATATTTTATTGTATTGCCTCTTATATTCACTAAAAGCATCTCTAAGAATGTAGGATCCGGAATTGTAAAGTGAATATCAGTGTCCTCCACTTTGTGTATGCTATCTGGGTGATAAATTGGTACAGCATATTGTTCTTTAACTTTCTTTGATCCATTTTTGAACATGTAGTAAGTATTTGAGATTTTTCAGCAGGCTACAATTAAAACCCCATATGCCTTTCCCTTTTTATGTCAGCTGACTTGTCAGTCAGCTGACAATATATCATCACTCTGCGGCGTGTACGTACGCGTCCGCGTGAACAACTTCTTCTCCAAAACTACAAGGCCTAGAGACATGCTGTTTGTTTTAAAAGATACCTTATCTATCGAGGATGAAAACTTGTTCAAGGCATGCAAATCTGTCTGTTCGTCTGTTTGCTAGAGACATTACAAGGGAGGTACCCCCACCAAAAGTGTGAAAATTTCAACACTTTATCACAATTTTCTCAGTGACTATTTGAAGCATTTCTCTCATATCTTGCATATATGTACTAGGCCACAGGTAGATTGTCTTGTGTGAGTATGAGACCTGGATCTGTCTTATTTTTTTTTAATAATTTTTTTTCATATTTTTTAATGCATTAAAATTCATGAAATCATGCACTAAATCACTTATAACTTGAAAAGTGTTGCATTTAGAGCATTTTGTTAAAATATGTTGTTAGCTACTTTTTCCATAGCTACAACATGGTGAGTAACTTGGGTGTCTATCTCAATAGCTAACTGAGTAATAGCTACTTTTGGGCTTTTCAGTAACTTCCATCATGAGTAAACTCACTTGTAACTTGAAAACTATTGCATTTATAGAATTTTGTATAAATATGTTATTCAGCTACTTTTGGGTCAGCTATAACATAGTAAAATTTCAGACCTGTAGCTCATGCCATAGCTGAGTAATAGCTACTTTTAGGTTATCACTGTTGAGTAAATCACTTATAACTTGAAAAGTATTGCATTTAGAGTATTTAGTTTCATATGTTATTCACCTATTTTGGGGTCAGCTATAACTTAGTGAAGTTCCAGAACTGTGGCTCATTACATAGCTGAGTAATAGCTACTTTGAAGTTCTCACTGTTGAGTAAATCAGTTGTAATTGGAAAACTATTGCATTTACAGAAATTTGTGTAAATATGTCATTCCGCTACTTTTGGGTCAGCCATAACATAGTGAAGTTACAGACCTGTAGCTCATGGCACAACTGAGCAATAGCTATTTTCAGATTATCACTATTGAGTAAATCAGTTGTAACTTGAAAACTATTGCATTTACAGTGTTTTGCTTAAATATGTTGTTCACCTACTTTTGGGTCAGCTATAACATAGTAAAAATTCAGACATGTAGCTCATTGCATAGCTGAGTAATAGCTACTTTGAGGTTATCACTGTTGAGTAAGTCAGTTATAACTTGAAAACTATTGCATTTAGAGTATTTTGTTTATATATGTTATTCACATAATTTTTGGTCAGCTATAACATAGTGAAATTGCAGACCTGTATGTCATGGCACAGCTGAGCAATAGCTACTTTCAGGTTCTCACTGTTGAGTAAATCATTGTATCCACTGGATAGCTGCAGTGTGTGGAGAGATTTCACCATTACCGCTCTAACGAAAAAAATATTATAGCTAGCCTTCTCAAGTTTGCAGAATATATGAATAACCATAAAATGTTGCCTGGGAATATGCCTGCCAGGGACGTTTATTCGACTTTAAACAAGAACTTTTGTTGGCCCTCTAGAGCAAAGGATATTATGGATAGAGATCTTAAATTCGCAGGATATGTTCCTCATTATAAAATCTTGACTGGGAATGTTATTGGCCTCATTTTGAAAAACAAGATGGCCGCCAAGTGCTTATATCTCCCTTATTATTGGTCCTAGAGGTTTGGGATGGTAAACCAACCTGTAGGAAATCATGGGCTGGGAATCTTCTGGTGTGGTCAGATTTGACCTTTGATCCCTCCTTCAAGGTCAAACAAGGATAGCCAAACTTAAAAGTGTTTATAACTTGCTCATTATTGACCCTAGAGGTTTGGGATGGTAAACAGACATGTTGGAATCATGGGCTGGGAATCTGTTGATGTGGTTCGATTTGACCTTGGACCCCTCCTTCGAGGTCAAACGAGGAAAGCCAAACTTAAAAGTGCTTATAATTTGTTTATTATTGGTCCTAGAGGTTTGGAATGGAAAACCAACCTAAAGAAAATCATGGGCTGGGAATCTTTTGGTGTGGTTGGATTTGACCTTAGACCCTGCCTTCAAGGTCAAACGAGGATAGCCAAACTTAAAAGTGCTTATAACTCGCTAATTATGGTCCTACAAGTTTGGGATGGTAAACAAAACTATAGGAAATCATTGGCTGGGACTCTATTGGTGTGGTCAGATTCGATCTTGGACCCCTCCTTCAAGGTCAAACAAGGATAGCGAAACTTAAAAGTGCCTATAACTCGCTTATTATTGGTCCTAGATGTTTGGGGTGGTACACCAACCTATAGAAAATCATGGGCTGAGAATCTTTTGGTGTGGTCGGATTTGACCTTGGACCCTGCCTTCAAGGTCAAACGAGGATAGCCAAACTTAAAAGTGCTTATAACTCGCTTATTATGGTCCTAGAAGTTTGGGATGGTAAACCAACCTATAGGAATTCATGGGCTGGGAATGTTTTTGTGTGGTTGGATTTGACCTTGGACCCCTTCTTCAAGGTTGAACGAGGATATTGCATTTGCAGTATTTCTTTAAATATGTTTTAACCTACTTTTTACACTAAAACAGTTACCTTGTTACTTTCCTTTATAATACCATTTGCAGGGCACAACTTTTTTGTCCTTCTGTCATCTTCGAAATTTCTTTTCTAACATGCTGTTCAATTACCATTTACTGTACTTCTGTACAGCACTTTCCCTGATAATTATGCTTTCCTCTCATTATCACCTTCACAAATCAAAAACACTCACTCAGCTGACACAGTGCCCGTTTGAAAGAGTCAAGCAATAATTTAATTTCTATTCGGGAGTGATCACTTCTATAACCTGGCAGTATGTTACATGAATGCACTATATCAAACAAACTGTTAGTTCCAATTGCATAGTCTAGACGAGCTTGTTTTCCTGGATTTCTTCTGCGCCATGTGTAGCACCTAAGACTCGGATTTAACTGTCTAAAAATGTCAGAGAGATTTAGTGCTTGCATTGATTCCATTAATATAGATCTTAATTTAGGGTTATTGAGATGTAAATAATTCTGAGAATCCATCTAGGGATCAAGCACCAGATTCAAATCACCGCATAATAGGGTGTACATTTCTGTGGATTCTTCCATATATTCTCTAATTTTCATGAAGAAAATGGGGTTATCAATATTTGGAGCGTACACATTCAATAGCCTGAGAGCTATTTCTCCCAACTGCAAGTCAAGTAAAATCAGGTTGCCATTTTGATCAGTGTTTGAGTATTTAATTTTGTACTCAAAATTTTTTTTAGAAAGATTGCAACGCCTCTAGAATTAGTTTTTGAGCCACTTACTAGAATCTCATGATCCGGAAACTGTAACAGTAAGCTATTGACATCCGAAGGGGTGAGATGGGTATCTTGTAGGCATAAAATATTAGAGTCTACAAGAAGATATGATAAGACATCTACTCGTTTAAGTTTATCTCTTATTCCCTGGACATTTGCTGATGACACTTTTAAGATGTTATGTAATGCCATAACTGAGCATATAGCAAAGAACTCTTCGCACATTTGGAACCTTCAATGAACATACATATCTCATTTTTGAAATACTGTATCCCAAGTAGCCACTATGACATACACATTCAAGCACTTGTGCTTCATTTCGAATACATGCTATATCTGACCATTTACAAACAGAAAGACAGAAAAAACAATAAAACAGAAAAACAAACAACATTTGAAAACAACTAGTTTATGCCCATGTTATACAGGCAAAGTGGAGTTGCGAACAAGAACAACTTTTTTCAATAAATTTAACGGCCCTATGAGTATATCAAAAATGGCTTGTCAGATTTAATTCAAATTTGTCATGTGGATGTAACTGCTCCTCATGGTGTGCTGTATAGTTTTGTGACCTTAAACTCCCACTAGTAAGATACTTGTACTTAGTTTAAGTTTTTTTATTTCTGGACAGTATCTCAAAAATGGCTTGATGGATTCAATTCAAATTTGGCATGTGGTTATAACTAATTTTGATTTATTTGTTTATTTGGGGTTTTACGTCGCTTTCAACACTGTACAGGTCATATCACGACGGGTAGTTGGAAGGGCAGAGGAAACCAGTACATATAGTTCGCTAGGGTTCTGTACTGTAAACTGCCGACCAACGGCAAGCAACTACCAGCTTTCCCACTTACGGCCATGACGGGTAACTAATTTTGAAGGTGTGTCCTATTTTTAAGGTGACCCTAAACTCCCACGTATAAGAAAAAATTTTATCCACTTTACTTTTTTTTCTTTCTCCATGGAGTATACTGAAAGTAGCTTCAGAAATTTCATACTTTGATTCTAGCATAGAAGAGCTGACCGAGTGTCTCTAGTCAGTACAGGAGTGAATGGTTGGTGTTAAGCTAAACCCAGAAAAAAAACGAATTTATCATTATAGGTCAAAAAGCCACCAGAGAGTCGCTTGCACCAAATTTCCCTGTCCCACTCCTCCAAAACAGTATCTCGGTGGAAGTAAAGAATCTGGGTGTTATCTTTGACAACTCCTTTGACAATCATGTTGCCAAGATTTGCCGAGCATGTTACTATCATCTTCAAACTGCCATACTTCTGGCTAAGGCTATGGTCAGTAGTCGTCTGGACTACTGTAACTCTTTACTTTATGGGTAAGCAAGTCCAACATAGCTAAACTACAGAGAGTCCAGAATGCTCTTTGCCGCATCATCTTCAGACTTGACAAAATGAGTCATGTTACACCCTTTTTGAAAAAACTCCACTGGCTTCCAATTCAACATTGTATCCTTTTTAAGTATAATCTTCTGGTATTCAAGGCTATCAATCTGTCACAGCCCCCAATATCTCTCAGCTTTAATAAGATCGAGCAGTCTCGCAGCAACAGGCTATCTGTCTCCTCAACCCACCCTAAGAAGCACATAGGCAGGCGAGGCTTTGCAGTAGCTGCACCAGCTGAATGGAACAAGCTGCCACAAACTGTCAGATCTGAGCAAACAATAGATCGTTTCAGAAGCCAGCTAAGGACACACTTGTTTAGGCTGGCATACCCCTCACCTTAGTTATACCCTGGCGGGCGCTTTTTAGATACCAACCCATGCCTGTCCCTGGACTCTCCCTTCTTGGATCTAAGTGCATTAGAGGATTTGTATCAATTTTGCGGTATATAAATCCTACTATACTTATTATTATTATTATTCATCTTTTGCATTTATATGTAACTGGCCATAGGTCAGTGCCACACAATAAGGTGACCTTAAACTCCCTTTAATAGAATTATATTCACTTTAAGTTTGGTAATTTTTGAACAGTTTTTCAAATATTGTGCAATTCTAGGCATTTCAGTTGTGGATGTAACAAACCTTGAACAGAACTTACTGAACTTTCAGGAAAAGATTACCTTAAATTTGCTACAATATACAGCAGTGGAAACACACTTTGAGTTTAAGGTTGGGGCAATATCTTTGGTTTTACCCCACAGCCCTTAAGGGCTGTCGGGGTATTGTTTTCACCCATGGTGTCCGGATGGGCGGGCAGTGGGAAATAGTTTGTCCGGGCTGTATCTCGGAAACTGTAAGGTGTAGGAAGTTCATACGTGGCAGGGACATTGGTTGGGGGTGTAGGTGTGCAACGTCATGGTCTGACCTTGATTTGACCTTGGCGTAGTGACCTTGAGTTTGAAAATCTTGTCCGGGCTATATCTCGGCAACCATAAGATGTAGGAAGTTGATACTTGGCAGGGACATTAGTTAGAGGTTGTAGGTGTGCAACGCCATGGTCTGACCTTGATTTGACCTTTGTCCTTTCTGTAGTGACCTTGACCTTAAAAATCTTGTCCAGGCTATATCTCAGAAACCATAAGGTGTAGGAAGTTGATACTTGGTAGGGACATTGGTTAGGGGTGTAGGTGTGCAACGTCATGGTCTGATCTTGATTTGACCTTTGACCTTGCTGTAGTGACCTTGCCTTATAAAATCTTGTCTGGGCTATATCTCGGAAACCGTAAGGTGTAGGAAGTTGATACTTGGTAGGGATATTGGTTAGGAGTTGTAGGTGTGCAACATCATGGTCTGACCTTGATTTGACCTTGCCGTAGTGACCTTGACCTATAAAACCTTGTCCGGGCTATATCTCAGCAACTGTAAGGTGTAGGAAGTTGATACTTGGTAGGGACATTGGCTAGGGGGTTTAGGTGTGCAACGTCATGGTCTAACCTTGATTTGAACTTTGACCTTGCTTTAGTGACCTTGACCTATAAAATCTTGGCCGGGCTATATCTCGGAAAACGTAAGGTGTAGGAAGTTGAAACTTGGTAGGGACATTGGTTAGGGGGTGTAGATTTGCAACATCATAGTGTGACCTTGATTTGACCTTTGCCCCTTGCCGTAGTGACCTTGACCTATAAAATCTTGTGTGGGCTATATTTCGGAAACTGTAAGGTGTAGGAAGCTGATACTTGGTGAGGACATTGGTTGGGGGTAGTAGATGTGCAACGTCATGGTGTGACCTTGATTTGACCTTTGTACTTGCCGTTGTGAACTTGACCTATAGTACCTGGTCTGGGCTATATCTTGGAAACCGTAAGAGGTGTAGGAAGTTGATACTTGTTAGGGACATTGGTTAGGGGGTGTAGGTGTGCTACGTCATGTGACCTTGATTTGACCTTTGACCTTGCTGTAGCGACCTAGACCTATAAAATCTTGTCGAGGTTATATCTCAGAGACTGTAAGGTGTAGGAAGTTTATACTTGGTAAGGACATTAGTTGAGGGTTTTAGGTGTGCCACGTCATGGTGTAACACTGATTGACCTTTGACCTTGCTGTATTGACCTTTAAAATCTTGTTGCACCTGTGGGTCTGTCTGTTGATGCAGATTAAGCACTGTTAAAGTCATTAGAATTCATTAAGAATTTCCTTTTGCAAGTTCCCATTGTAACAGATGGAATTTCATCAAGTGAGCCACAGGCTTTTCTCCAACACCACACATAAGCATTCATTGAATGTATTGCCACTTCTGTATGCATGGGTGATGTTCAAAACATCCAAACCATAATTCGGCCATTTTTGGTTTACTGATAAATGTTGTCATTTTATTATTGAATTGTCTTGTTTTAATACTTCATCTTTATATACATTTCTTTTTCTTAGATATTATTTTCTCTACTTAAGCATTATTTGGACCTTAAGATAACTTACACTGCTGTGAAAGTATCTTGAACTTTGTACTCTTACACTACTTCTATATCTCATGGTTTTGAAAAATATCTCCCAGGCTGTGGGGTACGGGCATCTCTGATGCTATTTTTGGAAGATATTTTATATACTGATTAGGACATTTTATATTGATATTCATTATGTACATATATCTCCACCAAAAATGGTCTCTTTTGTAAGGTTATAGTAAATTGCTGATATTTTATAAACTAATAAGTTTAAGGTTGCATTAGTTTGCGTCACTAGCAGCTTTGATGGAAGACATACATTGTCAGTGTCGTCTTCACACTTCCTAGAGTATCTCAAAAATGGCTTGATGAATTAAACTCCAATTTGGCATGTATATTTAACTGACCATAGATAAGTGACATACATTAAGGTGACCTTAAACTCCCAGTAATAACACATTGTAAGTATCGTTGTTCCACTTCCTTTCCAGACAGTATCACAAAAATGGCATGATGGACTAAATTCAGATTAGGCATGTGGATGTTACTGGTACTCAAGGTGTGCCCTGTTTTAAGGTGACCTTAAACTCCCACTAGTAACATCCTAATATTGATTTTAAGTTTTTCCCGTTTCAGACAGTATCACTAGTATTCAATTCAAATTTGGCATGTGGTTGTAACTGGTATTTAAGGTGTGTCCTATTTTAAGGTGACCTTAAACTCCTATGTATAAAAGAATTATGCTGAGTTTAAGCTTTTTATTTTTCCATAGAGTATACCGAAAATAATTTAAGAAAATTAATTCAAATGGCCATAGACAAGTGCATACATTAAGGTGACCTTAAACTCCCAGTAATAACACATTGTCAGTGTCGTCACACTTCCTTTCCAGGCAGTATCTCAAAAATGACATAATGGATTAAATTCAGATTTGGCATGTGGATGTAACTGGTGTATGTTCAAGGTGTGTATTATTTTAAGGTGACCTTAAACTCCATGAATAAAAGAATTATGTTGAGTTTAAGTTTTTTACTTTTCCATATACTGAAGATAACTCAAGAAACTTCATTCAAATTTTGCATGTATATGTAACTGGCCATAGATAAATGCCACACATTGAGGTGGTCTTAAACTCCCACCTTTAACATACTTATATTGATTTTAAGTTTTTCCGTTTCCAGACAGTGTCTCAAAAGTGTGTTGATGGATTCAATTCAAATTTACCATGTCGTTGTAACTGGTATTCAAGGTGTGTCCTATTTTAAGGTGACCATAAACTCCCGTGTATAAAAGAATTATGTTGAGTTTAAGGGTTTTTTTATTTTTTATACTGAAGATAACTTGAGAAATTTCATTCAAATTTTGCATGTATATGTATCTGGCCATAGATAAGTGCCATACATTAAGGTGACCTTAAACTCCCAGTAATAACACATTGTCAGTGTCGTCGTCACACTTCTTTTCCAGACAGTATCTCAAAAATGGCATTAGGGATCAAATTCAAATTTGGCATGTGGATGTAACTGATCTTCAGGTATGCCCTATTTTAAGGTGACCTTAAACTCCGACTAATAACATATTTTGAGTGTTGTCGTCCCACTTCCTTTCCAGACAGTATCTCAAAAATGGCATGATGGATTAAATTCATATTTCACATGTGGATATAACTCGTACTCAAGGTGTGCCCTGTTTTAAGGTGATCTTAAACTCCCACTAGTAACATACTTATATTGATTTTAAGTTTTTCCGTTTCCACACAGTATCTCAAAAGTGGGTTGATGGATTCAATTCAAATTTAGCATGTGGTTGTAACTGGTATTCAAAGTGTGTCTTATTCTAAAGTGACCATAAACTCCCATGTATAAAATAATAATGTTGAGTTTAAGTTTTTTTTATTTTTAATAGATTATGCTGAAGATAACTTGAGAAATCTCATTCAAATTTTGCATGTATATGTAACTTGCCAGAGATACGTACCATACATTAATATGACCTTAAACTCCCAGAAATAGCACATTGTCAGTGTCGTTGTCACACTTCCTTTCCAGGCAGTATCTCAAAAATGACATGATGGATTAAATTCAAATTTGGCATGTAGGTGTATCTGGTATTTACGGTTTGTATTATTTTAAGGTGACCTTAAACTCTTCTGTATAAAAGAATTATGTTGAGTTTAAGTTTTTTTATTTTACTGTAGAGTATACTGAAGGTAACGTAAGAAATTTCATTCAAATTTTGCATGTATATGTAACTGGCCATAGATAAGTACCACACATTAAGGTGACCTTAAGCTTCCAGTAATAACACATTGTGAGTGTTGTCGCACTTCCTTTCCAGGCAGTATCTCAAAAATGACATGATGGATTAAATTCAAATTTGGCATGTGGATGTAACTGGTATGCAAGGTATGTATTATTTTAATTTATTATTATTATTTATTATTTTAAGGTGACCTTAAACTCCTATGAATAAAATAATTATGTTGTGTTTAAGTTTTTTACTTTTCCGTAGAGTATACTGGAGATAACTCAAGAAACTTCATTCAAATTTTGCATGTATATGTAACTGGCCATAGATAAGTGCCACACATTAAGGTGACCTTAAACTCCCAGTAATAACACATTGTGAGTGTTGTCATCACACTTCCTTGGTATTCAAGGTGTGTCCTGTTTCAAGATGACCTTAAACTCCAATGTATAAAAGAATTATGTTGAGTTTCAGTTTTTTATTTAGCATATAGTATAGTATAGAGTATACTGAAGATAACTTGAGAAATTTCATTAAAATTTTGCATGTATATATAACTGTGCAGGTTTAATGGCATGAGAACTTGTATGTGATTGCTTTCTTGGCAATTTCTGCAACAAGTGTTTTCATGCAAAAATTATTTTTCTGTTTCTTGGTCTTTTATTTTGTGGGCATTTAACAAACCTTCAAAATATGTTCAATACAAGAGGAACTTGTGATTTGGTGTTAGGCAACATTTGCGAACACTTTTCCTGTTGTTTTTCAGTTTTAAATTGGTGGGATCTTTATAAATAAAACCCATGCAAAGATTTTAACTAGTATTGTTAGGATTTAATTGATGCAAGGGGAACTACAAGAGTAGTGATGATGCTTTTTTGCAAGTTTTTTGGTAACAGCTGCTGCCATGGCAACACATTTTCTGTATTGTTTTTCAATTTGTGGTTACTTGTCAACATTTTCTTCATGGGTTTAAAAATCTTTTTGTGGGTTCTTTGCATTCCAAACCCCATGGCAACACTTTATCTTTTTCCTGAATTTCTGCTTAGTGCTGACATCTAGTAAAAACATCTCACCATGGCTTGGTACTTCTCAAGGATTGTCTGGATCTGCAAAAATACTGCCAGTCAGCCAACTATTTATGTCCAGCACAATTTTTGTCCTTTTGAATTTCATCCGCTTCAGTCTTTAACCAAAGCTGGTGACACAGTACAATATTATATCTCCTGAATTCTTGTTGTTTGTTATTTATGTCCCCCAAAAAGTTTCAGATCTGTAGTTTAATTTGCGCAGGTCACTTTAACAATTCTAAAATGCCCACAGAGACCCAATTTATGGACATTGTGCCACTTTATTGCCCTGTAACTGTCGAACTATGTGGCTCATAGAGCTGAAATCTTTGAATTTTTCAAAGAAAGGGTCTGTCTTTTTAAATTTTGATTATTAATGATGTTATGGCTATCTTAGGCTTTTAAGAACTTATTTTTGTCTTTTATCCCTCTGCTTGCTGAATTTTTAACTTTTTAAAATGAAACTGGTTATACTAATTAAAGTAGGCAAAATGGACACTGTTATTTTCTGGTGAGCTTTAAGTCCCAATATTAATGAAGTTATAGCTGTATGTAGTAAAACTAGGGGATTTTTAACCCTAACTAGCCCAGTGTTATTCAACTTGCCTCAGTTAATTTTGACACAGCTCCTACAGTTATGAACGTATTTCTGTTGATAATCACACATTTAAAATTCTAAATTCTGAATTATTATTATAAATCTATTCTTGTGGTTTAATCATTTATATTTAAATCTGGAGGTATAATTAAGCATCCCTGAAAGGGCGCTTACTTGTTTTCGCCTCAGTTTCCTCGCCACCGCCGCCGCTGCATTATGGCCTCCCTTGAATATCTCCCTACACCCCCCCCCCCCCCCCACGTCATCGCAGTTCAGGAAAACTACTTCCTACGCAGCCTTATAATTTGACGCACCTGTTCATACTATCCAAAACGCGAGCTGATTAGATTTTGGGACTCATTTATGAGTGATTTTCTGACACCTTCCAATCTGAAGGCCTTAAATTTAGGTCAACCCCCTATTATCTTCTTAAGTATTGCATTTAGAGCCATAAAATGTACTGGGAGGTAACAGGAAACCATATGTGGAGAGTCTAAATAGCCGGTCAGTTTTACCCCACGGCCCCCCTTATGGGTCAAACTGGGGTCATAAAATAGCTGATTTTGAGTTTTTGCCTTATTTCTCCTTTATTGTTCCCTTTATAGCTTCAGAATGTATTAAGAGGTATTGGGAAAACATATGTGGAGAGTCTAAATAGCCAGTCAGTTTTACCCCCCAGCCCCCCCTTATGGGCCAAACTGGGGTCATAAATAGCTGCTTTCGAGTTTTTGCCTTATATCTCTTTTATCGTTGCTTTTATATCTTCAGAATGTATTAAGTGGTATTGGGAAAGCGTATGTGTAGAATCTAAATAACCGGTCAGTTTTATCCCCCGACCCCCCTTATGGGGTCAAACTTGGGTCATAAAATAGTTGCTTTGGACTTTTGCCTAAATAGCCGGTCAGTTTTACCCCACGGCCCCCCTTATGGGTCAAACTGGGGTCATAAAATAGCTGATTTTGAGTTTTTGCCTTATTTCTCCTTTATTGTTGCTTTTATACCTTCAGAATGTATTAAGAGGTATTGGGAAAGCGTATGTGGAGAGTCTAAATAGCCGGTCAGTTTTAACCCAGGCCCCCCCCCCCCCCCCCGTTATGGGTCAAACTGGGGTCATAAAATAGCTGATTTTGAGTTTTTGTCTTATATCTCCTTTATTGTTGTTTTTATACCTTCAGAATGTATTAAGAGGTATTGGGAAAGCATATGTGGAGAGTCTAAATAGCCGGTCAGTTTTACCCCCCGATCCCCCCTTATGGGCCAAACTGGGGTCATAAATAGCTGCTTTGGAGTTTTTGCCTTATATCTCCTTTATCGTTGCTTTTAGACCTTCAGAATGCATTAAGAGGTATTAGGAAGTATATGTGGAGAATCTAAATAGCCAGTCAGTTTTATCCCCCGACCCCCCCCCCCCCCCCCCCTTATGGGTCAAACTGGGGTCATAAAATAGTTGCTTTGGAGTTTTGCCTTATATCTCCTTTATTGTTGCTTTTATACCTTCAGAATGTATTAAGAGGTATTGGGAAAGCAGATGTGGAGAGTCTAAATAGCCGGTCAGTTTTACCCCCCGACCCCCCGTTATGGGCCAAACTGTGGTCATTAAATAGCCGCTTTGGAGTTTTTGTCTTATATCTCCTTTATTGTTGCTTTTATAGCTTCAGAATGTATTAAGAGGTATTGGGAAAGCATATGGAGCAGCTTTGTGCATTCTTAGCTTTACAGCATGCTTATTAAAACCACAAAGGGATGCTTCGCTTTTGTTACCAAATGTCACGAGGGGTGACACACCAAGTACCTCTAAGACTACACCTCCACACACATCAGATTTACCCCAGGACACTCACATTATGAGTCACCACCCCCAGTTTCACATACTGACACTGTGTCTCAGGATTTAGTCCTAAGTAGCAATTCTGCATGTTCCATGGACAGTGATCCACACATTAAGATTATGGCTCAACACATTGAAAAAATGATCTGCACTAAACCAACCAGATCAATTGAGGTGAATACTGATCAGTCCAGAATTCACACTGTGGATAAAGGAACCCAAACAGAGCCCCTGATAATCTTGACACCAGATGAGTTAGTGTCCTTCAGTGATGGTAATTGCCTCCTTTACAAATAATATAAGGATTTTTGTGGATACTGTCAATAGCACAATAGTGATGTCAAGATCCAATCTATCCACACACCCTGAACCAGAGACCCAGATAGGACTCTTGAAAATACAGCCCAGTGCATCAAAAGGGATTCAAACCAAACCCTCAGTTTCCACTAAAAATGACCAACTTGAGGATATGTGTGCAAGAAAACCCACAAGACCAAGCCTGGTCATTCCAAAGTGCAAGAGGGATACCCTTATTGTGCCTGAATCACTCAAAAGCAACCCACAGGAGAAAACAAGCACTGTGGATAGGTGTTAATAAACAGTAAAATAAAACAACAGTTTATTTTTATTAACATTTATTTTACATAACTAATCCTCTTAATATTATTTAAAATTAAATAATAAATTTCTATAATCAATAGAATATTGACTCTACTTATGAGAGATCACCACAATTTAATGTGTAACAATTTTTTTCTGAAAGAACATTATCTACAAAAGACAGTGTAATAACTCTACCACATTATTCATAATACACACTTTTTCATATAATATGTTAATATGTCATATTATGTTTTGTAACAAATAACTATGATCTTCTCATAACTTATTTCTGGATCCATATAGACTAGAAATTGCCCTTATTCTTACTTGTAAATTACGGATTTATCCAGCACAGGTAACTATATATTATACAGTGACTATCACAACTGAGTTTAGAAATGGATGAATACACATGATCACAGAAAGATGAGAGAGAAATGGTGGATGTGGAATATTGGGGCAATACATCCAATTGGCATAAACCAATTTATTTAATTGAGGGTTCATTTTGGTGTCTATTCACACTCGAGGACCCTCTTGTTTTTATTCTTGTCTGCATATGAACCCCTTTAAATTTCAAGGTGAATAGTTTTTAATGCACACCATCATAAGCACCTAAAAGCACATTTTTCATTTTAATGGGCAAAAATATCCTTATAGGTGAAAAAATGTTTTGTGACGTAATCACAATTACGCCAATGACGTAATTTAGGAGATAATCATATGACATCACAAGCCAGGTTACTAGCTCACTTTAGCTCAGAGCAGCTGGAAAGTTATTCACTAGAGTCAAAAAAATTCTAATATAAATAAAATCTAGTAGTGGTATTACATCTGTACATAAATATCGAGATGAGAACCAACTATGTATGTGGATTTTGTAATAAGGCATTCACATGAAATGTTTCACTCAAAAGGCACAAAACAAATGTGCATATGAGACCAAGTTATCACTGTAGTACATGCAAGAAACAATATAAAAGGCATGAGGATTTAGTAACACACTCCAAAAAGTGTTTAAATTATTAGAGGATGATAATAGTGATACTGTGCCCACCACTAGGACACCCAGAGGTACCAACACACCTAACACGTTTTGGGAGTAAGAAAAACGGGAAAACACACAGCCAGTGCAGAACCCACACCCCCAAACGTTCAATTCACGTCTGTCACGAGGGGTGACACACCAAGTACCTCTAAGACTACACCTCCACACACATCAGATTTACCCCAGGACACTCACATTATGAGTCACCACCCCACCCCAGTTTCACATACTGACACTCTGTCTCAGGATTTAGTCCTAAGTAGCAATTCTGAATGTTCCATGGACAGTGATCCACACATTAAGATTATGGCTCAACACATTGAAAAAGGGGCCACAGTGGCAGAGTGGTAACACTCTCGCCTCCCACCTCTGAGGTCGGGGGTTCGATCCCCGTGACGGCCTTAAGTGAGAAAGCTGGTAGTTGCTTGCTGTTGGTCGGCAGTTTACAGTTCACAACCCTAGCGAACTCTATGTACTGGTTTCCTCTGCCCTTCCAACTACCCATCGTGATATGACCTGTAGTGTTGAAAGCGACGTAAAACCCCAAATAAATAAATAAACACATTGAAAAAATGATCTGCACTAAACCAACCAGATCAATTGAGGTGAACACTGATCAGTCCAGAATTCACACTGTGGATAAAGGAACCCAAACAGAGCCCCTGATAATCTTGACACCAGATGAGTTAGTGTCCTTCAGTGATGGTAATTGCCTCCTTTACAAATAATATAAGGATTTTTGTGGATACTGTCAATAGCACAATAGTGATGTCAAGACCCAATCTATCTACACACCCCGAACCAGAGACCCAGATAGGACTCTTGAAAATACAGCCCAGTGCATCAAAAGGGATTCAAACCAAACCCTCAGTTTCCACTAAAAATGACCAACTTGAGGATATGTGTGCAAGAAAACCCACAAGACCAAGCCTGGTCATTCCAAAGTGCAAGAGGGATACCCTTACTGTGCCTGAATCGCTCAAAAGCAACCCACAGGAGAAAACAAGCACTGTGGATAGGTGTTAATAGACAGTAAAATAAAACAACAGTTTATTTTTATTAACATTTATTTTACATAACTAATCCTCTTAATATTATTTAAAATTAAATAATAAATTTCTATAATCAATAGAATATTGACTGTACTTATGAGAGATCACCACAATTTAATGTGTAACAATTGTCTTCTGAAAGAACATTATCTACAAAAGGCAGTGTAATAATTCTACCACATTATTCATAATACACACTTTTTCATATAATATGTTAATATGTCATATTATGTTTTGTAATAAATAACTATGATCTTCTCATAACTTATTTCTGGATCCTTGTAGACTAGAAATTGCCCTTATTCTTACCTGTAAGTTACGGATTTATCCAGCACAGGTACCTATATATAATACAGTGACTATCACAACTGAGTTTAGAAATGGATGGATACACATCCACACTATAACCAGTTATGACAGCCACATAAATCTCACATTACTGCTCCTGCTTAAAACCCCAGCCACAGTCTATCTCCCAAACATAGAGTGACTGTAAGTATACAATAACCTATTTAAAGTACTGGGAGACCTAGTAGGTGAACTGGGTCAGCAATTTTGATTAGATACCTGTAAAGAGTGTAAATAACACTAGGGTAACCCACTCCCTAATCAGAACCAATAGACTGACAACCCTTACAGGAAGTGAACAAACATTTTTTGGGAATAAGATATATATATAACAAGTAAGCAATATATCTTATAACTTAACAATTGATACAAACCAAGAGATGTCCCCCAATTATCATTATGTATATAATTTTGATAATTTCATTAAATAAGCACTTTTACACCAACACCCTGCACCCTATGCACTGCACCAAAATGCACTGCACCGGTGCTATTTACCAGTGCAATTGCACATCTGAAAAAGTACTTCAGGGGGAATGTTAGGTCCGGCAGGCACACGCCTTGAAATGTCGTTGATTTAGAGTTGAAAACAGGTTCTGACGTTGAAATGCACATTATCAACTACTAAATCTAAGCTAGTTTTCTGACATGAAAAAGTAATGATATTTTGACCAGAAATCATGGTGATTTTTGGTTGAAAAATTGACACGGACACAATTTCAACACTATTTCAAAGCTGGATTTCTGACTGGAAAAAGTGGTGATACTTCATAAAAGAATCACCACTAAATCAAGTTAGGTTTTTCAACATGAAATCAGAGTCATGTTATTGAACAGAAAACAGGTTGAACATTGGGAAATGAATGACTAGTAATCGTTGATTGAAAATTCTTTTTCTAGAGGGTGATATAGTGATTAAGTCTAACTTTTTGAAAGAACTATTATTGCAATCGTTTTTGAATTTGTAGGTATTTGTAAAGCAAAGACTAATTTTTAAAGATTATAAAGATGATAAAGATTATGTTTTCATGTACTTGTAGTTTTTATCCATTCTCCTTATTAATTTATAGTAACAACAAAACTGATGCACCCAAATATAATTTTTATAATTTATAATTATATTTTGATTAATGCAATTCCTGATAATTAAAAAAAACATTTTGAAGTCAAACTTATCTTAAATAAAAAAAGATAAAGTCAAACTTATTCATCAAAACTTAGTAATTTGAATTTGTTTCTCACATTCTCCCATACACAAATAACTAGTTTTCAGTTTGCAAGTTTACACTGAAAACTTCTCTATACAGAACCTAAGCTATAACATTTTATCACACAACAGTGAGGTTGGGGGGTTTCCTGGATTTTCTTATCTGTACCCTGCTACACAGAACATTAGGCCTGTGACTAAAAGTAATTATATAACACAGCAGGGTGGAGGTGGGGGTTTACCATTGCTCAATTGCATGCATGGTGTTCACTTCTTTAGATCTGTTTTTTGAGGTCAGAACTGACAACTAATTAAGCTGGGGAGTAATGGGTGGAGTTCTACAAATGTGGCTTTTCTTGTGTTTTTTCAGTTTATATGACAAATTTGTATGAGACACAAGCATCTAAACTGAGCATTGTGGTTTTGCTACATGATTATAGCTTCTTTATAATTACAATATAATGATAGCCAACTTAACAAAACATTTTAAAGAAACTGATTGGATAAAATACTGAAGATATAAATAATGTCACAATTGTTTGTTATTTACAAAGAAAAAAAGTTATTTTAAAATTTCACAAAAAGAATTTCAATTGAAGAACTGAATAATACCGATCCTATAAATAACATAAAAATGGATCACTAGTTGGAAAATATGGATTTACATATCTTGAGCAATTATATTTCAAAGCTGATGCAAAATTATGTGTTATTACAATGTCATCAGAAATAGAATATTGAATATACAATGGTTCATGAAAACATGTCATCTTGGAAAGAATTAATTACTTTGAAGATGTATTAAAATTGTAAAATATGCATATGGATAGTTATTGTATAATATTATTAAGAAGCTATAATTATGACACACAAGCTACAATGATTCAAATAAAGAAGACAGTGTAAACAACCTGATTTCACCCATTGAATTCAACCTGATTTCATATATTGGATTCAATCAAAAACAGTTTGCAAAATCTACACGTATTTCAACCAGATTTCACCCACTGAATTCAACCTGATTTCACCGATTGAATTCAACCTGATTTCACTGGTTGGATTCAACCAAAAACGGTTTGCAAAATCTACACGTATTTCAACCAGATTTCACCCATTGAATTCAACCTGATTTCAAAGTTGCGTGCCTGCTGGGGACTTAATCTCAAGCCTTTGATGAGATAGCACACTATGACCATCGAAATACAGTTGTGTGTAAAATTACAAGGCCCAACTCTATATATATTTGGTATAAAGTGAACTGTATCTGTGACTACCATCACTTCTGCATCTGTTTCCTTGGTATTTTGTAAATAGTATGACATCCCTTTGTGAACTTATACACCCAATAACCAAGAGAGAATCCCAAAATATGATGATACTAAAGAAAAATGAGGCAAAAGATAGGGTTTTTAAAACAATATTTTACAGTAAATAATACATCCTGGCCATTGCCACTTGCCTTGGACAATCACTGTTTGCCAACTCCCCATTTTCATGGCCGCTGCCCATACCCCCATCGCTACTTTGTCCAAGTACATTTTTACGTTGGACTGAAGTCCGAGGTTTAGAATTAATCGAAATTGATTGTTTTTGTCCGAGAAAAGTAAACTACAAGCTAGTGTTATAGACATTGTTTTTTTTTTCAAGTTTAAACTGTATCCCGATGTAACAAAACAGGTGAGACAAATTATAGATCCCAGCATAAATATTCAACTCGCCCCGTCGTAACTTGGCGCAATATGCACATGAAAACCAGACTTTTTAAGGGGCGATAATACAAGAAATCAGCGCCTCAACTTGACACTGAAATTTCTTGGCTCAGTTTGCATGAGGAAATTCCTGAAGCCAGCACTCTACCTTACAGTGCATTTCACGATTCATGCATTATTTCTCATAACAAAATCAGGATTTTAATGAAACTTGGTGGCTTTCTACCAGTGAATGCCCATGCTGTGATAGTACTAAATATTTTGAATTTAAATTACATAAACAGATTTAAGTCATATTCTTCTATTATTAGATTATCAAATGACTTGCACTTCAAGTAATTCTTGGACTATACTGTGCAATATTTCCTAGAAATTGTTAGGTTTTAACAATTTATCTCTATTATCGACCGTTTTTACCGCAAAATGGAAATACCAGTGAACGCCCATTTTGTAGACTTAAAATTATTTTTAAATTGTAGACCTTATTTTGATATTTCATCTGGCTTCCATGAAGAGGCTTTGCAGTAAGTAAAATAAGATTTTCGAAGAGCTTCGATTCATAGCACCTTGGATTTAAGATTCATCATATTTTCACGGCATCGTGAACTTAATGACATGCTTAAATACACGGCACCAATATAGAAAGAATTAAGAATTTAAGTATGAATTTGTACTCACATTTGGTAAATGAGCACATCATTATTATCCTTCATTTTAATTCGACTTTTGTTTTGAGAGGAAGTACAGATTAGAAGTAGACTGGTACCCAAGCACTATTCTTTGTGTATTTGTGTATTTATTTTTATACTCCGCGCAATATCTCCATATACTACAGGACTCAGAGCGCTATTTAACCATTCCGAATTTCCGACTACACGAGTACTGCCTTGCGAGGCATCGTCGGCAGTCGTGGGCGTTCATTGATCGTTGACGATAATCACAAGGAATGGCAGTTACAAAAGAAAACATGCTTATGTGCATGGACTGATGTAGATATGAAGTACAACTACTTTGGCTGATGATATTCTTATAAAGTGACATATTACACATGTTTATTTTTATTATCGCTCAGATCTGTATAAAGTAAACAAATGGTATTATCGTCAAACCTGGTTTTACCAACACACATCATGAATGTAATGCATAAAACTCCAAAACTTACACCAAATAAACACCAAAAAGGAAGATATCTTTCAAGTACTGGTACATTAATTGAAGAAATATCCAAAACATGACTACCACATTAATCTTCATGTGATTTGATCTGTCATTATTTCCATTCTGAGAGAAAGGATGGGTGTAGACTAAAACACATTATCCTCCAAAATCCAAACAGAGAATAAATATATGAGTAATCTCAATGGGAATAAAAATGTAATATATGAAGAACTCGGTGTTCCCATATTATTATGCTACATTATTGGTACTTAATTCATACATAAGAAAATGAAAAATATATATTTCAAATATGCATCATAATAAATTGTGTACTGCAACACTTATTCACTGCTAATTTATTGCAATCATTTGCATACTGAAATATCTGCAATTTATTAAATGAATAAGTAATGAAGGTTGCAATTATTTGATGAATGCATCATGTAATTGTTTTATCAGATAACCTTAAAATAAATTATCATTGCACTGATAATTATTCAAATATTTGTTTAATATAACTCACTTGAAACATAGCCTACAAAAAAGCTTATGGTTGGAATAGTTGTGGAAAAGACATCTGTTTCATAAATGTGTCTAACTTTTCTAAAATATATTAGAAAAATTAAGTTACAGTGGAATGTTTGTTGCAATTGTAAACACCAACAACCCAAAGACAGCAACAGAAGGGTTACAGAACAATAAAGGAAAAGATATATATATGTTACAGTGAATATGTGTAATCAGGGAATACGCGTATTCCCTGAAAATTTTAGGGAATACATGTATTCCCTGGTTTTGATGACCAGGGAATACGCGTATTCCCTAACTAGAAATTGTTGAGAATGCAGCTTTGTATTCTTATAATATATAAAAAATAACTTTTGCTATGGATTCTTGTGTGTTTATGTACTATAACCATTAAAATCTCCCAACATGATTTTACATAACTTTTACTGTACCATAACAAAAAAAAAACAAAAAAGCACAAAAATATCACTTTGCCAAAAGGCAGTATTCATGTCTGTTAACATTGAGCTCTGCAACTGATTTAAAAATAGCTAAAGAAAGATTTTCAAGAACAGTGTATTATTTTGTAAATATTAAATGATGTTTGGGTTAGAAAATGACACATCGCAATCTGTTTGGTTTCCTAGTCCTTTGATTAAACTGTATAAATGTCCAGTATACAGGTCAGTAATAGCCAACAATGATGATTGTGTTGAGAGTCAGGGGAAGCAATGTAGTTTGGTACTGAATTTAAAATTTAAATATATTTTGACAAAATATAATACAAGAAGCTGACTATTCACAATATTACATATTTATTTATTAAACAATATGAATGCTTATAATTTATTAGACACCAACTTGTCATAGCAGTTTTCTCTCAAGGCTTAAAGTATTAATTAAACAATCTCAGTTAATCCAATTGGCTTCCCAGTCCTGTGATTTGTCTTTATTATATCCCCAGACGAAAGTCGGGGATATATTGGATTCAGGTCCGTCGCGCCGCCGCCGCCGCCGCCGTAGAAATTTCCTTGTGGACGCGATAACTCAAAAACAAATTAATATTTTTTTTTCAAACTTGGTACACATGTTAAGGGTGCCCAAGGGAAGATCCCTATTTTAAGGTGACCTTAAACTCCCAGTAAAAAAGAACTTATGGCCACCTTAAGGTCAGAAATTGCACTTTTGGCCACTTAGAGCCCTGTAGGTCACAAACTATGATGCTCAGCTGGCTGAAATTTTACCTGACAACACATTAATATGTTCTTAGTACATGTGCCAAAAATCATGACTTTAAGTTGAGGAGAAAATTGTGTTTGAGGCCCATAAATACCCCCACTTAGGGATTTTTTGCTATACTTTTCACATATTTTGCCCTATAATTTGGAAGTGATAATTCTGATGAGTCTCAAACTGCGCTAGGTATAACTTTGATATGTAATCCTTGTCTGTAGAAAATTTTAGGGCTGTAGGTTTACCCAAAGGGGTCGACTTAAGGTCTCAAAAGTGCCCACAGAGACCCAATTTATGCACTTTTTGCCACTTTCAAGCACTGTAGCTTTCAAACTATGTCTCTCATCTAAGTTAAATATCATCTGGGAATATATCTATGTGTTTTCTTATATGTGCCCCAACATTTAGGCCTTTAATAGACAGTTAACCTGTGTATCAGGACCATAAACACCCACCCGAGTGACCCTTATAAGACATTTTTCACATCTTTTTCCCTGTAACTTGGAAATGGTAAGTCTGAGAAGTTTCAAACTGTATTAGATATATATTCTGTGTGTAATCTTAGTATGTAACAGATTTTAAGTCTGAAGCTTTAATTTTGAAGGTCAAATTGAGGTCTCTAAAAGGCTCCCAAAGACCCAATATTTGGACTTTTTGCTACTTTTAAGCCCTGTGACTGTCAAACTATGTGACTGATAGAGCTCAAATCTTATCTGAGAAGATATTAGTATGTTATTTTTATATGTGCCAAAAATTAAGGCTTTAAGAAGACATTTAACCTGTGTATGAGGACCATAAATCCCCACCCGAGTGACCATTTTTAGACATTTTTCACATATTTTTCCCTGTAACTTGGAAATGGTAAGTCTAAGAAGTTTCAAACTGTATTAGATGCATATTCTATGTGTAATCTTAGTATGTGACAAATTTTAAGTCTGAAGCTTTAATTTGAAGGCCACATTTAGGTCTCTAGAAGGCCCCATAAAGACCCAGTATTTGGACTTTTTGCCAATTTTAAGGCCTGTGACTGTTAAACTATGTGACTGATAGAGCTGAAATCTCATCTGGGAATACATTATTATGTTCTTTTTACATGTGCCAAAAATCAAGGCTTCAAGTAGACATTTAACCTGTGTATGAGGACCTTAAACACCCACCTGAGTGACCCTTTTAAGACATTTTTCACATATTTTGCTCTGTAACTTGGAAATGGTAAGTCTGAGAAGTTTCAAACTTTATTAGATACATATTCTATGTGTAATCTTAGTATGTAACAAATTTTAAGTCTGAAGCTTTAATTTGAAAGCCACATCGAGATCTCTAAAAGGCCCACAATGACCCAATATTTGGACTTTTTACCACCTTTAAGCCCTGTAACTGTTAAACTATGTGATTGATGGAGCTGAAATCCCATCTGGGAATGCATTATTATGTCCTTTTTACATATGCCGAAAATCAAGGTTTTTAGTAGACATTTAACCTGTGTATGAGGGCCATAGACACTCGCCCAAGTGCCTTTTTGGACATTTTTTCCGTATTTTGCCCTGTTATTTGGAAATGCTTAGTGTGACAAGTCTTAAACTGTATTATATATAATTTTCGTTTGTTATGTATGTCCCCCAAAAAGTTTCAGATCTGTAGTTTAATTGCTAAGGTCTCTTTAACAATTGTAAAATGCCCACAGAAACCCAATTTATGGATATTATGCCACTTTAAAGCCCAGTAACTGTCAAACTATGTGGGTTATAGAGCTGAAATCTTTGAATTTTTAAAAGGAAATGCCTGTCTATTTAAATTTTGAATATTAATAATGTTATGGCTATCTTAGTCTTTTAAGAACTTATTTTTGTGTGTTATACCTCTGCTTGCTGAGTTTTTCACTTTTTAAAATGAAACTGGTTAAACATATTCAAGTAGACAAAATGGACACTTTAAGTGAGCTTTAAGTCCCAATATTAATGAAATTGTATCCTTATGTAGTAAAACTAGGGGATTTTTAACCCTCAACTAGCCCAGTTTTATTCAACTTGCCTCAGTTAATTTTGGCACAGCTCCTACAGTTATGAACTCATTTCAGTTGATAATCACATACTTAAAATTCTCAATTCTTTTTGTATTTGAGTACCCCTTTTATATAGATTGTTTGTTTACCATTTATGCTCAACCCACATCCCCCACCCGGATTCCCCCCACCCACCTCTGGGACCTCCAGCTATATTGAGTGACACTAAATAAACAAAGGTATTTAATGATATCAGATGAGAAACAAAGAACTCAATGGGGTTGCAGATCTTGTGTAATAGTGAGAGAGGTGTGGAGAAGGGGAGAGGGGTGGGGGTGGGAGGTGGTGGGCTTCATTACATATAACACAAAGGGGAGTCAGAACTGAGATTGTGTCACATATTTAGGTTGCATATATATGGACCACATATATAGGTATAGAGGAAATGAATAACTGAAAACAATTTGCAAATTCTAAAAATAATATAATAAAATAATAATATAAATAATTTTTTTTTAAATAATATTTTATTTGTGAACAAATATAGAAACAGATATGCGCTTTTGGGATTATGAATTTTAGAATGGACATTGAATCATCAATCATTTAAATACTTTGAAGGAAGATTGAAAAATATGATGAGTTGAGTTAAAAATAATATTTTATTTGTCAACAAATATAGAAACAGATATGCTCTTTTGGGATTATTATTTTAGAATGGACATTCAATCATTTAAATACTTTGAAAATAGGTTTAGAGTTATCATTGCAGGAAGATTGAAAATATAATTTGAGTTATGTATTCGGCGTCTGGGGATACACCATCTTCCTTGGGGAGATATAAACAGAGTAGATTGATGTGCTGAAGTTCATATAATAATGGGTAATTATGTTTTAAAAAATTCCCGATCAAAACCTGTGGCGTGAGTGATGACCTGTCTGGGGATATGTTGGCGCCGAGTTGGCCCAATCTAGTTTTGCTCTTTGATCTTTAATACTTACAATTACAGAGAAGTCATCCATTCTACAGTGGTCAAACAGGTGGGTAAGGTTAAAGAAATAATCCCTTTGTTATTATAAATTCAAGGGAAGCCATTCAGTTTGCAACTAAATATGTGTTTTGTGTCAAAAATATTTGTCAGGGATCCATAACTAAAAATTCTATTAATTCAAAGCAACCGTCTATTTTAAATATTCTATATTAGACAACTGTGTCAAACTAAAAGTTAAAGTTAAGACTTTTTGAGCAGGATATATAAACATGAAATTTAAATCACAACATTCATATAATCTCTACCCAAAGGTTAATTATTGAAAAAAGCAACTTGCATATAATCCCTACACAAAAGTTCAATATTTAAAAGCACTAAAAACAGATGACCCATTACACATATTCACTGATTTCAGTTCAGTGAATATGTGAAGCTATTACTTGACAAAACCAGTGAATACGCGTATTCCCTAAAATTTTCAGGGAATACGCGTATTCCCTGACCACTTTAGAGAATACGCGTATTCACTGAAAATTTCAGGGAATACGCGTATTCCCTGATTACACATATTCACTGTAACATATATATATTTATATATGTTATATACATAACCAGTATTGCAGTATGTGTTTTTTATTGCATGACACTTAAAAGTTTACATCAGCTGTATTTTTTTTTTATTTTTACAAACATTACACTTGTATGTTTCACCAAGGTCCTTCAGACACACATTTTCACAAAGACAATTGAACCACTTCTTACAATGGTCACAAAAAAACCAGTCGATGTGTTTTTGTTTTGGTGTTTTTCTTTTGCCTTTAACCTTTGCACCCTTTCCCCCTTTCCCTGAATAAAGATTTGGCGGAACTTCAGACAAACAAATAAAACACAAGGACTCATCAATTATGTCTGTTGAATGTTCTTCACTGAAAACATGTGATTGTGAGTCCTCAGGTGTCAAAGATGTACACATGGTGTGCCCCTGATTAAGAAGAACACACATGAATTGTCACAAGTGTGGTTTTCAGTTGAATTTTTCATGGCAATCATAAACATAAAAATTGCAAAGTAATAGCATGGGACTATAAAATTACATACAATAATAATTATAAACCTTGATTGTTGCTTTCTTGGCCTCTGCTCTCTTCTGCTTCTCCAGGCGTATGGTTTCTGTTTTAGCCAATTTCTCTTCCTTTTCCTTAAGCAAAAATAAACCATGGGAAATGTGATGTGTGATGTTTATGTGTAATGATAATTACTTATTGATAGGAATTTCAAAGTAATTTTAACAAACATTTTTTACTGCACCTGCATTTGAGAGCGCACTTCATCTCCGTTAATCACATGGCCATGAGTGACTATACATGTGCTTCTGGGTTTGGTTGTTGTGTTTATACCACTTGTAGAAGGTAACTTTTCTCCAAGTGGGAAATTAAGTTCCAACTCGGGGGGTAATTTTCTCACAGAGTGTACCAGATGTGGATATCTGAAGCGTTTCTGACAAGGATCATCACTGGGTGTAATTGGTTGAACATTTTCATTTCTCCTCACAAGTACAGTCTCTTTAGGAATGCTGGTATTTGCAACTCTGCAAAATTTCATACATCACTAAATTTTTTGTAGGTATATATGTACATTCTGTAAATACTACACTTCCTAGATAAGATTTTAAGTTTGTGCAATGAATTAGTGTTACATTTGTAATTTAACATATGAAAATGTATATTGTGAAAAATAGGAATAAAATGATTACAGCTAAGTGCTGTGACTCACTTTCTCTTTTTCAATTTGCTCGAGTCAAGAGCGGTGGCGTCAAATGGACATAATCCTGTGCATTTAAATGCACTCTGTATGACTTTTGGAGAAGCTGCTTGCTGGAGTGCATTGGACCAAGTAGTGGGAAAGTAAGATTTGGTAATTCTGCTCTTTGTTGACCTGGCTCCAGCTGCCAACACAATAGAGTTATACTTCTTTTTAACTTCCCCAAACACCCCAACATCTAATGGCTGAAGTAGGTGGGTGGTGTGGGCTGGGAATCCAATTAGTGTGACCTGAAATTAAGATTGATAATTGTGTTTACTCATATCAGAGAAAGGATATCATTAATATGAAAGTTTAATGGTAATTATGATTTATTGTAATTTATTATGTCCACCCCACTGGGGGGTGGATATATTATTTTTGCTTTTTCCGGCGTCCGCCGTCCCACTTGGTTTCCAGACATTTTAGGCAACAGTTCTTATCCTATCTTTACCAAATTCGGCATGCAGGTTTATTGGGTTAATAGCTTGTATGGGATTGCTTTTGGTGATGATAGCTCTATAGCTAACTGAGTAATAGCTACTTTGCTACTTTTGAGTATCTCTTTGGTTTCCAGACATTTTAAGGAATGCTATTAAGCCTAGCTTTCTGAAATTTGGTATGAAGGTTCATTGGGTTAATAGGTTGTATGGGATTGCTTTTGGGGGGAATTGCTTCATGATGAGTGAGTAATTAATTAAATAAATTAGTAATTGGCTATTTTGAATACTGAAAAAGGCAAATGTGATCATATCTCCTAAACCGTGCGAGATAGAGCGATTTCGTCAAAATTTTCGACCCACAGGGTATCTAAGGAATGTACTCTTTGCAATTTTCAAAAAATTTTCCCCTCCCCAAAAATGGCGGCCATTTTGAATTTTTGCCAAAAATGGCAAAACAGGAATTTGCTTCTATCTCCTTAACCGTGCGAGATAGAGCGATTTCGTCAAAATTTCGACCCACAGGGTATCTGAGAATTCTACTCTTGGCAATTTTTTAAAAATTTTCCCCTCCCCAAAAATGGCGGCCATTTTGAATTTTCTAATTTTTGGCAAAACACGAATTTGCTTCTATCTCCTTAACCGTGCGAGATAGAGCGATTTCGTCGAAATTTTCAACCCACAGGGTATCACAGGAATGTACTCTTTGCAATTTTCAAAAAAATTTTCCCTCCCCAAAAATGGCGGCCATTTTGAATTTTAGAATTTTTGCCAAAAATGGCAAAACACAAATTTGCTTCTATCTCCTTAACCGTGCGAGATAGAGCGATTTCGTCAAAATTTTCAATCCACAGGGAATCTAATGCCCCTGTTCCACCAAAAGATTAAGCCCCGATCCTGTCGGCGACCCTTAATCGTGGACAGTCGGTGGGAAAATAACAAAAATGGGCGGGAATACTGGGTCGGTACTCAAGTCTGGGATTAAGAACAGATCGTCCCCAGGACGCCTCAGGACGCCTCAGGCGGCCGCAGACAGTCCCCGACTGGTCTGGGACTAAGAACCGACTAAGCCAGTTTTCAGGTCGGTTTCAACCACGATCCTGTCGTACAAGAGCCGACTAACCCACGATTAACTACCGGCGTCCTCAGGCGTCCTCAGGCCTCCTCAGTCTTCCCCAGACCAGGATCCCCGATTCTTGTTTTCCAAAGTTGCTGGATTTTCTGGGTATATATATATAAAATTCGTGATCTAATCATCATTGCTTTTCTAGGAACACAGCAGGATGCCACCTTTTAATGGAAGACAGATTCAACAACAACTTAGGGCTTTTTTGGTTTTTATTCAGTTACAAATAATCATGTATTTCCATTTTTTACGTCGACCACAGCAACCACCACCAGCACCACCAGCACCCATACAGAGACCTAGAAGAAGGCACAACATGTGGGTCAGGCCATGGCTGCTACAGAGAGAGGAGAGGGGGGCCTACCACAACATTATGGCTGATCTTTATGCCACAGATATTCCAGGATTCACCAACTACATGAGGATGACCCCAGAATTTTTTGAAATGATTAAGACCAGACTGGAACCACACCTAGCCAGGCAGGCCACCAACTACAGAGCACCAATCAGTGTTGGTGAGAAGTTAGCCCTCACCATCAGATATCTGGCCACAGGAGAGTCCTACACATCATTGTCCTGTCAGTTCAGGGTTGGAAGATCCACCATCTCCAAGTTTATACCAGAGGTCTGCAGGGCCATCCAGGATGAGTTCACCAGGGAGCACCTGAAGTGTCCTACAACCCCAGATGAGTGGAAAGAACTGGAGAGGGAATTCAGGATCAGATGGAATGTTCCACATGCCCTGGGAGCTCTGGATGGGAAGCATGTGGCCCTGAAGAAGCCCAAGAACACTGGAGCCCTCTACCACAACTACAAGGGATTCTTTTCCATTGTGATGTTGGCCCTGGTAGATGGACAGTACAAGTTTAGATGGGTGGATGTGGGTACTGAAGGATCCTGCTCGGATGGCCAGATATTTAATGCCTCTCAGCTGAAGAGGAGGATTGAGGATGGCAGGATAGGCTTCCCTGACCCAGCTCCTATAACACAGGGTGGGAGAGATGTCCCCTACTTCATCCTGGCAGATGATGCTTTTGCCCTGAAGAGCTGGCTCATGAAACCCTATGGCAGAAGGATGTTAACCAGAGAGGAAAGGATTGCCAATTACAGAATTTCAAGGGGCAGAAGAGTGGTGGAGAACGCTTTTGGCATCCTTGTGTCAAGATTCAGGGTGATGAGGACAACCATTGAACTACCCCCAGCAACAGTCAGGGAAGTGGTCTTGACCTGTGTTGTTCTACACAACATACTGAGAAGCCAGTATCAAGGTCAACCTGGTGGTCAGCAGCCTGGGGAGGACGATGATGATGATGTACCTGATGATTGTGGATTGATTGGGGGTGCTGCTGGTGGTGGCCAAGACAGAAACCCTGCTAGAGAAGCCAAAAGACAGAGGGATTACCTGAAGGACTACTTCAACAATGAGGGAGCAGTGGCCTGGCAAGATGGCAGAATATAAGTCCTGCTGCAGTAACCAGTCCTTTTCAGGACTAACTACAACAGTCCTTTTCAGGACTACCAATTATTCCAAAAACAATTAATCAGCTATGTTTGCTACAGACGGACAAACCCCATGCCAAACTTAACTTGTTGAGACGGACAAACAGACAAACCCCATGCCAAACATAACTTGTTCAGACGGACAAACAGACAAACCCCATGCCAAACATAACTTGTTCAGACGGACAAACAGACAAACCCCATGCCAAACATAACTTGTTCAGACGGACAAACAGACAAACCCCATGCCAAACATAACTTGTTCAGACGGACAAACAGACAGACACAACTTTCTCACCCAACAATCATACAAACCCACTGTTAAACAAAAGCCAAACACAAAGTCACACATTATATCCGAAATTAAATTATTTTTTTATATATTTTCAAATCCACATCATAATTTCACCAATTCTTTTTGTTCATGGCTTTGAAATTTATTTGTAGCAGAAAGGTTTTCATGGAAATCTTCAATTTTAAATCTTCACTTCTAATCACAAAAATTTGGAAATTATACCCATGGAACTAGTTTTGCTTTCAATAATGGGGGATTGTGTTTGCAAAATAGTTTGTCAGTTTGTTGGCATGGGTTCTATTTACTTTTGGGTTTGTGTGTTTGTTGCTTGGTGGTTACTGGGGTTGGGTTTATTTTTGGTAGTTGGGTGTTAGGTTTGGTACTGGGTTTGTTATTTGGGGGTTATGTGTGGTGTTGGGTTTGTCTGTTTGTGGGTTGGTAAGTATGTGATAATGCCTTTTAAATCTAGGGAAGGTGTAAGTGTTGGACTTTTCTATTAAAGATTTTAAACTATCCCATGGATTTTAATCTAAAAATGGGCTGATTAATGGCCATATTGGGAGTTACTTTTTATTTTTTTTTATGTGGCCTTTTTTGTTATGTGTGGTACCATGGGTTATTTGTTTCATGTTTGGGGTGGTGTAGGTGTTGGACTTGAACTTTTTTTTTCTTGTGATAAGTATTTGTACTGAACTTTTTTGTTTTGGGAGGGGAATTGGAAGAACACGTAGCTGAATAATTGTTTTTGGAAGATTTGGTGGCCCTGAAAAGGGCCTGGCAGGTCAAAGACCCGCCCTGACTGGATGGCTACTGAGGAGGCTGCTGCTGCTGTTGAGGCGGTGCTGAAGTGGTGATAGTAAAGAGCTGCTGCTGCGGTTGTTGCTGCTGCTGCTGCTGAGGCTGCTCGACGATCTGTGTTGATGTCAGATCTGGTAGCTGGCTTAAGATTCCACTCAGATTGTGTCTGCTCCCTTCGTCCTGTAGAGTTAGGACAGATGTCAGGTTGCTGAAGCCAATGGGGCTTGGTGTATAGTACACAAAACTGCTGCTAGCTGCTGCTTGAGTGGAACTAGACGCCTGTGGAGTGGTTGTTGGCAGTAGGCCGACCCTCTGGGACTCCGTGGTAACAGTGGCTGATCTTCTGGGCAATGGCTGACGTCTGCGGTTACTCTTAATAGTTTCGATGTCTCTAAAAATCTTGCCCTTTAATTCTTCAAATTCTTCTTGAGTCATCTTCTCGGCCTCTGATGCCACGTAGTCAAAGAAGGGCTGCCTGTCTGACTTCTGATGCAGAAAACCAGAGATAAGTGTCCTCATCTGCTCAAAGTGTTCGAGAATCTTGGAGTCTGTAGTTGAAACGGGCGTTGATGTAATGATGGACTGACTCCTCTCCCTCAGGACACTGGACTCGAGGTGTTCTGTATCAGTAGTTGAGCCACGTGATTCGTCCTGCCTGCTGGTATTTGGACTGGCCTCAAAACCTGAACTTCTATTGGCCCCCTTTCTTCTGATGTGGGTTTTAAGAAAACCCATCTGTTGGTACACCCAGGACTGTCTCTTGGTCATCTCCCTCGGGGCTTGGCCAGATTGGAGCTTAGACAGCTTCCCATAACGGGTTCGCTGGGACTCGAACCATCTTCTCACATCAAAGGGCTGGAGCTTGAGTTCTGCAGATATTTCTGCCCAGAGAGCCTCTCTTCTGGTCCTGTCGTGGAAACGTGAATGTTCCTTGTCATACAGTTCAGGGTGCAGCTTTACAAATTCCACAATGGAAACTTCCTCACTGTCTGTAAAAGTGGCACACACCCTGGCTCTCTTGGCTGAAGAATGGCACTCCGGATCTTCCTCACACCTCTCTTCTTCTTCTGCCACAGCTTCCCCAATAGCTGGATCTTCCTGAATCTCCTCCTCCTCTCTCCTCTCACTTCCTTCTTCTGTAATAACTTCACTCCTCTCCTCTACTTGACTTTCCTTCTCCCTCTCATCCATCTTTTTCCTTCCTCTCTTCCCTCCTTTCTCTTTCCTCATAATCCAGTCGACAAAATAATAAAAAAATAGTAAAATGTGTCTCCTAACTGTGAAATTTGCCCTAAGCTCAAGTATATAAAATATAAAATAAAAACTGAAAACCCCTACAAATCAGTGACACACGTCTCTCAGTAGCCAAACAGTCAGTAACAACGAGAATGTGTGCGCGGTCGCTTATATAGTCCCAGACCTGCTCATTGCCTCGTTTTAATTTCCAACGCGCGGAAAACAGTCGGTTCTTAATCGGTTATTAGTCCCAGGCCGCCTGGGGCGTCCTCAGGCCGCCGCAGACTGAAAATGCGTGGTCCCAGGCGTCCTGGGGAGGCCGGTTTGGATCGGTTAGGGTCGGTTACCCTTAGTCGGTTCTTAGTCCCAGACCTTGATTTTTGGGTCCCAGGACACCGCAGACGGTCTGAGGCTTCCGGGGACTAATGCAACCGACCCACTTTCAGATGCATGAAATTCATACGCATCATATTTGAGTCTGGGATTAACAACCGGCCTCCTGGGACTAAGCTAGGGAGGTCTGGGACTAAGGGTCGCAGGCGGCCTGGGACAACAACCGACTCTGTAAATTTGGGCCTGAGGAGCCCTGAGGACGCCTGGGACTGGACATTTTGTTGACGGCGGGAAATATGAATCGGTTGTAGTCGTGTGAAATATCAAACATGTTTGATTTCTCACACGGCCCCAACCGACCACAACCGACCCTTACAGGATGCCTGGGACTAAGCAAATATTTCAAACCGACCCCCCAAAACCCTTAATCGGGAGCCTTAGTCGTGTGGTGGAACACCCACATAAGGAATATACTCTTCGCAATTTTCAAAAAATTTTCCCCTCCCCCAAAAATGGCGGCCATTTTGAATTTTCGAATTTTTGCCCAAAATGGAAAAACACAAATTGGCCTTAACCGAGCAAAATAGAGTTATTTCGTTGAAATTTTCGACCCATAGGGTATCTAAGAAATGTACTCTTGGCATTTTTCAAAAAATTTTCCTTTTCCCAAAGATGGCGGCCATTTTGAATTTTCAATTTTTGCCAAAAATACAAAAACAGGAATTTGCTTCTATCTTCTTAACCATGCAAGTTAGAGTGATTTCGTCAAAATTTTCGACCCAACCAATGCAAAAAGGCATGAAGCTGAAATCATTTACATGTACACTAATAAATATTTAAGGATCATTGATATATTTTACAAATGAAACAGGGTCTTGTAAGACTACTGTACAATTTTGGCAAAAGGTTCATGGGGTGGACATTACACATGATAATGTGTGTTCTTCTATGCTATCCTGTTTCTATTCGCACCTACTATCAACAAGGTGTCCTTTTTCTAGTTTTTGCAAAAGGTTCATGGGGTGAACATTACACATGATAATGTGTGTTCTATGCTATCCTGTTTCTATTCATATGTCGCAGCTACTATCAAGTCAACAGGGCGTCCTATTTCTAGTTTATTAAGTAGCCGGCTTTAAATAAAAGACAAAATTTTGTAGTTTTTGCATTTAGAGTATTCTCTTTAAATATGTTGTTCACCTACTTATGGGTCAGCTATAACATAGTGAAATTCTAGACCTGTAGCTCATGCCATAGATGAGCAATAGCTGCTTTTGAGGTTCTCACTGATGAGTAAATGAGTTGTACTTGAAAACTATTACATTTACAGTATTTTGTTTAAATATGTTAGTTTTGGGTCACCTATAAGATCGTAAAATTGCAGACCTGTAGCTCATTGCATAGCTGAGTATTATGTTATTTGCCTATTTTGGGGTGAGCTATAGCATGATAAAATTACACTCCTTTAACTGATTGCATAGGTGAGTTGAAGCTACTTTGATATTCTCACTATTGAGTAAATCAATTGTAGCTCAAAAACTGTTGCATTTACAGTATTTTGTTTCAGTATGTTTTCTACCTACATTTAACACCTCTAACACAGTTAACTTTGTACCTTACTTCTGAATACCATTTGCAGGGTACAACTTTTGTGTCCTTTTCTTCTTTCACATCTACTCTGAAACTCAAAACGTATAGTCAGCTGACACAGACCCCATTCACAAGCACTGATTGTTTATTTATTTATTTTCTTTTGAAAACAACATACAGTGAAAACACTTTTATATTCAAAAGTTATTTGGAAAATAGTTTAGGGTTTCAAGTTTCCTTATTTTCTACCAAATATGATATATTTTTTGTCTGATTTTTTCAGAATGTCATCAAACCTGAAGAATGAAAGTGATGAAGTTAATCAACTGTACGACAGCACATGTTGTGTGTTTCTATCAGCAGCAAATTAAATTAGAAGGCCATGTTCAGCTCAGATACAGATTTTGAGAATTGTTCTGCTGGAAATAGAACGCAAGGATATTGTTTATATAATCATCTTCACAATTTCGCAAGCACAAGTTTAAACTTTGAATCATTTGGGGGACAAAATTGAAAAGAAATGATATAAGAGAGACTTCTGAAAAAGGTAAAATCATCCAAAAGTTCCAGTGTTTCAGGGTTGCAGAAATGTCCTTCAAATGGAAATGTGTAAACTCTTCCTATCTTGTTCCCAAAACTGAGACAGACGACAATGTAGAGACTGATGTTTGTTTGGGAGGAAAGCCTGTGACTAATTTTGAAAGAGAGACACCATTTACCCAAGAGCAACAGTGCTCTGGAGGTACAGAAGTGACAAAATGTGACACAAAGAATGGCATCTTGGAGGGAGAACTTTCTGGATACACATTCAGTAATGAAAGTTTAAATACTGTACCTTTAACACGGTTCTTACCTCTTGATGTAGAACAAACAGAACAATGTATCAAACAAGAACCTTTGGAAGACACTCGGGATAATGACATTACCAGTGATTGTGTTGGTTTGAAGTACAAAGAGATAAATAGCAAAGATATTAGTGATCACATTGTAGAGGAGCATAGCAGCAACAAACAGAGATCATGTGACAGTGAACAGAATTATTGCCCAAGGGTAGATAAATGTATTAAAGGTGGCAAATATCTTGACTCTTCATCCGATTTGAGAAAACACTTTGTGGAGTCTCACACTGATATGAAACAAAAGAAGTCATACAGCTGCACAGAATGTGACAAATCTTTTGGCAGATTATATAACTTACAAGCACACATGTTGATTCATGCTGGGGTAAAACCACATAGCTGCACAGAATGTGACAAATCTTTTGGTAAATTGTATAACTTAAAAAGACACATGTTGATTCATGCTGGGGACAAACCACATAGCTGTGCAGAATGTGACAAATCTTTTGGCAGTTTGCATGTCTTAAAGAAACACCTGTTGATTCATACTGGGGAAAAGCCATATAGCTGCACAGAATGTGACAGCTGTTTTGGCAGTTTGCATGTCTTAAAAAGACACCTGTTGATTCATACTGGGGAAAAACCTCATACCTGCACAGAATGCGACAAATCTTTTGGGCAATCGTATAACTTAGAAAGACATATGAGGATTCATACAGGGTGGAAACCTCATAGCTGCATTCAGTGTAACAAATCCTTTTGGAGTTTGTCCAAGCTAAAGACACACATGCATTTAAATCATACTAGAGAAAAGCCGCATAAATGTACAGAATGTGACAAATCTTATATGCGTTTGTATGACTTAGAAACACATATGATGATTCATACAGGGGGAAAACTTTATAGCTGTACTCAGTGTGACAAATCCTTTTGGAGTTTGTCTAAACTAAAAAGACATATGTATTTAGATCACACTAGAGAAAAGCCGCATAAATGTACAGAATGTGACAAATCTTTTGTGCGTTTGTATCACTTGCAAAGACACACACTGGTTCATACAGGGGGGAGACCACATAGCTGCACAGAATGTGACAAATCTTTTTGGAGTTTGTCCAAACTTAAAACACACATGCTTTTAAATCACACTGGTGAAAAGCCACATAGATGTACAGAATGTGACAAATCTTTTATGTATCTGTCTCATTTGTGTACACATATGAAGATTCACACTGGGGAAAAACCACACAACTGCACAGAATGTGACAAATCTTTTACGGATCTGGCTCACTTGCGTACACATGTGAAGATTCACACTTGCGAAAAACCACACAGCTGCACAGAATGTGAGAAATCTTTTATATATCCATTTCGCTTTCGTAAACATATGAAGATTCACACTGGGGAAAACCACACAGCTGCACAGGATGAAGGAAATCATTTAAACATTTGTCTTACCTAAAGCAGCACATGTTGATTCACACTGGGGAAAAACCACACAAATTCACAGAATGTGACAAATTTTTTAGGACTGTGGGAAAACTAAGGTCACACATGTTAACTCACAAAGATGTAAAAACTTGAAGCTGCACAGTCTGTGGCCTGTGTTTTAAGTGCTTACAAAGAAACATGTGAGTTCACACCCATCTAAAATATAGCTGTACTGAGTTGGACCAATCTTTTCCATTTGGGGGTGGTCTAAGGAAGCACACGTTGAGTCACCCTAAAGTGAAAGAACACTACTGTACACAATGTGACAGAATATTTAGACATTTGTGAAACCTTAAGCAGCACATGTTGGTTCAAGCTAGAGAGAAACCATTCAGCTGCATAAAATGTGGTAAAACTTTTACATATTCTTCTACCTTAAAGACACACATGAGGAGTGACCATGATAAAATACTGTACAGCTGCAAAAAATGTGACACGTCCTTTAAGGTTTTGTACAATCTTAAGCAGCACAAGTTGATTCACACTGGAGAAAAGCCCAGCTGCACAGTATGTGGTAAAACTTTTGGATGTTCTTCTAGCTTAAAGACGCATATGAGGATTTACCATGATGAAACACCACACTGCAAAGAATGAACTTTTACCAGATTTTCCACATTAAATAGGCATATTTAGATTCACATAGTTGTTGCTGCTTGAATTATGACAGATAATGTGAGACTTTGTAATGATTCACACTGGTGATATTTCACACAGCTGCAAAAATATTTTATGACACTTTACAAGCCAATATTGTTGAAAAACTGAGTGGCTGTACAAAATAACTGTTTTTGGTACCCAAATGGTAACATGGAGCCACGGGGGCAGAGTGGTAACACTCCCCTCCCACCTCTGAGGCCGGGGTTCAGTTGCCGGCACGACTGCAAGTGGGACAGGTGGTAGTTGCTTGCCATTAGTAGTCAGTTTACAGTACAAAACCTTGACCCATTGTATGTACTGGTTTCCTCTACCCTTCCAACTACCTGTTGTGATATGACCTGTACAGTGTTGAAAGCGACGTAAAACCCAAAATAAATAAATAACAAATGGCAACATAAAAATGGAATATTATGTATGTCCAAAACTTTCCCTTCTGAATCGGTTGAAACATCATTTCAGAATCTTAAACAAAAATTGTATTTCCAAATACTCATATCAATGTTATAAAATGTCGGTTCAATGTAAAGATGTTTGTCCAATAACGACTTTCACATTTCATTTTGATGAAAAGACTACAAGGCAAAACATCTAAGTAAAATAGTTAAGCGTCCCATAAGGGACGCTTGTTTGTGTATAGGAGGAAATCAGGCTCCGCCAGCTCCGTGAGCTCTGCATTTTGTTTTTCTTATAACTCTTTGACTGTTGAGCGGAATCTTTTCAAATTTGGCAGGTGGATGCAGTAGCCTTGTGGAAGTTTTTGGAATATGCTGCAGTGGCATTTTGATCAATCAGAGAGGTCACATGACCAAAAATGCAATTTTTCGAATGGTAAGCTTGTCCGGGTGATAACTTGAAAGGGATTTTATCTATTCACCTGAAACTTGGCAAATATCTTAATTCTGTTAAAATCTGGAAGTCGTTAGATTTTGGCATTGATTGGTTAAGAAATAGCAGAGTAATTAATGATTAATTAATCATTACGAATTTTCCAAATAAGGAAAACACAAAAATGCTTATATCGCGAAAACCGTGCTAGATAGAGGGATTTCATCGAAATTTGTGAGTACACAGTATTCATCCCAATTTTCAAAAAATTTATATCTCGCTAAAAATGGCGGCCATTTTGAATTTTTCGAAAAACTTGCAAAACACAAAAATGCTTATATCTCAAAAACTATGCTAGATAGAGCCATTTTGACGAAATTTTTGATCCCCAGGGTATCTCTGGAGAGTAGTTATCCTAATTTTCAAAAAGTTTTTGTCTCGCCAAAAATGGTGGCCATTTTGAATTTTTCAAATTTTTCAAACAAATTGAAAACCACAATAGTGCTTATATCTTGAAAACCGTGCCAGATAGAGTGATTTCAACAAAATTTTTGATCCACAGGGTATCCCTCCAGAGTAGCCATCCCAGTTCTCAAGAAAAATTTGTCTCGCCAAAAATGGCGGCCATTTTGAATTTTGGAATTTTTCTGCAAAAATTGCAAAGCACAAAAATTCTTATATCTCAAAAACTGTACTAGATAGAGCGATTTCAATGAAATTTTTTATCCACAGGGTATCTCTCCAGAGTCGCTATGCCAGTTTTTAAAAAAATTTTGTCTTGCCAAAAATGGCAGTTATTTTTAAAATTTCGAATTTTTTGCAAAAATTGCAAAACACAAAAATGCTTATATCTCGAAAACCATGCTAAATAGAGCGATTTTGAAGGAATTTTTGAACCACAGGTTGTCTCTGCTGAGTACCCATCAGGCCTGAGGCGAGTACAAGTACTTGTACTTGGTACTTGTACTTAATTACTCATTTTGAAGTACTTGTACTTGACAGCTGAAAATTAAAAGTACTTCTTCTTGGCTAAAATATCCTAGTACTTTTCAATTACTTTCAAGTACATTCCAAGTACATATGCATTTTTATAACTTTAATTAAGTGACTTACCATAAATGACCTATTTAGCGCATCTGCCCTTGTAACCGCACCCTATCTCTTTTTTCCGATGACAGTCCACAATATCCACATATTTTTTAGATATTGTACATATTTTTGCTTTAAAAATTGACATTTTTGCCATCAATTTCGCATTTGTTTACATCTACCGCCATATTTACAGGAAGTGGGTATCTTTAATAGATTCTAAATGTCCGAACACCGTTATTCTTACTGGATTGTCGTATACTTTATCCCGGAAAGTGTTTCATGATGCGTACACTAAAAGGGGAATTTTTTCCCAACAAATATTGAATAAAAATAGTCTTTCGTTAGCGCACTGTGCGCTAAATAGGTCATTTATGGTATAAGGTGTCAATTTTTAACTGTCTCTTTCATCAGAGTTTAGATAGATTATGGTTTATTGTCGTTTTGTCAAAGAACAAAGGGCTATTCAGTTAGCCAGAACTTTGGTTTTCTTTAATTATAAAGAGGCTACATTTAATCAACCCTTTTTCACATTTTAAACAAAAGACCCACTCATTCAGAATATAGCTATGTTTTAATCATAAAGGTGCAACATTTAATTTATCCTTTTTCACTTTTCTTTTTTTCACCAAAAATCCACTCAGTCACACCATAGCTTTGCTTTTATCATAAAAGGGTAGCATTATACCTACCCTTACTTATTTTCACACAAAAGACCCACTCAACCTGGGGAATCTGGGTGTCTTTTTTTAGGTTTGATACAATTTAAGATTTATGATGAAGTAAAACTAACACATTATTTTATTCATTTGATTTCAAAATGTGCTTGGTACATATAATTTATTTTTCTAGTGCAATATATTTTTATCGATATAGAACACAGAATTATGTAAAATTTATTATGCTTTTAAGAGGTTGTTTTAACATTCTGTCAGTATATCATTAAAGGAAATGAAACTTTTTCAAAACCTACAATTATGGTTGGATTCCCAGGAAAATGTTGAATGTCACTAATTGCAAGTAGTACCTTCTTGCAGGTATTTCCATGTTTCAGAGCCAATCCTGAATAGATATGATGGTTTATTTGAAGTGTGCCCTGGTGATTTTTTCTCACCCTTACAGTAAAGGGTTTCTAGATTTGCAATTAAAGTTTGTTTCCCAGACTAACAGTGGATTGTTAATTGTAGACTAATTGTAGGATGTTTAAATTACTAATTGCAACTATATATAGCCCCTTGTTTTAGTCAGATTTCTTTGTCCTGAAGTCCACAGTAGGACTTGAAAGACTTCTCCTTCCCTTTGACAATAATGAAAGATTTTAATTCCTGTTCAAGGCCCAATTCTGAGTAGGTATTTTGTCCCTTTTAACTGTACTCTGGTTTTTTATTAACTTACATTAAAGGGATTCTTAAGAGAGAGTGTGACTATAAAAAGTCATCTAAAGCAAATGATTCTGTTAAATTTGTTTTAGTTCTACTTTATCATTAATCTTGATGCGTACAGAAAAAAAGAAACATGTTTTTCAAAACACACCAGGCTTTCTTTCCACCGTCATTTTTTCCACCAGGCTTTCTTTCCACCGTCATTTTTTCCACCAGGCTTTTTTTCTGCGCACCCAGCCTGGGTGTTGATGTCAAGCTTGATTGAGGGGAGGGCCAATTACTTGTTTATGTAAGACAAACAAGCTAATCCCTTACACAAACAAACTGTTGACTCATTCATTTCAATACACCCCTTTATAAACAAATATCAATGTTTAGTATATCTGCTTTGCCTTTTTACACCATACAATTGCCCTTAAATATAAAGTTTTATTTCATTTGTTCTTTCATTTATTTATTAAATGAATTCCAAACACCAATCATATATACCGGTAATATCAGTTTTACAAAGGCCTGTACAAACAAATTTTTATGCGCCCCAAGTAACTAATTCATTAACTGTCAATACAAGCATGCTGATATCCAAGAGGATCTTTTCAAGTCAGACTTTTTAGTATTGCAAGACTGGATTTCCAGCCAGTTTTCCATGTGTTCAAGTGTTCACTCACAGACAAAATTTTTGAAAGACCCGTATTTATTAAGTGTAACAAGAAAAATAATGGAGCAGATTTTAGCTCATCAGTGTTCATTGAATTATAACTTTATTGACTTGGATTATCTGGATTCATTGAATGATTGTTTTAAATTTTATGTCTCAATGAATTATCAATTTTAAAAATAAAGTGATGATCTAGTTATAGTTTTTGGGTCGTACGCTATAAAAGTACTTGTACTTGCAATTTTTGAAAGTACTTTTACTTGAGAGCAGTACTTGTACTTGCAACTTGGCAAAGTACTTGTACTTGGCTGCATGTACTAGACCCCAGGCCTGGTACAAATGCTAATTTTATCTATCTCGTGGATACTATGGATTTAACTTCGTTACGCCGCCGCCACGATGTGTAGAGAGATTTCACTGTTACCGCTCTAACAAAAAAATATTATGGCTAGCCTTTTCATATTTGCAGGATATATTCATAACCATAAAATCCTGCCTGGGAATATTTTTGGCCTCATTTTGAAAAACAAGATGGCTGCCAGGGACGTTTATTTGACTTTAAGCAAGGACTTTTGTTGGCCCTCTATAGCAAAGGGTATTATAGATAGAGATCTCACATTCACAGGATATGTTCCTCATTATAAAATCTTGGAATATTTGTGGCCTTATTTTGAAAAACAAGATGGCCGCCACAGGCGTTTCTTTGTCAGTCATAAAAAGTGCTTATACTTCCTTTATTATTGGTCCTAGAGGTTTGGGATGGTAAACCAACATATAGGAAATCATGGGCTAGGAATCTTTTGATGTGATCAGATTTGACCTCTGGCCCCTCTTTCAAGGTCAAATGAGGATAACCAAAATAAACAGTGCTTATATCTCGCTTATTCGTGTTCATAGAGGTTTGCAATGTCACTAACCTGTAGGAAATCATGGGCTAAGAATCTTTTTTTTTTTATCTTTTATTTGTTTTTGACATGTCACAGTACAATTTTTCCAAAAACAGCTTTTTTTCGCACTGCTAAATCTTATCAACATATAATGTAAACACATACAGATTATTGAAAACAACTCATCATATTGAACTTAACAAAAAACCAAACCTTTCATCAAACTGTATACTTTTACCCTTTGATATATATATGTATTTATCAAGACTCAGTCTGTCTTTTACTAACAACAAAAAGATGCGCAGAGAGGGGTTTTTACGGTTTGATCTGCATTGGAATATATAGTACTTGCCATATATTATCAAATAATTCAACATATAGTAATATTTTTTATCTATGTAGTAAAATCCTAATAAAATTTCCAATAATGTAAACTTTATTTTGAAACCAATTGAATCCTTTAGCCACTCTTCCACATGATTCCAAAAGAAAGTAGATTCATTACAGTAAAAAAAGTAGTGCTCTAAATTGTCAATGCTTTGACAATAGTGACAAGTTGGCGAGTCTATTTTATTCCAAATATACAATTTGTAATTACAATTGAAAACTCTGTGCAGGATTTTAAACTGAAGAGTAATTATATATGTGTCTAGCAAAATTTTTGTGGGGAGAATGTATATTAATTTCCAATCTACTTTTTCTAAAAACGGGTAATATTCAACCCATTTGTTCTGACTTTTAGGAGTAGCATATTGTTGCTCGGTGAGGTATTGTAGTACAATTTTGCTAGATACTTTCTTAAAATTGGTCAAGCAGAGGTCTGGAACATTTATTTTACTTACTGATTCCTTGTTAGAGATGCTTTTCAAACTGAATGCAACTGAACTTCTAATTTGATTATATTGTAAATTATTAATCTCTATATTTAAATTTATTCTCTAAGCTATCTTTTCCTTGAAAAGTACCATTCTGATTCAGGATATCGCTTACTCTATGTATGCCATTGTCAAACCATTGCCTGAAACCTGTGGATATATATTTTTTACCTATTGTAAAAAAATTGTTGAAGAAAATCGGTTGTTGTAGAAATTCTTGAAAATTCTTTGGCTTATATCCTATAAACTTAAACCAGACTTTTGCTAGATCTTTATAGAATAATGATTCAGGAGATATATGGAGACTTTCCAAGGAAAGCTTTTGCTCAAGTTGTTCCAGTTCAATACCCATTAAGACCTCTGCTAAAGTTGTCCATTTAGCTTTTCTGTTGGTTTTTAACCTTTTTATCCACATTATTTTTGCTGCATTGACAATGTCATAAGTTTTGACCATTTTGAGACCCCCGTTTTCTATTGGTTGGATGATATTTTCTTTAGAGATTAAATGCAAGCCATTTTTCCAGATAAAGTGAAATAAAAGTTTATCTAAATCCTTAAAGGTCGAATGGTCTAGTGGTACTACAGAAGCTAGCAGTAACACATGTGGCACTATCAAGGTTTTAACAATGGTAATTCTTCCTTTGACAGTTAACGAACGTGGCTGCCATAGGTTTAGAACTTTTTTTATCTTTGATAATTTACTATCAACTAAAGAGGAAATGGTTTTGCTGGCATTTAGAAAAAAAGTCGTGCCTAGAGTACTGAAGGATTCACTTAGCCACTTTATTCCTAGATTGGTATCCTTTATTAGGCTGCCATCATTATATATTATTATAGCTTCTGTTTTACTTTTATTCAACTTCAGACCAGCATATTGATGGAACTCTTCAAATAAGGCAAGTGCTTTTTCTACTGACTGCATATCTGACATAAATAAGGTCATATCGTCGGCAAACTGGCATAATTTAATTTCTGTTTTTTTTTACTTTTATACCTCTGACATTTTCACAGCTTCTCAGAGTATTTGCTATTACCTCAGCAATAAGCAAAAACAGAAGTGCACTGAGTGGACAACATTGTCTGATGCCTCTTGTCAACTGGAAGTATTGGGACTGATACCCATTATTAGTTACACAACTCACAATATTATTATACAAAATAGAGATCCACTTTTGAAAATTTTTCCCAAAACCATATTTTGTGACACTTTTTTCAAAAAACTTAGATTTACGGTATCGAAAGCTTTTTCAAAATCGACTAACAATATTAGGCCAGGTTTTTTGCTAAAAGAACAGAAATCTATTATATCACTTATTAATCTTATATTCTCACCGCAGAACCTTCCTTGCATGTACCCTATTTGGTCAGTATCAATTATTTCTGGTAAAGCTTTTTTAATTCTGGAGGCTAATATTTTTGCAAAAATTTTGTAATCTGTGTTTAAGATCGATATAGGGCGCCAGGATTTTAGGTCTGTGAGGTTTTTACCTTTTTGGGGAACCAGAGTTATCACACCCTGTTTTTGAGAGGCTGAGAGTTCTTTTGATGTGGTCAGATATCACCTTGGACCCCTCCTTCAAGGACAAACAAGGATACCGAAACTTAAAAGTGCTTATATCTGGCTTATTTGTCTTCATAGAGGTTTGCAGTGTCACACTAACCTGTAGGAAATCATGGGCTAAGAATCTTTTGATGTTGTCAGATTTCACCTTGGGCTCCTCCTTCAAGATTAAGCAATGGTTGAATGGCATTGGTGAGCTTTCTGGTGAATACAATTTGCAGTTGTGATCGGTCTAGTTTAGTTGTGTATTTATTTAACCCCAAAAAGTGGGGATACTATGGATCATGCATGGTTATCGTACATGTCCACAGATATTTCTTGTGTTCAACCAACAAGCCAGTTTTCTTTCTGGGATTCTTTTAAACTATGCAAGTGGCTTCCTATACCAGAGATCTGGCCACCCTATTGTTTTGGTAGCCCAGCAGTCAAAATTATGCTCTGGGGAATCAAAAATGTTTAAAATTTTGACTATTGCTTGTGTCCAAGCCATAGGACACAGTTTCTTTCCGATTTATTTTATATTAAGTGCATGAATTGGTGGCTATGATGTCTTGCCACCCTATCTTTTTTGTAGGCCTGGGCTCAAAATCAAGCGAGTAACAGTTATTTTTAGCCAAAGAGTCAAAATTATGGTCTAGGGAGTCAAAAACTGTCAAAAATTTTAACTTGTTACTTAGAACTATTTCATTTAAAGAATTTCAATTAAATGTGTTATTCAGCTACTTTTGGGTCAGCTATAACATAGTAAAATTGCAGACATGTAGTTCATTACATAGTCTAGTAATAGCGACTTTAAGGTTCTCACTGTTGAGTACATCAGTTGTAACTTGAAAAACTTGCAAGAGTGCTTATAACTCCTTTTTTATTGCGTTAATACATCCTATCCAATGGACAATTGCTAATCCGGTCAGCACGGACCGGCCCGCCAAACAACAGAAAAAGTCATCCTGTATGCATGCATACTGGCCGGCTGGCCCTGGCGTGCAGTCGCCAGGTGGCGAATAGGTATTTGCTTCCTGTCTAGACAGTGTAACGTCAAGGCATCTCGTTTGGTGCATGGATGTGCACATGAAATTTCTGCTCTCAGTATTTTTTGTGGAATATAGCCAGGAATTTTGATTTTTAACTTAATATTTTACTGTTATAAGTTGTGGAGAGTGTATAGACTATCATGTCTTCACCTGGTCAAAAAAGGGGGAGTTGTGGCCATGCAATGGTGTCTTTTGACGGGCACGCCTTTTGCGCCTGCTGCAGGGACAAAAAGAAAGGGGAAGATCCTTGTGTGAAATCACCAGATAGTGAGTGTAACTTTTGTACCGTACTCACCCCTGAACAGCTCACTCAGCTCTCTACTCCATCTTATAGAATAAAAATAGAGAAAAGAGAGGCCAAGAAAATGGAGGCGACCCCTGTTAAAGACGGTGCTCTAGTCAAACCCTGCTCAGTAGCTGTTATTGGGCCTGTTTCTACTGCTTCTTCCTCCTCTGCTCCATCCCCTGCAGTGCCCGAAAAGAAGGTCAAGAAAGATAAGCCTGCTTCTTCTAAATCTAAGAAATCATCTGTCAAGTCGGTCGAAGATTCCAGATATGATGAACTAGATAAAAAATGGACCGACCGCTTCAATAGATTGGAAGCTCTTCTTATGGTTAAGTCTCTTCAACTTGCTGATCAACCGACCTTCTCAGCTTCAGTGAGAGTCTCCCCTTCTCACTCTCCACCTGCAGTTATCAGCAAAGACTTCGAACCCTTCTTTCAACCTCTTTCATCAGGGCGCACTGGCACAGACTCCTCTGTTTTCGAACATCAGTCAGCCAGCCAGCTCGGGTCGGAATCTTCTATTAAGCGATATTACTGGAAAAGACATCTCTACTCAGCATATGTCATCAAGCTTGTAACAGACCAACAGAGTGTTAGATCTTCTCCATTTCCTAAGCACACTGGCAACCACTCGTCTACCAAACATCAGACAGCCAGCCAGCTTAAACAAGACCGACACCGGCCAAGATCTACTTCACCTGGGCGCACTGGTAAGGATTCCTCTGTTTCCGGACATCAATCGGCCAGCCAGCCTGATTCCGACTGGAACCGACCTTTACATGCTGGTACCGACCCTTTTGCACACAGACACTCTTCAGGTAACAAGGTCCGACCGACCTAAATCCACTCTGGCCACCGACTCCAGCTCACCCAGCTTGCACAGAAAGAGATGGGTTAGTTCTAGTGTCAGCTCAGCTTCTGGTTCTGATTACTCCGACCGACCACCTGTAGACTTGTACGCGGAGGAAGGAGAGTTAGAGGATCAGGACTGTACTACTATTGAGCCTGACCAAGCTATTAGTGAGGAACAAACTTATAGAGAGACAATGAGTGGCATTAGATCATATATGGGCTGGTCTAATATTCCTAAACTGGATAGTGCTACGACGGGTTCTGATGACAATCCTTTCTCAGGGCCGAAATCCTCTACTCCAGGAAAGGTATCTGTCCAAATGCCCACGGAAGAGTGGCTATGTAAGAAGCTTAGCAAACTGAATGTTACTCTGGTTGAGGGTTATCCATCCCGAAGTTCTGAAGCCGGTGGCTTGATGATGGATCAGTTCTTGAGGCCTGCAAAGTCGCAATCCAAGTGGTACGGGCTGTCATCTGACCACAAAGCTGACCCTGCCGCAGTCTCGACCTGGTGTACGGACGCATGTAAGCTTAACATTTCCTACAGGGCCGACAGTCTGGTCTCTCTTCTACCCATCTACTTCAAGGCATATTTCTCAGGAGACGCTCAGACGATGGGAGAAATCTGCTAGAGAGGCTATAGTCATATGTAACCAGGCTGCCAGTTTTAACAGATGCCTGTTCAAGGTCAGCAGAATATGCAGGTACAGTTTAAGATTGTACGCTCCGAAAGCAAGGGTAAAAGCTCATCCAAGGTGTCTACTGCCATGGAGGAAATGCAGTATCTTATGAACTTTAGCTCTAGTATTTGCCAGGCTGCTGCAAAGACCATGGAACACCTCACAGAGTTTGTATTTATCTCCATGGGCAACTTGACATTGGCACATCGAGACTCTTACCTCACCCATGTTAAGACAGAGGTTAAACCAGACACTTTGGCCGGGCTATGTACAGCCCCCATTCACATTGCAACTCTCTTCCCAGACCACCTTATTAAGAAAGCGGAAGAAGAGATAGTACACTTTGAAAGTAAGGGTCAGTCTTCAAGTTCAAAGAGCAAGGGTCGGTACCACCCATATGAAAGGCTGGACAGGAAATCTGATAGGAAATCTTCCTTCAAACAGAACAAGCCTTCTGGAAAAACATTGGCAAAGCTCAGCATAAGAGAAGTCGTGGAAAGGCCAGCACACTACTCACGACCAGCCAAGGGCCAGCAGTCCTATAAATGACAATTACTGTGTCGACAAGTTACAGGGAGGACTGCTGGCCGGGAGCCAGACATCAACACAAGAACACTTAATAAATAGTTCTGTAAACTTAAATGTTGTAAAACCTGTTCATACTGCGCCCGGGCATTCCCAAAAGAGAGGATTAAGTCCCGGGTCGCCAGTTTATCATATGCCAACAGATTACAAATTAAAATATGTGAAAGGTGCTTTGTGTCACTCAATTGTGTTGTGTAAATCCTGTGACAAATGTCAAACTTGCTGCAACAAATCTGCCTGTAGGGGCCAGACTTCAAAACTTTTGGCAAACTTGGCTGGATCTGGGTGCCGGTCCGAAAGTGGTTCAAATCCTGAAAGAGGGTTACACCCTCCCCTTTCGGATCCGGCCAAATCTTACAAGGTCTCCCACTGTCGTAAGCTGCTATGTCAATCGCCACAGGAACAGCTACCTGTTGGAGGCATTACATCAGCTTATAGACAAAAATGGAATAGAGCTGGTACACAATCAGACATCACTAGGGTTTTTCAACAGGCTATTTGTAGTCCCCAAACCCAACAACAAATGGAGACCCATTTTAGACCTGAGCAAACTGAACCCCTTCCTCAAAACGGAAAAATTCAAAATGGAGACACCAGAAACTATCAGAACGTCCCTCCAGCAAGGGGAGTGGGTTACCTCGATAGATTTCAAGGACACCTACTTCCACATACCAATACAGGAACAATCCAGGAAGTACTTGAGATTTCATGTCCAGGGTCAGACAGACCAATTTAAAGTTCTACCTTTCGGTCTGTCCACAGCACCCTTAGAGTTCACTATAATAGCAAAGGAGGTGAAGCGGATGGCCACACGAGGGTATGAGTCCACCAATACCTAGACGATTGGTTGGTGAGAGCCTCTTCCCACCGGGTCTGTCTCCAGCATACTCAGGTCCTAGTGAAAATGTGCCAAAGACTAGGTTGGCTTGTGAACTTGGAAAAGTCGGAACTGGAGCCCAAGCAGGTCTTCGATTTTGTAGGCTACCAGTTCGGCCTCCGGTCTGGCCGGGTCAGACCGACACCGGACCATTGGCAGAACCTTCAGGACAAAATACTAGAAATATTGGCCATACCGGCTTGTCCGGTCCGGCAGTTCATGTCCCTGATAGGGTTGCTTACAGCCACAGAGAAACAAGTTCACCTAGGCCACCTTCACATGCGGCCCATACAGTGGCACCTCAAAAACAACTGAAGGGTTCCGGAATTACTAGAAAAGGTGATCCCCATTCCCAGGTCCTTGCACCCGCACCTACAATGGTGGCTAGACGAAAAGAATGTTCTCACAGGTCAGCCTTTACACCCTTTAAAACATTTTTTTTGTCTGCATACATTTTAACAAAATACATTTGCACATAATATATATATTTCCAGCAAGTTATTTTCCAGTTTGTTAGGAACTTTGAAGTCTACATTTGAAAACACACAAATCTCATGTTTTTAAATAATTTGTTCTTCCAGAAATTTATGTAATACACCATATCTGTCCTTAAAGACAGCAGTTCTATCTTGGCTTATGTATGCACCTAATTCCAGATTTATTTTATATTTGAGACTTTTCAGAAAATTTTGAAAGAATAGATCTTTGTTATTTTTTTTGGATTTACAAATGAAGTATTTCCCAATTAAAATAACATAGTTAACAACAGAATAATATTTTCTGTCTATATTCACCACACCTGGTAATACTTTTAAAACTGTAAGCTCAATTTTAAATGGGACAAGAACAGTTGGCCAAGTCTTTAGGCTATCCCAAAATTGTTTTGTAATAGGACAGTAGTAAAAGAAATGTTCAAGATTATCACTGAAATTACTACAAAAGCAACATTCTGGGGATTCCTTTATCTTCCAAATATAGAGCTTATAATTGCATGCAAATATTGGAGTATTATAATATAAGTGTCAAGCAGTATTTTAAAAGGTAGTTGGTAAACATTTTTCCAGTTAATAGTTTCTAAAAACGGATAATTTTCTATCCATTTATTTTGGCTGACTGGGGTTGAAATTGACCTAACAATGCAATAAGAGTATACTTGTGAGCTTTGTATTTTACTGATATCTTTCAGACATTGTTTTGAAGCATTCATTATATTTGAGGGGATATTACCTGGTTTTATTTCTGGAAGTTTTTTAAGCAAGATGCCATTGATTATGGGTCATATCAGGTATAGCTGTACCAAAATTTTCTTCAAGCTGAACCTTTGTTTTAAAGGTTTTACTGTTGCTGTCAAAAAGGTCAGATACTTTTACAATACCGGAAACTTCCCACTGATATCTTTTTTGAGTGATCACTTCACCTGCGATGAGAAACATGGGGTTATTGAAAATATTTTCTATGAGAAGTTCGTCTAATGTCAAAATAGTTGGGTGTTAAAAAATGGAACCAGGTTGTCAAAAGATCTAAGGAAAACTCTGTCTTAATGTTTTGTTTAATTGATTGAAGGAGTCTTCTTTCACATATGTTGTTTAAATGTATGCCCATCAACGCCTGAGCCACCACTTTCCATTTTGCATCAACACCATTGCAGAGTCTTTTGACAAACATAATTTTGACTATCTACTAAGCACTTTACAGACACCATTTTTAAGCCACCCAGTTCATATGTTAAGATCAATGTCATAAAGCATTCTTTCAAGCTCACATAGTATTTTTTTACTTAAGGGAAGCACTGAAGCCAGTTGTAAAATGTGTGGGACAACAAGAGATTTTAAAATGGTTATTTTACCTTTTAATGTAAGATGCCTATGCTCCCATGATTTTAAGATGCTAGTTATTATATTCATTTTTTGATTGATATTCAAAAATTTTGTTTCCTCACTGTCCAAAGAGAACCATGTACCCAGTGTTCTGAAAGGTTTTACTGACCATTTAATGCCAATGCTGTTATCTTGATATACTAAGGGATTCTGGAAGTAAATCAAAAAAGCCTCAGTTTTAGTCCTATTTAATTTCAAACCTGCATATCTGTAGAATTCTTCAAAAAGATTTATCGCATGTAAAACTGACTTTGTACTTGAGAGGAAGAGTGTCATATCAGCTAATTGGCAAAGCTTTATATTAACTTGTTGGAATGATAGACCTTTGATTTCATCAGAATTTCTCAATAAAATGGCAATTACTTCTGCAATTAGCAAAAATAGTAGGGCGCTTATCGGACATCCTTGTCTAATACACCCTTTAAAACATGCTCTGCAACTTTTTACAGACGCGTCAAAAGAAGGGTGGGGCGCTCACTTAAATGAGCACACTGCAAGGGGAAGCCGGTCCCTTCCAGAAAGCAAGCTGCATATAAACTACCTGGAACTCAAAGCAGTTTTCTTAGCCTTAAAAGAGTTCCAAGACCTTTGCATAAACAAGATAGTTCTTGTAGCAACAGACAATACCACCGTGGTAGCATACATAAACAAGGACGGAGGTATGAGGTCGGGTCCTCTTTGTGCCCTTCTGTGGAGGATCTTGACCTGGTGTACCAGAAATCAAGTAACCCTCAAAGCCCGACATATCCCAGGCCATCTAAATGTGATAGCAGACAAGCTGTCCAGACTGGGCCAGACCATCCAGACGGAGTGGTCTCTCCTTCCAGAGGTCTTTCAAGCTATATGCAGCAGGTGGCACCGACCTCAAGTGGACTTGTTTGCCACGAGGTTCAACAAGTTGCCTCTATTTGTGTCACCAGTACCGGATCCCTGGCCACAGCAGTGGATGCACTCAGTCTGCCATGGGAGAATCTGGACGCTTATGCCTTCCCACCCGCAGCCATCTTGGGCAAAGTGGTGGAGAAGTTGCAAGACACCCCATACAAGAGGATCATTTTGATCGCCCCGGGGTGGCCAAACATGCCCTGGTTTTGGGATCTGGTAACCATGTCCAGTCAATTTCCTCTGAGCCTTCCCTATCTGCCCAACCTTCTGTCACAACCCTTCAATCAGATCCCTCACAGAAATGTGACAAACCTGAATCTTCATGCCTGGCACCTAGAGCCACAGCATTCAAGAAACAAGGTTTCTCTAAGGCAGTGGCAGAAAGAATTGAGGCTCCTCAAAGGGGGTCCACCAGATCAGTCTATGAGGCAAAGTGGACCATTTTTACAAAGTGGTGCAACACTAATCAGGTGGATCTCAGGGCACCCCCTGTAAAATCAGTGGCTGATTTCCTTCTGTACTTGTTTCAGGACAGGAAACTACAGCCCAGTACCATTGATGGTTACAGGTCGGCCATTGCTGACAAATTGGGTAATTCACCCATTAACATCAGCAAAGATGAAAATCTCACTCATCGCTTGGATAGTTTCCATAGTGACAGACCCAAAGGTCGGAGGGGAATTCCTTCCTGGAACCTCTCTCTGGTACTACACCAAGAGGCATCTCTGAAGCATTTGACCTTCAAGACAGTTTTCCTCTTAGCCCTTGGTTCAGGTAAACGAAGAAGTGAGATCCATGCTTGGTTGAACAGAAACATAAGACACCAGTCTGACTGGTCAAAGGTTTCCCTGTATCCGTCACCCAGCTTTCAAGAATCAGCTGGCCAGGCAGGGTTCAGACAGTGTGGCCCCAGTGGTTATACCAGTCCTGGCCCCAAGTCTGGATAGATCCCTCAAATCTGATAGACCCTTATGTCCGGTCAGGGCCCTGCGCATTTATCTGGACAGGACGTCAGATCTTTCTTCGGCAGAATAAAGAATTGGTCTTTATTTCCTTCAAGAAAGGCTTTGATAAAGACATTTCTCCTGCCACCATCTCCTCTTGGATCAAACAAACTGTGATCCTGTGTTATGAGCTCTCAGACCAGGACTCCCATACCTTGCATCAGGTTAAGGCCCATGATGTCAGGTCTTTTGCGACCTCAAAGGCCTTTCAAGCAGGAGTCTGGAACAGATTTTATCAGCCTGCCACTAGAAATCTCATAATACCTTCACTCAGTTCTATTTGAAGGGTGTAGCATGGTCTGACTCAGAGCTTTTTCATTTGGGACCAGTCGTGGCTGCTCAGCAGATCTACAAATAGTCCTAACACAGAGAAGGTGCTTGTAAATATGTATATAGTGTACATATAGATAAGTCTTGTATATAGAAAAAGATAAAAAAAAACAAAAAAACTCTGACTTGCTTCCTTCGGGAGGTTTATTTCTATGGGACTGAACTCATCCCTCTTCTCTCCTGTTTCAGGACAGACCTGAAAGAAAAAAAGGGGGGGGTCGGTTTTGACCGTTGGACCGGTTTCTGTAGACCGACCAGAGCCTTAAGGGTTTCTTAACTCAGGATCTACCTAGGCTAGGAAGAAATTTGTTAGTTTTCATTCTGAGTTCTCTCAAGTCCCCAGTAGCTTAGCCGCCGACCAATAAAATTGCAAATTTAATAGGTAACAAAGTTTTATAAGTTAATACCCTATCCAATGGACAGACAAGACCCTCCCAACCGACCCCGCTATCAGTTCCATGGGGTCCTATTAAGTTTGGACAACGAAAAAGATGCCATGACGTCACGCTGTCTAGACAGGAAGTAAATACCTATGCGCCACCTGGCGAGTGCACACCAGGGCCAGCTGGCCAGTATGCATGCATACAGGATGACTTTTTCTGTCGTTTGGCGGGCCGGTCCACGCCGACCGGATTAGCAATTGTCCATTGGATGTATTAACTTATAAAAATTTAATTTACCTATTAAATTTGCAAATTCTTGATCCTAGAGGCTGTAACTATGGTTGTAACTATGTAATATTAAATGGTAAACCAAACTGTACATTATATTGAAACAGTTACTCTCTATAATATTAATGGTAAACCAAATTGTGAATTGGAACATTTTACTCTATTTTGATGACTATTAGAACATAATAAGCGTACTGCATTTTAGAGTACATTACATGCAAATATGTTGAAAAATAGCACTGGGCTTTTAAATATTTATTTTTAAAAATTTATGATATGTGCTTTCTATAGATATTTCATTTAAGCTTATAATATTTTCAGTCCCACAGATAATAAGGACCTATGTCATCCCTACAAATGATTAAAGATCATTTAACTTTTCACTATTTTTATGTGACTAATACATAAAACACATTTTTATTGTAAATAAATAAAAGTTTAGGAAGTTAATTTAAATCTCTAAATTTTTACATATTCTAACTGTACTTTCATTCAGCAGATATTTTACATTATCATTTAAGACAACATGACTTACACCCAAACAAGTCTGCATGTATTTGTGAAGAATATATTGTTAAACAGTGACTATTAGTAAGTAGTTTCTTTATTTTGTTTCAATCAAGGCTTAATATTTTGCCATTTTCTTGTAGATTTATAACTTTAATGTAGGTACTGGCTATTTGATCAAAGAATTGTTGTTAGAAACAATGAAAAGGCCAGCTAGCCCCTAATTGGATTTCATCATAGTTTTTCGTGGGGACTTAATCTCAATTAAGGCATTTATGGTTATGGTGTGGCATCCTCTATTGAAGGTTCAACATTAAAGGGGAGTTTTATTCATCCCTAATTATAGATCTAAATTTTATTGGTGACCTTTGAAAAAGAAATACATTGTTAAAATACAGTGTTAAAACTATAGTGAAATTCAGTTCTTGAACAAGAAATGTATCTTAATCTTATTACTTTGCTTGTTCTTCCTTATACATAAAGCATCATAATTTGATAAATTTTTGGAGATTTAAATATATAATTAGTTATAATATTTATATATGTTTTATATTATATATTTAATTTATAAACTTGTCTATTTACATTACAATTTATTGTAAATGAAAAAAAATATTACAAGTTTTTATCACATATCATATGCAAATGCTTTTGAAATTATCAAGTGTTAAATATATAATAGTTATCCCAGTGCTGGATTCTAAACAAGTATCAAACTTTGAAAATGACAAAGCCATTTAAAGTTTGAAATAACTGTTAATATGAAGACATAGCAGATAACGCCCAACTATTTACATCATATAAAGTCTTCATGATGATTTTAGTAAATATGCATATTTACTGGACCGAAAAAAAACCAGTAAATAGTAAATACGTGTATTTACAGAAAATTTCAGTAAATACGCATATTTGCTGATTTCGCATATTTACTGTAAAATATCCACAAAGGGTTCCGTTTCTGATGTCAAAAACTGGTTTAAACCATCAAAAACTGTCAAAAAACACAGTAGGGTATAAAACAGCCAAGACCTTTTTATGGCCTGAGTGATAGAGCCAGTGATCAGAGTAATATTATCCATGTATCAGCACTGGTTTGAGAAGCTAATTCAGCAAATGTCACAATAATCTCTTTGGTGTGCAGAAAAAAAGGGGCACAGGAAAAAAGGACTTATCTTGTCCTGGCTATATCTCTGAAACAGTAAGGCATATTGATACTTGATAGGGAAATTTGTCAGGGGTTGTAAGTGTGCATCATCATGGTGTGACTTTTAACCTAGGATCTGCCAAAATGTGTTGACCTGCTATGTTTGAGACATATTTCTCTTATCACAAGGATATCTGGATTGCTGCACTTGATTATTAAATGTTCTTAATTGTGCCATCGACAGCTATACTTCAATAAATTTTACAGATTTGTAATTTTTAGTTGACCGATTAATGCCATTATCTTACTGTGTAAATGTCATTTTAATACTTCATCTTTACATAATTGTCTCTCTTATACATTATTTTCTCTACCTAAATATTATTTTGACCTTTACAAAGCTGACACAGTTTAGTCTGAAAGTCTCCTGATCTTTGAAATGTTGCACTTCTGTATTTCATGGTGTTTAAAACTATTTCCCCAATCAGAGCAGGTATGGGCATCTTCGAAGATATTTTCAATAATCTTTCACTTGCTAAAGTTTCAGCACTGTATCTGCAACCTTAAGGTCATCTTAATGTCAAAGGGGGTTTTAGCTCTTCAGTTTGCTTCGTTATTAGGCAGGTTACGTGTAACCAAGCCGCCTATTAGATTGATGTGTCCAACATCCGTCTGTCCGTCCACATTTTTCGTTTCCAGACTCTGACTCGAAAACAGTTTGTCCAATCGAATTCAATCTTGACAGGGATATAGATCACCTTCATAGCTAGGTTCCTTTCGAAATTGGTGAAATTCTGTCTGTTTGTTTGTCTGTTTTTCGTCCATTTGTCTGTCCATCCATCTGTTTGTCCACATTTTCGTTTCCGGACTCTAACTCGAAAACGCTTTGTCCAGTTGAATTCAAACTTGACAGGGATATAGATCACCATCATAGCTAGGTTTCTTTCGAAATTAGTGAAATTCCGTGTGTTCGTTTGTCTGTTTTTTTGTCTGTTTGTCTGTCCATCCGTCTGTCCACATTTTCGTTTCCAGACTCTTAACTCGAAAACGGTTTGTCCAGTCGAATTCAAACTTGACAGGGATATAAATCACCATCATAGCTAGGTTCCTTTCGAAATTGGTGTAATTCCGTCTGTTCTTTGTCCGTTTTTTGTCCGTTTGTCTGTCCATCTGTCTGTTAGTCCACATTTTTGTTTCCGGACTCTAACTCAAAAACGGCTTGTCGAATTCATACTTGACAGGGACATAGGTCACCATCATAGCTAGGTTCCTTTCAAAATTGGTCCGTTTTTCTGTCTGTGTGTCCGTTTTTTGTCTGTTTTTCTGTCCATCCGTCTGTCCATCCACATTTTTATTTCCGGACTCTAACTCGAAAACGGTTTGTCCAATCAAATTCAAACTTGACAGGGACATAGATCACCATCATAGCTAGGCTCCTTTTGAAATTGGTGTAATTCCGTCTGTTCTTTGTCCGTTTGTCTGTCCATCTGTCTGTTAGTCCACATTTTTGTTTCCGGACTCTAACTCGAAAAACGGTTTGTCAAATCGAATTCATACTTGACAGGGACATATACATCACCATCATAGCTAGGTTCCTTTCGAAATTGGTGTAATTCCGTCTGTTAGTTTGTCTGTTTTTTGTCCATTTTTCTGTCCATCCATCTGTCCATCCACATTTTCATTTCCGGACTCTAACTCGAAATCGGTTTGTCCAATCAAATTCATACATGACCGGAACATAGGTAATTCTGTCTGTTTGTTTGTCCATTTTTGTGTATGTTTGTCCGTTTTTCGTCTGTTTTTCTGTCCATCCGTCTGTTCGTCCACATTTTTGTTTCCGGAATCTAAATCGAAAACACTTTGTCCAGTCGAATTCAAACATGACAGGGTGATGCATCACCATCATAGCTAAGTTGGTGTAATTCCGTCCTTTTGTTTGTCCGTTTATAGCATAGATACAATTATGTAACCTAGATTACAAGTTTTACGTTTCTTAGCATGTCTTACACATTCACCTTAACTGGGTAACCTAACATTTCTTTCCTTCTTTTCTAAATGTAATTACAGCAGTTGCTAACCTTATTGCTACCTGCGCAACCCGCCTTTTGGGGCATTTGTGACCCTCTTGTTAACTTTTTTAACCAAATGTGGCACATATATTTAGATATGCCAAAATAATATCCGGACTTTATGGTAACGTTATACTCTAACCTTAATTAGTCATAGAATTGGAATAAAACCATAGGTGTTGCATTTTAGGAAATCATGGGCTCAAAGTCTTCTGATGTCAAATTTGACTTTGGGCCCCTCCTTGATGGTCAAATGATGATAGCCAAACTTAAAAGTTCTTATTACTTGCTTATTATTGGCCCTAGAATTTGGGATGTGAAATTGACCTACAGGAAATTATGGGGTAGGAGACTTCTGATGTGGTCAGATTTGACCTTGGACACCTTCTTCAAGGTGAAACAAGGATAGCCACACTTAAAAGTGCGTATGAGTCACTTATTTTTTGTGTTAGTGGTTTGGGATGTGAAACCAACCTACTGGAAATCATGTGCTGGGAGTCTCCTGATGTGATCATGTTTTTCCTTTAAGCACTTCTTATTTACAGTTTTGAATTGGCCTTTAACATTTCATACAAAATTGCAAGCTGTAGGGATGCTCTGTTTGTGTGTACAAAACTAGTTTTATTTTATGTTTTTAATTATGTTGGCATACTCAAAAGACAAAAGTTATGACAAATTTAAAAATTATTTTTAAGTTCACATTTTATTGCGCAATAGCTTACCATGTGGGACTGATTGCTGTTCTCGGATGGCCGCCAGGCCTGGCCAACATCTAAGAAAAACAGACATTTATTGTTGGCCGTAGCCTCAGGTTGTCGTCACGTGATCTACCCCATTTGTCTTCTTTCTCGTTGGCCGCTGCCATATTGGATATCTTGTGAAGTTTTTCTACCGTTTTCTACTTATATCTCAGTTCATTTTGTTGAATGTCTGTATTCAGCCATTTTGTTTTTTAATCTTTAAAGTACATTGTACCTGACTTTCCGTCCAGTCAGATAAGTATTTTTGCTTTTATTACTGTTGTGAGTTTTCGCCTCGGCTAGGCTTTATGTGATCTGGTGTTGTCCTTTTTATTGCATTTGAACATGTCTTCACATCAGTCTAACAAAGACAAACTCTGGGCATCTAAATGCCATCATTTTTGTCATCCATTTGATTTCCATAACTACTACCCTACCTGCAGAGAGGCGGGTAAGGGAGATGATCCCTGTGTAACCTTTATTTCACCTTGTGAAATCTGTGCTTCGTTTACTGAAGAACTGCAAACTAAGATAAAACAGAGGAAGAAATATGTAAAAAGGGACAAGAAATCTGACCAAAAATGATGAAGATGCTGATTTACTGGGCGAAAATTCTGTTGAATCTTTGAAGCTGCTGCCAAACGTCTTTTTACTTCCCCGCCTCGCCCTCAACCTCTTGCCTTCGAGGCATTATCTTTAAAGACTCCAGCTCAAACTATCCCACCCACTCCAGGGGCGGTATTCACTAACAAGGATAAAGATCAGATCAAGATCAGATCAAATTTGAGAAAAAAGTTTCAAGTGAGCCAGGGGTTCAAATAGCTATTCACAAAGCATGGATCACTTGAGCTGAAAAGATCAAATATTTGATCTGTTTTTGTAATCATTACTACTCTCCCAATTTGTAGTTTTTTATTGTTTTAGGTTAAAATTCCTCTTTAATTTATGAGCCTTCCATTATCTAAACAAAAATCTCAATCCCAACCTGTTCACATAATAGAGGTTCAAACTGTACTATACTGAAAGAATCACTGCTCACAAATTATTTTATCTATTAAACACTTTAGTGATGTATTTATCCATGGTTTTCAATAAATTCTTTTAGACCACATTACAAAGTACATTTTAAATTTCAGATTTACCCATCAAAAGAAAAACAAAATAACAGTGCTATAAATAATATTAAGCACTGAAATATTGTTTCCCAAATCTTGGGCAACAGTTTCTCTTATGTTATTTTTTTTCTGCAGATAACCATTGTAAAATATATCCATTGTTTTGACAATTGTTTTAGAGCCATGTGTCTTTCTTTTTCTGCACTCACAAATATTAGAAATATATCCATATAGCTGTATTTGAGTGACATATAGTTCATTACTTCGCTGCATATATAACTATTAAGAAATATCCCCATTGTTTAAACAACTGTGTTTTAGAACTATATATATTTTTCCCTGGTAAAATATTCACATTGTTTTGAAAACTATTGAAGAAACACATAATATGCAAACCTTGACATGCTGTCCTCTATTGGGTTTATGATTGAAGAAATCTGGTTGGTTATACCAAGGAATGTAAACATAAGTGTGCCTTTGGTTTGACCCTATATGTGCCAATATGACAAAAATCAATACATGCAAACTGCACTGGGTAGGTGTAATCTGTAGCTGTGTCAAGGACAGTAAACAAAAACATATTTTACCAGGGAGGAAAATAAACATTTCTCCTTTTTTATTTGTGTCAGCAAAATGACATGAACATTTTTAGAGCAGTTTGTTTTTCAGTAGTTTGTTTTTCTGAAATATATGTTAGATTTATATAAACAAAAGAAGTAATTCTACTTTCAATAATAGGTCACAAACATGGTAATCAAAAGGGGTAATTTATTTGCACATTAGGATACATGCAATTGTTTAAATGTACCTGTATACAGGTTCTCCATGTGTGTATATTTACAAACAATGTCACAAAATCATAGACTATGCTGTAGACAAACTTAAGTTTAAGCTTGAGTTTAAGCATAAACTCAGAGGTTGATTTTTTTGTCTCACATGAGATTACTTTTGAAAATACAAATTTCAACATAATCTCATGCGTGACAAAAACTAAGACTATGTGTGTGACTTTAAGTATGAGTTTAAGAATCTTTGTAAATCCGGGTTGTATCATTATTCATCTGCCAAAGTTTTATTTATGGATCAATTTTTGGATTTGTTAAAAAGTTTATGGATGAAAACAGTATTACAGTACCATCCAAATGCACTAAAGTTATAATATCTGGTCAGAAAGGGAACAAGTGATCATTGAGCAATGCACTAAAATTCCAATGTTAGTCATGGAACCATTAGTTCCTCTGTCTCTGTAGTGTCTGATTAAAAGATCCACCTTGATCAGAACGTTAATCCAGCAAAGTACATAGATCAAATTTAATCCAAAATTTGATCAGAAAATAAGATCAAATGTTTCGTGAATACCAATCTTTGTTGATCCAAAAATCTGATCAAAAGTTGATCATTTTTGCTCAAATTTGATCTGATCTTTACTGATCCGTGTTCGTGAATACCGCCCCAGGTACTGCCCTACAACAAAAATTAGAAACTAAACTCGAGAAGTCCTTGGGATCTTGACTTGACATTCAGATTGACCAAAAGATGGGTGCCTTCCAGGCCAATATCTTAGAAGCAATGAAATCTTTATGTGAAGATTTTCAGAAATCTTTGCAAATATCTACATGAAGGTGGATCAGACCTCTGCTTCGGCTTTTAAACCTGGCCCATCTAACAAAAATCTGGACCCCCGAGTACTAATATTGTCGAGTCAATGGATGATGATTATGGCCCAGCCTTACCTCCACCCCTCGACTCTCATGATAGTCACATTGATGACGCCTCGAGTCAACATTTTAGTGCTGTCATGGAACCCTCGAGGTTACCCTCGACCCTACATAAGAAGTCTTCTCACTCTCATAGACAGTAAACTGTGGCCTCAAGCTCTGCCTCGGACCACTACTCTGATCATTCGGAAGACTCTCGACCTGCCCTGAGCAGGCCTAAAAATCACTAATAAATCAAACCACAAATCTAGGCCCAGATATTTGCCTTCTTCCTCAGAGTGGGATCAGTCCTCTGAGCTCAGACATAGGTCTCCTAAGCCTTCTAGGAAGACCTACCCTGATCAAGACCATCCTCAACATGACCCAGACCCTCCTTTCTACAGGGAAGTAGCTCTGACTGACATCCCCTCTCAGTACACAGAGGAGGCGTATCCTCAAACTTCCAGACCCTAGGGATTCATTACCTAGGTCTTCCACTGTGGTCATGGGCCTTGATGATGAGAAAGGTAGACAGGAGCTCAGACCAAAAGGCCCTTCCTCTATGCTGCCACTTAATTCCATTATCAAATATGCTTTTGATAAGTTTGACCAAGATTTTCAGGCAGCAAATTTACCTGAGGGTAAGTATATAAAAGGTCCTTCTTCCACTGCCAAGTGGTACAAGGTGGGACAGCCTTGTTATGAAGACCAGATACAAGAACTAAATACAGACTTTGCAAAGATCTGTATTTCTCCTAAGCCCTCTGGGGCCCCTATGGGCAAGGTTCCCCTACCAGTTCTCAAGGAATTGGAACATCAAGCGAGGCAGAATATCTCCACTCTGTACTTTGCTACCACCTTTGCCAAGACTTTTTCTTCCTGCAATTCCACTCTGGAAAAGTGCCAACATAGTTTAAAGTCGACATTCAAGAAGGTCAAATCTCAAATTAAGAGAGGTGCCGACCCTGAAAAGGCAGCAAAGCGTGGATACGAGGAAGCCTGTGAGTACCTGGATCTGTGGAACAAGACTATCCTAATCCAGCACAGGGCCTTGACTTGCCTCAGCAAATCCCTTGCTCATATACTCCAAAGGGAATTATAATCCATGGGCAATACTGGCTTGCTTAGGTGCGAAGCCGAACTGACCCTATTACAACCACAATTAGGGGAAATGACACGCCAGGAACTTAGGAATGCGTCCTTTTGGCCATCTTCCTTGTTCAAGTCTCAATTAGTCAAGGAAGGTGAGGACTTCCTTCTTAAAAAAGGCACCTCAAAAGACTCCCAGGGTTTCGGACCCTACCAGAATCAGCCCTTTCGTAGTCCCCACAAGAAAAGAGGCTCCTACAGGAAATGCCCCTATGGGGGCTACTCCTGTCAAAGCAGTAACCAAACTTCAGAGGCTCTAGGGGTAGTTTTCGACCCCATAATAGTGGAAGAGGTCGTGGAAACCCCTCTTCCCAATGACTCCTCCAAAGCCTGCATCAGTCCACTAGTAGGAGGTCACCTCCGTTCTTTCAGAAGAGACTGGTAAACAAACAAATGTTCATCAAACATGTTAAACATTATCACCAATGGCTACGTACTGCCATTCCTCTCAAAACCAAACTTGGTCAGATTTTCTCTGATTCTATCAGAATACAAACCCCCTCAAAAAGACTAAGCTCTAGCAGATTGCATCCAGTCTCTTCTGTCAAAGAACACTATCAAAAGGGTGGAAAATGTATAATCTCTCGGGTTCTACGGTCGACTGTTTCTAGTCCCCAAGCCTCACCAAAGGTTGAGGCCAGTAATAGACCTAAGCAGGCTCAACACTTTTCTACAAGTAGTAAAGTTCAAAATGGAAACTCCAGAGTCCATCAGGAACTCCCTGGTTCCAGGGGAATGGGTATCGTTGATAGACCAGTCGGACGCTTACCTTCACATCCCTATCCACCCAAATTCAAGGAAATACCTAACGTTTTGCCACAGGTCTCAGGTGTTCCAGTTCACCTCCCTTCCTTTCGGACTGGCCACAGCCCCCCAGGTCTTCACAATGATCGTAAAGGAAGTGAAGCTCATGACCCTCACCAGAGGACTCAGACTTCACCAATACCTGGACGACTGGCTGATCAGGTCTCAGTCCCAGGAGGAAGCCCAAGTGAACACTCAGGCAGTGGTAGACCTAAGCCAGTCCTTAGGTTGGATAATAAACCAGGAGAAATCGGAACTAAAACCTACCCAGGTGTTTTTGTTTGTGGGCTATGAATACCATCTTGATTCAGCCCTTGTAAAACCCACTCAAGAGAGATGGCTCAAACTTCAGGATTTGATCCTACGACTCAAGTCAAAACATGTTTTCACTGCAAGATGTTTGATGTCACTAATTGGATTGCTTGCCTCAACAGAGAAGATGGTCCCAGAGGGACGCCTTCACATGAGGCCCTTTCAGTTTCATCTCAAGGAGCACTGGAGATATTGTCAGTCGCTGGACAGCCTCCTTCCATGGACAGATGCCATTTCTGCACACCTAGACTGGTGGCAGAATCCTGCAAACGTGCTGAAAGGCTAAGACCTTCATCCCAAAGACCACAGTATACAACTCTTTGCAGACTTAGATCAAAGTTGTATAAAGGGTCTGTGGTCAGATCAGGAAAAAAGGCTACATCTAAACGTCCTAGAGTTGAAGGCGGTCTCACGGGCCCTTCGAAGGTTCAGAGACCAGTGTCAGAACCAAACAGTTTTTAGTTGCAACGGACAACTAAGCGGTGGTGGCCTACATAAACAAACAATGAGTAACCCACTCAGTGGAAATGCATGCTCTCCTGCTCACCTATCATGACATGGTGTCACCGCTATCACATAACATTAAAAACCAGACAGGATGCCTGAGTGTGATGGCCGACCTCCTGTCCAGGTCGAACCAAGTACAGTCAACAGAATGGGCACTGCATCCACAGGTGTTCAAACAGATCTGCCAAAGGTGGTTCACTCCTCATGTAGACCTTTTTGCCACTTATCTGAACCAAAAACCCCCTCTGTACCCGTCTCCTATCCCAGACCCAAAGGCCTGGGACATAGATGCTCTAAACATAAACTTGACAGGTCTCACTGCCTATGATTACCCTCTAACGGCCCTCCTTCACAGGGTGATCCAAAAAATCAGGCAATGCCATTACCTGAACATAGTAATAGCCCCAGGAATGCCTTAGTTTTGGGACAGTGCAGCTCTCAACAGAGATCCCACTGCAACTTCCGGTGTCATCAACACTACTCAAATAGTCCCACAATTATGTGTTCCACAGCAATCCGCAACATCTCAACCTCTACGCCTGGTGTCTAGGCGTGGACAACTGCAAGAACAAGGCTTCTTTGTGGAGGTGGCAGAGAGAATTGCTGCCCCCCCAGCGGTCATCAACAAGGACCATCTACAAGTCAAAATGGGCCCTATTTGAAAAATGGTGCAGAGAAAATTCGCTGGATTTCTCCACTCCATCTATGAAACAGATCTCAGATTTTTTCATGTACCCTTACCAGGACCTAAACAAGCGCCCCTCGACAATTGGTGGTTACAGGACTGCCATCGTTGACACCATGGGCCCACCATGTCGCACATAATGCAGACCTTCATAAGTTACTCCCAGTTTCCACAGAGATTGTCCCCAAAGTTCCAGAAATCTGTCAACCTTTCTGTCACAAAGATATTTTCATCTATTTCTCGCCACATACGTATTGTTGGATATTTATTTTTGGACATTTTATTTAAAATATATCACAGTTTATTCTGTGAAAGATCCTTGGTGTAGGCTTTTTTCATCTACGTTTTATTGCCTTTCAAGATGTCTGCCCACCAAAGGAATCAAGAGAAACTGAGATCTATTAAGTGTCGCCACTTTTGCTTTGCGTTTGATTCACATAATTACTGCCCTACCTGTAGGGAATCTGGCAAGGGTGATGATCCCTGTGTCACATACGAATCCCCCTGTGAAATCTGTGCTTCTCTCACAGAAGAACAATTGATTAAAATTACACACAGGAAACGCTATGTCAAAAAGCAAAAGAGGGACACTAGTTCTAAAGATGATGAACTCGAACTCTTCTGATGAGGACGTGGATTCCTTTACTGGATCTCATGCAGACCTTGAGAGTGCTTCAGACAACTTATTTACCTCACCCCCACGTCCTTAGCCCCTACCCTTCAGTTCATTGTCTATCAAAACACCAGCCAAAACTGTCCCACCCACCCCAGGTACTGCCTTACAGCAGAAGATTGAATCAAATTTAGAAAAATCAATGGGTAACACACTTAACATCCATTTACAGAAGCAAATGGGGTCCTTCCAGGCATCTATGTTAGAAGCTTTTCAGTCTCTTCGAGACAAATTGACTTCTAAAAAACAAGTGGAGGTGGATCAGACCTCTGCTTGCCTTTCTAAGCCTGGCCATCCAATAGTGCTGTAAATCTGGACCTACCCCCTCCGAGACCTCGGCCTACCTCATATGTTGAGGAAATGGGAGTGGACTATGGTCCAGCTCTTCCTCCACGTCTCAGTGCTGATCATCATAACGCATCGGATCAGCATTCTAGTCCATCCAAGGAGCCTTCTAAGAAGGCCAGGGATAGACCTAAAAAACACTCTCTCATAGAAGGCATGACATTGAACTGAGGTCCGCCTCTGATCAGTACAATGATGAATCTGATGAACCTTCAATATCATCTTCTGAATCCAAAAAAACATGCTGACAAGAGTGAACATAAGGTGAGGTCCAGATACATGTCATCTTCAGAGGAGGAGGTTCAGTCCTCTGTAGCCAGATACAGGTTTTCTAAGCCCTCTGGGGCTATCTCTGATCAAGATCAATCTCAACATGATCTAAACCCCCCTTATTATAGAGAAGTAGCTCTGTCTGACGTTCCCTCCCAATACGCTGCAGAAGTGGACACCTTCAGGTGCATTATTTTCCTCCCTGACCCCAGGGAGTCCATGCCTAGGTCCTCAACTTAAGTTATGGGGCTGGACAATGAGAAAGGCTGTCAGGAGCTCAGGCCCAGAGGTCCTTCCTCTATGCTCCCACGCAGCTCAGTTATCAAATTTAAGCATGATTTCCAGCCGAGAAAAATTGACTACTTATTCCAGTCTCAGCTGTAATCCCTCCACCGTGCGGTTGGATTTAGCATTCAGTTCCACATGGTAAGCTATTGTAGCACAATAAAATTGAAAATTTTGATTACTTAAATGTAGCTTGTATAAGTTATAAGCTTACCATGTGGAACTGAAGAGAGTCCAACTCTCCTCCCCACTGTATTACAGCTGAGGGGTATGGTTCAAAACTGCAACAAGAAAAGGAAGAAGAGTTAGGAAGAATGCCACGAGAGGACAACCTGAGGCTTCAGTCAACACTAAATATCTATTTTTCTTGGATGTTGGCTTACGTTTTGAAGCATTATTTTTGAAAACTCGAACTAAAACTTTCTCACCAACCCCAGGCACAAAATTGAGTCCAAGCTTGAGAAATTCCTTGGTACACAATTTAACATCCACAATTGCAACAGCAAATGGGGGTATTTCAGGCTTCCATGCTTGAAGCCATGAAGTCTAAGAGACGAGTTTCAGTCTGTGAAAAAGATTGCTAAAGAAGTGGAGGTGGATCAGACCTCCACTTCATCTTCTAACCCTGGTACAAGTAAACAAACTTGAAAATTTTAATTGCCTAAATGTAGCTTTTATAAGCTACAAGCTTACCTGTGGAACTGAATGCTTACTCGGCTGCTTTAGATTCGAGCTGGATTTTAGTCCCACAAGGACTGCAATATCATAATAGAAGCCTGAAGAAAACCCCCATGTGGTTGAAGTTGGATATTATAATTTCCATGTAAGCCTTCCTGTTAAATTTACAGTTCTTTGAAAAGAACTACACAACTGGGGTTATTTTAATCACGTGTGACGCATAGTCATCTCCCCCACCTGCTTCACTGCAGGTAGGCCTGGTTGAGAGATAAGCATTTAATGCATGGAATATTAATTAAATAACATAAAACCTTAAATGCTAAATATATTTATATTTTATAAAATTGGGCTAACGTTGGCCCACCAGTGGAAAAACGCTGGTTAAAATTCTGCAATAGCATCAGCCAATCAGATTGCAGCCAAAAGTTATGTGGTCATTTGTGGATAAGCAAATGATTGACAGGTTTTGGGCAGATCTTAGCTAAGAAAATCACTGATGAGTTACATGACCAATCATGTTATCATTCTTACATAAACAATGATGGATAAGAGTCCCAAGGTGATATTCCATAATTCATTGATAAAATTATAATATGTCTAATGACAACTGTATTGTAAACTAATAATAAAATTATTGTATGTATGTCTAAAATTGTAAAATGGTGAGTTAAAATTTGTGGGCTCACTGAAATCTCATTATAAGACACACACTTATGATTGAATTTTACTAAGTTTCCCAAAATCCCCTATTATTGCTCACCACCATTTTGAACTAAAACCACTGTTGGACCACTGGTGGCAAATTTTACAGACATAACGTTGATTGGAAAGCCACCGTTGGTGCAAAGGTGGAAAACTGCTGATTATACAACCAAAGACCACCAGTGGGCCACCGTTGGCTGAAAAGCATGCAGACAAAAGAAAACACAAAGTTCGAGCTAAGTATTTATCTCAATATATACTTTCAGAGAAGGATCAGTCCTCTGTTCATATGAAAAGGTCTGCCAAGGATCCCTTCTGAGCAAGACCAAGCTCAACATGACCCAGACCCACTTTTTACAGGGAAGTAGCCACGACTGACTTACTCTGTCAATATGCAGAATAAGTTGAGACCTTTAGGTGCATTCTAGATCTCCCTGAACCCAGGAAAACTATGCCCAGGTCTTCCACATTTGGCCAAAAAGCCGTTGGGCCAACGTTGGCTGCCATTGTTGGACCGACGGATGTGCTGACCTTGGCCCAACATCGGAATGCTATCTGGGTAGATTCCTCTTAAACAACAAATAATCTTTACAACCCTGGTACTAATACCTCACCACTGGCAAGCCAAACTACTTTTGCTCCATATTTGTCTTTTTAAAAATAGACAGCAATCCAGAAAAGATGTTCCTCTCTGTAGCTCTCCAGTTCACAAATCTAAAGTTCATTTTAGCATGTGCGTCTCATTTGATGCTCTAAAATTTGGGAATGGTTTGTCATAAAAAATTCAAACTGCTCTTGCACTTTCATGTTTCAAAAAGCAACTTAAAATTTATCTGTTTCAGAAGTTTTTCCCTCCCTAGGTTTTCCAACTACCAAACACCAATGGTCCCCTTGGTGCCAACCCTATCATGTTTTACGACTTCTGATTTTTGCATTATGATTTTGATGGTGTACCTCAGAATCCACCAGTTCGGAGATTAAGCACATGGATACCTGATACCGCATTATCAATCTAAAATTATACATGGCCACCAAGTATTAGAAAAGATGGGGATTTTCTAGCAATGCAATAAAGAAATGCTGGGAACGGTTTCAGAAAGGGTCTCAGGCTTAACCTGTACTTAGGCTAAGTCAGGGACTTAAATCATAGCCTTTTATTTTCACTAAGTCCTGGATTTCACAAAGGTGACAATGCCGAAGCTTATCATATAACCACAGTGGTTTTCTGTCTCTATTTCTAGTCAAAATATTGTAGTAGTAGCATTATAACCTCTATTTAACCCAGATAAAATGTTTCTGAAAAAATTTGTATTTTCCAAATAATAAAAGGCTTAAATTTAAGTCCGTAACTTAGCCCAAGTCCAAATTACGTTGAATACCCTTCCTGACACCAGCCCTAGGACTTATATGAATTTCACGAAAGGTGACCCAGCATATCATATATTAACAGTGGATTCCTATGCCATGTGACTTTTATATCTAGTGAAATTATTCTAGTGATGACATATGTCCTTTTTTAAAATTATTTATTCTTTGAAAAAAATGCTGTTTTTAAATAGTAAGCCTTGTTACCACAACAAAATATGCACAAAGACAAATTTGTGGAGGTATTCTATATATTTATTCTTTATATTTATTCTTTGTTTTCGGACATTTCTACTTTTAAAGAGAAAAAAATATGGCGGCATATTTAAATCTTTCTTCAAAAAGCCCACTAAATCTAAGACTACACACTTAACCTCATTTTAAGACAAAGATCTTAACTTTAAGTCTAAATCCAGGTTAAGTCATTTTGTGAAACAGACCACAGGTTTAAGATTAAATATCATGCACTTCATGTTCTTCCTGGTAGTATTGGCAGTAAACTCCCACTGTGTGCTAAATATTTTGAATTTAAGTGCTATAATAAACAGATGTGCATCATAGTTTTATTTAACAAAAACTTACATATATAGTGATTCTTATTAAATTTCTGTTACATATCATATCTGCCATATTTCAAAGTTGCTATGCTGTCATCATTGATGGATTTACAACTATATATCTGTTACAGGCAAACAGTGTAATCAGGCATTCTGCGAAACGCCTAAAATTTCCAGGCATTTCATGTAATGCCTAAAATTTGTCTGCCCTTATTACACAACTTGCCTGATGTATTTTAATTGGGTGGCATTTTAAGCTCTGTGATATGTAATAATCTAGACTCACATGGAAGGAATATTACAAATAATTAGGACATATTTTAAGTTTTCGTCCAAATTAATATAGAGAATTATGTAGAAGTCAGGTTATTTTCTTTAATTAAAGCAGTTGTTCTGATTGAAGGAATCCCTTGATAGACAAGCCATTTGAGCCTTTTTACCCCACAGCCCTTAAGGGCTGTCTGGGTATTGTTTTCACCCATAGTGTCCGGATGGGCGGCGGGAAAAAGTTTGTCCAGGCTGTATCTCAGAAACCGTAAGGTGTAGGAAATTCATACATGGTAGGGACATTGGTCAGGATGTGTAGGTGTGCAACGTCATGGTCTGATCTTGATTTGACCTTGCCGTAGTGACCTTGAAAATATTGTCCGGGCTATATCTCGGAAACCATAAGGTGTAGGAAGTTGATACTTGGTAGGGACATTGGTTAGGGGGTGTAGGTGTGCAACGTCATGGTGTGACCTCAATTTGACCTTTGACCTTGCTGTAGTGACGACCTATAAAATCTTGTCTGGGCTATATCTCTGAAACAGTTAGGTGTAGGAAGTTGATACTTGGTAGGGACATTGGTTGGAGTTGTAGGTGTGCAAAGTCATGGTGTGACCTTGATTTGACCTTTGACCTTGCCGTAGTGACCTTGACCTATAAAATTTTGTCCGGGCTATATCTTGGTTGCCATTAGGTGTAGGAAGTTGATACTTGATAGGGAGATTGGTTGGGAGAAGTAGTTGTGCAACGTCATGGTGTGACCTTGATTTGACCTTTGACCTTACTGTAGTGACCTGGCCTATAAAATCTTGTCCGGGCTATAATTCGGAAACTGTAAGATGTAGAAAGTTGATACTTGGTAGCGACATTGGTTAGGGGGTGTAGGTGTGCATCGTCATGTGACCTTGATTTGACCTTTGATCTTGTCGTAGTGACCTTGACACTTGAAAATCTTGGGTTTGTCTTTTGATGCAGATTAAGCACTGTTAAAGTCATATTAGAATTCATTAAGAATTTTACTTTTACAACTTCCCTTTGTAACAGATGGAATTTCATCAAGTGAGCCACAGATTTTGCTCCAACACCACACATAAGCATTCATTGAATGTATTACCACTTCTGTATGCATGGTAATATTCAAAACATCTAATAATTCGGCCATGCCAGATGTAGATAAAGTACATGCATTATCTTTCTCTTAGACATTATTTTCTCTATTTAAACATTGTTTGGACCTTTATATAACTGACAGTTCTCTGAAAATATCCTGAACTTTGTACTGATACAGTACTTCTATATCTCATGGTGTTAAAAATATTTCATTAGGCTGTGGGGTACGGGCATCTCTGATGCTATTTTTCTTAATTGACTTGACTATGATGAATATATAGCAGAGTTTCTCATAAAACTATTGTCCTGAACTAGACAAACCACGTAAGCTTTGATTTGAATCAACTGTGCTTCGATGTTAAAGCAGTGGTGCTTATTGAAATAATTCCTTGAAACAGGGAAACCATCTGAGCTTCAACTGAATTAATTGAACTTTAATAAATATAAAACAGGGTTTCTCATTATGATAATCCCTTAAAGTAGGGAAGACATTTAGCTTTGATCCACATTGCATTTAGCTACAGCCTACAGGCATAAAGAATTTAGGTTAGCATCAGGGGTTATAAAATGTAAGCAGACTAGGATCTCTTCTGTGTGCATTTTAATATGATTATCAACTTCTCTAATATATAGAAGTTTGTTCAAATGGATTGGTCTCTTGTACCTCAATTTGTCCAAAATCATGATAACAGTGGTTCCCATACAGTGGTTTTCCTTATAATACTATATTTAAAAAAGAAGCCAATGTTGGATTAATAAGTTTAAAATAAAAAAATATGGATTCTGTGGACAGATGAAATGAATTCTTGTCTGCATTAGAACAACCTTTCACTCACATAGAAGAGTGACCGGCAAAAAATGAGCTAGAAACATCTGAACAAAATAACACACCCACTCAAAAATCTATACCATTATTTGATGATATACCTATACTCCACTCCCTATACAGGCTTATCAAGAACCTGCAGTAACAGGAGACAGGCTAAAAATGTTTGTAGAATCCGATTTAGGCATTTCATGAAATACCAGGCATTAGATGAAATACCTGGAATCTTTAGGCATTTCACGAAATGCCTGATTTCACAGTTTGCTTGTAACATATAAGTTTGCTTGTAAGTGTTTGGTATAAAAAATTGTCTGTAATTTTCTTATAAATCTGTCAACCATTTCCAATACTGTTATGTAAACCATACATGTCCAAAAAATATAGAAAAACCAGTGTGATAATTTCATCTAATTAAACCGGACACAATGGTGAAAAATTATAAAAATCAAACCAGAAATAAGGAGGTTATGGTCAATAAACTAAGGTCCTTGTAAAAACTGAAGTATCACAATTAATTAAATTCTCAATTATCACCCAATTTAAACAACTGTTGCTACTGCTGACTTTTTAAAAATTTATTTAGTGTTTTATATCACAACTAGTATCTCATCGGAGATAAGCAAGTACCAGCTTTCCCACATGAGGTCAGGCCAATGTGACTTTGACCTTTCAAATATTGTCTCCATGTTACTAGAATTCGTAGATTGTGTACATTTGTTACACAGCTTGAAAAAAAAATTGAAAACAGTTTGTAGGATATAAAATCATATTGGAATTGTTTTGCATTTTCTTATGCATATATTTTGCCTGTACTCAAGATTTACTTTTATTTACTTGGCCATATTATTTACTATTTCACTTTTTTCTCAAAGTGTTTTATTTTTCTTTCATAATTTGGAATACGGGCTAAACTGTTCATTGCATTATCTTACTGGGACAGTTTCATTCTAAAAATTCTGTGAGTGAAATATGCTGGAGGGGATTATGTAATGTATTTTATTCTGGGATACACTTCAGTTGATTCATTGTTTTTGGAAAATTTGGGTGGTCCTGAAAAGGACTTTTTATATAGTGCCAAATGGGCTCCCTCAGCCTGCTACTGGAGATGGGTGGATTCTTTTCAGCAAAGCATGGGTCTCTGTATGGAAGGAAAAGAAATCAACATCAGACTGTACATTGGCTTATTGTGTGAGGAAATTAGATGAAGTATTAAATTTTATATGAGAAAAACAAGGTGCACTACAGGCACCAGAAAGTGCAATAAGAATGCTTATCTATCACATGTTTTGTCAACTGTCAAACAGTTTGTTAGGAAGTCTAGAATATATAGCAAAAACACTTGTACATGTTAATCAGAAAGACTTCCTTTCTAACATACTGTAAAACATGAATTCTACACTCATATCATTATAAATTTATGATGATGAATTGGCATAGATAAACAAGCATACTTTTTCTAATTTTTATTTTGCAATTTTCTTTTCAAGATTTTTAGCTTGTAATTATCTGAAAGTTGATGCATTGTGTGTGAGTCCATTAAGCATTTTAATGTTTGTCATGAAAGGCTTTAAGTTAACCTTGTGTGTAGTTAACTCAACAAAGAACGTCTGTCACAGAAGAACCAGGAAGTTGAGAAAAATTAATTTATGTGAGTATCTGTATGAATGCATGTTTATTAAAGTACTTATAAGTGGAAATAGTGTAATAAATTATACAAATTAGTTATGTATGTAATATACAATACATGTAAGTGGTTTGCAGCAGTTTTGATGTAATATCCCTTATTTTCGCCCATTGGTAGTTTGAAATCAACCTGCTCTCAAAAATTAGCACTAAAATTTTTTGATATCTCTGAAACTGTTTAACCCAAAAATGTGGTATATACATCATAGGAAAGGTATTTTACTAGATCTTCTGGACCAGAGGTAGATCTAGGGGGTGGGGGGAGTAAAACCTTTGTGATGGGCCTTTTTGTCCCTGTCCACACCCCTATGCAATTCTGGTGAACAGACATAAGCCCCCTCCCCTTTTTCAGAGGAATAGGACAGAAGCAGCCTCTTACTTATGGAGGGACTTAAGCTCCCCTCCCCCTGTTAGAAACACCTTTTATGAATTTTATACTTCTGGTTTGTACTCTGAAATCTTAAAAAATAGTTCCCCCCTCCCCATCAACACATCTAATGTTCACACAATTATATTGTCATTTTAATTTGTTGTGTATTTTTTTGGTCATGTCAACAGAAATTTGTCCTAGTTGGTCCCATAGTTGTTGGTTGGAAAATGTTTTCTGCACTGAATGTGTACATTGTAAATGTAATTTTGGAAATTAAATTTTTGAAGGGGGCTCGGTGGTGTAGCGGTTAGATTTCTCGCCTCCAACCTCTGAGGCCGCCGGTTCAAATCTCGGGCCGGGCGCTTCATGTTGGAAAGTTGGTAGTTACTTGCCGATGCCCAGTGGTTTACAGTGCAGTATGCACTGGTTTCCTCCACCCTTAAACTACCCATCGCAATATGACCCTGGCTGTTGAATGCGACGTAAAACAACAAATAAATAAATAAAAGATGTGAACAACAAACCCTGTCTGCCACCTCGCCCCATATTATTTTATACAACTACTTAGTACTTACCCCATATGTCAACTCAACCTATGTACAAATTCACCCCATGACACAAGTATACTGTATTTCTTACTTTCCTTTGATGAAAGCAAGCTCTGTTTACTGAGAAAAATGGTACCAAACACATCTATTACTTTATGATTGGGCGAGAATTAATATGGGGTATCATTACTTTATTATTGGATGATATTTTAATATGGGGTAAATTGTTTCATGGGGTGATTTTTCATGTGGGGTGAGCTGGTATATGGGATGAGTTGGAACGGCTGTATTTCAAGCAACCACATTGAAAAAATGAAAGCAAAATTTTAAACTAAAACATGTATCATTTCATTTCAATCTAATTTACATTACGTACATTCAAATACAGCCGTTCCAAGTTATGTCTGTTCAAAATTATGTCCACGGCTGTACTGTATGGCTGAGTTTGTCCTTATAAAAGAATATTCTCCCTTTATTGTAATAATTGTAGAGCACCAAATTGATACAAATCTTCTAATTTTTTTAATTGTAATATCTGTCAAAATATTAATTTTTTGTGTTATTTCTTAATTCTTGTAATGTCCTGTTAGACACCTGCAGACTAGTGCTGGGACTAGAAATCATTCTATTCACACCAACTACTCCCCACCACCAAAAGAGAGTGACAGAGAGTGACCTTGCCTGAGCAGCTCTTCAACGAGGGGTGGAGTGGGGTGTCTGTGCAGGCAGCTCATACGAGCAATGATGTTATTAACTGTTTTGTAAACTTAGAATAAACAGCATGTACAATGTGTACTTTCATTCAAGCTGTATACATTGTATGTTATAGGTTCTAATAGTGACAGAAGTCTAAATTATGGGGTGTCTGTGCTGGCAGCTCATACACAATATGACTTTGTTAACTGTATTATAAGTTTAGCTTAAACAGTATGTAAAATGTGTACTATCATACAGGTGTAGGCATTGTCTAAAATGTAGGTTATTATGATAAGGGTTTATTATGGGGTGTCTGTGCAGGCAGCTCATGTAGGCAGTACATACAGTATATACTGTCATCTAGGTTGTATATATTGTATACAATTATTGGCAAAATTAATCTGCTTGGCTTGGAGTCTTGCCCATGCAGGTTAGGTTTTGAGCTAAGTGGATACTTTAGATCAATTTCAGGTCAGTTCTTCAGTTTATTAAAGTTAAGTATTTTTCTTTACATATAAGGTTACTAGGGTTGACTTAACATAAAGCCACGGGAAAGACATATAGTCACCTTCACTACGAACTCTGACAACATGCAGTTGTCCTGAGATCATGTAAGTCAACCATGGTTCCTTAAATTAGTAATTTTATAGTTTATCAGGCCAAATTCATCATAAAGATAACTGTTTAAGGTAATTATATAATTAAATCTGGTATTATGTATTAATTTAGTATGAAAACTATGACAAGTGTGTTAAATGTCACTTTGTTTAGAATTTATGTGTTAATTTAAGTTTAAAGCTTAATGTTTAGTCTGTCTCTGAGGCTAGTTTTATCAGTTTAGTCAGTCATTCAAATGAGAATTAGAAGTTCAACCTTATTTACTTTGGTTAAGTTTATATTCTAGGGAAAAATTGATGATACCATGGCTTTTGAAATGATTATATTGTGGTTCTGCATTTCACTTAGTTTCACTAGTGGACCAATTAAGTGCCAATTGGGAATTTTTCAGGGTTGCACTGTTGTACAACAGTTTCTTGTAAATTTAATAAGCATTTAATAAGAATTATTTTGAACTCTTACATGGAATCGTGTATCCATTCAGTTAATGTAAATTGTGTATTTACAATATTTTATGAATTTATTCTGTTCTATGGCTAAATCTGATTCAACTGTATTGACTGTATGGTTTGGAAAGGAGTAATTTTGGTGAATAAATGTAATTGTAGTTAAACTGGTATTTCTGTTTTTTGTGGTCTCTGAATGCCCTATCTTATGAATATGAGGCACAGCCTCCCTATTAACTTGATGACCACTGGACCTGGGCATGTTGCAGAACTGATCTGACCTGGGAGATTTAGTGTCAACTGCTGTTGACTGGGGGCTCGAGCCAGAGGGCAACTTTGGGGTCAGTTTGACTAATTAGTGGTCTTGTTAAACCTTGTTGTAATTAAACAGCAACCAAGCACCCCCCCACGAAATGGTATTGGTCAGGCCAACACATCTGCCACAATTGCAAAGCCCCAGCCCCAGCCCAGATGAGCACATCTGCAGTAGAAAAAACACACAAAATTGCAAATTTGAGGATACTGATTGAACAAGTGATTCGACGAATTAAGACATTCAGGATCTTGGCAACTAAAGTTTCAATTACTTTAGTCCACCATTTAGATGATATTGTAAAAGTTTGTGCAGCCTTAGCTAATATAAAGGTGCCAATGTGTAAAAATTAGTTTAAGTTCAACTAGTTTTCTTACTTTTTTGGCAGTATGAATATAGGGACATCATTGTGTGTGATGAATGGGGATATCCTATATTGCCCGAGGTTAAAACTTGGGCATGATATAGACCAAGATATTTAAAACTTGTATTCTGGGGATTAGTACTGACAGTAAACATTATATATACAAGTGTAAAGTGTACAAAGCCTTCATTGGTACCCATAAATGGCTTTGAAGTTGAAGATTCACTCTTTTCACCTGCAATAAAGTTAAAATATGTGTACAGATCTTTAACCATGTCAGACAGTTGTTGCTCAGATAAATATTGTCACATAGGAGTCCTGAATTTTTCACACAAATCATTATAATATTCTAATTCATGTTCTTATCACATGGTACATTTACCCAGTTACATGTTTACATAACTTTCTGAACATTTTCGAAAAGTATGTTGTATGGCACAAAGTTTACTTTTAGCTATTTTCTGAAAAGTATTTTACCTCTATGTTACACATATTTACAGTATTAACAACATTTTTGCCTCAAACAAATCTTTGTTTCAACTATCTTGCATGCAAGTGAATGTTGAGTCATGTCATTTTAAATAAAGGAAGCATTTCCATTTTCCTGAGAATGTGGTTTTCTCCTCGCCAGTACAAGAAATATGGGACCACATAGAACAAGAACTACATTCCACACTCTCTTCCTCCTCTGTTGTAGGTTCATCTGGTAATTCTTTGCAACATAATAGGCATAAGAAGATTGTGGGTAGTTTCTTGTACTTGAGAACTGATTTGCCTGTGGTGCTTGTTGACGGGGGCAACATCAGAAGCTGTACCTTCTTTTGAGTAGTTGTGACCATCAGCAACTTTATCACTAGAAATAATCTGCTGGAACAATGTACCGGTTAACATTTCATTGGTCACACAAGTTTTCCAGAAATGTGTGAATTTTGAAACCATGTCACACCAGAGCTCTTCATTGAGTTCACCAGCTTGTGGTGGTATTTCTTTAGTGTGTACACAAAGTAATGGCTTTATTGTACCCAGTAACTCCCATGGAGTGTTGAATTTGGAAATAGTAAGGGGACTTGGGGGACAAACGCACTTTATTTCGCTCTGTATGTTCGAGGTGGTTATATGTGCTTGGTGTAATGTCCTGGTCAAAGATCAATGGGCATTTGATTTCTGCAACTGCAGTTTCATGGCAATCGCAGCTGCAGATTAGATCTGGTGATGCAGCAATGAAGGGATGATCTGCCATTACATGAAGGCCCCTTGGTTTGTCAGTAGCCCATAACATCCTTAATGAACGAAGTGACATCTGTTTTGGGATTTTTCATGAGAGTTTTACTTCTGGAATATATCCGTTGGCTTCTGCTACCAGTGCAGCGACCAACCTGTTGCTGTTTCCAGATTGTGTTCTTTGTCTGGCCAGTTGTTTTTTCTTGCATAATATGCCTGTGTCTTGTTTCATCAAGGTCATTGTCTCCATCAGATTTTCAAGGGATGCTCCTTTCTTCAAACGTAATTCCTTGGCAATTTCCATGGGTGCCTTTGGCACACTTAGCTCTACCGGAACTGCTGGCTTATTGTTATAGAAAGCTAAAAAGCATGACTGGAGAGAGTGCTGTTCAAAATTTTTTGCAAGGTCTTCCCTTATTTGATCTCCATTATTCAATTGATCTTCTTGCTCGATTGGACATGAGCTAAATTGTTTTGCCATCCTCTTGTGAAATACATCCTTGTTTCCTGTGAAAAAACAGTGATTTATCTCATTACTTTTTGTCAACTTTACCTTTGCATGTGTTCCAGAAAAAGTTTCTTAAAGAAAACATTTACTTGAAAAAGAAACACAATGTGAAAAAATAAACTCGGACAGTAAAATAGAAAGTAAGAAATGAGGAACAGTTAGAATTAAATTAACAAAAGAGTAACACAACTAACAAACTGAGTGCTCTGTCACTAAGCTATGATGTTTTATTAAGACATCACTGGGAATCAAACCCAGGCCCCCCCAGTGTGTATGATTACACCCAATTTTTTCTATCTTTCATGATCAAAGTAAAGTAAAACAAATATATTTTTGTCATTTACTGCATGTGTATGTTTGCAGAATGTTATAAACATGTTTAGATTTATGCAAGACAATTAGAAATAAGTAAAACAAAATAAAACTCCTTCCAGTAAAAGCAAGGAGATGTCTTTTTTCTTTCCACTGTCAGCCTATTCTGGTTCTTTTATTACTTGCCCAACACATCATTTTCCATTTTCAAGAAGACACAAGAACAAGTGTTTTTAACATCTAACTATACACAATTTGTTTAATTATAAAAAAATAAGAAAACAAAATAATCATTACAAAAATAAAGAAACATGTTAATAAAAGAACTTTAATTACATCATCAAACTTCAATTGACATTCTCTATTGCATAGCACTTACACATTTATAATTAGCTTCTGAAAAACAACATTTTTGTTACTTTTTACTACTCGGCAATATAATGCAAAACTTTATGGACATGGAATTGATTATTATTATAAAATACAAATATTCTACTTTTATCTTGAACTTATAACATGAAGAAACGGTAAACTCTCATGGACATATCTAATGATAAAGAAAAAGATTACCTCTGTCTCTTTTGGTGGACTGATTTTTCTTAAAAAGAACAGAACACAGTTCCACTGGTTCATGTGGAAAGTACGAATAAGAAAGGACATTCCACTCACAAGGACGCGAGGTGCAGGACACTTCATTGGCTCCTTTCCTAACGGCTGCTTCTACGTGGAACAGCAGACCACAAACATAATTGCACATGCCATACAACCTGTCAATTTCACATGACAGACAGATTGTAATATGCTAAAATTATAGATGTACATTTACTGACCTTTCATATCTTTGAATGTAAACTTTACCTCAAAATTGTATTGTTATGCCTTAAGAATATCTCAGTAACCAGGGATGAAGTACAACAAAAGTTTACAACTTGCATGTATTTTGCATGAAAATTGAAAAATATAATTGTAGACGCAGAATCAATACTGAAAGCACCTTGATATATGTGGTATCACTGTCAAGAAAAAAACGGGACTATTCTGAGTTGAGCTTCATGCTCTCATGCTATTTTCTTCCAATTAAATGTCTGTATGTGTATAGATACCCAAAAAGTTATTGCATACACAATAACATGTCATTGTAGCTATAAAATTCTGTTCTGAAATATATAATTACCCAGCAGGGCAGGTACAATATCCACTGAGTACTCTTCCACCACAATCTTCCCTTTTCTTCTCAACCATGGCCACCCACACCTCATAGCCTTTCTCACTCAGCCTCATGGCAGGCTTCACTTTGGTACTAAAGAGGCACACATTGGATGACGTGTGCACTTAATGGTAAAATGCCTCACCAACCCAACCAGCTGTGTAGTATCTATAACAGTACAAAAATACACATAGATATATATATAACATATATCAGAGACAACTACTAGTGACACCTCCAAAATTTTATTGTTTCAGCTAACATTCTCTGAAAATTTGAATGAAATCCATGCATTCAATTTTTGAGTAACCTTTCTAATAAAAAAGGACAGACAGATGGACAAACCACAGTGATTACATAACCTCCAGCAGGCAGAGGTAAAAATGGGGGATAATAGGGAAAACTTCACAAATGACATGCATGAAAGTAATATGAAATAAACTATGCTTTCATGTTATATTTTCATCTTAATTTGTGATTAACGTTTTATGGATGTCATTCTGGATGTTTACCTAATATATACTAACAAATTAATATACAACGAAGGCCCCTGCATAAGTACATATGTAACTTTACTGGCTTGAGGTGACATAGTCATTGCATTAGCATTTGTAATACCCAGTTAATCATTACATTTAGGATTGTGTTCCTTTGAAGCGTAAAACAACATCCCCTCCTCTTTATATTTTGTCAAGTATACATGATAACTGGGTTGGTATTTGATTATGTGCTCTTGCAAACTTAAGCATCTGTATAAGGGATATAAATGTGAATTAATATCGGTTTAAAAATTTCCTTTGCTTGCACTTGTTAAGGATTTTTCCAACGAATTGTTTTGTTGAACCCATGTTTAGGTACTGCACAATGTCTCTACAGATTCGGCCAAAGGACAATGGACTCTTTCTCTATCTGCCATCCTTTTCTCAGGGTAAATGGGTCTGGAAGCATGTGGCTGTCCGCCATCAACTTTTCCTTGCAGTCATTCAGACCAGATCTAACATCATGTTACTCGGAGGCATTGACTGGTACTCTCTCTTCATATGCAATAAATGCTCTACAAGTACAATATGAAAACTTTACTAATGATACATATAAAAAAATAAATATACCAGAAATGTAGATAACAATATGCTATGACTGCACAGCAATTTATAATAAAAAAATTTATATTTAAAGTGAAATGTAAAGAAGGCAAGTATTATATATGTATCACAACATTGAATAACAAAAACGTAGACATTTATTTGGAGATATCTAGATTTGAATCAATTTGAAGGAAACTAAAACTAGAAATATATAAAATTATTTCCTACATTGAAATTTTAAAATTAGTGAAGGGTAAAGTTCAAACCCCTCTATTTTAGTGAAGGGCAACGTTTCTGAAGGACAATCTTCTGAAGGGCAATGTGCCAAGAGGGCAAAGTTCTGGAAGGGCAATGTTCCTGAACTCATATTGATCCAACCTACTGTAAATATTCAGAAAAAAAAACTGAGAAAGTATTGGTAAAATAGGGTAAGGGTTTTTACTCAGTTTTTATATAATTACCTTGCTGCCGGTTCTTCCATGGTAGCATGCAGAGATTTGTTCTCAACGTCAAGAATGTCTTAAGAGCCACATTTGACCACAACTGAAATGATTCTTGTGTCAAATCAGATGAAGGTATGGAAGCATCAGTGCTACAGCATTATGCCATGATTCTGTTAATAACTGTGAAATAAAGAACAACATATCCTTATGAGTTAAATATAAGCATTATATACCACCATCAGTCGATACACCAGTTTCTATAGATGCCTAAAAATCATCAACTTATGAAACAGAAGAAGTGAATTGGTGATTTTAAGAGATTATCATGCAGTCTGTTGTGAAAAAGCACTGATGAGAATCTTTTTTTAAATTATGCACTGATAGTATTTGTTGCTCTAACACCCATTGTTAAGCTAATTTTTGTTAATGACAGAGCCACCAAGAAAAGATTTATTCCCGGTTGGTTTGACAGTCAAATCTTTTTTACAGGAAACATTCTGGTCAGCCAGGTTTTTTTTTATTTTTTATTGGTCACAATCTAAATAATGTTACATATTATAAAAAGACTCTTAACAAAATTTTACTGATTTCACTGAATATGTTAAAACTGCAAGGCTACATGTCTAGTGATAGGATACTAGCCTTGTATTTTGTATGAATTCATGGATTTATTCAAGCAGTCTGTTAAAACCCCCAACCAGCAGACAATTTTTTTTTTATATTTGGAACACTTTTATTTGTAGCACTTTTGAAGATATAGTATTCAGTAGTAGCAATTAAGGTGTTGATTGGAATATACTGATTGTCCCTGTGTAAGTATCCTAGGATTATATCCATGGGTGAAAAATATATCAATTTCCCCAAGTTGGAATAAATCCAGTTTTCTAGATCTTTCCATAACTCTACTACATGGCGACACTTCACAAAGAGATGCATAAATGTTTCAGGATCAGATTGACAAAGTCTACATTTGTCTGATTTCTCAATGGACATTTTATACAGTTGACTGTTTGTACCAAGTATTCTATTCTATGTATCAACTTTCCAGTAAACATAGCAAACGTTTATAAATGTTTAGTAAACCTATAAACGTTTTTTAAAGGGGATATGCAATGAAATTTAACTTTTCTCCAACTTTTACAGAAATACACTGGTAATCTCACTGGTAAACACAAACACAACTCATTTTGCTGCAAAAAAAATCCATCCCCATTTTATTAGCATTTTATTATCCTCCTTGGAAATTTGTTTACACTCTGCAAGAAAAGCATGTGCACTAGTGAAAAACGTCACTATTGGCAAACAAACCACAGCAGTATATAGGGATTGGATTGGGTTTACAGAGCATGTGTATACTTTATCTGCATTCATTGTTTGTTGTTTGACCATACTTAACTTGAAAACAATACTTTCTATTTGGTACACCTAGGATATAAATCTATATATATACATATGCAATGTATACACATTTACACACACATGTATAGATAAGTAGATGTTTTCATTGAGAGATAACAAAATATGGCTGCAAATTGTGATTCTTGTGATGATGAGAGATGAATTTGAGGGAGTTTTAAAACCATATTCATTTGAACCAAAAAGACAGGATAGGGAAATAAATGTTGACACCAGTGAGTCCACCTCTCACAGCAGTGATACTGAAGAAATGGCTGTAAATGAGATATGGTTAGTTTCTTTTTCTTTGAGGTTTATTTTATAGTAAAAAGGTAACAAATACTAAATTGGTGTTTTACTCTAGAATTTATGTACCAAATGTTTATAAATTCACAAGCCTTTTGTTTAATCATGGCATTTCTGTAGTGCAATATACTTAAACCTTAAAACATTTAAAAATTACATCATTCTTGTGCCCTTTTCCTAATATTTAAAAAAATCAACTATTTAAGTCAAAGAGGGTATATTTAACTGTCATTTATAGGTGTACTTGTAATGAGTGTACTGAAGTAGATGGGCAGGTCAACAAATGCTGTCAGGATTATGTGAATATATCATCACGTCTCCAAGGAACAATGTTTAAGTGTATAACAGAACATCCTTGATTTTTGTCCAATTCTTTGGATATTTATGTGCTTGAGGCTTCATTTTATGAATTTTGTCAGCAAGAAGGGCCTCCATGTGATGATGAACTTCTTCATGAAACATTAAGGTATCTAGCATACAGACGATTTATAAGATGGATATTTAAAAAACTTGGAAAGCAAGTGCGTAAAGTAATTCCTTGCTGTGCTGTCTTAAAAATCAGATATGCCTTTCCAGCAGATAGTGGACAATACACAGGTTTCAAGTTTCCATTTGTCTAACTACTTTAGCTTATTTGGAAACCTAGTGATATGATTTACAACAAGTGACTCTTTGCTTTGTTTTTCTACCTCAGATGCCAGTGAAGGAGGATTGCTAATTATGCATAGTTCTTTTAAAACTTTAGCACTCTTATATGTTGGATAACTTTTTCTCAGTTGCTGTAACACTTTATTTAATTTCTGCACATATTCAAAGGTGACTGATACTTTAACTTCCTTCACAGTGGCTCCTTCCTTATACTTTGGGTAAGAGACACTCCATAGAAGTTTACCAGATTTTGATCTTGCTTAAGCTCTGTCTGAATTTTCATTATAATGTAAACAAGCTAGTAACAGCCTTGCTTTCATTGCTGGAAAAAAGAAGTGAACCATTTTAGGAGCAAAGAAAAGTAAAACACTATGATAAGCTTCTAGAGATGATATTTGTCCAGGTGACAGTTTTGCATATCCTTTAAAAATATCTTGTTGTTGACTAGTAGTTGAAGACCTTTGTGTGCACGCAATCCTGACACAAGCCATGCACTGTCATCTATTGTGTCATGTAAACATTTTGGATACCTTTCACTGTGTCCATGGTGAATGTTTGCCACATGATTTGAAATTGACTGCCACTTTTGCCTGACCAGTTCCCCATCACCCTGACTTGATGCTGCACACCAATAGAGGTGGTTTGAAATAGAATGGGCCCACTCTTTAATCGGACCACATCCTGCTTTCTTGGCAAGTGCTAGTAATTTTCTATATATTGATTTAGCCATGTGCCAAACATCATAAAAATGTCTAATTAATGGTCTCTGCTCCCTCTTGTATTTCTGGACTCCCCGGTGCCTGTCAGAAGTTAAGCTTTCTATTTCAATGTTACTGTTATCTAGCGTGTTCAAGCACCGTTTTAAACCTTCTAGTTCCATAGCATTGGAGCTAGTAACTTCATTTGATTGTATCAACTGCATATCTAACACTTTACTATGCTCCAAGTCAATCACTGAGTAACTTCCATATTTGGCACTATGACCAGGTGAATCACACGTTCCATCACCCCCAAGAATAACTTTTTCACCAGATATTCTTAAATTTTCAAATATAAGTTGTTGTTTTGAGTTCCATACATGAAAGACTGCTGGGATCAAATAATGACTCTGAATAAAATTAAATGTTCTGTATGCTATTGTCAATATATTAATATGCTTCAACATATTGATAACTTTTATTGGACTAGAGCCTGAAAATAATATTCCGGCTGCTAGCTGTAAGTTTCCCTGAGGCAGTGTTCCATGTAAGGGTTGACTTGACCATGTTCGTGAGTGCCCTTTATCACATATTTGTTGCACAACAATAAATTATCCTTTCACATATTTTAACAGCACTTTACAAGGACGTGTACAAATAAGACACACTGAAAGAAGGGCCAGAAGACAGCTTTCAAAAATTATGAATTTTCTCTCCTCATCGGCTGGTAAATTACTCCTGAGTTCTTCATCTACCTCTTCTAACTCATTGTCCATTTCAAGGGATGTTTCATTGTCTGATTCCTCAGAGTCTGACTGCATTTCGATTGCCTCACCCCCAAATAAAACCTGTCTGGAAGTAATTGGCTTCTTTTATTGTTTGGCATTACCATTCTTAAAATTGGTTCTAAGGAATCTCTAACGAAACTATAATCGCAGATATCTGAAAAAACCATGAGGGTCTCTGATATTTTTTCATTTAAAAAAATATCGCAGAGCGCCACTTTTTAATTCCCCCTCAATTCCACTCTCTCAGGAAGTTCCACAATGAAGTTATAACCCTTGTTATCAGGATGAAACCTTAAGGAATCCTTCGAACTTAAGAAAATATAAAAGTCTCCCTCTGTCATTCTCCCTCTTTTCATTCAATTACGAGTGCCTTAATGCAACCACAGGTAAGCATTGGCTATTTATAGCTCTTCCATATCAACCTCTGGTATCCAGGAATTAAATTTGCTTGGCCATCCATTCCATTTTACCAGCACCTCTGATATCCCCTTTCTTTTCCTTTTTTTAAGAGTTTTTTCTATTTTGTAGACCATATTTTCATCCAAAAATGCTACTTGTAATTCAGGCTCATAAAAATATGATGTTATGACCTCATTTTGATAATCTTTTAGTTGATACATTGGGATATCTTGGTTTAATTTTCTATCAATGATTGTAAAAATCTCACCAGACCATTTTTCAGCATATTCTCGATCGAAACTGTTCTTTAGATAACTTATTTTAACCCTATCACCGACCTTATACTTAAATTTCACCCTTTTAGGGCTAGGTCTGGTCTTCTTCGTCCTTTTTCCTTTCTTAATGCCCTTAGTTTTGAGGCCGTATTGATAAGACCATATATCATACTGGTTTGAACTCTGAGCCTTTGTGGGGGTCATCTTAATAGATCTATGGCTGGCATTGTTGTAACTAGCCGTAAAATTTTGTAAATTATCCACCCATCTGAAGGATTCTCTAGCCGGTAAATATTTGAATATCTTGAGTTTAATTGTTTTTATTACTCTCTCTGCGTAATTAGCTTTAGTTTCATAATAAGTAAATATCTGATCCACCTTCGAGGTTCTCAAAAATTTGGTCACCTCTGAATTTTTATATTCACTACCTTGATCACTTCTTATTTTCTGAGGTTTCACCCCTGATTCCTCAAAAATATTAGACATGACTTGCTTCATTTCCTTTCCTGTGAGAGTATACATTGGTCTGGTATAGAGATAACGAGTAAATATATCGACAAAAACCACAAAATAGCCATAATTGTCATTTGTTTTTCTGTATTTCACCATATTAGCAGTATCTGTATCCCATTGATAATTTTTGGAGAAGGAAAGGACCTTAGGTCTCTTGAAACATCTCCTGACAGGATGATGTGATGTATAGGCCTCCTGTTTAGCTAGCCAGTGTTTAATAGATCTCCTTGAAATCTTGTATTGACCAGTTTTTTCCAAAATTGGTACAATTTTTCAGCCCCACTGAAGGACGCGGGACTACTGGGGTTATAATATACATCTTTAAGCACTACCTCTATATCAGGAGAGATTTTTATTCCAGAATTTAATCCATGTTGGTTTGCGCTGTCTGATAGACTCTCTGCCTCCACCCCTCTGTTTTGTAGTCGATCCTCCTTGCTGTTTAACCCTTCCTCCATTGGAATTATTTGGGGATTTTTGATCGTCACTCATTCGCTTATCTACACTACTCTCAGGCATTCCTGGTGGGGGTGACATATATAGACTCTCATTGCTTCCAGTCTCAGCCTTGGATGATGTTACAGCATTATTCAATTGCTCAGATTCCTCCTCAGCTGTATTGCTTTTATACGAGCCGTGTTTTTCATTTTCGAGATACTTTTTAAATTTCAAAAATTGCTCATGAGGCATCATTACAAATTTATTCATTGTAAAATTTGGTTGATATATTTCCTTATGCTATATAATAATTCTGAAAAAATTCTGTGATGCTTCTTCAGTAATTGAAGCCACCCTCTAACCCTTCTTAGAAATCGTTTAATCAACCCAGAATATTTTTCAAATTTTGTCTTTGTCTTTTTACTGAGTGGCAGACGAAAAATATTGAAGAAAATCTCTGCAATGGCTTTTATTTGTGACTGATTAGGCTCTGAGAACATACACTTGTTTAAAATCTTATTATTATCCAATATAACCTTTAGAAAATGCTTTGATCTAAGGAGATTAGAAGACATACTGATCAGTAGTTTTTGATCTAGCAAGTATTTATAACTATTTATATATGGTTAGATATTCATCAGGAAAAATATGGGTATGTAACCACCAGGTCTTATCCCTGGTAGGAGATAGATCTATCAGCAAGTAACTGAAAGATTCTGTAGTGGCGTCTTCATAGGCCAGGCAGACCTTATCACACATTCCTAACTGATTTTCTAAGATTTTTATTTGATTTATATCCGCTAGGATTTTTGAATAAAATAAAATAATGTGTATTCAGGGTAATGTCTCTACTATATTTTCCTGAATGGTAGAGATTTTGTAAAATCAAAAAGACGCTCAGATTTCTATGATGTGATTCTCTACTAAATAGATTGGTAATGGAGGGGTTATTCACTGCTGATGTTTGTAAATCATCAATAATAATCAGATTATGCTTAGAGTCGGCGATTTGCTTTATTCGAGCCTCATCTGGAACTCCTTGAATAAATTCTAAATTTTCAATTATTTTGTTGTCAAAAGAGTCCTGCCATACCCCATAAAAATAATAGACCTTCTCCACAGGAACCTCAAACATAGCATTTAAATTCTCCAATACCTTAAACACAAAATTTGTCTTTCCAGAGCCCGTAGGACCTGCAATCATTGCAGTAGTGGGTGAAAAAAATTTGAACATTGTTATCTCTATCTTATCTGGTGACTCACACAATAAACAATCAGAAAAGCGGGTTAGTCTCCTCTCTATTTATATTATTTTCACTTGCCAAGATTACATTCGCCTGCTTGCCAGATACCTCAATACCTGCCAGATATCCTACACAAAGATTTTGCTTGTATTATTATCAAGTATTGTTGTGGCATAGAGTACATACAAATGAGAAAATGCAGGCTCAAATATTTATACTCTTAGGCTTTTTACCCGGATTAATATATTCTAAAGCTTGTTTCCATGTAACTGTGAGGAGGATATGGCTGTTTGTATAGATGTTGTATTGGTGGAATTTACCTATAATCCAAAAATCCGTATTTTATATCTGAAACAGTTGGAATATCTAGATATCCATCTAGTCTTGAAAAATTTTCCCTCTTTAAAATATTGGACAATGATGGATATGGTGTACTTCAACTGCAGTTGAATTAAAGAAATTCCAGTGCAAATTATAGTATCCACTAATATGTGCACAGACAATGTTCAGAAAGGTGAGTTTATTAACCTATGCAGATAAAAATGTAATCTAATAGTCAGAGAAAAAAATGCCTTTGGGCTCCTTAGGCTCGGGTTCGAAATTTCCTGTTATTTTTAATTGGGAATGGAGATTTTCAACAGACTTCCACAGTCTGTACATTCACAGCTTACTCTCATTGCGTCCAAAGAGGCGCAGTAACAGCAATACCTCATTAATATGTTTATGAGGTGCTTACCTTCGGGTTCGAAATTTCCTGTTAATTTTAATTGGGAATGGAGATTTTCAACAGACCTCGTAGGTCTGTAATGTCAGAGCTAACCTTCATTGGCTCAGCTTTTAGAAATTTCCTGTTAGGATTTAATATCAATGGTGAATTATAACAAAGTGTAATTTTTGCTTTTTTTTCTTAATTAGCTACAACAGAGAGAGATATATGGAATCTTAACCAGTCCTCAGTCTCAGTCTCTTAACCAGTCCTCAGTCTCATCAACAGATCTCTGGAATTCCACCCACACTGCCCACTATTCATCCAAAAGGATCTTTCTATAATATCACAAAAATTACAGCAAACAATAGCTCTCACATCCAACGGTACTACTGGATTATGTTCTCAACCATTATCTCATGCATTTTGTCTGCATTTCTAATTGCATGGATCCTGAAAAAAAATTACTCTGCTCTAGGTTTAACAGAGATTCGGAAAACGAGGCTAATGGGATAGAAATGAGAGATGTAGGGAATAGGGCTGATGAGGAGACTGAAATCAACCCACAAAGGTAAGAAATATAAAATAATATTGTTCAATTAATAGTTTTCCTGCGAGAAAACGAATTGTGACATCACATTACACGGAAACATACCTCCATACCTTGTGATGTAATTTTTAGACCCTATGATGTTTTATATCGCCCTGAATTCATACATTTCTGTTTATATTTTTACGGAAGGATGGCGTATTTCAGTTTTATTTTGATTTTTGTTTGTTTGCTTATAACCACTACAAATTGTTATCATGTGGAGTGTATTTTCCATGAGGAGACAGGCACATTGCATATTGTGGGGTTGAGATCGATGCAGGACTTTGAAAATTACGGTGAAAAATGTGGAGATTATGACCTAGACGTTTTGATATATCAGAAGTGTTATCTTGGAAAGATCATCCTACCCCTTAGGACTATTGTTTTTTGTTAGGAATTATGCTAGGCTCAGAATCCAATACTGGAACTGTGAGGGAGATTGTGATTACTCAGATAGCACAGTCACTGTAATTGGATGTACCTCGGGTAAGAGATACGATACATTTAGTCTTAGTTCTGGATCTTTTGGGAGGTTTAATGTCTCCAGGTATATGTAAATATGGATATATAATTATATATCACTTTAGACCTTTGATAGTATGCACCAGTCGGTTTGGAGAGGAATTATATTTTTCATCCACTTATTGCATTAGCAATGCACAGGCCTGTTGAAAATCTCCATTCCCAATTAAAATTAACGGAAAATTTCGAACCCCAGGGGTTAGAGATGAAAATTCATCAAATATAATCATAATGTATGAAGCACAGGGTGTAATAGCCAGTTCATATAATATTTCCTGGTTTTGTGTTTTAGATCAGGCACCAGAGATTCCACCCAGCTCAGACCATAGAGAAACTGATGAGGACTATGACCAGGATGATGATGCTGATGATTTAGAGACTGATGATGATGATGACGATGATTTCTATGCCCTTCTAGTCATTCCTATTCTGGGATTTATAGGTGGGATCGCAGCTTTCATCATTCGTCGCTTCAAGGACAGGTTATTAATGATACTATTGGAAAGAATATTTGACTGTCTAGGGAGTGATGAGGGAAATAAATCTCACATGGCTGATACTGATAGTACAAGTGTTGAATCTACCTGTCCTAAAGAAAGAGCTGTCAATCTGAAATTTTCATCAGAAAATTTAAGTTCTACCTATCCTGAGACCTCATTATCTGGTGATACCTGGAACGATAGGACACAGACTGATGCTCGGAAAATATTTGATAATATGAGGGAGGAGAGGAAAATTGCTACAGATGTATCTTCAAGTCTCATTGAGGTTCTTGATAAGGCTACCTAGGTATCTGACCCTAAGTCTACAGACTTTGAGATAGAAATGGATGATCTCTCATTCCTGAGATCTGTAGATGTACTAACTGACTCTGACCAGGTTTCTGATCTCCAAGAAACCAGTTTCATGGAGACCAGATTTGGTGGAAGATATAAGAAGGTCTTTATTTTGAAAAAGTAGAGACAGACATTTTGTATTTTATTGTAATTTATAGTTAAAGGGGTTGTTCAGTTTTAATTTGACATGATTTCTTGATCTGTAAGTCAGAGAGATGTTTGTAGAAAAATATTATATATTATTATGTAATTTCTTATCATTTATAGTCGGATATTTATACTTGAACATTTCTTTTAGAGTGATTTTATAATATTTAAATAACATGTGAATGGTTAAAGACTTATTACAGTGTAACTTGATATGACTGAGTAAATGAAAGAGGTATAGATAGAGAGAGAGAGGCGTTTTTTAAAATTTATTCTATTTTATCTTGTAATTTCATATCATCTCTGACAATTTAGTCAGACATTTCTTATCAGAGAGTTCTTTGTAACAATATTATATATTTAAATGTTTTCAATTGTACTAATTATGCTCCTTTGATTATTATTATGTCTGTCTGATATATACATATATGTAATTTTCTTGTCAAAATACCTCATAGAGAATAATATATGTTATATTTTTCCATATTTTATTGCTACATAAAGATATATCCCTTTTCAAAAAATATACACATAAGAGTTTCAAATAAAAATCCTATACAGGTGACAGTGCCTAAACCATACTAATGATATCTTTAAAAGAGGATTCTACATAGAACCACTTTAAAAATTTTTTTTAAAAATTCAGCGTCACACAGTGAAAATAAATGAATCAGTCACATTGAATGGAATTGAAGGTGAAAGAAACTAGATACTTATGTAATACATTAAAAATCAATATCAGCTTTAAATGGGAACTCTCACAGAGAGTTTCCACATAAATCGACGGAGTAAAGAATAGATGAAATGTCTAGCAAGTCTAAATATTTACATAGACAATTACTAACATGGCTGTTTACCCATATCTTTTATAAAAAACTATAGCACTAACTTGTCAAATGAAAAAAGTATCAGAGATAAATTGATTATAAATCAACCATATATATATATGAATTCAACGTTCATTGTTAACAGATATACCTATTTCAAATTATTTTGAGTCCATTACATAATCCATCATTTTGTTCGAACACTGGCGTTGATATTCCTCTCTGTCCAGAAGATTGCTGAGGCTCTGTGTGAAGAGTATTTGTCAATTTTCCAGATGTGGTAAGAGATTAAGGGTAGAGGCCTGAGAGTGGAGCTCATACTTCAGACCAAATTTGAAAAAAAAAATAATAAAATAAAAAATAAATAAATTAAAAACATTTTGATTTTCAGGACCACTAGGTGATAAATTTTAATTTTGAAGACCACTAGGTGTTTGTGGGACGCAACATGCTGCAACCACTAGGGTCTAGATGCCATTGTGTGTTACACTCTAAGCACCTACTCGGATGATGTCTTAAATTTCCGGATATTAATGCTGAGCATGTAATACAATAAAAATGGTAACGAGCTCATAAAAGCTCTTGTTAGTGGCAAGTCAATTTTACAGCAGGCGCATCTTAAGTGGGTGGCTTGTTGCTCACAATATGTAGCCCACTAAGGAGCTATCATAGTTTCGACATCAACTGGGGTTTTGCCTAGAAAAAAGGCGCAACCAAAGGCCATCTCGAGGTCTCTATTGGTTAGAGCCTCGATCAGCAATTGCTCATAGTTGGTATTCATATACATGGAAGTGGGGACCCATGTAAATAGGGAGGTAGCGCTCATGTTTGAACTGCGGATGGAGTAGGCCTTTGTGAAATGATGTTCAAGAAGGGTGGTCCTACATATGGGGCACCTCAGTTCAGACTCAGCCCCATCCTGCCACAACCTAGAAAATTGGCAGCTACATTCCACACAGAGCAGATGTCCGCATGGATTAGTGAGGATAAAATCTTGCTGATCCAGTGGATCTTTGCATACGGCACACTCAGCATGTTGCAGGAACTGTGTCAGGAAGCTTACAAATTCCGGGTATTTTCTCCTGGAAAGACAAGAAGATGAAATTTTTTATTATTTACAAACGAAAATAAATTTGAAAAAAAAAATTAGGGTAAATAGTAATTAACATAATCAGCTAAAAAAATTAAAGGTTGGTAGCTCCCTGCTGTCGATTAATTAATTATTATTTTTGTCAACATGCTGCAAGAGTACAGATTCAGGATGTCTGTTGAAACTCTCCATTCCCAATTAAAATTAACAGGAAATTTCGAACCCGAAGGTAAGCACCTCATAAACATATTAATGAGGTATTGCTTTTTTCTGCGCCTCTGTGGACGCAATGAGAGTAAGCTGTGAATGTACAGACCCAAAGGTAAGCCCCCAAGCAATGGTTCTGAGTATTGCGGCATTAGATTACAAGGTATCATCTACCATCACATGAGCTTAGTTATCAAAAAAACATTATTGCCAAAGTTACATTATTTAACATGAGTAGATTAATTTACATAGCTACCGACACCAGAACAGCATACTTTTTCCACAGGATTATAACAAAGGGCTACCATGAGAGTGCTAGAGTTTACTATCATTTAATAGGCTATAAATAGACTCAGTAGTTCATCAACATTACGTTATCTCAGCAGGAGTGTCAATTATAGTTACAAAGAGTCTATTTAAGACAGCCCCTCCCCATCTTTAAATTATTTTCCCTCGATAAAAGTAGTATAAGTTCTGACCCAATTTTATATATTAAAAATTAAAATAAAAATAAATCTTTGGGACTTACACGACAAAGGCTGGCAGCACATCATTCAACAGGATGTAACAGACCATGGCCTGTTGAAATTGGCCCTCGTCTATTAAGCTCATGAGCTGGAAGAAGTTGACTATGTTAGAGATCACATGGTTTGGTCTGAAGAGGTCGATTCTCAGACCTAATTGCACAAAGTTATCCATTATTTTTGTAAAACTGAGAGGTTGAGAGAGCTCGAATCACTATTTGACAAAGCCTAAATGAATCAGAAAACAGTGGTATCTGGGGTTGGTTTGGGGCGGCTTTTATAATGAAAATTGGGTCTGAAAGCTGTCGCCACTATCTGAATTGAAAAATATAAAAAAATTTCTACAGGTAGGTATGATTTAATGTCTCTTTGTCTAAATAATTAAAGGGGAATTTCCACGTCTACCTCCCCCTTGGCTGATTCATCTAAATGCGAACATTCCTCACATGTCAATTTTGAATGGTTAGGTTGATCAGGTTGAATTAAACATGGAACATATGTATATATCTCCATACGTTCGCTATACATCTGGTTACATACTTTCACCAATTCTTCCCATTCTTTGGGTTTGCAGGATAGGCCTTCAGTGGTGGGAAACAGGTCTCCCTTGGCATTGGTCTTCCATTTCCTGATACCTACAGATTTATAGGGACTATTACAGGCTACATAATAGGAGCTGCCAATATGTACTTTCTTCTCTATTCCTTTGTCTCCTTTAAGAATAGCCTGCAGAGCATGGTTAATTAGTTCAGAAAAATGAACTAATACAACCAATTTTGAGATATTGAGCTTGATCCCTGGGTTGGTGATAATCTGACCGTCCCATTCCTTTAAATGAATAGACTGCACTTGTCCAGCTTCCCCATGAAACACTACATACTTCTTGGAGCCTAGATGGAAGGTTCTTCTATAGGTAACAGAGAGTGCATTCTCTGTATTGTTCATTGCAGAGATCGCCCCATGGCTTTGAGGCTCTAAAATATGATCTTTCTTCTTATTTTTAATCTGCAGTGAGAGATCCTTCTTATTCTTCTTTAGAGCAGGTTTCCCAAAGACTTGAGCCTCTGCCATATTCACTGGGTGATTGCTTCCTAGATTTGTTTTCTTGCTAGATTAGTAGTTCAGATGATGTGTAAGGAGTAGAGTTAGAGTATGGCTTTTTATAGACCTTGAGGGAATGAGTATATAGCATGACTCAGCATTTTCTCCCGAAAATGACTAGTCAGCATATGCTTTGTCTGAGATCACTTAATCATCAAATGCATTGTGTGAAAATTACTTACTCAGCAAAGGGCTTTGTGTGGAAGAAATACTTGCTCAGCAAAATGTCTTATGGGGAGACTTAAAACCAGACTAATATATCTAAATATTAAAAGCCAAGAAAAATACAAAAATGATTGAAAACAGATTTTATTGATATCATTACTTAACAATTGCAAAATCACTATGAAAACCAAGCTACTTTATCAGACAGACATCTGTCCGTCCTTTATATCTGTGACTAGGTATAAAAATATAAGACAATTTTCATCTAATAAGTTTCTAAAGATAATACATATTCTATGCAACACATGATCATCTGTGTAGGGTAACATCTTCTCTTGGACAGATGTCAGTTCTCTTTAACAGTTATTTATCTCTTTTATCTTCAGAGGTGCATGTCTTACATCTGTCTTAGCTAGAGTATTGTTCAAAAGTCACAGGTGTCTGTCTTCCATCTGTCTTTAATAGAGAATTGTTCTACAATTGACAGGTGTCTTTCTTCCATCTGTGTAAGGTAACATCTCGTAAGTATTCAATTCATTCAGTAATTTTTAATGTCTCGTTATCTTCAAGAGGAAAGAGAGAAAAAGGTATTTTTGGGCATTAACATTTTCACAAATTCACAGGGGGGTGCATGCCTTTTATGTTCATCCATTGGTACATCATAGGTCTCCCATTCAATAAGAGATATTTTACACCAGGGGCAGGTAACCTTGTCCCCCTCCCCTGTATAGAGGAAACCAGCACGAGTTAGGGCATCTGGGCGAATGGGGTGAGACTTCGGCCATGTTCTAAATGTAGCATATCTCTCATCATATCCGGAATAATCAGGAACCTTGAATATCCATCTTCCCACATATGGTGTGGGTTTATGACATAAATGTAACCCAGCAGAGGTACCACAGGGTGGCTGAATTCTTGGATTGGAGTTATATCTAGCTGAAGAATTCAGTGAAAAGCCTCCAACCGAGGTGGCAGAATGAGTAGAGGCAGACTGAAGATAAGATGATCTAGCATCAGTCTGGTCTTCAACTGGTTTACTTGCTGGATGAACTATTTCACTATCCTTATCAGTTATGTTGGATGCAGTATTAGAAAACATGTTGCTAGAAGATGCTGTTAGCCTGATAGTTGGAAAACCAATTGAGTTTATAACCTGAATTTTAGCGTTTATATAGACTGATAAAATTCTAGTATTCAGCAGTTTTCCAAAGAAAACAAGGATTCACTAATTAATAGTTAACCCCAAAGCCCTAACCCTAATCAAAAGTGTGTATGTAAGTAGGAGATTAAACTGTGACTGTATATGAGGCAAGATATTGCGTTCGTGTGCTTACCCGGAGGTTCGAAATTTCCCGTTAATTTTAATTAGGAATGGGATTTTCAACAGACCTCTAATGTAGCTAGCATACATTGTGTGACAAATCAAATATAGCTTTGGTGATTCATTTTTTCACAAGTAATATTGATCTAGTAGGGTAGCAGACAAAGTCCCATGAAACAGTCTCAGTAGACAAAACCCCATTAAACATTTCTAGCAGATAACAGGCCCATTAAAACAGTTCTAGCAGACAAAGCCCCATCATACAACACAGCTGTGTGATGATTCATTTTTCAGTAGTAATATGATCTAGTAGGCTAGAAGACAAAACCCATTAAAAGCTTGGCTAGCAGATAAAGCCACATTAAACATTTGTAGCAAAGGCCCATTAAAACAGTTCTAGCCCCTTTAAAACAAGTCCCATTAAACAGTTCAAGTAATATTGATCTAGTATTGAGGCTCATTAAAGGGTGTGGGCTAGCAGACAAAGTCCTCATTAAAACAAGCTCGGGCTAGGAGACAAAGCCCCATCAGCAGACAAAGGCCCATTAAAGCTTGGCTAGCAGATAAAGCCCCATTAAACCAACACAGCTGTGTGATGATTCATTTGTACATAGGTAATATTGATCTAGCATGGCTAGCAGACAAAGCCCTATTAAACCTAACAGGCCCATTAAAACAGTTCTACATAGCCATCCCTCTTCCCAACTGTCCAAGGTCTCACAACAGCTGCACAGCTGTCAAAAAAGGGACATGATTAATGGGAAACTCGACTCGATATACACTCGATATATACTACTCTTATAACCATAAAACTAATAATGTAGCTTACATTTGATCCAAAACAATAGACTTTTAGCAGATCTCCATGTATATTTTCTCTCAAATAAGTTAAACAAGCAAAATATTAGGAAAAATACCTTATTTTTGTTTAAATGAGTGTGAAATTTTCGCTTCCTGAATCTGGTTTGTTTACTCCACTTGACCTATTTACGGAAACATGTGTATATCGTTCTGCTCAAGCGGACTTCGAAACTCGTAAATCGTGTATTTGAGGTTAACGCTCGATGATAGGATAGGGTTATTGTGATCTCTCTCTCTGTCTGTGCACCGTTTCGCCCTTATAACTCAAAAACTATAACACCAATCAAGCTCAAATTTGGTGGGCAGGTATTTCATGGGGTACAGATGGATTCTTCCATTTGGTGTAATTTGTGTAAAAATTAAAGCCAGGAGAGAGTTTTCTTATTTTTAATTGGGAATACACAGTAAAACTGCTTCTCTTCATCTCGTACATAAAAAATCAATATTTTGCTTTCTGATGATGTCATTACTCAGTGAAGTCACAATGCAATTGTCACTGTGAGGTCACAAACCTAGCTTGTGATACTTGCTGTCTTTAAGTAAAAATATTTCTTCTCATTTTATGTCTTGAAATTCACATAAAGATAATAAAGAGCGTGGTGGTATAGTCAGCATGTTTATTAAACTATTATTTCCGTTTTATTTTCTCTTTTTTCTTTCAATTCCTTGACAGTCCATCACAAAAAAACTACCATTCATGATTTTTACCAAAAAGTAACCTTTAAGCAATATATTTACCTCCACCAGCAGTTTATGTTTTTGTGTGCTAAGTGTTTGCCTATTTGTCTGGTTTTTTTGTGTGTGTGTTTAGATTACTCCTAAACCAATGAACAGATCTTTATTAAAAAATTTGTGGATAGGACCTGACTGAAGGAAGAAGTTATTAAAAGAAAAATCTGGATCTTATTATGGATACAAAAAATCATGAATTTTCAGAGGTCCCAGTTCAATTGTGGCAGATGTGTTGGCCTGACCATTACCATTCTGTGGGAGGTCCTCAGTGGCCTAGTGGTTAGCAAGTTTGGCATCTAATCATAGGCTGTCACCTCTGTGGGTTCGAGTCCCACAAGTGGCAATTCTGAGGACCTGTCCCAATATGACCCTGGCTGTTGAACGGGACGTAAAACCCCAACTTTGACCTTTGACCATTCTGTGGGGGGCTGCTTGGTTGTTGTTTAATTACAACCAGGTTCAACAAGACCACTAATCAGTCAAACTGACCCCAAAGTGGCCCTCCGGCTCGAGCCCCCAGTCAACAGCAGTTGACACAAAATTTCCCATGTCAGATCATTTCTGCAAAGTATCCACTTAACTCGAAGCCTAGCCTGCATGGTCAGGACTCTAAGCCAAGCAGATTAATTTTGCTTGAATTTTGTATACAATATATACAGCCTAAATGACAGTATATACTGCATGTACTGCCTACATGAAATAACACATTTAACAAAGTCATTATATATTAATGAGCTGCCTGCACAGACCCTTATCATAATAACCTACATTTTAGACAATGCCTACACCTGTATGAAAGTACACATTTTTATATACTGTTTAACCTAAGCTTTCAATACAGTTAAGAAAGTTATATTGTGCATGAGCTGCCAGCACAAACACCCCATAATTTAGACTTATCTCACTATTTGAACCTATAACATACAGTGTGTACAACCTGAATGAAAGTACACATTGTACATGCTGTTTATTCTAAGTTTGCAAAACAATTAACAATATCATTGTTTAAATGAGCTGCCTGCACAGACACCTCATAGTTTAGCTCTATCACCTTATTTGAACCTATACTTCATGTACAATGTACCGTTTTTTTCCGAAATATCGCCCGGGTCCGAAACAGCGCCGGGTCCGTATTAACGCCCTATGACAAAGATAATGAATCATATAAACGCCGGGTCCGAATGAACGCCCCCCCCCCCACAACCAACACCACAGCTTTGACACTGCACATGACGCTATAAACAAACATAAATAGTAACGCATGTCTGTTGCCTTGGTTACCAGTCTGGGTACTTTGTTTTGTTGCATGTTTAAGCTTAATGTTGGATCTGTGACAAATACAAGGATACAAATACTAATTTAATAGTGTATTTACATAAAATAAAGAACAGGTGGATATAAAACTAACCTTAAAACAGATACTGTATCACTATTGATTTTATCAGAAACTGTCTTGCTGTACCAGCAGACAACTTTAGCTGGCAATTTTCTAGCCGCAAATATATCTGAAATGGCATCAAATCTGGGAGAATCAAGGAAGGTATCAGTATGTATGAATGAAACATTGGAGTATGGTGAGAGTTCAGAGGATGAAAATGAGAAGGAAAATACCAGCATGGGTAATGGTAATGAGGTTGAAGTAGGTAGAAGCTGCCCGAAGAAAACCGTGAATGAAAAGCAGGAGGAAATAGTTGCAGCCGCAAATGTGAGGAAGGAGACACATAAAGCTTACAGTATCCCATTTAAGCTTGAGGCTGTGGCATTTTCTGAAATGAAAAGTAAAGAGGCTGCAGCACGAAAATACGGTGTAGCTCCAAAAAGGATACGGGAATGGGTAAAACAAAAAGACAAGCTGAAGGAATGTATGGACAAACCTGGTTGGGAAAAACGTAAGAAACTTGAAGGTGCAGGAAGAAAACCGATGAGTACAAATTTAGAAGAGAAACTCTTTGACTGGATATCAGAGATGCGGGAAAAGAGGAACAGGGTTAGCCGAAAGATGGTCCGCAACAAAGCAAGGGAATTAAGCAGGCAAGATGTACAAATCCGTGAAGATGTAGAAGCAAGAGGCGACAGTAATTTTATTGCAAGTAATGGTTGGCTGAACTGCTTCTTCCGCAGACACAGCCTGACACTCCGCCGGAAAACAACTCAGGGACAAAAGATCCCATTGCACTACATGCAAAAATTGAAGAACTTTATTTACTACATTCGCAGCTTGCGAATAAAAAATTTCTATGACATGGCTGACATGTATGCCATGGACGAAACAGCTGTCTGGTTGGATATGCCTGGCAGTACCACTGTGAGTGGCATTGGAGAAAGTAGTGTCCCTATACGCACTACAGGTCATGAGAAATCCAGGATAACTGTATGTCTTACAGCCAAGGCAAATGGAACAAAACTCCCCCCTATGATAATTTTTAAGGAAAAGAGAATGGATCGTGATGAAGACTTCTGGTGTGGGACAGTTACAGATGTCATATATCACAGGCAGTCAAGCAAGAAGCCAGAAAAATGAAAGTTGATTTGGCCATAATCCCAGGTGGATGCACAGGAATCATTCAGGTATGTACTCAATTACTGGTAAATAAGCTAACATTTGTTAAGGCACACATTGAATACAATGTAGAGTGATTATTTTGTTGCTTACTTCTGGCTGTTGAACGGGACGTAAAACCCCAACTTTGACCTTTGACCTTTGTTGCTTACTTTGATTTTGAGTAGCTTTGGTGGTGGTTTTACTGAATTTGTTTATTATAGTAATTTTTCGGTGATTTTACACAACCATACGTACCAGTGAGTATGGTCTTGAAGAAGTGGCCTACTTTCTGCTTGATGAAATTATGTATACCGGTATATATACTCAGACTTAATAGTTGCTGTATCATGATTCCACACTGAAAACCTTAAGCTCCTTTAAGAGAAGCAATCTCGTCTCCTGATGGTTTACAGAACAGAGTATTGACCAACTGTATGGATTGATTTCCTCTGCCAATAGAACTACCTGTTGCAATATGACCTACACAATGTGTTGAAAGCGATGTTAAAATCCAAATAAATAAAGAGAAACAAAAAGGTTTTTCATTCTTAGTACATCCTCCACAAGAATCTGTACTAGTAAATACCAAGTACAGTAGTTTAGGGTATGTGCAAACCCTGTATTCTCGCTAGTTCATCCTCAAGATTCTGCACCAGAAACTACAAGGTAGTTTAGTGGGTATATGTAGACCCTCCATTCTCGCTAGTTCATCCTGAACATTCTGCACCAGAAACTACAAGGTAGTTTAGTGGGTATATGTAGACCCTCCATTCTCGCTAGTTCCTCCTGAACAATTTGCATCAGAAACTACAAGGTAGTTTAGTGGGTATATGTAGACCCTCCATTCTCGCTAGTTCATCCTGAACATTCTGCATCAGAAACTACAAGGTAGTTTAGTGGGTATATGTAGACCCTCCATTCTCGCTACTTCATCCTCAAGATTCTGCATTAGAAACTACAAGGTAGTTTAGTATACCCGGTATGTAGACCATGCATTTTTACTATTGTATAAATTATTACTATTGTATAAATTACACACTAGCCACTGGTTTTTTTTTGTTTTTATTTTGGATAAAGGGAAACAATGTATTATTGTAGTTGGCAACAAAGTTCTGCACAATAAACTGTCTCATATTAGCAAATAACTTCCAACTTCCTTTTTAAAAGATATATCCCTACCATCATATTACAACCTGGATTATTTGGTACTAAAACGTTCAACTTTGAATTAATTCAGGCCAGGCATACTGGTAACCCAAAGTACCTTTTAATGTTCCATTAGGCACCAGATGTCTGTTGGAATGCCTCTTTCAAGGCACACTTACGGGAACTATACGTGGATTGGATGATTACGGAAAACAAGCCTTTGACGGCTGGTGGGAATCTTAAGCCTCCTTCAAAGCTGTTGATCGCAACATGGGTAAAAAGTGCATGGTCCCAACTCTCGACAGAATTAATTATTCGAAGTTTTTTCACCTGTGCCATCATCAATAATGTGGATTCATCAGAGGATGACTTTATTGAATGCTTGAAAGAAAAAGGATGTCTGAACAGTTGCAGGTAAATATTGTTAACATTATGGCTACTGGTACATGATAAGCACCCTAGTGAGTGTACAGGAGACCAGGTGGTACATTGATAACACACTTGCCTCCCACCTTTGACATATGAGTTTGAATCCTGGCCAGACTTAAAGTGGGAAACTGGTAGTTTCTTACTGTTTACAGTAGAAAAACTTGACCAACTGTATGTACTGGTTTCTTCTGCCTATGAAACTATGGTACCCATTGTGATACAATCTGTACAGTGTTGAAAGCAATGTTAAAACCCAAATACCTGGTAAATAAACACTGGTACCCGGTAGTGAATGTACAGTAAGTTAGGAGAGAAATAGTATCTAGGCATTGTTGCAGGAAGTTTAATACTGTAGTGGTACTACAGATGCAGAGTACCTGGAATCTGTATACGGTACCACAATCTTGAGTCATACCACTAGTATACACTGTCAAACTCAGTAATTTATTATAAATGATGTCAGCTTGTTCTATAAAACAAGGGGTCATGGTGACAGAGTGGTAACACTCTAGCCTCCCACCTCTGAGGCTGGGGTTCGATTCCCAGCATGGCCTCAAGTGGGAAAGCTGGTAGTTGTTTGCTGTTGGTCTGCAGTTTACAGTACAGAACCCTAAGGAACTCTATGTACTGGTTTCCTGTGCCCTTCCAACTACCCGTCGTGATATGACCTGTACAGTGTTGAAAGCAACGTAAAACCCCAAATAAATAAAGTAAAATCTATAAAAACAATTTGACCTGAGATGTTTAAGCCATGTAAAAACTGGACTTGGACTTAATTTTTTGGCACAAGCTTTTTTTAAAGCTTAATCTTTTTCACATATAGGGATGAAATTGCAGAAAAATCTAAGAAGTTTGTGGAGTGCAATGGCAACTTACAAGCACTTAATGAAAATGTTTCAAGTGAGAACTCCAGTTCCAGTTCCAGTACATCAGACAATGAGAGTGATGAGGACGAAGTTTCCAGTAACTGATTAAAGTCATTTTGATTGACTATTGAACTATCTACATAAAGAAATGCTAAGACATATTTTAGTTTAGGTTTATTTAAGATTTATAAAAGAAAACATCAATGTTTTACTGAAAGTACCGCTAAAATAATATTGCAGTAAAGATTGACAATTCTTTTTCCAGTGTTATCAAGGATAATTTAGTTAAGGACCATTTTTATAAGTAAAAATGAAGTTTGGTACCATTACTGGTACCTTGTACTTAATTTTTTTTTTTAAATAAAACTGTCTTGATTTGCAATCATTAAGTCATTAGTATTAACATCTAAGTACAAATTAACATCATATAAATAGTCTGAACACTTGGTGAAATATGCCACACATCATTCAGCATATCCAAACATTCCCACAAAACAACCTTCTGAACTTCATTATCTTTGCTAATTGACGGCTGCAAAAAAAACGTCTGCTGAAAAGCTGGTAGCTGAGGATAGTTTCTGGTGGAAATGAAGCCTAAACAAAACATACATGACAAGTGGGTAAGTACATTATTTTCTTTATTTCATGATTAATCAATGAACGCCCTTACTCAAATTAACGCCGGGTCCGATCTAACGCCGGGGATAAAACCAATTTTAAAAAAATGAACGCCCGGGCGATATTTCGGAAAAAAACGGTATTCATCCTGAATAAAAGTACACATTATACACTGATATTATACTAATAAGACCTTAAACTTGTAAAAGATTATAACATTTTAAACTTAAACCAAAAACATTATTAATTACACACAAAACTATATTTACACACATTAACATTGGTAAGCTTACACATTATCTACATATTTACATGGAACCTTAAGTAAAATGAATATAAATTAAGTAACCATGCTTACCCCTTTTGGTGACTGTCCAATCCAAAAATAGTGAACACTTGCAAAAATGTTGAAACAAAACAGTCTCCAAGAATCTGGATCACAAAACACTCCCTCTCTTGTCAGTCCCAAGAAAAACTTCCCTTTTCCAAAGAAACTGCCCCTTTTATACACAAATTTGACCACCCAAAACTGAAAAATGCATTCCTCAGGCCAAAGGATTACATTTCAAATACTTATATCACTTCAAAAACAAAAGCAGTTACTTATGGATCTGTGTACTGACACTGATGGACATCAGGTGTCATTTCTGTCAATTTTATAACCATGCATGCAGCTGTGTGCATCAATACAGAACATTTCATAAAGTTAAAACAATATCACAACTCATTACATGTAGTGGCACTGACATTGTTCAAAAGACAACACAAAAGAGTTTATTTTAGTTATGGTCAACCAGTAAATTTATAAAATAAATATAAAAAAAAATGAACAAATTAATCAGTATATTTATAGTAGGATTCAAAGCTTGTTGGTTATTTTTAAAACTAAGTAAGTTCAATTTAGATGTACATGGGAACTGTTATAGTTTCTGCCAGGTGTGCATTTAATTGAGGGTGAAATGGGAGATGATGAGAATGTACCCAAACAATATGAACAGCTCTATGCCTTTGTGAAAGGTATAGCCAGTGGACATTTTGTAGTCTTGTCCAAGACCTATGATTCATTAAAGACTTACTTTTGTATGTAATTAATACACAAAATTAATGAAATAATTTAATAATAATAACAAGGCATTTCCCATGCCGCCACACAATGTATTTTTAATGACTTTAGCTTTCTACTTGATATTTCTATGAAGATTAATTTACATGTTTGGTTTTATTTTATTGTCTTCCTTACAATACTTTATATCACTTAAGAGACTGGTCATATGGAGTCGAGCGTTTTGCTCTCTCTGAGTGCATCTTGTTTTTTGTGATTGAATCGCCAATAAAGTCCGCGCATACGTAGTTTATTTCTACAACATTTTTTTTTTCCATTGCGAAGTGCAGATAATTCGGGAACCAGGTGCCTTATAAAACCCGGACTACAGGAGGTGCTATCGGAGGGGTGCGATGGGTGCGACGAGGTGCGATGAACGGCCATAGCACCCAAGTCATTAATCATGAGAAGATAAGAAGACACAGATCTCCCCTGTAGTTTCCTAACAATATTTTATAAAATGGATGTCTCCACGAAGATAAAATACTTTAAACTACTGAACTCACGATCATAGCACCCAAGTCATTAATATTCATGAGGTGATACGAGGACACAGATCTCCCCTGTAGTTTCCTAACAATATTTTATAAAATGGACGTCTCGACGAAGATAAAATACTTTAAACTACTGAAACTATAGAAAGCTAGAACATATCTAATATGTATGTCATAATAAATAACATTCACCTAGACCTCTGTAGCACCAGTGGTTCTGTAGCACCACAAGTGATCCAGGACTTGGATGAGTGCATAATGACTCTATAAATGACTTGGGTGCTATGACCTTAGAGCTCAACAGTCAATTCATTAAAAGAAAATTAACTCAACTAATAACTTAACTGTATATGTACAGGTTTATTGTAGTGTAACTGTAGAAAGCTAGAACATATTTAATATGTATGTCATAATGTATATTCTCAGTTAGTGAGTTCTCAATTTCAAAATATTTGATTTTCATCTAAGCTTCTATTATTTTTATGATGTTGTAATGTTTTGATGTATTGCTATACTATGTTTTGTGTCAATAAAATTGAAAAAAAAAGTTTTTTTTTTTTTTTTTTTGGGGGGGGGATGTCATGTTTAAACACACACACTGGTAAACAAAAAAGAGGTTTATAAACAAAGTTATCCATAAAAGCATAAAAGATGTAATCCCCAGTTTGTATGAAAATGAGACTTAACACAAACAAAAGAACCTAATCCCCTTTGATATTGGGGCAGGTATATTACCCTAGCAGAGGCAGATCTAGGGGTGGGGGTGTAGGGGCGTGGGTAGGGATAAAAAGCCCCTAACAAAGATTTCAAACTCTGAAAAGGCAGGGGGGAGGGGGGGAGGTCTGTAGTTTAAAGTATTTGATATTCGTCTATGCTTCTATTTTATATAATATTGCAAGGAAATCTCAGGGAAGATCTGTGTCCTCATATCATCTCATGAATATTAATGACTTGGGTGCTATGACCTTAGAGCTCAACAGTCAATTCATCAAAAGAAAATTAACTCAACTAACAACTTAACTGTATCTGTACAGGTTTACTGTAGTGTAACTATAGAAAGCTAGAACATATTTAATATGTATTGAAACGGCCCAGCGGAAGTGTTGTATCTCTGTAGCTTTTATCTCTGTACTGGGGTCTCAATTCTGAAGCCACCAGTTAAATTTAATCTGGTTGAGTGTCACCAAGTAGAGTTGTCTCAATGCAATATCGTAGTAAGCAGATTCTGATCGGTCTTGATCACAGTCTAAGTCTTAATATCAAAGTGTAAGGGTATTATGTGGTCAGGGGTACTAGCTAGTACTTATATAACAGTAATTTCTCTTCAGCAGATTCCACAGCTTTGGTCAGTATTTTTAAATAGAAGTATGAATATTGCAAGGAAATCCCAGTGGAAATCTGTGTCCCCATATTTTCGCATGAATATTAATGACTTGGATGCTATGACCATGAGTTCTGTAGTTTAAAGTATTTCATCTTCATCGAGACGTCCATTTTATAAAATATTGTTAGGAAACTACAGGGGAGATCTGTGTCCTCGTATCACCTCATGAATATTAATGACTTGGATGCTATGGCCATGAGTTCTGTAGTTTAAAGTATTTTATCTTCGTGGAGACGTCCATTTTATAAAATATTGTTAGGAAACTACAGAGGAGATCTGTGTCCTCGTATCACCTCATGAATATTAATGACTTGGATGCTATGGCCATGAGTTCTGTAGTTTAAAGTATTATATCTTCGTGGAGACGTCCATTTTATAAAATATTGTTAGGAAACTACAGGGGAGATCCCTGTGTCCTCGTAGATGTGCCGAGGTGCGATAGAGGTGCGATCCGGGAAAAAATCCGGTTCCGAATCCGGTTCCGACTTTTATAATTTACCCGGGAACCAGACTACGAAAGTTTTCGAGAGAGTTGCCGGATGTTTACATCGGTTTTCGTGCGTTTGGCAAAAGTGAACCGACCAACGACTAACACCAAGTTTTTATACATTGTATATATGTGGTAGCGTGGCCGCGAATCGCGGGCGTTGGCGAGAATCGCGTTTTATTTAAACGGCTAGACGAAATAATTTTGTCTTTTGTCAGTTAGCGGAAGTTGCTAACGGCGCGATGTCATTGTTTTGTATGTTTTGAAAGAGAGGAGTTGGGGGTCACGGTTTTGGTGATTGTTTGATTGTGGCTTTGCAGCTAGTGTGCTAGTTTGTTTGGTGATGCAGGTGAGTGTTTAAGTTATGTGTTATGATTTAGTGGAATGTTTGCTTGTAACTAGCAGTTTGAGTTTTGTAGTTGTAAACATTGATTTGATTTAAATACTGGTTATGATAGGTTACTATCTGTGCATTTTAGTTGTGATGGAAATGTATTTAATTGAATAAGTAGTTTATAACCTGTGCTTTGGTTATGTGATAAAATTATGTCTAGTCACATTTAGTTGATAATGAAGTATAATGTGTGATCTGTGAGCAGTATAGTTTTATTTAATTTAAAATACTTGTTGCTCACCAAAAGAATTATAGTGATGTAAATTGAAGTAATGGTTATATTATGTAGAAAATACTATTCCTAGTGATTGTGTATTTTTTAGGTGTTTTTCGTACGTCAGTTATCACAGAGTGTGATTGTATACCAGCCAGGGCGCTGTGGATGTGTGCTTCACGGTATGTGAATAAACATAGTTAAGCCAATCTGTGGTGTCATTCCGCTCACCCTAGTTAAGACCGCTTTCACCCTTTGACCACATAGGGACCGTGCGGCAACATTTGGAGCCCCTAATGAGATCCTGAGGGTGTGACGACGGGACCATCAGATGTGACTATTTTTATTTGCATTAGCTAAGTGTTTTCTTCAGTCTTCACAGCGACATAGTGTTGACACCTGCATTAAGAATACCCCTGGAGAGTGATGTCGACTTAGTTAAGCGAGTGTTTGATTTGTTTCTGTTGGGTGTTGGATGGTGTTTTTGGGCATAAAAGACTCGTCGGTAACGACCTCTGCCGAAAGGTTAACATCTGAACAGTTAAATTGGAGATGCGATATTAATTTATCTGTTTTGGCATTCAGAGTGGTGAATACGAAAAGTGCTAAAGTTCATTGGGTGTGCTTAACCAGACTTCATTAGCATATGTGGTTTACCAGTTATTTATTCGGTGTCATTAAACTTATGAACATTATATTTTACATATCTAAAGTGCTCATATTTGGTTATTTGTTTCACCGCAAGTTTTTAAAATTTCTATCCAGCATATTGCTTTTATCATTACTGAATATAAGTTGTATGTGAGTTTTTTATATTATTTGATTCGTGATACTGTAGCATTGTGATTACTTAATTTGATGTTTATTTGTTCTACTGGTTAACTTGCAAGATATTTCAGTATTGTGTTCACCTTATTGATCAGTGTTGGCATTTACCTTTGCTTCAGTTGTGTGAATATTTGCAGCTTGTTTACTTGATATTTATGATTTAGTTTGGTGAGACTTTCTAGTCAAGAGATATTTTGTGGTACTGACTTGGTGTTGGACTTAATTAAGTAATCAAGTGCAGTTCTTTGTTTTTTTAATTTTTACTCATTTTCCGCTATAGTCAAGTACTGTGGTTTTGGTGTTTTTTTTTTGTTTTCTTGATGAAAGTAAGTCAGAATAATTTTGATTGGTGTGTGGAAGTACGTTGGGTTAATTTTGTTTAATTTATCAGTATTTCAACTGTTTTTATGTACATATGAATTTATGAAGTAATTCTTTTGATTTTGCTGGTCAAACTTATGCTTTACGTATTACTAATTTATCCAGTCATTTAACGTTTAGTATATTTGGATATATAGGTGAGTTTGTTTGTTTTTTTCTTCACACATATTTTTGGTGTATATTTTCATTTAACTTTATTATAAATATTGATCATATATTATTGATTATTGAGCATATAGTTACTATCGTACATAATTGTTATGTTATGTACTTGCGTTTATTAAATTTTGGACTGAAAGTATACCGAATGAATGTGCTGAGTGAAAGTTGAGATATAGTGTGAGTCTTTTTATTGCGTTTTGCTTAATTTATTGCCGTTTTCAATAGCTTGTCAGTTAAATTCCGGATTGGGATTTGTTTTATCATTATATTTGTCGGATTTATTGCCGCTCAATAGCTGTCAACTGTATAACTGATTTTTTAACCAGTAGTGCATTTTGCGGTTTTCTTGTTGGAAAAAAAGGGGGTCGGCTGTATTCATTTTCGTTTGTTTTCACCTTTGGGACCTTTGGGACTCATGTTGGGTTAATGTGAGTTATCTGCTATACAGAATTATTTATTGACTTACTGTTTTATCTTTTGCATAGGTTTTTATTATTATTAGCTTTTGCAGTGAATAAGCTTACCTTGACCTATTTTACAGTGAACTTGTATTTTTTTGAGCACTTGGATCTTTAATTTTTCTTTGCATAAACATTGTTTTTTGGATTTTTTGATTTAGATTAGCTTGCATTTTATATTGACACTTTGAATTTGTATTTCTTTTGAACTGGTAGGACCTTGAGGTATTTTTCTGACAGCCTATGAGTTGTAGTGACATCATGTCGACATCGCAGATTGTGTACATTAGTGGGTTGGACTCCGATTATGACCCGGTTGAAATTTGTAACAATTTGAAACTAGACATCAGTCCGGATAAGGTCATCCGTGATTGCATTCCACATGATCATGGTCTTTTTATTTTTTTTGTGGATGTCAGATATGTTGAGATGGTGATTTCGAGACATCACAACCAGCCTCTTTGTGGCAAGATTGTGACAGTCCAGGTACTTACACCAAAACTGACTAGTCTGTTGGTTAGCCTGAAGCCAAGCGTTCTTGGAGCTTATTCCAAGCATGAGCAGATGGGAAAGACAGGGATCACTGAGTCGACTCCCAAAGTTGAACCCAAGATGAGTGACATCCTGGAGGCAATTGGAGGATTGCCAGGGATACAGAGGAAACAGTTGAGTGAGGCCCTTAGAGTTTCCCTGGACCCTCCAGTGTCACAGGGAGTTGCTTATCCACATGAGATGAAGACAGTTAAGCCTACTTTGCCAGGTCAAATACCTCACTCACCGCCAACTGGTCTTCCTGCTGGACCATTTGAGTCAACACCATTTGGTAACCAAACTTTTCACTTCGGCAACCAGAATACTGTGCACAGTGTAAGAGTGAGCACTTTTTCTGGCTCGTCCAAGGATTGTTCCTATGAACAATTTCGCCATGATGTGAACTGCTTGATCAGGCAAGGTTGCCCAGAAGGTATGGTGTTGACCGCTATTAAGAGGTCCATTAAAGGCCAGGCGCAGGAGCTGGTTCTTCATATGGGGGAGAGTGCTTCCGTCAGTGACATTCTTCGATGCTTCGAGATGATGTTTGGAGATGTTAATCCTCCACATGTGTTGTTGGCCCAGTTTTATGCCGCAGAGCAAGGGGCTAATGAGAGTATTACTGAATGGTATGCCAGGTTGGAAGATATAGTTTCCAAGATTACCAGGAAGGATGCTTCCATCATTAGCCCAGACAATTACGATATTGTGGTCAACACACAGTTCTGGACAAAGCTGCGCAGCGGTAAGATCAAGGATGCCCTTAGGCACAAATTTGATGCTTTGGCTGGCAGTCCCAACTTCATTGTGGAGGCAAGGAAGGTTGATGTTGAGTTTTCTGCACAGACAGTAAAGGTGCAACAAGCAGATGCGGAAATGTCACCAATGTTCAAGAAGGGGTTCGATGAAATTCTAGCCCGGCTCACAGCATTGGAGACCAAGTTTTCGCAGGTGACACCATCTACGACATCTTTAGATTCCGCCTCGTCCCAGTCTACGCTACAGACACAGAGGAATTCACGACCACAGGGGTCGGGAACAGGTTTTAAGAAAACTGTGCGCTGTTTTAAGTGCAACAAGCTGGGGCATATTGCGAAAAACTGTCGTTTAAACTTCAAGGGGTCGGAAAAAGGGAGCGGTCCGACATCCCAATGAAAAGCTCCTATGATTTAATGAGGGATATTGTTGGCAGGGCTAATGAAGTGCCATTGATTGTTTGTGGACAAGAGGTATCAGCATTGTTGGATACGGGTTCAATGGTCAGCACTATGGCAGTGAGTCTTTGCACTTCTTTGAATTTGACTGTTCAGCCTTTGGACAATGTGTTGTCTATTGAAGGCGCAGGGGGTCATAAAGTTCCCTATCTGGGATTGGTAGAAGTTGCAATTCAGTCGCCTGAGATTTTGTTAGGTGAGTTCCCAGTGCTGATGCTAGTTGTACCTGATACAGAATATCACAAACGAGTTCCGGTGCTTCTTGGTACCAATATTCTTGGTCGCCTTACCAATGCCAATCTTCACCCTGACCGCACCTGGAAGAATGTGTTGTACGCTGTTACCAAGCAACAGGCAGTACAGGGTAGAACCGATAGTCTGGGTGATCTAAGGACTTCCAGACCAGTTACCGTGCCAGCTAATGGTCATGTGATCATTTATGGTCGAACACAAACTCCAGCGGTTTGCCAAAAAATGACTGTTTGCATGGAAGGAAAGTCTGGGTTACCAAAAGGCGTTATGGTTACACCAAGTGTGAACATTGTATCCCCAGGTAGGTCAAAGATCAGGTTACCCATTGACCTTGTGAACCATTTGTCACAGCCTGTTATCATTCCAGCAAAGACTCGCATTTGTGAGTTATACAGCACAGAGGATGTGGTTGGCCTTGAGAAGGGAAGTGTGGCTGATGAAGTGTCATTCAGTCAGTCCGCTGATTTTCTTGACAATTTTTCTAATATGAAGGAGACCTTATCTGATGAGCAAGTCGGTGAGGTACAAAGACTTTTGGTGAAGTGGAAGTCGGTATTTTCACTTCATGACTTGGATTTGGGTCTGACAACTAAGGCGGAACACCATATACGTCTTACAGACAATGTGCCTTTCAAGGAAAAGCCACGACCCATTCCTCCATCCATGTACGAGGAAGTTCGGGCTCATTTGAAGGAAATGGAGACACTTGGTGTCATCCGCAAGTCTCAAAGTCCGTATGCTTCAAATGTTGTGATAGTGCGCAAAAAGTCTGGTGCTTTGAGGTTTTGTATTGACCTAAGAGCAATCAACCGCAAAACTATTCCAGACAGATACAGTTTGCCACGTATTGACTCAACATTGGATGTGTTGTCTGGGGCCAAGTGGTTTAGTGTACTGGACTTAAAGTCTGGTTATTGGCAGTAAGACAGCTTTTACAGTTGGTCCCTTGGGGTTTTGGGAATGCGAACGCATGCCTTTTGGGTTAACCAATGCCCCGGCTACTTTCCAGAGGCTAATGGAGAGTTGTATGGGTGATCTCCACCTGTCATTTTGCTTGCTTTACTTGGATGATATTGTCATCTTTAGTAAGACGTACGAGGAACATCTTGTTCGCTTGGAGGCGGTGTTCCAGAAGCTGAAGGAAGCTGGACTTAAATTGGGCCCGTCCAAATGTCAGTTTTTACGGAAGGACACAAGATACCTTGGACACATAATTTCAGAGAAAGGTATTTCAGTGGATCCCGATAAGATAGCCAGTGTGAAGTCTTGGCCTGTGCCGACTTCTGTGAATCAGGTCCAAAGTTTTGTTGGATTTATGAGCTTTTATCGGCGATTCATCAAAGATTTTGCCAAAATTGCAAAGCCACTACATCAATTGGCCCAAGGGGGAGTGCATTATCAAACAAAAACCAAGACAAAGGTTAAGTATCCTCCCTTCAAGTGGGGACCAGAACAGCAGCATGCCTTTGAGGCTTTAAAGCAAAAGTGCTGTGAAGTGCCGGTGCTTGGTTTTGCCGATTACTCAAAGCCATTCATTCTCCGCACCGATGCAAGTGGCGATGGCCTAGGTGCTGTGTTGTCACAGGAGCAGAATGGCTTGGAGCGGGTGATCGCTTACGCTAGTCGTGGAATTTCCAGGGCTGAGCGAAACTATCCCGTTCATAAGCTTGAGTTCTTGGCATTGAAATGGGCGGTCACAGAGAAGTTTCACGATTACCTTTATGGAAATACTTTCTCTGTGATCACAGACAACAATCCCCTGACTTATGTGCTTAAGTCAGCCAAGTTGGATGCCACCGGGCATAGGTGGGTTGCACAGCTGGCGAATTACCAGTTTACCTTGACATATTGTCCAGGCTCGGCAAATCGTGCTGCAGATGCACTTTCAAGGATTAAATGGCCAGAGGTTAGTTCTACCATTGTCAGCCAGATGTTACATGCTCATGTTCCAGGTACAGTTCCTGTGGAATGTTTCTGTTATGGGCAACAGGCTATTCCTGATGTCCTAGTTCGGGACTGTCAGTCATCCCTGGATACTGCCATTGATTGGTCAATGGAGCAGGAAGCCGATCCTGCGATCAGAGAAGTTAAACAGAAACTCTCTAGTAACATGGCTGAAGGCGATATTTCACCTGATGCAATGAAACTTTGGAAGGAGCGAAAAGCTCTCGAAGTGGTCAATGGGATATTGATCAGGAAAAGGATATGCGCAGGTGAACCGCATTCACAACTGGTTTTACCCAGTAAGTATCAGGAGTCAGCTTTGTCATACGTGCACAATGACATGGGTCATCTTGGACGAGACCGGACCCTGGAGTTACTCCGTGAGCGATACTTCTGGGTTGGCATGCACCAATCAGTTAGTGATTTTATCGCCAGGTGTGGTAGATGTGTGAGGAGAAAGGACTGGAATCCCCAGAGGGCACCGCTGGTTAATACTGAAACCTGTCAACCTATGGAACTGGTCTGCATGGACTTCTTAAAACTGGAGCAGTCTAAGGGTGGCATTGAGAACATATTGGTTGTGACTGACCATTTTACAAAATATGCTCAGGCATACCCGACTCGCAACCAATCTGCTAAGACCACCGCTAAGACGCTCTTTGACAATTTCTTTGTTCACTACGGCTTCCCGAGAAGGTTACATAGTGATCAGGGCCGAAACTTTGAGAGCAAATTGATAGCTGAGCTGTGTCAGATGGCGAATATCAAGAAGAGCCGTACCACCCCATATCACCCTATGGAAAATGGGATCGCGGAAAGGTTCAACTCCACTCTTCTCAATATGCTTGGCACTTTGGATCCGAAGAAGAAGGCTGACTGGAAAAGTCATGTCGGGTCTCTTGTTCATGCATATAATTGTACCAGACATGACACAACTGGGTTCTCCCCTTATTACTTAATGTTTGGTCGCCATCCTAGGATAGCAGTAGATCTTGCTCTTGGCCGTCATGAATCATCTGGTCCTGTGACATCTCGTGACTACATAAACAGTCTTAAAGAGGGCCTGAAGAAGGCTTATGATTTAGCCGAGTCCTCTGTGAAGCGTAGTCAGGCAGATCAGAAGGATAGGTATGATAGGCGAATTCGTGGCGCTGTTTTGGAACTCGGGGACAGGGTTCTGCTTCGTAATGTGGGGCTGCAAGGTACTCATAAGATAGCGGATAAATGGAGCCAGGATGTGTATGTTGTGGTAGAGCAACCCAATTCTGATATCCCAGTGTATGAGGTTAAGCCTGAGATTGGGAGTGGGAGAGCTCGGATACTGCATCGTAATTTGCTCCTACCCATACCCTGTTTGCCCCTAGAAAGTCAAGCAGTACTACAGCCGAAACCTCGTCAGCGGGTTTCTCAGAGCGCATTTGACCAAGTGGATGGTCCAATTCATTTTCCAAATGGTGATAGGGACTCCGAGCAGTCTGGTGTTGAATCAGATGTTCACTCCGATGAGGGAATGGTTGTACCTAAACCCAGGACTGTGGTTCCGGTGCCAACTCCCAGGAGAACTCGGGGTTTATCAGTCACCCCACAAATAGAGGAGTCTAGTTTGGCTCAATCAAATGGGTCAGTGAGTGTTGTTCACCTAGATAATGGTGAGGTAGTGTCCTTTGGTACTGGGGAGGCATTGAGTGATGAACTGGTGGACCATGGTTCAGGAATTGAACCTGGTGGTGAGGACTCTGATGTGTCAGAGGAAGTGATATCCAGTTCGAGTTCCTCAGACTCAGGTACTGATGGTAACGTCAGTGTTGCTCCTAACACTCCAGTTCCAGCACCAAGGAGGTCTACAAGGGTGAAATCGACTGCCCATTTGAGGTCGGATTTTGTATACAATTTCAATCAGGTCGTAGGAGATGGCCAACAAACTGGTGCTAGTGATGATGGGACAGTCAATGACACCCAAACTCGCGACAAGATAAACTTTTTGAAGAACGTTTTAGAGTTATTTTGATGGGTTATTTTGACTTTTGTGTGACATTGAATGACTTGTTCAGTGAAACATAATCTGAATTAGAAAGTTTTTTTTTATGTGTCTTGGATGCGGTATGATTTTTGTTGAATCGGAATGGTTATTGTTCGTAATCATTTTTGACATCATTTTTTTTAACCATATGTTACAACTGTGATGGGATTCGGCTTGGGATTTGGACCGGTTATTCTGGTGTGACTGTGTAGGTGACCTGATTTTTTATGTCAGGATGACATTTCCCAATGCGGGGAAGTATGTGGTAGCGTGGCCGCGAATCGCGGGCGTTGGCGAGAATCGCGTTTTATTTAAACGGCTAGACGAAATAATTTTGTCTTTTGTCAGTTAGCGGAAGTTGCTAACGGCGCGATGTCATTGTTTTGTATGTTTTGAAAGAGAGGTGTTGGGGGTCACGGTTTTGGTGATTGTTTGATTGTGGCTTTGCAGCTAGTGTGCTAGTTTGTTTGGTGATGCAGGTGAGTGTTTAAGTTATGTGTGTTATGATTTAGTGGAATGTTTGCTTGTAACTAGCAGTTTGAGTTTTGTAGTTGTAAACATAGATTTGATTTAAATACTGGTTATGATAGGTTACTATCTGTGCATTTTAGTTGTGATGGAAATGTATTTAATTGAATAAGTAGTTTATAACCTGTGCTTTGGTTATGTGATAAAATTATGTCTAGTCACATTTAGTTGATAATGAAGTATAATGTGTGATCTGTGAGCAGTATAGTTTTATTTAATTTAAAATACTTGTTGCTCACCAAAAGAATTATAGTGATGTAAATTGAAGTAATGGTTATATTATGTAGAAAATACTATTCCTAGTGATTGTGTATTTTTTAGGTGTTTTTCGTACGTCAGTTATCACAGAGTGTGATTGTATACCAGCCAGGGCGCTGTGGATGTGTGCTTCACGGTATGTGAATAAACATAGTTAAGCCAATCTGTGGTGTCATTCCGCTCACCCTAGTTAAGACCGCTTCCACCCTTTGACCACATAGGGACCGTGCGGCAACATATAGTATCCTAACAGTAATATTTTCTATATTTTAACGTTTAATCGGATCAAGTAAAGAAAGAGGCGCATTCAGTCGAAACGCCACTAAAACATGGGTCGAGAGGGTACTACCGTCGAGAGGGGAGATCTTCCGTCGGTTTGCCAAGCGGCGCCTCTATCTTCACTTGTCTTCTCTCTGTGGCACAACTTGGACACAAAAACCTTATTTTTGCTTGTTTTAAGTGCCGTTTCGTGGATTTCTTTTATTAAAACATTAGCGCAAGTTATTAAACTATTTTACTAACCTCAAATAAAAACAATAGTGGCTTTCTACCAGTGAACGCCCGCCTACCAGTGAACGCCTGCCTACTATTTCTTTGTTGGAGGTCAAGGACAAATGCTTATATTTAACTAGAAAGTGGGCGTTCACTGGTATTTCCGTTTTGCGGTAGAAACGGCCGATAATAGAGCTAAATTATGAAAATAGAAAGCTTTGAAACAAATGAAACAATAGGTGCCTTAGTTATTAATTGCAGTTTATATTATTTGACAATCTGTTGTTAAAGGAATAAAATATAAAGCTGTTAATATAATTTAAAATCAATATATTAGCTTCAGCACGGGCGTTTACTGGTAGAATGCCACTAAACCTGTTAAAATCGTTTTTAAGGGGCGATAATATAATTTCTACATGAAATCAGCGCCTAAATTGCCTAAGGTATTAAAATTATTTCTGTCGTCACTTTCACTTCCTTGTTTTTTTAGCGGAAATGCGCGAGTGTGGGCGATAAAGAACCACTGTTGTTTAATATTTTAATTTCCGTTTTGTGCCAATTTGAGGCGTGTGCCAAGATACGAAGCCAGGCAGGAGAGAGAGAGAGAGAAGCACATTCAGTCTAAACGCGGTTAAAACATGGGTCGAGGTAGACCGAGTTTCTGTCCCGTCGCCAATTGGTATTGATATGTTGATGGACACAATGGCGAGGGACAGAGTTCACATATACTTGTTTTCTGTGTAAATTTGAACTGATGGAAATTATTGCATTAACCTTAAAAATTCTTTGATAACACTTTATACTTATTGTAATACGGTATGTGTAGAAATATGCCGGTCAAAATTTACACTGACGACAAGTACTACATGTGAGCTCTGTCCCTCGCCATTGTGTACCATCCGTATATCAATAGTAATTGGCGATGGGACAGAAGCTTGGTCTAGGGTCGAGGTAGACCGAGTTTTCTGTCCCAAAATATGCCTTTTTAAAACTGATGGATGGCATTTTGGGACAGAGTTCCTCGCTACACAAAAAACTTCAATATCTGAAAATTACTGGCCCTTTAAACTTTAAAATATGCACTTATATGTATTAACAGTATAAAGCATTTAGATGCAGAACACAATTTTCTGTGTTTGCAGTAATATAGACACTTTTTCTGCACTTCCTGTTTGTATAAACAATGATAACATTTGGCAAGTGAAATAAATTTTGGTAAATATATCCATTAACTATGCAAAAAGTTTATTTCTTTTAATGCAGGGCACATCCTTGATACTCAAGGTGGTAGCCTAGTACATGTTTAATGTCAGGATGTGTGCCACTTGTTGCCCTTCAGGACGTTTATGTTTTTTGCATACTACTGCCATCTGTCTCGCCAATACATCCATCTTTTAAAAATTGGCTGAGAGACAGATTAATCGGTCTATGGTCGAGGGGGAGATCTTCTGTCAGTTTGCTGGGCGGCGCCTCTACTGCTTCCCTGCATAAGTTGGCTGCAGTCATAAGTTGGCCATCCTCATCACAGCTTCACAGGCCTTTAACATGAGTGGCCTACTACACTCTGAAACCATGTATTGTGGCTGGTTTTTACTTTACCGGTATGAGATTTGGGTGATAATATAATCTCTTAAAGTTTTTAGCGATTCCATCCTTTTATTTTTATTGTAATACACAGGAATACTAATTAAGGGGGTTGGGGCTTGCCCCCATTTATGAACTCTGTTCATTTAATTTAATTTTTCCTTGACAATTTCCTCCAATAATCAAATATGGCGGATCCCAAACCAAAAAAACTCTTATCCTGGTGATGAAATTGAAAAATGACTGTCCATGTTGCTCCTGTATAACCAAGGTATTTTAAAAGTCAATTTTTGTTCCTCTTCTTGTTCGCAATTATTGATGGGGACATTATGATTGTTTTGAAGTCGGAGCAAATAATGAGGGCGGAGACGGAGCATGGAGTTTCATGGATGTTATAGGCGACTGCTACTCGTTGCCATTGACAGTCACATTTTATTTTACTTTAAAAATTGATACAATATTTGACTTACCAAAAATCGTGTAAAGTCATGTAATATATTTTAAATATAGCTTAATATTTTATTTGTTTTATTTTTTCGAGATAAAAAGCATGTGCGCAGAACTAAAATGTATTAATGCACGGCCATCTACAATACACGACCGTCAATAACAGAAGACACAACAATACCTTGTGCTCTTTATTCTAGTGGTGGTGGACCAATTCACGCCCGGGTACCAATTCATGCCCACCCCTAAATTTATCCAAAACAATCACAGTTAAACAATGAATTACAAATGTAAATGATCCATTTGATGATTATCTATTATGTGGTAAACATCTTCTCTGTGAAAAATTGTAAATCTTCAAGAAAATTCAGGGTGTGCCTGAATTGGTACCCGGGCCTGAATTGGTCAACCACCACTAATGGTTAAAAAATTGTTGGCGAGTTGATATTTGCGAGCTGTTTTGTCGGTGACTTGCACGTAATTCGTTGTAACTTTGCAAAGCAGGGTCTGGCCCAAGTTTTATGGTCACCTTGGCCCATTTCAAACGATTCAGCCCTTTTCAATGTCTATCCCTACAACGAGGATACAAGAACAACTGAATAATATTCATGCTTATGTATTAAATATGAGTAACAGTATTATGTGGGGCTCCTAACAATATTTTATACGAATAATGCTTAAAGATTAACATATTTTACCTGGATATATGTAATTAGGTGAACCTTTAACACTTCATATTTGTGAACTTACACAGATTAATTTATATTCATGTATACACAAAAAAGTATGAGGTTATAGAATTCTGTGAGATTTCCTAACAATATTTTAATGATAGAGATGTTGCTCAAAAATCAGATATTTACATGAAGCTTTGTTTAACCCAACTACCTTAAACAGGCCTATACATTGTAGTGGGCCGAGTGTGTGGGGGCTGACTTTGAAATGGGCTGAGATTACCAGATTCCTGGCACAAGGTGTTGAGAGATTTCGCTGTCTTTGTCGTTTCGCTGTTGTTTTGGAAGATTCGCTGTATGATTGTTGTACCTACTTCCAGTCTATTACTAACATTGTGACGTCTTTTTTGCTGTAACATTTGAAACATTTCCACACACAATTCACACGTTTCGCGTGAATTTCTCAGATCCGTTCTGTGATGGTTATAACAAAGGCATACAGTCTATTGATTACATTATTATCACTTCTATTTAGACTGCTCAGTGCTCAGCTATCCAAGCTTGTCGCTTGGATTTTTTGGCAATAGTTAAATCTATTGTAGCAGTTATTTTTCTTTGTCAGGGTTGGCAGTTTTATCTAAGGTGTTTTTTTTTTCTGTCTGGTTTTTTCTGTCCCCAAAAAATGGGTTTTATCCACTTTTGGACAAAACCAGATCAAACCCCCTTTCGTAGCTGAAAATAAATAGGTTTTATCCACTTTTGGACAAACCTGGAAAAAATTCTTTCTTAACTTTATAAAAAAAACACAATCAGAATTATCTCAAATTTTTAATACTTATTTTCTAATATATTACAAGAAGAAAGAATTTACAATATAATTATTTTTAATTTCTGGAAAGCTACACTGTGTAACCAACCCACCTATTAGATTGATGTGTCCGACGTCCGTCTGTCCGTCCACAATTTCGTTTCCGGACTCTGACTCAAAAACGCTTTGTCCAATCTAATTCAAATTTGACAGGGACATAGATCATCATCACAGCTAGGTTCCTTTCGAAATTGGTGTAATTCCATCTGTTCGTTTGTCTGTTTGTCAAAATTTCTGTTTCCGGACTCTAACTCGAAAACGGTTTGTCCAATCGAATTCAAACTTGACAGGGAGATAGATCACCATCATAGCTAGGTTCCTTTAGAAATTGGTGTAATTGCATCCGTTCGTTTGTCCGTCAACATTTCCGTTTTCGGACTGTAACTCGAAAATGCTTTGTCCAATCGAATTCAAACTTCACAGGGAGATACATCACCATCATAGCTAAGTTGCTTTCAAAATTGGTGTAATTCTGTCCTTTCATTTGTCCGTTCATAGCATAGATACAATTATGTAACCTAGATTACAAGTTTTACATTTCTTATGCCTAACACATTCACCTGAACTGGGTGACCTAACATTTCTTTCCTCATTTCTAAATGTAATTACAGCAGTCTCTAACCTTATTGCTGCCTACGCAACCCGCCTTTTTGGGCATCTTTGACCCTCTTGTTACTGTTTTAACTAGGGCTGCAAAGGGGTACTCGAGCCTCGGTAGATGAGTCGATCTTGGTTAGTACTCAAGTCCATTTTAAATACTCTGTTACTCGCGAGGTATTGTATTACCGCCTATGTAATGAAACGTTTGTGTAAAATATGCTACATTTCAGCATTTCTGTCACATGACATAATATCAATTAAAGTTGTTATTTTCGCTTGAAAACATATAATTTACTCCATATTCTATAATATCTGTTAAAATAGAAGACGTTTTTCTTCAAAAGTTTCGGGGTTTTTTTTCAAATGTATGTTGTTGTTTCAGTTAATCCTTCTAAATTTAATAAATTTTAGTTCAAGTAGGAGAACCTCTTGCTGAAGAGTTGGGAGCATGTAAAACTCAAACTAATTTTGGATACCCTGGGTTATAAGGACTATTTCTACTACTTTAGAAGATACATTATCTAGGCCTGGATCTGTCTTTATTATTTTTTGTGAATTTTAAAATAATGTTTAATGCATTAAATTCATGAAATCATGCACTAAATCACTTCTAACCTGAAAACTGTTGCATTTAGAGAATTTTGTACACATATGTTATTTAGCTGCTTTTGGGTCAAGTATAATATAGTAAAATTGCTGACCTGTAGCTTGTAGCATAGCTGAGCAATAGCTAGTTTTTACACCCACTTTTTACATGTTGACAGCTAACTTTGTACTTTGCTTCTGAATACCATTTATACTGCACAATTTTTTTGTTTTTTCTTCTTTCATTTCTACTCTGTAACTCAGAACACACTGTCAGCTGACACAGCCTGTTCACATTGACTGATTGTTTGTTCTTTCATGTTACATGCATATACCTCCACACTATCTGCTTAACTTTCACTTCTTCTCCCTTTGCTGTGTGTTTTTCTTTTCAAAAAGCCTTTCCTACTTTATACTATATTGCATCAAACCTTTTGTTAGCAAAAACATTTTTCCAGTTTTTCAGAGCTGTCACTCTAAGGCTAACTGAGTAAGAACTACTTTAACATTTTACCAATGAGTAAGTCACTTGTTCATTAAATATGTTGTTCATCTACTTTTCATGTTCTGTGTCATGACAAATTTCCAGAGCTCTATAATGCTAACTGAATAATAGCTACTTTGACATTTTCTCAATGATTAAGTTACTTTTAACTTCAAAAGTATTCAGTTTAGAGGTTTGTTATAAAATATGTTATTCTTAGGGTACTAAGGACTACCCTTGTAATGTTGAATTATTATAAATGTAGAATTTTCTTAATTACTTCTTAATCATGAAAATGTAGTTTGTTTTCACAACCATGTTCATTTTTGTGGCAATGTTTTGTAATGTATTACCTACAGCACCATTATTCATTTTACGGCAGGAGATAAATTACCGTGTCAGAGGTCTTGTTTTAAACAATGTACAGTGAGAAGAGTTTCATATTCAAAAATTGTTTGGAAAATAGTTTAGGATTTCCAGTTTCCATGTTTTCTACCAAACATGATATATTTTGTGTTTTATTTTTTCAGAATATCATCAACTCGGAAGAATGAAAGTGATGAAGTTAAATCAACTGTATGACTGCACATGTTGCATGTTTCTATTAGCAGCAAAGTAAATTAGAAGACCATCTTAAGCTCAGACACAGATTTTAAGAAATGTTCTGCTGGAAATAGAGTACAAAAGGATAATTTTGACATTATCGACTTAATTTCACATGCACAAATATATTAAACTTTGAATCATTTGAGAGACAGAATTGAAAAGAAATAAGTGAAACATCTGAAAAAAGGTAAAATCATCCAAAAGTTCCAGTGTTTCAGGGTTGCAGAAATGTCCTTCAAGTGGAAATGCGTAAACTCTTCTTATCTTATTCCCAAAACTGAGGTAGACGACAATGTAGAGACTGATGTTTGTTTGGGAGGAAAGTCTGTGACTAATTTTGAAAGAGACACACCATTTATCCAAGAACAACAGTGCTCTGGAGATACAGAACTGACAGAATGTGACACAAAGAGTGGCATCTTGGTGGGAGAACTTTCTGGATTCACAGTCAGTAATGAAACTTATAATGCTCTGTCTTTAACACGTTTGTTACCTCTTGATGCAGAACAAACAGAACAATGCATCAAACAAGAACCTTTGGAAGACACTCGGGATATTAGCAATACCAGTGATTGTGTAGGTTTGATGTTTAAACAGCTGAACAAAAAAGATACTGGTAATCACATTGTAGAAGAGGATACTGGCCCATCATTGTTACAACAGTATACACATAGTTCATGTGACATTAAACAAAAGTGTTGCTCAAGGGTTGATATATGTGTTAAGTGTGGAAAATGTTTTGACTCTTCATCTGACATGAAAAAACACCTGACGGACTCTCATACAGATGTGAAACAGAAGAAGTTGCACATCTGCACGGAATGTGACAAATCCTTTGGCAGTTTGTCTAAACTAAATACTCACATGCATTTAAATCACACTGGAGAAAAGCCACACAGATGTACAGAATGTGACAAATCTTTCATGTATCTGTCTCTCTTACGCAGACATATAAAGATTCACACTGGTGAAAAACCACATAGCTGCACAGAGTGTGACAAATCTTTTACGTGTCTGTCTGACTTACGCAGACATATGATGACTCACACCGGGCAAAAACCACACAGCTGCACAGAATGTGACAAATCTTTTGTGTATCTGTCGGACTTACGCAGACATATGATGATTCACACTGGGGAAAAACCACACAGCTGCACAGAATGTGACAAATCTTTTAGGTGTCTGTCTCTCTTACGCAGACACGTGAAGGTTCACACTGGGGAAAAACCACACAGCTGCACAGAATGTAACAAATCTTTTACTTGTCTGTCGGACTTACGCAGACATATGTTGATTCACACTGGGGAAAAACCATACAGCTGCACAGAATGTGACAAATCTTTTACGTATCTGTCTCTCTTACACAGACATATGAAGATTCACACTGGGGAAAAACCACACAGCTGCACGGAATGTGACAAATCTTTTATGTATCCATCTGAATTACGCAAACATATGAAGATTCACACTGGGGAAAAACATCACGGCTGTACAGAATGTGACAAATCTTTTTGGAGTTTGTCTAAACTAAAAAAACACATGCATTTAAATCACACTGGAGAAGAGACACATAGATGTACAGAATGTGATAAATCTTTCATGCGTCTAACTCACTTACACAAGCATATGAGGATTCACACTGGGGAAAAACCACACAGCTGCACAGAATGTGACAAATCTTTTATGTCTCTGTCTCGCTTACACAAGCATATGAGGATTCACACTGGGGAAAAGCCACACCGCTGCACAGAATGTGACAAATCTTTTATGTCTCTGTCTCGCTTACACAAGCATATGAGGATTCACACTGGGGAAAAGCCACACCGCTGCACAGAATGTGACAAATCTTTTATGTCTCTGTCTCGCTTACACAAGCATATGAGGATTCACACTGGGGAAAAACCACACCGCTGCACAGAATGTGACAAATCTTTTATGTATCTGTCTCAGTTACGTTACCATATGAGGATTCACACTGGGGAAAAACCATACAGCTGCACAGAATGTGACAAATCTTATAGGAGTTTGGCTGGCCTGAAGGATCATATCCTGATTCACACTGGGAAAAAACCATATAGCTGCACATACTGCGGCAAATGTTTTTGGAGGTCATATTATCTACATGCTCATATGAAGATTCACACTGGAGAAAGGCCACACAGCTGCACTGAATGTAAGAAATCATTTAAGTTTTCATCTGACCTAAAGCACCACATGTTGATTCACACTGGGGAAAAACCACACAAATGCAAAGAATGTGACAAATCTTTTAGGACTGTGCAAATTCTAAAGACACACATGTTGACTCACAAAGATATAAAAGCATTCAGCTGTGCAGTCTGTGGCCGGTGTTTTAAGCGCTCACATGAACTAAAGAATCATCTGTGGATTCACACCTATGCAAAATCATATAGTTGTACTGCATGTGACCAATCTTTCCCATGTGTGGGTGATCTAAGGAAACACATGTTGAGTCACCCTGAAGTGAAAGTACACTTCTGCACACAATGTGACAGATCATTTAGGTATTTGTCTAACCTTAAGCAGCACATGTTAGTTCACACTGGAGAGAAACCACACAGCTGCGTAAAATGTAGTAAAACTTTTACATATTCTTCCACCTTAAAGACACACATGAGGAGTGACCATGATAAAATACTGTACAGCTGTAAAGAATGTGACAAGTCCTTTAAGGTTTTGTACAATCTTAAGCAGCACATGTTACTTCACACTGGGACACGGCCCAGCTGCACAGTATGTGGCAAAACTTTTGAATATTCTTCTACCTTAAAGGTGCACATGAAAATTTACCATAATCAAACACCAGAAAGCAAATAGTGAACTTTTACCAGATTATCTATATTAAAGAGGTATATTTAGACTTGCATAGTTGTTTTAAATATTCAGAAGCCACATTGTGGCAGATATTTTGAGACTTCATCTGTGCTTTTTCACTCTGGCAAAATTTCAGACAGCTTCAAAAATTGACAAGTTGTTTTCAAGTTTTAAAACATTTTAGAAGCCAGTGGTGATGAAAAACTGAACAGCTGCACAAAATACGGCAAATATTTTAGGTGTATGTGGCAGGGTTGGCAGACTTTAGACCTACATGGTTGTAACCATCACTGTTTTTGATACCCAAATGACAAATAAAAAAATAAAACCGGAATATTATCCAACACTGAACCTTTCCTTCTGAATAACTTGAAGCATCATTTACAAACATTGTATTGCCAAATACTGAAATCAGTGTTAAACAGAGTAGGTTTAATGTTAAGACGTCTGTTCAATAATGCCTTTCACATTTCATTTGATAAAAGGGCTTCAGGGCAAAACATGTCAAGTAAAATAAAATAACTTTGCAATTTAATTGTGTAACATATACTTCATATTGAACTTAAATACAATACTTTATGCAATAAGTCATCCTTAATATAAAGTATTAGTAAATCATTTATCGTAATTGTTCATATTTATTGCTTTGGAACTGGCCTCCCGATATCGAGATATAATGTTTTTTAATATCACCATTTTAACTAAAACTGTAAACTTACACTGCCAATACTTAAAATAAAGCCCAGAAATTGTGAACTTTTATCTCACATTTCTGAAAGTTTTCATTGCATTTCTGGTGAAAACTGCAATCTTTTGTTTTGATAAATTTTGCTTCGGTTCGGGATATACTAAAATTATAAAATGTTTCCAGTTTCCCAAATTCGGACTATTTGGTAGACAATATCAACCCCCCACAATATCATCTGATATTGAAATATTTTTACATCCAATATCAATGTCCACATAGCCAAATGATTTACCCACTATAAAGTATACTATAATATTACATTTTTACCCCGCAGGCTTTAAGGGCTGTCGGGGTATTGTTTTCACCCATGGTGTCCGGATGGGCAAGTGGCTGGGTGGGTGGCAGGTAAAAGTTCTGCGGGTTGTATCTCAGAAACTGTAAGGTGTAGGAAGTTGATACTTGGTAGGGACTTTGGTTAGGATGTGTAGGTGTGCAACGTCATGGTCTGACCTTGATTTGACCTTGCCGTAGTGACTTTGACTTATAAAATCTTGTCCGGGCTACATCTCAGAAACCGTAAGGTGTAGAAACTTGATACGTGGTAGGGACATTGGTCAGGAGGTGTAGGTGTGCAACATCATGGTGTGACCTTGATTTGGTCTTTGACGTTGCTGTAGTGACCTTAACCTATAATTCTTGTCTGGTCTAGGAGCTTGTTACTTTGTAGGGACATTGGTTAGGAGGTGTAGGTGTGCAACGTCATGCTGTGACCTTGTTTTGATCTTTGACCTTGCTGTAGTAACCTTGACCTATAAATTCTTGTCTGGTCTAGGAACTTGATACTTGGTAGGGACATTAGTTAGGGGGTGTATGTGTGCAATATCATGTTGTGACCTTGATTTGACCTTGCTATAGTGACCTTGACCTATAAAATCTTGTCTGGGCTATATCTCGAAAACCGTAAGGTGTAGGAACTTGATATTTTTAGGGACATTGGTTAGGGGGTGTAGATCCATATGCCTTCCCACCAGCAGCCATCTTGGGCAAAGTGGTGGAGAAGTTGCAGGACTACACTGCAACAGAATCACTCTGATTTCACCATTGTGGCCCAACATGCCCTGGTTTTGGGATCTAGTGGCTATGTTCAGATCCCTCCGTGTCTGCCCAATCTGGTATCTCAACCATTCAACCAGACCCTGCACAGGAACCTGTCAAACCTGAACCTACATGCCTGGCTCCTAGAGCCACAGCAATCAAGGAGCAGGGATTCTCTGAGGCAGTGGCAGCACGAATTGAGGCTCCTCAAAGAGGATCAACCAGATCCGTCTATGAGGCAAAAGTGGACCATTTTTACAAAGTGGTGCCTCAGTAATCAGGTGGACTTCAGGGCACTACCTCTAAAAGCCATTGCTGACTTCCTGTTGCACCTGTTTCTGGACAGGAAGTTGCAACCTGGTACCATTGATGAGTACAGATCAGCCATTGCTGACAAGTTGGGCGACTCTACCATTAATGTCAGCAAATATGAGAATCTCACCCGTCTCCTGGATAATTAAGCGTCCCTGAAAAGGGCGCTTATTTGTTATTGCGTCTCCCTTGAATATCTCCCTTATTATTGGAAGCTTTCTAACCATATTTGGCAGTTATATACCTTAGGCGTCCTAAAATTTTTCTACATGCTTAAATTTGACCTTTGATCTTTATCAAGGTCACATGATCAATAAAATAGTGTTTTCGGGTACACCCACCCGTCATCGCAGTTCAGCAAAATCTACTGACCGCAGATGCTTGTAACTTCATACACATGTTTATACTATTAAAAACCCGAGCTGATTAGATTTTGCGAGCAATCCGATGAAAATTGACCGATTTATGAGTGATTTTCTCATACCAATCAGGTACCAATCAGAAAGCTTAAAATTCATATGAACCCCACTATTATCTTCTTAAGTATTGCATTTAGAGCCATAAAATGTATTGGGAGGTAGTAGGAAACAATATGTGGAGAGTCTAGAAAGCAAGTCAAATTTCCCCCCGACCACCCTGTAGGGTCAAACTGGGGTCATAAAATAGCCAATTTCGTCTTTTTCCCTTATATCTCCTTTATTCTTGCTTCTAGAATCAACTATTTTATAACCCCAGTTTGACCCATAAGGGGGGGGGGGTAAATCTGACCGACTATCTAGACTCTTCACATATGGTTTCCCTTATATCTCATGAATGTATTAAGAGGTACTTGGAATTCATGGAGAGTCTAGGTAGCTGGTCAGATTATCCCTCTGACCCCCTCATGAGTCAAACTGGGGTCACAAAATATCAATTTTTCTGTTTTTGCCTCATATCTTCATATATTGCCTCAGAGTCTTAATAGCTTGTCACAGTGGGGTCATACATTGCAATTTCTACTTTAATATTTCAATATTAATGATGTCATTATCTTAATGTTATTTTCATATCTTAGTGCAAAGGGTGTAACTTTTTGAAATTGCACTCATGACTTAGACATACTATTAAAGCAGGCAAAATACATTCCTATTTTGTTTACATATGTATAATTTATGACCATAGAAAACAAAATAAAGCTTACATTTTTCTTTCATGTTAATGCATAAACTTCTACACTGCTTAACTTTCACTTCTCTCGGCACTGCATGTTTTTATTTTAAAAAACCTTTTTCTACTATATTTATATCCCCAGATGAAAGTCGGGGATATATTGGATTCAGGTCCGTTGTGCCGCCGCCGTCGTAGAAATTTCCTTGTGTACGCGATAACTCAAAAACAGATTAATATTTTTTTTTCAAACTTGGTATATATGTTAAGGATGCCCAAAGGAAGATCCCTATTTTAAGGTGACCTTAAACTCCCAATAATAAAGAACTTATGGCCACATTAAGGTCAGAAATTGCACTTTTGGCCACTTAGAGCCCTCTAGGTCACAAACTATGAGGCTTAGCTGGCTCAGATTTTACGAGAACACATTAATATATTCTTAGTACATGTGCGGAAAATCAAGACTTTAAGTTGAGGAGAAAATTGTGTTTGAGGCCCATAAAGACCCCACTTAGGACTTTTTAGGAGATTATAATTTGCACCATGTGTGTGCGTACGTGCGTCTGTCCGTGCGTGCGTGCATGTGTCATGCAGTTTTCTCTGAAATTTTTGACCCACAGTTTAGTAGTAGAGCATCATATGCTAAGGGGAAAAAGGTTTGGTGAACTTTGGCCTACTTTTGAGTGAGTAATAGTGCTTTTACCTAATGTAATTATATGACTTATAACTGTCAATGAGTAAATGGCTTATATCTTCAAAAGTATTGCAGCTGCACAATTTTGTTCCAATATGTTGTTCAGCTACTTTCTCCACAGCTACAACATGGTCAGTAGTTTGGAAGTGTATCTCAATAGTTAAGTGAGTAATAGCTACTTTTTTCCATTTTTAATGGCTTATATCTTCAAAAGTATTGCAGCTACACAATTTCTCTCAAATATGTTGTTCGTGTACTTTTTATGTGAGCTGTAACATATTTAAGTTTCACCACAGTTGCTCGATGTACAAGTGAGTAATGGCTACTTTATTGCTACTTTTAGTGAAAATGTGAAAAATCACAAATATCTCTCAAACCGTAAGAGATAGAGCAATTTCGAGCCAATTTTTCTGAAATAACTCATTCATCTACTTTTGGGAGAGCTTTCACTTGGTGAAGTTTCAGACCCATAGTTAATTACTCACCTGCTCAAAATGAGTCAATGTGAATTATCTCTAAAAGTATTGCGAATACCCAATTTTTATCAAATAACTCGTTCATCTACTTTTGGGAGAGCTTTCACATGGTGAAGTTCCAGACCCGTAGGTAATTACTCACCTACTTAAAATGAGTAAATGTGAATTATCACTAAAAGTGTTGCAGATAGCCAATTTTTCTGAAATAACTCATTCACCTACTTTTGGGAGAGCTTTCACTTGGTGAAGTTTCAGACCCATAGCTAATTACTCACCTACCCAAAATGAGTAAATGCTAATTGTATCCACCGGATAGCATCCGGTGGATACTATGGATTTGACTTCGTTACGCCGCCGCAGTGTGTAGAGAGATTTCACCGTTACCGCTCTAACGAAAAAATATTATAGCTAGCCTTCTCAAATTGGCGGGATATTTTTATTGCGTTAATACATCTTACCTAGTCGACAGATGCATTTGTCCGGCGCCTTGCCGGTCACGCCAAACGTTAGAAATAAACGTCCTGAGCTGGGCTCTGGCCGGGACCGGTAGCGTCCTGTTCACTCGCCAGGTGGCTGTACAGTCTCCCTGCCGGTGTACTGCGCACGCGCAGCGCATGCGCTCTTTCTCTTTTTGTTTGGCGCGTGAAGAACGCTTGGGATTTAAGAGAAACTTTAAAATATTAATTTATATACTTCTTCTCAAGCTTATTGCTTCAAATATTTGTGTTAGTTGTGTGTAACAAGTGTCATGGCATCTCCGGGGGATAAGAAGGGACAAAGAAGGGGTTCCTGTGGCCATGTTATGGCTCTTTTCGACTTGCATGAAAAATGTGCGCGGTGCCGCGAGAAGCTTATAGGGGAAGACAATTGTGTGAAGGACAAGCCGTGTAAGATTTGTGATGGCTTTACTCCGGCTCAGAAGGAAATGTTGTCTACTCCAATTTATAAAATTAGAAGAGACAAGAAAGCAGGATTGTTAGTTTCCCCGAAAGAAGTTACTGTTTTACAGCCGGTTGAAGGTATGGATAATGAACCAACTTTTCAATCTCCTTCTGACCAGCAGGCTCAGTCTTATGTTATTCCCCCTGCTACTCCACCTTCTTCATCTCAACAACCGGCTAGTTTTGTTACCTCAGACCAGTTGACAGCCATTGCGGATAAATGGTCAGAGCAGTTTGCTAGGATGGAGGCACTTCTTTCTAGAGGTAACGTGTTTTCCACCCCTGTATCTTCAGTCAAGCCGGTCGACACTCAGAATCTCATTTCTGATAACCCCTTCTTAGCTCCAGCTACCCGTCCCACCGGTCCGGTGAAGGTACCGGTAGCTGTTGAGGCTCCACTTGCTGCTACCCCGGTAGATGCCAAGGATAAGAAGAAATCTCACAAATCCAGAAAAGACAAACATTCTGATAAAAGTGATACCAAACCTTCATCCAAATCTAAGAGCAGCAAAGATGTTTCTAAACCGGAGAAGAGACGTGACCGGTCACTTTCACCAGTTTCAAAACCTAAAGCTAAAGCTCCCTCTTCTTCCCCTTTGCCTGGTGCCAGCTCCGGACCAGAGTCTGCTCATCAGTCGGGTGTTTCAAAAGGGGACAGGTCTACTCACAGTCAGGAGGCGAAGAAATCATCCGGTTCACTCTTCCAGTCTGCATCTTCCACTCCACGGGCTCCACCGGAACAGGATACCAGTCTTGATATCACCGGTGCCTGTGCATTTCCTCAAGAACAGTATGAACAAGTATCTGGCGATGGTTTAGACCGGTCTGCCTCCGGTTCCGGTTCTGAGGACGGTCATTTTTCTGATGTGGCGGACCCACCGGAGCAGACTGAAGATATGTCTTACAGGGAGACGGTACGTTCTGTGAGAGCGTTTATGGGTTGGCACCACATTCCGGCCTTTGAAACAGACTTTTCAGAACCGGACAAATCAAATAACCCTTGGAAAGGGAAGAATCCTAGAAAACCCACACGCATCTCAGTAGCCATGCCCCCTGACGACTGGTTGTGCCAGAAGTTGGAAAGGTTGAATCTCACGGTCGCAGAGGGTTACCCATCTCGCTCACAAGATTCTGCAGGTTTGCGACGTGACCAGTTCATCAAGGTGCCAAAGTCGCAGGAGAAATGGTACAAGATGCACTTGATTAAAACTGACGGACCACATCGTCCTGGTCGTTCTGTTTTCAACTGGAGAAACACTGAGGCCAAGGTTAATTCTCATTTTCCAAGGATAACTCGTGCCTCTGCTTACCCGTCCACAGGCCCTCCCTCCAGGCCTATTGCCCAAGAATCCCTACGCAGGTGGGAACGTGCCGCACGTGAAGACAGTTATATCGTTAATCATGCGGCAGGCTTCAGTCGCTGTTCCACCGAACTTCAGGAGAAGATGTCACAAAACATCTCTCTGTTATCCTCTCGTCTTGGCAAGGGAAAGTGTTCGCAGGAAGTGGCCAATGCTTTGAATGACCTGCGTGACCTCATGGCCTTTCATCAAAAGGTGTCGGTGGCCATGGGCACGTCTCTTCAGCATTTGGCGGACAGTTTGTTTGTGAATATGGCCAACCTGATTCTCTTAAGGAGAGACTCGTATCTTGATTTTGTGAAACCGGGCGTCAAACAGGATACCATGAACTTGCTGAGAAACGCCCCCTTGTTTGGATACGGTCTCTTCCCTGATGCAGCCATCATGTCTGCGGAGCAGGATATCCAAAAATTTGAAAGCGTTGCTCAGAGGCCCGGACCGGGTGCTACTCAGCACGCAACTTGGAAGGGTACGCAAAGATATAAGCCTTACGACCGTAAGGATAGGAAACAAACATCTTCCACTGACCAATCCTCTCAACAGCAAAGTCAGCCATGGAGACAGTTTGGCCGAAATAGATCCAGAGGAAGGGGACGTGGCCGGGGTTCTAACCCCCGTTTTTCTAAAGGGCAGTCCTTTAAGCCATATAAATGACAATTATCTAGGTGGTCCAACAGTAAAGTTAGTACATCAGATTCAGTTGGACCCTCAGTGTCAGGACAAAAGTGTGTCTTCAAACATAAGCTTGGACAAAATTCAGACTGTAAACAAAGTTCCATTGTTACCCGAGAGTCGTCGGGCTGTGTATTGTCCTGTTGTCAGTCCTGTTCGTTCTGTTCTTTCACACGGGCATCCGCAAAAGAAAGGAGTAAGCCCCGGCAATTGTCTGAACAAAATAAAGTCTGTCAAAAGTGTTTTTTGTGTAGATCCTTGTGTTTTTGCCCCTGTTGTTCCCAGTGTCCCCAGTGCTGTCTCCGAACACAATGTCGGGGGCAGACTTCAGGAATTTTGGCAAGTTTGGCAAGCCATGGGTTCAAATCCCCGGGTAGTCTCTATCCTAAAAAGGGGTTACACTTTGCCCTTCAAACAAAGACCGGTTCTAACCAGGTTCCCAGTGGTTCAAAGTGGTTATGCAAACCCATCCAAAAACATGCATCTCAAAGAGGCTCTTGTAAGCCTCATGCGAAAGTTGGTAGTAGAAAAGGTGGTGGTCAAGTCGTCCCTGGCTTTTTACAACCGCCTGTTCCTGGTTCCCAAACCAAATGGCAAATGGAGACCAATCTTGGACCTAAGTCGTTTGAATCTCTTTCTCAGCACCGGAACATTCAAGATGGAAACTCCGGAAACAATCCGCTTATCCTTGAAGACGGGGGAGTGGGTCACTTCGCTGGACTTCAGCGACGCTTACTTCCACATCCCCATAGCCCCAAGATCAAGAAAGTATCTCAGGTTCTTCCTGTTTCATCAAACTTTCCAGTTCACAGCCCTGCCATTCGGACTGGCCACAGCTCCCCTGGAGTTTACCAAGGTGGTCAAGGAAGTGAAACTCATGGCTCAAGCGAGGGGTATCAGGATCCACCAGTACCTAGACGACTGGTTACTGAGAGCCCCTTCCCCGGAGATCTGCCTACAACATACCCAGACCCTCTTGGCCCTATGTCGGCAGTTAGGATGGGTAGTAAATATGACCAAGTCAGAGTTAGTTCCCAAACAGGTCTTCAATTTTGTAGGCTACCGGTTCGACCTGATCACCGGCCGGGTTCTACCCACTCAGGACCGGTGGGAAACCCTTCAGGAGAAATTGAGGTTCATGAAAGACCATCACCAGTGTACGGTTCGACAGTTCATGTCCTTGATAGGTCTCCTGACGGCCACCGAGAAACAAGTGTGTGCAGGTCGCCTTCATATGAGGCCCATTCAGTGGCACTTGAAGAGACATTGGCATGTCCCGGAAGTCCTAGAGAAAGTTATTCCCGTCCCCCAGTCGGTCCATCCTCATTTGGACTGGTGGTTGGACGAGGCCAATGTGCTGAAAGGTCAACCCCTGCACCCTCTTCAGCACGCCGTTCAACTATTTACAGACGCCTCAAACGAAGGTTGGGGCGCACACTTAGGAGACTTCACTGCAAGAGGCGTTTGGTCCCCCCTCGAAGGCCGCCTTCATATAAATTTTCTCGAGATGAAAGCGGTCCTTCTGGCCCTACGGCAGTTAGAGCAGCTGTGCAAGGGTCAGATTGTTCTTGTGGCAACAGACAATACCACAGTGGTCTCTTACATAAACAAACAGGGGGGTATGAGGTCAGGCTCTCTCTGTGCCCTCCTTTGGAGACTCCTGTCCTGGTACCATCACAGAGGCATAACGTTAAGGGCAAGGCACATTCCGGGTCGGTTAAATGTGATAGCCGACAAGCTTTCTCGGCACAATCAAGTGATTCAGACCGAATGGTCTCTCTCCCCTCAGGTTTTCAGTCAGTTGTGTTCCAGGTGGCCCCCACCGCTAGTGGACTTGTTTGCGACCAGGTTCAAGCACAAATTGCCCCGATTTGTGTCACCGGTCCCGGATCAGGCAGCCTGGGCGGTAGATGCCCTGAGCTTGTCCTGGGAGCGTCTGAACGCTTATGCATTCCCTCCAGTCTCCCTGCTCCCTCAGGTAGTTTCAAAGATAAGGGATCAGGGTTGTCACAGAATGATTCTGATTGCCCCGGGTTGGCCAAACATGCCTTGGTTTTGGGACCTGGTGGACCTATCCGTTCAGATCCCCTTCACCCTTCCTCTAACAAGGGACCTAGTGACTCAGCCTTTCAACGGGCTAGTTCACCGGAGCCTTCCGAATCTGAATCTTCATGCTTGGCTCCTAGAAGCTCTACCATCAGGAAACACGGCTTCTCTGAAGAGGTGGCAGCACGAATTGAGGCTCCTCAGAGGGGTTCAACCAGAGCCGTGTACAAGTCAAAGTGGCCATATTTGTCAAGTGGTGTAAATCGAACAAGGTGGACTTCGGGTCACCCTCTGTAAATCAGATTGCGGATTTTCTCCTTTACCTCTTTAAGGAAAGAAATCTGCAACCCAGCACCATCGATGGTTATAGGACAGCCATTGCAGATATGGTGGGTAATGACAAGCTCAATATAAGCTCAGATGAAAACCTTACCCGCCTGTTAGACAGTTTTCATAGGGACAAACCGAAAGGTAGAAGAGGGGTCCCTTCCTGGAACCTTTCGCTAGTGCTCCACCAGCTTACCAAGGCTCCCTTCGAGCCTCTACGAAAGGCTTCGCTGAAGCATCTGACCTTTAAGACGGTTTTCCTTTTGGCCCTGGGGTCAGGCAAAAGAAGAAGCGAAATCCATGCATGGTTAGCCAAGAATATCAGGCACCAAGAGGACTGGAGTAAAGTTTCCTTGTATCCATCTCCCAGTTTCCTCTCCAAAAACCAGCTGGCTCGGGATGGACCAACTTCAGTGGCTCCAGTAGTCATCCCAGCTCTAGCTCCAACGTTGGATAAGTCCCTGTCTGGGGACAGGTCTCTGTGCCCAGTACGGGCTTTACGTTACTACCTGGACCGGACCAAGGATTTCCGTCAGGGAAAGGAACTGGTCTTTGTGTCTTTCAAGGCAGGTTTTCAGAAGGACATTGTCCCTGCCACCATTTCCTCCTGGGTTAAACAAACGGTACTGTTGTGTTATCAACTTTCCGACCAGAAAGCTCAGGATTTACATCAAGTCAGAGCCCACGATGTCCGTGCTTTCGCAGCCTCTAGGGCCTTTCAGGGAGGAATTTCTTTAGATCAGATCCTTTCCGCTTGTCACTAGAAGGCTCATAATACATTCACCCAGTTTTACCTGAAAGACTTGGCCTGGGCGGATTCTGAGTTGTATCATTTGGGCCCGGTGGTGGCAGCCCAACAGATTCAGGATACACAATAGCTCCTTTACCCTCGGGCTTGTACATATGTATATATTGTGTATTATAAAAAAAAAAAACTTCCACTATCCTAGGTCCTTAGTCTGCCGCGATCCAAAGTGGGGCTAAGGGCTTGATGAGATAGTCTTATAGGTCCTGTTCTTCCTCGTTAGTCAGAACTTTTTCCCTCCTCAGTCCTGTTGTGCTCCTAGTGAGCCAGTACTGGACTTTTGAGAAAGAAAGGGGGGGGGGGGGGGCAGTAGGTGTGATCCGAGGTATCTGGCTTCTAATCATTCCGGATCCACCTGCTTATACATAGTTTGGAGTTCTGAGGAATTCCCCTAATGGCTACCCTCCTTCCACTGGGTAGTTATTCTGCATCTGTCCACTAGGTAAGATGTATTAACGCAATAAAATGGAAAATTTAATAAGTAAATTAAATTTTTATAAGTTAATACCTTACCTAGTGGACAGGGGGAGTCCCTCCCTACCTTCCCCGCTATTTTTAGCCCTAGGGGATTTCCTACGGTAGGCAACAAAAAGAGGAAGAGCGCATGCGCTGCGCGTGCGCAGTACACCGGCAGGGAGACTGTACAGCCACCTGGCGAGTGAACAGGACGCTACCGGTCCCGGCCAGAGCCCAGCTCAGGACGTTTTTTTCTAACGTTTGGCGTGACCGGCAAGGCGCCGGACAAATGCATCTGTCCACTAGGTAAGGTATTAACTTATAAAAATTTAATTTACTTATTAAATTTTCCAATTCATAGCCATAAAATCTTGCCTGGGAATATTTTTGGCCTCATTTTGAAAAACAAGATGGCCGCCACGGGCATATTTCGACTTTAAACAAGGACTTTTTATTGCATTAATACACCTTACCTTACAGACGATAGCTATAGTCCGGCGCCAGCTGGTCCCGCCAAACGCCAGAAAAAGACATCCCGAGTTTCACCTCTGGCAGGACCTGTACACTACATTCCACTCGCCAGGTGGCCTAGTTCCTGCTTCATTCGCCAGAGGGATGTGACGTCATAGCATCTTTTTCGTTTGGCGTGATTTGAAAGTTGTGAAATTTTATCTGTGACTTTAATTTTTGGACATTTCTTCTCAGTTTGTGTGTTTACTGTTTCCGCGTGTAGCCATTTTGTTTATCATATATCATGTCTTCACCGGGACAAAGAAAAGGGGCTTGCGGACACATAATGGCGTCCTTTGACAAGCATTCAAGGTGTGCCAGATGTCGTGATAAAAGCCATTGCAATGATCCCTGTGTTAAGCAGTTGCCTTGTGAATTCTGTGACTTACTGACTCCAGAACAACTTTTACAGCTTTCTACTCCAACCTACAAGATTAGGAAGGAAAAGCAAAAAAGTAAGGACGCACTGGTCGACCCTTCAACAGTTACAGTTGTCTCTCAAGTTGAACAGGAGGCTGCGGATCACCCTCCTTCTTCTAGTTCTGTAGATTATTCCTTGCCTGCTCCATCTTTCAGGAAAGAACTGCAAGAAATGGACGATAAGTGGTCTCTCAGAATGGCCAGACTGGAGGCTTTAATTACAATGGGTCCACGACCCTCTCCACAACAACCTTCTTTTTCACCGGTTAAAGTCCCGGTTCCGCACCAAGCTCCTCAAGGGTCCTTATCTCAGACCCCTTTTATTCAGTCTTCAGTTCTTTCCGGCCAAGCCGGTCCGGCTTCCGGTCCGTATGGAACTCAGACTTCTTCTCAACCTATGTACAGATCTTCACCTCTTGAGAACTTATACCCAGAAACTTACCAGAAACCAGTTTTTCAACAGCCCGGCCTGGTAGCTTCTGCTGTCTCTACCGGTCCGTTGCAACACTCAGCCCGGGATATCATGTCACCGGACCAAATTGAGGAAGGGGAGGTTTCTGAACCGGATGATCAACCGGATTCAGATTCCGGAGACAAAGACAAGGTGCTCAGTGAAGGTGGGGTGGACCCATATTCCCGACCTGGAATATTCTCCAACCTCCAGAACAGACAACCCATGGATTGGTCACAGGTCCCAACCAGTGGGCAAAGTATCAGTTTTGTTACCGCCAGAGAACTGGCTCTGTAAAAAGATAGAAAACATGAACTTAGTGCTACTGGAGGGTTACCCTTCAAAATCTTCTGAACTGAGAGGTCTACACATGGACCAGTTCTTACGCCCTCCCAAGTCTCAGAGCCGCTGGTATGGGATACACCCAGCAGAACCCAAAGACCGTACAAGACCGGGGAAGTATTTCAATTCATGGCCTAATGACGTGGCCAAGATCAATAGTGCCTTTTCTAGAATTGCTAAACCAAATATTGCCAACTCCCAACCTACTGCTCGTCAACTTTCCCAGGACACTGTCAGAAAGTGGGAAAAAGCTGCCAAAGAGTCCAGTTATATATGTAATTAGTCGGCAGGCTTCAACCGCTGTATCAGTAAGATCCAGGACTCCGTTCAGGAACAGCTAAAAATCTTGCAGGCTGAATTGGGAAAAGGAAAATCCTCTGCCAAGGCTCAGGCAGCCTTAGATGATTTGACCAGCTTCAATCAGAATGTGAGCTTTGCAATGGGGAAGTCTCTGCAACATCTCTCAGACTTCACATTTACTCAGATGGCAAATCTAACTCTAGTCCGTAGGGACTCTTACTTAGAACATCTTAAAACAGGGAGTCAAACCAGATACCTTTTCATCCCTGAGAAACTGCCCGTTGAATGGATACGCTTTGTTCCCGGACGCATTCATTAGAAAGGCTGAAGATGAAATTGCCCAATTTGAATCTGCTAAGCGTACCTCCCAGCCCGGTCCGGGCCATGGGGGGTTCGCCGGTGGACACAAGAGAGGTCAGATACGATTCCAGCCATACACCTCTGGTTGGAAAGGTCAGGATAGTTCCAAAAGCTCTGGTAACCCGGGGAAGGACATGCCAGCCTGGAACAGTTTTGGCAGCCGGGGTAGGTCCCGTGGTAGAGGCCGTGGAGGTTCTTCTAACCGCGGTTCGCGAGGTGCCAGGGACAATAACCAATATAAATGACAATTATTGTGTGACAGAATGTAGTGTTGCTAAAAAATCCACAGACAGTCAATATTCATTCAGATGTAAATTGCTCTGTTGCCAGTCTTGTACCTTTTATAACAAACAGTGTAAGGCAGCCACAAAAGAAAGGCTTAAGTCCTCTCTCAAAAAACAAAGAAATGAATTCTGTGAACTGTGTTTCTTTTGTCGGTCATTGTGTTTCTGTCGCACCTGTACCCAATGCCCGCAATGTTGTTCATGCTCCACTAGTAGGCGGGCGTCTTCAGCCCTTTTGGCAGACCTGGGCCCGCCTGGGAGCAAATCCAAGAGTGGTGTCTATCCTGAAGGAGGGCTATGTGCTCCCGTTCAAAGTCAAACCCCCCCTAGTGAGACACCCCCTGATAGTCAGTGGTTATGCCAACCCCAACAGAAACAAGTTTCTGAGGGAGGCGGTTCAAAGCCTAGTGGACAAAAAGGCAATAGAGATGGTGAGGACAATTCGGATTTCCCTACAAGGAGAATGGGTGACATCGCTGGATTTCAGCGACGCCTATTTCCACATCCCTATTCACGCGGGGTCCCGGAAATTTCTCAGGTTCCATTTCCAAAACCAGTCCTTCCAGTTCAGGGCCCTCCCCTTTGGCCTCTCAACAGCTCCGATGGAGTTCACTTGTGTGGTCAAAGAGGTCAAGTTAATGGCTCAATCCCGGGGTATAAGGATCCACCAGTACCTAGATGACTGGTTGATTCGAGCCCCTACCAAAGAATCCTGCCACCAGGGCACTCAGTCCCTCCTCAGCCTTTGTCAGGAGTTGGGTTGGGTAGTAAACCTTCAGAAGTCAGAGTTGGAACCCAAGCAAGTGTTCGAGTTTGTGGGTTACAGGTACGACCTCTCTCAAGGTCTGGTCAAACCGACTCAGAACCATTGGGGTCACTTCTACAGAAGGTTCAATCCATTCTAACCAATCCGTTTTGTCGAGTCAGGACCTTTATGTCGCTAATAGGCCTCTTGACAGCAACGGAAAAACAGGTGCCCCTGGGACGTCTCCACATGAGGCCAATCCAGTGGCATCTCAAAAGACATTGGAGGGTTCCAGAATCTCTGGAAAAAGAGATTCCAGTCCCAAGTTCTCTTCACCCGCACCTACTTTGGTGGACCAAGGAGACAAATGTCTTACAAGGTCAACCTCTGCACCCCTTGCATCATGCCATTCAAATCTTTACAGACGCCTCAAAAGAAGGTTGGGGTGCTCACTTAGGCGACTTTCAAGCACTGTAGCTATCAAACTATGTCTCTCATGTAAGTGAAATATCATCCTGGAATATATCAGTATGTTTTTTAATATGTGCCCTAAAATTTAGGTCTTTAATAGACATTTAACCTTTTTATGAGAACCATAAACACCACCTGAGTGACCATTTTAAGACATTTTTCTCATATTTTGGCTCTGTAACTTGGAAATGGTAAGTCTGAGTAGTTTCAAACTGTATAAGATATAAATTCTATGTGTAATCTTTGTATCTGACAGATTTTAAGTCCGAAGCTTTAATTTGAAGGTCAGAGCTCTTTAAAAGGATCACAGAGGCCCAATATTTGGACTTTTTGACACTTTTAAGCCCTGTGACTGTTCAACTATGTGACTGATAGAGCTGAAATCTCATCTGGAAATTTAGTATTAGGTTATTTTACATGTGTCAAAAATAAAGGCTTTCAGTAGACATTTAACCTGTGTATGAGGACCATAAAGACCCACCTGAATAACCCTTTTTAGATATTTTTCACATATTTTGCCCTGTAGCTTCGAAATAGTAAGTCTAAGAAGTTTCAAAGTGTGTTACACATACATTCTATGTGTAATCTTTGATTGTAAAAGATTTTAAGTCTAAAGCTTTAATTTGAAGGTCACATTGAGGTCTCTAAAAGGCCCACAGAGACCCAATATTTGGACTTTTTGACTATGTGACTGATAGAGCTGAAATCCGATCTGGGAATACATTATTATGTTCTTTCTACATGTGCTGAAAATCCAGGCTTTTAGTAGACATTTAACCTGTGTATGATCACCATAGACACTCACCAAAGTGATCTTTTTTGACATTTTTTCTGTATTTTGCCCTGTTATTTGGAAATGCTAAGTGTGACAAGTCTTAAACTGTATTATATATAATTTTTGCTTGTTATCTATGGCCCAAAAAGTTTCAGATCTGTAGTTTAATTGCTAAGGTCACTTTAACAATTGTAAAATGCCCACAGAGACCCAATTTATGGACATTGTGCCACTTTAATCTCCTGTAACTGTCAAACTATGTGACTCATAGAGCTGAAATCTTTGAATTTTTTAAAGAAAGAGCCTGTCCATTTAAATTTTGAGTATTAATGACGTTGTGGCTATCTTGGGCTTTGAAGAACTTATATTTGTGTTTTTATCCCTCTGCTTGCTGAGTTTTTAACTTTTTAAAATGAAACTGGTTATACATATTAAAGTAGGCAAAATGGACACTGTTATTTTCTGGTGAGCTTTAAGTCCTAATATTAATGAAGTTATAGCTGTATGTAGTAAAAGAAGGGATTTTTAACCCTTAACTAGCCCAGTATTATTCAACTTGCCTCAGTTAATTTTGACACAGGTCCTACAGTTATGAACTTATTATATCCCCAGACGAAAGTCGGGGATATATTGGATTCAGGTCCGTCGCGCCGCCGCCGCCGTAGAAATTTCCTTGTGGACGCGATAACTCAAAAACGGATTAATATTTTTTTTTCAAACTTGGTACACATGTTAAGGGTGCCCAAAGGAAGATCCCTATTTTAAGGTGACCTTAAACTCCCAATAATAAAGAACTTATGGCCACCTTAAGGTCAGAAATTGCACTTTTGACCACTTAGAGCCCTCTAGGTGACAAACTATGAGGCGTATCTGGCTTAAATTTTACCTGAGAACACATTAATATATTCTTAGTACATGTGCCGAAAATCAAGACTTTAAGTTGAGGAGAAAATTGTGTTTGGGGCCCATAAAGACCCCACTTAGGACTTTTTTCCTAGATTTTTAACATATTTTGCCCTATAATTTGGAAGTGGTAATTCTGATGAGTCTCAAACTGCTCTGGGTGTAACTCTTATATGTAATCCTTGTCTGAAAAATTTAAAGGCTGTAGGTTTACCTGTTAGGCCGACTTGAGGTCTCAAAATTGCCCACAGAGACCCAATTTATGGACTTTTTGCCACCTTCAAGCACCGTAGCTTTCAAACAATGTCTCTCATCTAAGTGAAATATCATCTGAGAATATATCAATATGTTTTTCTTGTATGTACTCCAAAATTTAGGCCTTTAATAGACATTTAACCCATGTATGAGGACCATAAATCTCCACCCGAGTGACCCTTTTTAGACATTTTTCACATATTTTGCCCTGTAACTTGGAAATGGTAAGTCTGAGAAGTTTCAAACTGTATTAGATACATATTCTATGTGTAATCTTAGTATGTGACAAATTTTAAGTCTGAAGCTTTAATTTGAAGGCCACATTGAGGTCTCTGACGGGCTCCCAAAGACCCAGTATTTGGACTTTTGCCACCTTTAAGCCCTGTGACTGTTAAACTATGTGACTGATAGGGCTGAAATCTCATCTGGGAATACATTATTATGTTCTTTTTACATGTGCCAAAAATCATGGCTTCAAGTAGACATTTAAACTGTGTATGAGGACCATAAACACCCACCCGAGTGACCCTTTTAAGACATTTTTCACATATTTTGCTCTGTAACTTGGAAATGGTAAGTCTGAGAAGTTTCAAACTTTATTAGATATATATTCTATGTATAATCTTAGTATGTGACAGATTATAAATCTGAAGCTTTAATTTGAAGGCCACATCGAGATCTCTAAAGGGCCCACAGAGACCCAATATTTGGACTTTTTGCCACCTTTAAGCCCTGTGACTGTTAAACTATGTGATTGATGGAGCTGAAATCCCATCTGGGAATGCATTATTATGTCCTTTCTACATGTGCCGAAAATCAAGGCTTTTAGTAGACATTTAACCTGTGTATGAGGGCCATAAACACTCACCCAAGTGACCTTTTTGACATTTTTTCCGTATTTTGCCCTGTTATTTGGAAATGCTTAGTGTGACAAGTCTTAAACTGTATTATATATAATTTTTTTTGTTATGTTTGTCCCCCAAAAAGTTTCAGCTCTGTAGTTTAATTGCTAAGGTCTCTTTAACAATTGTAAAATGCCCACAGAGACCCAGTTTATGGATATTATACCACTTTAAAGCCCTGTAACTGTCGAACTATGTTGGTCATAGAGCTGAAATCTTTGAATTTTTCAAAGGAAGTGCCTGTCTATTTAAATTTTTATTAATAATGTTATGGTTATCTTAGGCTTTTAAGTACTTATTTTTGTGTGTTATCTCTCTGCTTGCTGAGTTTTTAACTTTTTAAAATGAAACTGGTTAAACATATTCAAGTAGGCAAAATGGACACTGTTATTTTCTGGTGAGCTATAAGTCCAATATTAATGAAATTATAGCCTTATGTAGTAAAAATAGGGGATTTTTAACCCTCAACTAGCCCAGTTTTATTCAGTTTACCTCAGTTAATTTTGACACAGTTCCTACAGTTACTAACTCATTTCAGTTGATAATCACATTCTTAAAATTCTCAATTCTGAATTATTATTATAAATCTGTTCTTGTGGTTTGATAATTTATATTTAATTCTGGAGGTATATAATTTTCCTGTTGGACATTCCTTATTTATATATTTTATTTTATTTTAGTGATAAGATTAACTGAGCTTTTTGTATTTGATTACCCCTTTTGTTTGTTTACCATTTGTGCTGTAGCACTCTCTTTGTAGTCCCCCCCCCATCCACCTCTGGGACCTCCAGCTATTGAGTGACACTAAATAAACAAAGGTATTGAATGATATCAAATGAGAAACAAAGAACCAGACTTTTCAGTGGGGTTGCAGATCTTCTGTAACAGTGAGACAGGTGTGGAGAAGGGGAGAGGGGTGGGGTGGGGTTGGGAGATGGGGTTTGCTTCATTATCTAATAAGACAAAGGGGAGTCAGAACTGAGATTGTGTCACATATTTAGGTTGCATATATATGGACCACATATATAGGAATTGAGGAAATGAATAACTGAAAAACAATGCAAATTCTAAAAATAATATAACAAAATAATAATATAAATAATATATAATTTTTAAATAATATTTTATTTGTGAACAAATATAGAAACAGATATGCGCTTTTGGGATTATGAATCATTTAAATACTTTGAAAATAGGTTCAGAGTCACCCTTTGCAGGAAGATTGAAAAGTATGATGAGTTGAGTTAGAAATAATATTTTATTTGTCAACAAATATAGAAACAGATATGCTCTTTTGGGATTATTAATTTGAAATGGACATTCAATCATCAATCATTTAAATACTTTGAAAATAGGTTCAGAGTTATCATTGCAGGAAGATTGAAAATATGCTCTGTTGAGTTATGTATTCGGCGTCTGGGGATACACCATCTTCCTTGGGAAGATATAAACTTAGTAGATTGATGTGCTGAAGTTCATATAACTTTTCCCAAGATTTATGGCATACAACAAATGGCTTACATAAAAAATTCCCGATCAAAACCTGTGGCATGAGTGATGACCTGTCTGGGGATATGTTGGCGCCGAGGTGGCCCAATCTAGTTTCGGTTAATAATCACACATTTAAAATTCTCAATTCTGAATTATTATTATAAATCTGTTCTTGTGGTTTAATAATCTATATTTAAATCTGGAGGTATAATTTTCCTGTTGAACATTCCTTATTTATATATATTTTTTATTTTTTTGTTAGTCGTAATATTTACTGAGCTTTTTGTATTGCAAATTTATAAAATAGATAGACTGGACCATTGATTATTTCTGAGCATTTTGTTACCCCTTTTATATATATCAGAGTGTTTGTTATCTCTTACCATTAGTGCAGTATCACTCCAACCCTTTGTCATATTAGGTAAAGTAGTCCCACCACCACAACCCCACCCCTCTGGGGACCTCCAGCTATTGAGTGACACTAAGTAAACAAAGGTATTGGAATATCAAATGAGTGACAAAGAACCAGGCTGGTCATTGGGATTGCAGATCTCCTGTAACAGTGTTAGATCTCAAATAATAGTGTAGGATGTTTAATTAGATGATTATTATATATCAGTCAGATTTATACTATTTTTGCTCTACATAAAGACATGAAAAAGCACTCATCCCCTTTGTTTAGCAGTATTTCACGGAAACCAGTCAGAACGCCACCAAACCATAACGCCACCTCCACAATGCCACCACCATAACGCCACCACAATAAGCAACATTAATGTACAGAATCTGTAGGTACATAGTTTGTATTTCTTATATTTATTTCACAAAACAAAGTTACAACCTGTTAATAGTACAAAATAAATAAAATTTTCATTAGCAGACTTAAAAACACAATGCAATAAGTGGCTTAATTTGTTTTAACACATTTTCTTTATGCATACATGTACAGCATTTCACGAGCCATGGTTGTAAACTTTTCCTTTATATAAGATAGGAGAATCTTTTCTGTTAGGTTTAAACCTTGTTTATTATATTTTTCTTTTAACTCCTACTGCTTACTTACAGTAAACTCCACTATAGCAGAGCAAGGCTTACTCCACTATCACATCAAGTGCTGGCGTTATGGAGTGGCGTTTTGGGGTGGCGTTATGGTTTGGTGGCGTTTTGACTGTATTTCTATTTCACAACCGTAATCCGTTGAATCTAGATTCATCAGATCAACGGATTCGCTTGTTTTGTGACTTGAATCTGAATCTGGATTATGAATCCGTTGATCTACCTCTCGAGGTAGATCAACAGATTCAGAGTCATGGATTACCCATAATTCTTTGTAAAATAATGGCAGCAACATGTGGCAAAAATTTTTAACATTTGGGAAATTTTTATTATATTGTATTCTGATAATATTATTTTACTAAATATTCGCATATATTAATATATTTATGTCGGTTCATTTTATTTTCATATTTTGGATTCAGATCTATAGAAAATTGCATTTCACGAATCTAGCTAATCCAACGAATCTAAATCTGATGTAGATTCTTGGTTTTGAAATACGCCTATTGCAAGGAAATGCCAGGGGAAATCCGTGACCTCATATATTCTAATGAATATTAATGACTTAGGTGCTATGTCCGTGAGGAATTCCTCTGTGAGTTCTGTAGTTTAAAATATTACAGTACGCATACCCTCTTATTCAAACGGATAAAGTTGTCGGCGAGTTTTGTCGGCGAGTTCCTGTCTGCAAGTTGTTTTGTCGGTGACTGTAGAAATAAAGTCCGAGGTTTTGTGATTTATAACCCCAGATAATTCACAAATTTCCGGCGAATAACGGACGAGTGCGCATTCTGACTTTATTTCTATTATAAAGACCGCATTTAGTATTTTTTATATCATAAGTGTAATAATTATGGCTACATAACCTTTTTTGCGTTGGACACTATTTTTGCTGTTTTATTGTTGTGGCTGTTCCACCTTGTAAACATGCCTGGTGACACATAAACGACAATCACTAAATCTCTCAAACTTTATTTTACTATTTCAACACTTTAACTGTAATACAGACAATTTGCTTTCTAAAATTATTTTACACAAACTGTTACATTTAAAAAAAATTCTGATTCAATAATTATCTATTTTTCATGCCATAGTTTACCAGACGTTTCCGAGTGTAGGGTAGATATTCGCTTAACGGAATGGCCAGAGTACAATTATACTCGTAGATAATTTCATGGGAACTATCTGCGCACTGCAGGGATTTTTGTTGACTGCGCATTTCCGGTCTTTATAATGTAGAAATAAAGTCCTCAGTTTTGTGATTTATAACCCCATATAATTCACAAATTTCCGGCGAATAACGGACAAGCGCGCAGCGCGAGTCTGTTATTCGCCGGAAATTTGTGAATTATATGGGGTTATAAATCACAAAACTGAGGACTTTATTTCTATTATAAAGACCGCATTTAGTATTTTTTATATCATAACTGTAATAAATATGGCTACACAACGTTTTTTGTGTTGCACACTATTTTTGCTGATTTATTGTTTTGGCTGTTCCACCTTGCAAACATGCACGGTGACACACAAGTGAGAATCACTAAATCTGTCAAACTTTATTTTACTATTTGAACACTTTAACTGTAATACATTCAATATGCTTTTAAATTATTATACACAAACTGTTAAATTTAAAAAAAAGAAATCTGATTCAATAATTGTATGTTTTTCACGCCACGTTTCCCAGTGCAGGGTAAATAATCGCTTAACGGAATGGCCAGAGTACAATTATACTTGTATAATTTCACGGGAACAATGTGCGCATTGCAGGGATTTTCGTTGTCTGCGCATTTCCGGTCTTTATAATTGCTCATATACCATATTTCGGTTGCAGCAATATAATAACGGTACCAAAAAATAGCATTTGTGAGTTAAAGATAATTTTTTGTAGGTAAATGTTATGGGATCCAATGTTATTCTGTTGATGAATGTCTACACGGAACTGTTCTAGTGGTACAATAACCACCTTATTCTGAAATATCTTGTATTATCGTAGACGTGGTAACCGCGGCTCTACTTCACTTGCGTGTAGAGCCGTGGCACGACCCCACATAAAACTGGAGATTTGCTCTAAACACTAACCTGTCGCATAAAACTTGATGATTGCATGACTTATATCCCGATTATTCATATTACAGTTTGTTTTTATCCATAACAAAGCACAATATGATACATTCACTCAAATAACAACCTCCACAAAACTTCCTAGATGTTTCAGCCATGTTGAAATTGGAGATCCGTTCTGATTGGTCACAAGAGAGAGATTTTCAACCGTACATTTAAGCCTTTAGTCAATTCAACCCAGGTACATATCTCCCAAAATTAAGATGCATAGCTGATCACAAAAGCCCTTGTGTGTGTGTTTGATAGACAGAAGGGGGTAGTTAGTGTGTAACATAGTCTTTGCTTTATTTTGTGTTGCTCTTGTGGAGGAGTGTCAAGATGCCAAGTAGTCATTGTTTTATTTCTAGGTGCTTCATTGTCAGCCATATTTGTTTATTTCTAAGATACAAAGATTTACATCCTTAAGTGCATAATATTTACATTTGGAAGACATAGTTTTGGAAAGATGCACTTGAAAAAGAGGAAAACCCCATTATTTTGGTTAGTTGTGAAATAGATGTATTATACCCTGAATTTAGCTGTTTGTGTTGGTAACATATATTTAGTTGTATTCATAATGTGTACAAAGAGCAGTTAACTTTGAACGTAATGAAATTTTAATTTTTTGTTTGTAAAACTGAAGTAGCTTTAGATGGACTTACAATTGAGATATGTATTGTCTGCAGAAAGAGGCACTATAATTTTAATTGTTTTATAATTTCTTTTTCAACATTAATAATCCTACCATAATGCTGGAGTTTTAATTTGGGGTTTGTTTAATTCCATAAATAAGATTCCTAAGGTAAACATGTCTGTATAGCATCCACTGGATTTTGCACAATGCAGAAAAACATTTATTTCCAAACAATACAATTAACTATTTCATCAAAAGTTTGAATTAGATATTTCCAGACAATGTGTTGCTGCAATATAATTTATGCTGTAACTTTATGGTAATTTATTGAGCTTGTGTTGCAGTTGTATTCTTTGTATTAATTATTTCCTTGTTGTAATAAATTATGCACATTATTTTTTTTGGTGGGGGGTGTCTCTGGAAATGTCATTACTTTATTAAACAGCTTTTGTCATGACTTTGCAGTTCATTTTTAGTTTATCTTTTTCTGTGCTGCTGTACAAGTTCACATCAGTGGTTACATCTGAAACATTAGAAAAATTACCAAAAATATTTTTTCACCTTAAATTTTATAACTTATATGTAAAATGAAGCTTGAATTTCAATCTTGCCTGTCCAAACTGAGCGTGGTTAAATATGAAGTGTTGATCCCTATTGTATGTATTTGATTTATAGGACTCCTGTTAAGAATAAATTGAAAAGACCCAAAATACAGACACCAAGTAAATCTCCAACTAAAGAAGACATGAAAACAAGAGCAATAAAGGCAATAAAACTGAGCCACTATCGGGCAGTGTTCAACACATTACTCGAAAGTAAAGCTGCCCAAACTGCATTGGCTGGAGTACTTGTAAAAACCATAAGAAAAGAGGTCTCGGAATTTTTGAAAGTTGTGAAAGGACTGGGAAGACAGGACTGTGATACTATACATCTAGAAGATATCGAATCCTTCGATGTTGATGGCATACTTAATACACTGAAGGAAAAGGCATTCATTACACACAATTGTATTAGAGCTTTGATGGAGAAGGGTAGACGAAAGCAAATGTAAGTCTGTATCCTGAATTGACATTAAAACGTCATTCTTTGTATTATGTTGTACTATTGTTCATCACTGAATAATATTTGAAAGTATTAATTTGTACTCTTTCATATTCCTTTCTGAAAACGTTTCTTTATAAGCCATAGGTGGACATTTTCAAATCAATGAATGCCACATTATTATTAAAAGTATAAATATAGTCCAAAGTCTTGGAAAATAATTTAATACTTAAAAAAAGTTAACTGTCAAGTCAGAAGTTCATTTTGTTCACACCTTTAGAAAATTTAATTTTTATTTCAATGTTCTGTTGATAATCTAAGCTTTTCATTGGTAATTATTTTTTTATTTATTTTTTTTATCTTTTTCTATACACCAAATAGGAAGAGGCGCCACATTGTCAATACCATTCTGCGTGAGTTACTAGTCATCTCTGTATGTGCCCACAACAGAAATAGCCACAAATTTAAGATTCTCCAAGCGATCAACAGCATCCAGTTATGGAAATGTGGCTGTAGTGTCAAGGTTAGTCATTACCCATCCCATTTCGGTTTTTGAATGATAAAAAATTAATGATACCATTTGTTTTGCATTTATTTCAGACCTGGTAAATGTTGCTTGTTACACTTCAGTTAGCTGAAATGGCTTAATTTTATGTGTATGTAAAAGTGACAATATCATACATTGAATGATGTTAAATGTTTCAGAAGTAAGTAACACAAATGTGTCTTACATGATTCTTTAGATTTAAGATACTTGATGCTTCAACTAAATTGCTGTCCCTGCACAACAAAATGTACTGACATGTAGAATGTTTCGTGGAATGTACATGTTCTTGCTTTGTAGCATTGTTGTGGAAATGTTTAGCCAAAGTTGAACTGATGGCCGATTTTAATCTGTTGCTTTCCGGTGTTTCAACCTGTCTGTTCTTTGTCAGCGGTGTAGCTTCATGCAGAAATTCTGTAATTAACTGTTCCAATGTTATGTGAACTTTGATGCCCAAGCTGTGTCATCATTGGGGACCTTTGTAACTTCATGCAAACTTTCATGTTTGGCGTTTGCTGACTTTGAAATTAAATATATGTTGTCTGTACAAACACCATTGTATGTATAACCATTGTGTAGATGAGAGTGAAGTAAAATTATTATAAATGTGTCCATTCTTTTGTATATGTGTGTAGTAATTGTGCGAATACACAATATTGTATACTGTCATTGATCAAGCATTCAAGTGAACCTTATATTTAAAATTGTTTAAATGTGAATTTAATAAACTATATTATTTGTAATTAAATAAATGCAATTGGAAACTTCCTCTAGTGTTTTACTACATATGAGTCTTGAAGCTGTCACACCTGTATAATTTTTCATGGGTACTTAATATTTCTCGTATATCTTTTTAAATTGTAATGTGCATATATAATTTATCCGTACATTTCTACAATTATCTATCAATTTGACATTAATTTTTCAAAACACTTTCAGTTATTTCTTTTCCTCCTACATGAGTGTTCATGTAGATGTTTATTTTGTCAGGTGGGGTTATTGGTCATCCACAGTAATGTTAAATAAAACACAATTTCATCCTGGAATCTTTATTTATCCACCCTGACAATTCGCACAAAGATTTTACATTATTGGATAGGTGAGCTTAAGAGGCTTGTAACAGGCCTCTGTGCAAGTGAGATAGTCCATCATGAGGCTGGAAATCAGCCTCTTTTATAAGCAAAATCCGCATATGCAGCTAATTCCTAAAATTCTTAAGTAACTTCCTGTTTGCTTATCTAAGCAAAATACCTTTGGTGCTTGGTGGATCCTTCAGTCTTCTGTACCTCCAAATATGACCATGCCGTGACCTAATAAGGTTAGAGCACCTGCTTGTGGCTAGAACATCAGCTAGTGGCTAACCACTAAGACTAAGCACTTAGCTATGTCAAACCCAAATATAGGCATATTGCTACCAAATATGTTGGGAGCACCTGTTGAGCACCTACAAAAGCTAACATTTGCTTCTAAAAATACTTCACATGACCTTACACCTTTGGTATTTCCTGGAATCCATCAGATGAAATTTTTATCTTGAAACATATACACAGCATACATAAAAAACCCACTCATTATATGATAAGAACACACAGCAAACCTTAACATAATAAGATATATGACAAAACCCATTAACTCACTTGTTGCTAATGCAAGTTATCAATATATATTTATTTACTGCAAAGCACTATTCTGACTGGCTGAACTTATTATGGGTACAACTTTAAGACTTTACAGTAACATAGTTCTACTTCAGTTGCTCCATATACTAGTGCTAGCAGGTTTCTGTTACAGTTATAGAACTTGTTTATAGACCTCATTACTCCTGCACATAACTGGTTTATTGCAGAGCTTAAGTTGAAGTTAAGATATTGCTTCTTGCAATGGTTTTGGTTGTACCAGTATTGTTAACTCTTAACTATAATATACACATGTAACATACTAATATAAAACTAAAACTATTTATTAGGCATACTTTTTATAATTTCCTTTTGTTTAGAAATCTAGACTTATTTAAGTTACTGAACTTATGGCTGAGACACTCAATTGGACATCAAATAGTAGGGTCTTTACTGTAGAATGCTTTATTGAAGATTAATACTTGTACTGACATAATAAATACCTGTTAATTACCTAGATAATTAAGACATACAGTAGACTCTGTGTAACTCGATTCAGTGTTATTCGAATTTTACCGTAATTCGAAGCAGTTTTGAAGTCCCAACATTTTACTGTACAGATTCACGTCATAGCTCGAACTTCGAATTTATATTTTAGGCATTATTCGAACCTATATTGAAGACAGAAAAAGGTGTTTTTATGTTTTTTTTTGATGTGACAAAAACTCAAAGCTAACACAGAGGTTTATTTGACAAGGGATTAGGGAGGGACTAATTGCCTATCAATGGCGGCTAGTAAACATCGGTGGTTAACTTTAGTGCTATGAAAGACAAATAAACCACTCTAAAGGGCTGACACCTGTTGTTTTAAGGGGTACTGAATTATCTGAAAACCTTAAGTTAACCAAAAACACAATAGGTTGTCTTAAATTCAATTGCAATTGACATGCTTTCACACAGCATGGGGCAATGGGCGCAGCCATGTTTGATATGATTAGCATAATTATCATACGGGAGAAAAAAACATCTCACACTTTCTACGTAGAAGCTTTTAAACCAGAATATTTATTTTAAGATTTAAGAAGTGGAAGTAAAATTCAATTTAAAAAGATCAAGAATGCTTTTCACAACTTAAACTCAAGAATTCAGACCTTCACATGAAGATGTAGTTTTGAGACAAGTGTGTAACTCCCATTTTTATGTTTTTTTTTCCTTTCTGTGAGACAACAGCATAGCAGAACTTACAAAGGAAAAATGCTCATAAATTGAGTTATTAATAAATTTATTTGGTGAACTAAATGTTTTTCTCCATTAAAAAAAATATTTCAATATGATAAACCCAAACTAGTTGAACTTAACTCCCTTTGTTCCACACACGAAATATTCACTCTGTAAATGGGGAATAACAACCTTGGCTGTCAATCAAGGGAGAGATCAGATATCAAGTCATAAAAGTCCCTGTATGTACTGTAAAACTTAAAATGTGTGCCATGAATAATTTAAGCTCATTTTATGGAATAAGTTAAATTTAATGTTTTCTGCATTATTACTCACTGAATTGTAATGCATTCAAATTATCTGTTTACATGAAATAAATAGATCATATAGATTAGCTTCAAGAAAAAAATGTTTCATGAAACTTGTTTCAGAATAAGACAAATTAAATGGAATTATAGATAAATACCTTACAGTAAACAAAACTTTTCACAGAAATAAAACATGGGGAAACTTTTTCACTGCCTATAGTTCGGTAGGTATGTAAGTAAGATGTTTTCAGTTTGAAGTAAAGTTTACGACAGAAACCAGAAAAAAAAAACATGGGCATTATGTGTTATAAAAGAAGTAATGCACAAAGTCATTGAATAAATCTGGTTGAATTACGTGATTTAATCATTTGGAAAAGGTTTGATGAATGAAATAAATGAAAACTTAAGCTGTTAAGTTCACTTTGTTAATTTTCTAAATTATCGCTCACAAACATACCGATACCTTCCCACAGTTTTTTACTTCACTATTCCAACAGGGACCTCTTTAACCCACCCCCCCCCCTCCACCACCACAAAGATATAACTCGAATTTGGTGTAATTCGAACCTAATTGCCTGGATTTTTGACATTCGACTTACACAGAGTCTACTGTATTTTTAGCTTCCGTCATTACTACAATATTCAACTTTTAACTCTATTCTGTTTGGTATTCTTATTACTTTGGGGTCTTATCTTTTATGTTTTCCATTTTTTATTGATATATTTCTAACTATATTTTCCCAATTTTTTTATCTGCCTTCTAGGTCCATGGTTTTTTATTGCATTTGTTTTGGCATTATTAGTAGTCACTGGATGATGTTTTTCATTACTTTGAATTTATATAACCATTGCCAATTTTTCCCATTTCGGTTCTATTTATATTAGTTAAGTGATTTTTTCAATTTCAATTTATAAGTTTTTCATATGCAGTATATTGTATATGCTGTTTGCATTCTCACAAGTTTCATTATAATTAAGCGTCCCTTGAAAAGGGGACGCTTATTGGTTTCACCCCTGGTTTTCAGTCAGCTGCCGCCGCCGCCGCCGCATTATCGTCTCCCTTGAATATCTCCCTTCTTATTAGGCCTATCCAAATGATATGTGGCAGTGTTCTTTTATAGGCGTGGGGAAATTTTTTGACAGGCATAAATTTGACCTTTGACCTTTATCAAGGTCACATTATAAAAAATTCAAAAAAAAATTTACTTCCTTTTCACTAGATTTCCTCAGAAAGTACTGGGTGTGGGTCAACCAAATTTGGTATGCACATTCCTGGGGGAAGAATCTAGGAACCAGTCGATATTGGGATCAGTCGGGCCATAATTGACTGATTGACGGGCGATTGATTATAAGTTCATAAAAATTTTGCTAAGATTAAGCCTTGAACTCGCTTATTATTGGTCGTAGAGGTTTGGGATGGTATACCAACATATAGGAAATCATGTGCTGGGAATCTTCTGGTGTGATCAGATTTGACCTTGGGCCCCTCGTTCAAGGTCAAGCGAGGATAGGCAAAGTTTAAAGTGCTTATAATTCGCTTATTATTGGTCCTAGAGGTTTGGGATGGTATACCAACATATAGGAAACCATGGGCTGGGAATCTTTTGGTGTGGTCAGATTTGACCTTGGACGTCTCCTTCAAGGTCAAACGGGGATAGCCAAACTGGAAAGTGCTTATAACTCGCTTATTATTAGTCCTAGAGGTTTGGGATGGTATACCAACATATAGGAAATCATGTGCTGGGAATCTTCTGGTGTGGTCGCATTTGACCTTGGGCCCCCCTTCAAGGTCAAACGAGCATAGCCAAACTTAAAAGTGCTTATAACTCGCTTATTATTAGTCCTAGAGGTTTGGGATGGTATACCAACATATAGGAAATCATGTGCTGGGAATCTTCTGGTGTGGTCGCATTTGACCTTGGGCCCCCCCTTCAAGGTCAAACGAGGATAGCCAAACTGAAAAGTGCTTATAACTCGCTTATTATTGGTCCTAGAGGTTTGGGATGGTATACCAACATATAGGAAATCATGGGCTGGGAATCTTCTGGTGTGGTCGGATTTGAACTTGGGCCCCTCGTTCAAGGTCAAAAGAGCATAGCCAAACTTAAAAGTGCTTATAACTCGCTTATTATTGGTCCTAGAGGTTCGTAATGGTATACCAACATATAGGAAATCATGTGCTGGGAATCTTCTGGTGTGGTCGCATTTGACCTTGGGCCCCCCCTTCAAGGTCAAACGAGGATAGCCAAACTGAAAAGTGCTTATAACTCGCTTATTATTGGTCCTACAGGTTTGGGATGGTATACCAACATATAGGAAATCATGTGCTGGGAATCTTCTGGGGTGGTAAGATTTGACCTTGGGCCTCTCCTTCAAGGTCAAACGAGGATAGCCAAACATAAAAATGTTTATAACTCGCTTATTATTGGTCCTAGAGGTTTTGGATGGTATACCAACATATAGGAAATCATGGCCTGGGAATCTTTTGGTATGGTTAGATTTGACCTTGGGCCTCTCCTTCAAGGTCAAACAAGGATAGCCAAACTGAAAAGTGCTTATAACTTGCTTATTATTAGTCCTAGAGGTTTGGGACGGTATACCAACATATAGGAAATCATGGCCTGGGAATCTTTTGGTGTGGTCGGATTTAACCTTGGGCCTCTCCTTCAAGGTCAAACGAGGATAGCCAAACTGAAAAGTGCTTATAACTTGCTTATTATTAGTCCTAGCGGTTTGGGATGGTATACCAACATATAGGAAATCATGGCCTGGGAATCTTTTGGTGTGGTCGGATTTAACCTTGGGCCTCTCCTTCAAGGTCAAACGAGGATAGCCAAACATAAAAATGCTTATAACTCGCTTTTTATTGGTCCTAGAGCTTTGGGATGGTAAACTGACATGTAGGAAATCATGGGCTAGGAATCTTCTGGTGTGGTCGGATTTGACCTTTGGCCCCTCCTTCAAGGTACAACGAGCATAGCCAAACTTAAAAGTGCTTTATAACTCGCTTATTATTGGTCCTAGAGGTTTGGGATGGTATACCAACATATAGAAAATCATGGGCTGGGAACCATCTGGTGTGGTCGAATTTGACCTTGGGCCCCTCCTTCAAGGTCAAATGAGGATAGGCAAACTTAAAAGTGCTTATAACTCGCTTATTATTGGTCCTAGAGGTTTGGGATGGTATACCAACATATAGGAAATCATGTGCAGGGAATCTTCTGGTGTGGTCAGATTTGACCTTGGGCCTCTCATTCAAGGTCCAACGAGGATAGGCAAAGTTTAAAGTGCTTATAACTCGCTTATTATTGGCCCTAGAGGTTTTGGATGGCATACCAACATATAGGAAATCATGGGCTGGTAATCTTTTGGTGTGGTTAGATTTGACCTTGGGCCTCTCCTTCAAGGTCAAACGAGGATAGCCAAACTGAAAAGTGCTTATAACTTGCTTATTATTAGTCCTAGCGGTTTGGGATGGTATACCAACATGTAGGAAATCATGGCCTGGGAATCTTTTGGTGTGGTCGGATTTAACCTTGGGCCTCTCCTTCAAGGTCAAAAGAGGATAGCCAAACATAAAAATGCTTATAACTCGCTTATTATTGGTCCTAGAGCTTTGGGATGGTAAACTGACATGTAGGAAATCATGTGCCAGGAATCTTCTGGTGTGGTCTGATTTGACCTTGGGCCCCTCCTTCAAGGTCAAACGAGCATAGCCAAACTTAAAGTGCTTATAACTCGCTTATTATTGGTCCTACAGGTTTGTGATGGTATACCAACCTATAAGAAATCATGGGCTGGGAACCTTCTGGTGTGGTCGGATTTGACCTTGGCCCTCTCCTTCAAGGTCAAATAAGGATAGCCAAACATAAAAATGCTTATAACTCGCTTATTATTGGTCCTAGAGCTTTGGGATGGTATACCAACATATAGGAAATCATGGGCAGGGAATCTTATGCTGTGGTCGGATTTGACCTTGGGGCCCCCTTCAAGGCCAAGCGAGGGTAGTCAAAGTTAAAAGTGCTGATAACTCGCTTATTATTGGTCCTAGAGGTATGGGACGGTAAAGCAACATGCAGGAAATCATGGGCTGGTAATATTTTAGTGTGGTCGTATTTGACCTTGGGCCTCCCCTTCAAGGTCAAGTGAGGATAGGCAAACTTAGAAGTGCTTATAACTCACTTATTATTGGTCCTAGAGGTTTGGGATGGTAAACCAAGATGTAGGAAATCATGGACTTGGAATCTTTTCTTGGGATCGGATTTGACCTTGGGACCCTCCTTCAAGGTCAAATGAGGATAGGCAAACTTAAAAGTGCTTATAACTTGCTTATGAGTCGCTTATTATTGGTCCTACAAGTTTTGGATATTAAACCAACCTATAGGAGTTCATGGTTTGCAATTTTTTTTCATTTGTGATTTTGAAATGTTTTGCAGTTGGCCTTCATATCTGTGACAAGTGTATTTACTTTGCAACCTCTTGCTTTTGACTAAAGTTACATATATTTTTTCCTGTAGAGTACAACAACTCTATATATTACTTTGTTCTCTTTCTTTTATATTTGTAAAAAGGAATTTATAATCTTTCCCCTTCATTAATCCAACAAACAGAAACTTCACTCAGTTTACCATATTTTGAAGTGAATTACCACTGAATTATGTTCTAATGATATATATTAGGATAGTAAGTTGTTATAGTTGTAAATGTCTGATGTACTGCATATATTCAAACAGTATACAGATCCATGCCACCTTAATAGTAGATTCAACCTTTTCTTTACACTCACTCAGAGCCTTGCTTAAGGCTCAAGTACCCTAGTAATTAAGAGAAAAGATACAGAAAACATGGTCATTTTGCATAATGTACTCTTACAATTAACATGTACTGGATTTTACACATGATATGTCTGCTCAGTTTATATCTCAAAACATGCATGAGTGCTTTATGAATACCAAATATCTGTGTACAAGTATGAAAACATATGGTACAAATTTGAGCCTTAAGCAAGGCTAACTCACTCAATGAGAATTTGGAGAAAAGACACTGTTGTATACTTCAAGGATGAAAACAATCATGTAGCCTTGTTCAGGTGCACAGATTGTTTCTGTTGAAATCACCATTTTTATCACCTTTTTAATATCACATCACTTTGTGGCATTGTCTGATGGAATATTGGTGATCGATGTGCCCAAGATGGGCATCATATTTAACAAGTCCCTATAATAATATACATTGCATCATACTCATTTTATTTCCTGTAGTATGTCACAGAACATTGTAGAAATAATATTGTGTGCTACTGACATTATCTACATATAACATAGCTTTCAGATAATTTGTTTTTTTATACACCGGACACATATTTTTGTTAAGGAAAACAATGACCTACAATATTATAATTGTTTCATTTTTAAAGCTGTAGAACTGTTTTTGAAATAAGTAAGGTTAATTGCTGGTGGTTTATATTTACAGTAACCTTGACCAAATATCCTAACCTGTAATGACAAATTTTAAAGTGGTTATAACTCACGTATTATTGGTCCTAAGGTTTGCAATATGAAACCAACCTAAGGGGAACCATAAGCTGGACTTGGGTCCTGTTTCGAGGTATATAGTTATAAATAGAGACTTTGGGAAAGACTAAGATAGTTGTAAAATACAGATGTTAAAAACACAACAAATGTATCAGTTTATGGGAATGATCTCCTCTTGAACTCTAAGATCCTTTTATAAAGGTAAACAGCAATAAAACCACACACATTGTGCAGAACTATGTATAAACATGGTCTCGGGTGTTTTACTATTATGGAGGAATACATAGATAGATAGATCTTTATTCAGCATTACATTACAATGTAATAATACAACAATTTAAAATAAATGCTGAAAGTAAATGTCAGAAGTTCAAATGAACTTATAACTAGACATCCTTAAATTTGGAGAGAACTGACAACATAAAGTTAAGAACATACAATAAATACTAAACAGAAATGCCTGAAGTTCAAATGAACTTATTAGTAAATATTACTTAACTTGGACATAACTGACAACAGAAAGTCAAGAAAGAAATACAGCAGATAAAATAGATTTCGATTTGTGACACAAAGAAGCTATTTAGCAATGAATATGCTAATTTGAACTGTTTGTTAATTAAATTTTAACATACTTGACAAAGTACTTAATGGTAAAAATATAGATTAAGATACACACAGATTTAGTACACAGATCCGTAACTTCCATTTGTCATACCATAATTTGTTGGATAGGCAATGGTTTTTTATATTTAGTGAGGAATTCTTCTTTTAATCTCTTTTTGAAGCTTATTATAGATGGCAACAATCTTACATGTGATGGAATTTGATTGTACAGTTTAACCCCTATAATACTAGGACATCTACTTTTCAGGAAAGTTTTGGGGATATTTTGATAAATGTTTCCACAGTTCCTTGTATTATTAGTTATGAACATGCTTGACATATCTATATCGTTCCATTAGTTTAGGTGATATCAAATTCCTATCAGCTTTGAAAATATGAGTACATGTTTTGAATTTTATTATATCCCGTAACTTTAAACATTTGAATGCATTGTATGTGTTGCTTGTGGAATCTCTGTATCTTAAGGAGCCAATCAGGCACATTCCTGACAGAGGAATCTAAGCGCCAGTCGATATTGGGATCAATCGGGCCATAATTGAGCGATTGACGGGCGATTGATTATAAGTTCATAAAAAATTTACTACGATTAAGCCTTGAACTCGCTTATTATTGGTCCTAGAGGTTTGGGATGGTGTACCAACATATAGGAAATCATGTGCTGGAAATCTTCTGGTGTGGTCAGATTTGACCTGGGGCCCCTCGTTAAAGATCAAAAGAGGATATGCAAAGTTTTAAGTGCTTATAACTCGCTTATTATTGGTCCTAGAGGTTTGGAATGGTATACCAGCATATAGGAAATCATGTGCTGGGAATCATCTGGTGTGGTCAGATTTGACCTTGGGCCCCTCGTTTAAGGTCAAACGAAGATAGCCAAACATAAATGTGCTTATAACTCGCTTATTATTGGTCCTAGAGCTTTGGGATGGTAAACCAACATATAGGAAACCATGGACAGGGAATCTCTTGGTGTGGTCAGATTTGACCTTGGGCTTCCTCTTCAAGGTCAAACGAGTATAGGCAAACATAAAAGTGCTTATAACTCGCTTATTATTGGTCCTAGAGGTTTGTGATGGTATACTAACATATAGAAAATCATGGGCTGGGAATCTTTTGGTGTTGTCAGATTTGACCTTGGGCCTCTTATTCAAGGTGAAACAAGGATAGCCAAACATAAAAGTGCTTATAAGTGGCTTATTATTGGTCCTAGAGCTTTGGGATGGTAAACCAACCTGTAGGAAATCATGTGCTGGGAATCTTCTGGTGTGGTCAGATTTGACCTTGGGCCTCTTATTCAAGGTGAAACAAGGATAGCCAAACATAAAAGTGCTTATAAGTGGCTTATTATTGGTCCTAGAGCTTTGGGATGGTAAACCAACCTGTAGGAAATCATGTGCTGGGAATCTTCTGGTGTGGTCAGATTTGACCTTTGGGCCTCTCCTTCAAGGTCAAATGAGCATAACCAAACTTTAAAGTGCTTATAACTCGCTTATGATTGGTCCTAGAGGTTTGGGATGGTAAACCAACATGTAGAAATTAAGGGCTGGTAATCTTTTGCTGTGGTCGAATTTGACCTTGGCCCTCTCCTTCAAGGTCAAATGGGCATAGCCAAACTTAAAAGTGCTTATAACTCACTTATTATTGGTCCTACAGGTTTAGGATGGTAAACCAACATGTAGGAAATCATGTGCTGGGAATCTTCTGGTGTGGTCAGATTTGATCTTAGGCCTCTCCTTCAAGGTCCAACGAGGATAGGAACTTTAAAGTGCTTATAACTCATTTATTATTGGTCCTAGAGGTTTGGGATGGTATACCTACATATAGGAAATGATGGGCTTGAAATCTTTTGATGTGGTCAGATTTGACCTTGGGCCTCTCCTTCAAGGTCAAATGAGCATAACCAAACTTTAAAGTGCTTATAACTCGCTTATGATTGGTCCTAGAGGTTTGGGATGGTAAACCAACATGTAGAAATTAAGGGCTGGTAATCTTTTGCTGTGGTCGAATTTGACCTTGGCCCTCTCCTTCAAGGTCAAATGAGCATAGCCAAACTTAAAAGTGCTTATAACTCACTTATTATTGGTCCTACAGGTTTAGGATGGTAAACCAACATGTAGGAAATCATGTGCTGGGAATCTTCTGGTGTGGTCAGATTTGATCTTAGGCCTCTCCTTCAAGGTCCAACGAGGATAGGAACTTTAAAGTGCTTATAACTCATTTATTATTGGTCCTAGAGGTTTGGGATGGTATACCTACATATAGGAAATGATGGGCTTGAAATCTTTTGATGTGGTCAGATTTGACCTTGGGCCTCTCCTTCAAGGTCAAACAAACATAGCCAAACTTTAAAGTGCTTCTTCTTCTTTGCAGCTGAAAACACACAGTCAGCTGATACAGAACCCGTTCATAGGCACTGAGTGTTTTTTTCGTTTTAAGGTCACTCTTGTGATCCTAACATGGTCCTTTTCACGAACATTTCTCTTCACCAATAACATTTACCTCTTCACATTAGTCCTTTAGCATTTTATATAAAGCTTAAAAGCTGTAGGGACGCTTTGTTTTTGTGTACAAAAACTTTTGTCTAGTTTAATGCTTTTAAATTTGGGAGTCTGTCTTCCATGTGTATCAAATCCTTTAGATGCTTGAGTGCTTCAATCGATTTGGTCTATGCCTCGGCAGAAATGGGACCTACAATACTGTTGATGCAGTGAAAACAGCATATGATAGGGATATTTGCCAATGGAAGAAGGAAGTTGAGGTAATGACAACAAAATATTCATCATGGGGACCCAAATATGTGATATGGATCACTAAATGAACATTGTGGAAGATTTTAAAATATGAAATACCAAATAAATGCTGAAGGTAGTTTATATTTATTGAAAAGGACTTCACAAACCAACAAAATTGAAAGTTTTGTTTCAATAAATAAACATTTTATCCTCCTATAAATGTTTAAACAATACAGAAGCTTGTAGTTCTCAAGCTGCTCTTTTGTATACATTGGGGATACAAGAATCATTGGCAATGGAGTATACATGCAAATTTAAATTACAGGAAACATATATTAATGAATATTTATCTGATTTATTACACGACATCCCATTCACCTTCCATTATAACCTGTTTCAGAACTTTATTCAGCAAGAAGAGAAATCTGATAATACTGGTACTGTACCCACATCCAAATGCTCCAAAAGAAGGCTATTTGAGGATGACACATGTAATTCCCTCAGTTCAACATCAACCTGTTCTACAACTGACTCCTCAGATATGCCCTCAGTCTCAGAAGATGACTATGGTACCATTTGTTTAAAAGTTATCTTAGCCTTGATCGCATTATGTAACAAATATACACCTGTTTGTGAATAAATCATTTAAAACAAGTAAAACGATATCTTTAAGGACAAATAATCAATTTACTGTACAATTTTGAAATTTCAAATCAGTAATATAAGCAAGTAAGAGCAATAAATAAACAGATAATTCTTCAACTGAAACAAGGAATATTCTTATCAAAACCGCCTAATTTATTTGCTAGTAAATTGAATCTTGCAGGCATTTCTTTTGGCAATATCAGCAACTTCTCCCCCAACAAAGGCAAACTTCATGAATACACAACTTCTTTTCATATGTTTAGGATCTGCAACAGGGTATTCTATGACATGGGATAATGTACAAATTTGGGAAGAGACACGCCACTAATCCATTATCAAAGAAAATAAATTTCATATGTGGGCCATGGCTTTCGCTGTCAAAAACAGGGTAGATTTCATGAATGTGGAATCTGTGGGTTCAACTATGCAGCCAATCAACATTCCACTTTCTACCTTTATGCCAACCCACAGAGATTATGACGCAGGTATAAAATTGTCAAAACATTTTCTTTTGTAGTGAGGTCCAAAAGTTACAAATATGGTAAACTGTAAAAGAAACAATTTTCACAGATATCTGGGGAAAACATTTTCTGCCTAAAACCCCCCATTTCTCACTTCCTTTAACCCACAGCATTTTATAAAAAAACTGTTAAAATTTTAAATGAATAATTTAAAATCTTGATAACTGTTGTGGCTGCATTCCTCATTACTAAACATATTACTAAGAATATTTATGTAATAAACATCATAAAGGAATGTGATTTTTTCAAAATTTAATGTTGGCAATTCTTTAAATCAGGTGAAAGTAAAAATGATAAATAGGCATAAAGTTAATGTACAAGAAATATATAAGATTATACACTATATCCAAAGCAAAGCTGCTGTTTTTGAATTTCACCAAACTCAGTAGGTAATTTTTGGGGGTTATTTTATGTAGTAAAAGAAAGAATGGCCATAATGATTGAGAGGATACTGCAAGAACACTTTGACTTTTTCAATGATGCAGAAGTTGAGCAACACACCCCCAATGCCTATCACCATGCCAGTACACAGAAATCAAGAATAGTTAGTACTGACTTATTTTCTTATTTTAGGTTTTAGTACTCTGTTTTTGAAAGTGGCCTTATTACAATAATGACAAAGAAATCACTTTTCAGATTTTCATTTAAATCACAGTTTCTTTTTCTCATGAAGGTAGTCAAGTTCATATTGTAAACCTGAGGAATGTTTTTATGGTATGTGTACAATCACAAAGTAAAGTTCCCAAAAAGTATGATTCAATGAAATATGCAAAAATATTCAAACTGGAAATACCTTTTTCACCGAAAGGTCAACCTTGGTGTGATCCATGAAAATCCATCAACTACAGTGGGGGCTATGAGAATACTGGATTATTTGAACACTTATGCACCCCAGAGAGGCGAGAATTTTGTCAAAATCCCAGTTCATGGAGATGCACTTTCTGTTGAACGAATGGTGAAGGCATTAGAATTACGATCCGCTTCACAATCACCAAAAGGCCGTCTAGAAGGAATTGAGCCGATTCCTCAGGAATTTCACAAAAGAGGCATTGTTTTACAGGTACCTCCTCCACACTTACACATAAAAGCCAAAAAGTGTAGATTGAGCCACATGAACTGTAAATTAGTAGCATTCAAAATAACCCTTCTGGTCGTACATTATTATATTTTGATATTGATTGTCTTTATTAGAGTGCAAATAGCCGTATTCATAAACTGTCCCAACTCATAGATAGATGTAGATATTTATATAACTTCAGCTTCTTTTGACACTGGTACAAAATATGATAATATCAACACCCATTAAGTGTCTCAATGAAGAAAAGGTATACAGGAAATGGACTCTCAAATGAATCTAATAAGAAATGTGATTGTTGTATGACTGTCTAGTGCAAAGAAAGACAGATAGATTTGTGATGTTTGATATGTTTAAAAATAGTTTACACTGGTTGTAGGATACAATGAACTTATTGTTCAGTTCAAAGAGTCTCGATGAGAGGGGAACAATCGAAAACCTCCGCAATATGTATCGGCATCGTGGGGTGAAGCCATTGAGTGTGATGAACAGCTTTAATCACACAGCTGATTTCATACGGTATGTACAAAGTCTACTACAATGTCAATCTATCTGTATCTATGAATAGGAAAAAGTAATTCTTAATGAAACATTACAAGCATTCACAGACCAAAGTATATTATTCAGGATACAACAAGTTTTTCCTGAAGACCTTTACTCTTTGTAAACCTGACTTTCAATAGAATTCCTATTTTGTAAAGATGCACACATATTTTTCAGGTTCTTGACTGAAGCACATGTTTGCCTGGCCTTCTGCTTCCTAAAAGGAACTGTTGATACAAAAACTAGACCAAGTGATTTTCATCCGCAAAGGAACAGTACAAGGTATTTTCCAAACATAGAGAACATTAACCTATCCAAAAAGCCAAAGCATGGTTTTCTAGGATTTAAAATTGTGGCCTTATAATGCATAATTCATGATCAGTTGTGTCATTTTCAATAGTTCAATTTTAATATATTAACTCTTTTCCTTTTTGAGGTTCCACCAATTTAATTTGTGTTGCCTTCTTCACCGAATCATTATACAATGTAACAAAATTTCATACAGTTTGCTATTTCAGATTCCCTTCATTTGAGAGGAAAACTTGTCATTTATGAACATGTTCTGTCACCCACTTTCAGCTACCTGAAAGAAGCAACAAATGATTCCTTTTCAATACTTTTGGTAACAGATGCCATTATTCTTTCCATCATTTTCATATTTTTTAGACAATGATCGCTTAATTTCAAGGGTACATATGTCAATATGTAGTTATTTGTAAATCAACAAAATTTATATTTTCAGATAAAGGAAATGAATCGATGATCCGCTGCAGCAATCCATCTTGTCCTCATGGTATGTGGTTCCATCTGGAGTGTTTGAACTTGCCAGCAGAAGAAGTACCAAATGGTGCTGCAGATTGGTGGTGTAATCCAGCTTGCCAATCGACAAATCGACAGGACAATCCATTTATTGTGTCTGCAAACAATATGATTCAAATGAACCAACAATCATATGTGCCAACTCAGACTGCAAAAATGGAGAGAAATTCCATTTAAGCTGTGTGGGATTGGAATCCCAACCAAGTAAGAACACCACCCATTTCCTACCAAACTAGTCACTTTACATTGCTGTATCACTGTTTCAATAGCACAATTGAAATGTATTTTTAATGTTTTAGCTGGTTAAAGTCTGTATATTCTGAGGATTGTCCTGAATAAATAAAGTAAAAGAAAGTAAGAAGTTCTGGTAAAAATAATTATATCAGATTGTTCCCAGTAATAATTGTCATAAATATGTGTTATTTGAAGCCCATTTCAATTTAAGAAAGTGGAAGGTAACCAAAACTGGTTGCAACAGTAAAATTAATTTGTTACAGAAAATAAATGGTACTGCTCGCAGAACTGTCAGGGTGGAAGAAAACCTGGACCTGATTATCTCCAGAACTATACCAAGGCCTTGACTTACAGGTAATTTGTCACTAACACAAAAGTTATGTGATAGTGTATATGTTACTTTGCATACTGAATTGTAGTTTCCTAATGTATGTTACTATATGTGAATATGTTCCACTATCCTGTAAAATATTTGTTGGATCAATTATGAAACATGTACAAAAGAATGCTATTAATGAATAGATTGCCATATGTCTCCTTATGTTTATTCTATTTCAGCAAAAATATTTAATAATAACATTTTTTGTCTTTAGATGTCTTCTTGATGTCACATTGAGAGATATCATCCGAGAGAATGATGGAGACATGATGATGACAATGTGGCGACTACATATGACAGATTTCTACAACAATAACCACTACAAGTATTTAATACTTGGGCACAGATTGCTTTCAGGTACTTTCAGGACGAATGAAATCTTTTTCAGAAAATATTCTGTTAAATATTAGAAGTATTTGGATTGTCGAAATGAGACCAATTCCAAAGATTGTTTGCAATTAGCAGCTTCAGCAGTAAAGAACCTGTAGTTTCACTTACATTTTCAACTTATTTGGTGTATTACATAAGAAATACATTGGGTATAGTGTTTCATTGATATATTTTGCAGGGATGGCGGGATGGTGGCCACCATGATTATGTGCAGAAGTCAAGTGGAATCGAACAGCAAATGTGGTTGGTGGCTGGGGTAATAACCTGGAGTTAGATCTGATTAATGAATTCCTCAATGCCGATTTCAAAGGTATAAACCATGCGAATTTTGTTAATATTTTGAAAAATTATTAGTGTTAACAACATCTGATATTTTTTAAGTAAGTTTCCATGTATGTATATATTGTCTGTACTGTTAAATAGGTAATTTTTTCATACAGATCTAAAGACCCAATGAATTTTTTAAGCATCAACTTAACAATCATATCTAGATATTTCTGACTAATCTAATGAAACACTGAATTGGTTCTTACATTAATAATAAATAATCCACTTCCCTGGTATTCTGAAGTCATTGATGGCAGTTCCATTTTGTAAATCAATGCATATGAGTACTATTTTACATTGAGTGCTATGACAATGCTGCAGCTGGATGGAACACTATATTTCTGTGGTGGCTATCAAATAGATTTCAATTATTTTCTATATATTAATGTACATATATTTCCTTATTTTACATGTGCAGTATCCTGCTACAGCGTGGTATTAGTGAAAATCATGTAGAAATCACAGGAAATAGAGTGCATAATGTTATACTTGTCAATCATTTTTTTCAGAGAACATGAGACACTCCAAAGGACACTATTCAAAGGAAGTGGTGCACAGGAATAGTAAACTTGTGGGCTCTCTAAGTAGAACCATAGATAAGATTTATTGCACAAACATTTGCAAAAATTTTGAGGGATCAAAGAAATCTGGACAAAAGTCTTTTCATGAAGATGTAAAGCATTTCATTAGGAATTTTGCAAAATATAAGTTATTCCATTATGTTCCAAACAGACACCATCCTTCATTTCCAAAATTTGAATATGACATAAAATTTTCAGATACAGGCAGATTTAAGGGAAAGATGAGACGATATTCCAAAAAACTACAAACATTCCACAATATTGTTGAACACCAAAGTTAAGTAATATGAATAACAAAATGGGATCAATTCTGTGTTGTGGTCAATCAATTATGTTACTGGCTTTATTCCCCATATTTGAATTGGAACCCTAACGTGTCAAATCACATTTTCCCACCATCCCACCACTGGAACTAGTCCGAGCTGGATCTGTTCAGTTGTAACCTCTAAGTACTGGTCCCTACACAGTGGCCTACCCCTGGCAGTTCTCCTTTGGCTTGATAAGGTACTTAGTTGTATGTGGCCCTCTGGATGGTAGTCCTACCCATAGGGTACATACTTGTATCAGGTCTTAGGTGGGCCAGGCTGACCCTGGTTACCCCCACACTGATTTTGACCATTAGTACATGAGTTTGAACCACTAATACCGGTTTGACTGTGCGATGCACACATACACTTCTTACCACTGGTCCCCCCTGGGTGGCTCCAGGGGGAGTTCTCTTAGGATCGATAAGGTGGTTAGATGTCTTGCCCTTCTTTGTGCTGGTCCCCATTGATTGACCGACAATGGGAGGTCTCTTAGGATTGATGAGGCACTTAGTTGTATTAGGTCTTAGGCGGGCCAGGCTGACCCTGGTTACCCCCACACTGATTTTGACCATTAGTACATGAGTTTGAACCACTAATACCGGTTTGACTGAGCGATGCACACATACACTTCTTACCACTGGGCCCCCCTGGGTGGCTCCAGGGGGAGTTCTCTTAGGATTGATAAGGTGGTTAGATGTATTGCCCTTCTTTGTGCTGGTCCCCATTGATTGACCGACAATGGGAGGTCTCTTAGGATTGATGAGGCACTTAGTTGTATTAGGTCTTAGGCGGGCCAGGCTGACCCTGGTTACCCCCACACTGATTTTGACCATTAGTACATGAGTTTGAACCACTAATACCGGTTTGACTGTGCGATGCACACATACACTTCTTACCACTGGGCCCCCCTGGGTGGCTCCAGGGGGAGTTCTCTTAGGATTGATAAGGTGGTTAGATGTATTGCCCTTCTTTGTGCTGGTCCCCATTGATTGACCGACAATGGGAGGTCTCTTAGGATTGATGAGGCACTTAGTTGTATTAGGTCTTAGGCGGGCCAGGCTGACCCTGGTTACCCCCACACTGATTTTGACCATTAGTACATGAGTTTGAACCACTAATACCGGTTTGACTGTGCGATGCACACATACACTTCTTACCACTGGGCCCGGGTGGCTCCAGGGGGAGTTCTCTTAGGATTGATAAGGTGGTTAGATGTCTTGCCCTTCTTTGTGCTGGTCTCCATTGATTGACCGACAATGGGAGGTCTCTTAGGATTGATGAGGCACTTAGTTGTATTAGGTCTTAGGCGGGCCAGGCTGACCCTGGTTACCCCCCCTCCCAATTTAGACTTATTTCTGTGACTAAAAACTCATCTTTGGGTCATAATCATGTGGAGTTGTATCTTGGTTACTCATTGTGGTTAATTTCATTGTTTGCTAATACATGAGTTGCTATGTGCAGACTATTGTATTACTAGTCAGACGTACTATAAGTTTTGTAATACCCATTGTGGGGCTTTGCATTTTTATCCTAAATATTTTAACTCTGACCTAATATTATATGATGTCAACAATTTTAATTGACCTGGTTCTGCTGGTTTGACGAGTTCTGTTTTTTATATAGCTGTACCTAAAGTGATTTTTCTGTTCAATTAAAACAAGTTCTGTTTTACCTTCATAAGGGACTATAATTCTGATAGATAACAAATCCATTTCTTTGTATTGCCTAATTTACATAAGACACATCATATTTTGGGTTACATTTATTACTACAATCATTACAGAAACTTTACAAAATGCTGAAATAACTTTATAAAAATTGTAGAAAGCCAAAGCTTTTGACAGAAACTATGTAGGTTTTTTAAGTGAAAATGTCATTTGCAAGGACACCTGCTTTCACAAATGCTGCAACAATTACAAGAAGTACACTGGCACAAATCACATTTCTTGTTACACAATTTTTTTCCCCCAATTTTGCCCAAACATGAACTGTCATAAAAGGGTAGAGTTAAATTTTTTAAAATACCATATCTCAAGCAATTTTTGCAAGTAAAAACATCCCTCAAAGCTGTGGGAATTTTGTTGTAGAAAAGAAAAGCTTGTGCTTTTTCCCCATCCCTTCCACCTCTCCCAATTTCTTGCCAAAGGGTTAGGAACGTTTCTGGTAGGCCCCATATCACAATCTTTCTAACATTAGTAACATTTATCCCCAAGCCAAAAGCCACACTTGCAATAACAACACGAACACAGCCGTTAACCTCACAAAAACTGGCAAGTACTCTAGATTTATCACAGTCTGGGCAATCAGCATAATATACATCCAAGCATTTGTGTAGTTCACTCTTCACTTGCACATAGGCATCATCTCCCAAATACTGCATGGCATACAGAAATAAGCTGGCCACTTGGTCCAAACTCCTGAAATAAAACATGAATCGTATTAGTTGGTGAACTTGGAGTTAAAGACCTGCAATTACCAATGCCTTGTTTAGTCTTTCTGGCCATGTGTGCACTGCATATTTTGCTTTTATTGTTGGTTTCAAGGCTTATGCTAAAGTGACCTGTATAATTATTTACACAGGAAATAATGAATATCCAGTACCAAAGCCAAAAAAATGCAAGTACAAAACATTTCATGGAATAGGCTATCATGCATTATGATGAAAAGTTGCCTAAAATTTTACCCTCAGTAGTATAATGTGTCTTAAATACAGAAAGGTCAAAGTTGGTATGCTCTTAATTCAGAAAGAGCATCCAGCTGTTAAAAATAAATTTCAAAATAAATTGGCTACAAACAACTTTGACAATGTCTGAGCAAGTAACAGTTTTGCATTACCTGCAGTATATAATAGTTTTGTCACAGTCTCTCTTTTCTTGTTTCAGCTTCTCTAAGATGAAGTCTAAATCAGTCATCTTTCTGGTTTTCTTTTGAATGAGCTTTATATTTGGTCTGTAATTAAATAATTACTTTTTTGTAAGCCCCACAGATCTTATTTCATGCTTCTTGGATCAGAACAAAGTATGATTTAAAAATATAAAATAAATGACATTTTCAGGTCAAAATCGATATGGAATACACACTGTGTTGCCATTGTTAATATGGAGTCAATAATTTAACCAACAGAAAAATTTCTTGTGCTGGACACAGAGACTGCTATTGTAAAAAGATTTCTGATCCAGAAACTTTACCTTTACAATTTAAGTCTTCGTACAAGCTATGCATTAAGATATGTATATAGCATAAAAAAAACAAAATATAAACCTGTCAGGTGTTACACCGATAGGTGTGAAATGCCCCTCTTTGAATCCAATGATGTCACAAACATCCTTAAATATAGTTCCATCTAATGTGGCTGTTAAGGCAATTGTTGGACATTCTAAGTTGCTTCTCAAAATACCTAGTTCTTTGTATGCTGTCCTGAAATCCCTGGTAAAAACAAATTTACAGTGTGTTTCTTTTTAAAAAAAGTTTCAGTGGTGCTATTTTAAAGATAAAGAATTATAATTGTTTGTAGGAGGGTTTCTATTTCTACATGAGAATTTCTTTAACTTATTCATTTGGGTTTGAATGTTGCTTTTAACACATTGTATAGAGGGCCCATGATGGCAGAGTGGTAACACTCTCACCAAAATCTGAGGCCAGGGTTCGATCCCATCATGGCCTCAAGTGGGAAAGCTGGTAGTTGCTTGGTTGGCAGGTTACAGTACATAACCCGAACGCACTGTATGTACTGGTTTGCTCTGCCCTTGCTACTATGACCTGTACAGTGTTGGAAAGACGTAAAACCACAAATAAATAAATTAATTAACACATTGTACACGTTATATACTGATAGTTTGTTTTATGGGCAGAGGAAAACAGTTAACACAGATGGTCAAGGTTCTGTATTTGAAGAAGGTGGGAGGCAAGAGTGTTACCACTCTGCCACCATGGCCCCTACATTAGAGCAAAACCAAAGACCATGTCTAAGATTTCTCTGAGTTGAATCAACCCATATAATTGTAAATTGATGTAAGAAGCATAATGTAAATTTATTGATGTGATATTATGCAGTTTCAAGTACAGGTGATAGCTTATAAAAGGACAACTTATGGGTATTAAAGAGTTTGTCAATCCTTGTTGGTTATTAATGGTTGAAGTTGAACTTTTATACATTTTAATGCAGTATGTGTTTGATGTTATTATTGTACATGATATCATAATTAGTTCACTTAAATCTACAAGAGTTGGTGGGAAAGATAAATAATGAAACAAGTAATAAAGAAATTGACAAAAGATTTTGTTATATTTCCTGATGAAACGATAGTGTAGATTAAAAAATAAACTATATGGGGTCAACATTGATTCTGTTGTTAGACATGAAGTTGTTGTGCAGATAAATTGCAGATTTAGCACTTTACTACTTCTCAAATTATTTTCATAAAATTATTAGTTTAAGTAATTTTGAAAAGAGTGGTTATTGCTAATATGTTAAAATTGCCTGTAGTTACATCAAAACTATTTAAAGATTAAATTATTAGTTACACCATTGCATAATTTTAGTGATTTGGGTTGTTATTTGTTTATTTAACAGTAATATTTCAAGTAAACAAAATACATTTCAAGTCCATATTATAGAGAACACTTTTCTTAAGGAATGTTGGTGATTATTCTATTTCTTGGATGTAAATTTTACAATTAAAACAAATTAAAATTTCAAGGAAATAATTAAAATGATTACATGTAATGTTTCATTGTAAAGTTCATGCCTCTCTCAAATTTATACATTTCTTTTCATTTGTCAAATACTGTATGTGTTCTTTATAGTAGTGTTTTGGTTCATCTTTCAATAAAATATTAGTGCTGAGAGAGACCTTGTAGAAGAGCCTATTCTTTACCGCACTCCTTTAGTTGAAAACTAAAAATGAAATTTTTTGGGGGGGAAATTTTTGCGAAGAAATTGTACCAGTGCAGGTAAAAGCATTAATGGAATAAAACAGCTCAATGGCAGGGAGGTGTACTTGGAAATTTGAGAAAACATAATTGTTCTGTGACACACAAATTGAAGCTAAATGTAGATGTATGTACAAGTTCATATCTTAAGTTAAAATTATGTGAAACTTTTATTGTTACTTAACCTAATTCGAAAATAAATAATACTGAAAGAAACTTGAATTTGTTACCCAATTTGTTTGATTTCCTTAATGATTCGTTAGAAAAGAAAATAATTAAAAATTATAAATCAAAACAATACTTCATTCTAATTTGTTATTCCTGAAACCAGGTAACATTAAAGATTCATTTGAGCAAATCTCATACATTTTTCGAGGAAATAATCAATGATACTGCAGGACTAGTACTGCTTTTAAAACATTTTTGGTTGGATATTGTACCTAGAGTTCTGGAGTATTTCCACCTGTGAACGTCCATTTTAACTCTTGGTGTTAAGTAGGAAAGGTGAAACTTGTGTTACTTTTGCCAGCTAATTTCAGGACAAAAAACATTTGAAAACTGCATCAACTGCTGTTTTGTATTCTTTTAACCCATTCAGATATTCGCTTGTTTACATCTGAAGTGATGAACTACGTGCAACATGAACCCCAAAAAAAGGAATATCCCATCATGTGATTATTCCCTCTCCATTAACCATGCGCACTTTTAAAATTCACAGCTGCAATGATGCTCAACTGGACAACAAGCAATTGCTATTTACAATGAAAAGGCATGCATTGCTTTTAAAAATTATTTTTAGGTGAGGCTTACCATTCAGATATGCAGTGTGCCTCATCAAAAGCCAACAAGCATAAGCCATCACCCAGTTCTGCAAACTTTTGCACCCATTGAGATTTAACACACATTTCAGGGGTTGTGAAAATGACTGCATTGCTTGGAATTAAATCTACAAAACATAAAGTAAACAATGGAAAATAGCACCATCTGTTCAAGTGGAATTATACAGTTTTTCAAAAATTAACATATCAAAGGGTTGCACCTGTGTTTCATACTCTGTCTCTTTCGACAGAGATGCACTAGCTTGTCCCCTAATTTCAAATTATTTATATCTTTATTCAGAAACATTTTATTTATTAAATAAATTAAAAGTTTGATATACTAGACCAAGGTACAAAATGTTTCAGATGTAAGACATAAATACTGCAAAGGGTAACTGATTGCACCATAATGAATCATGGCATGTAATTCTGACATTGAACATAATGCTGTTTCAATTGAAGCTACCTACTAAATTATTGTTTGAACCAATACAAAAATCTTACCAGTGTCACTACTTTCTGGTGATATGTTCATAACTGAAAGGCCTAGCTGTTCGAACTTTTGGCACTGATCCGCAATCAAAGATTTCAAAGGGGATATCACAAGGCAGCAGTGATTGGTTCTATTTAACTGAAATTTATAATTATTAGTAAGTTGACAGAAACCAGGTTAATATGTTTACATACAGAATACATTATGATGGTTTACAAGATTACAATCTAAGAAATAGGCTGAGAAATATTAAAGATATGATGTAGTACTGACAGCTTGGGTAGGTTTGAAATAGAAACAAAATCCAAATGAACTTCTATTGATCACCAAAATAAATGAAAGAAATATTTAACATATGCACATGAATTTTATAGTTTTTTCTGTTAACCAGCCACAATTTGGGAAGGCATGCAATTATATATTGTAAACCTGCATTGGCTTACCTCCGACTTCATCAGTGGGAGCACTGCATAGATGAGACTCTTGCCATAGCCAGTTGGCAGAGAAGCAAATACATTCTTACCATTAGCAATTCCCTAAATATGGCTTCTTGTTCAGTCTTTAGCTTTTTTGGAAAAGTGTCACTAAACTTTGCAATAACTTTTCTATACAGAGCTGACACATCCATTACTACTTTTACTGTGAGATATACTTCTGGGGTGAAATGATACTTCTCTCAAAGTGATATATGCGGCTAACCAATCATATGACAGAATCTTTCCAATATGGCGCAGGAATCATGAGGAAGTGTTAAAACTATGTATAAATGATAAATTACATTTATTGCGCAGTTATTTTGTGTGTATTTAGATGGTGTTTAATAGAAAACAATTTTTGGGATACACTGGTGTTGCTGTTTGTGAGGTTAGTGTCATTTGAGCAAATCTCCAGTTTTATGTGGGGTCGTGCCACGGCTCTACACGCAAGTGAAGTAGAGCCGCGGTTACCACGTCTAGTATTATCGCTACTACACGGGTGGTTACTAAGATAAACGGTCACGAAGATAAACGGTCCTCAGAAATACCCACATAAAAACAGTTAAAAGGTTTAAACAACAATATAACACAAATCAAAATCATGGAAAGCATTCTTTTAGTCTATTTTGTTGTTTAGTTTCTGCGCTTTTTATATTTAAACTATTTAAATTTGAAAACTTTGAAGACCGTTTATCTCCGTGACCGTTTATCTTAATGACCACCCGTGTACTGCCCTCCGCATCGTCCGTATGCTGCATACTGCCTGGCGCCATATAAGGGGACAAACCTTAAATTTGCACAAAACGGAAGTTAAAATACTGAATCAAGTGAAGAGAGAGGGTGCATTCAGTCGAAACCAGGCCTGGGGTGAATTATATTCAAATGTAATGCATTACCATTATGTACATTACATTTGAGTTTGCATGCATTACATTACCATTACTTTATATTTTGGAAAGTAATGCATTACATTACTTTTCACAAATTTCAAATAAACAAAATTAGTCCATATTAATGGTACTGCCTTGCTACCTATTATCGCCGGCTACCAATTATCGCCAGACAGAATTCAAATAGATATAACTTCACCAAAATAGCATCCCAAGTCTAGCAAATGAGGTAAAACTATTTCCAAAGTCAATGGAATCAGCTTATAGACAAAAATGCCGTAGAACTAGTACACAATCGGACCTCCTTAGGGGTTTTTCAAATGGCTATTTTTGGTTCCCAAACCCAACAACAAATGGAGACCAATACTGGACCTGAGCAAATTAAATCTGTTCCTCAAGATGGAAAAATTCAAACTGGAGACACCAGAAACCATCAGAACTTCCCTCCAACAGGGGGAGTGGGTCACCTTGATAGATTTCAAGAATGCCTACTTTCATATCCCAATACAGGAACAATCCAGGAAATACCTGAGATTTCATGTCCAGGGCTGGACATACCAATTCAAAGCACTACCTTTTGGTCTGTCCACAGTACCCTTGGAGTTCACTGTAGTAGCAAAGGAGGTGAAACTGGTGGCCATACACAAGGGTATAAGAATCCATCAGTACCTAGAAGACTGGTTAGTAAGAGCACGTCCCACCAAGTTTGTCTCCAGCGTACACCCAGTAAACATTACAAACGTTTATAAACGTTTAGTAAACCTATAATAAACGTTTTTTAAACCAAATATAAACCTAAATATTGACAATTATTCAATGTTAAGGGTTTATAAACATTTCAGCAACATTAGTTGGTTTATAAACATTTTTAAACCTTTATAAAGGGTTAAAAATATCTGAACCTCACTTTCAGTTGGGATGATGACATGAGCACAGCCATTTTGAGAGAAACTGGAAAAATATTTCTGTTATTATGTCTTGCTGTATCACTGTTGTTTGAAGCCATACTTGTATTCTAAATAGAGACATAAAAGTATATAATATCATCCAATTATATACTTCAAAAAATCTTCTTAGAATGTAATGATGGCCTCAAACAACAGTGATACAGCAAGATATACTTACAGAAATATTTCTCCAGATTTTAAACACGTGTATGAACGTTTATAAATGTTTATATATAAATGTTTATAAATGTTTATACATAAACATTTATATATAAACGTATAAACATTTATAAGCAAACGTTTAGGGACCCATCATTTTAAACCTAATCTAAACCGTTGATAGTTAGGTTTATAAACATTTGTAATGTTTACTGGGCACAAACACTGGTCAAGATGTGTCAAGACCTAGGCTGGCTACTAGATGTAAAGAAATCAGAACTGGAGCCCAAACAAATCTTTGACTCTGTAGGTTACCAGTTCGACCTCCAGTCCGGCCGGGTCCGGCCCACACCGGACCAGTGGAAAACCTTCAAGAGAAAATACAAAACCTATTAGCTCTACCGAACTGCCCAGTTCGGCAGTTCATGTCCTTGATAGGTTTACTGACAGCCACAGAGAAACAAGTTCACCTAGTTCGGCTACATATGAGGCCCATACAGTGGCACCTCATAAACAACCGGAGAGTACTGGAATCACTAGAAAAGGTCATTCCAATACCCAGGTCACTGCACCCTCACTTTCAATGGTGGCTGGGGGAGAGCAATGTACTCCAAGGTCAACCATTACACCCATTAAAATATGCGCTGCAGATTTTCACAGATGCATCAAAAGAAGGGTGGAGCGCTCACTTAAACAGACGCACTGCAAGATGGTCCTGGTCAGTGCCATAAAGCAAGTTGCACATAAATTATCTGGAACTAAAAGCAGTTTTTATAGCCTTAAAAGAGTTCCAAGACCTCTGTGCGGACAACATAGTCCTAGTGACCACAGACAGTAGTGTGTTACATAAACAAGGAAGGAGGCATGAGGTCGGGTCCACTTTGTGCACTACTATGGAGAATCTTGACCTGGTGTACCAAGCGTCAAGTAACTGTGAAAGCCCAACATATCCCAGGCCAACTAAATGTGGGAGCGGACAAGCTATCCAGACTGGGCCAGACCATCCAGACAGAATGGTCTCTCCTTCCAGAGGTTTTTCAAAGGTTATGCAACAAATGGCACCGGCCTCAAATAGATCTATTTGCCACGAGGTTCAACCACAATTTACCTCAGTTTGTCTCTCCGGTACCAGACCCCCTCGCAATAGCAGTGGATGCACTCACTCTGCCATGAGAGGATCTGGATACATACGCCTTCCCACCGACCGCCATATTGGGCAAAGTGTTGGAGAAGTTACAGGACTCGCCATGCAAGAGAATCATTCTGATTGCTCCGGGGTGGCCAAACATGCCTTGGTTCTGGGACCTAGTGACCATGTCCAGCCAGGTCCCCCTCCGCTTGCCCAACCTGCCCAATCTGTTAACACAATCCTTCAATCAGATCCCTCACAGAAATCTGACAAACCTAAATCTCCATGCATGGCTCCTAAAGCCACATCAATCAAGGAGCAGGGTTTCTCTGACTCAGTGGCAACAAGAATTGAGGCTCCTCATAGAAGATCAACCAGATCAGGCTATGAGGCAAAGTGGGCCATTTTTACAACGTGGTGCAGCACTAATCAGGTGGATTTCAGGTCTCCACCTGTAAAGTCAGTGGCTGACTTCCTACTGTACCTGTTTGAGGACAGGAAGTTGCAGCCCAGCACCATTGATGGTTACAGATCTACCATTGCTGATAAGTTGGGAAATGATATTGTCAATATCAGCAAAGATGATAATCTCACTCGTCTCCTGGATAGTTTCCATAGAGACAGACCTGAAGGGAGGAGGGGTATTCCCTCCTAGAACCTCTCCCTGGTGCTCCACCAGTTGACAATGGCTCCATTTGAACCCCTTAGGGAGGCATCTCTGAAGCATTTGTCTTCTTCTTAGCCTTGGCTTCAGGCAAAAGAAGGAGTGAGATCCATGCCTGGCAGCACAAAAACATCACCAGTTCGACTGGTCCAAGGTGTCCCTGTACCCATCTCCCAGCTTTCTTTCCAAAAATCAGCTGGCCAGAAAGTGTAGCCCCAGTGGTCATTCCAGCCCTGGCTCCAAATCTGGATAAATCCCTCAAGTCTGACAGATCCCTTTGTCCAGTTAGAGCCTTGCGCTATTATTTGGACAGGACTTCAGACATCAGGCGGAACAAGGAGCTAGTCCTTGTCTCATTCAAGAAAGGCTTCGACAAGGATATCTCCCCTGCCACTATCTCCTCATGGATCAAACAAACTGTGATCCTGTGCTATGAGCTCTCTGATCACAAATCCCACACTCTACATAAGGTTTAAGCCCATGATGTCAGGGCCTTTGCTGCATCTAAAGCCTTTCAGTCGGGAGTCTCCTTAGAACAAATACTGGCAGCCTGCCACTAAAACTCTCATACCTTCACACAGTTTTATCTGAAGTATGTGGCTTGGGCAGATTCGGAGCTCTTCCATATGGGTCCTGTAGTGGTTGCACAGCAGATCCACCAGTTACTCAGGACCTAGAGGAGATTTGTAAATATGTAAATAGCTGTACATAAAGTTGAGCTCAAAAAAAAAAAAACTCTTTTATTTACTTCTTGTGGGACTGAACTCTTCCCTCTTTTCCCCTACCTTAGAGCAGATCTGTCAAAAAGCGGGGGGGGGGGGGGGGGGGTATGTCGGTTTGGACCGTTTAACCGGTTTCTGTTGACCGACTATAGCCTTTAGGGTTTCCTGACCTCAAGGTCGACCCTGGCTGGAAAGAAAATTTGTTAGTTTCTGTTTACGAGTTCATTTAAGTCCCCTAGTAACTTACCCGCTGACCAAGCGGTAGTTATTCAGCTATTGTCCATTGGATAGGATGTATTAACACAATCAAATTGCAAATTTAATAAGTAAATTAAATTTTTATAAGCTAATACCCTATCCAATGGACACACAAGACCCTCCCACCGACCCCGCTATCAAATTACTAGGGGTCTAATAGGTTTAGACAATGAAAAAGATGCTATGATGTCACTCTGTCTAGACAGGAAGGAAGTACAACACGCCATCTGGCAAGTGTACAGTACTAGACTGGCCTGGCCAGTGGAAACAGCAGGCGTCTTTTTCTGATGTATGGCGGGCCGGTCCGCGCCGACCAGATAAGCTATTGTCCATTGGATAGGGTATTAACTTATAAAAATTTAATTTACTTATTAAATTTGCAAGTCCTTATAACTCGCTTATTATTGGTCCTAGAGGTTTGGGATGGTAAACCAACCTATAGGAAATCATGGGCTAGGAATAGATTGTGTTTGACTTTGGGCACCTCCTTCAAGGTTAAACGAGGATTTCCAAGCTTAAAATTGCTTATAACTTTCTTATTATTGGTCCTAGAGGTTTGCACAGTGAAATCAAGCTACAGGAAATCATGGGCTAGAAATCTTTTGATGTGCTCCGATTTTACCTTGGGCCCCTCCTTCAAAGTCAAACGATGTTAGCCAAACTTGGAAGTGCTTATAGCTCGTTTATTATTGTTCGTACAGGTTTACAATATGCAACCAACTTATAGAAGGTCATGGGCTGGGAATCTTTTGGTGTTTTCAGATTTGACCTTGGGCCTCTCCTTCAAGGTAAAACGATGGTTCACTGGCTTTGGTGAGTTGTCGTTTCGGTGCATGCAAATGTGCATCGGTTCTCTGATGCGTTGGTCTAGTTTTGAAAAGTATTTGTATGTAAGTTCCTTGCAATATACTTGACCCTAAAACTGGTGAGAACGTGCACATTCAAAGTTGTGAAGAAAATAGTTCAAATTTTCAGTTTCCATATTTTCAACCCAAACATAATATTTCTATTTTGTATCCTATTTTTTTCAGAATATCATGGAAGTCTGAAGAATAAAAGTGATAAACATGGATAAGTTGCATGCAGTCTTTGCTTCCATCAACAATAAAGTAAAATAGAAGACCATTTAAAGCTCAGATACAGATTTTAAGTAATATTTGTTGGGGGACCAGAAATAGGACAAATAAAGGACATTGTTGAAATCAACACTTAATGTCACAAGTATCAGTTAAAATAAATCAAACTTTGAATCATATGAAGGACAGATTGAAAACAATTTAAGTCAGACATATGAAAAAATACTGATAAAAAGCATATTGAAGGAAAGGGTAAACTCATCATAACAGATACAGCAATGCCCTTCAAGTGGAAATGTGTAAACTCTTCAAATCTTGTTCTTGAAACTGAGAAAAACGACAATGAAGAGACTGACATTATTGGTATGGAAGGACAATCATTGTCTAGTTTTCAAAAAGACACACCAATCGTCCAAGAGCAACAGCATTATGGAGTTACAAAACTGACTGAATGTGACACAAAGAATGGCATCATGGTAGGAGTAGTGTGCGGATACACAGTCAGTAATGAAACCTATAATACCATGCCTTCAACACATATGTTGCCTGTTGATGCAGAACAGACAGTACAGTATATCAAAGAAAACCCTTTAGAACACACCTGGGATAATGGCATTACCAGTGATTATGTTGGTGTGAAGTATGAAGAGCTTAACAAAGACACTGGTGATAACACTGTTGAGGAGCATACCGGCACATCAGTGCTACAACAGTGGAAAGATACATCATACGACCATGAACAGAAGTATGACTCAGAAGTAGATAAAGGTATCAAGTGTGGCAAAAATTTTGACTCTTCATCTGATTTGAAAAAAACACCTGATGGACTGTCATACTGATGTGAAACAAAAGAAGTCACACAGCTGCACAGAATGTGATAAAACTTTTGGCAGTTTGTATCACCTAAAAAGACACCTGTTGATTCATACTGGGGAAAAGCCACATAACTGCACAAAATGTGACAAAACTTTTGGCAGTTTGTGTCACCTAAAAAGGCACCTGTTGATTCATACTGGGGAAAAGCCGCATAGCTGCACAAAATGTGACAAATCTTTTGGGCGTTTGTGTCACTTACAAAGACATATGTTGGTTCATACAAGGGGAAAACCTGTACATAGGTGCACAGAATGTGACAAATCTTTTTCGAGTTTGCCAAAACTAAAAACACACGTGCATTTAAATCACACAAAAGAAGAGCCACATAAATGTACAGAATGTGACAAATCTTTTACCCGTCTGTCTTACTTACACAAACATATGAAGATTCACACTGGGGAAAAACCACACAGGTGCTCAGAATGTGACAAATCTTTTACCCGTCTGTCTTACTTACACAAACATATGAAGATTCACACTGGGGAAAAACCACACAGGTGCTCAGAATGTGACAAATCTTTTACGTGTCTGTCTTACTTACGCAAACATATGATGATTCACACTGGGGAAAAACCATATAGCTGCTCATACTGTGGCAAGTCTTTTAGGACTTCGTCTAACCTATATGTACATAAGAGGATTCACACTGGAGAAAGACCACACAGTTGCACTGAATGTAAGAAATCATTTAAGTGTTTATCTGAGCTAAAGCGGCACATTGTGATTCACACTGGGGAAAAACCACACAGGTGCACAGATTGTGACAAATCTTTTAGAAGTTTTGCTGGCCTGAAGCAGCATATCCGGGGTTTGCCTGAACTAAAAACACACATGCATTTAAATCACACAAAAGAAGAGCCACAGAAATGTACAGAATGTGACAAATCTTTTACGTTTCTGTCTCACTTATACAGACATATGAAGATTCACACTGGGGAAAAAACACACAGGTGCTCTGAATGTGACAAAACTTTTTCATGTCTGTCTCGCTTACGTAGTCATATGATGATTCACACTGGGGAAAAACCATATAGCTGCTCATACTGTGGCAAGTCTGTTAGGACTTCTTCTCACCTATATTTACATATGAGGACTCACACTGGAGAAAAACCACACAGCTGCACTGAATGTAAGAAATCATTTAAGTGTTTATCTGAGCTAAAGCGGCACATTGTGATTCACAATGGAGAAAAACCACACAGGTGCAAAGAATGTGACAAATCTTTTAGAAGTTTGGCTGGCCTGAAGCACCATATCCAGATTCACACTGGGGAAAAACCACACAAGTGCACAGAATGTGACAAATCTTTTAGAAGTTTGGCTAGCCTGAAGCTGCATATCCGGATTCACACTGGGGAAAAAGCATATAGCTGCACATACTGTGTCAAGTCTTTTAGGACTTCGTCTCCCCTATATTTACATATGAGGATTCACACTGGAGAAAAACCACACAGCTGCACTGAATGTAAGAAATCATTTAAGTGTTTAGCTGAGCTAAAGCGGCACATGTTGATTCACACTGGAGAAAAACCACACAGGTGCAAAGAATGTGACAAATCGTTTAGGACTTTTGGAAGCCTATGGTCACACAGGTTGACTCATAAAGATGTAAAAGCATTCAGCTGCGCAGTCTGTGGCCGGTGTTTTAAGCGCTCACATGAACTAAAGAATCATATGTGGATTCACACCTCTGCAAAATCATATAATTGTACTGTGTGTGACAAATCTTTTTCATGTTTGGGTGATCTAAAGAAGCACATGTTGAGTCACCCTGAAATGAAAGTACACAGTTGCACACAATGTGACAGATGTTTTAGGCATTTCTCTGCCCTCAAGCGGCACATGTTGATTCACACTGGAGAGAAACCACACATCTGCGTAAAATGTGGTAAAACTTTTACATATTATTTTACATAAAAGACACACATGAGGGTTGACCATGATAAAAAACCATACCGCTGCAGAGAATGTGACAAGTCCTTCAGGATTGTGTATAATCTTAAGCTGCACATGTTGACTCACACTGGAAAGACATCACACAACTGCACAGTATGTGGCAAAACTTTTGGATATTTTTCTAGTTTAAAGACACACATGAGGACTCAACATGATAAAGCACTGCACTGCAAAGAATGAACTTTTACCTGATTGTCTATACTAAAGAGGCATATTTAGACACACATAGTTGTTTTAAACATTCAAAGCCCACACAACTGGTCAAATTGTGACAGATAATTTGAAATTGCATGTGTATTGATTCACACTGGAGAAAATTCACACAGCTTCAAAAATGTGACAAATTGTTACCCCACAACCTTTAAGGGCTGTGTGGGTATTGTTTTCACCAATGATGTCCGGATGGGCAGGTGGACATTCGGGAGGGCAGTGGAAAAAAAGTTTGTCAGGGCTGTATCTCAGTAACCATAAGGTGTAGGAAGTTGATACTTGGTAGGGAAATTAGGGGTGCACTTGTGCAACATTATAGTGTGACCTTGATTTGACTTTTGGCCTAAGTCACCTTGACCCTTAAGATCTTGCCTCTGCTATATCCCGGAAACTGAAAGGTGTAGAAAGTTGATACTTGACAAGTTGACAGGGACATTAGTTGCGGGTGTAGGTGTACAACATAATGATGTGACCCTCACTAAACTTTTGACCTTGTCATAGTGATCTTGATCGTTATTATCTTGTTCAGGCCTTATTTCGGAAACCGCAAGGTATAAGAAGTTGATCCTTGGTAGAGACAGTAGTTAGGGATGTAGGTGTGTCATCACGTTACAACTTTTAAACTTGGCTCTGCCAAAGTATATTCACATGCCAGATTTGAGACATATTTCTCTTATCACAAAGATACATGGATTGTTGCAACTGATGATTACATGCGGTTTTACTGATTCAGCTATTTCTGTTAACAGCTGTACTTCACATAATTAATGTTACAGTTTCATATTTTTTAGTTTATGGTGTCCTCTTGCTGGTGAATTATCTTATTTTAATACTTTTATCTTTACAGACACTTCCTTTCATTTTCAGTGCAATTTGTAAGCATGAAATCAACCTTGGGTATTTCCCACTGTTACTTGGTGATCCCCAAACTGACCAGTAAAATATTGAATATGAGGATGTGTCTGACATATTTTATATTCTTTACTTTTAACATTGTTTTTAGGCGGGTTGCGTGTAACCAACCCGCCTATTAGATTGATGTGTCTGACGTCCGTCTGTCTGTGTGTCCGTCCACATTTGTCGTTTCCGGACTCTAACTCGAAAACGGTTTGTTCGATCGAATTCAAACTTGACAGGGACATAGATCAACATTATACCTAGGTTCCTTCGATATTGGTGAAATTCTGTCCGTTCATTTGGAAATACGCAATTGGTATAACTCCATCCGTTCGTTTGTCCGTTTTTCTGTCCATTTGTTTGTTTTTTGTCCGTTTTTCTGTCCATCCATCTGTCCGTCCACATTTTTGTTTCCGGACTCTAACTCGAAAACAGTTAGTCCAATCAAATTAAAACTTCACAGGGACATACATCACCATCATAGCTAGGTTCCTTTCTAAATTGGTGAAATTCTGTTCCTTCGTTTGTCCATTTTTGTCCGTTTGTCTGCGCATCCATCTGTTTGTCCACATTTTCGTTTCTGGACTCAACTCGAAAACGGTTACTCCAATCAAATTCAAACTTCACAGGAACATAGATCACCATCATAGCTAGGTTCCTTTTGAAATTGGTGAAATTCCATGTGTTTGTTTGTCCGTTTTTCATCCATTTGTCTGTCCATACATCTGTTTGTCCATATTTTCGTTTCCGGATTCTAACTCGAAAACGGTTTGTCCAATCAAATTCATACTTGCCAGGGACATAGATCACCATAATAGCTAGGTTCCTTTCGAAATTGGTGTAACTCCGTCTGTTTGTTTGTCCGTTTTTCTGTCCGTTTGTCCGTTTTTCTGTCTATCCATCTGTCCGTCCACATTTTTGTTTCCGGTCTCTAACTCGAAAACGGTTAGTCCAATCAAATTCAAACTTCACAGGAACATACATCACCATCATAGCTAGGTTCCTTTCGAAATACGCAATTGGTATAACTCCATCCGTTCGTTTGTCCGTTTTTCTGTCCATTTGTTTGTTTTTTGTCCGTTTTTCTGTCCATCCATCTGTCCGTCCACATTTTTGTTTCCGGACTCTAACTCGAAAACAGTTAGTCCAATCAAATTCAAACTTCACAGGGGCATACATCACCATCATAGCTAGGTTCCTTTCTAAATTGGTGAAATTCCGTTCCTTCGTTTGTCCATTTTTGTCTGTTTGTCTGCGCATCCATCTGTTTGTCCACATTTTCGTTTCTGGACTCAACTCGAAAACAGTTTGTCCAATCGAATTCATACTTGACAGGGATATAGATCACCATCATAGCTAGGTTCCTTTTGAAATTGGTGTAACTCCGTCTGTTTGTTTGTCCGTTTTCCTGTCTGTTTGTCTGTTTTTTGTCCATTTTTCTGTCCATCCGTCTGTCCACATTTTCGTTTCTGGACTCTAACTGGAAAAGGCTTTGTCCGGTCGAATTGAAACTTGAACGGGAGATGCATCACCATCATAGCTAAGTCACTAAGTTAGTGTAATTCCATCCTTTTTTTTGTCCATTCACAGCATAGATACAATTATGTAACCAAGATTACAAGTTTTACGTTTCTTAGCACATCTTTCCTTCTTTTCTAAATGTAATTACAGCAGTTGCTAACCTTATTTCTGCCTGCGCAACCCGCCTTTTGGGGCATCTGTGACCCTCTTGTTATAATTGTGTTTTCTGGCAGAATATTTCTGCTAAGAATTTTAGGAAGAGATGCCAGTTCATCTCTGAAAGGGACAAGCTTTTATTTAGAACTGGTGCTTTTTAAGTATTTCACAAATGAATCGTACTGTGTGTGTGGCACTGGGAAAAAAAACAGAGTGCAATAACTGTGGGTTGCGTCAGCCTGTTTATATACTCTGAATGAAGTGACATTCAGTCAGCAGAGCTTCTTAATAATAATAACAAGAAAAACTCAATGCATTCCTCTGCAAAGATATTTTTTGTGAATGCAATGGAAAAATATCCTATGAAATACCTGGATCAGAATGGTGAACCAGATCACAACCAAAATCTAAATGTGTGTACCATTGTTGACAAAACCTTAAAAGTTCATCAAAATACAACCATAACTTTTCATGTTATTTTGCAAACACACAAAAGTACATTGCTAATTACACTTGGCAGAGGTAATAATTGAAACTGTCTATTTTATGAAAGGTTTGTATTTGTTTTTGAACTTCAGATTACTGACAAGAATTAATAAATTAATCTATGGTGATCAATTTCTTGTGAGATTTGCATGGTTTTGTCAATCTTTAAATCTTTTGCAAGTGTGGAATTTCACCCTTGATCCCCATTTCAAGCCTTGGTATTCAAGGTCAAGTGGTCTTATCATACCTAACAGGAATTATATGTCCCTTATTCTAACTTCAACAACCTATAAGAAATTGTGCCCTGCAAATCTTTTGCAAGTGTCAAACTTGATCTTGATCCCTGCATTGCTGCATTGCTTCACCTATAACCTGTTAGACCCAGGTACTGGACAGGTCCACAGGACTGGCTAACAGACCAGCAGAAGCCTTTTAAGGGTCCGAGTGGCCGTCGTAGAGCAACCATTTACTGCCTGAGGAAATGGTGGCAGAGAAATTGTTATACCAGTCATTTGTCTCGGTGAGATGACTGTCTCAACCTACCAGACCAGTCAGCCAGCCTACTGTCCGGACCTCCTAGCTGGTCGAAAGTGACTATAGATAAGAAGACCTTCCGCAACAAGATTTGTCCAACTACCTGTCAGCTTTATTTATCAGAACCCCACACCAGCCAGTTGCTGGTCCCGGTGAGATGTTGAACTCAACCGGACTGGTCAGCCTACTGCCAGCAAGAAGTCTGCTGTATCACATACTGTGGAGGTTCATCCAGTTTTTCTTACAGGTTCCACTGAGATACCATGATCCACCCTCCTAGACTGGCCACCCAGCTTGCCTTTTACCCAGCTCATGACCAGTGTCAGCTGACACCAGGGGCTTGAGTTTGCAAAGTCAGCCAACTCCTCAAGAATATAACCCATTTGCTGGTTTTCACAAGTCAAGCATCGGGAAATTTATCTGTTAATCAGACCAGTGGTCACAGTTCTCATCAATGGCTATTAGTGTTTTCCGTAGTGGGGTTGTGTGGAAATGACCTAAGGTTGCAAATCCCTTTTGGATGGTTTCTTACTGTGTGGATCACCTAGGTTGCCTCCACATGAGGCTGATACAGTGGCCCTTGGAAGAACAGCTGAAGGGTACCAGACTCCCAAGAAAAGGTGATCCCACTTCACTCCACCCCATCTAAAATGGTGGGTGTAGGATGACAGTGTCCTTTATTTGCTCTGCAAGTCCCTACAAATGCATCAAGAAGGGAGAGTGCTCACTTAGAGGAACACGCTGCAAGGGGAACCTGGTCCCTTCAAGAAGCAAGTTACATATAAAGTATCTGGACCAAGGCGGTCTTTTGGCCCTAAATGAGTTCCAAGACCTCTGCTTTACCTTATTGCTACCAAAACTATGACAACACCATGGTGGTTGCCTATTTAGGGAGGGGGGATTGAGTCTTTGTGCCCTATTATGGAGAATCCTGACCTGGTGTTCCAGGAAACAGGTGACTCAAGGCCGACACATTCATGCTTCAACCATGTCCCATCCCGGGTCACACTGCATTAAGACGCAATTTCTAGTTGTCCTATCTTTACCAAATTTGGTATGAGCAATAGTTAGGTCAATAGCTTGCTACAGATTGCTTTTAATGAAAATAGATATATAACTGAATAATAGCTACTTGGCTACTTTGAGTAGCTTTCTTATTTTAAACATTTTAAAGGAAAAAGTATTTCACAAAATTTAAGATGGAGGATTATTGGATCAGTAGCTTACTTGGGATTGCTTTTGGTGATAATACCTTTATAGCTAACTGAGTAATAGCTGCTGTGCTATATAACTATTATGCTATTTTGAGTTGTTTTTTTTTCTGGACATTTTAATAAACCAATGTTTTCTATCTTCACAAAAATTTATATGAAGGATAATTGGGTCAATAGTTTGGCCAGGATAGCTTTTGGATAGCTGTGTAGCCATCTGAGTAATAACTGCTTTGCTACTTTGAACCTACTCTGAATTACATTTCTGTTTTCACTCTTTTAAGGGAAACCTACTTAATTCATTGTAATATTTGGTATGAAGATATATTGGGTCAATTGCTTGCTTGGTATTTTTGTTGATGATAATAGCTTTAACCTCCTGAGTAATAGCAAAAAACAAATATGTCTATCTCCAAAACCATGCGAGATGAGCGATTTCATCGAAATTTTTGACCCCTGGGTACCTAAGCAATGTACTACTGGAATTTTCAAAAAATTTTCCTCTCCCCAAAAATAGCGGCATTTTGAATTTTCAAATTTTTGCGAAAATTGCAAAACACTAATTTCCTTCTATCTCCTTAACTGTGCAAGATAGAGTGATTTCACTGAAATTTTCGACCCACAGGGTGTCCAAACAATATAGTCTTGGCAATTTAAAAAAAATTTTCCTCTCCCCAAAAATGGCAGCCAATCTGAATTTTCGAATTTTTTATAAAAATGCAAAAACATAAATTTGCTTCTATCTCCTTAACTGTGCGAGATAGAGTGATTTTGCCGAAATTTTTGACCCACAGAGTATACAAACAATATAGTCTTGCCAATTTAAAAACAAATTTTTCCTCTCACCAAAAATGGCGGCCAATTTGAATTTTCAAATTTTTCCAAGAATGGAAAAATAATTTTGCTTCTATCTCTGTAACTGTGCGAGATTGAGCGATTTCATCAAAAATTTCGACCCACAGGTGATCTAAGCAATGTACTATGGCAATTTTCAAAAAAAAAATGTCCTCTCCCCAAAAATTGCCTCCATTTTGAATTTTTGAATTATTATAGTAGGCAAATCGAGCGATTTCATCGAAATTTCTACCCACAGGTGATCTAAGCAATGTAGTTTTGGCAATTTTCAAAAAAATTTCCTGTCCCAACAAATGATGTCCATTTTGAATTTTCAAATTTTTGCCAAAAATGCAAAAGCACAAATTTGCTTTTATCTCCTTAACTGTGTGCGTTGGGGTGATTTTGTCGAAATATTCGACCCACAGGGTATCTCAGCAAACTACTCTTGCCAATTTTGTCCAAGTTTTAGAGCAAAACTCATGCTTCCCTTTGGGCGGACATTACGCATTTGGGTGGACATTTGATGAATTTTGTTGAAATATGTTATTCATCTAATGTGAATTAGCTGTAACATATTGCAATTGAAGGCATGTAACTCAAGACATAGCTGAATAATAATTAAGCGTCCCTGTTTTTGCCTCAGTTTCTTCACCGCCGCCGCCGCATTATGGTCTCTCTTGAATATCTCCCTTATTATTAGAAGGTTTCAAACCATATTTGGCATATTTTTCTGCATGCTTCAATTTGACCTTTGACCTTTATGAAGGTCACACAATCAAAAACAATTTTTTTGAAGTACATCCCTCATCATCGCAGTTCAGGAAAAACTACTTGCTACACAGCCTGTTCATACTATCAAATATGCGAGTTGATTAGATTTTGGGAGCAATCCCTTGAAAAATGTCTCATTTATGAGTGATTTTCTGACACTTTCCAATCTGAAAGCCTTAAATTTAATTCAACCCCCCATTATCTTCTTAAGTATTGCATTTAGAGCCATAAAATAAATGTACTGGGAGGTAATAGGAAACCATATGTGGAGAGTCTAAATAGTCGGTCAGTTTTAACCCCCCCCCCCCTATGGGTCAAACTGGGGTCATAAAATAGCTGATTTTGAGTTTTTGCCTTATCTCTCCTTTATTGTTGTTTTTATACCTTCAGAATGTAGTAAGAGGTATTGGGAAAGCATATGTGGAGAGTCTAAATAGCTGGTCAGTTCCCCCCCCCCTTCTCCTCCCCCCTTATGGACCAAACTTGGGTCGTAATTAAGAGGTATTGGGAAAGCATATGTGGAGAATCTAAATAGCCAGTTTTATTCCCTGACCCCTCCTATGGGTTAAACTTGTGTCATAAAATAGTTACTTTGAAGTTTTGGCCTTATATCTCCTTTTTTATTGCGTTAATATATCCCAGATAGCATTCTGCCGTCGGACCGACGTTGGCTATTGGTCGCATGGTCGGCAGATTTTGCCGACGTTGGGCCGACGTTGGGCCGACGTTGGCTTTCCAGTTTCTATATTTTGCCGACGTTGGGCCGACGTTGGGCCAACATTGGGCCGACGTTGGCTTGCCAACCAACACTCAGGTTAGATGTCTATATTTTGCCAACGTTGGGCCAACGTTGGGCCAACGGCGGATTTTTATTCAAGATGGCGGCGAGCAATAATAGGGGATTTGGGGAAACTTAGAAAAAAATATTTATTATGGTATGCCTAAAAATCATATTTCAGTGAGCCCACAAATTTTAGCTAACCATTTAATAATTTTAGACATAAAAATAATATTCTCATTAAAAATTCACACTACAAAAGTTATCAATGAACATCATCTGATTGGCTGATGCTATACATAGAATATAATTTTTACCGGTGGCTTGCTGACGTTGGGCCAACGTTGGCCCGACGGTCAAAAAGCCGTTGGGCCAACGTCGGCAGCCAACGTTGGACCGACGGATGTGCCGACGTTGGGCCAACGTCGGTCCGACGGTGGAATGCTATCTGGGATCTTACCTAGTGGACAGATGCATTTGTCCGGCGCCCTACCGGTCTCACCAAACGTTAGAAAAAAACGTCCTGGGCTGGGCTCTGGCCGGGACCGGTAGTGTCCTGTTCATTCGCCAGGGGGCTGTGTAGCCCGCCTGCCGGTGCACTGCGCATGCTCGTGCATGCGCTCTTCTTTTTTGTTTGGCGCGAAAGGAGACAGTCAATTTTTTGACATAGTTTTAAGTTTCATTTGTGTGTATATTTAGAGTGACGTTAGTACTCGAATTTAGTGTGATATTGTAGTGGATATATCATGGCATCTCCAGGAAGTTTGAAAGGTCAGAGGTGGGGTACATGTGGTCATGCAATGGCATTATTTGATCTGCATGATAAGTGCGCGCGTTGCCGCGACAAGAAGATTGGGGAGGACCCCTGTGTGAAAGGTCTGGATTGTTTAATTTGTGCAGGGTTTACTGATTCCAAACATGAGACCTTATCAACCCCGGCTTATAAAATCCGCAAGGACAGGAAGTCTGGGCTGGTATTTACAAAAAATCTTATTCTCAGTCTCAAACTCAAACTTAAATATAATCCCTATAATTTAGGGTTTAAACCCTATATTTGAGTTTATACTCAAACTCAAATTTGAGTATATACTCAAACTCAAATATAATCCCTATTCTCAAGTAAGTATATACTTAAACTCAGACTCAAACTCATTTATAATCCCTATATTTAGGGCTTATATTTAAGTCTGCATGAGAGTTGTCTTAAATGTTTGAGTTTAAACCATTTTGGGCAACTAGAATCATGAATTGTACAATTTGTAGTACAATTAGGTGTACAAGTCAGCCAAATACTTTTAAACAAGTTTTTGGCTTCTAAAATCCAAAGTTTTATGAATAAGTTTTTGAGCTTCATTCCCACAATCTAACCTAAAGTACAAGGGTGGTCACAAAGATAATTGATCAGAGATAAACGGTCTTTAAATCTTTCAAATTTAAATAGTGAAAATAACAAAATCACCCAAACTAAATAACAACATGTACATAAACAATGCTTACCATAACATTTGGTTTGTGCTATATTGTTTGGTAATTCATTAAATATGAGTAATGATGATTTATATGATGTTTTACTCATATAATTAACTTATTTCACCAAGAAGTTTATAATTTTTAATTAAAAAGCAATACTCCGCTAATGTAAATTGTAATGATCAGGTTGTTTATAAAGGTCAAAAATAGTACTAATTATGGTTGCAGTAGTTTGAATATTTATCATAATCTCTGCTTTGCATATTACTGTATATGTGTTTTTAATGTAAGTTTATGAGCTCCCAGCCTGACATATGGTGTGATATCAGAAAACTTAGCATATAAATTATTTTTTTACATATATATATTGGATACCTGATTTAGATACTGTTTGTGTGTTTTTGCACACTAACTATCTGTAAATGAAATACATATGCTTTGGCTTTGATCAAACAAACTGGATTTAAATGGGTGACCTTTTTGTGTATAGCATTCATGGTGAAATACATTAGAATGCTATAACATTTTAACTTTAACATTAGACACTGGCAATACGACTAAATATTTGAATTTCATCTCACAAAAATTTCATCTCACTGAAATAAAATCACATAAATGCAATATTTGGTATCTTGAAGTAAAAAAATTTTACAAACTGAAATAAAAAGGTAATCATTTTATTAAGCAAGGAAAATTTAGATAAACAATCAATAGTAACATAGCTGAACTGAAAATATTATACCTTGTTTGAACTATTTGGTACAAGTTATAAATTGTGTAAGTTGCACTTGCAATTGAACATAACATATAAAGTTGAGTAGAATTAGCAGTGCCAGCCTTCCAAGCAGTATTACATATACTGCTTACATATATTTCAAACTCAAATTAAGTTTGAGATTGAGATTAAGCTCATAAATATTTAATTTCATTTTAGCCAATCAAATTCCATCATGCATTGCATAATGGAATTTGATTGGCTAAAATATTTCTCAGCTCAATCTCAGACTCAAACTTAAGTTTCAGCATATACTTACGTAGGATTTTACATGAGAATACCAAATTTAAGTTTATACTTACGTATGGTTGAGTTTGAGTTTGAGACTGAGTATAAGTTTGAGACTGAGAATAAGATTTTTTGTGAATACCAGCCCTGGTGTGTTGGTGTCACCTAAAGACGTAACCGTTATCAGTGTTGTTGAAAGTGAAGCCCAAGCTACTCCTTCTGTGCATACGCAGCAACTGCTCCATCCTCGTTTTCTGACCCGTCTGTATCATTTGTTACATCAGCACAATTGGAAGCAATTTCCGACAAGTGGTCTGAAATATTCGCGCATTTTGAAGCGCTCTTGTCACGGGGCAATGTCTTCAGTGTCCCCAAATCTACTGCTTCTACTTCCGCTCACCCTGTTATATCTGAAAAGCCATTCATTAACCCATCTGCCCGGCCTACCGGTCCTGTAGGGAACCCGGCAGATCAGGGTATTAGTGTAGTAAAGTCTGATGTTAAGCCAAAGAAGAAATCTCACAAATCTAAGACTGTCAAGTCTAAGGAAGTTGCTTCTTCCTCACCGGTACCTGCTTCTCACATCCCCGGTCCGGGGGATGAAACGCAGGAACTGGTTTTCATGCCGGTGTCTGCTGTTGATACTTCTGCTACCGGTCAGACTGTTCAGAGTGCAGGCCCTACAGGCCCAATTATGCCTACTGCTCCTCAGACCGGTCCGGACTTTGTGAATACCGGTCCTTCTCCGCATGATGTACCACCTAACGCTGGTTTCTCTAGTTCTCTTGCCGGTGCCGGTCCCATGAAGTTACCGGACCCACAGTACAGGGACTCACTGGTCCAGGCTCTGTCTGATTTTGATGAACTGTCTGGGGACGATAACTCAATTGTTGAAGAAGGTGAAGTGTCTTCGGACAATTTGGAAAAACAGGAACAGACTGAAGATATGACATTTAGAGAAACAGTGAGATCTGTTCATTCTTTCATGGGGTGGGATCACATCCCAGTTTTTGAAAGCGATCTATCAGAGCCTGATAAATCAAACAACCCATAGCGAAGCAAGCACCCTAGAAAGCCAGCCCGTATTTCAGTCGCCATGCCACCAGACGATTGGCTGTGCCAAAAATTAGGAAAGCTCAACACCACAGTGGCGCAAGGGTACCCATCTAGAGCACAGGACTCCTCTGGCTTGAAAAAGGATCAATTTATTAAGATTCCTAAATCACAGGCCCGTTGGTATCAAATGCATACTCTCCGTCCTGATGGCCCTCATCATCCAGGGAAGAGTCTCTTTAGCTGGAGTAGCAGTGAGGCCAAGGTTAACTCACAGTTTCCGCGGATTATTAAGGCCTCTTCATATTCTCCCTCTGGTCCCCCTTCCAGGCCCATTTCCCAGGAGTACCTGCGAAGGTGGGAGCATTGTGCTCGTGAAGGGATCTACGTTGTAAGGGGTGCTTCTGGATTCAATCGCTGTACGTCTGAGTTACAGGAGAGGATTGCTTCAAATGTGTCATTCTTGTTCAGCAAGCTCAGCAAGGGTAAAGCTTCCAAGGACGTTTCTGAATCTCTGAAAGACATTAAAGACCTGTTGGCTTTTCATCAGAATGTTTCCATGGCAATGGGTACGGCACTTCAGCACTTAGCGGACAGCTTGTTCGTCCATTTAGCCAACTTGATTCTCCTCCGCCGTGACTCGTACCTGGAATTTGTCAGGCCGGGGATTAAACCGGATACTTGGAATCTTCTTAGGAACGCTCCCATGTTCGGTTATGGCCTGTTCCCTGACTCTGTGCTAAATACAGCAGAGCAAGACATCACTAAGCACGAGTCAACCAGAGTTGCTCCAGGGCCCGGTCCGGGTGCCTCCCAGCACCCCAATTGGAGGGGGAACTTTAGATATAGGCCTTACGACAAGAAGGATTCTCAAAGGTGCACTGACTCCTCCGAACAGGAGCAACAGCCGTGGAGGCAGTTTGCTAGGAATAGAGGTTGAGGCTGTGCACGTGGTAGAGGAAACTCGTTTTTCCAAATCCCGTGGGTTTATGCCTTATAAATGACAATCACAGTTGTTTTCCAACCCAGTGGAATCCCAGTGCTCAGGGGTTGGAAGTAGTAGTAAAGAACTGTCCCCTAGATCAGACTTTAAGTTGTCACAGTTACAAACAAAGTGTGTCTTGCAGAGATGTTGTAAATCATGTTCCTATTATAACTATACCAGGGCTGCCGCAAAAGAAAGGCCTAAGACCCAATCTGTGTTTGAACAAAATAAAGCTTGTAGAAGGTGCTTCCTGTGTCAGTTCATGTCTTTTTGCTCCATCTGTTCTAAATGTTCCTCGTGTTGTAACAGGGATCAGTGTCGGGGCAAGACTTCAGAGCTTCTGGCAAGTTTGGCAAAGGTTGGGTTCAAATCCCAGGGTGGTTTCTCTTCTGAGGTACGGATACTCACTTCCTTTCAGGGAAAGGCCACATCTCAGCCGCTTTTCCTTGGTCGTGAGCAAATATGCAAGCCCCTCCAAAAGCAAGGCCCTAGTGGAAGCTCTGCTGTCCTTGCAGCAAAAACAAGTAGTAGAAAAGGTGTTGGTAAGGTCGTCCCTGGCCTTTTACAACCTCCTATTTCTAGTCCCAAAACCAAACGGAAAATGGCGGCCAATTCTGGATCTGAGCGAGCTCAATCTTTTCCTGTCTACAAGTACATTCAAGATGGAAACCCTGGAAACAATCAGGTTGTCACTCCAAAAAGGGGAGTGGGTCACCTCACTGGACTTCAGCGATGCATACTTCCACATTCCAATAGCTCAAAAGGGGGCCACGGTGGCAGAGTGGTAACACTCTCGCCTCCCACCTCATGGCCGTAAGTGGGAAAGCTGGTAGTTGCTTGCCGTTGGTCGGCAGTTTACAGTACACAACCCTAGCGAACTCTATGTACTGGTTTCCTCTGCCCTTCCAACTACCCGTCGTGATATGACCTGTACAGTGTTGAAAGCGACGTAAAACCCCAAATAAACAATCCAATAGCTCAAAGGTCCAGGAAGTTTCTAAGGTTTCACCTGAACAAGGTCAGTTACCGATTCACCTCTCTCCCTTTTGGTCTCGCAGCGGCTCCGTTGGAATTTACCAAAGTGGTCAAGGAGGTCAAGTTGATGGCTCAAGCAAAGGGTATTCGAATCCACCAGTACCTAGACGACTGGTTGTTACGAGCCCCTTCCCAGGCAACTTGCCTACATCATACCCGGATCCTCTTGGCCCTATGCCAAGAACTGGGTTGGTTGGTAAACATGCAGAAGTCGGAACTGGTTCCCCAACAGGTTTTCAACTTTGTCGGTTACCAGTTCGACCTGTTGACCGGTCGAGTCCTGCCCACTGAAGAAAGGTGGTCCACGTTGAAACAGAAGATCCTTTTTATCAGAAACCGAGACTCTTGCACCGTCAGGCAGTTTATGTCTCTGATAGGTCTTCTCACAGCAACAGAAAAACAAGCGTGGGCAGGTCGCCTTCACATGAGGCCCATTCAGTGGCACCTGAAGCGTCATTGGCATGTGCCGGAGATCCTGGAGAAGGTTAGTCCGGTTCCGGTGTCTCTCCACCCTCACTGAGATTGGTGGCTGGTCGAAAGCAACGTGCTCTGGGGTCAACCTTTGCACCCTCTTCAGCATGCTCTTCAAGTTTTTACAGATGCTTCAAACATTGGTTGGGGCGCTCACTTAGGAGACTCCATGGCAAGAGGCGTTTGGTCGGAGCCAGAAAAAGAGTTACACATAAATTTTCTGGAGCTCAAAGCAGTTGTCTTGGCCCTCAAAAGCTTCGAGCATCGTTGCAGGGGACAGATTGTTCTGATTGCAACCGACAATACCACAGTGGTGTCTTACATCAACAAGGAGGGCGGTATGAGATCAGTCTCTCTTCATGCCCTTCTGTGGAGACTTCTGTCCTGGTGCCATCCCAGGGGCATAGTCCTGAGGGCAAGGCACATTCCAGGTCGCTTGAATGTGATAGCAGACAAGCTATCCAGGCACAATCAAGTGATTCAGACAGAGTGTTCCATGGATCAGCAGGTGTTCAGTCTGTTGTGCTCCAAGTGGGGCCTTCCGCAGGTGGACTTGTTTGCCACAAGGTTCAATCGCAAGCTCCCCAGATTCGTCTCTCCGGTTCCGGACCCGGAGGCCTGGGCAGTGGATGCTCTGAGTCTACCTTGGGAGGGTCTGGACATCTATGCCTTTCCTCTAGTGTCCCTGCTCAGCCTGGTGGTATCCAAGTTGGTGGATCACGGCTGCTGCAAGATGATCCTGATTGCTCCAGGTTGGCCAAACATGCCTTGGTTTTGGGACCTGGTAAGTCTATCGGTTCAGGTCCCCTACCAGCTCCCTCTTTGCAGGAATCTGGTGTCACAGCCGTTCAACGGCCTTCTGCATAGGTACCTCAGCAATTTGAACCTTCATGTGTGGTTCCTCGAACCTCTGTCATCGGGGAGAAAGGGTTCGCTACTGAAGTGGCAGAAAGAATTGAAGCTCCTCAGAGATGCTCAACCAGAGCTGTCTATATGTCAAAGTGGGCCATTTTTGTTAAATGGTGCGACTCACATGAGGTGGACTTCAGGTTGCCTTCTGTTAGTCAGTTAGCTGACTTCCTCTTGTACCATTTCAAAGAGAGAAACCTCCAGCCTAGTACCATAGATGGCTATAGGACTGCCATTGCGGATATGGTTGGTAATGATAGGCTCAATATCAGTAAGGACGAGAACCTGACCTGGCTTTTGGATAGTTTTCACAGGGATAAGCCCAAAGGCAGGAGGGGAGTGCCTTCTTGGAATCTTTCCTTGGTTCTTCATCAATTAACTAAGGCTCCTTTTGAACCCCTTAGGAAGGCTTCTCTCAGGCTTTGGGTTCAGGCAAGAGATGAAGCGAGATCCATGCCTGGCTTTTCCGGAATATCAGGCATCAGGAGAATTGGACTCAGGTGTCTTTCTATCCTTCTCCTAGCTTTATTTCCAAGAACCAGTTGGCAAAAGAGGGTCCTGATTCGGTAGCCCCTGTGGTTATCCCAGCTTTAGCCTGTTCTTTGGACCGTTCTCTGAGGGAGGACAGGTCCTTGTGCCCGGTTAGAGCTTTGCAATACTACTTGGATAGGACCAAGGAAATGCGGGCCGGTAAAGAGCTGCTCTTTGTATCCTTCCGTCAGAGCTTTCAGAAGGATATCGTACCGGCTACCATCTCATCTTGGATCAAACAGACAGTTATTTTGTGTTACCAACTGTCAGATGAGGAGGCTCAGAACTTGCATCAGGTTAGAGCTCATGATGTCAGGGCTTTTGCAGCCTCTAAAGCTTTTCAGAGAGGGTCTCTTTGGACCAGATCCTCGCAGCTTGTCACTGGAAAGCTCATAATACATTCACTCAGTTTTATCTCAAGGACTTGGTATGGGCTGATTCCGAGAGATTTCATGTGGGACCTATTGTGGCTGCACAGCAGGTCCACAATGATTAGGCTCTAGAGGTCTCAGTTTGTATATAGTATTGTTTGTAGATAGTTTTGTGCTTTGGGATGGCCATGATCCTAAGTGGTTCCTAAAGCACTATAATTACCCTTATCCTGTTGTTTTCCTCTGCTTGTAACTTAGCTCCTTCCCTGCCCTCTTCCTCTTCACTGTGATAGTAGTGTTACATTCATTCAGGAGAAGAAGGGGGGGGGGGGGCAAAGGTGTTCCTGTGGTTGGTTTATTTAACCATTACCTGGTCCACCTTTTAGTTACTTAGAGTTGGGATCCCTTCTAGCTACCCTCCTTCCACTGGGTAGTTATTCTGCATCTGTCCACTAGGTAAGATATATTAACGCAATAAAATGGAAACTTTAATAGTAAATTAAATCTTGATAAGTTAATATCTTACCTAGTGAACAGGGGGATTCCCACCCTACCTTCCCCGCTATTTTAAGCCATTCAGGGGTGTGTTATTAGGGTAGGCAACAAAAAGCAGAAGAGCGCATGCGCAGTGCACCGGCAGGCGGGCTACACAGTCCCCTGGCGAATGAACAGGACACTACCGGTCCCGGCCAGAGCCCAGCTCAGAACGTTTTTTTCTAACGTTTGGCGAGACCAGCAGGGCGCCGGACAAATGCATCTGTCCACTAGGCAAGATATTAAATTATAAAAATTTAATTTATTATTAAATTTTCCATATTGTTGCTTTTATAGCTTCAGAATGTATTAAGAGGTATTGGGAAAGCATATATGGAGAATCTAAACAGCCGATCAGTTCCCCCAAGCCACGCCCCCACCCCCCCACCCCTTATTGTTGAAACTGGGGTCATAAAATAGCTCATTTGGAGTTTTTGCCTTATATCTCCTTCATTTTTGGTTTTATAGCTTCAGAATGTATTAAGAGGTATTGGGAAAGGCTATGTGGAGAGTCTAAATAGCCGATCAATTTTACCCCTGACCCCCCTTATGGGTCAAACTGGGGTCGTAAAATAGCTGATTTGGAGTTTTTGCCTTACATCTCCTTTATTGTTGCTTTTACCCACTCTTTTTCTTTGCCTTTACCTTTTGCTGTACGGTGCAGGTTTTTGCATTCTTAGCTTTACAGCATGCTTATTAAAAACCAAAGCATTTTAAACTTTCAGGGATGCTTCGCTTTTGTTAGCAAAAGCATTCCTCTAGTTATTCTCAGGTTCTCATTTTTGAGTGAATCAGTTGTAACTTGAAATCTATTGTATTCAAAGTATTTTCTATAAACATGCTATTCACCTACTTTTGGGTCAGCTATAACATGGTAAAATTGCAGACCTGTACGTTATGGCATAGCTGAGCAAGACCTACTTTCACATTCTCTCTGTTGAGTAAATCAGTTTTAACTTGAAAGCTACTGCATTTAGAGTATTCTGTTTAAATATATTAACATTATGAGTCAGCTATAAAATAATGAAGTTTAGACCTGTAGCTCATGGCATAGCTGAGCAATACCTTTAGGTTTTCACTGATTGGTTAATCAATTGTCACTTGAAAACTATTGCATTTACAGTATTTTGTTTAAATATGTTTTAACCTACTTATGGTTCAGATATAAAATATTAAAATTGCAGAGATGTAGCTCCTTGCATAGCTGAGTAATAGCTTCTTGCAGGTTCTCACTTTTGGGTAAATCAGTTGTAACTAGAAAACTTTTTTATTTACAGTTTTCATTTATGTTATTCATCTATTTTTGTGTGATCTATATCATATTAAAATTGTAGCCCTTTACCTGAGGCTAATTGCATAGCTTAGCAAATGTCACTTTGAGATTCTCACTGTTGAGTAAATCAATGGTAGCTCAAAGACTATTGCTTTTATTCGGCTACAATAGCTTATTATGTGGAACTGAATGCTTACTCGGATGGCCGCAAGGCAATGGCCAACGTCCAAGAAAAATGGACGATTAATGCTTGATCACTACCTTAATACTATAGTTGAACCCCGTAGTGAAATACCTTATGCTCCCCGTCTTTTTCTTGGCCACGAATATACATGTGAAATATTTTACTTACAAGCAAGAATCTAAAGTTTAATAGATATACTTGTCGTTGGATGCCAAAACTATGTTAGTTTCTTTATTTTCGTATATAGAATTTTATTTTTGTGACAATTCACAGAACATGTAAGTATATCTATCATAGTTTACTAATTAAATCCACTTCTGGGTGAAGTCGTGGAGAAACAGTTGAAAACTATGACTCGTCCATGTAGCTTTATACAGGATCAATGCCTGTTGAAATAAAATAAAATATTTTGAGGATGGTTATCCCTATCTGTTACATTCTTTGACCATTTAAAGGGCTAAAATATTAAATAAAGCACAAATTCAAGTCCTGATTGAAAATGTTTTCAGTTTTCGTTTAGATGGCAGTGGCTTGCAAACTAATGCATGACTCATACATGTGGTTTATATACAGGAATATATGCTTGTTAAAATCAAATAAGACAAATATTTTGGGTTTACCCCTATTCTGCTACAGTATCTGTCCATTTTAAGGGTTAAAATATGAAATAAAGCACGAAACTAACTTGGGGAAACCCCTGTGTTGACGTCATTGTGTAGACTGCATCTGTTAAGAGACGTGTGTATAGTTTTGATACAGGACCTTTACCTGTTGAAATAAAAGAAAATATTTAATTAATAAATATTATCCCTTATTTGCTACATTATTTACCAGTTTAGGCTTAAAATAGTATTAAAATAGTATTTAATAGTAAAAGGTGTTTCCTTATCACACAACTAGCCAAAATTGATGTGCAAAAAGGGATAGTCCAGCTCCAGAGAGGTCTGTTTCCATATTAGCGTCCGAAATCGGAGATAGGCTATGGTAGAGGATAAGCTAATCTGAAAAGGTATGTTTTCAACTGTTTTTCTGAAACCAGAAATGCCTTCTATGGTTCTAATGGCTTAAGGAAGCTTGTTCCACTCTGTAGGAGCCCCTACTATGAAGCTGTGCAACCCTGAGTGTTTCTTTGGTTTCGATGAGGAAATTGATAGGCGATTGCCCCGTGTGAGATCACTCTGCCTAATTAGGGAGGAAAGATATGGAGGTTGGCTGAAATGTATTGCTTCATAAGTAAAGAAATTGTACTTGAACAATATACGGTAATGAATGTGGAGCCAGTGTAGTTTGTGCAGGAAAGGTGTGACATGGCAATATTTGTTTAGCTTGAACACCGTACAACATAAAGTATTTTGAACTCTCTATAGTCTGGTAATATATGCCTTTTTAGTGTTGTAAAGCTGTGAATTACAGTAATCCAGGCAACTGCTAACCAGGGCATTTGCCACCTTTACAGCTATTTCATGATTTATGTACCTGCGGACCCTATGTAGTTCCCGGAGATGGTAGTAACTTCTGCGACATAGATTAGCTACGTGTTTTTGCATTGAATTCTTAGCATGTAGAAAGACATCAAGGTTTTTGACCGATTCAGCTGGTTCTATGTCGTTACCCAGCAAACTCACTGGGAAAGATGACTTCAGGGAGCTTCTAAGTTGATCACCAATCACTATGAATTCTGTCTTGTCAGGATTTAATTTAAGTTTATTATTTCCCATCCAAGCCTGGACTGCCTCAAGGCAATTTGCCAATTCAGTGATACTGGAATCGAAGTTCCTAGAGTCAAGTTCCAAGTAAATTTGTGTGTCATCTGCATATAAATGATTGGTCACATTGAATTTAGATATGACTGAACTGAGAGGGGTTGTATATAGGGTAAAAAGGAGTGGCCCCACAACAGAGCCCTAAGGAACCCCATAAGGGAATTGAAAAGCATCTGAGAAATGTCCATCTATTTTGATCCGCTGTTTCCTTGAAATGAGATATGACTGAACCAACTTAAGCACTACCCCATCAATGCCCTACCAGTGCTGAAGGCAGTTGAATAGGATTGAGTGGTCTATTGTATCGACGGCTGCAGATAAGAAAGTACTAGTCCAACAGCTGCGCCTTTGTCCATTGAAGTGGCAATGTCATTTTGTATTTTTAGCAATGCCGTTTCAGTTGAGTGAAAAACTCTACATGCAGACTGATTTTCGTTTGATTTTCCCTCGCGAGCAATGTGCTCATTTATCTGCCTAGTCACAGCTTTTTCTATGAGTTTGGAGATGTAGCTGAGGTTGGACACTGGTCGATAGTTCTTGAGAATATTTCTGTCAAGACCAGCTTTTTTCAACAGGGGTGTAACATGTGCAGTCTTAAAACAGGATGGGAAACTGCCTTCCTGTTGGGAGTAGTTCACAATATTTCTAATACGAGTCAGGAGCACACCGATACAGTCAAGGACCAATAATGTTGGGATTGGATCCAGGTCACATGATTTATTTGGTGTGGACTTAATGATTTTAAGGACTTCTTCCTCTGACATGGTCAAGAAAGAAACAAACTTGTTTTTGCAGAAACCTAAGACAAGGGGATCGGCATCAGTAGACAATAGTCCAGATCTAAGTTTAGCAATTTTATCTGCAAAATACCTGCCAAAAGTATTGATTAAACTGTTGATGTTAGTATAATCTGGAAGTACAATTTTTGGTGATCTATGGAGGAATTCCACAAGGCCTTGGGGTTATCCTAATTTTCCCTAACCATATTACTATAGTATTTGGTTTTCGCACATTCTAAGAGGTGGTTGAAATGGTTCACTGAATAACCTAACTTGCTTCCATGCTGGGCCCCTAGTCTTGACTCTCGGGCCCCTAACCTATTGTCTCAGGTCACTAACCTCAGGTCTCGGACCCCTATCATGGGGTCTTGGCCCTAACCTAAGGTCTCGGCCCTCTTGGGTCCCTAACCTTGGCTCCCTAGTGCATAGTCCTGTCCAAGTCTTTTGCTTTTGCACCTGAAGACTCTTCAATGATATTTAGTTCAAACTCATTAGAGGAATCCATGTTATCTCTGCAAGTCAAAAAAAAATTCTTAAAAAGATCTTAAAAACTTAAGCGTTCCCCATTCACAATTAGTTTACGAGAGACAGGAGTTCCTCCTCAAGACACCCATAAAACACTTAGGGTTTAGGCCCTATAAAGTCAACTCTTTCACGCTCCGCACTATCTAGAGGCTCCTACAGGAATCACCCCAATGAGATGTGTGCTCTACTGTGGAAGATCATGTCCTGGTGCCATCATTACCAGATAACCTTGAAAGCCAGACACATTCCAGGGTGTCTGAATGTGATGGCTGACCTTCTATCCAGATCGAACCAAGTGCAGTCAACCAAATGGTCACTGCATCCCCAGGTGTCAGACAGATCTGTCTAATGCCCCTGTTCCACCAATGGACTAAGCCCCGAATGGGCGGGAAAACTGAATCGGTATCAAAGTCTGGGATTAAGTTCAGATGGGCCTCAGGGGGCCTGGAGAAGCCCCAGGCGGCCCCACAGAGTCCCAGACTGGTCTGGGACTAAGAACCGACTAAGCCATTTTTCTGGTCAGTTTGAACCACAATCTTGTCTTACACATACTGACTGGGTCCCAGGACTCCTTGGGCCTCCGGGGATTAAGCACCAACAAACCCAAGATTAAGTCCAGGCGTCCTCAGGTGTCCTGAGGCTTCCTCAGACCAAGACAGCCGATTTTTGTTTTGCACTGGGACTAAGGGTCGCAGGGGGCCGGGGACTAAGGGATAGAGGGTCTGGGAGTAATGGTTGCAGGCGGCCTGAGACAACATAGGACTGTGTAAATTTGGTCTGAGGAAGCCTGGGACTGGACCTTTTGTTTATGGCGGGAAAAAATAAACGGTTGGGGTCGGGAGAAATATCAAACATGTTTGATTTTTCTCCCGACCCCAACAGACAACAACTGACCCTTACAGAATGCCTGGGACTAAGCAAATTTTTGAAACCGACCCCCAAAAACCCTTAATCGGGAGCCTTAGTCATGTGGTGGAACACCCACATAAAGTGGTTCAGCGCTCATGTAGATCTATTTCCTACTCATCTGAACCACAAACTTCCACTGTATGTATCTCCAGTCCCAGACCAAAATTCCTGGGACATAGATGCTCTAAACATAAACTGGACTGGTCTCACTGCCTATCCTTACCCTCCTACGGCTCTCTTTCACAGGAGGATCCAGAAAATCAGGCAATGTCATTGCCTGATCATTGTAATAGGCCCAGGCTGGCCAGGGATGCCCTGGTTTTGGGACCTACTGCAGCCCTCAACATAGATCCCACTCCAACTACCAGTGTCAACAACTCTTCTCAAACAGTCCCACAATTATGTGTTTCACAGCAATCCACAACATCTCAACCTCAACGCCTTTTGTCTAGGAGTGGACAGCTCCAAGAACAAGGCTTCTCTGTGGAAGTGGCAGAGAGAATTGCTGCCCCTCAGAGATCATCAAAAGAACCATCTATAAGTCATAGTGGGCCTTATTTGAGAAATGGTGCAGAGAAAATTCGGTGGATTTCTCCACTGCCTCTATGAAACAAGTCTCAGACTTTTCATGTACCTGTACCAAGATCTGATCAGGCGCCCTTCGATCATTGATGGTTACAGGACGGCCATCGTTGACACTTTGGCCCCAGTGGGGCACCATATTTATCAAAACTCAGACCTTCAGAGGTTACTCTCCAGTTTTCACAGAGATTGTCCCAAAAGTTGCAGGAATCTTTCTAATTGGAACCTTTCTGTTGTACTCAATGAGCTCAAAAAAGTATCCGTTGAGCCTATGAAAGACACAGACCTCAAACATTTTACTCTTAAAACTTTGTTTTGCTAGCTTTGGCCTCCAGCAAGTGCCACAGTGAAATTCACGGCTGGGTTGCAAACAAAGTATCTAATCTAGGCCAGTGGGAAAAGGTTGCCTTGTTCCCTTCTGACTTTATAGCCAAAAACCAACTAGCAAGAGAAGGTTCTCAAAGTGTGTCTCCAGAACTATCCCTGCTTTATCTACCATTGTGGATAGACAATTCAAAGAAGACAGGACCCCTTGTCCATTAAGGGCCCTTAGGTATAACCTGGATCGAATCAAGGACCTAAGGGGTTCTCAGTCCCTACTGTTTATTTCCTTTTTATTTCCTTCCAAGGTCATGCCTCAAGATATTAGACCCGCAAACAAATAAATTTATTACATACAAGCAGACCAACAGTCCTTGGACTGGTCCTAAGTAAAGTTCATGATATCAGGGCCTTCATGGCCTCTAATGCCTTTTATGGTGGGTTTTTTTTCGGTGGACCAATAATGCAAGGTTCTCACTGGAAAGCTCACATTTACCAATTTTAGCTTTGAGACCTTACTTTGTCAGATTATGACATATGTATCTGGGTCCACTTGTAGCAGCACAACAAGTTTTTGACCCTTCCCCTCAGACTTGCCATCCTTAGAAAGAAAAGACGGGTTGGCACCTCTGCTACAGTCAAGTCTTCAGGAGTCTAACCCAGGGTCTAGGTGTAAGCATACCCTTTCTAAATGTTTGGGTAAGGTCTTTTATCTTTTACTTATGTTAATTAATGCTATGTACAAATATTATGTGTTTACTAGGTAACCCATAATCTCAATTTTCATTTCTATCTTATCTTGGCAAATATTTAAATTTCAAAATATTTTATTGTAGTGAAAAACTTGGGGCAATTCATGCCGTTTAAGTGAGCATGGCTGCACTTTCCCCCTTCAAAATCCAGACATCCTAACAGTATCTGTACTGTGCTTAGAAAAAATTCTGGTTTTTGGCTTCTTACGGGCCCAGTCTCCAAAACCAGGGCACTGTAAGTGGGACTCAGACTGGTAATTTGGAAAATACTTTGGTATATATTAGTGCAAAATCAAAAAAAAATTGACAAAATTCTTCCAGTCTCAGCCATAACCTCTCCGCCGAGCGGTTGGATTTAGCATTCAGTTCCACATGGTAAGCTGTTGTAGCGCAATAAAATTGAAAATTTTAATTACTTAAATGTGGCTTTTATAAGTTACAAGCTTACCATGTGGAACTGAGGATAGTCCCACCCTGCCTCCCCACTGTGTTGCACCTGAGGGGGTATGATTAATTTCAACTCGAAAAAGACGGGAGCATAGGGTATTTCACTATGAGGTTCATCTACAGTATTAAGGTAGTGGCCGAACATTATTAGTCCATTTTTCTTGGACGTTGGCCATTTTAAAAAGCTACATTTAAGTAATTAAAATTTTCAAATTTGGAGTATTTTCTTTACATATGTTTACGTGACCTACTGTTCGGTCAAGGACACAGACAATGTGTCTTGCCATACTTTTTACTGAAAGTACAAACGTAAATCCCAGCAGGCACCTGCTGGAGGTTATAGATCCTCTGTAAGTTGCCATTCTTATTTTGACCACCGTCAAGTGCACACACATTCTTTTTACGCTTCAAAGTTTATCATGGCTGACAAAGAAAATGCTTGGTATGTTCAACGTACATGTTGCCTTGGGATAATCACCAAGCGTGTATTAAATGCAGGGGTGAGAAAAAGGGCAAAGACAAATGTGTATCTGGTAAGGAAGCTGATTGTCCCATTTGTGCTGGGAGTTTGAAGATACCTCAATCTTCTGAAAAATGTGATGATTCTTTGCTTGATGAGCCTACTCCTACCAAATTATCACAATTAAATCCTTCCATTCCTGATTCCTCTCTTCAGGATCTCATTAAGAATATGAGCTGTCAGTTGGCATCTCTCACCTTACAGTTTGTGTACAAAATATAAATTTTCTTCATCTCTGAAAGATTCTCTTTTGTCTCAGGAGCACGATATGTGTGCCCCTGCCTCTCAATCAAGGACTGAAGCGTCAGAAGGAGAACTTTCAGATGAAGGTTCCTTGCCTTCTAGGAAGCGTCGCAGATCCTGATCTTCTCAGGATGAGGGAGATCCACATCAGCAGGAGCTAGACCCCTCATATGTAGAAATGTTAAATGCTATCAGGGGTCTCCTTAAAGTCCCACAAGTAGAGTGACTTGTGGCCCCATCTGCCTTCTCAAAAAACCACCTAAGCAAGTAGTAAGGAAACAGAACTTGGCCTTACCCCCTGTGCAGGATATTCAAACAATGTTGGAATACAGGTTCAGAATAGCTTCTGGTACAACATTAAAGGACAAGGCCAGCTTGGAATCAAGGTTATTTTCTGGCCTTTAAAAGGCCCGATATGATATGCTATATAACTTCCCCTCAAGATATGTCACTGAAAGCTCCAAAGTGGCCAGATTCTTATTTCAATATTGCCAGGTTGAAAACTTTATCAGCCTCTATATCTGTTCCTTGAAAACAACACATTATTCAGGAAACTGTCTGCAGGGAAAATTTACAGATCCTTGGACATGTGGTCTGGTTTAAGATGGCCATTGAAGAGCTGAATAATAGGATTCAGGAGTTGGCAACTGAGATGAGGACCTCAAGAGACCTGGATACTGTGAAAGAATCAGCAGATCTCATTGTGAAGTATTCTCAGCTTCAAGCTTCAGTCACCTCTTCTTTGGAAATAGCTTTGGACACTCTTTTAAAGCAAAATATGACATTGGCTTGTAACATGCTTCCAGCTAGGAGAGACAGCTTGTTGAAAGATTGTAGCTCCAAACTAGGTCCTAAAGATCTGGCTAATCTACGTACAGATCATTTTGACCAACAGGAGGTCTTCAATTCTGACATTTTGTCACAGGTAGAGGACAATATGATAAAAAGTCTGTCAATTATAAAAGAACCAGACACCAAGCCATACAGGGATACTGGCCGGGACCACGGTGGCAGAGTGGTAACACTCGCCTCCCACCTCTGAGGCCGGGGTTCGATCCCTGCACGGGCTCAAGTGGGAAGCTGGTAGTTGCTTGCCGTTGGTCGGCAGTTTACAGTACACAACCCTAGCGAACTCAATGTACTGGTTTCCTCTGCCCTTCCAACTACCTGTCGTGATATGACCTGTACAGTGTTGAAAGCGACGTTAAACCCCAAATAAGCAAATAAATAAGTACAGGGATACTGCCAGGAATTTTGATTTCGGGAGGTCATCCCACTCAAAAAATGCTCAGGAGGCTAACAAGTCTTTTCGTGACAAATGAACGCAGCCAAACACCTCTTATGGAAATTTCTCTGCACGCGCAGGTGGCAGGGGAGGAATGGGGAAATGACTTTACTAGACAAGACTACACGATTTTTGGCAGGTATGGCCAAAAATCATGCTCATCCTAGGGTAATAAGTTTACTGCAACATGGTTATCACCTAGATTTCAAATTTCTTCCAAAATTGTCAAAAATTCCGCTTATTTTGAGCGAATATCACAACAAAAACAAAGATGGCGCCCTCCAGGAGGTAGTTCAGACCATGCTTACAAAAAAAGGTGATAACTCGTGTCAGGAAACCCACAACTCTGGGATATTACAGCAGACTATTTCTGGCACCCAAACCCATGAATCGGTGGCGACCAGTGATAGGTTTAAGTATGTTAAACAACCATTTACATGTTCCAACATTCAAAATGGAAACATCCGAAACTATCAGGAAGTTGATTCAACAGGGGGAGTGGGTCACCTTACAGACGCTTATTTTCATATTCCAATTCATCCACAATCTCAAAAATATCTGAGGTTTCAAACAAAAAAGGGCACTCCCTTTTGGTGTCGCAACAGCTCCCCTAGAGTTTACTTGCATTGTGAAAGAAGTCAAACTCATAGCTCAGGCCAGGAATCTCAGAATTCATCAAATATTGACGACTGGCTTCTTTGGTCACCAACAAAGGAACAATGTATCAAAGATTCAGAAAATTTAGTAAAATTGGTACAAGAACTAGGCTGGCTTATCAATTTTCAAAAGTCGGAATTGGTACCCAAACAAAAACTGGATTTTCTGGGCTATCACTTCGATCTTTAGAGGGGTCTAGTCTTTCCAACCCAGGAGTAGCTCGATCAGTTAAAAGCTCAGACTGTTTCCATCAGGAAGTCATTGGTCTTGACTCCAAGAAAGCTCATGTCACTCATTGGGACATTAGCTTCCTTGGAAAAAACAGTGCCACTAGGAAGATTACACATGAGACCATTCCAGTGGTACCTGAAGTCACACTGGAAATTTCCCCAGTCACTGGACATAAGGATTCCAGTAACGGAATTTTCTGAAACACCTCAAATGATGGGAGGATTTACAGAATCTTATGGCAGGTGTTCCTATCCATCCTCAGGTGCACAATACACTTGTGTTCACAGATGCCTCACAAAAAAGTTGGGGAGCTCACTTAAAGTGTTAAAGTGTTAAGTGGCCTCTGGTCAAACAAGGAAGCTCAGCTTCACATCTGTTTTGGAGCTAAAAGCTGTCCTGCTCACCCTAAAGGGGTTTCAGGAGCACTTATAAGGTCAAACAGTGAACTTTATCATCAGAGGCTGGAGTTTATGAGGCAAAGTTCCCCCTGAAGTACTAATTAAGCGTCCCTGAAAGGGCGCTTCTTTGTTTTCACCTCAGTTTCCTCGCCACCGCCGCCGCATTATCATCTACCTTGAATATCTCCCTTATTATTAGAAGGTTTCAAACCATATTTGGCAGTTATATACCTTAGGCATGAGAAAATTTTTCTGCATGCTTAAATTTGACCTTTGACGTTTATCAAGGTCACATGATCAAAAACAATTTTTTTAAGTGCACCCCCCCCCCCCCCCGTCATCGCAGTTTAGGAAAAACTACTTGCTACACAGCCTTATAATTTGACACACCTCTTCATACTATCGATAACGCGAGCTGATTAGATTTTGGGAGCAATCCCTTGAAAAATGTCACATTTATGGGTGATTTTCTCACACCTTCCAATCTGAGGGCCTTAAGTTTAGGTCAACCCCCCTATTATCTTATTAAATATTGCATTTAGAGCCATAAAATGTATTGGGAGGTAATAGGAAACCATATGTGGAGAGTCTAAATAGCCGGTCAGTTTTACCCCCCGACCCCCCCTTATGGGTCAAACTGGGGTCATAAAATAGCTGATTTTGAGTTTTTGCCTTATATCTCCTTTATTGTTGCTTTTATAGCTTCAAAATGTATTAAGAGGTATTGGGAAAGCATATGTGGAGAGTCTAAATAGCCGGTCAGTTTTACCCCCCGACCCCCCATTATGGGTCAAACTGGGGTCATAAAATAGCTGATTTTGAGTTTTTGCCTTATATCTCCTTTATTGTTGCTTTTATACGTTCAGAATGTATTAAGAGGTATTGGGAAAGCATATGTGGAGAGTCTAAATAGAGTCTAAATAGCCGGTCAGTAGATTTTGAAAAGTCCATAAATATAAAAAGCCACAAAGCTGAAATAATTTACATTAATAATTATCCAACCATGTGTGATCCATTTGGCAGCTAGAACAAACAAAAACTGAGTATTTAAAGATTACTAAATAAGACAAAACAGTCAAAAGGGTGGACATTACACATGAGAATGTATTTTCTTCTCCAGCACCCTGTTACTTTTCATGTGTTGGAGTTACTTTTAACAGTGTTCTTTTCCAGATTTTAAACATTCATGTTGCATCACTCTGATTTTGCTTTGTGAAGTAGTTTTAATTAGTAAGATGTAAAGTATAATTCTATTATACTTGCATATTGGAATACTTAAAATGGTTTGAACTGAAGAAATGTTTGTCTATTTAATCTAATAAATTAATACATTGTAACTGTGGTTTACTGTTATGTATAGTTATGTTATATTTCACACCCAAAAACATTTAAAACGCCACAATTTGTCTAATTAATGTGCTGGGCATGATGTATTTTAATAAAAGCTATATTTTATAACAAAATCAATAAAATATATTTTCACATACTAAAAAGAAGATTCAAAAAAATGTGTTGCCATTCATGGCTGTATATGTTTCACTGTAAAATTATAAGGAAATAAAATGTTATGTGGTGTTCATCATTTTGGAAAGTAATTGGCACCAACATTTGTAGAGATATTAATTTACATGCACACTTTTAACCTACATCATTGACTCAAGACTTTAAAGTAAATAATCTATGTTGTACAATCATTCTTTCAAGACAGGTATATCTTAGAAAAATAACATCACTTCTCCAAAATAGCATGATGATTTTATCACTGATATCACTACAGCTCAGTAATGGCACAAGGTTCATGGCTTTATTCTTATCAGTACTCCTTGTTGCACACACACTAATACCACTTTCAAACTACAGGCAGAATAACCTGTGGCTACAGGCAATAGACAAAATGTCAATGTTCTTCAACTACTGCCTGATGTCCTTATGTAAACCTGTGTTACAGTGTCCATTTCCTTGATCATCCCACTGAAGTTTGGGACATGCTCCAAACATATGTGTAAATGATATGAAGATCCTGAGTTGCTTAGATTTTTAGATTCTCCCAAGACTGAGAGATAGATCAACCTTTTTACCAGAAAGCTTAAATTCATCAAAGCTCCTTAGTATCTACTGCATTTAGAGCCTTGAAATACATTGGTAATAGGTAACAGGGTAATAAGAAGCAATATCCAAAGAGTCTAGAAAACCAGATTTCCATCCTGCCCCTCCTTATTGGTCAAACTCCAGTCATGAAATCATTTTACTTTGTATTCCCGTTGTTATTGCTTTTAGAGATTTTTGAAGGTATTAAGCATTATGTAGTTGGAGGAGAGAATTATTGATTGCTTCTGCTGTGTCTCGACCCCACGGACTTTGGGTTACACACAAATGTAAATAGCTCTTTAAGCAGCTGAGCTAAAGCGGAATCCCTGGAAGCCCAGATATTAATAGAACTGATATACGTGAGGATGTTACAATTAATAAAAACCATATGCAAGAACTCTAGAGATCCGGTCAGATTTATATTCACCCCAACATCCCCTCCCCCTTTAGTTTATCAAAGGAGGTCATAAACTTACTCTTTTATATTTAATACTTGTGTCTCTTTCATTTTTGTTTTATATCTTTAGAATTTATTAGAAGTAAATTGGAAACCATATGCACAGAATCTAAAGAATGGGTCGCATTTTAACAACCATCCTCTATGGGTCAAACTGAGATTGAAATGGTTACTTCGTCATCACACACACTTATATATGTTTAATTTTCAGAGTCACCTCGTTTATCTATTGTGACATTGAGTAAACAAACATCTGGTTTAATGTAGATTGATGGTATTGCTACCAATGTATAGAAAATTTCTGTATCCAAGTGCATAAACAATTTCTGTATCCAAAAGATGTCTATAACTGTTAGCTTTTGTGCCAGATACAATGAAAACTGTCACCATGGCAACCATGCTTTTTAGTTGTCTCGTTTGGGGGTCTGGTGCTGTAATCTCAACCATTGCATCAGATTTGTGAAAATGTGACCCTAATGCCCTAAAAGATCTAGCTCTCTTTAAATTTTTAGGCATGATCCAGTGTTTACCATTCTTGTTTCAGTGTTTAGGATCACAGACTTTGTTGCCACAGACTGAAGAAGAAATCTATGCTTCATTAAGTGTTGGGCATGATATAATAAAATCAGTTGCCACGGCAACAATTTATATTTAGCTATTGCCACTGACATTACCCTGTAATAATAATTCAGGATTTTCTACATTTACCTTCTAGTAATGTGTTGATGAAAAATGTAACATGCAGACCAATTTCATCCCGAAGTGGGTTACAAGAATTCTCTGAATTTGCTTATTTTATCATTAACCTGTAAGTAGTTTAGCATTTAATATGGCTTATGAAGTTAATAATTTTGGTGTTGTTCCATTTTATGATTGAGTGTCTTCCTTTATTTGTACACTACTTTCAATTGTGATTGACTACATTTGGTGGTAAGAAATGGATATCAATGTCAGTATTTTCTGTGTCTATATTATATCATTGATGCTGTCTTAGTGACACGTGTGATTCTCACATATAAATATCTATAAAACTTATCGGATACAAATATATCTAGGGCTCTAGTACAACTATATATATAGTTGAATTTTGACTTATTGAATCCAGGAAAAAACTGCACTAAAATTCATTCTGGAAACGTCCTTTCTTAGTAAAACTTTCATGAAAAATCCATGCATTCTATATATGTGTATAGGGTACTCAAGTCTATACCACTTAACTGATCAATGAAATGAAGATAAAGAGCTTGATATGTTTTCGGTGTGGAACAAGACTACAAATGCCAATGTTCCAACTTCAATGGAATTTACGATATAGCAGATAAAATCCATCATGTTCCGTCAGTGAATGATGTGGGAAAAAGATCATGTAAATTCCCAGCAAATAATTGCCGAACATCAGAGGTGGTCTAACATTACACTAGCCATCAGTTTTACCTGATATCAATAAGTCTGAATCGACATGAGCCTACCCAAAGGGTTTTTTTTTCGCCACAGATCACCCTTTACACCACACAGTTAATAGTGAATACTAGGACTTGGGGAAATATGAAAACGGTGTATACCAATAATAATAGAATGAGCGCAAAATTGATACAGATCCTCTAATGTGCTTAAGTCCAAGAAGGAATAGTCCAGGGACAGATATGGGTCAATATCCAAAAAACCACCAGCCAGGATATGACTAAGGTAGGGAGTATGCCAGTCTAAACAAGTGAGTCTTTAGCTGACTTCTGAAACTATTTACTGTCTGCTGTGATCTGACAATTTGTGGCAGCCTGTTCCATTCAAGTGGTGTAGCAACTGTAAAGCCACACCTACCTGTGTCCTTCTTGGGATGAGTTGAGAAAACAGCCTATTGCCACGAGTAAGACTGCTTGACTTGAATAAAGCTGATTGGGAAAAGCTAATAGATTTGAAAAGCAGAAGGCTGTATCAAAAAGGATATAATGTTGAATTGTAAGCCAGTGGAATTTTTCCAGAAAGGGTGTAACATGACTTATACTGTCAATTCTCAAAATGGTATGCCAAAGAGCATTCTGAAATCTCTGTAGTTTAGCTATGTTAGACTTGCTGACCCCATAAAGTAAAGAGTTACAGTAGTCCAAACGACTACTAGCTACATTGTCTGCCACAAGTATGGCAGTATCAACACTGAGAAATTTGTTGCAAATCACGAAGATGATACTAACAAGCATGGCAAACCTTGACAATATGATTGTCAAAGGAGATGACACCCAAATTCATTACTTCAACTGATGGAGAGATATTATTTTGGAGGAGTGAGACAGCAATATTTGGTGCAAGTGACCCTCTAATGGGTTTGTCACCTATGATGATAAATTCTATTTTTCCAGGTTAAGTTTTAGCTTAACACCTTCCATCCACTCCTGTACTGATTTGAGACACTCAGACAATTCTTCCATGCTTGAATCAAAGTTGCTGGAGTCGACTTCTAGATCAATCTGGGTGTCATCACTATACAGGTGATGAGTGACATTGAATTGGGAAATGACTTGACTAAGGGGACCAGTGTAGAGAGAGAAAAGGAGAGGACCCCAGCCTTTGGGGACACCAAAGGGGAGAATAACAGCTTCAGAAAAACTAGCACCTATTTTAATTTCTTGTTTGGGGTTTGAAATGTAGGATTTGATTCACAATAATACAGTACCATCTATACCAAACCAGTCATGCAAGTAATCATATAAAAGAGAGTGTTCAATGGTAAATGGTAATTTGATGAACTGCTCATAAAGCCCAGGATAATCTGTCCAGTTTTTCTGGATAACTTCACGTACACCAATTCTGTGTTCAAGTATACCCAAAGTGTTCCCACCCAAATTGAAGATGTTGGTTTTGCTTCAAAGTGTTGCCAGGGGCTAATGTGACCTGCAATCCTATATTTTAGAAAATGCACAACATCACTGATTCATAGCTTCCATGGACTTTAACACAGTGTATCTGTAGTGAACTACTGAGACTTATCCAGGCTAGTAGAAGCCCTCACCATAGTATAAGCCCTCATGTATGAAGTCCATTTCCTGGAAATTATGTGTCATCTAAGCAGTTTTATAACCTTGTTTAATTTATGTGACAACTGTAGGAAGCTACATAATTGGATTAGGAAGTATTTTGTTTTTATATCAGTTCTGTGCTGGCTTTCCATCTGAATACAAGTTTAAAATAAAAGCTCTGAGTTTTACTCATATGTGTTGGGTTACAACAGTATCAGATCCCTTCATCTGTGGGAATCTTAAGTTCTTCTTTTTGAGTAGCAATTAGGGTACAGCATTTTTCACCAGGTTTCTGCCCTGAGCAGCGGTTTCAAGATTATTGTGAAGTAAAGCATTTGTAGTCTGCAACTGATTAATTTTGTTTTGAAGGATTTATATCTTTTAACAATTCTGAAGTTATAAAAATTTCATAGCCAGATATATTGTAAATATAGAGTAATTAACTTACTACTAAAAAGTATTCCTTGAGGTAAAATGCACAAATCTATAAAGCACAAAGTAAGAACAAAGGACATTGAGTCGATCATCAAATTCATTAGTATGGGATAAATACACATTTATACAATCTATGTGCTGCAGTCATTCCTATGTACAAGATAAATAGAATTAGATAGAATAAGAAAATCACTTGTCAAAAGCAGCATTAACCCAGATAGCATTGTTGGTCGCATGGTCCACAAATTTTGCCGACATTGGGCCAACGTTGGCTTGCCAACCACTACTCAGATTAGATCTCTAAATTTTTCCGACATTATTTATTATGGTATGTCTAAAAATCATATTTCAGTGAATCCACACATTTTATCTGACCATTTAACAATTTTACAAATTAAATAATATTCTTATTATAAATTCATGCTAAAAAAAGTTGTTGGTGAACATTAATCTCACTGGTTGATGCTATACATAGAATATAATTTTTGCTGGTGGCTTGCACGTTGGTCCGACGGTCAAAAAGCCGTTGGCCCAACATCAGACTGACGGATCTGCTGATGTTGGGCCAACGTCGGTCCGACGGTGGAATGCTCTCTGGGAACCTAAGTTCTGCAGTTATAACATTTTAATATACTGAGAACACAATACTGCTGTGATGTCATGCAGTTTACATATTTATCTTGTGAGTACTCCTTGCTGTACAGTTTTAGGTCCGTGATTAAAACTAATTAATGACAGCACCATACAATAAAAATTGTTTACCCTTTCTGGGCTTGTTTAACTAGGTCCACTCCTTTGTGAGCAAGTCAAATGGCATTGTGATACTTACTAGACAGCTTCTTTCTTATTGAAATGTTTATATTTCATAAAATATTTTACAAGTTTGACTGGATAAAACAATTAAACACAGAATGTCACTTTACAAATATTTTGTATAAATATATTACCAAGAATTCATCAGATTATTGAAATTGAATTATCCTGTTGTAGGAACATAAAATATTGGATATATAAGTGGAAATACAAAAGATCATACTTTAGAACCATATACTGAGTAACGAAGTTTGATTGCAGGCTCAAGCATATCATGACCAGATACAATGAAGCAACCAACCTCAATTGAACAAGTTATCATATATGCATGAATTAAATGGAAAATGACCATTTCATATATTATTATGAGAATGAAGCTAGCCAAATGAGAACCAGTGCTTTGAATAACTAAATGAGAAATAAAAATATAAATGCTATGATTCCATAAAACATTAATTTGTGTTGGTGTAACACAGATTTAAACGTTGGGTCTAAAACGAATAATTTATGATACTTTAAAACATTCTTCAACATATTTCATGCACCCATTGGATTCAGACTGATTTCACTGGTAGGATCCAACTAAAAATGGTTTGAAAAACTTACATGTATTTCAACCAGATTTCATCCTTTGATATCAACATGATTTCACTTGTTGATTTGAACATGGCTTCAGTTGTAGGATCCAATTAAAAACCGTTTCCAAAATGTACAAGTATTCCAACCCAGTCTTAGGAAAATCTGCATCTCTCTACCCCAAAATTGGGTAACCCCTCATCCCCTCCCCACTGTATAATGTTTATCCAGAAGCCATGCTAATGACAAGTGGTGAATGATTAACATGCTGATAATATCTGATAATGCCTTTGTTTCTGTTTTTGATCAGTCCAGAAGTTTTTCAAGCTATTTTGTAAATTCATATTGCCCCCACCAAAGTGATTTTGTAAGTATGTCTGTTTGATTGTTTGTCTGTGGTTATGATAACTCCAAAAGTAATGAAGGTCCAATTTTTAAGGTATTTTCAACAACTTGGGCTTTCTGGTTGACATAACTCTAAAAGTAATGAGTGGATCTCCATGAACTTTTTACATGGATAGGGCCTTGCCAAAGGAAAAAATAGCATCGGAGTTTTTAACACCATGAGATAAATAAGTAGTGAGAAAGTGTAAAATTTATTAATTGGAGTATAGCTGTCAATGCAAATGGCACAATTATGTAAAAGTACATGTAATAATCAGTTGCTGCAATCCATATATCTTTGTCATACAAGAAACATGTCTCAAATATGGCAGAGTCAACACTAAAGGTCATATAACGATGAGGCACACTTACAAAACCCTAACCCATGTCCCTACCAGGTGTCAACATTCTACACCTTCCGCAATCCAAGAAATGGTTAAGTCAAGATTTTCAAACTCATTGTCATTGGGACAAGGCCAAAGGTCAAATCAAGATCACACTATGATGGTATATTCCTACAACCCCTGAGCAATGTCGCTAACATGAACTTCCTACAGTTTACAGTTTCCGAGCCATAGCTCGAACAAGATTTTATAGGTCAAGGTCGCTACCACAAGGACAAGGGTCAAATAAAGGTCACACAATGACGTTTTACACCTACACCCCCTAAAACCAATAAAGTACAAAGTTAACTGTTCAGGTGGAAAAAGTAGGTGGAAAACATATTTCAGCAAAATACTGGTAAATACAATTGTTTTCAAGTTACAATGACTTACTCAACAGTGAGAATTTCCAATTAGCTTTTACTTGGTCTTGTACTGAGCTACTGGTCTGCAATGTTACTATGTTATAGCTGAGGGAAAAGTAGGTTAATCACATATTTAAACAAAATACTATAAATACAATAATTTTCAGGGGTTACAACTGATATACTCAACAGTGAGAACCTCAAGGTAGCTATTCCTCATCAATGCAATGACCTATATTTTACTGTGTAATGGCTAACCCCAAAATAGGTGAACAACACATTTTAAAAAATACTGTAAATACAGTAGTTTCAAGTTAAAACTCATTTACTGCTCAGCTATACTCAGCTATCCTATGAGCTACAGGTATACAATTTCATTCTGTTATAACGGACTGAAAAGTAGATGAATAACACATTCAAACAAAACACAGGAAAAAGTTTTCAAGTTATAAGTTTCAAGTTACTCAACAGTGAAAGCCTAAAATAACTATTGCTCAGCTATGCAATGAGCTACAGGTCTGCAATTTTACTATGTTAAAGCTGACCCAAAAGTAGATGAATAACATATTTAAACAAAATACTCTAAATGCAAGAGTTTTCGAGCGACAACTGATTTACTTAACAGTGAGAACCTGAAAGTAGCTATTGCTCAACTATGCAATGAGCTATGGGTCTGCAATTTTACTATGTTTTAGCTGACCCAAAAGTAACTGAATAACATATTTATACAGAATTCTCAAACTGCAATAGTTTTCAAGTTACAAGTGATTTTACTCATTATGGAAGGTACTGAAATGGCAGAAACTAGCTATTACTCACTTAGCTATTGGATAACCTCCCAAGTTACTCACCATGTTTATAGAAAAAGTAGCTGAATAACAAAATGCTCTAAATGCAATATTTTTCAAGTTGTAAGTGATTTATTACATGATTTCATGGATTTTAATGTAGTAAAAATATTTTTAAAATTCATAAAAAAATATTTAAGACAGATGCAGGCCTGATACTCGACAAGGCAATTTACTTATGGCCTAGTAGATATGCGAGACATAAGAGAGAATTCTCTGCAATAGTCAATGGGAAAATAAGTGATTTAGTGTATGATTTGTTGAATTTTAATGCATTAAATTAAAACAATTTTAAAAATCATAAAAAAATTAAAAGATTCAGGCCTGATACTCAGGCAAGCGAATCTATTTGTTGCCTAGTACATAGATGCAAGATATGAGAGAAATCCCTGCAATACTCAATGAGAAAATTATAATAAAGTGTTGAAATTTTCCCACTTTTGGTGGGGGTACCTCACTTGCAATATCTCTAGCAAACAGAAAAACGAACAGATTTGCATGCCTTGAACAATTTTTCATCTTCGTTAGATAAGGTATCTTTAAAAAAAAACAGCATGTCACTGGGCCTTGCAGTTTTGGAGGAGAAGTTGTTCATATGGATGCATACACGTCCAATGCCACAGAGTGACAACATAATGTCATCTGACTCACAATAAAAAGCACTCACAGTGAAGACGTCAATCAGGTAACATTTCAGAAAATTAAGGAGTTTTTGTGTCCAGTCTTTCATAAAACATAAACACTTCTTTCCTTTGGTGAATTTCTACTCATATAAAAATTTATAGAAATAAGGTCATTACCTTAGGAGTAATTTCAAATACATATACAAAGGAAACAATAAACCCCATAGTTTAAGGGAAAACCTGGTGGAGGTCTGTGCTCTATGAGTGCTTTCCAGTTTGCAGAATGAAAATACAATGAACAGTTGTGTCAAATAATCCTAAAAATATGATATATTAGATAATATAAGAAATTCTGTGCAATAAATGTTCCTCTTTGTATTAATACTTTTAATCAGTGGCAAGTGATGCCAAATATATGCAACATGTACAAGTGAATCAATACTCCAAAACTTTTACTTTTCTAACAAAATGTGCACACACATTGGTAACAGCATCATCAGCAATACATGTATATACCTGGAAAACTGGGTAATCAACTTGATAGAAACCACAAGATATAAATTTCACTCTCTTGACAGTTGTAAAACATATAAAATAGTGGGGTTAATGCTGGGAGAGGTGGGGTGGGGAAAGCAGTTAAAGGAACCAGTGGCAGAATTTCAAGTTAGTTTCTGTTCACCCATTGGTTTAAACATGATTTCACCTGTGGGATCCAAACAAAAATGGTTTGCAAAATCTACTAGACTTTCTGTAAGTCCTTTTGTGTTAGGACTGAATGACATTTTTCCAGAATTTGGTGCTGACAAAAGGACTTTTCTCATAGGTCACAGGAAGTGGTTGTCCACCTAGTGAGAAAAATACATGTGAAAAAAGACTTTCAGCCAATTAAATCTTCTGCCTTTGTATCCATATTACAACAGTAAAAATACACTCACAGAGTCCATGTGTTTTATCACCTGCTCAAGGTTGTGTTTCCAGAGTGCTTGTTTGTGTTTTGGATTACTTCAACAGTAATGAATCCAAACTATATTCTGGACTGAAAAATTTTAAAGGCTCCAATTTCAAACGTATGAGTCAAACTGCTGCTGTCATATGACAAATTTTATGTTTCTTCCAATATCTTCTTAATTATTACTTTTAAAATTTAGGATGTATTACGAGGTAATATGCAACCATGTATATGGTGCATAGAAATTGGAATAGATTCCTCCCCTGGTCCAGACTTACTGGTCAAACAATGAGGCCATAATATTCCCAAGCAAGTAATGATGATCATATCCTACAAATTTGAGAACTGACATCTCTACCTACAATGCCTTTTGCTCTAGAGTGGTAACAAAACTCCTTGCTGAAAGTCAACATACACCCGTGGCTGCCATCTTGTTTTTCAAAATGAGGCCAAAAATATTCCCACACAAGATTTTGTAATGATGAATGATATATCCGGCAAATTTGAGAACTCGACCTATAATACCTTCCTCCCTAGAGGGGTAACGGGAAAATCTCTACACACTGTTGCAGCTGCTATGGCGTACTAATGTGTAATCCATAGTATCCACCAGATGCTATTCATTGGATACAATTAATATGAATGTATTAGAATGCTACTCCCCCAAAAATGTTCACACAAAAAGTTAAAGGGCTTGAACCCTATTTTCCTGATCTAGTTGGAGCAGACCCACAATAAACTCTATCACCTGGAAATCTAAGAAATTCGAAACCCAGCAGACCCAGACCTTAGAAAACATGTCGATTTAGTGCTGAAAATCGATCCTGATATTCATGTACACTTTTTCAACACTAAATTAATTTTCTGACATGAGAAAGTAGTCATATTTCAAACATGAAATACTGGTGATTTAGCATTGAAAATTGATCCTGACATATTTTCAAAACTAAATCTAAGTTAGATTTCTGACAAGAAAAAGTAGTCATGTTTCACAAGAATAATCAACACTAAACCAGTGCCAAAGTCGCATGCCATAAATAAACAATCAGCCCTTTTAATGCTAATTGATTTTGAGAAATCATTTGATTCTCTATTATGGAAATTTTTATACAAAATTCTTGAAATGTTCGGCTTTGATAAAAACTTCATAAAATGGGTGAAAATTTCTAACAGATATAAAAACATATATACTACAATGTGTTTTTTTTATCTGATGAAATTTCAGTTAAGAGAGGGTGTAGACAAGGTGACCCATTATCGCCATACTTATTTCTGATAGAGGCAGAAGTTCATTCAATGCTCATTAATATGGATCCAAATATAACTGGCATTATAATAGGAGAAGAAAACATGAAACTAATTCGCAACACTTATTCTAGATGGATCACAGCACTCTCTAAAATCTGCACTTAACACTCTAGAATTTTTTGGAGATTATTCAGGACTGAAAATGAACATGGTTATTTGGATAGGTCGCAAACATTTTTGTAAAAAGAGTTGGATGTGAAATTTAAACTTGAATGAGGCAATATAGAATTTTCCATGCTACGACTGCATTTTTCCACTAATCTGAAGGATATTCCATATATTAACTTTTCAGAGACATTGCAAAAATCAAAAAAGAAATGGGGAATTGGAAAAGTAGATTCTTGACGCCCTTCGGTAGGATAACACTGATCAAAACTTCATTCTTACCTAAACTGATCCATCTGTTCATGTCTTTACCAGTACCAAATATTCTATTGCAAGAAATCAAAAGGCTTATGTATGAATTTTTGTGGGATTCAAAATCAGATAAAATAAAAAGGAAAACCATTTGTGCAGAATACTCAAAAGGAGGGTTCAGAATGACTGACATTTTTTACTTTGAGAAGGCCTTAAAATTAAGTTGGATACGTAAAATAGTTCAGCAAACAAATTCACATTGGAGGTCACTCAAATAGACACTGGTTATAACATAAATAGAGTACCTGTAATGGGAGGAAGTTATCCTTTCTATTCAAGACTACCAGAAAACAAATTTTGGAACAAGATATTTGATTACTGGAAAGAATTTTGTCAAAAACAACAACCAACCTCAAATATACACATTTTAAACTCCTGTCTTTGGTACAATTTTAAATTATCAAGCTATCCCCTCTTTCTGTGTACTTGGAACAACAGTGGAATTTGATGTGTGGGAGATATAGTTAACTCAGATGGATCTATAATCACTCATACAGAAATGTGTAAAATGTATAACTTGACAATAAGTGTATTTGATTATCACAGAATAAAACTTATGACCAAAAGCTTCATCAATAAATATAAAACAAACAAAAGTTTTACACAGCCTTTCATGTAAGAACTATATTTCAGTCACCAAATGGCAATATAGATTGTTACAAAAAATTCATGCAGTATGAAGCTGATGAACCTGTATGTAAAGAAATATGGTTCAAAAATTGATTTTGATATAAATGATGAAATTTGGCAAAACATTTTTAATGCTTGTATGAAATCAATTATTGATAATGACCTTGTCTGGTTTCAATACAAAATCCCATTCAATATATTGAATACCAATGAGTGTCTGTACAAAATTAAAATCTCAAAGTTCAATCTATGTAGATTATATGGGGAATATCCAAAAACAATCCTACACTTATTTGCACAAGGTAAAGCGGTACAAGACTTATGGCAGAATTTAAACAGGCAGATCAGAACTAAATTCTCAATACATATCAATTTGTGTAATTTTAGAAAAATACTCGGTTATGAAGATTATGATACACATTTCTGGCCCCTATTTTGTATTCTTATCAGTGTTAGAAATTATATATTTTTGATGTGCCAAATATAAATTTAAAATAAATATATATTTTCTCCAAATAAAGTTGGAAAACAAATTTAAAGAACAAAAAACCTTAGCTGTTATAGACCAGACTGACACAAATTTCAATAAAAGATGGAAAGTGTGACAAAATCTTGAATAGCAATATGCATTAGGAAAATATGCTCTTTTTAAAATATGACCCTGTAAAAACCCAGTAGGTGAAACAGTGAAAATGTGCAGGTATAGAAATAATATTAAAACAAACTAGGATTCACTGAAATGTGTGGAAAAATGTGTGATTGAGAATTATAGGTAATTTATATGTATTACATAAAAATATATGCTTTGAATTCTGTGCCAGTGTTTTGAGCCTTGTTTCCTTAAAGAAATAAAAAAACTTGCATGCCCACTGAAGAGTCCAGCAAAATCAGTATTGAAAACTCCTGATGATCCATCTCTTAATATATAGAGGAGGTACAGGACATTCTAGGGCACAATGTACCTGTGTACATCACCATTAGGTGTATTCCGTTGGGGGCTTCGATACTTATTTATTTACACCAGTTTACGGTTCCATTCTGACATTTTGAATAATTAATTAGATGAGTAAACAAACCAAGGATTTGGCGGCAGAATTGGTGAACAACCAGGAAGTGATGAAAATTATTGTATAAGAAAACTTACATTCAGGTTCGTTTATAGTGAATTTTTGTGTGAAAATGGTGTAATAATTTATTCTATTCAGCCTCATGGTATGCCTAACATTGTCATCAAGTATGTGTAGCAGTTTTAATGTAAAATCACCTATTTTCACCCACCAAGAATTGGATATAATTGGGTATAATTGTGCTCAGCCACCCAGTTGAGTTTTCATTCATAACTCGAAAATTGTAAAAGTCACATATATAAAACCACATATTGTCGGAAAAATTATTTTATGGTGCTCATTCTTGTTTTTGTTTCATGAAAAGACAGCAAGAAATAACAGAGTTATCTTTCATCGAAGTTTTAATGTTTCGAAAATAAAATTAACAAGAAAGCTGACATTTTACATCCCAAACCCAAGACCCAGAGGTCATATAAAGGTCAATTTCGCCAGAATTCCCTATTATCTGCCTATCTGTTAGAATTTATACTCTTATAAAGTCTTTTGGAAGGTAATTTAGGAAATCATATGCAAATATGAATTTTTATGAGCAAGATTTTTTGACTATATTTAATCAATGTACATTTAATCCCGCTTGAGGTCAGGCAATAGCAACCTTGTCATTTCAAATATTGACTCTGTGTTACCAGAACTTACAGTTTGTGCGCATTTGTTACATAGCTTGGAGAAATTAAGAACAGTTTTTGAAATGTAAAAGTCTGTGGAAATTTTTATCCTTATTAAAAAAAATTAAGTGCAACCTCAAAATGAGAGGCCTGGGTTTGATTCCCAGTGATGTGTAAATCAAGACATCATAGCTCAGTGATAGAGCACTCAGTCTGGGTGTTTGCAATTGCAAGCAAATTAGTTAAATCTAGAATGTGAACCACCACTTAACAAATAAAAGACCTGATGTTTTCATGCATATTAATATTTTTAGAGGTGGTTAGATGTTTTGTTAAAAAAATCGAAAATACTTGCTAAAAAGCATGCAATACTATGGCCCAGGAAACATGTTTCCCTGAATTCTGATATTGAAATCCAATATGATGCACAAAGAGCTACATGGTATTGTGTGTTAAAAAACACCAAGTTACATGTTGCACTTGACAAAAAAATCCATCATAACTTGTTATTAAAAAGGTTGCAAGATAAAATTTGGAGATATTATTTATTTGGTTCAAACCCATGGTCTTCACATATTACATGACCACCCACAAACCTGTAATGATTTTAAAGTAATTTCTTTTTCATAGGAGGGGTGGGCAAATGTATTATTTAACAAGGCTCTTTTTATTTATTTCTTTATTTTTTTACCACATTATTTACTACTTCCCTTTTTTGACTAAGTTTTTGTGTGTAATAAATTCTTTGGAATAAGGCCCATCATTGAAGTACTTGACTGGAAGGATTTTACTTTAAAAATTTTGTAAATTATTTTGTGTTTGTACTGTGGAACTTGCATTTTTTTGGTTCTGTGTGTTTGGGTGTATTTTTTGTCAGGGACTGTGTTATGTATTTTGACTAGTATGGGTAGATACATCCCAGATAACATTTCACTGGTGGATCACCGGTGTATGGTCTGCAGATTTTGGTTGTATAATTAGCAGTTTGCCACCGTTGGGACAATGGTGGCTTTCCAGCCAATCTTCAAGTCTGTAGAATTTGCCACCAGTGGGCCATCATTCAAGTGGTTTTCATTCAAGATGGCAGTGAGCAATAATAAAGGATTTTGGGAAATTTAGTAAAAATTTATTCATAAGTGTGTGTCTAACAATGAGATTTCAGTGAGCCCACAATTTTTAACTTAGTATTTATCAATTTTAGACACACATTTTTATTATAAATTGAAAATACAAAAGTTGTAACCTATTAGTTAGAGAGTGCAGTTGTACAGCATCTTGGTATGACTTAGAATTGACCTTTCACCATGCTGCAGTGATCCTGACCTTTAAAATCTTTTCTGGCCACATATGTAGTTTTACTACATGACTGATTGCTCTATCGCTAAGCTACGATGTCTTGATTTACACATCACTGGGAATCAAACCCAGGCCTCTCAGTCTGAGGTAAAGAATATTCTCAACAGTCATTCCTTTAAAATATTACATACATTGTTAATATTATCCTATACACTGCTAAACTACTTATATTAAAATACTTGTGAACATAACTGCTCTTACATATAGCAACTGCTCTCCTATATATTATAACTGCTCTTATATATCATAACTGCTCTTGTATATTGCTGATCTAAATAGTAAGATGTATACATTTGTTATTGTCATATAACCTAAACATGTATAGCAATTTGTTATTTATGGTCTGTACTAGTTGAGTAATTATTTGTTCCTGGCATAGAAATAAACTATTTATTTAACGTATGTAAATCTGCATTGACAAAGCCAATGCATGCATGGATGGTTTATAAAATGCTTTTAGGAAAATAATAATTTTAAAATCAATTTTTGATTTAAATGCCATCCATTTGTTATTATTTAGCAAATATAGTAACCATTTTCAAGAAATTTCATTGAATAAAACTGATGTGTACATAAGGAGCTCATTGCCCCTATATACACGCTGTATATGGTGCGTTATATTTTCTGGAATTCCAAAAACAGGTGCGTCGAGGTGCGGTGTTAAAATATGAGGTGCGGTCATTAATATTCATGAGAAGATTTGACGACACAAATCAGGAAAGAAAAGCCCTTTCAGGTATATTGATAATACATTCATGGTTTACACTTCTGTAAGCCAGAGTGTGGGTACAAATTGGACAAAATATTTAGCTCCACCCCCCATTGTTTTAAGATCCAATCAGCACACATTTGCGGTGAGGTGCTATTCCAGAAAAAAAAAAAAAATTCCAATGTTAGTTGCAGTGGAAAATTATTAATTAATTATTCAAAAGAATTTTCTACATTTATAGGTTGGAAATATTGATAAGAAACTAACAGGGAATTATGAGGCTTCCAAATGTGAGTGTTCCAAAATATTTTCCAAGTTCAACTTCCTGTGACATACAATATGCAAGTATGTATATATAGCTGCCACATTATATTATTATTCTAAGAAATAATTTGCTTCAGAGGAGTATTATGAGATGTTCTAACACAGTTCCAATTTTAGAACTTTAAACAGCTTTTCCATTTACAGTATATATATTATATACACTCCTGCTGGATTCATTTATGAGACTGATTAATAAATTATCACTCAGTGAGGGGGTCTAAAAAGTTTATAAAATAACAGATATTTGATATTCTGAAATGAGATGGAATAATGTAAAATTCTATATTTCCAAATTACATTACCTTAAAATAGGCTGCTAAACTCAAGCACCCTATACTCAGGGGTTTAATGAAAGGTGTATTGGACTTAAACCCCACCCCCACACTGTTAAGAGCCAATCAGGATGGAGGTGCGGTAAGAGGTGCTATTCCGGAAAAAATTCCGATTCCAATTCCGGGTTTTATAATGCACCGCTGTAGATAGCCGATTCTTGGCGTGAACCAGGAAGTGTTTTTGCTATAAAATAAATCGCTTAATTGTCACATTGTAAGTTGATGTAGGTTTTAAGTATTCCTCTATTTAATATTGTATCTAATTGATCTTTTAAAAATATTTTCTAAAAAATATTCTACCTGTGTTTTAAAAGCTATATGCTATTATCGCCCACTCTGTTTTTGGGTGGACACAAAGATAAACGGATACGAAGATAAACGGTCCTCAGAATCTTTCAAATAAAAGTGGTCTAAGCAACAAAATTGCATGAACTAACTAAGTAACCGAATATGGTTAAATTAGGCTTATCAAGACATTTGCTATTTATTTGGTGAAATTTAATTATTTAATCCACTAAGATGAGCCAAACTTAGACCGAGTTTCTGTCCCATCGCCAATTGCTATTGATATGTTGATGGACACAATGGCGAGGGACAGAGTTCACATGTACTAGTTTTCTGTGTAAATCTCGAACTGTGGGTAATGAATTCATTTACTTTAAAAAATAATTATTATGTCCATGTAGCTGTATCTAGTTTACAGTGCATATGCTGTTTAACTAAACTGCTTTTACAAGCAAAAAAATTCTTTTATAGATAACTATGTACTGTTGATGGTTTGTTTACATTTTAAAAACAGGTTGAAATACATGCATGCCAGCTTCATTGGCCTTTAAATATTAGTGAACGGCACATAGATATAAAAACAGAATTCAAATAACACTTTATACTTGTTGTAATATGTCTAGAAATATGCCGTTCAAAATTTACACAAAAAACAGGTACATGGGAACTCTGTCCCTCGCCATTGTGTCCATCAGTACATCAATAGCAATTGGCGATGGGACAGAAACTCGGTCTAAGCCAAACTCTGAAGACCGTTTATCTTCGTGTCTGTTTATCTTTGTGTCCACCCGTGTAGTGGCATTCTACCAGTAAACACTTATACTTAAGTTGACATATTGAATTTAAATTATGTTGACAGCTTTATAGTTTATTCTTCTACCAACAGATTGTCAAATGATGCAGGTCACCAATGATGCACACTACAATTAATAACTGAGGTGCATGTTGTCACATTTGTTTCAAAGCTTTTTATTTGAATAATTTATCTCTACCCAGTAAACATTGTAAACGTTTAGTAAACCTGTGAACGTTTTTAAAACCAAATATAAACCTAAATATTGACAATTATTCCATCTCATGGTTTCATAAACGTTTCAGCAATAGTAGTTTGGTATATAAACGTTTAAAAACATTTTTAAACATTTTACAAAGACTGAAGAATGTCTTAAACTCATTTTTATTTGGAAGATGATGTCAGCACAGTCATTATGAAGAGAAACTAAAGAAATTTTTACCTTAAATAAACCGTTCATAGTTAGGTTTATAAATGATTATAAACGTTTGTAATGTTCACTGGGTATTATAGGCCGTTTTCGCTGCAAACCTGAAATACCAGTGAACATCCATTTAGTAAAGAAATAGAGGCATTTGTCCTTGACCTCCAACAAAGAAATATAAGGTGGGCGTTCACTGGTAGGCAGCGTTTACTGGTAGAATGCCACTACATATACCGTGAGATCCTAAAAATATTTTTACCAAAATTTTTTGAACACATGCACCATTAACAACTTCCAGCTTTAAAAACATTTTTAAACGTTTATGTACCAACCTAATGTTGCTGAAATGTTTATTATACCCATAATATTGAATAATTGTTAATATTTAGGTTTATATTTGGTTTTAAAAACGTTTATAGGTTTACTAAATGTTTATAAATGTTTGCAATGTTTACTGGGATGAAATGTCTTTATATTTGATTGACAGGTCAAATGTTCCTAATCTCCATACAAAAAGGGCTTTCCGAAGTATGTGAGCAGTCGTATTTGTAACACATATAGAAACTCTATTTGTTACTGGGATGGTGTAGCAATCCTGGAATATAAGTACAATGTAACGGCACATATCTTAACTGGTGGTTTCGTTTTATGGACAACTCGGTCCACTTCAAACAGCCCATTTTAAGATACTGCTTCCCTGCATAAGTTGGCCGCGGGTCGTAAGTTGGCCGCCACTCATTTAAATGTATGAAACAGACAAATGTGTGGTTGCACAGGTTTTAAAAGTGGTAGTTATAATAAATCTTATTATAATAGACCATTCAAGAATGCTACAGGCCTTTAGATTTATAGAAATTTCAAAATATGATGATGGCGGCCAACTTAGACCCGTTTAAGATATGGGGTCCAGTTTTTGTGTGTTTGCAACATATTTAACAAGATGCACTCAGAGAGAGCAAAACGCTCGACTCCATGTGACTAGTCTCTCAAGTGATATAAAGTATTGTAAGGAAGACAATAAAATAAAACCAAACATGTAAATTAATCTTCACAGAAATATCAAGTAGAAAGCTGAAGTCATTAAAAATACATTGAAATGGGACCTCTGAAAAATCATGATTTTTTTGTATCCAAAATAAGATCCAAATCTTTCTTTTCGTATTTTCTTCCTTCAGTCAGGTCCTACCCACAAATTTTTAAATAAAGATTTGTTCATTAGTTCTGGAGTAATCTAAACACACACACACACTCACACAAAAAAAAGAAAAACCAGACAAATAGATAATTAAAGAATTAGCACGCAAAAACTGCTGGTGGAGGTAAAAATATTGCTTAAAGGTCACTTCTTGGTGAAAATCACACATGGTAGTTTTTTTGTGATGGCCTGTTAAGGAACTGAAAGAAAAAAGAGAAAATAAAACAGAAATAATAATTAATAAAAATGATGAATATACCACCTGCCTCTTTAGTATGTTTATGTCAATTTCAAGACATAAAATGCGAAGAAATATTTTTACTTAAAGACAGCAAGTATCACAAGTTAGGTTTGTGACCACACAATGACAGTTGCATTGTGACATCACTGAGTAATGACATCATCAGAAAGCAAAATATTAATTTTTTTTTACGTATGTGATGCAGAGAAGCAGTTTCACTGTGTATTCCCAATTAATAATAAGAAAAATTATGGCTTTAATTTTCAAACAACTTACACCCAATTTGGAAGAATCCGTCTGTACCCCATGAAATACCTTCCCACCAAATTTGAGATTGATGGATGTTATAGTGTTTGAGTTATAAGGGCACAACGGTGCACAGACAGAAGCAGATTTCACTGTAAAAGCCCAATCAAAAATAAAAAAATTCTCTCCTGGCTTTAATTTTCACACAAATTACACCAAATTTGGAAGAATCCGTCTGTACCACATGAAATACCTACCCACCAAATTTGAGCTTGATTGGTGCAATAGTTTTTGAGATATAAGGGGGAAACAGTGCACAGACAGACAGAAACAAACTAATCACAATAACCTTCTCCTATCGTTGAGCGTTAACAATATCTCAGCCAATATAGAATGAAATTTCTCTAAATAAATACTGATAATGTACTGTTATTTTCTTCAAAATTATACACTTATCATTTCTGTAGTTAAATCAGGTATTTGGATATCACTTATCTAACTCTTTTCGTCCTTATAAGCCTTATTGGCATTCTACCAGTAAACGCCCATGCTGAAGCCAATATATTGAATTTAAATTATATTAACAGCTTTATATCCTATTCTTCTACTACCAGATTGTCAAACGATATACACCACAATCAGTAATTGAGGTGCATGTTGTTATCTCCTCACCGGCTCGCCGGCGGGAGATTATAATTTGCACCATGTGTGTGCGTGCGTGTGTTACACATTTTTGGTAAATTAGTTGTCCTAATGAATTTTTTTGCTCTTCAATATTTTTTGGGTTTGGTGAAATTTGGCGTACTTGTGAGTAATAGCACTTTTAGCTAATATATTTATATGGCTTAGAACTCTCAAACTATTGCATTTACAGTATTTTGTTGCAATATGTTGTTCAGCTACTTTGTCCACAGCTACAACATGGTCAGTAGTTTGGAAGTGTATCTCGATAGCCAAGCGAGTAATAACTACTTTGTCAATTTTTAATGATAACCATAATGAGTAAATGGCTGATATCTTCAAAAGTATTGCAGCTACACAATTTTGTTCCAATATGTTGTTCAGCTACTATCTCCACAGCTACAACATGGTCAGTAGTTTGGAAGTGTATCTCCATAGCTAAGTGAGTAATAGCTACTTTGTCAATTTTTTATGATAACCATAATGAATAAATGGCTTATATCTTCAAAAGTATTGCATCTACACGATTTCTCTCAAATATGTTGTTCATCTACTTTTTTGTGGACTGTAACGTATTTAAGTTTCACACCTGTTGCTCAATGTACAAGTGAGTAATGGCTACTGTATTGCTACTTTTACTGAAAATGTCAAAAATCAAAAATGTCTCGCAAACCGTAACAGATAGAGCAATTTCGTGTGAATTTTTGACCCACAGGGTGGTACAAGAGTGTGCTATACAAAGGGGAAAATTTCAATTTTTGCCACTTTCATCGGCCATCTTGGATTTTTGCGAAAAATGAAAAAGAGTCAATATCTCGAAAACCGTAAGAGATAGAGCGATTTTGAGCGAATTTTTGATCCACAGGGTGGTACAAGAGTCGCCTGTGCAAAGGTGGGGAATTTCAATTTTCGCCACTTTCGGCGGCCATCTTGGATTTTCATGGAAAATGAAAAAGTGTCAATATCTCGAAAACCATGACAGATGGAGCGATTTCGAGCGAATTTTTGATCCACAGGGTGGTACAAGAGTCTCCTGTGCAAAGGGGGAAAATTTCAATTTTCGCCACTTTCGGCGACCATCTTGGATTTTTGCGGAAAATGAAAAAGTGTCAATATCTTGAAAACTGTAAAAGAGTGATTTCGAGCTAATTTTTTAACCACAGGGTGGTACAAGAGTCGCCTGTGCAATGGGGGGAAATTTCAATTTTCGCCACTTTCGGCAGCCATCTTGGATTTTTGCAGAAAATGAAAAAGTGTCACTATCTCGAAAACTGTAACAGATGGAGGGATTTCAATTGAATTTTTGAACCACAGCGTGGTACAAGAGTGTTCTATGCAAAGGGGAAAAATTTCAATTTTCGCCACTTTCGGCGGCCATCTTGGATTTTGCGGAAAATGAAAAAGTGTCAATATCTCAAAAACTGTAACAGATGGAGCGATTTCGATCGAATTTTTTAACCACAGCGTGGTACAAGAGTGTTCTATGCAAAGGGGAAAAATTTCAATTTTCGCCACTTTCGGTGGCCATCTTGGATTTTTGCGGAAAATGAAAAAGTGTCAATATCTCGCAAACCGTAAGAGATAGAGCGATTTCGAGCGAATGTTTGACCCCACAGGGTGGTACAACAGTGTCCTATGCAAAGGGGAAAATTTTGAATTTAGTATTTCTTCCCCTGTGGTATTCGGCGGGAGATACATACCGCAGCAGTGGTCTTGTTACATTTGTTTCAAAGCTTTATATTTTAATAATTTAACTCCATTATCGGCCGTTTTTACTGCAAACCAGAAATACCAGTGAACGCCCATTTTGCTGATAAATAGAAGCATTTGTCCGTGACCACTAACAAAGAAATATAAAGTAGGTACTTCACCTGTCCTTTATTCTTCACCCGTATCAGTGTCTGTTATTGCTCGTATCCATGATACCCTAGATCTTTTGGTATAAAACAGTGTACTAGCTGTCCGTGTCCGTGAAAAACGAATTTTTTCCTTCCTAATCACGGACACGGGTGAGTTCACTGTTTCATACCAAATGATCCAGGGTATCACGGGTACAGACAATAACTGACACGGATACAAGTGAAGAAAAAGGGACAGGTGAAGTACTTATGGCGGGCATTCACTGGTAGGCGGGCGTTTACTGGTAGAAAGCCACTATTGGAGTTCCATTCATGGAAAATGTAAGTGGATAAACAAATGTACATAGATTTCAACCAGGAAGTGATTTAAACATGATAAAAATATTCATGTTTCCTTGCATAACATACATTATGCGTAATTTTTTATAAAAACTGTACATATAGATGCTCAAAATTGTCACTTTTCAATGCCAGAATATATTTTAAACTATTGTTTTAAGTCTTCTAAGGTGGGCGAAAATAGGGATTTTTGGAACTGTTTTAATCAGTTTTTTGACTCTTTAATTATCAACTTTTTTATTTATTTAAAAAAATTATTTACACTTTTTAAAAGGAAATCATTTTATTTTGCGGTACATCTTATTTAAATAAAGCTGTAGGGGACAGCAAATATTTTTTTAAAGTGTCGAAAACACAAGAAATTAGATGTTGAAGAACTATGTTTGCAAAGAAAAATAACATACATTAAACATTTATAATTATTGAAACAAAAATACGGTATGTTTAAGATTTTGATGACATTTTATTGTAGTTTTAGATTTGCTCTTAGTTTAATGAAGTTTATTTGTGGATATGATAAAACATTACATAAAATGGTGTGTACACCAGAGGAAAGTAAGGTGCTATAAATCCGAAAAAAAGTTAATACATGCAATATTTTCTTTTTTATTTTTGCTGGATATTAATAGACAAAAATTGACAGAGGCACTGTTAAATCCCTTTCCAATAAAATTGCTATTTTTAGAATATTTTTGAAAGATCCCATGTTGACATCCCATGTTTTTGCCAAGATTAGAGTGAAACCTATTTTTAAAAAATGTGATATTTTTATCATTTTAAAGGCAAATTGTTGCTTCTGATAGTTCTTAATTGAAGCATATTTATTGATACAATGTGAAATTTTGTTAATCTTTAATTGCTTGTAAATCTGTCAATACATAACTATTTTACAATTAAAACACTATTGGAAAGATTATTCCGTAGAGTTCAACAGTTATGGCTTATTTTTTGTATAGTATTGTGCCAAAATTATTTAATTTTAAAGTTTCTGAAATAACCAACAGACAGCATGAAAACTGAGTCAGTAACCTTGTGACATATAACCTTTGACATTCAAAATTAAATGAATGCACCAAATATTTTTTTAGCATTTTAGTGGATATTTTCTTCATAATGCAGCATAAATAATGCCTGAAGTATTTTATAGTTGTGGGGAACTTAATGTAGACTTGTTTTATCATATACTTTTTTGATATTTTTATTAAGTACCATGATTACTGGTACAACTGACATAAAGTCGGCCCGTTTCGAAGTCGGTCCCGTGCAGTGCAAAGTGGATATGAGAACAACTCATTAATAATCATGTATATGTGTAAAATATGAAATCACAGCATTCTTAAGGATTCCACTTCTAATTTTTTTAATGAGCCTGGCTTCCTGTAAATACAAGGTAAATTAATTTTTCGTGACTTCCGGGTTCTTCTCTCACAAATGTTTTTTATTTACTCTCCCTACTTAAATATTCAAAATGACGGAACGGAACCGTAAACTGTACAAATAACACATGACTGGCGTGGGGTTATGCAGGGTTTTACAACGAATAGCGATATTAGTAACACGAAGGCGAAGCCTGAGTGTTTCTAATGCGCCATGAGTTGTAAAACCCTGCATAACCCCATGCTAGGAGTGTATTATTGCTATTCTAACATGACATTTTATATTTATTCTGTTTTTATGAAGATTTATAATGCACATTTTTCGAAATTTGACTTTTAAAAAGTAAAGTGGGATTATCGCCCACCTATGTAAAACTGGGCATGAGGTTATGCTCGGTTTTACCACAGAGATTGACCAATCAGAATCGCGGACACAAGCGTGTCATGTTAGAACTTAGAATGGTGTATATGTTGAAGAAATACTTCTTGTGAAGGACAAGGATTACCGTACCCAATTTGGAAGCATAGATGAAGATCAAATACATCTTCATGGATGCTTCCATTTTATATAATATTGAAAGGAAATCCCAGTGTAAATCTATGTCCTCGTATCATCTCATAAATATTAATGACTTGGGTGCGATGGCTGTGAGTTATGTAGTTTAAAGTATTTGATTATCATTCATGCTTCTATTTTATAATTTTATGAAACAGTATTTTATAAATTATTACAAGGAAATGCCAGGGGAAGTCCATGTCCTCGTATTTTCTCATGAATACTAATAACTTGGATGCTATGGCCGTGAGTTCTCGAATTTGAAGTATGTGATCTTCGTCTATGCATTGCATATTGCAAGGAAATGCCAGGGATAAAAGTAGGTCGAAACGTCTGAAAAAAACACGGTTGAAATGTCCGGTGGGTCGAAACATCTTGATACCAGATCAAGTATGTTACCTGGAAGCGTATGCTTAGCTGAAGATTTATCATTTCAAATTCATGGACTTTAAAACAGGCCATCTTTAAAATGGGACGAGTATTCTATAATCTTGTCGAATTTTAATTGTTCCTTTGAACTAGGGGCTTTCTACCAGTAAACCCCTGTCTACCAGTGAACACCCGCCTTATATTTCTTTGTTGGAGGTTAAGGACAAATGCTTCTATTAGTTTACACAATGGCACCACACAATGGGTGTTCACTGGTATTTGCGGTTTGCTGTTAAACTACCGATAATAGAGATAAATTGTTAAAATATAATGCTTTCTAATAAATATTACACAGTATACTCAAAGAATTAACTGCAGTGCAACTCATTTGATAATTAAGCGTCCCTGAAAGGGCACTTATTTGTTTTTGCCTCAGTTTCCTCACCACCGCTACTGCCGCCGCCGCATTTATAGTCTCCCTTGAATATCTCCCTTATTATTAGAAGGTTTCAAACCATATTAGGCAGTTATATACCTTAAGCTTGGGAAAATTTTTCTGCATGTTTATATTTGACCTTTGACCTTTATGGAGTTCACATGATCAAAAACAATTTTGATCAAAAACAAGTACACCCCCACCCCCACCCACCCACTGGGGTCATAAATAGCTGCTTTGGAGTTTTTGCCTTATATCTCCTTTATCGTTGCTTTAATAGCTTCAGAATGTATTAAAGAGGTATTGGGAAAGCATATGTGGAGAGGCTAAATAGCCCGTCAGTTTTACCCCTGACCCCCCTTGTGGGTCAAACTGGGTTCATAAAATAGCTGATTTTGTGTTTTTGCCTGATATCTCCTTTATTGTTGCTTTTATAGCTTCAGAATGTATTAAGAGGTATTGGGAAAACATATGTGGAGAGTCTAAGTAGCTGGTCAGTTTTACCGCCCGACACCCCCTTATGGGTCAAACTGGGGTAGAAAAATAGCTGTTTTGGAGTTTTTACCTGATATCTCCTTTATTGTTGCTTTTATAGCATCGGAATGTATTAAGAGGTACTGGGAAACCATATCTGGACAGTCTAAATAGCTGGTTAGTTTTACCTCCTAACTTCATTTCCATTTTACAAAAAAATCACAAATAACTTTATTTCGCCTAAAATGGCTTCTTTAATAAGATATTTTAAGTTTTGCCAATATTTTTAATCTTTCAACAATAATAAATAAATAACCTGCCTCCATTTTATGGTCTAATGATGTATGCACTGATCTTTCAACATGCAATTACTTCCAAATGATATATAACAAACCATAAATGGGGAGTCTGAGGAGTTCATAACATTTCCTCATCCCTTCACGCACAAACAAGCGCGATAAAATACAAATTTTTACACTACCTACTCTCTTCTTTTTCTTTGCTTATTAAAACAACAAAGCATTGTAAACTTTCTGGGACGCTTCGCTTTTGTTAGCAAAGGCACATCCTCTAGTTTTCACTTTTAATTAATAACTACATTTCATAAGAATGAGGAACAAAAGTGCATTATTATTAACTTATTAGTAACATAATATATTAGTTTTAAATCTAGAGATCTCTAGTGCACACAAAATTCACTCAAAATTGTTCCATCTCGCTCAGTTTTCCACGTAGTTAGCCTTTTTTATGAAAACTAATTAAGCGTCCCGCAAGGGACGCTTGTTTGTGTATGGGAGAGCTTCAGGCTCCGCCGGCTCCGCCGGCTCCGGCGGCTCCGCCGGCTCCGCCGGCTCCGCCGGCTCCGCATTTTGTTTTCCTTATAACTCTGTAACCGTTAGGCGGATTCTTTTCAAATTTGGCAGGTTTAGGCAGTAGCCTTGGGGAATTTTTTTGAATATGCTGCAGTGACATTTCAACCAATCAGAGAGGTCACATGACCAAAAATGTCTTTTTTCGATGGGGAAGCTTGTCCGGATGATAACTTGAAAGCAATTTTATCAATTCACCTGAAACTTGGCAAATACATTCATTCTATTAAAATCTGGAAATCATTAGATTTTGGCATTGATTGGTCAAGAAATGGCCGAGTAATTAATGATTAATTAATCATTACGAATTTTCCAAATAAGGAAAACACAAAAATGCTTATATCTCGAAAACCGTGCTAGATAGAGCGATTTCGACGAAATTTTTGACCCGCAGGGTATCTCTGCGGAGTAGTTTTCCCAATTTTCAAAAAAATTTTGTCTTGTCCAAAATGGCGGCCATTTTGAATTTTCGAAATTTTCGCAAAAATTGCAAAACACAAAAATGCTTATATCTCAAAAACCGTGCTAGATAGAGCAATTTCGACAAAATTTTTGACCCACAGGGTATCTCTGCGGAGTACTTTTCCCAATTTTCAAAAAATTTTTCTCTCGCCAAAAATGGCGGCCATTTTGAATTTTCGAAATTTTCGTAAAAATTGCAAAACACAAAAATGCTTATATCTCGAAAACCGTGCTAGATAGAGCGATTTCGATGAAATTTTTGACCCACAGGGTATCTCTGCGGAGTACCTTTCCCAATTTTCAAAAAAATTTTGTCTCGCCAAAAATGGCGGCCATTTTGAATTTTCGAAATTTTCGTAAAAATTGCAAAACACAAAAATGCTTATATCTCGAAAACCGTGCTAGATAGAGCGATTTCGATGAAATTTTTGACCCACAGGGTATCTCTGCGGAGTAGTTTTCCCAATTTTCAAAAAATTTTTGTCTCGTCCAAAATGGCGGCCATTTTGAATTTTCGAAATTTTCGCAAAAATTGCAAAATACAAAAATGCTTATATCTCCAAAAACGTGCTAGATAGAGCAATTTCGACGAAATTTTTGACCCACAGGGTATCTCTGCAGAGTAGTTATCCCAATTTTGAAAAAATTTTTGTCTCGCCAAAAATGGCGGCCATTTTGAATTTTCGAATTTTTCGCAAAAATTGCAAAACATAAAAATGCTTATATCTCGAAAACCCTGCAAGATAGAGCGATTTCGACGAAATTTTTGATCCACAGGGTATATCTGCAGAGTAGCCATGCCAATTTTCAAAAAAATTTTGTCTTGCCAAAAATGGCGGCCATTTTACTCACCTACTCAAAATGAGTAAATGCGAATTATCTCTAAAAGTATTGCAGACAGCCAATTTTTCTCAAATAACTCATTCACCTACTTTTGGGAGAGCTTTCACTTGGTGAAGTTTCAGACCCATAGCTAATTACTCACCTACTCAAAATGAGTAAATGCGAATTATCTCTAAAAGTATTGCAGATAGCCAATTTTTGTCAAATTAATCATTCGCCTACTTTTGGGAGAGCTTTCACTTGGTGAAGTTTCAGACCCATAGCTAATTACTCACCTACTCAAAATGAGTAAATGCGAATTATCTCTAAAAGTATTGCAGATAGCCAATTTTTCTCAAATAACTCATTCACCTACTTTTGGGAGAGCTTTCACTCTGTGAAGTTTCAGACCCATAGCTAATTACTCACCTACTGAAAATGAGTAAATGCGAATTATCTCTAAAAGTATTGCAGATAGCCAATTTTTCTCAAATAACTCATTCACCTACTTTTGGGAGAGCTTTCACATGGTGAAGTTTCAGACCCATAGCTAATTATTTACCTACTCAAAATGAGTAAATGCTAATTATCTGTAAAAGTATTGCGGATACCCAATTTTTATCAAATAACTCATTCATCTACTTGTGGGAGAGCTTTCACATGGTGAAGTTTCAGACCCATAGCTAATCACTCACCTACTCAAAATGAGTAAATGCGAATTATCTCTAAAAATATTGCAGATAGCCAATTTTTCTCAAATTAATCATTCACCTACTTTTGGGAGAGCTTTCACTTGGTGAAGTTTCAGACCCATAGCTAATTACTCACCTACTCAAAATGAGTAAATGCGAATTACCTCTAAAAGTATTGCAGATAGCCAATTTTTCTCAAATAACTCATTCACCTACTTTTGGGAGAGCTTTCACTTGGTGAAGTTTCACACCCATAGCTAATTACTCACCTACTCAAAATGAGTAAATGCGAATTATCTCTAAAAGTATTGCAGATAGCCAATTTTTCTCAAATAACTCATTCACCTACTTTTGGGAGAGCTTTCACTTGGTGAAGTTTCACACCCATAGCTAATTACTCACCTACTCAAAATGAGTAAATGCGAATTATCTCTAAAAGTATTGCAGATAGCCAATTTTTCTCAAATAACTCATTCACCTACTTTTGGGAGAGCTTTCACTTGGTGAAGTTTCACACCCATAGCTAATTACTTACCTACTCAAAATGAGTAAATGCGAATTATCTCTAAAAGTATTGCAGATAGCCAATTTTTCTCAAATAACTCATTCACCTACTTTTGGGAGAGCTTTCACTTGGTGAAGTTTCACACCCATAGCTAATTACTCACCTACTCAAAATGAGTAAATCCGAATTACCTCTAAAAGTATTGCAGACAGCCAATTTTTCTCAAATAACTCATTCACCTACTTTTGGGAGAGCTTTCACTTGGTGAAGTTTCAGACCCATAGCTAATTACTCACCTACTCAAAATGAGTAAATGCGAATTATCTCTAAAAGTATTGCAGATAGCCAATTTTTGTCAAATTAATCATTCGCCTACTTTTGGGAGAGCTTTCACTTGGTGAAGTTTCAGACCCATAGCTAATTACTCACCTACTCAAAATGAGTAAATGCGAATTATCTCTAAAAGTATTGCAGATAGCCAATTTTTCTCAAATAACTCATTCACCTACTTTTGGGAGAGCTTTCACTCTGTGAAGTTTCAGACCCATAGCTAATTACTCACCTACTGAAAATGAGTAAATGCGAATTATCTCTAAAAGTATTGCAGATAGCCAATTTTTCTCAAATAACTCATTCACCTACTTTTGGGAGAGCTTTCACATGGTGAAGTTTCAGACCCATAGCTAATTATTTACCTACTCAAAATGAGTAAATGCTAATTATCTGTAAAAGTATTGCGGATACCCAATTTTTATCAAATAACTCATTCATCTACTTGTGGGAGAGCTTTCACATGGTGAAGTTTCAGACCCATAGCTAATTACTCACCTACTCAAAATGAGTAAATGCGAATTATCTCTAAAAATATTGCAGATAGCCAATTTTTCTCAAATAAATCATTCACCTACTTTTGGGAGAGCTTTCACTTGGTGAAGTTTCAGACCCATAGCTAATTACTCACCTACTCAAAATGAGTAAATGCGAATTATCTCTAAAAGTATTGTAGATAGCCAATTTTTCTCAAATTAATCATTCACCTACTTTTGGGAGAGCTTTCACTTGGTGAAGTTTCAGACCCATAGCTAATTACTCACCTACTCAAAATGAGTAAATGCGAATTATCTCTAAAAGTATTGCAGATAGCCAATTTTTCTCAAATAACTCATTCACCTACTTTTGGGAGAGCTTTCACTTGGTGAAGTTTCACACCCATAGCTAATTACTCACCTACTCAAAATGAGTAAATGCGAATTATCTCTAAAAGTATTGCAGATAGCCAATTTTTCTCAAATAACTCATTCACCTACTTTTGGGAGAGCTTTCACTTGGTGAAGTTTCACACCCATAGCTAATTACTCACCTACTCAAAATGAGTAAATGCGAATTATCTCTAAAAGTATTGCAGATAGCCAATTTTTCTCAAATAACTCATTCACCTACTTTTGGGAGAGCTTTCACTTGGTGAAGTTTCACACCCATAGCTAATTACTCACCTACTCAAAATGAGTAAATGCGAATTATCTCTAAAAGTATTGCAGATAGCCAATTTTTCTCAAATAACTCATTCACCTACTTTTGGGAGAGCTTTCACTTGGTGAAGTTTCACACCCATAGCTAATTACTCACCTACTCAAAATGAGTAAATGCGAATTATCTCTAAAAGTATTGCAGATAGCCAATTTTTCTCAAATAACTCATTCACCTACTTTTGGGAGAGCTTTCACTCGGTGAAGTTTCAGACCCATAGCTAATTACTCACCTACTCAAAATGAGTAAATGCGAATTATCTCTAAAAGTATTGCAGATAGCCAATTTTTCTCAAATAACTCATTCACCTACTTTTGGGAGAGCTTTCACTCTGTGAAGTTTCAGACCCATAGCTAATTACTCACCTACTCAAAATGAGTAAATGCGAATTATCTCTAAAAGTATTGCAGATAGCCAATTTTTCTCAAATAACTCATTCACCTACTTTTGGCAGAGCTTTCACTTGGTGAAGTTTCAGACCCATAGCTAAATATTCACCTACTCAAAATGAGTAAATGTGAATTATCTCTAAAAGTATTGCAGATAGCCAATTTTTCTCGAATAACTCATTCACCTACTTTTGGGAGAGCTTTCACTCTGTGAAGTTTCAGACCCATAGCTATTTATTCACCTACTCAAAATGAGTAAATACTAATTATCTCTAAAAGTATTGCGGATACCCAATTTTTATCAAATACTCATTCATCTACTTGTGGGAGAGCTTTCACATGGTGAAGTTTCAGACAGCTAATTACTCACCTACTCAAAATGAGTAAATGCGAATTATCTCTAAAAGTATTGTGGATAGCCAATTTTTCTCAAATAACTCATTCACCTACTTTTGGGAGAGCTTTCACTTGGTGAAGTTTCAGACCCATAGATAATTATTCACCTACTCAAAATGAGTAAATGTGAATTATCTCTTAATAGTATTGCAGATAGCCAATTTTTCTCAAATAACTCATTCACCTACTTTTGGAAGAGCTTTCACACACGAAAATGAAAAATTGTGAATATCTCGGAAAAGCTATTTCTTCTGCTTTAATGCTCGGCGGGAGATACACACCGCGGCAGTGGTCTTGACAAAAATTTTTGTCTCCCCAAAAATGGTGGCCATTTTGAATTTTCAAAGTTTTTGCAAAACACAAAAATGCTTATATCTCGAAAACCGTGCTATATGGAGCGAAATCAACAAAATTTTGGACCTGCTGGGTATCTCTGCAGAGTAGCCATGCCAATTTTCAAAATATTTTTGTCTCACCAAATATAGCGGACATTTTTAATTTTTTTATTTTTTGCAAAACACAAAAATGCTTATATCTTGAAAACCGTGCTAGATAGAGCAGACTGCGCTCACTTTGGTTGCCACAACAGTATAAGGCTAGAAACGAAGCATTTTCTTAATACTTTAGCACTCACCTTTATAGCCTTTTCGGGACGCTTTGTTTTTGCTATGCAAAAACATTATCTTTTTTTTTTGCGAGCGATCCTCTAGTTTTATATCATGTGACCAAATATGATGAAAACTGAAAAATGGGCTTCTTGAGAAGGCTTAAATAGAACCTTTTTAGAACCAAGTGAAATCATGTACAATGCTTGTTACTATTTTTTTAGTGACAACAGTCTTAGACCTGAGAAGCCATGAAACTTTACCTGAAGTACAATTAACATTAAGTTGTGAATGATTTAAATTATATTATAATCAACACGGGTGAATCAGTTTCCAATTAGCTCACATCCCTACCAATAAGTGCTGTGAAATCGCTACGAATATCAGGTTCGATGTTTGGTATTTGTATAAGCTAGCGAACTTCGGTCTAGTTCGATCTTTGAAACAACATTTTCAAAACCAGTTAAAATGCAGAAATCTCACATAAAATCTTCTCACTTTATTGAAAATATAGCAAAAATGATAAATCCATATATATTTTAAATAAATTCCACCATATTTTCAACAAAAGAAACAGTTTCATAGACAGCAAAAATGGGATGTGGTGTGGTGTTGGGGACTTCTAAACGTTTTGCACAGTCCGAATTTCAGACGCTTGAACTGAACTCCGAAATTGGGGCAGTAAAAGAGCGAACTATCAAACTTCTTCAAACATCGTCGCAGAACTACTACCAATCACCACACAGATTTACCATCGTAGGCAACTCTACATTTTTGACCAATTCATTAGGTCACTGATTGCTTGTTTAAATTTATACTGAATTCAAAGTTTAAGAAATCTTGCTATTTTGAAATAAATGGGATCGCCATTTGGTGTTTCTCTCTTCATTCGGTCTTAATTCGGTGAATTTCTTCATGCGGTGATTAGACTTTCCGGTTGGTAGGCCCGGTATCTCAGTATCAAGACCAGTTTACCGAAATACTGTGATGAGATTTTATAACCGTCACTTCTCATATCAACATATATAATGGTAGGAAGAGTTAAAATACTAGAAACATGCCCAAAATCTGAAGAAATTATAAGCTTTTATCCCCAATTTTCATGCATTTGCAGAGTTTATACAGCACTAGCGATTACATTGAGCAAAACTGCCATGTTTTGGTTGCGACACTTTATAACCTCAGTGTCGCTTCTCAGCTCATATAGTTGAAGCAAAACTTAAAATATTGGGAACAAACAAGAAATCTGAAGAAATTATAAGATTTTATCTCATTTTTTGTGTATTTAGACACTTTTATTGTGATGTCGTGCATAGGAAACGTCCATGTTAGTTTGGGGTGTATTAAAACGCGAAGTCCCGGAATCGGTATGGTTTTGCAGTGGCGGCCTCCTGATGTACACATTTTTTATACCGACCCATCCGTACGACACACATGCTTTAGATAATATTTAAAATTTATATTAAATTAGTGGGTTTAGCTTATATTCTTCTTAAACAATTTTATCAAATGACATACACTACAATATTAATGCCATGATTATCCTTTTCAATATTTCTGTAAAAGTGTTATATTTTGACAATATATCTTTAGTATCGATCATTTTTACCTCAAACCGGAAATACCAGTAAACACCCATTTTGTTACCCCACAGCCCTCAAGGGCTGTCGGGGTATTGTTTTCACCCATGGTGTCCTGATGGGCGGGTAATAGTTTGTCCGGGCTGTATCTCAGAAACCGTAAGGTGTAGGAAGTTGATACATGGTAGGGACATTGGTTAGGGGGTGTAGGTGTGCAACGTCATGGTCTGACCTTGATTTGACCTTTGACCTTGCCGTAGTGACCTTGAGTTTGAAAATCTTGTCCGGGCTATATCTCGGAAACTGTAAGGTGTAGGAAGTTAATACTTGGTAGGGACATTGGTTAGGAGGTGTAGTTGTGCAACGTCATAGTCTGACCTTGATTTGACCTTTGACCTTGCCGTAGTGATCTTGACCTATAAAATCTTGTCCTGGCTATATCTCGGAAACCGTAAGGTGTAGGAAGTTGATACTTGGTGGGGATATTGGTTAGGGGATGTAGGTGTGCAGCGTCATGGTCTGACCTTGATTTGACCTTTGACCTTGTCGTAGTGACCTTGACCTATAAAATGTTGTCCGGGCTATATCTCGGAAACTGTAAGGTGTGGGAAGTTGATATTTGGTATGGATATTGGTTAGGGGGTGTAGGTGTGCAACGTCATGGTGTGACCTTAATTTGACCTTTTACCTTGTCATAGTGGCCTTGACCTATAAAATCTTATCCGGGCTATATCTCGGAAACCGTAAGGTGTGGGAAGTTGATACTTGGTAGGGGCATTGGTTAGGGGCAATAGGTGTGTATTGTCATGGTGTGACCTTAATTTGACCTTTTACCTTGTCGTAGTGACCTTGACCTTTAAAATCTTCATGGACCTTGGGTCTGTCTTTTGATGCAGATTAAGCAAAAGTCATATTAGAATTTATTAAGAATTTTACTTTCATAACTTCCCATTGTAAGAGATAGAATTTCATCAAGTGAGCAACAGATTTTGCTCCAACACCACAATAAGCATTCATTAAATGTATTACCACTTCTGTATACATGGTAATATTCAAACCATCTAAACCATAATTCGGCCATGTAGATGTAAAGAGTGTTGAATTTTAGTTTACTGATTAATGCTGTCATCTTGTTATTGAATTATCTTGTTTTAATACTCATTATCTTTCTTTTAAACATTATTTCTCCATTTAAACATTGTTTGGACCTTTATATAACTGACAGTGCTCCGAAAGTATCCTGAAGTTTGTACTGGTACAGTACTTCTATATCTCATGGTGTTGAAAATATTTCCCTAGGCTGTGGGGTACGGGCATCTCTGATACTATTTTTTGTAAATAGATTTAGATTTATTTGTTGTTACAGAAACCAGTGTACTGTAAACTACCGGACATCGGCAAGTAAATATCAACTTTCCAACATGAAGCGCCTGGCCCGAGATTCGAACCGGCGGCCTCAGAGGTTGGAGGCGAGAACTCTAACCGCTATACCACCGACCCCCCCCTGTTTGTAAATAGAAGTGTTTGTTCTTGACCTCCAATAAAGGTATATAAGGACTGCATGCACTGGTAGGCTGGCGTTGACTAGTGGAATGCCACTACCTGAAACAAATTATAACATTAATACTGCTTGGCACCTTATCGTAGCACAAATATCATCTTGGTACAAAACCAAAGCTAGAATATTTAATAATTTTGTTTTTTATTGCCCAAACTTGCAGATTTCCCGCATATAAGGCCGGTGAAATGATGATGCATATAAGTTATGGTGTGGAGCAATATCTTTAGTAAATGTTTCTTACATTACAATAGTGTAGACTCATGAGGGCAGGAAAGGGTGGTAACATTCATTTACATTTTAAAAATATTTTGATATTTATTCATGCCTCTTAGAGAGGCATTAGATATGAGTGGATGGCACATCCATATGCACCTCAAAGAATGTAAATAATATATGTAGATATATGCCATTCAAAATTTACACAAAAGACAAGTACATGTGAATTCTTGTTAGGTCCCCAAGTTTGTATCCACCCAAGTTCATCACCTGTATTGAACCATCAAGGGCAAGCACTATCAATACTATAATTGTAAAATTTGCCACTTACCTACACCTGATTACGTTGGCTCTACTTGTGTGTGCAGCCATGGCATCACCCCATGTAAAACTGGAGATTTGCACATAAGACAGTCCTGTCAAATTAAGCTATATATAAACTGCTAAATTGCATTTCATGCAGTTAAAAACAATTGGTTTAGATGTAAAGGCAGAAAAATTATGACATGTAAGCCATTTCACTCAACTTTTACAGTAAAACACAAGGAAATTTCTATGCCGGCGGCAGCGCCAACAGACAATTAGTTTTACTGTCTGTTATACTGTCCTGTCATTCAGACTGTCCATCCCTGTCCTTTTCCAAACCAGATAAGGAATTTGAAGTAACAAGAGAAATCAGTTACAGGAAGACTAAAGCCATGTTTCCATGGCTATAATGCAATGCTTTATTTCCATGCACTATCGAAAAAGGGAAAAATGGAAGCCATTAATATTTATTAGCAAATTGAAGTGTGGTAGGGGACAATATATTACTTCTAGATTATATTATTCCATGTGCACTTGAGTAAATAAAAATCTGAAAACAGCATTTACACTAATGAAGTATTATAAGGGAACCCCATTGAATTCCATGACCTCAGATTTTCTTTGGACTGGTGGACTTACAGGTGCACAAACATGGCTGACGAATAGGATGAAATACTCTTCACTATTCCACAGACTTGTAGCAGCAAGTTCTAAATATTCATGTGAACATTGAAGGACAATATTATTGCCGCATATTTTTGTCTAGAAAAGATCCACAACATTTTTCTGAGGAGGGTGGAAATAAAGAACTATATCACCACCATAGGGACTTGGTTGTAGTCAGTCCTTCTCAATTAAACATTTTCAGATTTAAAGTCGGGGATATAGTGGATTCAGGTCCGTCGTGCCGCCGCCGCTGTAGAAATTTCCTTGTGTACGTGATAAGTCAAAAACGGATTAGTATTTTTTTTCAAACTTGGTACACATGTTAAGGGTGCCCAAAGGAAGATCCTTATTTTAAAATGACCTTAAACTAACAATAATATAGAACTTATGGCCACCTTAAGGTCAGATATTGGACTTTTGGCCACTTAGAGCCCTCTAGGTCACAAACTATGAGGCTCATCTGGCTAAAATTATATATTCTTAGTACATGTGCTAAAAATCAAGATTTAAGTTGAGGATAAATGTGTGTTTGAGGCCCATAAAGACCCCACTAAGGGATTTTTTGTTACATTTTTCACATTTTTTGCCTGAAATTAGGAAGTGGTAATTCTGATGAGTTTCAAACTGCACTAGGTATAACTTTTATATATAATCCTTGTCTGTGAAAAATTTAAATGCTATAGGTTTACCTATAAGGGGTCGACTTAAGGTCTCAAAAGTGCACACAGAGATCCAATTTGTGCACTTTTTGCCACTTTCAAGCACTGTAGCTTTCAAACTATGTCTATCATCTAAGTTAAATATCATCTGGGAATATATCTATATGTTTTCTTATATGTGCCCCATAATTTAGGCCATTAATAGACATTTAACCCATGTATGAGGATCCTAAAGAAACACCCACCCGAGTGACCCTTATAAGACATTTTTCACATATTTTGCCTTGTAACTTGGAAATAGTAAGTCTGAGAAGTTTCAAACTGTATTAGATATACATTCTATGTGTAACCTTTGATTGTGAAAGATTTTATGTCTGAAGCTTTGATTTGAAGGTCACATTGAGGTCTCCCAACTGAGACCTGATATTTTACCTTTTTGCCACTTTTAAGCCCTGGCCCTGTGACTTTTAAACTATGTGACTGATAGAGCTGAAATCTCATCTGGGAATATATTATTATGTTCTTTTGACATGTGCCAAAAATAAAGGCTTTAAGTAGACATTTAACCTGTGTATGAGGACCATAAACACCCACTCGAGTGACCGTTTTCAGACATTTTCCACACATTTTGCCCTGTAACTTGGAATGGTAAGTCTTGAGAAGTTTCAAACTGTATTAGATATACATTCTATGTATTATCTTTGAGAGCCAATATTTATACTTTTTGCCACTTTTAAGCCCTGTGACTGTTAAACTATGTGACTGATAGGGCTGAAATCTCAACTAGGAATATATTATTATGTTGTTTGCTTCCAGTGGATACTTCAGTTTAGCGTTCGCTACGCCGCCGCCGCGTGTAGAGAGATTTTCGGCGTTAACACTCTAAGAGGAAAACAACAGCAGCGAGGTTCACCAAATTTGCAGGATATCTTTATTGGGGGGTAAGCTTCTCTGGGAAGGAAAATAGCCTCATTCTGAAAAACAAGATGGCCGCCATGGGCATTTCTTTGAAAATAATCTACATTTTTCTACTGGTTGTTTCTCATAGGTAGAAGGTCGAATCTCTTCATAGGCCATATGTATAACAGATATACATGTCCTGTACAACCTTGCACACATTTGACCTTGAAGCTCTTAATTCAAGGTCATCCATGGAGTGCCGAAGTAACCCACATAGCGGACTTTAAAAGTGCCTATATCTCCCTTATTATTGGTCCTAAGGGTTTGCAATGTGAAACCAACCTTTAGGAAATCATGTGCTGCGAATCTTCTGATGTTGTAAGATTTGACCTTGGACCCCCTTTCAAGGTCTAACGAGGATAGCCAAACTTAAAAGTGCTTATAACTCGCTTATTATTGGTCCTAGAGGTTTGGGATGGTAAAGCAACATATAGGAAATCATGAGCTGGGAATCTTTGGTGTGGTCGGATTTGACCTTGGGTATCTCCTTCAAGGTCAAATGAGGATAGCCAAACTTAAAGTGCTTATAACTTGCTCATTATTAGTCCTAGAGGTTTGGGATGATAAACCAACATATAGGAAATCATGGGCTGGGAATCTTTTTGTGTGGTCAGATTTGACCTTGGGTCCCTCGTTCAAAGTCAAACGAGGATAGCCAAACTTAAAATTGCTTATAAATTGCTTATTATTGGTCCTAGAGGTTTGGGATGGTAAACCAACCTAAAGGACATGGGCTGTGAATCTTTTGGTGTGATCGGATTTGAGCTTAGACTCCTCGTTCAAGGTCAAACAAGAATTGGCAAACTTAAAAGTGCTTATAACTCACTTAATATTGGTCCTAGAGGTTTGGGATGATAAACCAACATATAGAAAATCATGGGCTGGGAATCTTTTGGTGTGGTCGGATTTGACCTTAGACCCCCTCCTTCAAGATCAAACGAGGATAGCCAAACTTAAAAGTGCTTATAACTCGCTTATTATTGTATCCAGGGCGCGTGTATCATCGTCTGGGTCCGCAGAGATTTCTTGTTAGCGACCTACAGTCCACATTTCTTTCCAGATTTCTTTCATATTTGGTAGGTGGCTTGGTATGGTAGAGGACTCGCCACCCTATCTTCTTGGTAGGTTTATGTCTAAATTAGGCCTGTGGTAGACAAAAATGTCTAAAATGTGGAATATTGCTTGTTAGCAACCTACAGTCCACATTTCTTTCATATTTGGCAGGTGGCTTATCTCTTAAAAGTATTGCAGATAGCCAGTATTTCTCAAATAAGTCATTCACCTACTTTTTGGAGAGCTTTTAATTAGTGAATTTTCAGATCCGTAGCTGATTACTCACCTACTCAAAATGAATAAATGCCTATTCTCACTAAAAGTATTGCAGATAGCCAGTATTTTTCAAATAACTCATTCACCTACATTTTAGACAGCTTTCACATGCTAAAGTTTTTTTATGAATTTTTTAAACAATTTTTAATGCATTAAAATTAATGAAATCATGCACTAAATCAGTTAACTTGCTTATGATTGGTCCTAGAGGTTTGGGATGGTAAACCAACCTATAGGAAATCATGGGCTGGGAATCTTTTGGTGTGGTTGGATTTGACCTTGGACTCCTCCTTCAAGGTCAAACGAGGATAGCCAAACTTAAAAGTGCTTATAACTCGCTTATTATTGGTCCTAGAGGTTTGGGATGGTAAACCAACCTACAGAAGATCATTGGCTTGGATTCTTTTGGTGTGGTTGGATTTGACTTTGGACCCCTCCTTCAAGGTCAAACGAAGATAGCCAAACTTAAAAGTGCTTATAACTCGCTTATTATTGGTCCTAGAGGTTTGGGATGGTAAACCAACCTATAGGAAATCATGTTCTGCAAATCTTTTGGTGTGATCGGATTTGACCTTGGACCCCTTCTTCAAGGTCAAACGAGGATAGTCAAACATAAAGGGGTTATAACTCACTTGTTATTGGTCCTAGAGATTTGGGATGGTAAACCAACATATAGGAAATCATGAGCTGGGAATCTTTTGGTGTGGTCGGATTTGACCTTGGACCCCTCCTTCAAGGTCACATGAAGATAGCCAAACTTAAAAGTGCTTATAACTCCCTTATTATTGGTCCTAGAGGTTTGGGATGGTAAACCAACCTATAGTATATCATGTGCTGGGATTCTTTTGGTGTGGTTGGATTTGACCTTGGACCCCTCCTTCAAGGTCAAATGAAGATAGCCAAACTTAAAAGTGGTTATAACTTGATTATTGGTGCTAGACGTTTGGGATGGTAAACCAACCTATAGGAAATCCTGGGCTGGGAATCTTTTGGTGTGGTTGGATTTGACCTTGGACCCCTCCTTCAAGGTCAAACAAAGATAGCCAAACTTAAAAGTGGTTATAACTTGCTTATTATTGGTCGTAGAGATTTGGGATAGTAAAGCAACCTATAGGAAATCATGGGTTGGGAATCTTTTGGTGTGGTCGGATTTGACCTTGGACCCCTCCTTCAAGGTCAAACAAGGATAGCCCAACTTAAAAGTGCTTATAATTCGCTTATTATTGGTCCTAGAAGTTTGGGATGGTAAACCAAGCAATAGGAAATCATGGGCTGGGAATCTTTTGGTGTGGTTGGATTTGACCTTAGACCCCTCCTTCAAGGTCAAACGAAGATAGCCAAACTTAAAAGTGGTTATATCTTGCTTATTATTATTCGTAGAGATTTGGGATGGTAAAGCAACCTATAGGAAATCATGGGCTGGGAATCTTTTGGTGTGGTTGGATTTGACCTTGGACCCCTCCTTCAAGGTCAAACGAGGATAGTCAAACTTAAAGTGCTTATAATTCACTTATTGTTGGTCTTAGTGGTTTGGGATAGTAAAGCAACCTATAGGAAATCATGGGTTTGGAATCTTTTGGTGAGGTCGGACTTGACCTTGGACCCCTCCTTCAAGGTGAAACGAGGATAGCCAAACTTAAAAGTGCTTATAACTCGCTTATTATTGGTCCTATAAGTTTGGGATGGTAAACCAACCTATAGGAAATCATGGGCTGGGAATCTTTTGGTGTGATCGAATTTGACCTTGAAACCTTCCTTCAAGGTCAATCGAGGATAGCCAAACTTAAAAGTGCTTATAACTCACTTAATATTGGTTCTAGAGGTTTGCAATGTCAAATTAACCTATAGGAAATCATCGGCTAGCAATTTTTTGATATGGTCAGATTTCACCTTGGGCTTCTTTAAGGTTAAGCATGTTTTAATGGCTTTGGTGAGTTTTCTTTCTGGTTGATACAATTTGTATCGGTTCTCCAATGCGATAGGTCTAGTTTCAGTATGTTATTCACCTATTTTGGGGTCAGCTATAACATAGAAAAATTAAAACTATTGCATTTGCAATATTTTTTTTAAATATGTTTTTAACTTACTTTTTACACCTTAACAGTTACCTTCTTACTTTCCTTCTGAACACCATTTCCAGGGCACAACTTTTGTGTCCTTCTGTCACTTCTACTCTGAAACTCAAAGCACACAGCTGACACAGAGCCCGTTCACGGGCACTGATTGCTTGTTTTTTTCTTTTCAGGATTTTCTTGCTTATAGATTTGTTAGATTTCCAAGGCAGCTATACCTATTTACACTGAAGGTCAAACAAGGCTATGCCTACTTGACTTGCAACATTTCATGCAATGTCATGGTGTGACCTTGATTTGACCTTTGACCGTGCCGTAGTGACCTTGACCTATGAAATCCTGTCTGGGCTATATCTCTAAAATCGTAAAGTGTAGAAACTTGATACTTGGTAGGGACATTGATTGGGATTTGTAGGTGTGCAACATGAGTGTGTGACCTTGATTTGACCATGCTGTAATTTGACATTGACCTTTAAAATCTTGTTGCATCTTTGGGTCTATCTTTTAGTGCCGATTAAGCACTGTTAAAGTCATATTAGAATTCATTAAGAATTTTACTTTTGCAACTTCCCATTGTAAGTTGTAACAGATGGAATTTCATCAAGTGAGCCACAAGCTGTGCTCCAAGACCACACATAGTCATTCATTGAATGTATTGCCACTTCTGTATGCATGGGTAATATTCAAAACATCCAAACCATAATTCGGCCATGCCAGATGTAGATAAAGAGTGCCATAATTTTTAGTTTACTGATTTTGTCATCTTGCTATTGAATTATCTTGTTTTAATACTTATTATTTACACTTTTATATAATTGATAGTGCTCTGAAAGTATCCTGAACTTTGCACTGATACACTACTTTTACATTTCATTTCCCTAGGCTGTGGGGTACAGGCATGTCATGCTATTTTTTATTAAATTATAACAGAAATAGAAAAAATGTGTATTATAAATTTTTATTGAATATAATACACATTGCAATAAGGCATATAAATGGCACAACAACACAGAACATTGCATATAATACACATTCTTCATTACAATGAGGCATTGAAGTCCATACAATTGTAAGTCGCATCATTTGAGCACTAAAGTCAGAAAGAAAGCACAAATTCATATTGTATTATCAATTTAAGTTTTCTGCAAGTTTTTCCCAACACCTTCAAGGAAATCAACTGGATCTTTGTTTCCCTCATCTTAGGCAATAACAAGTCTCTGTTGGCATTGTTGAAGGTTGATATAAACAGTATACATATTATGGTATACAAATATAATACAATAAGCTTTCTTTTGATTCAAAAGGAAGGATACCTTTGATGGCCTTAAAACACTAGGAAATCACTTTGCCTTTGAGGGACTTAAAAAACCAAGAAACCACATATTCAATTTTTAACCTATTAACCTTTGATGCATTTTGTTAATCCTAAAGCCTAACATGGTACCGCTTATAAACAGGGAAGCCACATCTTCATATAATACTTATTTCCCTTTGATTGACTGGGAAAACAAAGTTTCTTATTGTAGTTAGCAATATTATACAATGGATTTCACATTTAAAATAACATACTGCATTTGGGCTTATTATATGAACACAAATTAACTATATAGTATCATAAAATAAAAATAACATTGAAATTTAATCATGTGATAAAATTTGTAAAGACCATAAATGGAAGTACATATATACATATCTGTTTTCAAAAGGTAGAAAAAAACACTGCTTTTGTGTCAACATTTAATCATAATGGAAAAAATAACCTTAGAAGATCTCATACTTACTTTACAGAATCTTTTAAGGTTTTCTTCTTGATGTAGTGTACATATGTCCTTGATAACATAACTTTTGTCCACCTCTGTGTTGATAATCTCCGTAATGAACTGATCAAATTGCAAAGAATTCATGGAGTTTATATTCACAAACCAAGTACCGGATTGCAATTAATTAAAAGGGTTTGATCTTGTAAAGATTCTGTGATGATAATCTTCTGAAATTAACTGTTAAGTCTTTTATTGGAGTACAGAGAAAAGCCCTTAGGGCTTTTGTCCAGGGTTTGCCAAAATGGTGTAGGGCTTTTCTCCACAGGCGTCAAAAAGTGTAGGGCTTTTCTGCGATAGGGCTTTTCTCTGTAGGGCTTTTTTCCCAGATTCCTTTTATGGTACTGTATTATGAAATTAAAAAGGGGGGAAATCAATGCCCAATGGGGGAAATTCATAGTCTAGTAGGAAAAACTGGGGGAATTTAATAGGGGGGGATTCAATGGGTTGAAAATCATAGGCAATCGGACTGTTCAGAATGAAGTTGTAGTTATTTACTCTGAGTGTAGGACGTAAGCCCCCCTGACAAAAGCCCCCCCTGGTCTACCTGGGGAGGGCAAAAGCCCCCCGTGACCAAAGCCCCCCCTCTGTAGGACTAAAGCCCCCCCTTCCAATAAAGAAATATAAAATTTATATCTAAATTTATTTATTTAAAAGTATAAAAATAAGGAGGGGGGAAGTAAATGTTGTAAATATTGTAATGATTGAAAACAGTCTTTTTTTTTGCATCTAATTTATATAAGTCTCTCAAATGACATGTCTGGAAATCTACATTCCTTAGATGAAAAACAAATTAAAAGTAACAATAGTGTTTCAAAAATAGAAGGGGGGCTTTTGATCATCATGTAATTGTTTGATCATCAGATAATGATTAAAAACAGTTTTTTTTTTGGATCTAACTTATAGAAGTCTCTCAAATGACATTTTTGTAGATCCAGCATTCATTAAATGGAAAAAATAAAAGTGTCAATAGTGTTTAAAAATATAAGGGGGGAGCTTTTGCCCTACCCCTCTGAAAATGAAGGGGGGCTTTTGCCCTCCTCCCTCATATTTAAGGGGGGGGCTTGTGTCCTACCTTTTAAAAAAAGGGGAGGTGTGTCAGGGGGGGCTGATGTCTGTTCCCCTTTACTCTGGCATGGTATCTGCAATTCCTACTCAGTTCTTTCTCTCCATGTTCATTCATATTTCCTCTTGAAAAGTTTGGCAATAAGGATATCAGTGTGCATAATATCAGTGTCTGGTTGCTTTTACATATCGTTGTTCTTAATTAGAGTATGCTTATAAAGGAGGTTGTGCAAGTTTGTAAAGAAGAGTTAATGTAGCTGGTTTGTTAAGCCATTTTATGAGATCTGAGTTTAAGACATCAAACATGAAATTTGGAAGATTTACTTTTTAAATTTTTATGAGTGTTGAAAACTCAGTATTCCTTGACAGGAATTGTGATGGAAAAACACTTTTTAAGGAGATCAGCTTTAGCTGTTGTAGACTAGGGGATCATAAAAAGCCCCACCATAAAAAAACCCAATGTTTTTGGATAACCCTTAAAATTGACAGGGGCTTAAAAAACCCCAAGTTTTACAATTTAATGTTTGCTTCTTTTGAATTACTTTGTCTTCCATACAGGCAGTTATGTCTCATTTCACATTGTTTTACATAAAATAAAAAAAATATCTTTTGAAAATTTATTTTGTAATAATTGTGGAATTTTACGAATTTAACAATGGCTTGAAAAATCATTATAACTTGGATGATGTCATTAAAAAAGGTAAATATTTTTGTTGCATTAATTAAGCGTCACTGAAAAGGGCGCTTATTTGGTTTCGCGTCAGATTCCTCGCTGCCGCCGCCGCATTATGGTCTCCCTTGAATATCTCCCATGTTATTGAAAGCTTTCTAATCATATTTGGCAGTTATATACCTTAGGCGTGGGAAAAATTTTGAACATTCTTAAATTTCACCTTTGATCTTTATCAAGGTCACATGATCAAAAAATAGTTTTTTCTGGTACACCCGCCTGTCATCCCAGTTCAGAAAAATCTACTGACCGCAGACGCTTGTAACTTAATACACATGTTTGTACTATCAAAAACGTGAGCTGATTAGATTTTGGGAGCAATCCGATGAAAATTGACCGATTTATGAGTGATTTTGGTACCAATCAGAAGGCTTAAAATTCAAGTGAACCCCCCACTATCTTCTTAAGCATTGCGTTAAGAGCCATACAACCATAAAATGTATTGGGAGGTAGTAAGAAACCATATTTAGAGAGTCTAAAAAGCCAGTCAAATTCCCCCCCTCGACCTCCCTGTAGAGGTCAAACTGGGGTCATAAAATAGCCAATTTCATCCTTTTCCCTTATATCTCCTTTATTCTTGCTTCTAGAGCTTGAGAATGTATTAAGAGGTATTGGGGAAACCATATGTGAAGAGTCTAGATAGCCGGTCAGATTTACCCCCTGATCCCCCCTTATGGGTCAAACTGGGGTCATAAAATAACCAATTTTGTGTTTTGGCCTTTTTTCTCCTTTATTCTTGCTTTTTAGAGCTTTACAATGTATTAAGTGGTATTGGGAAACCATATGTGAAGAGTCTAGATAGCCCGTCAGATTTACCCCCTGAACCCCTTATGGGTCAAACTGGGGTCGTAAAATAGCCGATTTTGTGTTTTTGCCTTTTATCGCTTTTATTCTTGCTTTTAGAGCTTTAGAATGTAACAAGAGGTATTGGGAAACCATATGCGAAGAGTCTAGATAGCTGGTCAGATTTACCCCCGGACTCCCCTTTTGGGTCAAACTCAGGGGTAACAAAATAGCCAATTTTGCGTTTTTGCCTTATATCTCCTTTATTCTTGCTTTTACAGTTTTAGAATGTATTAAGAGGTATTGGGAAACCTTATGTGAAGAGTCTAGATAGCCGGTCAGATTTACCCCCCGAATCCCCCCTTTTGGGTCAAACTGGGGTCATAAAATAGTCGATTTTCTGTTTTGGCCTTTTATCTCCTTTATTCTTGCTTTTACAGTTTTAGAATGTATTACGAGGTATTGGGAAACCATATGGGAAGAGTCTAGATAGCTGGTCAGATTTACCCCCGGACCCCCCATATGGGTCAAACTTGGGGTCATAAAATAGCCGATTTTGTGTTTTTGCCTTATATCTCCTTTATTCTTGCTTTTAGAGCTTTAGAATGTATTAAGAGGTATTGGGAAGTCATATGTGAAGAGTCTAGATAGCTGGTCAGATTTACCACTGACCCCCCCCCCCCCCCCCCCATGGGCCAAACTTGGGGTCATAAAATAGCCGATTTTGTGTTCTTGCCTTATATCTCCTTTATTCTTGCTTTTAGAGCTTTAGAATGTATTAAGAGGTATTGGGAAACCAAATGTGAAGGGTCTAGATAGCTGGTCAGATTTACCACCAACCCCCCCCCCCCCCCCCCCCCCCCCCCCCTTATGGGTGAAACTGCGGTCATAAAATATCCAATTTTGTGTTTTGCCTAGTATCTCCTTTATTCTTGCTTTTACAGCTTTAGAATGTATTAAGAGATATTGGGAAACCATATGTGAAGATTAGATAGCTGGTCAGACTTACCCCCGGACCCACCCTTATGGGTCAAACTTGGGATCATAAAATAGCCGATTTTGTGTTTTTGCCTTATATCTCCTTCATTCTTGCTTTTAGAGCTTTAGAATGTATTAAGACGTATTAGGAAACCTTGGGATAGATGTGTTCAAAGCATTGTGTCATAAACTTCTTGCCTTTCTAAAGGCTCACATTTTACTATGCCTTTTTCTAAAATGTAAATACATATAATGGCATTTATAAAGCACTGTTACTCTTTAATTAAGTAGTTTTATGGTGTAACTTTAAACTTATTATAAGAATTGATGCTTTATGCATTCTGAGCCAAAGCATTTATTCAATTAACTTTTCGAAATTTATGACCATAGAAAACAAAATAAAGCTTAAATTTTTCTTTCATGTTAATGCATGAACTTCCACACTGTCTGCTTAACTTTCACTTCTTCTCTCAGCACTGCATGTTTTTATTTTCAAAAACCTTTTTCTACTGTATATTATATTGCGGTGAACCTCTTTAGGACGCTTAGTTTTTGTTGGCAAAAACATTTTTCTATTTGAAATTTAAAAACCTCAATGTAAAACTTAGATTTAAATGTAAGATTTTACTGAGAAGTCACATGCACTGCCCCTATACCCAGACTCTGCTGTGTATCTTTGTAATCCACACTTTCCAGTTATTCGATTGAAGGATTTAACATAGCCTAATGATTGTTTGTTTTTCACAAGAAGACACATACATTGGTCATATACCAAGACTCAATTATTTGTCTTAGTAATCCACTATTTCCAGTTATTCTATTGAAGGATTAAACATAGAAGGGCTTCCCATTGACCAGCATGTGCAACATAAGGTTTGTCTATTTAATTACATTCACTATTGAATCACCTGTGAAATAATACTAAGAAACAATTTACAATATACTTACTTTCTCCGATGAAATTCAAACAATCCATCATTGTATTGTATTGTCTCCTAAAATGATCAATTCTGTTACAGTGGGTTTTTTATGTTCCCCAAAATTTTGAGGGTGGAGTTTTTTATGGATTATCCAAAATCAGTAGGGTTTTCAATTGTGGTGTTTTTTATGGTGGGGTTCGTAGACTATGTTTCAGGGGAATTTTGGATACTTAGGGTATAAGTTGATATATATACCGGTAAATGAAGATTAAAAATTCCATTTCCTACAACATTATTGGCCATCTTTGATTTTTGTGAAAAAATATAAAAGAGATTTTTGAGTATATTTCAGACCTGTAGCCTTTACAAGAGTCCCCCCAAAATTATCAATTTCCTCATTTTAGCAGCTACCGTGAATTGTCTGCTACCTAACTTTTATGTCATGTTTGTTTTTCAGAATGGGATCCAGTATGAAGTATGAAAATGATAAAAATGAATAAACTGTATGACTGGAAACATAGCCAAAATTTTGTCCTGTGTCCAACCCCCCCGCACACACACCCCACACAAAATTTAGTTGGGAACTATTTCTGTTTCTGCTACAAATTTCAAGAACTGTATGGAAATGAATGGAAAGGAAAAGGGTTGTGTTCACAATATTCACTCATGTCCTTCAGCGTAAGTGAAAATTAATCAAGCTGGGAATCATTTGAAGGTAAGTTGTCAAACCAGATACACACAGTATTAAAGAGTTTTGAAGAACAGAGCCAAATCATGAAAAAGTGTTTGGGCTTTACAGGCATGCCCTTCAAGTGGAAATGTGGAAACTCTTCCTGTCTTGTTCCCAAAATGGAGACGCCCAAGAATGAAAAGAATGTAGTGCTTGGTTTGTTTGAACAGACGACTGTGTCAAGTCTTGAAGGTGATACATCAATCACCCAAGAGCAACAGTGTTCTGGAGTAACAGAGTGTGATCAAAAGAGTTGCATTCCCGTGGTAGAACTATGTGGATACACTGTGAGTAATGAAATTTATAATACTATGCCTTCAACACAATTGTTACCTCCTTATTCAGAACAGATGGAACAGTATATAAAAATAGAACCTTTGGACAGTACTCAGGCTATTGCCACAACCATTGATTCCAGTGTACCTGTTAGTGTGAAGTGTGAGGAGCTTAACAACAAAGGCACTAGTGATAACACTGTTAGGGAAAATGTATTTGCGATGCAACAGGATATACAGACATCTAGACACAGTACAGAGAAGAATTATTACTTACATAAAGACTTGGTGAATTACATAGGGGAAAAAACACACAAGTGCACACAATGTGACAAATCCTTTAAGAGTCTGTACCATCTGAATAGACACATGTTAATTCACACTGGGGAAAAACCTCACAGCTGCACACTATGTGACAAATCCTTCAAGAGTCTGTGCCATCTGAATAGACACATGTTAATTCACACTGGGGAAAAACCTCACAGCTGCACACTATGTGACAAATCCTTCAAGAGTCTGTACCATCTGAATAGACACATGTTGATTCACACTGGAAAAAAACCACACAGCTGCTCAGTCTGTGACAAATTATTTTGCAGTTTGTCTGACTTACATAATCACGCGCTAATTCACACCAAAGAAAAGGCATACAACTGCAAAAGTTGTGACAAAACTTTTAGGAGATTGTCTCACCTAAAGCAGCACATGTTAATGCATACTGGAGAAAAACCACACAGGTGTTCAGTCTGTGACAAATCTTTTAGGAATTTGTCTAACCTAAATAGTCACATGCTAATTCACACCAAAGAAAAGGCATACAGATGCACACAGTGTGATAAATCTTTTAAGAGTTTGTGTTATCTTAACGCCCACATGTTTATTCACACTGGAAGAAAACCGCACAGCTGCACACAATGTGACAAATCTTTTTGGATTTTGTCTGAGCTAAAGAAACACATGTTCATCCACACTGGTGAAACACCACACAGGTGTACAGAATGTCGCAAAGCTTTCAGGAGTTTTTCTGAATTAAAGAGACACATATGGACTCACACTGGGGAAAGACCACATAGCTGCACACAGTGTGACAAATCTTTCAGTCTTTTGTACAACCTGAAGCAGCACATGTTGATACACAACAGAGAGAAACCATACAGCTGTTCTAATTGTGACAGATCTTTTAATCAGTTGTGTAACCTTAAGCTTCACTTGTTGATTCACACTGGAGAGAAACCACACAGCTGCCCAAACTGTGACAAATCTTTTAGGACTTTGTCTCAGCTAAAGAGGCACATGTTGATTTACACTGGAGAGAAACCACACAGCTGCCCAAACTGTGACAAATCTTTTAGGACTTTGTCTCACCTAAAGAGGCACATGTTGATTCACACTGGAGAGAAACCACACAGCTGCCCAAACTGTGACAAATCTTTTAGGACTTTGACTCAGCTAAAGAGGCACATGTTGATTCACACTGGAGAAAAACCGCACAGCTGCCCAAACTGTGACAAATGTTTTTGGACTTTGTTTGAGTTAAAGAAGCACATGTTGAATCATGGTGCAGAAAAACCACACAGCTGCCCAAACTGTGACAAATCTTTTAGGAGATTGAATGAGTTAAAGAAGCACATGTTGGTTCATACTGGAGTAAAAACACACAGCTGCACAAACTGTGATAAAACTTACAGGATTTTGTCTTACCTAAACAAACACATGTTGATTCACACTGGAGAAAACCCACACAGCTGTTCAAACTGTGATAAATCTTTTAGGACTTTGTATCATCTAAAGAGACACATGTTGATTCACAATTGAGAAAACCCACTCAGTTTTACAGAATGTGACAAATAATCCAAAATAATCAAAAATTTTAAAATTTTGAACTTTTCAACTTAAAAGGCCATTACATAATTATGTAAAGAGATTAATCATGCTTTTTGCGTGGATTAGTATATGAATATTTTAAAAGTTCTAGAAAAGTTATACATATCATGAAAATTGGGTCATATGACATTTAGCCCTATTTATTATCAGTGGCAAATTTTTTGGAAATCATTAAAATTATTCAGATTTAAATGAAATAAATGGACATTTTATTCATTATTTCATCCATAACTCAGTGTTAATTTTGCACAAATGACTATAGTTGGTACTGGGTTGGTACTGTGCTATCATGGTGGTATCCATGGTTTACAGAAGGTTGCGACTCCTCTGACAGCTATATAATGTGGGTGGAGGTGAATGGAGGCTGTGTCATGGTGGCAGATATTTAAACTACTGATACTGATGGTTGCACACCATGTACCATTGGTGGTAGTGCAACTCTTAGCTATTTAACCCTAAGTTACTGTAGGGAAAAAAGTGTCCTTGCAAGGTCACTGAAATGGTCAGAGAGGGCTGGTGACACATATTAAGGGTCAGTGATAGGACGCAAAAGAGATGGTGACTTACAGTGATAAATTCAGAGACGGTAGTTTTGAAGATTTCAAAACATCTGTGGGATGCTCAAGGAATTGGACGGTGGGCCACTGTTCTGTATCACAAATTTGAATACAGACATCAGACCATAGTTGAGGGACAGAGCGTTTTGTCATAACATCAATAACTGGGCTATACTGCCTGTAATGTGAAATGGGTGAAAGGGGCATAAAAATTCTCTCTCTTAAGTGCTACTGCTGCCGGTACTTGCATAACTTACAATGTGCGTTCTGTATGTAAGGGGGGGCTCGGTGGTGAAGTGGTTAGAGTTCTCGCCTCCAACCTCTGCGGCCGCTGGTTTGAATCTCGGGCCGGGCGCTTCATGTTGGAAAGTTGGTAGTTACTTGCTGATGCCCGGTGGTTTACAGTGCAGTATGCACTGGTATCCTCCACCTGTAAACTACCCGTCGCAATATGACCGTGGCTGTTGAATGCGACGTAAAGCAACAAATAAACAAACAAATAAACAAATCTGTATGTAAGGGTGGCTAATGCTATTTCCCTTAACTATGGGGTATGGGAGTCTTTGTCAGTCAGATGAAATTATGACATCACTATGCGGTGTCCATGTATAAACTTTTTATGTAAAACAAACATGTAACAACTTTTCTTACCAAAGTACAAGGCTCTGAGACATGCTGTTTCTTTTAAAAGATAACTTATCTGTCATGGATGGAAAATTATTCAAGGCATGTTCATCTGTTTCTCATAGCCATTAAAAGAAAGGTACAGTACCCCACCCAAAGTGTTGACTAAATAACTTGTAATGTGAAAAATGTTGCATTCAGAGTATTAAGCATCCCACAAGGGATGCTTGTTTGTATTCAGCGGGAGGGGAGATAGAGACTGCCAACTCTTCTGGCTCCCACATTTTCTGATGCGAGGATATTCGCAGTCATCTGCCACTTTTTGTAAAAAAAAAAAAAAAAATAGTTTTTTCCCCATTTTTGGAGGCCATCTTTAAATTATGTGTAAATATATCTTGGAAGCTGAATTTTTGACCAAATTTTTGTTCCCCCCAGATTATCAGGTAGAGTGGGCCGAAAAATATACTATGTATTTTAGCTAGAAATATTACAGGGTCAGAATGGAATGTATTGCTTTTGCTTGTTGACACTTTTTAAGGGAATCAGGGGCTGTATTCACTAAATGTCCTATGTTTTTAAGGTCCCTTTATTAAAGGAAGGTGAAAAATCTCCTTTGGTAAGGTGACCTTTAAAAATGCTATTCACTAAACCTCCTTTATGGTTTCCTTACCAAAGGGGACCTTAAATAAAGGATCCTTTATGAAAGGAGAGCATTCAGTCATCTGATTGGTTAAAAACGTTTCTTCATAAAGGCTCCTTTATCTTTCCCTTACTTTTGTATTTTCTTCTTTCCATGTTTATTATTAGAATAAGATTAGTGTTATAATGTGGTTTCTATTGCCGTTTAAGGTGATATTTCATATTTTAAGAAATAAATATCTAACTTTTAAAGATTTTTGTATTGCAGGTTAGAGATTGCTGTTTTTATATTCACTGGTGGCCATGCTTTTTGACGTGCTTTCTCACATCCTCTCATTAAATATTCATACAATTCAACCCATAAATCGTACAAAATTTTGGATAATAAAAGTAAAACATTCGTCATCAGACCTACACAGAAAAAAATATATATCACTCGAGAAGATAAACAATATAATAGTCATTTGGGAAGTTTTCTTATTGTGGCAAAAGCCACTTTTCACACAGATATTGTGACACACATCAAATACATTTTCATTGGGTTTGACGACATATTAACTGAATATCCCAAAAATTTCAAAGAAAGATGTATGGTGATATGAATGAAGTAGTGTGGATAAAAACTTTGAAAATGTCATAACATTTCACAAATTACCTCAATTTTTACTTAAAAAGTCAAACTACCAAAACTCCCCTTTATCATAAAGGTAGTCACACACCTTGAAAATTAAGGGAAAAAACCAATGATTCCTCAGTAATGGAAGGTTAGTGAATATCAAAATTCAAGATTCCCTTGAAAGTTAAGGATTTCCTAGATTTTTAAGGTTTCATTGAAAGTCAAGGAAAGAAAGTTAGGCTCCTTTGTTTGAGGGAAGTTTAATGAATACAAAAACAAAGGAAGGGGCAAGAAATAAAGGAAATCCTTACTTTTTAAGGGTTCCTTGGAATAAAGGAGGTTTAGTGAATACAGGCCCTGTTTTAGCTTTTGTAAACTAGATTTCAGGTGAATTTTGGATGCTTACAGTATGTAAAGCGATATATATACTGGTAAATGAAGAAAAAATTCCATTTCCTTCAACATTATTGGCCATCTTTGATTTTTGTAGAAAATATAAAAATGTGTTCATCTTTTATAAACGGAGCAAGATGGAGTGATTTCGAGTGAATTTTGAGCCTTATCACTAGATAGTAGATGATCAGGTAGAGTGGGCCTATGAAAAATACTCTATATTATGTGTATTTTACAGGGTCTGTTTTACCTGATGTAGACTGCACTTCAAATGAACTTTAGATGCTAAGGGTAAAAAAGTTGATATCCATTCCTATCACATTATTAGCCATCGTTGCTTTTTGCAGAAATATAAAAATGTGTGTATCTTATATAAATTGAATGAGATGGAGTGATTTTGAGTGAAGTTTGAACCAGTATGGAATATCAGTTAGTATATATCAAAGATGAAAAATCTGATTTCCTCCCAGTTAAGTGGACATCTTAGACTTTTGTGAAAAATATGAAATTGCCTTGATCTTATAAATGCAGTAGTATTTTAAGTGCATTTTGGACTTCAGCGCTATGCAAGAGTCGATGTATATAAATTAAAGGACCAATTTCCTTATTTTAGCAGCCACCTTGTATTGTCTACTATCAAACTTTTATGTCATGTTTTTTTCAGAATGAGATCCAGTATGTAGTATGAAAATGATGAAAATGAATAAACTCTATGAATGCAAACATTACCAAAATGTTTTATCTTATGTTCAATCAAAAAAAAAAGAATTATTTGAGAACAAGACCACTGCCGCGGTATTTATCTCCCAGTGCGCATTACAAGGGAAGAAATACCTTTCCCGAGATATTCACACTTTTTCATTTTCCACAAAAATCCACGGTGGCAGCCAAAAGTGGCGAAAATCGAAAATTTTCCACTCTGCACAGGACACTCTTGTGCTACCCTTTTGGTAAAAAAATTCGCTCCAAATCACTCTATCTCTTACGGTTTTTGAAATATTCACACTTTTCCATTTTCCACAAAAATCCAAGATGGCTGCCAAAAGTGGCAAAAATTTGAAATTTTACCCCTTTGCACAGGACACTCTTGTACTACCCTGTGGGTCAAAAATTCGCTCGAAATGGCTCTATCTCTTATGGTTTTCGAGATATTCATACTTTTTCATTTTTTCTGCTAAAATCCAAGATGGCCGCCAACAGTGGTGAAAATTGAAATTTTTCCCCTCTGCATAGGACATTGTTGTCATTGTCAAAAATGTGCTCGAAATCTCTCTATCTTTTACAGTTTTCGAGATATTCACACTTTTTTATTTTCCACTAAAATGCAAGATGGCCACCAAGAGTGGCAAAAATTGAAATTTTTATCCTTTGCACAGGACACTCTTGTACTACCCTGCGGGTGTAAATGCAATAGTTTTCAAGTTACAAGTGATTTTACTCAGGATGGAAGTTAGTGAAAAAGCCAAAAGTAGACACCCAAGTTACTCACCATGTTGGAAAATGTATGGAAAAAGTAGCTGAATAACATATTTTAACAAAGTGCTCTAAATGTAATACTTTCCAAGCTATATTAATTTAGTGCATGATTTCATTAATTGTAATGCATTAAAAATTATTTTAAAAATTCATAAAAAAACTTTAGCATGTGAAAGCTCTCTAAAATGTAGGTGAATGACTTATTTGAGAAATACTGGCTATCTGCAATACTTTTAGTGATAATAAGCATTTACTCATTTTGAGTAGGTGAATAATTAGCTACGTATCTGAAAATTCACTAATTGAAAGCTCTCCCAAAATGTAGGTGAATGAGTTATTTGAGAAATACTGGCTATCTGCAATACTTCTTGAGATAATTTGCATTTACTCATTTTGAGTACGAGAATAATTAGTTATGGGTCTGAAACTTCACCAAGTGAAAGCTCTCCGAAAATTAGATGAATAAGTTATTGAGAAAAATTGGTTATCTGCAATACTTTTAGAGATAATTCGCATTTACTCATTTTGAGTAGGTGAGTAATTACCTACGGGTCTGGAACTTCACCATGTGAAAGCTCTCCCAAAAGTAGATGAATGAATTATTTGATAAAAATTGGGTACCCACAATACTTGTAGAGATAATTAGCATTTACTCATTTTGAGTAGGTGAGTAATTACCTTCGGCACTGGAACTTCACCATGTGAAAGCTCTCCCAAAAGTAGATGAATGAATTATTTGATAAAAATTGGGTACCCACAATACTTGTAGAGATAATTAGCATTTACTCATTTTGAGTAGGTGAGTAATTACCTTCGGCACTGGAACTTCACCATGTGAAAGCTCTTCCAAAAGTAGATGAATGAGTTATTTGATAAAAATTGGGTACCCGCATTACTTTTAGAGATAATTTGCATTTACTCCTTTTGAGTAGGTCAGTATATAGCTACAGGTCTGAATCTTCACCAAGTGAAAGCTCTCCCAAAAGTAGGTGAATGAGTTATTTGAGAAAAATTGACAATATGCAATACTTTTAGAGATAATTAACATTTAGTCATTTTGAGTAGGTGAGTAATTAGCTATGGGTCTGAAACTTCACCATGTGAAAGCTCTTCCAAAAGTAGGTGAATCAGTTATTTGATAAAAATTGGGTACCTGCAATACTTTTAGAGATAATTAGCATTTACTCATTTTGAGGTGAGTAATTACCTACGGGTCTGGAACTTCACTATGTGAAAACTCTCCCAAAAGTAGGTAAATGAGTTATTTGAGAAGAATTGGCTATCTCCTATACTTTTAGAGATAATTAGCATTTACTCATTTTGAGTAGGTGAGTAATTATCTACGTGTCTGAAACTTCACCAAGTGAAAGCTCTCCCAAAAGTAGATGAATGAGTTATTTGAGAAAAATTGGCTATAAGCCATATAATTATATTAGGTAAAAGTGCTATTACTCACTCAAAAGTGGGCCAAAGTTCACCAAACCTTTCCCGCCTAAGCATAGGATACTCTTATACTACCCTGTGGGTCAAAAATTTGCTCGAAATTGCTCTATCTCTTGCGGTTTGAGAGATAGTTGTGAATTTTCACATTTCCACTAAAAGTAGCAATAAAGTAGCTATTACTCACTTGTAGATTGAGCAACAGTTGTGAAACCTAAATATGTTACAGGTCACAAAAAAGTACATGAACAACATATTTGAGAGAAATTGTGTAGCTGCAATACTTTTGAAGAAAGAAGCCATTTACTCATGGTTAGCAATAAAACTTGAAAAAGTAGCTATTACTCAGCTATGGAGATACACTTCAAACCACTGACCATGTTGCAGCAGTGGAGAAAGTAGGTGAACAGCATATTGAAACCAAATTGTGTAGCTGCAATACTTTTGAAGATATAAGCCATTTACTCATTGACAGTTATAAGTCATATAATTATATTAGGTACAAGTAGGCCAAAGTTCACCAAACCCTTTTTCCCTTAGCATGGGATACTCTTGTACTACCCTGTGGGTCAAAAATTTGCTTGAAATTGCTCTATCTCTTATGGTTTGAGAGATATTTGTGATTTTTCACATTTTCACTAAAAGCAGAAATAAATTAGCCATTACTCACTTGTACATTGAGCAACAGATGTGAAACTTAAATATGTTACAGTTCACAAAAAAGTACATGAACAATGTATTTGAGAGAAATTGTGTAGCTGCAATACTTTTGAAGATATAAGCGATTTACTTTACGGTTATCATTAAAAATTGAAAAAGTAGCTATTACTCACTTAGCTATGGAAACACACTTCCAAACTACTGTCCATGTTGTAGCTGTGGAGAAAATAGGTGAACAACATATGGAACAAAATTGTGTAGCTGCAATGCTTTTGAAGATATAAGCCATGTATTCGTTATGGTTATCATTAAAAATTGAAAAAGTAGCTATTACTCACTTAGCTATGGAGATATACTTGCAAACTACTGACCATGTTGTAGCTGTGGAGAAAGTAGCTGAACAACATATTGGAACAAAATTTTCTAGCTGCAATACTTATGAAGATATAATTAGCCATATACTCATGGTTATCGCTAAAAATTCACAAAGTAGCTATTACTCACTTAGCTATGGAGATACTCTTCCAAACTACTGATCATGTTATAAAAACCAATATATTGTTTAAAATTTGTACTTTATTTCAATGGAAAACAGCTTAATTTCATCTATTAAATAATATATTCCGATATTCGGATTACTTTCTCCACAGAAAGTAGTTGAACAACATATTGGAACCAAATACTCTAAATGCAATAGTTTCAGAGTTATAAGCCTTATAATTATATTAGCTAAAAGTGCGATTACTCACTCAAAAGTAGGCCAAAGTTCACCAAACCCCCAAAATATTGAAGAGCATCAAAATTCATTAGGACTTGTGATTTACCAAAAATGTGTAACTGCGGTAGTTTCAGAGAAAACTGCGTGACCCACGCACCAAGTTCTAGTAATGGTATTGTTTATCAATATTGAAATATTTATCAATTCACGGCAAGTATAGTGATATCGATAATGCAGGGTACAATATCAATATCGGAATATATTATTTATTAGATGAAATTAAGCTGTTTTCCATTTAAATAAAGTAGAAATTTTAAAGAATATATTGGTTTTTATATCATTTTTGTCAACTTTCACTTACCGCTAAAGCGGAAACGCCATATTTGTTGGTACTTTCTAAAACTCGGACTTCTGGGGCCGTATTCACAAAAGGGATCAAGCTCAACTTAAGCTGATTTTTGGCTCAAGTTAAGCTAAAAAATGGATCAGGATCAGGTTAGTATTCACAAAGAATTTGAGCTGATTTTTGGCTCAAATTTTGGCTTAACTTTGATCCAGCTTGGTTGGTGGATTAAGTTTTGGATCAAAGTTTGTAGCTTTATAATTAACTAAAATAGCAAACATATGAGAAATAAATCAGTGGTTAATAATCTTCAATCCTTTATATTGTTCAATAATAAGTTTTTATACTTTTTTCCTGTTTTAAGTGTGCTTATATTGATGTGTAAAATAGGTCATATTTTGCTGTTTTTTTCTGGATCAAAAGTGGACGGAGCCTAAATTTTTGGATTAAATGTCAAATATTTAAAAGTTCTTCAGTGAAAAATATAATGAACCAAATTTGTATTAATGTATATTTTGTGGAAATTCAGGCATAAAAACTTAAAAGGCTGTTTACAATGTATAAAAGTAATTAACTTATGCGTTGCTATGTAAATTTTTTCAAAATTTTTGGCTCAGCTGATCCTTCCTTTGTGAATACAGATTTGAGCCAAAAATCAGTTGAGCCATTTTCCTTGATACTGATCTGATCTTGAGCTGATTTTTCGCTCAGCTTGATCCATGTTTGTGAATACGGGCCCTGTCCAACTTGGAATTCTACTTGGACAAAGCGGCGATAGCGGCGATGGGAACAGGGGGTGGGGAGGGGTTGTGTTATGCATAAATTCAGCCAATCAAATGCATAATGGGGCTAATTCACCGCCATAGCCATTAATATTCATGAGAGGAATATTTTCATACAATATTTTATAAAATTTTATAAAACAGAAGCATAGACGAAGATCAAATGCTTTACAGAGTGTCTTCGGAACCGACAAGGACGGGTCACAATTCTTTTAATTTCAGAACCGTCACGTTCATATTATAACTATTTGATGTGTGGCTGTTGAATTAAAGCATGCTGTCGATGATCTGCAAACGTGATTAATTTCATTAACCAATGAAAAAATTTGTTACTGAAACCTCACTTGAGACCAAGTATAACAAAGTTTGTATATTTTTCTACAAAATAGCTTCAAAACTAAAGATATTCTAATATATCATGTTAGAATAGTAATTTAGCGGTTCCAATTTTGTTATGAAAACATTTTTAAACTAGATTGGGCCAACTCGGCGCCAACATATCCCCAGACAGGTCATCACTCACGCCACAGGTTTTGATCGGGAATTTTGTAAAACATAATTGCCCATTATTATATGAACTTCAGCACATCAATCTACTCTGTTTATATATTCCCAAGGAAGATGGTGTATCCCCAGACGCCGAATACATTACTCAAATTATATTTTCAATCTTCCTGCAATGATAACTCTAAACCTATTTTCAAAGTATTTAAATGATTGATGATTGAATGTCCATTCTAAAATAATAATCCCAAAAGAGCATATCTGTTTCTATATTTGTAGACAAATAAAATATTATTTTTAACTCAACTCATCATACTTTTCAATCTTCCTTCAAAGTATTTAAATGATTGATGATTCAATGTCCATTCTAAAATTCATAATCCCAAAAGCGCATATCTGTTTCTATATTTGTTCACAACTAAAATATTATTTAAAAAAAAAATTATTTATATTATTATTTTACTATATTATTTTTAGAATTTGCAAATTGTTTTCAGTTATTCATTTTCTCTATACCTATATATGTGGTCCATATATATGCAACCTAAATATGTGACACAATCTCAGTTCTGACTCCCCTTTGTGTTATATGTAATGAAGCCCACCACCTCCCACCCCCACCCTTCTCCCCTTCTCCACACCTCTCTCACTATTACACAAGATCTGCAACCCCATTGAGTTCTTTGTTTCTCATCTGATATCATTAAATACCTTTGTTTATTTAGTGTCACTCAATATAGCTGGAGGTCCCAGAGGTGGGTGGGGGGAATCCGGGTGGGGGATGTGGGTTGGGACTACAAAGAGATGGACTGCTACAGCATAAATGGTATACAAACAATCTATATAAAAGGGGTACTCAAATACAAAAAGAATTGAGAATTTTAAGTATGTGATTATCAACTGAAATGAGTTCATAACTGTAGGAGCTGTGTCAAAATTAACTGAGGCAAGTTGAATAAAACTGGGCTAGTTGAGGGTTCAAAATCCCCTAGTTTTACTACATAAGGATATAATTTCATTAATATTGGGACTTAAAGCTCACTTAAAGTGTCCATTTTGTCTACTTGAATATGTTTAACCAGTTTCATTTTAAAAAGTTAAAAACTCAGCAAGCAGAGGTATAACACACAAAAATAAGTTCTTAAAAGACTAAGATAGCTATAACATTATTAATATTCAAAATTTAAATAGACAGGCATTTCCTTTTAAAAATTCAAAGATTTCAGCTCTATAAGCCACATAGTTTGACAGTTACTGGGCTTTAAAGTGGCATAATGTCCATAAATTGGGTTTCTGTGGGCATTTTACAATTGTTAAAGAGACCTTAGCAATTAAACTACAGATCTGAAACTTTTTGGGGGACATACATAACAAACAAAAATTATATATAATACAGTTTAAGACTTGTCACACTAAGCATTTCCAAATAACAGGGCAAAATACGGAAAAAATGTCAAAAAAGGCACTTGGGCGAGTGTGTATGGCGCTCATACACAGGTTAAATGTCTACTAAAAACCTTGATTTTCGGCATATGTAAAAAGGACATAATAATGCATTCCCAGATGGGATTTCAGCTCCATCAATCACATAGTTTAACAGTCACAGGGCTTAAAGGTGGTAAAAAGTCCAAATATTGGGTCTCTGTGGGCCTTTTAGAGATCTCGGTGTGGCTTTCAAATTAAAGCTTCAGACTTAAAATTTGTTACATACTAAGATTACACATAGAATATGTATCTAATAAAGTTTGAAACTTCTCAGACTTACCATTTCCAAGTTACAGAGCAAAATATGTGAAAAATGTCTTAAAAGGGTCACTCAGGTGGGTGTTTAAGGTCCTCATACACAGGTTAAATGTCTACTTGAAGCCTTGATTTTTGGCACATGTAAAAAGAACATAATAATGTATTCCCAGATGAGATTTCAGCTCTATCAGTCACATAGTTTAACAGTCACAGGCCTTAAAATTGGCAAAAAGTCCAAATACTGGGTCTTTATGGGGCCTTCTAGAGACCTAAATGTGGCCTTCAAATTAAAGCTTCAGACTTAAAATTTGTCACATACTAAGATTACACATAGAATATGCATCTAATACAGTTTGAAACTTCTTAGACTTACCATTTCCAAGTTACAGGGAAAAATATGTGAAAAATGTCTAAAAATGGTCACTCGGGTGGGGATTTATGGTCCTCATACACAGGTTAAATGTCTTCTTAAAGCCTTAATTTTTGGCACATATAAAAATAACATACTAATATCTTCCCAGATAGGATTTGAGCTCTATCAGTCACATAGTTTGACAGTCACAGGGCTTAAAAGTAGCAAAAAGTCCAAATACTGGGTCTTTGGGAGCCTTTTAGAGACCTCAATTTGACCTTCAAAATTAAAGCTTCAGACTTAAAATCTGTTACATACTAAGATTACACACAGAATATATATCTAATACAGTTTGAAACTTCTCAGACTTACCATTTCCAAGTTACAGGGAAAAAGATGTGAAAAATGTCTTATAAGGGTCACTCAGGTGGGTGTTTATGGTCCTGATACACAGGTTAACTGTCTATTAAAGGCCTAAATGTTGGGGCACATATAAGAAAACACATAGATATATTCCCAGATGATATTTAACTTAGATGAGAGACATAGTTTGAAAGCTACAGTGCTTGAAAGTGGCAAAAAGTGCATAAATTGGGTCTCTGTGGGCACTTTTGAGACCTTAAGTCGACCCCTTTGGGTAAACCTACAGCCCTAAAATTTTCTACAGACAAGGATTACATATCAAAGTTATACCTAGCGCAGTTTGAGACTCATCAGAATTGCCACTTCCAAATTATAGGGCAAAATATGTGAAAAGTATAGCAAAAAATCCCCAAGTGGGGGTATTTATGGGCCTCAAACACAATTTTCTCCTCAACTTAAAGTCGTGATTTTCGGCACATGTACTAAGAACCCAGCAGGCATCCAACGTAGTTATGACGTCTAGAATGTGTTGAATTTACGTTGCAACGTCTTATAATGTATTTGCAATGTCTTTACAACGTCACAATAAGATGTCAGTGTGACGTTGTTGAAAGACGTCATTTTGACGTTTGGATAACATCATCAATAGACAACAGGAAGGCATGCATCAGCCATGTTGGAAATAGAATTCTTTGGAGGGAAAGTTTAATATTGAAAATCGCCAAATATCAGGTAATATATTTTCCATCTTATGTTTTATTTGTTATTATATTTATCTGTCCTATATATAGACTTGGGTGGCATATGTTTTGTATATCTTTACACTGACGCTGCTTGTATACTTAGCCTTTTTTTTTCTCCCTGTTATATGTGTAATACTCCAATTGTAAGTTGGTGGTAAGTTGGATTTCAAATCCGCCGATAGGCTTGTTTCACTCCTGACAGAGTAAAAAAAACAGTCACAGGTAATCTATTTATATTTGTACTGACCTGACTCCACCAAAAAGAAAACAATGCACCGGTCTATTTATAACTCACTTCAAGGCTTCTCTGTCAAAATTCAGTGTGTTTAGACTGTTTTGAATACATAAACAGATAGGAAATTTAATGTCCCCCTTGCATTTTATCACTACTTTTCTGAAATTTGTATCAAGGCAGTCGACCCAGAGAGAGGTACGGAAGCCTATAAGGGTCATCTAGGAGAAATATTTTTTTTAAGTTTCGACTTTTATAACTCAAAATTTCGACTTACAAACTCAACATTTTGACTTTTCAAATCGCAATTTTGATGTACAAACTCGAAATTTTGACTTAGAAAATTGAAATTTGAGAGTTTTAAAAAGTCGAAATTTTGACTTTCAAACTCGAAATTTTGACTTTCAAACTCGAAATTTTGACTTTTAAACCTGAAATTTTTACTTTCAAACTCAAAATTTTGACTTTTAAACTCAAAATTTTGACTTACAAACCTGAAATTTTTAGTTTAAAAAGTCGAAATTTTGATTTTTAAACTCGAAATTTTGACTTAAACTTGAAATTTTGACTTTTAAACTCAGAATTTCAACTTACAAACTCGAAATCTTGACTTTCAAACTGGAAATTTCGACTTACAAACTCAAAATTTGGGCTTTTAAACTCGAAATTTCGATCAAAATTTCAAGTTTGTAAGTCAAAAGTTTGAGTTTGTAAGTTGAAATTTCAAATTTCAAAGTTGAAATTTCAAATTATAAGTCAAAATTTCGAGTTCCAAAGTTGAAATTTCAAGTTTCAAAGTCAAAATTTCGAGTTTCAAAGTCGAAATTTTCAATTATTAAAGTCGAAATTTCGAGTTATAAAAGTCGAAATTTCCAATTTCGAGTTTAAAAGTCGAAATTTCGAGTTGCAAAGTTTTAATTTCGAGTTATAAATTTCGAAATCACAAAAAATATTTCTCATACATGACCCTTATAGGCTTCTGTAGAGAGGGGTGCAGACATGCGTAAATAATCTATCTTCATGTCTTGTAAAATACTGGCTAAATGTCGGGAATTAAATTCATTGGTTGATTTTTTATCATTTTCCAGGAAATCTGTGACCTCATATCTTCTCATAAATATTAATGAGTTGATGCTACTGCTATGAATTCTCGAGTTTAAGGTATTTGATCTTCATTGAAGCTTAATTCCATTTTATAAAATATTGTTATAAAAACCAGGGAAATCCGTGACCTCATATCTTCTTATGAGTATTAATGAGTTGATGCTACTGCCGTGAATTCCTAAGTTTAAGTTATTTGATCTTCATTGAAGCTACCATTTTATAAAATATTGTTATAAAAACCTCGGAAAATCCGTGGTCGACCTCATGCCTTCTCATGAATATTAATGAATTGGTGCCACTGTTGTGAGTTCTGAGTTTAAAATATTTGATATTTTTGAGGTTTTCATTTTGTAAAATATTGCCACAATCCTAAAACACGACATCCCTTGATATAAAGCACTTCCCTAGATGAAACACTTCCCAGTTCTCACGATTTAGCACTTCCCGACATATAGCCAATATATTACATATCGGGACGTCCCGGGACATAACCTTGCCGTAACTACTTTGTCAATTTTTAATGATAACCATAATGAGTAAATGGCTGATATCTTCAAAAGTATTGCACCTACACAATTTTGTTCCACTATGTTGTTCAGCTACTATCTCCACAGCTACAACATGGTCAGTAGTTTGCAAGTGTATCTCCACAGCTAAGTGAGTAATAGCTACTTTGTCATTTTTTATGATAACCATAATGAGTAAATGGCTTATATCTTCAAAAGTATTGCATCTACACGATTTCTCTCAAATATGTTGTTCATCTACTTTTTACTGAACTGTAATATATTTAAGTTTCACACCTGTTGCTCGATGTACAAGTGAGTAATGGCTACTTTATTGCTACTTTTACTGAAAATGTCAAAAATCAAAAATATCTCGCAAACCGTAACAGATAGAGCAATTTCGTACAAATTTTTGACACACAGGGTGGTACAAGAGTGTCCTATACAAAGGGGAAAATTTTCAATTTTTGCCACTTTCGGCGCCATCTTGGATTTTTGCGAAAAATGAAAAAGTGTCAATATCTCGAAAACCGTAAGAGATAGAGTGATTTCGAGCGAATTTTTGAGCCACAGGGTGGTACAAGAGTCTCCTGTGCAAAGGGGGAAAATTTCAATTTCGCCACTTTCGGCGGCCATCTTGGATTTTTGCTGAAAATGAAAAAGTGTCAATATCTCGAAAACCGTAAGAGAGCGATTTCGAGCGAATGTTTGACCCCACAGGATGGTACAACAGTGTCCTATGCAAAGGGGAAAATTTTGAATTTAGTATTTCTTCCCCTGTGGTACTCGGCAGGAGATACATACCGCAGCAGTGGTCTTGTTACATTTGTTTCAAAGCTTTATATTTTAATAATTTAACTCCATTATCGGCCGTTTTTACTGCAAACCAGAAATACCAGTGAACGCCCATTTTGCAGATAAATAGAAGCATTTGTCCGTGACCTCTAACAAAGAAATATAAAGTAGGTACTTCACCTGTCCTTTTTCTTCACCCGTATCGGTGTCTGTTATTGCCCGTATCCATGATACCCTAGATCTTTTGGTATAAAACAGTGTACCAGCTGGCCGTGTCCATGAAAAACAAATTTTTTCCTTCCTAATCACGGACACGGGTGAGTTCACTGTTTCATACCAAATGATCCAGGGTATCACAGGTACAGACAATAACGGACACGGATACAGGTGAAGAAAAAGGGACAGGTGAAGTACTTATGGCGGGCATTCACTGATAGGCGGGCATTTACTGGTAGAAAGACACTATTGGAGTTCCATTCGTGGAAAATGTAAGTGGATAAACAAATCTATGTAGATTTCAACCAGGAAGTGATTTAAACATGATAAAAATATACATGTTTCCTTGCATAACATACATTATGCGTAATTATTTTTTATAAAAACTGTACATATAGATGCTCAAAATTGTCATTTTTCAATGCCAGAATATATTTTAAATTATTGTTTTAAGTCTTCTAAGGTGGGCGAAAATAGGGATTTTTGGAACTGTTTTAGTCAGTTTTTTGACTCTTTAATTATCAACTTTTTTATTTATTTAAAAAAATTATTTACACTTTTTAAAAGGAAATCATTTTATTTTGCGGTACATCTTATTTAAATAAAGCTGTAGGGGACGGCAAATATTTTTTTAAAGTGTCGAAAACACAAGAAATTAGATGTTGAAGAACTATGTTTGCAAAGAAATAACATACATTAAACATTTATAATTATTGAAGCAAAAATACGGTATGTTTAAGATTTTAATGACATTTTATTGTAGTTTTAGATTTCCTCTTAGTTTAATGAAGTTTATTTGTGGATATGATAAAACATTACATAAAATGGTGTGTACACCAGAGGAAAGTAAGGTGCTATAAATCCGAAAAAAGTTAATACATGCAATATTTTATTTTTTATTTTTGCTGGATATTAATAGACAAAAATTGACATTCCAATAAAATTGCAATTTTTAAAATATTTTTGAACGATCCCATGTTGACATCCCATGTTTTTGCCAAGATTAGAGTGAAACCTATTTTTAAAAAATGTGATATTTTTATGTCAGCTGACATTATGTCGTCACTCTGCGGCGTTGGCGTCCGCGTCTGCGTGAACAACTTCTCCTCCAAAACTACAAGGCCTAGAGACATGCTGGTTTTTTAAAAAGATACCTTATCTATCGAGGATGAAAAATTGTTCAGGGCATGCAAATCTGTCTGTTCGTCTGTTTGCTACAGCCATTACAATGGAGGTACCCCCACCAAAAGTGTGAAAATTTCAACACTTTATCACAATTTTCTCAGTGACTATTACAGGGATTTCTCTCATATCTTGCATATATGTACTAGCCAACAAGTAGCTAGCCTTGTGTGAATGTCAGACCTGGATCTTTCTTAATTATTTTTTTTATGAATTTTTTAAATAATTTTTAATGCATTAAAATTAATGAAATCATGCACTAAATCAATTATAACTTGAAAAGTATTGCATTTAGAACATTTTGTTAAAATATGTTATTCAGCTACTTTTTCCACAGCTACAACATGGTGAGTAACTTGGGTGTCTATCTCAATAGCTAAATGTGTAATAGCTACTTTTGGACTTTTCAGTAATTTCCATCATGAGTAAAATCACTTGTAACTTTAATACTATTGCATTTAGAGAATTTTGTGTAAATATGTTATTCAGCTACTTTTGGGTTAGCTATAACATAGTAAAATTTCAGACCTGTAGCTCATGGCCTAGTTTATTAATAGCTACTTTTAGGTTATCACTGTTGAGTAAATCACTTATAACTTGAAAACTATTGCATTTAGAGAATTTAGTTTCATATGTTATTTAGCTATTTTGGGGTCAGCTATAACATAGTAAAATTCCAGACCAGTGGCTCATTGCATAGCTGAGTAATAGCTACTTTGAGGTTTTTACTCAACACTAAATCATTTATAACTTGAAAAGTATTGCATTTAGAGAATTTTGTGTAAATATGTTATTCAGCTACTTTTGGGTCAGCTATAACATAGTAAAATTTCAGACCTGTAGCTCATAGCATAGCTGAGTTATAGCTACTTTTAGGTTATCACTGTTGAGTAAATCACTTATAACTTGAAAAGTATTGCATTTAGAACATTTTGTGTAAATATGTTATTCAGCTACTTTTGCGTCAGCTATAACATAGTAAAATTTCAGACCTGTAGCTCATAGCATAGCTGAGTAATAGCTACTTTTAAGTTATCACTGTTGAGTAAATCACTTATAACTTGAAAAGTATTGCATTTAGAGTATCTAGTTTCATATGATGTTCAACTATTTTGGGGTCAGCTATAACATAGTAAAATTCTAGACCTGTGGCTCATTGCATAGTTGAGTAATAGCTACTTTGAGGTTCTTACTCAACATTAAATCATTTATAACTTGAAAAGTATTGTATTTAGAGCATTTTCTTAAAATATGTTATTCAGCTACTTTTTCCATAGCTACAACATGGTGAGTAACTTGGGTGTCTATCTCAATAGCTAAGCGAGTAATAGCTACTTTTGGACTTTTCTGTAACTTCCTTCATGAATAAAATCACTTGTAACTTTAAAACTATTGCATTTAGAGAATTTTGTGTAAATATGTTATTCAGCTACTTTTGGGCCAGCTATAACAGCTATAACAAAAATACCAGGATATGTTCCTCGTTATAAAATCTTGATTGGAGATATTTTTTGCCTCATTTTGAAAAAACAAGATGGCTGCCACAGGCGTTTTTTTGTCAGTCATGAAAAGTGCTTATAGCTCGCTTATTATTGGTCCTACAGGTTTGGGATGGTAAACCAACCTATAGGAAATATGTTATTCAGCTACTTTTGGGCCAGCTATAACAGCTATAACAAAAATACCAGGATATGTTCCTCGTTATAAAATCTTGACTGGAGATATTTTTTGCCTCATTTTGAAAAAACAAGATGGCTGCCACAGGCGTTTCTTTGTCAGTCATGAAAAGTGCTTCTAGCTCGCTTATTATTGGTCCTACAGGTTTGGGATGGTAAACCAACCTATAGGAAATCATGGGCCGGGAATCTTTTGGTGTGGTCGGATTTGACCTTGGACCCCTCCTTCAAGATCAAACGAGGATAACCAAACTTAAAAGTGCTTATAACTCACTTTTTATTGGTCGTAGAGGTTTGGGATGGTAAACCAACCTATAGGAAATCATGGGCTGGGAATCTTTTGGTATGGTCGGATTTGACCTTGGACCCCTCCTTCAAGGTCAAACCAGGATATCTAAACTTAAAAGTGCTTATATCTCGCTTATTATTGGTCGTAGAGGTTTGGGATGGCAAACCAACCTATAGGAAATCATGGGCTGAGAATCTTTTGGTGTGGTCGGATTTGACCTTGGACCCCTCCTTCAAGGTCAAATGAGGATAACCAAACTTAAAAGTGCTTATAACTCGCTTATTATTGGTCGTAGAGGTTTGGGATGGTAAACCAACCTATAGGAAATCATGGGCTGGGAATCTTTTGGTGTGGTCAGATTTGACTTTGGACCCCTCCTTCAAGGTCAAACGACGAGAGCTAAACTTAAAAGTGGTTATATCTTGCTTATTATTGGTCCTAGAGGTATGGGATGGTAAATCAACCTATAGGAAATCATGGGCCCGGAATCTTTTGGTATGGTCCGATTTGACCTTGGACCCCTCCTTCAAGGTCAAACGAAGATAGCCAAACTTAAATGTGGTTATAACTCGCTCATTATTGGTCCAAGAGGTTTGGGATGGTAAACCAACCTATAGAAAATCATGGGCTGGGAATCTTTTGGTGTGGTCAGATTTGACCTTGGACCCCTCCTTCAAGGTCAAACGAGGATAGCCAAACTTAAAAGTGCTTATAACTCTCTTATTATTGGTCCTAGAGGTTTCAGATGATAAAACAAGATATAGGAAATCATGGGCCCTGATTCATTTGGTGCTGTCAGATTTGACCTTGGACCCCTCCTTCATGGTCAAATGAGGATAGCCAAAATTAACGGTGCTTATATCTCGCTTATTTGTGTTCCTAGAGGTTTGCAATGTCACCCAGCGATAGGTCTAGTTTCAGTATGTTATTCCCTTATTTTGGGGTCAGCTATAACATAGTAAAATTAAAAATATTGCATTTGCAATATTTCCTTTAAATATGTTTTTAACTTACTTTTTATACCTTAACAGTTACCTTCTTACTTTCCTTCTGAACACCATTTCCAGGGCACTACGTTTGCGTCCTTTTCTTCTGTCATTTCTACTCTGAAACTCAAAACACACAGTCAGCTGACACAGAGCCCGTTCACGGGCACTGATTGCTTGTTATCATTTTAAGGGCAAATTATTGCTTCTGATAGTTCTTAATTGAAGCATATTTATCGATGCAATGTGAAATTTTGTTAATCTTTAATTGCCTGTAAATCTGTCAATACATAACTATTTTACAATTAAAACACTATTATAAAGATTATTGCGTAGAGTTCAACAGTTATGGCTTATTTTTTGTATAGTATTGTGCCAAAATTATTTAATTTTAAAGTTTCTGAAATAACCAACAGACAGCATGAAAACTGGGTCAGTAACCCTGTGACATATAACGAATTGACTAGAGTGCGGTTCAAGCTGGTAACCTAAATATCATATGGAGTGAAGGAAATATTAGGCTACTTGCATTTATACACGTGAACACTTAAGAAAATATGAGACCACTATGGTTTTTCTACCATTTTACAAACAGAATAACAAACAGAATGTCAAATGCTAGTTCTTGCACACACAGACTTAAGGAAATATGAGGCCACGATGGGATTTCTAGCCATATTTTACAGAGGATCTAGGCAACCAGTCTACTTTTCGTCTGCAAACATGATTAATTTAATTAACCAATGAAATAATTTGTTACTGACACCTCATTCGAGACAAATATTCCTGAATTCGCGAAGATCGCAGCGCCTCACAGTGGTGAGATTAAGATCCCACCTCTCAGGACTTCCTGTTTACATTGGAAACCGTCGTGAAACGGATCCGATAGTGAATTTATATAGCATGAGTTTCTTAAAAGCAAGGAAGTGGAGTGGAGATCACTGCTGTGCAGTTGGATGTGTACACAAGAGATGTTTTTCTTCTTGTGCCTTTTATTCATTCCCCAGGTAAATTGCACGAGTATTGTTGATGTTATATTTAGCAAGATATACAGTATAACTACATGCTGAATGCACTGGTCTTACAGCAGCCTGGCCTTTCAGGCTGTCTCAACCATAATGCAAACGTGAAATATTTTTTGCCTGAATGCACACTGTATCAGTGGCCTTTCTAGTCTGGCAGTTCTCAGCAAGCTAGGCTAAGTAAATGTATGAGAGCATTATGAAAAATACTTATAATGCAATCAAACAGTTGTGTCTATATTATACATATACATGTCTGTGGCAAGGCTAGTGTTACAGTACAGTACCTGAATATATACAGGGACGTCTGCTTCTCTTATGAAGCAGGTAAATTAATAGCACACCAAGATTTCTTATTCATGCTTTTTAGTTGTCTCAATATTTTTGAAACCATGTAACTTACAAATGTGTTATTTATGGGAAGCTATGGTATTATCGTGCCATGGGAGTTTTCGTGGTATAGTAATTAATTTTTCATTTAACTAAGGATTTAACACTGACACAGACGGAATGTTAAATTTTTATAAAATAATGTTTTAAATGTAACATTAATTCATATTTCAGCATAAATTGAAGTAAAATTGATTTACAAAATTTTCAGAAATTCTTTTAAGTAGGTAACATGTTTAATACTGCAAAAAAAGAAAAACATGGATCACCTTATATCATTAGAAAGGTATTTTTACAGCACTAACGGAATTTTCATTGTGTAAATATCTGTGTGTAAATGGTGGACAAATCACAAGTTAAACAATAAAGGTTTAAAATTTACCTTTGACATTTCCCATTTAAACATCACCAACCCACAGCTACCACTGTAGCTATATCTGAACAGTATGGATTTGTGATGCCAAAATCCTGGGTTCAAATCCAAACTGCACCTATTTTTTCATTTCTTAAATAGTATTTTTAAGTTTTTCCCTATGATGAAAAGGGAAAATGTACATTTTAATTTTTTTTGTCCAACACATTAAATTATTTTCTCATTTACACACATATTAATAATCAGATGTACTGATTACTGATTACTGTTTGCATATCTATTTAGTTATAAAGGGACCCTCACTGGAGAAAGATCTGGGTGAACTGTGTTAACAGACGGGCTGTTGACGAGAAGGGACGGGTCATACAAGGAAAGATGTGGGAGCCATCAACACATCACAGGCTTTGCTCTTGCCATTTTTCGAAGCCACCCATGCCAAAATCAAGGTGATCATGAAAATGTCAACTTATTTTTATGAATTATATCATTCATCAAAGATTGTGCATGTATTTAATTAAATGTTAAAATAAATGAATAGGATAATACTATTGCTACCTATTTAAGAACTGTGGATAAATCAATTTTTTTTTTGTAAAGGCCCATTTTGACAGAAGGAGTGATTATAATAACCAAACAGTATATTGACGGATAAAGTAACTTAAGGTGTGAAAGAGGTAATTAAACATAAACGCTAAATCAGTTTTAAGACTGTATATATTTGGATCACCTCATCAAGCAATACACTTTTCATGTACAATTTAAAAACTGATTTGTGCTAAAAAAGTTAACAAAACTTGTTTTTTTACTAATTTCATTCTGACCACAATTTAGAAATGTCATACATTTACCCTCTAATATTCCATGAGGATGTTAAAATTTTCTGAGCTATGGTAATATTAACTGATAAGTTGTTTAAGGACATATATGTGTTCGCTTTAAAAAGCCATTAATACAACAGGAGAAAAACATGGAATTAAAAATGTTTTTTATTGTTACAGATATCATACAATAACTTTACTGAAAAAATTGGTTATGTTTCAGAAATATTTAAACTGACCTACCATTATGTGGTAAACCTAAAGTAAAAATACAGTTTGTACATTATGTAAGACAACCCTGTATACAAAAGTGAAAGAGAACAAACAAAATAAAAATAACAAATTAACATAAATAACACAGTAAAAATAACTCCATGTATCTTGCAGAAAAAGAGGTTGGAATCATGTTGTTCCTGATATATTTGTACACAAAAAGATGACTGTCCCACGACCCCACAGAGGAAGGAGCTGCAGTACATCTATTGCAGAGGTATTATTGCTATTTCTTTTCTGTTGGTTCCATGTTTTAGGTGCACTGATGGATGAGGCAAAAGCAAAATTACACTAATATACAGGATTACTGTGTCATTTGGTAAACAAAAGGTTTCACACAAGAAATTAAGCAAATGATAGGTGCCAATGATTTTGTTGAGTTTAAATTTTGTAAATTTGGGGATTTTTGTTGCCTCATCTACTATGGCCTATCAGCCAGAGTACCAGGATTCCCGGCACACCACCCATTAAAGTCACTACCCACCCTGTCCAAACAAAACTGATATATTTAGAATACGAAATTATATGCAATGAAATAAACTGCAGTAATGCCACACAATTATTACAAGTTTTCCCTTGAGTTTCAGAATAGCATACATGGAAAATATAATAGGATGTCATAACTCGGTGGGCGATATTTGGGGGTCACATTGATATACACAATTTAAACTCAAGTTTTTAAGAAATAAATAATGATATTCTAATCATATTACAAACTAGCACTTTTGTAATTTAAGTAACCATAAAGACATAAAAATAGCATCAGAGATGCCCGTACCCCACAGCCTAGGGAAACATTTTCAACACCATGAGATATATATAACCAATGTCCCTACCAAGTATCAACTTCCTACACCTTACACTTTCCGAGATATAGTCCGGACAAGATTTTATAGGTCAAGGTCACTACGGCAAGGTCAAAGGTCAAATCAAGGTCAGACCATGACGTTCCACACCTACACCTCCTAACCAATGTCCCTACCAAGTATCAACTTCCTACACCTTACGGTTTCTGAGATACAGCCCGGACAAACTTATTTTCCCGCCCATCCGGACACCATGGGTGAAAACAATACCCCGACAGCCCTTAAGGGCTGTGGGGTAAAAATGAATGAGCAATGGTCATTTTTTTATTTCCCTTATTTATGTGGCTGTTCCATAAAGTGCTCATACATATCTGCACAATTTAACCGGCAAGAAATATATTTCCATGCAATAAAATGGTACTAAACACATTAATAGCGGTCCATTGATGACAATATTTGGACATTGTTATTTCATTTATATTGGAGTAAACTTGTTACAGAAATTCTTTGCAATCATTAATTTAATACTGAAATGAAATAATTATATACATATACAAGTTACCCAGAAGCAAACCATGACTCAATCAGAGAAAGTCTAAATGATCGACATCACCACAACACTGAGTAACAGTCACAAAGAAGCTGAGCCTCAAACTGCAAGGGACAATGAGGAGGTATGTTATCAGTAGCTAAGGGAACATCTAAGAATATTTCAATATTGATATATATGTCAGAGATGCCCGTACCCCACAGTGTAGGAAAATATTTTTAACACCATGAGATACAGAAGTACTGTATCAGTACAAAGTTCAGGATAAGTAAAATTCTTAATGAATTCTAATGTGACTTTAACAGTGCTTAATCTGCATCACAAGACAGACCCAAAGGAGCAACAATATTTTCTAGGTCAAGGTTACTATGACAAGGTCAAAGGTCAAATCAAGGTCAGACCATGATGTTGCACACCTACACATCCTAACCAATGTCCCTACCAAGTATCAACTTCCTACAAGTTAAAGTTGGTCACCTATACTTCTTGAAAGAAGCAATAAGGCCCATCTACAAATAAAGATCTTTATTTTATTTTTATATCTATAACCTCCCACACACCCAAAATGGTGGCATTGTGATAGTTTTAAGGACTTTAAAGTCTAGTTAAATAAAAATTCAGGACCTTGAGGCCCTTCTCGGCCATAGTCTTGTACCAGTTCCTCACCCCTGCTTATATCCTTAATTACAATGACAAGAAGGGCAGTGTACCTTTTCTCATCCATAACTGGCACAACCCTGCATTTTCTGTTATAACGGCTGTGGTTCAGCCGCACACCCTCATTTTGCTCCAGGGTGTGCTAATCATATGGGTCGAGATATAGCGACCTCGTGACCCTGTAAACAGCGGATGGGAACCCCCCTCTGCTGATAGGTTCTCTCAATTTGATTTACCTCGCTCTCATCCACAAACTTTCCATGATACCTGCAGAGGATTTCATCTGAAGCAAAACCACCATAGAGGCTACTGTAGAAATGTGTTTCTATGAAATGTCATGGAATTAATACCATTGCAAATTATATGAAAGGGAAATAACTGAGTAATCAGATTTTTTAGATCAAGTTACAAAATCTAGGTAACCACTAACACTTTTTCTGTCTCCCAAATTTCCCCCAATCAGAACCACTAAAACATTGTAGTTTCAAGCCTGTTGATTTTCTGAAAACTAGAGTTTGAGATTCTGTTCCCTTGAGATACCTGAGGACATGCTTTGCCCACTCCAGATGCGCTTTTGTTGGATGTTCTAGAAACTGAGATAGCATACTGACACTATAACTTACATCTGGCCTTGTTTCAGGTCATACAGACTTCTGTTAAGCTTGGTAACAAGCTTTTCCCTCTTTCTTCCCATCTTTTCGAATTCCTTTGGCTGTTCAACATAAAGTTCACAATCTTCAACTTATGTTTGTTTCTTTTAGCACGCCACACATGTAGACATTGGGCTTAACAGTCAGATAAATGCCCACTCTTTGGTGGACTAAGTTTTGCCACATAAATGTCCGGTAGTAGTGTGTTACTGATTTACGCTACTATATTACTGTTAAATCCAAACAGTATTTTGAAGTAAAGTAACTTTGGTAGATTTAGATATATTTTGTATATTCATTTTGATCCAAAGAAGGTTTAACTTACATAAGACATTATACTTATACGATTCCATGTCATTGTCCTGATACAGTCAAACATATATTATTAGACTGTATCGACCTACATGACACTAGAATTAAATATTATAGAAACATAAATTCAATGAAAAATTTATTTATTGAAAATATTTTGAATGTTACAAATTATTTAAAAGAAATTGGTTTGTTCAAACAGTTTTAATTAATTTATTTTGTTCTTTGTCCTTCGTGTTAATTTATTCTGTAAAATCTAGTCTTGCATATATGATAGTTATATTTTGCCATTAGTAGGTATTGGGAAGGAAGGAAATATTTTTGAATAGGTAGCCAAAACCTTTTTTTAATATGCACTAGATGGTTCCATGGTCCTAACCATGACTTGTGCTTATAGAGCAATAAAGGCTGATTAACCTGATGCAAGATTCAAGTCTCTATCGCAAGCGGTTCTTGAGTTATTCAAGAAACAAATACTCGAACTTTTTGTGCTTATCAATCAAGCATGGGTCACCTGGTATATAGAGGTGGGAAAGTGGCTATGGTAGTGTCAGCTCCTTTCCCTAGGTATGTTTTGGAGACAAGTAAATTCTGAATCTCCTGGTGAAAGAATTAAATCTCGATCTTAAACGGTCACAGAGTTATTCAAGAAACAAATACTCATACTTTGTGCATGACTCTGCAAATATTGGTGCTGGTAAAGAGACCACAGCTCACCACACATTGAGGTGGGAAAGCGGCTACAGTGATGTGAGAATTGTGGCCTCTGTGTGTTTTTGCGCAAAAAGGATTGCTGATTAACCTGGTGCAAGAATCAAGTCTCTATCTCAAGCGGTTCCTGAGTTATTCAAGAAACGAATACTCAGACTTTGCCCATAGAACTGCCTATGTGTGAGAATGGTGAAAACCTGACCACGGTACACCTCATATTTTTTCTTTCCACCTATATGTATGTCACCTTTAAATGGTTTTGATTCACTTCCATGATGATGTAAGAAATTTGGCAAACCTGTACAGTTATAATGTGTGTATGGGCTATATAGTAAAGGGTCGTTATATAAATATTTCCACTGTGTACACATGAGATGTATCTTTTGTCTAACAGATTATATGTTGAGTTGAAATCTTGCTGTTCTTTCATTTATGTTGTCTAGAAATTAGTTGTTGGCTATATATCTGTCTTGTGAAAAAATTTTTTTTTAGCTAAATATATGTCAAAGGACTATGTAAAATATATTTGGAGTAAAATATTTTTGCTCAAGCATTCACTGATGCTTAAGATATGCTACTATCATGTATAAATCTATTGTCCAGAAAATTATGTTATTTAATTGATATTTTTTCCATTGCAAATAAATCAAATCAAAATCAAATTGGTTTACCGTATTAATGTCATAGTTTTATCCCCAATATATTCAGCAGTACTTAATAAAATTAATTATTTGATATCAATTTATTTTCTCCTGTTCAGGGTAGTTTCTAACTTACATTAACCTAAACAAACAGCTAGGATTTTGTCTTATCATCATTTAAAGACATTCAGGAAGCCATTTAGATTGTGTCATTATCTCAGCACTTAAGCTCTGGGACATGCCAGCACCAGATTTCCCATAGCTCAAATTTAGCTACCTAAAGTAATAAGATGACATTCACATTGCAATATTGCAAACAAAATTTTTACAAGTGGAAAAATAGCAAAATTTAAAAGAGTATCACAAAATAAAAAAAAACACTGGACCTGTAACACAACCATAGCTTATAAGTCACAATTTCTATCTGGACCAATAAAACATCTCTGTTAGGGAAGGCACCTTTAAATATAAGCTGAGGGCAAATAAAAAATCCGAAGGTCAGTGATACGTTGGCTAGTTCATTTTGTGGCTTTACTGATACATGTAAAATTGTGTCAGCCTACATGTTCCACTCAGCATCTGTTCTCAATCAATGGGCCACTTGCTGTAATTTGACAGTTATGAGGTACTGGTGCTTGATCCATGATTTCTAAAATGGACACTGAATTCATTTCTGCATTTGAAATCGGTAGATCAATAATAAATATTGCAAACAAGATATGATGGCTATTTTGGGGGTACGGCAGTGTACTTCCTGTTGACAAGAAACTTAATTTCGCTGCCTGCTCATCATCTATAGGTGCATTGGTGAAACCATTGCAAAGGGAGCCCTTCCAGGCCAACATTCATCACCTGCAAACCCCACTGGCACTAATATATCGAGGGGCAACCACACTACCTGATACTTTGCCACTAGTGTCCGATAAAGGCCACACCAATGTCTATTATTGGACCGAGTTACCGAAAACTTTACATGTGTACTATTGGCGTCATGCTTTTTCAGATTTTTCAATGTAGTACCTCATTTTGTGGTCCAGGTGGAGCCAAACAAGATGCCACCATTAGGTCTTGCAGATGCTTTACAACACCCAATGGGGGCTCGGTGGTGTAGCGGTTAGAGTTCTCACCTCCAACCTCTGAGTCTGTCGGTTCGAATCTTGGGCCGGGCGCTTCATGTTGGAAAGTTGGTAGTTACTTGCTGATGCCCGGTGGTTTACAGTGCACTATGCACTGGTTTCCTCCACCTGTAAACTACTTGTTGCAATATAACCCTGGCTGTTGAACGTGACGTAAAGCAACAAATAAACAAATACAACACCCAATATTAAGATACTGAGTGCTATCTGGGACTTTGATACAGGTGAAACCATGCAAAGGGAGTCCTTTCAGGCCAACATTGATCACGTGCCAACCCCACTGGGCACTAATGTATCGAGGGGCAAACACACTACCTGATACATTGCCACTAGTGTCCGATAAAGGCCTTATTAATGTCTTTAATTAGACCGAGTAACCGAAAATTTTACATGTGTACTGTGGCGCCATGCTAGTTCAGATTTTTTAATGTAGTACCTCGTTTTGTGGTCCCAGGTGGATCCAAATGAGATGCCACCATTAGGTCTTGCATATGCCTTACAACGCCTGATATTAACATAATGAGTGCGATCTGGGACTGTTGAATGCGACGTAAAGCAACAAATAAACAAATACAACACCCAATATTAAGATACTGAGTGCTATCTGGAACTTTGATACAGGTGAAACCATGCAAAGCGTGTACTTTCAGGAAAACATTCATCACCTGCCAACCCCACTGGTGGGGGCTCGGTGGTGTAGCGGTTAGAGTTCTTGCCTCCAACCTCTGAGGCCGCCGGTTCGAATCTTGGGCCTTGCGCTTCATGTTGGAAACTTGGTTGTTACTTGCCGATGCCCGGTAGTTTACAGTGCAGTATGCACTGGTTTCCTCCACCTGTAAACTACCCGTCTCAAAATCACCCTGGCTGTTGAAAGCGATGTAAAACAAGAAATAAATAAATCCAAGCCCACTGGCACTAATATATCAAGGGGCAACCTCAATACCTGATACTTTGCCACTAGTGTCCGACAAAGGTGATACTAATCTGTTCAATTGGACCAACTTACTGAAAACTTTACATGTGTACTGGGAGGGGCCCGCTTCACCAACCACCCGCACCCAGCAATGTGCTCCTGTACCAAAGTTGATGTAAACATCCTCTAAGCTATGGTGGAGCATAAGCTAATTTGAACAGCATAGATTCTCACGGTTGTCTGAAAAGAAGCAACACAGATGTGTGTAATTAGACAAAGTCACTGAAATCTTTACAGCTGTATAGCCATGATATTGTTGGTCAGAATTGTAGTGCAGTACCTCTCATGTGGTCCAACATGGGGCACAATATGATCTTCTTTATTTTTACCTGCCTCATTTATTTTTTATCTGCCTCACAGTGAGCGACATTGATAAACTAGGTGCTATCTGGGATTTGGATATAGGTGAAACCATGCTAAACATGTTAATGCCAACACTGATCACCTGCCACTCTCATTTGCATTAATATGTTTAGAGGATACTTTACCACTAGTAGTCTTTGGATAATTAGATGATTTTTATCAATTTTGCACTCTACAAATCCTTTTTTATTATTATTATTATTATAAGTCACTAAAACCTTGACATGTGTCCTGTGATACCTGGTCAAACATTTTAATCTAGTACCTCGATTTTTGTGGTCCAACAAGATGTGACTGTTAGGATTGGGATATATGTGAAAATATACAAAGAGAACTGTTGCATATTATTAGAAAATAAATCTCATTTTGGTCAGAGCTCTGCTTGGAGGCATCCTGTCCCACCTAATAAAGTTGCCCAAATATCATAACTGATAAAGGCAGATGGTGCCACAAACCGATTGGCAACAGCACTGCAATTATCTTTCAGAAATATCTTTACGATTGTGCCGATTGTCTCTGGAAGAATACTAGTCACCTATACTTTTTGAAAGAAGCAATAAGGCGCATCTACAAATAAAGATCTTTATTTTATTTTTATATCTATAACCTCCCACACACCCAAAATAGTGGCATTGTGATAGTTTTAAGGACTTTAAAGTCTAGTTAAATAAAAATTCAGGACCTTGAGGCCCTTCTCGGCCATAGTCTTGTACCAGTTCCTCACCCCTGCTTATATCCTTAATTACAATGACAAGAAGGGCAATGTACCTTTTCTCATCCATAACTGGCACAACCCTGCAATTTCTGTTATAACGGCTGTGGTTCAGCCGCACACCCTCATTTTGCTCCAGGGTGTGCTAATCATATGGGTCGAGATATAGCGACCTCGTGACCCTGTAAACAGCGGATGGGAACCCCCCTCTGCTGATAGGTTCTCTCAATTTGATTTACCTCGCTCTCATCCACAAACTTTCCATGATACCTGCAGAGGATTTCATCTGAAGCAAAACCACCATAGAGGCTACTGTAGAAATGTGTTTCTATGAAATGTCATGGAATTAATACCATTGCAAATTATATGAAAGGGAAATAACTGAGTAATCAGATTTTTTAGATCAAGTTACAAAATCTAGGTAACCACTAACACTTTTTCTGTCTCCCAAATTTCCCCCAATCAGAACCACTAAAACATTGTAGGTTCAAGCCTGTTGATTTTCTGAAAACTAGAGTTTGAGATTCTGTTCCCTTGAGATACCTGAGGACATGCTTTGCCCACTCCAGATGCGCTTTTGTTGGATGTTCTAGAAACTGAGATAGCATACTGACACTATAACTTACATCTGGCCTTGTTACAGGTCATACAGACTTCTGTTAAGCTTGGTAACAAGCTTTTCCCTCTTTCTTCCCATCTTTTCGAATTCCTTTGGCTGTTCAACATAAAGTTCACAATCTTCAACTTATGTTTGTTTCTTTTAGCACGCCACACATGTAGACATTGGGCTTAACAGTCAGATAAATGCCCACTCTTTGGTGGACTAAGTTTTGCCACATAAATGTCCGGTAGTAGTGTGTTACTGATTTACGCTACTATATTACTGTTAAATCCAAACAGTATTTTGAAGTAAAGTAACTTTGGTAGATTTAGATATATTTTGTATATTCATTTTGATCCAAAGAAGGTTTAACTTACATAAGACATTATACTTATACGATTCCATGTCATTGTCCTGATACAGTCAAACATATATTATTAGACTGTATCGACCTACATGACACTAGAATTAAATATTATAGAAACATAAATTCAATGAAAAATTTATTTATTGAAAATATTTTGAATGTTACAAATTATTTAAAAGAAATTGGTTTGTTCAAACAGTTTTAATTAATTTATTTTGTTCTTTGTCCTTCGTGTTAATTTATTCTGTAAAATCTAGTCTTGCATATATGATAGTTATATTTTGCCATTAGTAGGTATTGGGAAGGAAGGAAATATTTTTGAATAGGTAGCCAAAACCTTTTTTTAATATGCACTAGATGGTTCCATGGTCCTAACCATGACTTGTGCTTATAGAGCAATAAAGGCTGATTAACCTGATGCAAGATTCAAGTCTATCGCAAGCGGTTCTTGAGTTATTCAAGAAACAAATACTCGAACTTTTTGTGCTTATCACTCAAGCATGGGTCACCTGGTATATAGAGGTGGGAAAGTGGCTATGGTAGTGTCCGCTCCTTTCCCTAGGTATGTTTTGGAGACAAGTAAATTCTGAATCTCCTGGTGAAAGAATTAAATCTCGATCTTAAACGGTCACAGAGTTATTCAAGAAACAAATACTCGTACTTTGTGCATGACTCTGCAAATATTGGTGCTGGTAAAGAGACCACAGCTCACCACACATTGAGGTGGGAATGCGGCTACAGTGATGTGAGAATTGTGGCCTCTGTGTGTTTTTGCGCAAAAAGGATTGCTGATTAACCTGGTGCAAGAATCAAGTCTCTATCTCAAGTGGTTCCTGAGTTATTCAAGAAACGAATACTCAGACTTTGCCCATAGAACTGCCTATGTGTGAGAATGGTGAAAACCTGACCACGGTACACCTCATATTTTTTCTTTCCACCTATATGTATGTCACCTTTAAATGGTTTTGATTCACTTCCATGATGATGTAAGAAATTTGGCAAACCTGTACAGTTATAATGTGTGTATGGGCTATATAGTAAAGGGTCGTTATATAAATATTTCCACTGTGTACACATGAGATGTATCTTTTGTCTAACAGATTATATGTTGAGTTGAAATCTTGCTGTTCTTTCATTTATGTTGTCTAGAAATTAGTTGTTGGCTATATATCTGTCTTGTGAAAAAATTTTTTTTTAGCTAAATATATGTCAAAGGACTATGTAAAATATATTTGGAGTAAAATATTTTTGCTCAATCATTCACTGATGCTTAAGATATGCTACTATCATGTATAAATCTATTGTCCAGAAAATTATGTTATTTAATTGATATTTTTTCCATTGCAAATAAATCAAATCAAAATCAAATTGGTTTACCGTATTAATGTCATAGTTTTATCCCCAATATATTCAGCAGTACTTAATAAAATTAATTATTTGATATCAATTTATTTTCTCCTGTTCAGGGTAGTTTCTAACTTACATTAACCTAAACAAACAGCTAGGATTTTGTCTTATCATCATGTAAAGACATTCAGGAAGCCATTTAGATTGTGTCATTATCTCAGCACTTAAGCTCTGGGACATGCCAGCACCAGATTTCCCATAGCTCAAATTTAGCTACCTAAAGTAATAAGATGACATTCACATTGCAATATTGCAAACAAAGTTTTTACAAGTGGACAAATAGCAAAATTTAAAAGAGTATCACAAAATAAAAAAAACACTGGACCTGTAACACAACCATAGCTTATAAGTCACAATTTCTATCTGGACCAATAAAACATCTCTGTTAGGGAAGGCACCTTTAAATATAAGCTGAGGGCAAATAAAAAATCCGAAGGTCAGTGATACGTTGGCTAGTTCATTTTGTGGCTTTACTGATACATGTAAAATTTTGTCAGCCTACATGTTCCACTCAGCATCTGTTCTCAATCAATGGGCCACTTGCTGTAATTTGACAGTTATGAGGTACTGGTGCTTGATCCATGATTTCTAAAATGGGCACTGAATTCATTTCTGCATTTGAAATCGGTAGATCAATAATAAATATTGCAAACAAGATATGATGGCTATTTTGGGGGTACGGCAGTGTACTTCCTGTTGACAAGAAACTTAATTTCGCTGCCTGCTCATCATCTATAGGTGCATTGGTGAAACCATTGCAAAGGGAGCCCTTCCAGGCCAACATTCATCACCTGCAAACCCCACTGGCACTAATATATCGAGGGGCAACCACACTACCTGATACTTTGCCACTAGTGTCCGATAAAGGCCACACCAATGTCTATTATTGGACCGAGTTACCGAAAACTTTACATGTGTACTATTGGCGTCATGCTTTTTCAGATTTTTCAATGTAGTACCTCATTTTGTGGTCCAGGTGGAGCCAAACAAGATGCCATCATTAGGTCTTGCAGATGCTTTACAACACCCAATGGGGGCTCGGTGGTGTAGCGGTTAGAGTTCTCGCCTCCAACCTCTGAGGCTGCCGGTTCGAATCTTGGGCCGGGCGCTTCATGTTGGAAAGTTGGTAGTTACTTGCTGATGCCCGGTGGTTTACAGTGCACTATGCACTGGTTTCCTCCACCTGTAAACTACTTGTTGCAATATAACCCTGGCTGTTGAACGTGACATAAAGCAACAAATAAACAAATACAACACCCAATATTAAGATACTGAGTGCTATCTGGGACTTTGATACAGGTGAAACCATGCAAAGGGAGTCCTTTCAGGCCAACATTGATCACGTGCCAACCCCACTGGGCACTAATGTATCGAGGGGCAAACACACTACCTGATACATTGCCACTAGTGTCCGATAAAGGCCTTATTAATGTCTTTAATTGGACCGAGTAACCGAAAACTTTACATGTGTACTGTGGCGCCATGCTAGTTCAGATTTTTTAATGTAGTACCTCGTTTTGTGGTCCCAGGTGGATCCAAATGAGATGCCACCATTAGGTCTTGCATATGCCTTACAAGGCCTGATATTAACATAATGAGTGCGATCTGGGACTGTTGAATGCGACGTAAAGCAACAAATAAACAAATACAACACCCAATATTAAGATACTGAGTGCTATCTGGGACTTTGATACAGGTGAAACCATGCAAAGCGTGTACTTTCAGGAAAACATTCATCACCTGCCAACCCCACTGGTGGGGGCTCGGTGGTGTAGCGGTTAGAGTTCTCGCCTCCAACCTCTGAGGCCGCCGGTTCGAATCTTGGGCCTTGCGCTTCATGTTGGAAACTTGGTTGTTACTTGCCGATGCCCGGTAGTTTACAGTGCAGTATGCACTGGTTTCCTCCACCTGTAAACTACCCGTCTCAAAATCACCCTGGCTGTTGAAAGCGATGTAAAACAAGAAATAAATAAATCCAAGCCCACTGGCACTAATATATCAAGGGGCAACCTCAATACCTGATACTTTGCCACTAGTGTCCGACAAAGGTGATACTAATCTGTTCAATTGGACCAACTTACTGAAAACTTTACATGTGTACTGGGAGGGGCCCGCTTCACCAACCACCCGCACCCAGCAATGTGCTCCTGTACCAAAGTTGATGTAAACATCCTCTAAGCTATGGTGGAGCATAAGCTAATTTGAACAGCATAGATTCTCACGGTTGTCTGAAAAGAAGCAATACATATGTGTGTAATTAGACAAGTCACTGAAATCTTTACAGCTGTATAGCCATGATATTGTTGGTCAGAATTGTAGTGCAGTACCTCTCATGTGGTCCAACATGGGGCACAATATGATCTTCTTTATTTTTACCTGCCTCATTTATTTTTTATCTGCCTCACAGTGAGCGACATTGATAAACTAGGTGCTATCTGGGATTTGGATATAGGTGAAACCATGCTAAACATGTTAATGCCAACACTGATCACCTGCCACTCTCATTTGCATTAATATGTTTAGAGGATACTTTACCACTAGTAGTCTTTGGATAATTAGATGATTTTTATCAATTTTGCACTCTACAAATCCTTTTTTATTATTATTATTATTATAAGTCACTAAAACCTTGACATGTGTCCTGTGATACCTGGTCAAACATTTTAATCTAGTACCTCGATTTTTGTGATCCAACAAGATGTGACTGTTAGGATTGGGATATATGTGAAAATATACAAAGAGAACTGTTGCCTATTATTAGAAAATAAATCTCATTTTGGTCAGAGCTCTGCTTGGAGGCATCCTGTCCCACCTAATAAAGTTGCCCAAATATCATAACTGATAAAGGCAGATGGTGCCACAAACCGATTGGCAACAGCACTGCAATTATCTTTCAGAAATATCTTTACGATTGTGCCGATTGTCTCTGGAAGAATACTGGTCACCTATACTTTTTGAAAGAAGCAATAAGGCGCATCTACAAATAAAGATCTTTATTTTATTTTTATATCTATAACCTCCCACACACCCAAAATGGTGGCATTGTGATAGTTTTAAGGACTTTAAAGTCTAGTTAAATAAAAATTCAGGACCTTGAGGCCCTTCTCGGCCATAGTCTTGTACCAGTTCCTCACCACTGTTTATATCCTTAATTACAATGACAAGAAGGGCAATGTACCTTTTCTCATCCATAACTGGCACAACCCTGCAATTTCTGTTATAACGGCTGTGGTTCAGCCGCACACCCTCATTTTGCTCCAGGGTGCGCTAATCATATGGGTCGAGATATAGCGACCTCGTGACCCTGTAAACAGCGGATGGGAACCCCCCTCTGCTGATAGGTTCTCTCAATTTGATTTACCTCGCTCTCATCCACAAACTTTCCATGATACCTGCAGAGGATTTCATCTGGAGCAAAACCACCATAGAGGCTACTGTAGAAATGTGTTTCTATGAAATGTCATGGAATTAATACCATTGCAAATTATATGAAAGGGAAATAACTGAGTAATCAGATTTTTTAGATCAAGTTACAAAATCTAGGTAACCACTAACACTTTTTCTGTCTCCCAAATTTCCCCCAATCAGAACCACTAAAACATTGTAGTTTCAAGCCTGTTGATTTTCTGAAAACTAGAGTTTGAGATTCTGTTCCCTTGAGATACCTGAGGACATGCTTTGCCCACTCCAGATGCGCTTTTGTTGGATGTTCTAGAAACTGAGATAGCATACTGACACTATAACTTACATCTGGCCTTGTTTCAGGTCATACAGACTTCTGTTAAGCTTGGTAACAAGCTTTTCCCTCTTTCTTCCCATCTTTTCGAATTCCTTTGGCTGTTCAACATAAAGTTCACAATCTTCAACTTATGTTTGTTTCTTTTAGCACGCCACACATGTAGACATTGGGCTTAACAGTCAGATAAATGCCCACTCTTTGGTGGACTAAGTTTTGCCACATAAATGTCCTGTAGTAGTGTGTTACTGATTTACGCTACTATATTACTGTTAAATCCAAACAGTATTTTGAAGTAAAGTAACTTTGGTAGATTTAGATATATTTTGTGTATTCATTTTGATCCAAAGAAGGTTTAACTTACATAAGACATTATACTTATACGATTCCATGTCATTGTCCTGATACAGTCAAACATATATTATTAGACTGTATCGACCTACATGACACTAGAATTAAATATTATAGAAACATAAATTCAATGAAAAATTTATTTATTGAAAATATTTTGAATGTTACAAATTATTTAAAAGAAATTGGTTTGTTCAAACAGTTTTAATTAATTTATTTTGTTCTTTGTCCTTCGTGTTAATTTATTCTGTAAAATCTAGTCTTGCATATATGATAGTTATATTTTGCCATTAGTAGGTATTGGGAAGGAAGGAAATATTTTTGAATAGGTAGCCAAAACCTTTTTTTAATATGCACTAGATGGTTCCATGGTCCTAACCATGACTTGTGCTTATAGAGCAATAAAGGCTGATTAACCTGATGCAAGATTCAAGTCTATCGCAAGCGGTTCTTGAGTTATTCAAGAAACAAATACTCGAACTTTTTGTGCTTATCAATCAAGCATGGGTCACCTGGTATATAGAGGTGGGAAAGTGGCTATGGTAGTGTCAGCTCCTTTCCCTAGGTATGTTTTGGAGACAAGTAAATTCTGAATCTCCTGGTGAAAGAATCAAATCTCGATCTTAAACGGTCACAGAGTTATTAAAGAAACAAATACTCGTACTTTGTGCATGACTCTGCAAATATTGGTGCTGGTAAAGAGACCACAGCTCACCACACATTGAGGTGGGAAAGCGGCTACAGTGATGTGAGAATTGTGGCCTCTGTGTGTTTTTGCGCAAAAAGGATTGCTGATTAACCTGGTGCAAGAATCAAGTCTCTATCTCAAGCGGTTCCTGAGTTATTCAAGAAACGAATACTCAGACTTTGCCCATAGAACTGCCTATGTGTGAGAATGGTGAAAGCCTGACCACGGTACACCTCATATTTTTTCTTTCCACCTATATGTATGTCACCTTTAAATGGTTTTGATTCACTTCCATGATGATGTAAGAAATTTGGCAAACCTGTACAGTTATAATGTGTGTATGGGCTATATAGTAAAGGCTCGTTATATAAATATTTCCACTGTGTACACATGAGATGTATCTTTTGTCTAACAGATTATATGTTGAGTTGAAATCTTGCTGTTCTTTCATTTATGTTGTCTAGAAATTAGTTGTTGGCTATATATCTGTCTTGTGAAAAAAATTTTTTTTAGCTAAATATATGTCAAAGGACTATGTAAAATATATTTGGAGTAAAATATTTTTGCTCAAGCATTCACTGATGCTTAAGATATGCTACTATCATGTATAAATCTATTGTCCAGAAAATTATGTTATTTAATTGATATTTTTTCCATTGCAAATAAATCAAATCAAAATCAAATTGGTTTACCGTATTAATGTCATAGTTTTATCCCCAATATATTCAGCAGTACTTAATAAAATTAATTATTTGATATCAATTTATTTTCTCCTGTTCAGGGTAGTTTCTAACTTACATTAACCTAAACAAACAGCTAGGATTTTGTCTTATCATCATTTAAAGACATTCAGGAAGCCATTTAGATTGTGTCATTATCTCAGCACTTAAGCTCTGGGACATGCCAGCACCAGATTTCCCATAGCTCAAATTTAGCTACCTAAAGTAATAAGATGACATTCACATTGCAATATTGCAAACAAAATTTTTACAAGTGGAAAAATAGCAAAATTTAAAAGAGTATCACAAAATAAAAAAAACCCTGGCCCTGTAACACAACCATAGCTTTTAAGTCACAATTTCTATTTGGACCAATAAAACATCTCTATTAGGGAAGGCACCTTTAAATATAAGCTGAGGGCAAATAAAAAATCCGAAGGTCAGTGATACGTTGGTTAGTTCATTTTGTGGCTTTACTGATACATGTAAAATTTTGTCAGCCTACATGTTCCACTCAGCATCTGTTCTCAATCAATGGGCCACTTGCTGTAATTTGACAGTTATGAGGTACTGGTGCTTGATCCATGATTTCTAAAATGGGCACTGAATTCATTTCTGCATTTGAAATCGGTAGATCAATAATAAATATTGCAAACAAGATATGATGGCTATTTTGGGGGTACGGCAGTGTACTTCCTGTTGACAAGAAACTTAATTTCGCTGCCTGCTCATCATCTATAGGTGCATTGGTGAAACCATTGCAAAGGGAGCCCTTCCAGGCCAACATTCATCACCTGCAAACCCCACTGGCACTAATATATCGAGGGGCAACCACACTACCTGATACTTTGCCACTAGTGTCCGATAAAGGCCACACCAATGTCTATTATTGGACCGAGTTACCGAAAACTTTACATGTGTACTATTGGCGTCATGCTTTTTCAGATTTTTCAATGTAGTACCTCATTTTGTGGTCCAGGTGGAGCCAAACAAGATGCCACCATTAGGTCTTGCAGATGCTTTACAACACCCAATGGGGGTTCGGTGGTGTAGCGGTTAGAGTTCTCGCCTCCAACCTCTGAGGCTGCCGGTTCGAATCTTGGGCCGGGCGCTTCATGTTACAAAGTTGGTAGTTACTTGCTGATGCCCGGTGGTTTACAGTGCACTATGCACTGGTTTCCTCCACCTGTAAACTACTTGTTGCAATATAACCCTGGCTGTTGAACGTGACGTAAAGCAACAAATAAACAAATACAACACCCAATATTAAGATACTGAGTGCTATCTGGGACTTTGATAAAGGTGAAACCATGCAAAGGGAGTCCTTTCAGGCCAACATTGATCACGTGCCAACCCCACTGGGCACTAATGTATCGAGGGGCAAACACGCTACCTGATACATTTCCACTAGTGTCCGATAAAGGCCTTATTAATGTCTTTAATTGGACCGAGTAACCGAAAACTTTACATGTGTACTGTGGCGCCATGCTAGTTCAGATTTTTTAATGTAGTACCTCGTTTTGTGGTCCCAGGTGGATCCAAATGAGATGCCACCATTAGGTCTTGCATATGCCTTACAATGCCTGATATTAACATAATGCGTGCGATCTGGGACTGTTGAATGCGACGTAAAGCAACAAATAAACAAATACAATACCCAATATTAAGATATTGAGTGCTATCTGGGACTTTGATACAGGTGAAACCATGCAAAGCGTGTACTTTCAGGAAAACATTCATCACCTGCCAACCCCACTGGTGGGGGCTCGGTGGTGTAGCGGTTAGAGTTCTCGCCTCCAACCTCTGAGGCCGCCGGTTCGAATCTTGGGCCTTGCGCTTCATGTTGGAAACTTGGTTGTTACTTGCCGATACCCGGTAGTTTACAGTGCAGTATGCACAGGTTTCCTCCACCTGTAAACTACCCGTCTCAAAATCACCCTGGCTGTTGAAAGCGATGTAAAACAACAAATAAATAAATCCAAGCCCACTGGCACTAATATATCAAGGGGCAACCTCAATACCTGATACTTTGCCACTAGTGTCCGACAAAGGTGATACTAATCTGTTCAATTGGACCAACTTACTGAAAACTTTACATGTGTACTGGGAGGGGCCCGCTTCACCAACCACCCGCACCCAGCAATGTGCTCCTGTACCAAAGTTGATGTAAACATCCTCTAAACTATGGTGGAGCATAAGCTAATTTGAACAGCATATATTCTCACGGTTGTCTGAAAAGAAGCAATACATATGTGTGTAATTAGACAAAGTCACTGAAATCTTTACAGCTGTATAGCCATGATATTGTTGGTCAGAATTTTAGTGCAGTACCTCTCATGTGGTCCAACATGGGGCACAATATGATCTTCTTTATTTTTACCTGCCTCATTTATTTTTTATCTGCCTCACAGTGAGCGACATTGATAAACTAGGTGCTATCTGGGATTTGGATATAGGTGAAACCATGCTAAACATGTTAATGCCAACACTGATCACCTGCCACTCTCATTTGCATTAATATGTTTAGAGGATACTTTACCACTAGTCGTCTTTGGATAATTAGATGATTTTTATCAATTTTGCACTCTACAAATCCTTTTTTTATTATTATTATTATTATAAGTCACTAAAACCTTGACATGTGTCCTGTGATACCTGGTCAAACATTTTAATCTAGTACCTCGATTTTTGTGGTCCAACAAGATGTGACTGTTAGGATTGGGATATATGTGAAAATATACAAAGAGAACTGTTGCATATTATTAGAAAATAAATCTCATTTTGGTCAGAGCTCTGCTTGGAGGCATCCTGTCCCACCTAATAAAGTTGCCCAAATATCATAACTGATAAAGGCAGATGGTGCCACAAACCGATTGGCAACAGCACTGCAATTATCTTTCAGAAATATCTTTACGATTGTGCCGATTGTCTCTGGAAGAATACTGGTCACCTATACTTTTTGAAAGAAGCAATAAGGCGCATCTACAAATAAAGATCTTTATTTTATTTTTATATCTATAACCTCCCACACACCCAAAATGGTGGCATTGTGATAGTTTTAAGGACTTTAAAGTCTAGTTAAATAAAAATTCAGGACCTTGAGGCCCTTCTCGGCCATAGTCTTGTACCAGTTCCTCACCCCTGCTTATATCCTTAATTACAATGACAAGAAGGGCAATGTACCTTTTCTCATCCATAACTGGCACAACCCTGCAATTTCTGTTATAACGGCTGTGGTTCAGCCGCACACCCTCATTTTGCTCCAGGGTGTGCTAATCATATGGGTCGAGATATAGCGACCTCGTGACCCTGTAAACAGCGGATGGGAACCCCCCTCTGCTGATAGGTTCTCTCAATTTGATTTACCTCGCTCTCATCCACAAACTTTCCATGATACCTGCAGAGGATTTCATCTGAAGCAAAACCACCATAGAGGCTACTGTAGAAATGTGTTTCTATGAAATGTCATGGAATTAATACCATTGCAAATTATATGAAAGGGAAATAACTGAGTAATCAGATTTTTTAGATCAAGTTACAAAATCTAGGTAACCACTAACACTTTTTCTATCTCCCAAATTTCCCCCAATCAGAACCACTAAAACATTGTAGTTTCAAGCCTGTTGATTTTCTGAAAACTAGAGTTTGAGATTCTGTTCCCTTGAGATACCTGAGGACATGCTTTGCCCACTCCAGATGCGCTTTTGTTGGATGTTCTAGAAACTGAGATAGCATACTGACACTATAACTTACATCTGGCCTTGTTTCAGGTCATACAGACTTCTGTTAAGCTTGGTAACAAGCTTTTCCCTCTTTCTTCCCATCTTTTCGAATTCCTTTGGCTGTTCAACATAAAGTTCACAATCTTCAACTTATGTTTGTTTCTTTTAGCACGCCACACATGTAGACATTGGGCTTAACAGTCAGATAAATGCCCACTCTTTGGTGGACTAAGTTTTGCCACATAAATGTCCTGTAGTAGTGTGTTACTGATTTATGCTACTATATTACTGTTAAATCCAAACAGTATTTTGAAGTAAAGTAACTTTGGTAGATTTAGATATATTTTGTATATTCATTTTGATCCAAAGAAGGTTTAACTTACATAAGACATTATACTTATACGATTCCATGTCATTGTCCTGATACAGTCAAACATATATTATTAGACTGTATCGACCTACATGACACTAGAATTAAATATTATAGAAACATAAATTCAATGAAAAATTTATTTATTGAAAATATTTTGAATGTTACAAATTATTTAAAAGAAATTGGTTTGTTCAAACAGTTTTAATTAATTTATTTTGTTCTTTGTCCTTCGTGTTAATTTATTCTGTAAAATCTAGTCTTGCATATATGATAGTTATATTTTGCCATTAGTAGGTATTGGGAAGGAAGGAAATATTTTTGAATAGGTAGCCAAAACCTTTTTTTAATATGCACTAGATGGTTTCATGGTCCTAACCATGACTTGTGCTTATAGAGCAATAAAGGCTGATTAACCTGATGCAAGATTCAAGTCTCTATCGCAAGCGGTTCTTGAGTTATTCAAGAAACAAATACTCGAACTTTTTGTGCTTATCAATCAAGCATGGGTCACCTGGTATATAGAGGTGGGAAAGTGGCTATGGTAGTGTCAGCTCCTTTCCCTAGGTATGTTTTGGAGACAAGTAAATTCTGAATCTCCTGGTGAAAGAATTAAATCTCGATCTTAAACGGTCACAGAGTTATTCAAGAAACAAATACTCGTACTTTGTGCATGACTCTGCAAATATTGGTGCTGGTAAAGAGACCACAGCTCACCACACATTGAGGTGGGAAAGCGGCTACAGTGATGTGAGAATTGTGGCCTCTGTGTGTTTTTGCGCAAAAAGGATTGCTGATTAACCTGGTGCAAGAATCAAGTCTCTATCTCAAGCGGTTCCTGAGTTATTCAAGAAACGAATACTCAGACTTTGCCCATAGAACTGCCTATGTGTGAGAATGGTGAAAACCTGACCACGGTACACCTCATATTTTTTCTTTCCACCTATATGTATGTCACCTTTAAATGGTTTTGATTCACTTCCATGATGATGTAAGAAATTTGGCAAACCTGTACAGTTATAATGTGTGTATGGGCTATATAGTAAAGGGTCGTTATATAAATATTTCCACTCTGTACATATGAGATGTATCTTTTGTCTAACAGATTATATGTTGAGTTGAAATCTTGCTGTTCTTTCATTTATGTTGTCTAGAAATTAGTTGTTGGCTATATATCTGTCTTGTGAAAAATTTTTTTTTTAGCTAAATACATGTCAAAGGACTATGTAAAATATATTTGGAGTAAAATATTTTTGCTCAAACATTCACTGATGCTTAAGATATGCTACTATCATGTATAAATCTATTGTCCAGAAAATTATGTTATTTAGTTGATATTTTTTCCATTGCAAATAAATCAAATCAAAATCAAATTGGTTTACCGTATTAATGTCATAGTTTTATCCCCAATATATTCAGCAGTACTTAATAAAATTAATTATTTGATATCAATTTATTTTCTCCTGTTCAGGGTAGTTTCTAACTTACATTAACCTAAACAAACGGCTAGGATTTTGTCTTATCATCATTTAAAGACATTCAGGAAGCCATTTAGATTGTGTCATTATCTCAGCACTTAAGCTCTGGGACATGCCAGCACCAGATTTCCCATAGCTCAAATTTAGCTACCTAAAATAATAAGATGACATTCACATTGCAATATTGCAAACAAAATTTTTACAAGTGGACAAATAGCAAAATTTAAAAGAGTATCACAAAATAAAAAAAACACTGGACCTGTAACACAACCATAGCTTATAAGTCACAATTTCTATCTGGACCAATAAAACATCTCTGTTAGGGAAGGCACCTTTAAATATAAGCTGAGGGCAAATAAAAAATCCGAAGGTCAGTGATACGTTGGCTAGTTCATTTTGTGGCTTTACTGATACATGTAAAATTTTGTCAGCCTACATGTTCCACTCAGCATCTGTTCTCAATCAATGGGCCACTTGCTGTAATTTGACAGTTATGAGGTACTGGTGCTTGATCCATGATTTCTAAAATGGGCACTGAATTCATTTCTGCATTTGAAATCGGTAGATCAATAATAAATATTGCAAACAAGATATGATGGCTATTTTGGGGGTACGGCAGTGTACTTCCTGTTGACAAGAAACTTAATTTCGCTGCCTGCTCATCATCTATAGGTGCATTGGTGAAACCATTGCAAAGGGAGCCCTTCCAGGCCAACATTCATCACCTGCAAACCCCACTGGCACTAATATATCGAGGGGCAACCACACTAACTGATACTTTGCCACTAGTGTCCGATAAAGGCCACACCAATGTCTATTATTGGACCGAGTTACCGAAAACTTTACATGTGTACTATTGGCGTCATGCTTTTTCAGATTTTTCAATGTAGTACCTCATTTTGTGGTCCAGGTGGAGCCAAACAAGATGCCACCATTAGGTCTTGCAGATGCTTTACAACACCCAATGGGGGCTCGGTGGTGTAGCGGTTAGAGTTCTCGCCTCCAACCTCTGAGGCTGCCGGTTCGAATCTTGGGCCGGGCGCTTCATGTTACAAAGTTGGTAGTTACTTGCTGATGCCCGGTGGTTTACAGTGCACTATGCACTGGTTTCCTCCACCTGTAAACTACTTGTTGCAATATAACCCTGGCTGTTGAACGTGACGTAAAGCAACAAATAAACAAATACAACACCCAATATTAAGATACTGAGTGCTATCTGGGACTTTGATAAAGGTGAAACCATGCAAAGGGAGTCCTTTCAGGCCAACATTGATCACGTGCCAACCCCACTGGGCACTAATGTATCGAGGGGCAAACACGCTACCTGATACATTTCCACTAGTGTCCGATAAAGGCCTTATTAATGTCTTTAATTGGACCGAGTAACCGAAAACTTTACATGTGTACTGTGGCGCCATGCTAGTTCAGATTTTTTAATGTAGTACCTCGTTTTGTGGTCCCAGGTGGATCCAAATGAGATGCCACCATTAGGTCTTGCATATGCCTTACAATGCCTGATATTAACATAATGCGTGCGATCTGGGACTGTTGAATGCGACGTAAAGCAACAAATAAACAAATACAATACCCAATATTAAGATATTGAGTGCTATCTGGGACTTTGATACAGGTGAAACCATGCAAAGCGTGTACTTTCAGGAAAACATTCATCACCTGCCAACCCCACTGGTGGGGGCTCGGTGGTGTAGCGGTTAGAGTTCTCGCCTCCAACCTCTGAGGCCGCCGGTTCGAATCTTGGGCCTTGCGCTTCATGTTGGAAACTTGGTTGTTACTTGCCGATACCCGGTAGTTTACAGTGCAGTATGCACAGGTTTCCTCCACCTGTAAACTACCCGTCTCAAAATCACCCTGGCTGTTGAAAGCGATGTAAAACAACAAATAAATAAATCCAAGCCCACTGGCACTAATATATCAAGGGGCAACCTCAATACCTGATACTTTGCCACTAGTGTCCGACAAAGGTGATACTAATCTGTTCAATTGGACCAACTTACTGAAAACTTTACATGTGTACTGGGAGGGGCCCGCTTCACCAACCACCCGCACCCAGCAATGTGCTCCTGTACCAAAGTTGATGTAAACATCCTCTAAACTATGGTGGAGCATAAGCTAATTTGAACAGCATATATTCTCACGGTTGTCTGAAAAGAAGCAATACATATGTGTGTAATTAGACAAAGTCACTGAAATCTTTACAGCTGTATAGCCATGATATTGTTGGTCAGAATTTTAGTGCAGTACCTCTCATGTGGTCCAACATGGGGCACAATATGATCTTCTTTATTTTTACCTGCCTCATTTATTTTTTATCTGCCTCACAGTGAGCGACATTGATAAACTAGGTGCTATCTGGGATTTGGATATAGGTGAAACCATGCTAAACATGTTAATGCCAACACTGATCACCTGCCACTCTCATTTGCATTAATATGTTTAGAGGATACTTTACCACTAGTCGTCTTTGGATAATTAGATGATTTTTATCAATTTTGCACTCTACAAATCCTTTTTTTATTATTATTATTATTATAAGTCACTAAAACCTTGACATGTGTCCTGTGATACCTGGTCAAACATTTTAATCTAGTACCTCGATTTTTGTGGTCCAACAAGATGTGACTGTTAGGATTGGGATATATGTGAAAATATACAAAGAGAACTGTTGCATATTATTAGAAAATAAATCTCATTTTGGTCAGAGCTCTGCTTGGAGGCATCCTGTCCCACCTAATAAAGTTGCCCAAATATCATAACTGATAAAGGCAGATGGTGCCACAAACCGATTGGCAACAGCACTGCAATTATCTTTCAGAAATATCTTTACGATTGTGCCGATTGTCTCTGGAAGAATACTGGTCACCTATACTTTTTGAAAGAAGCAATAAGGCGCATCTACAAATAAAGATCTTTATTTTATTTTTATATCTATAACCTCCCACACACCCAAAATGGTGGCATTGTGATAGTTTTAAGGACTTTAAAGTCTAGTTAAATAAAAATTCAGGACCTTGAGGCCCTTCTCGGCCATAGTCTTGTACCAGTTCCTCACCCCTGCTTATATCCTTAATTACAATGACAAGAAGGGCAATGTACCTTTTCTCATCCATAACTGGCACAACCCTGCAATTTCTGTTATAACGGCTGTGGTTCAGCCGCACACCCTCATTTTGCTCCAGGGTGTGCTAATCATATGGGTCGAGATATAGCGACCTCGTGACCCTGTAAACAGCGGATGGGAACCCCCCTCTGCTGATAGGTTCTCTCAATTTGATTTACCTCGCTCTCATCCACAAACTTTCCATGATACCTGCAGAGGATTTCATCTGAAGCAAAACCACCATAGAGGCTACTGTAGAAATGTGTTTCTATGAAATGTCATGGAATTAATACCATTGCAAATTATATGAAAGGGAAATAACTGAGTAATCAGATTTTTTAGATCAAGTTACAAAATCTAGGTAACCACTAACACTTTTTCTATCTCCCAAATTTCCCCCAATCAGAACCACTAAAACATTGTAGTTTCAAGCCTGTTGATTTTCTGAAAACTAGAGTTTGAGATTCTGTTCCCTTGAGATACCTGAGGACATGCTTTGCCCACTCCAGATGCGCTTTTGTTGGATGTTCTAGAAACTGAGATAGCATACTGACACTATAACTTACATCTGGCCTTGTTTCAGGTCATACAGACTTCTGTTAAGCTTGGTAACAAGCTTTTCCCTCTTTCTTCCCATCTTTTCGAATTCCTTTGGCTGTTCAACATAAAGTTCACAATCTTCAACTTATGTTTGTTTCTTTTAGCACGCCACACATGTAGACATTGGGCTTAACAGTCAGATAAATGCCCACTCTTTGGTGGACTAAGTTTTGCCACATAAATGTCCTGTAGTAGTGTGTTACTGATTTATGCTACTATATTACTGTTAAATCCAAACAGTATTTTGAAGTAAAGTAACTTTGGTAGATTTAGATATATTTTGTATATTCATTTTGATCCAAAGAAGGTTTAACTTACATAAGACATTATACTTATACGATTCCATGTCATTGTCCTGATACAGTCAAACATATATTATTAGACTGTATCGACCTACATGACACTAGAATTAAATATTATAGAAACATAAATTCAATGAAAAATTTATTTATTGAAAATATTTTGAATGTTACAAATTATTTAAAAGAAATTGGTTTGTTCAAACAGTTTTAATTAATTTATTTTGTTCTTTGTCCTTCGTGTTAATTTATTCTGTAAAATCTAGTCTTGCATATATGATAGTTATATTTTGCCATTAGTAGGTATTGGGAAGGAAGGAAATATTTTTGAATAGGTAGCCAAAACCTTTTTTTAATATGCACTAGATGGTTTCATGGTCCTAACCATGACTTGTGCTTATAGAGCAATAAAGGCTGATTAACCTGATGCAAGATTCAAGTCTCTATCGCAAGCGGTTCTTGAGTTATTCAAGAAACAAATACTCGAACTTTTTGTGCTTATCAATCAAGCATGGGTCACCTGGTATATAGAGGTGGGAAAGTGGCTATGGTAGTGTCAGCTCCTTTCCCTAGGTATGTTTTGGAGACAAGTAAATTCTGAATCTCCTGGTGAAAGAATTAAATCTCGATCTTAAACGGTCACAGAGTTATTCAAGAAACAAATACTCGTACTTTGTGCATGACTCTGCAAATATTGGTGCTGGTAAAGAGACCACAGCTCACCACACATTGAGGTGGGAAAGCGGCTACAGTGATGTGAGAATTGTGGCCTCTGTGTGTTTTTGCGCAAAAAGGATTGCTGATTAACCTGGTGCAAGAATCAAGTCTCTATCTCAAGCGGTTCCTGAGTTATTCAAGAAATGAATACTCAGACTTTGCCCATAGAACTGCCTATGTGTGAGAATGGTGAAAACCTGACCACGGTACACCTCATATTTTTTCTTTCCACCTATATGTATGTCACCTTTAAATGGTTTTGATTCACTTCCATGATGATGTAAGAAATTTGGCAAACCTGTACAGTTATAATGTGTGTATGGGCTATATAGTAAAGGGTCGTTATATAAATATTTCCACTCTGTACATATGAGATGTATCTTTTGTCTAACAGATTATATGTTGAGTTGAAATCTTGCTGTTCTTTCATTTATGTTGTCTAGAAATTAGTTGTTGGCTATATATCTGTCTTGTGAAAAATTTTTTTTTTAGCTAAATACATGTCAAAGGACTATGTAAAATATATTTGGAGTAAAATATTTTTGCTCAAACATTCACTGATGCTTAAGATATGCTACTATCATGTATAAATCTATTGTCCAGAAAATTATGTTATTTAGTTGATATTTTTTCCATTGCAAATAAATCAAATCAAAATCAAATTGGTTTACCGTATTAATGTCATAGTTTTATCCCCAATATATTCAGCAGTACTTAATAAAATTAATTATTTGATATCAATTTATTTTCTCCTGTTCAGGGTAGTTTCTAACTTACATTAACCTAAACAAACGGCTAGGATTTTGTCTTATCATCATTTAAAGACATTCAGGAAGCCATTTAGATTGTGTCATTATCTCAGCACTTAAGCTCTGGGACATGCCAGCACCAGATTTCCCATAGCTCAAATTTAGCTACCTAAAATAATAAGATGACATTCACATTGCAATATTGCAAACAAAATTTTTACAAGTGGACAAATAGCAAAATTTAAAAGAGTATCACAAAATAAAAAAAACACTGGACCTGTAACACAACCATAGCTTATAAGTCACAATTTCTATCTGGACCAATAAAACATCTCTGTTAGGGAAGGCACCTTTAAATATAAGCTGAGGGCAAATAAAAAATCCGAAGGTCAGTGATACGTTGGCTAGTTCATTTTGTGGCTTTACTGATACATGTAAAATTTTGTCAGCCTACATGTTCCACTCAGCATCTGTTCTCAATCAATGGGCCACTTGCTGTAATTTGACAGTTATGAGGTACTGGTGCTTGATCCATGATTTCTAAAATGGGCACTGAATTCATTTCTGCATTTGAAATCGGTAGATCAATAATAAATATTGCAAACAAGATATGATGGCTATTTTGGGGGTACGGCAGTGTACTTCCTGTTGACAAGAAACTTAATTTCGCTGCCTGCTCATCATCTATAGGTGCATTGGTGAAACCATTGCAAAGGGAGCCCTTCCAGGCCAACATTCATCACCTGCAAACCCCACTGGCACTAATATATCGAGGGGCAACCACACTAACTGATACTTTGCCACTAGTGTCCGATAAAGGCCACACCAATGTCTATTATTGGACCGAGTTACCGAAAACTTTACATGTGTACTATTGGCGTCATGCTTTTTCAGATTTTTCAATGTAGTACCTCATTTTGTGGTCCAGGTGGAGCCAAACAAGATGCCACCATTAGGTCTTGCAGATGCTTTACAACACCCAATGGGGGCTCGGTGGTGTAGCGGTTAGAGTTCTCGCCTCCAACCTCTGAGGCTGCCGGTTCGAATCTTGGGCCGGGCGCTTCATGTTGGAAAGTTGGTAGTTACTTGCTGATGCCTGGTGGTTTACAGTGCACTATGCACTGGTTTCCTCCACCTGTAAACTACTTGTTGCAATATAACCCTGGCTGTTGAACGTGACGTAAAGCAACAAATAAACAAATACAACACCCAATATTAAGATACTGAGTGCTATCTGGGACTTTGATACAGGTGAAACCATGCAAAGGGAGTCCTTTCAGGCCAACATTGATCACGTGCCAACCCCACTGGGCACTAATGTATCGAGGGGCAAACACACTACCTGATACATTTCCACTAGTGTCCGATAAAGGCCTTATTAATGTCTTTAATTAGACCGAGTAACCGAAAACTTTACATGTGTACTGTGGCGCCATGCTAGTTCAGATTTTTTAATGTAGTACCTGGTTTTGTGGTCCCAGGTGGATCCAAATGAGATGCCACCATTAGGTCTTGCATATGCCTTACAACGCCTGATATTAACATAATGAGTGCGATCTGGGACTGTTGAATGCGACGTAAAGCAACAAATAAACAAATACAACAGCCAATATTAAGATACTGAGTGCTATCTGGGACTTTGATACAGGTGAAACCATGCAAAGCGTGTACTTTCAGGAAAACATTCATCACCTGCCAACCCCACTGGTGGGGGCTCGGTGGTGTAGCGGTTAGAGTTCTCGCCTCCAACCTCTGAGGCCGCCGGTTCGAATCTTGGGCCTTGCGCTTCATGTTGGAAACTTGGTTGTTACTTGCCGATGCCCGGTAGTTTACAGTGCAGTATGCACTGGTTTCCTCCACCTGTAAACTACCCGTCTCAAAATCACCCTGGCTGTTGAAAGCGATGTAAAACAAGAAATAAATAAATCCAAGCCCACTGGCACTAATATATCAAGGGGCAACCTCAATACCTGATACTTTGCCACTAGTGTCCGACAAAGGTGATACTAATCTGTTCAATTGGACCAACTTACTGAAAACTTTACATGTGTACTGGGAGGGGCCCGCTTCACCAACCACCCGCACCCAGCAATGTGCTCCTGTACCAAAGTTGATGTAAACATCCTCTAAGCTATGGTGGAGCATAAGCTAATTTGAACAGCATAGATTCTCACGGTTGTCTGAAAAGAAGCAATACATATGTGTGTAATTAGACAAGTCACTGAAATCTTTACAGCTGTATAGCCATGATATTGTTGGTCAGAATTTTAGTGCAGTACCTCTCATGTGGTCCAACATGGGGCACAATATGATCTTCTTTATTTTTACCTGCCTCATTTATTTTTTATCTGCCTCACAGTGAACGACATTGATAAACTAGGTGCTATCTGGGATTTGGATATAGGTGAAACCATGCTAAACATGTTAATGCCAACACTGATCACCTGCCACTCTCATTTGCATTAATATGTTTAGAGGATACTTTACCACTAGTAGTCTTTGGATAATTAGATGATTTTTATCAATTTTGCACTCTACAAATCCTTTTTATTATTATTATTATTATTATTATTATTATAAGTCACTAAAACCTTGACATGTGTCCTGTGATACCTGGTCAAACATTTTAATCTAGTGCCTCGATTTTTGTGGTCCAACAAGATGTGACTGTTAGGATTGGGATATATGTGAAAATATACAAAGAGAACTGTTGCCTATTATTAGAAAATAAATCTCATTTTGGTCAGAGCTCTGCTTGGAGGCATCCTGTCCCACCTAATAAAGTTGCCCAAATATCATAACTGATAAAGGCAGATGGTGCCACAAACCGATTGGCAACAGCACTGCAATTATCTTTCAGAAATATCTTTACGATTGTGCTGATTGTCTCTGGAAGAATACTGGTCACCTATACTTTTTGAAAGAAGCAATAAGGCGCATCTACAAATAAAGATCTTTATTTTATTTTTATATCTATAACCTCCCACACACCCAAAATGGTGGCATTGTGATAGTTTTAAGGACTTTAAAGTCTAGTTAAATAAAAATTCAGGACCTTGAGGCCCTTCTCGGCCATAGTCTTGTACCAGTTCCTCACCCCTGCTTATATCCTTAATTACAATGACAAGAAGGGCAATGTACCTTTTCTCATCCATAACTGGCACAACCCTGCAATTTCTGTTATAACGGCTGTGGTTCAGCCGCACACCCTCATTTTGCTCCAGGGTGTGCTAATCATATGGGTCGAGATATAGCGACCTCGTGACCCTGTAAACAGCGGATGGGAACCCCCCTCTGCTGATATGTTCTCTCAATTTGATTTACCTCGCTCTTATCCACAAACTTTCCATGATACCTGCAGAGGATTTCATCTGAAGCAAAACCACCATAGAGGCTACTGTAGAAATGTGTTTCTATGAAATGTCATGGAATTAATACCATTGCAAATTATATGAAAGGGAAATAACTGAGTAATCAGATTTTTTAGATCAAGTTACAAAATCTAGGTAACCACTAACACTTTTTCTGTCTCCCAAATTTCCACCAATCAGAACCACTAAAACATTGTAGTTTCAAGCCTGTTGATTTTCTGAAAACTAGAGTTTGAGATTCTGTTCCCTTGAGATACCTGAGGACATGCTTTGCCCACTCCAGATGCGCTTTTGTTGGATGTTCTAGAAACTGAGATAGCATACTGACACTATAACTTACATCTGGCCTTGTTTCAGGTCATACAGACTTCTGTTAAGCTTGGTAACAAGCTTTTCCCTCTTTCTTCCCATCTTTTCGAATTCCTTTGGCTGTTCAACATAAAGTTCACAATCTTCAACTTATGTTTGTTTCTTTTAGCACGCCACACATGTAGACATTGGGCTTAACAGTCAGATAAATGCCCACTCTTTGGTGGACTAAGTTTTGCCACATAAATGTCCTGTAGTAGTGTGTTACTGATTTACGCTACTATATTACTGTTAAATCCAAACAGTATTTTGAAGTAAAGTAACTTTGGTAGATTTAGATATATTTTGTATATTCATTTTGATCCAAAGAAGGTTTAACTTACATAAGACATTATACTTATACGATTCCATGTCATTGTCCTGATACAGTCAAACATATATTATTAGACTGTATCGACCTACATGACACTAGAATTAAATATTATAGAAACATAAATTCAATGAAAAATTTATTTATTGAAAATATTTTGAATGTTACAAATTATTTAAAAGAAATTGGTTTGTTCAAACAGTTTTAATTAATTTATTTTGTTCTTTGTCCTTCGTGTTAATTTATTCTGTAAAATCTAGTCTTGCATATATGATAGTTATATTTTGCCATTAGTAGGTATTGGGAAGGAAGGAAATATTTTTGAATAGGTAGCCAAAACCTTTTTTTAATATGCACTAGATGGTTTCATGGTCCTAACCATGACTTGTGCTTATAGAGCAATAAAGGCTGATTAACCTGATGCAAGATTCAAGTCTCTATCGCAAGCGGTTCTTGAGTTATTCAAGAAACAAATACTCGAACTTTTTGTGCTTATCAATCAAGCATGGGTCACCTGGTATATAGAGGTGGGAAAGTGGCTATGGTAGTGTCAGCTCCTTTCCCTAGGTATGTTTTGGAGACAAGTAAATTCTGAATCTCCTGGTGAAAGAATTAAATCTCGATCTTAAACGGTCACAGAGTTATTCAAGAAACAAATACTCGTACTTTGTGCATGACTCTGCAAATATTGGTGCTGGTAAAGAGACCACAGCTCACCACACATTGAGGTGGGAAAGCGGCTACAGTGATGTGAGAATTGTGGCCTCTGTGTGTTTTTGCGCAAAAAGGATTGCTGATTAACCTGGTGCAAGAATCAAGTCTCTATCTCAAGCGGTTCCTGAGTTATTCAAGAAATGAATACTCAGACTTTGCCCATAGAACTGCCTATGTGTGAGAATGGTGAAAACCTGACCACGGTACACCTCATATTTTTTCTTTCCACCTATATGTATGTCACCTTTAAATGGTTTTGATTCACTTCCATGATGATGTAAGAAATTTGGCAAACCTGTACAGTTATAATGTGTGTATGGGCTATATAGTAAAGGGTCGTTATATAAATATTTCCACTCTGTACATATGAGATGTATCTTTTGTCTAACAGATTATATGTTGAGTTGAAATCTTGCTGTTCTTTCATTTATGTTGTCTAGAAATTAGTTGTTGGCTATATATCTGTCTTGTGAAAAATTTTTTTTTTAGCTAAATACATGTCAAAGGACTATGTAAAATATATTTGGAGTAAAATATTTTTGCTCAAACATTCACTGATGCTTAAGATATGCTACTATCATGTATAAATCTATTGTCCAGAAAATTATGTTATTTAGTTGATATTTTTTCCATTGCAAATAAATCAAATCAAAATCAAATTGGTTTACCGTATTAATGTCATAGTTTTATCCCCAATATATTCAGCAGTACTTAATAAAATTAATTATTTGATATCAATTTATTTTCTCCTGTTCAGGGTAGTTTCTAACTTACATTAACCTAAACAAACGGCTAGGATTTTGTCTTATCATCATTTAAAGACATTCAGGAAGCCATTTAGATTGTGTCATTATCTCAGCACTTAAGCTCTGGGACATGCCAGCACCAGATTTCCCATAGCTCAAATTTAGCTACCTAAAATAATAAGATGACATTCACATTGCAATATTGCAAACAAAATTTTTACAAGTGGACAAATAGCAAAATTTAAAAGAGTATCACAAAATAAAAAAAACACTGGACCTGTAACACAACCATAGCTTATAAGTCACAATTTCTATCTGGACCAATAAAACATCTCTGTTAGGGAAGGCACCTTTAAATATAAGCTGAGGGCAAATAAAAAATCCGAAGGTCAGTGATACGTTGGCTAGTTCATTTTGTGGCTTTACTGATACATGTAAAATTTTGTCAGCCTACATGTTCCACTCAGCATCTGTTCTCAATCAATGGGCCACTTGCTGTAATTTGACAGTTATGAGGTACTGGTGCTTGATCCATGATTTCTAAAATGGGCACTGAATTCATTTCTGCATTTGAAATCGGTAGATCAATAATAAATATTGCAAACAAGATATGATGGCTATTTTGGGGGTACGGCAGTGTACTTCCTGTTGACAAGAAACTTAATTTCGCTGCCTGCTCATCATCTATAGGTGCATTGGTGAAACCATTGCAAAGGGAGCCCTTCCAGGCCAACATTCATCACCTGCAAACCCCACTGGCACTAATATATCGAGGGGCAACCACACTAACTGATACTTTGCCACTAGTGTCCGATAAAGGCCACACCAATGTCTATTATTGGACCGAGTTACCGAAAACTTTACATGTGTACTATTGGCGTCATGCTTTTTCAGATTTTTCAATGTAGTACCTCATTTTGTGGTCCAGGTGGAGCCAAACAAGATGCCACCATTAGGTCTTGCAGATGCTTTACAACACCCAATGGGGGCTCGGTGGTGTAGCGGTTAGAGTTCTCGCCTCCAACCTCTGAGGCTGCCGGTTCGAATCTTGGGCCGGGCGCTTCATGTTGGAAAGTTGGTAGTTACTTGCTGATGCCTGGTGGTTTACAGTGCACTATGCACTGGTTTCCTCCACCTGTAAACTACTTGTTGCAATATAACCCTGGCTGTTGAACGTGACGTAAAGCAACAAATAAACAAATACAACACCCAATATTAAGATACTGAGTGCTATCTGGGACTTTGATACAGGTGAAACCATGCAAAGGGAGTCCTTTCAGGCCAACATTGATCACGTGCCAACCCCACTGGGCACTAATGTATCGAGGGGCAAACACACTACCTGATACATTTCCACTAGTGTCCGATAAAGGCCTTATTAATGTCTTTAATTAGACCGAGTAACCGAAAACTTTACATGTGTACTGTGGCGCCATGCTAGTTCAGATTTTTTAATGTAGTACCTGGTTTTGTGGTCCCAGGTGGATCCAAATGAGATGCCACCATTAGGTCTTGCATATGCCTTACAACGCCTGATATTAACATAATGAGTGCGATCTGGGACTGTTGAATGCGACGTAAAGCAACAAATAAACAAATACAACAGCCAATATTAAGATACTGAGTGCTATCTGGGACTTTGATACAGGTGAAACCATGCAAAGCGTGTACTTTCAGGAAAACATTCATCACCTGCCAACCCCACTGGTGGGGGCTCGGTGGTGTAGCGGTTAGAGTTCTCGCCTCCAACCTCTGAGGCCGCCGGTTCGAATCTTGGGCCTTGCGCTTCATGTTGGAAACTTGGTTGTTACTTGCCGATGCCCGGTAGTTTACAGTGCAGTATGCACTGGTTTCCTCCACCTGTAAACTACCCGTCTCAAAATCACCCTGGCTGTTGAAAGCGATGTAAAACAAGAAATAAATAAATCCAAGCCCACTGGCACTAATATATCAAGGGGCAACCTCAATACCTGATACTTTGCCACTAGTGTCCGACAAAGGTGATACTAATCTGTTCAATTGGACCAACTTACTGAAAACTTTACATGTGTACTGGGAGGGGCCCGCTTCACCAACCACCCGCACCCAGCAATGTGCTCCTGTACCAAAGTTGATGTAAACATCCTCTAAGCTATGGTGGAGCATAAGCTAATTTGAACAGCATAGATTCTCACGGTTGTCTGAAAAGAAGCAATACATATGTGTGTAATTAGACAAGTCACTGAAATCTTTACAGCTGTATAGCCATGATATTGTTGGTCAGAATTTTAGTGCAGTACCTCTCATGTGGTCCAACATGGGGCACAATATGATCTTCTTTATTTTTACCTGCCTCATTTATTTTTTATCTGCCTCACAGTGAACGACATTGATAAACTAGGTGCTATCTGGGATTTGGATATAGGTGAAACCATGCTAAACATGTTAATGCCAACACTGATCACCTGCCACTCTCATTTGCATTAATATGTTTAGAGGATACTTTACCACTAGTAGTCTTTGGATAATTAGATGATTTTTATCAATTTTGCACTCTACAAATCCTTTTTATTATTATTATTATTATTATTATTATTATAAGTCACTAAAACCTTGACATGTGTCCTGTGATACCTGGTCAAACATTTTAATCTAGTGCCTCGATTTTTGTGGTCCAACAAGATGTGACTGTTAGGATTGGGATATATGTGAAAATATACAAAGAGAACTGTTGCCTATTATTAGAAAATAAATCTCATTTTGGTCAGAGCTCTGCTTGGAGGCATCCTGTCCCACCTAATAAAGTTGCCCAAATATCATAACTGATAAAGGCAGATGGTGCCACAAACCGATTGGCAACAGCACTGCAATTATCTTTCAGAAATATCTTTACGATTGTGCTGATTGTCTCTGGAAGAATACTGGTCACCTATACTTTTTGAAAGAAGCAATAAGGCGCATCTACAAATAAAGATCTTTATTTTATTTTTATATCTATAACCTCCCACACACCCAAAATGGTGGCATTGTGATAGTTTTAAGGACTTTAAAGTCTAGTTAAATAAAAATTCAGGACCTTGAGGCCCTTCTCGGCCATAGTCTTGTACCAGTTCCTCACCCCTGCTTATATCCTTAATTACAATGACAAGAAGGGCAATGTACCTTTTCTCATCCATAACTGGCACAACCCTGCAATTTCTGTTATAACGGCTGTGGTTCAGCCGCACACCCTCATTTTGCTCCAGGGTGTGCTAATCATATGGGTCGAGATATAGCGACCTCGTGACCCTGTAAACAGCGGATGGGAACCCCCCTCTGCTGATATGTTCTCTCAATTTGATTTACCTCGCTCTTATCCACAAACTTTCCATGATACCTGCAGAGGATTTCATCTGAAGCAAAACCACCATAGAGGCTACTGTAGAAATGTGTTTCTATGAAATGTCATGGAATTAATACCATTGCAAATTATATGAAAGGGAAATAACTGAGTAATCAGATTTTTTAGATCAAGTTACAAAATCTAGGTAACCACTAACACTTTTTCTGTCTCCCAAATTTCCACCAATCAGAACCACTAAAACATTGTAGTTTCAAGCCTGTTGATTTTCTGAAAACTAGAGTTTGAGATTCTGTTCCCTTGAGATACCTGAGGACATGCTTTGCCCACTCCAGATGCGCTTTTGTTGGATGTTCTAGAAACTGAGATAGCATACTGACACTATAACTTACATCTGGCCTTGTTTCAGGTCATACAGACTTCTGTTAAGCTTGGTAACAAGCTTTTCCCTCTTTCTTCCCATCTTTTCGAATTCCTTTGGCTGTTCAACATAAAGTTCACAATCTTCAACTTATGTTTGTTTCTTTTAGCACGCCACACATGTAGACATTGGGCTTAACAGTCAGATAAATGCCCACTCTTTGGTGGACTAAGTTTTGCCACATAAATGTCCTGTAGTAGTGTGTTACTGATTTACGCTACTATATTACTGTTAAATCCAAACAGTATTTTGAAGTAAAGTAACTTTGGTAGATTTAGATATATTTTGTATATTCATTTTGATCCAAAGAAGGTTTAACTTACATAAGACATTATACTTATACGATTCCATGTCATTGTCCTGATACAGTCAAACATATATTATTAGACTGTATCGACCTACATGACACTAGAATTAAATATTATAGAAACATAAATTCAATGAAAAATTTATTTATTGAAAATATTTTGAATGTTACAAATTATTTAAAAGAAATTGGTTTGTTCAAACAGTTTTAATTAATTTATTTTGTTCTTTGTCCTTCGTGTTAATTTATTCTGTAAAATCTAGTCTTGCATATATGATAGTTATATTTTGCCATTAGTAGGTATTGGGAAGGAAGGAAATATTTTTGAATAGGTAGCCAAAACCTTTTTTTAATATGCACTAGATGGTTTCATGGTCCTAACCATGACTTGTGCTTATAGAGCAATAAAGGCTGATTAACCTGATGCAAGATTCAAGTCTCTATCGCAAGCGGTTCTTGAGTTATTCAAGAAACAAATACTCGAACTTTTTGTGCTTATCAATCAAGCATGGGTCACCTGGTATATAGAGGTGGGAAAGTGGCTATGGTAGTGTCAGCTCCTTTCCCTAGGTATGTTTTGGAGACAAGTAAATTCTGAATCTCCTGGTGAAAGAATTAAATCTCGATCTTAAACGGTCACAGAGTTATTCAAGAAACAAATACTCGTACTTTGTGCATGACTCTGCAAATATTGGTGCTGGTAAAGAGACCACAGCTCACCACACATTGAGGTGGGAAAGCGGCTACAGTGATGTGAGAATTGTGGCCTCTGTGTGTTTTTGCGCAAAAAGGATTGCTGATTAACCTGGTGCAAGAATCAAGTCTCTATCTCAAGCGGTTCCTGAGTTATTCAAGAAACGAATACTCAGACTTTGCCCATAGAACTGCCTATGTGTGAGAATGGTGAAAACCTGACCACGGTACACCTCATATTTTTTCTTTCCACCTATATGTATGTCACCTTTAAATGGTTTTGATTCACTTCCATGATGTAAGAAATTTGGCAAACCTGTACAGTTATAATGTGTGTATGGGCTATATAGTAAAGGGTCGTTATATAAATATTTCCACTGTGTACACATGAAATGTATCTTTTGTCTAACAGATTATATGTTGAGTTGAAATGTTGCTGTTCTTTCATTTATGTTGTCTAGAAATTAGTTGTTGGCTATATATCTGTCTTGTGAAAAATTTTTTTTTAGCTAAATATATGTCAAAGGACTATGTAAAATATATTTGGAGTAAAATATTTTTGCTCAAGCATTCACTGATGCTTAAGATATGCTACTATCATGTATAAATCTATTGTCCAGAAAATTATGTTATTTAATTGATATTTTTTCCATTGCAAATAAATCAAATCAAAATCAAATTGGTTTACCGTATTAATGTCATAGTTTTATCCCCAATATATTCAGCAGTACTTAATAAAATTAATTATTTGATATCAATTTATTTTCTCCTGTTCAGGGTAGTTTCTAACTTACATTAACCTAAACAAACAGCTAGGATTTTGTCTTATCATCATTTAAAGACATTCAGGAAGCCATTTAGATTGTGTCATTATCTCAGCACTTAAGCTCTGGGACATGCCAGCACCAGATTTCCCATAGCTCAAATTTAGCTACCTAAAGTAATAAGATGACATTCACATTGCAATATTGCAAACAAAATTTTTACAAGTGGACAAATAGCAAAATTTAAAAGAGTATCACAAAATAAAAAAAACACTGGACCTGTAACACAACCATAGCTTATAAGTCACAATTTCTATCTGGACCAATAAAACATCTCTGTTAGGGAAGGCACCTTTAAATATAAGCTGAGGGCAAATAAAAAATCCGAAGGTCAGTGATACGTTGGCTAGTTCATTTTGTGGCTTTACTGATACATGTAAAATTGTGTCAGCCTACATGTTCCACTCAGCATCTGTTCTCAATCAATGGGCCACTTGCTGTAATTTGACAGTTATGAGGTACTGGTGCTTGATCCATGATTTCTAAAATGGGCACTGAATTCATTTCTGCATTTGAAATCGGTAGATCAATAATAAATATTGCAAACAAGATATGATGGCTATTTTGGGGGTACGGCAGTGTACTTCCTGTTGACAAGAAACTTAATTTCGCTGCCTGCTCATCATCTATAGGTGCATTGGTGAAACCATTGCAAAGGGAGCCCTTCCAGGCCAACATTCATCACCTGCAAACCCCACTGGCACTAATATATCGAGGGGCAACCACACTACCTGATACTTTGCCACTAGTGTCCGATAAAGGCCACACCAATGTCTATTATTGGAACGAGTTACCGAAAACTTTACATGTGTACTATTGGCGTCATGCTTTTTCAGATTTTTCAATGTAGTACCTCATTTTGTGGTCCAGGTGGAGCCAAACAAGATGCCACCATTAGGTCTTGCAGATGCTTTACAACACCCAATGGGGGCTCGGTGGTGTAGCGGTTAGAGTTCTCGCCTCCAACCTCTGAGGCTGCCGGTTCGAATCTTGGGCAGGGCGCTTCATGTTGGAAAGTTGGTAGTTACTTGCTGATGCCCGGTGGTTTACAGTGCACTATGCACTGGTTTCCTCCACCTGTAAACTACTTGTTGCAATATAACCCTGGCTGTTGAACGTGACGTAAAGCAACAAATAAACAAATACAACACCCAATATTAAGATACTGAGTGCTATCTGGGACTTTGATACAGGTGAAACCATGCAAAGGGAGTCCTTTCAGGCCAACATTGATCACGTGCCAACCCCACTGGGCACTAATGTATCGAGGGGCAAACACACTACCTGATACATTTCCACTAGTGTCCGATAAAGGCCTTATTAATGTCTTTAATTAGACCGAGTAACCGAAAACTTTACATGTGTACTGTGGCGCCATGCTAGTTCAGATTTTTTAATGTAGTACCTGGTTTTGTGGTCCCAGGTGGATCCAAATGAGATGCCACCATTAGGTCTTGCATATGCCTTACAACGCCTGATATTAACATAATGAGTGCGATCTGGGACTGTTGAATGCGACGTAAAGCAACAAATAAACAAATACAACAGCCAATATTAAGATACTGAGTGCTATCTGGGACTTTGATACAGGTGAAACCATGCAAAGCGTGTACTTTCAGGAAAACATTCATCACCTGCCAACCCCACTGGTGGGGGCTCGGTGGTGTAGCGGTTAGAGTTCTCGCCTCCAACCTCTGAGGCCGCCGGTTCGAATCTTGGGCCTTGCGCTTCATGTTGGAAACTTGGTTGTTACTTGCCGATGCCCGGTAGTTTACAGTGCAGTATGCACTGGTTTCCTCCACCTGTAAACTACCCGTCTCAAAATCACCCTGGCTGTTGAAAGCGATGTAAAACAAGAAATAAATAAATCCAAGCCCACTGGCACTAATATATCAAGGGGCAACCTCAATACCTGATACTTTGCCACTAGTGTCCGACAAAGGTGATACTAATCTGTTCAATTGGACCAACTTACTGAAAACTTTACATGTGTACTGGGAGGGGCCCGCTTCACCAACCACCCGCACCCAGCAATGTGCTCCTGTACCAAAGTTGATGTAAACATCCTCTAAGCTATGGTGGAGCATAAGCTAATTTGAACAGCATAGATTCTCACGGTTGTCTGAAAAGAAGCAATACATATGTGTGTAATTAGACAAGTCACTGAAATCTTTACAGCTGTATAGCCATGATATTGTTGGTCAGAATTTTAGTGCAGTACCTCTCATGTGGTCCAACATGGGGCACAATATGATCTTCTTTATTTTTACCTGCCTCATTTATTTTTTATCTGCCTCACAGTGAACGACATTGATAAACTAGGTGCTATCTGGGATTTGGATATAGGTGAAACCATGCTAAACATGTTAATGCCAACACTGATCACCTGCCACTCTCATTTGCATTAATATGTTTAGAGGATACTTTACCACTAGTAGTCTTTGGATAATTAGATGATTTTTATCAATTTTGCACTCTACAAATCCTTTTTATTATTATTATTATTATTATTATTATTATAAGTCACTAAAACCTTGACATGTGTCCTGTGATACCTGGTCAAACATTTTAATCTAGTGCCTCGATTTTTGTGGTCCAACAAGATGTGACTGTTAGGATTGGGATATATGTGAAAATATACAAAGAGAACTGTTGCCTATTATTAGAAAATAAATCTCATTTTGGTCAGAGCTCTGCTTGGAGGCATCCTGTCCCACCTAATAAAGTTGCCCAAATATCATAACTGATAAAGGCAGATGGTGCCACAAACCGATTGGCAACAGCACTGCAATTATCTTTCAGAAATATCTTTACGATTGTGCTGATTGTCTCTGGAAGAATACTGGTCAAAAGAAGCAATAAGGCGCATCTACAAATAAAGATCTTTATTTTATTTTTATATCTATAACCTCCCACACACCCAAAATGGTGGCATTGTGATAGTTTTAAGGACTTTAAAGTCTAGTTAAATAAAAATTCAGGACCTTGAGGCCCTTCTCGGCCATAGTCTTGTACCAGTTCCTCACCCCTGCTTATATCCTTAATTACAATGACAAGAAGGGCAATGTACCTTTTCTCATCCATAACTGGCACAACCCTGCAATTTCTGTTATAACGGCTGTGGTTCAGCCGCACACCCTCATTTTACTCCAGGGTGTGCTAATCATATGGGTCGAGATATAGCGACCTCGTGACCCTGTAAACAGCGGATGGGAACCCCCCTCTGCTGATAGGTTCTCTCAATTTGATTTACCTCGCTCTTATCCACAAACTTTCCATGATACCTGCAGAGGATTTCATCTGAAGCAAAACCACCATAGAGGCTACTGTAGAAATGTGTTTCTATGAAATGTCATGGAATTAATACCATTGCAAATTATATGAAAGGGAAATAACTGAGTAATCAGATTTTTTAGATCAAGTTACAAAATCTAGGTAACCACTAACACTTTTTCTGTCTCCCAAATTTCCACCAATCAGAACCACTAAAACATTGTAGTTTCAAGCCTGTTGATTTTCTGAAAACTAGAGTTTGAGATTCTGTTCCCTTGAGATACCTGAGGACATGCTTTGCCCACTCCAGATGCGCTTTTGTTGGATGTTCTAGAAACTGAGATAGCATACTGACACTATAACTTACATCTGGCCTTGTTTCAGGTCATACAGACTTCTGTTAAGCTTGGTAACAAGCTTTTCCCTCTTTCTTCCCATCTTTTCGAATTCCTTTGGCTGTTCAACATAAAGTTCACAATCTTCAACTTATGTTTGTTTCTTTTAGCACGCCACACATGTAGACATTGGGCTTAACAGTCAGATAAATGCCCACTCTTTGGTGGACTAAGTTTTGCCACATAAATGTCCTGTAGTAGTGTGTTACTGATTTACGCTACTATATTACTGTTAAATCCAAACAGTATTTTGAAGTAAAGTAACTTTGGTAGATTTAGATATATTTTGTATATTCATTTTGATCCAAAGAAGGTTTAACTTACATAAGACATTATACTTATACGATTCCATGTCATTGTCCTGATACAGTCAAACATATATTATTAGACTGTATCGACCTACATGACACTAGAATTAAATATTATAGAAACATAAATTCAATGAAAAATTTATTTATTGAAAATATTTTGAATGTTACAAATTATTTAAAAGAAATTGGTTTGTTCAAACAGTTTTAATTAATTTATTTTGTTCTTTGTCCTTCGTGTTAATTTATTCTGTAAAATCTAGTCTTGCATATATGATAGTTATATTTTGCCATTAGTAGGTATTGGGAAGGAAGGAAATATTTTTGAATAGGTAGCCAAAACCTTTTTTTAATATGCACTAGATGGTTTCATGGTCCTAACCATGACTTGTGCTTATAGAGCAATAAAGGCTGATTAACCTGATGCAAGATTCAAGTCTCTATCGCAAGCGGTTCTTGAGTTATTCAAGAAACAAATACTCGAACTTTTTGTGCTTATCACTCAGGCATGGGTCACCTGGTATATAGAGGTGGGAAAGTGGCTATGGCAGTGTCAGCTCCTTTTATTAGGTATGTTTTGGAGACAAGTAAATTCTGAATCTCCTGGTGAAAGAATTAAATCTCGATCTTAAACGGTCACAGAGTTATTCAAGAAACAAATACTCGTACTTTGTGCATGACTCTGCAAATATTGGTGCTGGTAAAGAGACCACAGCTCACCACACATTGAGGTGGGAAAGCGGCTACAGTGATGTGAGAATTGTGGCCTCTGTGTGTTTTTGCACAAAAAGGATTGCTGATTAACCTGGTGCAAGAATCAAGTCTCTATCTCAAGCGGTTCCTGAGTTGTTCAAGAAACGAATACTCAGACTTTGCCCATAGAACTGCCTATGTGTGAGAATGGTGAAAACCTGACCATGGTACACCTCATATTTTTTCTTTCCACCTATATATATGTCACCTTTAAATGGTTTTGATTCACTTCCATGATGATGTAAGAAATTTGGCAAACCTGTACAGTTATAATGTGTGTATGGGCTATATAGTAAAGGGTCGTTATATAAATATTTCGACTGTGTACACATGAGATGTATCTTTTGTCTAACAGATTATATGTTGAGTTGAAATCTTGCTGTTCTTTCATTTATGTTGTTTAGAAATTAGTTGTTGGCTATATATCTGTCTTGTGAAAAAAATTTTTTTTAGCTAAATATATGTCAAAGGACTATGTAAAATATATTTGGAGTAAAATATTTTTGCTCAAGCATTCACTGATGCTTAAGATATGCTACTATCATGTATAAATCTATTTTCCAGAAAATTATGTTATTTAATTGATATTTTTTCCATTGCAAATAAATCAAATCAAAATCAAATTGGTTTACCGTATTAATGTCATAGTTTTATCCCCAATATATTCAGCAGTACTTAATAAAATTAATTATTTGATATCAATTTATTTTCTCCTGTTCAGGGTAGTTTCTAACTTACATTAACCTAAACAAACAGCTAGGATTTTGTCTTATCATCATTTAAAGACATTCAGGAAGCCATTTAGATTGTGTCATTATCTCAGCACTTAAGCTATGGGACATGCCAGCACCAGATTTCCCATAGCTCAAATTTAGCTACCTAAAGTAATAAGATGACATTCACATTGCAATATTGCAAACAAAATTTTTACAAGTGGACAAATAGCAAAATTTAAAAGAGTATCACAAAATAAAAAAACACTGGACCTGTAACACAACCATAGCTTATAAGTCACAATTTCTATCTGGACCAATAAAACATCTCTGTTAGGGAAGGCACCTTTAAATATAAGCTGAGGGCAAATAAAAAATCCGAAGGTCAGTGATACGTTGGCTAGTTCATTTTGTGGCTTTACTGATACATGTAAAATTTGTCAACCTACATGTTCCACTCAGCATCTGTTCTCAATCAATGGGCCACTTGCTGTAATTTGACAGTTATGATGTACTGGTGCTTGATCCATGATTTCTAAAATGGGCACTGAATTCATTTCTGCATTTGAAATCGGTAGATCAATAATAAATATTGCAAACAAGATATGATGGCTATTTTGGGGGTACGGCAGTGTACTTCCTGTTGACAAGAAACTTAATTTCGCTGCCTGCTCCTCATCTATAGGTGCATTGGTGAAACCATTGCAAAGGGAGCCCTTCCAGGCCAACATTCATCACATGCAAACCCCACTGGCACTAATATATCGAGGGGCAACCGCACTACCTGATAGTTTCCCACTAGTGTCCGATAAAGGCCACACCAATGTCTATTATTGGACCGAGTTACCGAAAACTTTACATGTGTACTCTGGCGTCATGCTTTTTCAGATTTTCAATGTAGTACCTCATTTTGTGGTCCAGGTGGAGCCAAACAAGAGGCCACCATTAGGTCTTGCAGATGCTTTACAACACCCAATGGGGGCTCGGTGGTGTAGCGGTTAGAGTTCTCGCCTCCAACCTCTGAGGCTGCCGGTTCGAATCTTTGGCCGGGCCCTTCATGTTGGAAAGTTGGTAGTTACTTGCTGAAGGCCGGTGGTTTACAGTGCACTATGCACTGGTTTCCTCCACCTGTAAACTACTTGTTGCAATATAACCCTGGCTGTTGGAACGTGACGTAAAGCAACAAATAAACAAATACAACACCCAATATTAAGATACTGAGTGCTATCTGGGACTTTGATACAGGTGAAACCATGCAAAGGGAGTCCTTTCAGGCCAACATTGATCACGTGCCAACCCCACTGGGCACTAATGTATCGAGGGGCAAACACACTACCTGATACATTGCCTCTAGTGTCCGATAAAGGCCTTATTAATGTCTTTAATTGGACCGAGTAACTGAAAACTTTACATGTGTACTATGGTGCCATGCTAGTTCAGATTTTTTAATGTAGTACCTCATTTTGTGGTCCCAGGTGGAGCCAAATGAGATGCCACCATTAGGTCTTGCATATGCCTTACAACGCCTGATATTAACATAATGAGTGTGATCTGGGACTGCTGAATGCGACGTAAAGCAACAAATAAACAAATACAACACCCAATATTAAGATACTGAGTGCTATCTGGGACTTTGATACAGGTGAAACCATGCAAAGCGTGTACTTTCAGGAAAACATTCATCACCTGCCAACCCCACTGGTGGGGGCTCGGTGGTGTAGCGGTTAGAGTTCTCGCCTCCAACCTCTGAGGCCGCCGGTTCGAATCTTGGGCCTTGCGCTTCATGTTGGAAACTTGGTCGTTACTTGCCGATGCCTGGTAGTTTACAGTGCAGTATGCACTGGTTTCCTCCACCTGTAAACTACCCATGGCAAAATGACCCTGGCTGTTGAAAGCGATGTAAAACAACAAATAAATAAATCCAAGCCCACTGGCACTAATATATCAAGGGGCAACCTCAATACCTGATACTTTGCCACTAGTGTCCGACAAAGGTGATACTAATCTGTTCAATTGGACCAACTTACTGAAAACTTTACATGTGTACTGGGAGGGGCCCGCTTCACCAACCACCCGCACCCAGCAATGTGCTCCTGTACCAAAGTTGATGTAAACATCCTCTAAGCTATGGTGGAGCATAAGTCACTGAAATCTTTACAGCTGTATAGCCATGATATTGTTGGTCAGAATTTTAGTGCAGTACCTCTCATGTGGTCCAACATGGGGCACAATATGATCTTCTTTATTTTTACCTGCCTCATTTTTTTTTATCTGCCTCACAGTGAGCGACATTGATAAACTAGGTGCTATCTGGGATTTGGATATAGGTGAAACCATGCTAAACATGTTAATGCCAACACTGATCACCTGCCACTCTCATTTGCATTAATATGTTTAGAAGATACTTTACCACTAGTAGTCTTTGGATAATTAGATGATTTTTATCAATTTTGCACTCTACAAATCCTTTTTTTATTATTATTATTATTATAAGTCACTAAAACCTTGACATGTGTCCTGTGATACCTGGTCAAACATTTTAATCTAGTACCTCGATTTTTGTGGTCCAACAAGATGTGACTGTTAGGATTGGGATATATGTGAAAATATACAAAGAGAACTGTTGCCTATTATTAGAAAATAAATCTCATTTTGGTCAGAGCTCTGCTTGGAGGCATCCTGTCCCACCTAATAAAGTTGCCCAAATATCATAACTGATAAAGGCAGATGGTGCCACAAACCGATTGGCAACAGCACTGCAATTATCTTTCAGAAATATCTTTACGATTGTGCCGATTGTCTCTGGAAGAATACTGGTCACCTATACTTTTTGAAAGAAGCAATAACTCACATCTACAAATAAAGATCTTTATTTTATTTTTATATCTATAACCTCCCACACACCCAAAATGGTGGCATTGTGATAGTTTTAAGGACTTTAAAGTCTAGTTAAATAAAAATTCAGGACCTTGAGGCCCTTCCCGGCCATAGTCTTGTACCAGTTCCTCACCCCTGCTTATATCCTTAATTGCAATGACAAGAAGGGCAATGTACCTTTTCTCATCCATAACTGGCACAACCCTGCAATTTCTGTTATAACGGCTGTGGTTCAGCCGCACACCCTCATTTTGCTCTAGGGTGTGCTGATCATATGGGTCGAGATATAGCGACCTTGTGACCCTGTAAACAGCAGATGGGAACCCCTCTCTGCTGGTAGGTTCTCTCAATTTGATTTACCTCGCTCTCATCGACAAACTTTCTATGATACCTGCAGAGGATTTCATCTGAAGCAAAACCACCATAGAGGCTACTGTAGAAATGTGTTTCTATGAAATGTCATGGAATTAATACCATGACAAATTATATGAAAGGGAAATAACTGAGTAATCAGATTTTTTAGATCAAGTTACAAAATCTAGGTAACAACTCGCACCTTTTTACACAAGGTCTTCTAAGGGCATCTTCGTTCTGTGAAAATAATGCAGATTGGTCTAGTGCAATGATTATATCTCTAACTTAATGGCTCCTGAGCTTCTTCCACTAAACAAGTGGCGGAAAGTGGGCCATGTGACATTGTCTAAAGTAATGTAGGTTTATTTCTATGATTCCAGCAGTTAGCAAGTTTTGCATCACATCATAGGAAACCACCTTGGAGTCGGGGCATCTGTAACAATACTGAGGACCTATCACAGTGTGACATTAGCTGTTGAATGAGATGCAAGAATCTAAACTTTCACCCCCAGAAGGGCAACTTCTAGTATAATCTAATCAAATCTACTGCTTTGCAAATCCTATCTTCTGCACTAAGGAGAACACAGTGCACTGATTAAACAAAAACCATTTATCATAAGGCGAGTCTAGTTGCATTCAGGGTCAGTCATCCAGAATTCTGAGTGTGACCAGAAAAATTGACCAAACAAAACTTGACAAAATAATATATGAAAGTCAGGACATCTGTCTATCTTGTGGCATTTGAGTTGTAGAAAACAGCTGGTGTGGTTGCTGAAATGAAATTATTGTCAGTATCAACTATATCAATAAGAGAAACCCAATAACAACAATAGGACACAAACATCAGACAATCAAATAGAAATGCTTACTCTTCCTGATGTCCCTTGTGGACATGGCCCCATGGCCTTTCACACGGCTGACATACACCCTCTTGAATGGTATTATGTGGTCATCTCTCTGAAGAAATGCAATATTTTCAGCCTTAGTTGGGATTGTAAGTCCCCTCTCTCGTTTTCTAGCAAATGAAACATTTCAAATAGTGAGAAAAAGTTCATTGCCACAATTTGAAGTGGTTGACACTTTCTTGTTTATGCAGGATTGAGGTATCTATGGGTAATTATTGACAATGATTTTTTAACATGGAGATCTTTTCATGTGAATTACAAACATGAAACAAGGGAATTTCTTGTAATCAGTAAGATGAGCCTTATCAGTTAAGTATTGTGACTGGATGTTATTGATAGTGTCAGGTTTCAGAAGGTTGGAGATGCTAATAAATGACACTGGGCTGTATTGCCTCACAGTGGATGATGTGGGCATGAAATAACCCAATAACTCTTAATTTGACTATATGATTTTAAAAAATTGTCTCCATGCAGTGTAAGACAATAAGTTAACCCCAGGCATTATCTTCCACTGTGGCCTAGCGGGTAACACACTTGTCTAGGAACTCAGAGGATGTGGGTTCAAACCCAGGTACAGGCAGATACATAGTGCCTCGACTGACCACTTAAAATGGCGGTCCTCTGTCATTGGGTCCTATCCCCAGTGGCAGGTTAAAGAAACTCAAGGACATTGATAAATGGTCATCCTTGAGCCTCTATCTTCCAGTTAGGGGAATGTCAGTTACTTGTGAGTTTGGGCTGTACTTGTACAGTCGGATTGGTTAAATAGCGCTTTGAGTCCTGTAGTATATGGATATATTGCCCTGAGTATAAATACACATTACATTAGGCATACTGGAATAAATGTATAAACCCTTTAAAGTTGTTCATATGTTTAGCTTATAAATTGTTCGGTTGAATTGAAAACAATTGACCAGCACTTGCTCATAGGACCATGGCTGATTAACTAGTATTAAATTAGACTACTTGTCAACCGATTTTCAAATACCTCAAGTGGTATAACAGCTGTTACACCAGCTGAGTTCTAAAAAGTGTGACTTTAGTTCACAATTTTTTTCATGGTTGTCTTCCCAAAGTATTTAGGATCATTTATCACTCATCAGCACAGTACACACAACAACACTAGGCTTAGTCTGAAAGAGTGCAGTTTTTCTTGGGGTGAAGTTCCACACCTCTGTTCGTAGCTCTTTGATGCTCCCACTCCCTAGAATGCTCCTCCTGATGATGTCTGTGGATCTCAGACATTGTGTTCTTTTATAAAAAGTCTAGGCATACCTCTTTTTCAAGGAACATCCAGCATAAGCCTAAGTTAAAGGAGTGGTTAGCTCAATTTGTAGAGCATTCATTCATTAGTTTGTTGCCAGCATGGGCTCTAGTCTTCTTGGGGCTGCCTTGTGGTGTCCTTCGGCAAGCTAGTTAACTCCGAGTGCCTGTAATGGCCCGAAGAGTTCACACAATGCATCATGACTGACATATGTGGGCTTCTGCCTGAGCAGCTCTTCAGTAGGTTTACTCCAGCTTACTCCCACTTCTATCAGACAAATGGATAACAGACTATGAGATTGAACATGTTAAGGACTAAGTATATAGAGTGTGTCCTGTGATGGAGATCGAGAGCTATAAAGCCAATCACAGTCATGATTCCTCTCTACTCTCTGGACACTCATTTTGCTCCTGGCTCCTGAGTCTCCTTGTTTAACAGAGATTAAGCACCATCAAAGTCTGATTAGAAAGAGAACTATACTGACAATGATAACTGCCACTTACATTTTCTCTGCAACTAAACAATAGCCCCTGATCGAATCCTCTCTCTTCTGATGTGGCCTGAATTTGGAAGCCATCACTCTTGAAAAGGTTGCCAAGGACGGTGCCTTTGCAAGTGTGTCTTTGGCTCTATAAAGAGCCAAGTAGCTCGCATAGAGCTCAGTGATTGGGGTAAATTCATAAAGTTTTTAATTTAATGAAAAAATTTCAAAAAAGGGGATTGTTCCACCTTGACGGCCCCTGTGGATCAAGCTTCCTGCAGTGGTTTTAGATCTTGGTATGTTGTCTAAACAGAAAAAGAACTACAGTAAAACTACAATACATATAATGCATATATATATATATATATATATATATATATATATATATATATATATATATATATAGACCTCACTCGCAATAATATATCAAGGGGAAACCGCACTACCTGATACTTTGCCACTAGTGTTCAATGAAGGTCATACTAATGTCTTTAATTGGACCGAGTCACCGAAAACTATGTGTACTATGCTTCTTCAGATTTTTAAACATAGTACCTTGTTTTATGGTCCCATACAGAGCCAAATGAGACGCCACTATTGGGTTTTGCATATGTCTTACAACGCCTGATATTAACATAGTGGGTGCTATGTTTGACACCTTCAAGTGGAATGAGTGTGGCGCTGGGCTTGGTTAAAGTGGAGGGACGTCGATGGGACTTAAAAAAAAAAAAGGCTGTTTCCTGTTGATCTCTTCCCCCTTCCCCCTTTCTTCCCCTTCCCTTCTGCCTTAATGGGGATAGGGCAGTGTACTTCCTGTTTATGATAAACTCACTTTTGCGGCCTGCCCACTATCTATAGGTGTATTTCTATAAGCCTGGCACAGGTACTGATCTGCTAAGATGCACGGTGCACTGAAACGCCCATATAATCTAATAAGGCCATGGAAAGGGCCCGCTTTAGATGCCGCCCGCACCCGACTATGTGCTCTGGTACCAAAGTTATTGAAGGAAATGTAAGCCCCGTCGGTGTCCAAAAATGCATTTTCAGCCTCTCTTTATAGGCAAGAGTCCGGCTAGAGCCGCGGCGCACTGGAACGCCCATATAATCTAAGAAGGCCATGGAATGTGCCCGCTTTAGGCGCCATCCGCACTCCTCTAGGTGCTCTGGTTCCAAAGTTATTAAAGGAAATGTAAGTCCCTTCGGTGGCAAGAAAAGCATTTTCAGGCTATGTTTAGAGGTGGGAGTCTGGCTAGAGGCGTAGCACACTGGAACGCCCATATAATCTAAGAAGGCCATGGAAGGGGCCCGCTTTAGGCGCTGTCCGCACCCGGCTATGTGCTCCGGTTCCAAAGTTACTAAAGGAAATGTAAGTCTTGCGGTGGCAAGAAAAACATTTTCAGGCTATGTTTAGAGGTGGGAGTCCGGCTAGAGGAACGGCGCACTGGAACACCCATATAATCTAGGACGGCCATGGAATGGGCCCGCTTTAGGCACCATCCGCACCCGGCTATGTGCTTCGGTTCCGAAATTATTAAAGGAATCGTAAGTCCCGTCGGTGTCCAATAAAGCATTTTCAGCCTATGTTTAGAGGTGGGAGTCCAGCTGTTGAATGAGATGTAAGAATCTAAACTTTGACCCCCAGAAGGGTAACTTCTAGTATATTCTAATCAAATGTACTGCTTTGCAAATCCTATCTTCTGCACTAACAGAACACAGTGCACTGATTAAACAAAAACCATTTATCATAAGGCGAGTCTAGTTGCATTCAGGGTCAGTCATCCAGAATTCTGAGTGTGACCAGAAAACTTGACCAAACAAAACTTGACAAAATAATATATGAAAGTCAGGACATCTGTCTATCTTGTGGCATTTAAGTTGTAGAAAACAGCTGGTGTGGTTGCTGAAATGAAATTATTGTCAGTATCAACTATATCAATAAGAGAAACCCAATAACATCAATAGAACACAAACATCAGACAATCAAATAGAAATGCTTACTCTTCCTGATGTCCCTTGTGGACATGGCCCCATGGCCTTTCACACGGCTGACATACACCCTCTTGAATGGTATTATGTGGTCATCTCTCTGAAGAAATGCAATATTTTCAGCCTTAGTTGGGATTGTAAGTCCCCTCTCTCGTTTTCTAGCAAATGAAACATTTCAAATAGTGAGAAAAAGTTCATTGCCACAATTTGAAGTGGTTGACACTTTCTTGTTTATGCAGGATTGAGGTATCTATGGGTAATTATTGACAATGATTTTTTAACATGGAGATCTTTTCATGTGAATTACAAACATGAAACAAGGGAATTTCTTGTAATCAGTAAGATGAGCCTTATCAGTTAAGTATTGTGACTGGATGTTATTGATAGTGTCAGGTTTCAGAAGGTTGGAGATGCTAATAAATGACACTGGGCTGTATTGCCTCACAGTGGATGATGTGGGCATGAAATAACACAATAACTCTTAATTTGACTATATGATTTTAAAAAATTGTCTCCATGCAGTGTAAGACAATAAGTTAACCCCAGGCATTATCTTCCACTGTGGCCTAGCAGGTAACACACTTGTCTAGGAACTCAGAGGACGTGGGTTCAAACCGAATCAGGCAGATACATAGTGCCTCGGCTGACCACTTAAAATGGCGGTCCTCTGTCATTGGGTCCTATCCCCAGTGGCAGGTTAAAGAAACTCAAGGACGTTGATAAATGGTCATCCTTGAGCCTCTATCTTCCAGTTAGGGGAATGTCAGTTACTTGTGAGTTTGGGCTGTACTTGTACAGTCGGATTGGTTAAATAGCGCTTTGAGTCCTGTAGTATATGGATATATTGCCCTGAGTATAAATACACATTACATTAGGCATACTGGAATAAATGTATAAACCCTTTAAAGTTGTTCATATGTTTAGCTTATAAATTGTTCGGTTGAATTGAAAACAATTGACCAGCACTTGCTCATAGGACCATGGCTGATTAACTAGTATAAAATTAGACTACTTGTCAACCGATTTTCAAACACACTGCAAGTGGTATAACAGCTGTTACACCAGCTGAGTTCTAAAAAGTGTGACCTTAGTTCACAATTTTTTTCATGGTTGTCTTCCCAAAGTATTTAGGACCATTTATCACTCATCAGCACAGTACACACAACAACACTAGGCTTAGTCTGAAAGAGTGCAGTTTTTCTTGGGGTGAAGTTCCACACCTCTGTTCATAGCTCACCTTGGGCGTTGCTTTGCCTTTGATGCTCCCACTCCCTAGAATGCTCCTCCTGATGATGTCTGTGGATCTCAGACGTGTTCTTTTATAAAAAGTCTAGGCATACCTCATTTTTAAGGAACATCCAGCATAAGCCTAAGTTAAAGGAGTGGTTAGCTCAATTTGTAGAGCATTCATTCATTAGTTTGTTGCCAGCATGGGCTCTAGTCTTCTTGGGGCTGCCTTGTGGTGTCCTTCGGCAAGCTAGTTAACTCCGAGTGCCTGTAATGGCCCGAAGAGTTCACCCAATGCATCATGACTGACATATGTGGGCTTCTGCCTGAGCAGCTCTTCAGTAGGTTTACTCCAGCTTACTCCCACTTCTATCAGACAAATGGATAACAGACTATGAGACTGAACATGTTAAGGACTAAGTATATAGAGTCTGTCCTGTGATGGAGATCGAGAGCTATAAAGCCAATCACAGTCATGATTCCTCTCTACTCTCTGGACATTCATTTTGCTCCTGGCTCCTGAGTCTCCTTGTTTAACAGAGATTAAGCACCATCAAAGTCTGATTAGAAAGAGAACTATACTGACAATGATAACTGCCACTTACATTTTCTCTGCAACTAAACAATAGCCCCTGATCGAATCCTCTCTCTTCTGATGTGGCCTGAATTTGGAAGCCATCACTCTTGAAAAGGTTGCCAAGGACGGTGTCTTTGCAAGTGTGTCTTTGGCTCTATAAAGAGCCAAGTAGCTCGCATAGAGCTCAGTGATTGGGGTAAATTCATAAATTTTTAAATTTAACGAAAAAATTTCGAAAAAGGAGATTGTTCCACCTTGACGGCCCCTGTGGATCAAGCTTCCTGCAGTGGTTTTAGATCTTGGCATGTTGTCTAAACAGAAAAAGAACTACAGTAAAACTACAATACATATAATACATTATATATATATATATATATATAGACCTCACTCGCAATAATATGTCAAGGGGAAACCGCACTACCTGATACTTTGCCACTAGTGTTCAATGAAGGTCATACTAATGTCTTTAATTGGACCGAGTCACCGAAAACTATGTGTACTATGCTTCTTCAGATTTTTATGTCAGCTGACTTGTCAGTCAGCTGACATTATGTCGTCACTCTGCGGCGTGGGCGTCCGCGTCCGCGTGAACAACTTCTTCTCCAAAACTACAAGGCCTAGAGACATGCTGTTTTTTTTAAAAGATACCTTATCTATCGAGGATGAAAAATTGTTCAAGGCATGCAAATCTGTCTGTTCGTCTGTTTGCTAGAGACGTTACAAGGGAGGTACCCCCACCAAAAGTGTGAAAATTTCAACACTTTATCACAATTTTCTCAGTGAGTGTTGCAGGGATTTCTCTCATATCTTGCATATATGTACTAGGCCAGAGGTAGATTCTCTTGTGTGAGTATGATACCTGGATCTGTCTTAGTTTTTTTTAAATAAATTTTTTTAATAATTTTTAATGCACTAAAATACATGAAATCATGCACTAAATCACTTATAACTTGAAAAGTGTTGCATTTAGAGCATTTTGTTAAAATATGTTATTCAGCTACTTTTTTCATAGCTACAACATGGTGAGTAACTTGGGTGTCTGTCTCAATAGCTAAGTGAGTAATAGCTACTTTTGGGCTTTTCAGTAACTACCATCTTGAGTAAAATCACTTGTAACATGAAAACTATTGCATTTAGAGAATTTCTTATAAATATGTTATTCAGCTACTTTTGGGTCAGCTATAACATAGTAAAATTTCAGACGTGTAGCTCATGGCATAGCTGAGTAATAGCTACTTTTAGGTTATCACTGTTGAGTAAATCACTTATAACTTGAAAACTATTGCATTTAGAGTATTTTGTTTCAATAAGTTATTCACCTATTTTGGGGTCACCTATAACATAGTAAAATTTCAGACCTGTAGCTCATGGCATAGCTGAGTAATAGCTACTTTGAGGTTATCACTGTTGAGTAAATCACTTATAACTTGAAAACAATTACATTTACAGAAATTTGTGTAAATACGTTATTCAGCTACTTTTGTGTCAGCTATAACATAGTGAAATTACAGACCTGTAGCTCATGGCACAACTGAGCAATAGCTATTTTCAGGTACTGTATGTTGAGTAAATCAGTTGTAACTTGAAAAATATTGCATTTGGAGTATTTTGTTAAAATATGTTGTTCAGCTACTTTTTTGTCAGCTATAGCATGGTGAAATTACAGACCTATAGCTCATGGCATAGCTGAGTAATAGCTACTTTTAGGTTATCACTGTTGAGTAAATCACTTATAACTTGAAAACTATTGCATTTAGAGTATTTTGTTTCAATACATTATTCAGCTACTTTTGGGTCAGCTATAACATAGTGAAAATACAGACCTGTAGCTCATGGCACAACTGAGCAATAGCTATTTTCAGGTACTGACTGTTGAGTAAATCAATTGTAACTTGAAAAATATTGCATTTACAGTATTTTGCTTAAATATGTTATTCACCTACTTTTGTGTCAGCTATAACATAGTAAAATTTCAGACATGTAGCTCATGGCATAGCTGAATAAGAGCTACTTTTAGGTTATCATTGTTGAGTAAATCACTTATAACTTGAAAACTATTGCATTTAGAGTATTTTGTTTCAATACATTATTCAGCTACTTTTGGGTCAGCTATAACATAGTGAAAATACAGACCTGTAGCTCATGGCACAACTGAGCAATAGCTATTTTCAGGTACTGACTGTTGAGTAAATCAATTGTAACTTGAAAAATATTGCATTTACAGTATTTTGCTTAAATATGTTATTCACCTACTTTTGTGTCAGCTATAACATAGTAAAATTTCAGACATGTAGCTCATGGCATAGCTGAATAAGAGCTACTTTTAGGTTATCATTGTTGAGTAAATCACTTATAACTTGAAAACTATTGTATTTAGAGTATTTTGTTTCAATATGTTATTCACCTATTGTGGGGTCAGGTATAACATAGTAAAATTTCAGACCTGTAGCTCATGGCATAGCTGAGTAATAGCTACTTTGAGGTTATCACTGTTGAGTAAATCACTTATAACTTGAAAACTATTGCATTTACAGAAATTTGTGTAAATATGTTATTCAGCTACTTTTGGGTCAGCTATAACATAGTGAAATTACAGACCTGTAGCTCATGGCACAATTGAGCAATAGCTATATTCAGGTACTGTATGTTGAGTAAATCAGTTGTAACTTGAAAAATATTGCATTTGGAGTATTTTGTTAAAATATGTTGTTCACCTACTTTTTTGTCAGCTATAACATAGTAAAATTTCAGACCTGAAGCTCATGGCATAGCTGAGTAATAGCTACTTTTAGGTTATCACTGTTGAGTAAATCACTTATAACTTGAAAACTATTGCACTTACAGTATTTTGTTTCAATATGTTATTCACCTATTTTGGGGTCAGCTATAACATAGTAAAATTTCAGACCTGTAGTTCATGGCATAGCTGAGTAATAGCTACTTTGAGGTCATCACTGTTGAGTAAATCACTTATAACTTGAAAACTATTGCATTTACAGAAATTTGTGTAAATATGTTATTCAATTACTTTTGGGTCAGCTATAACATAGTGAAATTACAGACCTGTAGCTCATGGCACAACTGAGCAATAGCTATTTACAGGTACTGTATGTTGAGTAAATCAGTTGTAACTTGAAAAATATTGCATTTGGAGTATTTTGTTAAAATATGTTATTCACCTACTTTTTTGTCAGCTATAACATAGTGAAATTACAGACATATAGCTCATAGCATAGCTGAGTAATAGCTACTTTTACGTTATCACTGTTGAGTAAATCACTTATAACTTGAAAACTATTGCACTTACAGTATTTTGTTTCAATATGTTATTCACCTATTTTGGGGTCAGCTATAACATAGTAAAATGTCAGACCTGTAGCTCATGGCATAGCTGAGTAATAGCTACTTTTAGGTTATCACTGTTGAGTAAATCACTTATAACTTGAAAACTATTGCACTTACAGTATTTTGTTTCAATATGTTATTCACCTATTTTGGGGTCAGCTATAACATAGTAAAATGTCAGACCTGTAGCTCATGGCATAGCTGAGTAATAGCTACTTTTAGGTTATCACTGTTGAGTAAATCACTTATAACTTGAAAACTATTGCACTTACAGTATTTTGTTTCAATATGTTATTCACCTATTTTGGGGTCAGCTATAACATAGTAAAATGTCAGACCTGTAGCTCATGGCATAGCTGAGTAATAGCTACTTTGAGGTTATCACTGTTGAGTAAATCACTTATAACTTGAAAACTATTGCATTTACAGAAATTTGTGTAAATATGTTATTCAGCTACTTTTGGGTCAGCTATAACATAGTGAAATTACAGACCTGTAGCTCATGGCACAACTGAGCAATAGCTATTTTCAGGTACTGACTGTTGAGTAAATCAATTGTAACTTGAAAAATATTGCATTTACAGTATTTTGCTTAAATATGTTATTCACCTACTTTTGGGTCAGCTATAACATAGTAAAATTTCAGACGTGTAGCTCATGGCATAGCTGAGTAATAGCTACTTTTAGGTTATCACTGTTGAGTAAATCACTTATAACTTGAAAACTATTGCATTTAGAGTAATTTGTTTCAATAAGTTATTCACCTATTTTGGGGTCACCTATAACATAGTAAAATTTCAGACCTGTAGCTCATGGCATAGCTGAGTAATAGCTACTTTGAGGTTATCACTGTTGAGTAAATCACTTATAACTTGAAAACAATTACATTTACAGAAATTTGTGTAAATACATTATTCAGCTACTTTTGTGTCAGCTATAACATAGTGAAATTACAGACCTGTAGCTCATTGCACAACTGAGCAATAGCTATTTTCAGGTACTGTATGTTGAGTAAATCAGTTGTAACTTGAAAAATATTGCATTTGGAGTATTTTGTTAAAATATGTTGTTCAGCTACTTTTTTGTCAGCTATAGCATGGTGAAATTACAGACCTATAGCTCATGGCATAGCTGAGTAATAGCTACTTTTAGGTTATCACTGTTGAGTAAATCACTTATAACTTGAAAACTATTGCATTTAGAGTATTTTGTTTCAATACATTATTCAGCTACTTTTGGGTCAGCTATAACATAGTGAAAATACAGACCTGTAGCTCATGGCACAACTGAGCAATAGCTATTTTCAGGTACTGACTGTTGAGTAAATCAATTGTAACTTGAAAAATATTGCATTTACAGTATTTTGCTTAAATATGTTATTCACCTACTTTTGTGTCAGCTATAACATAGTAAAATTTCAGACATGTAGCTCATGGCATAGCTGAATAAGAGCTACTTTTAGGTTATCATTGTTGAGTAAATCACTTATAACTTGAAAACTATTGTATTTAGAGTATTTTGTTTCAATATGTTATTCACCTATTTTGGGGTCAGGTATAACATAGTAAAATTTCAGACCTGTAGCTCATGGCATAGCTGAGTAATAGCTACTTTGAGGTTATCACTGTTGAGTAAATCACTTATAACTTGAAAACTATTGCATTTACAGAAATTTGTGTAAATATGTTATTCAGCTACTTTTGGGTCAGCTATAACATAGTGAAATTACAGACCTGTAGCTCATGGCACAATTGAGCAATAGCTATATTCAGGTACTGTATGTTGAGTAAATCAGTTGTAACTTGAAAAATATTGCATTTGGAGTATTTTGTTAAAATATGTTGTTCACCTACCTTTTTGTCAGCTATAACATAGTAAAATTTCAGACCTGAAGCTCATGGCATAGCTGAGTAATAGCTACTTTTAGGTTATCACTGTTGAGTAAATCACTTATAACTTGAAAACTATTGCATTTAGAGTATTTTGTTTCAATATGTTATTCACCTATTTTGGGGTCAGCTATAACATAGTAAAATTTCAGACCTGTAGCTCATGGCATAGCTGAGTAATAGCTACTTTGAGGTTATCACTGTTGAGTAAATCACTTATAACTTGAAAACTATTGCATTTACAGAAATTTGTGTAAATATGTTATTCAATTACTTTTGGGTCAGCTATAACATAGTGAAATTACAGACCTGTAGCTCATGGCACAACTGAGCAATAGCTATTTACAGGTACTGTATGTTGAGTAAATCAGTTGTAACTTGAAAAATATTGCATTTGGAGTATTTTGTTAAAATATGTTGTTCACCTACTTTTTTGTCAGCTATAACATAGTGAAATTACAGACATATAGCTCATAGCATAGCTGAGTAATAGCTACTTTTAGGTTATCACTGTTGAGTAAATCACTTATAACTTGAAAACTATTACACTTACAGTATTTTGTTTCAATATGTTATTCACCTATTTTGGGGTCAGCTATAACATAGTAAAATTTCAGACCTGTAGCTCATGGCATAGCTGAGTAATAGCTACTTTTAGGTTATCACTGTTGAGTAAATCACTTATAACTTGAAAACTATTGCACTTACAGTATTTTGTTTCAATATGTTATTCACCTATTTTGGGGTCAGCTATAACATAGTAAAATGTCAGACCTGTAGCTCATGGCATAGCTGAGTAATAGCTACTTTGAGGTTATCACTGTTGAGTAAATCACTTATAACTTGAAAACTATTGCATTTTCAGAAATTTGTGTAAATATGTTATTCCGCTACTTTTGGGTCAGCTATAACATAGTGAAATTACAGACCTGTAGCTCAAGGCACAACTGAACAATAGCTATTTACAGGTACTGTATGTTGAGTAAATCAGTTGTAACTTGAAAAATATTGCATTTGGAGTATTTTGTTAAAATATGTTGTTCACCTACTTTTGGGTCAGCTATAACATAGTGAAATTACAGACTTATAGCTCATGGCATAGCCGAGCAATAGCTATTTTCATGTTCTCACTACTGAGTAAATCAGTTGTAACTTGAAAACTATTGCATTTACAGTATTTTGCTTAAATATGTTGTTCACCTACTTTTGGGTCAGCTATAACATAGTAAAATTTCAGACATGTAGCTCATGGCATAGCTGAGTAATAGCTACTTTTAGGTTATCACTGTTGAGTAAATCACTTATAACTTGAAAACTATTACACTTACAGTATTTTGTTTCAATATGTTATTCACCTATTTTGGGGTCAGCTATAACATAGTAAAATTTCAGACCTGTAGCTCATGGCATAGCTGAGTAATAGCTACTTTTAGGTTATCACTGTTGAGTAAATCACTTATAACTTGAAAACTATTGCACTTACAGTATTTTGTTTCAATATGTTATTCACCTATTTTGGGGTCAGCTATAACATAGTAAAATGTCAGACCTGTAGCTCATGGCATAGCTGAGTAATAGCTACTTTGAGGTTATCACTGTTGAGTAAATCACTTATAACTTGAAAACTATTGCATTTACAGAAATTTGTGTAAATATGTTATTCAGCTACTTTTGGGTCAGCTATAACATAGTGAAATTACAGACCTGTAGCTCATGGCACAACTGAGCAATAGCTATTTTCAGGTACTGACTGTTGAGTAAATCAATTGTAACTTGAAAAATATTGCATTTACAGTCTTTTGCTTAAATATGTTGTTCACCTACTTTTGCGTCAGCTATAACATAGTAAAATTTCAGACATGTAGCTCATGGCATAGCTGAATAAGAGCTACTTTTAGGTTATCATTGTTGAGTAAATCACTTATAACTTGAAAACTATTGCATTTAGAGTATTTTGTTTCAATGTGTTATTCACCTATTTTGGGGTCAGCTATAACATAGTAAAATGTCAGACCTGTAGCTCATGGCATAGCTGAGTAATAGCTACTTTGAGGTTATCACTGTTGAGTAAATCACTTATAACTTGAAAACTATTGCATTTTCAGAAATTTGTGTAAATATGTTATTCCGCTACTTTTGGGTCAGCTATAACATAGTGAAATTACAGACCTGTAGCTCAAGGCACAACTGAACAATAGCTATTTACAGGTACTGTATGTTGAGTAAATCAGTTGTAACTTGAAAAATATTGCATTTGGAGTATTTTGTTAAAATATGTTGTTCACCTACTTTTGGGTCAGCTATAACATAGTGAAATTACAGACTTATAGCTCATGGCATAGCCGAGCAATAGCTATTTTCATGTTCTCACTACTGAGTAAATCAGTTGTAACTTGAAAACTATTGCATTTACAGTATTTTGCTTAAATATGTTGTTCACCTACTTTTGGGTCAGCTATAACATAGTAAAATTTCAGACATGTAGCTCATGGCATAGCTGAGTAATAGCTACTTTTAGGTTATCACTGTTGAGTAAATCACTTATAACTTGAAAACTATTACACTTACAGTATTTTGTTTCAATATGTTATTCACCTATTTTGGGGTCAGCTATAACATAGTAAAATTTCAGACCTGTAGCTTATGGCATAGCTGAGTAATAGCTACTTTTAGGTTATCACTGTTGAGTAAATCACTTATAACTTGAAAACTATTGCACTTACAGTATTTTGTTTCAATATGTTATTCACCTATTTTGGGGTCAGCTATAACATAGTAAAATGTCAGACCTGTAGCTCATGGCATAGCTGAGTAATAGCTACTTTGAGGTTATCACTGTTGAGTAAATCACTTATAACTTGAAAACTATTGCATTTACAGAAATTTGTGTAAATATGTTATTCAGCTACTTTTGGGTCAGCTATAACATAGTGAAATTACAGACCTGTAGCTCATGGCACAACTGAGCAATAGCTATTTTCAGGTACTGACTGTTGAGTAAATCAATTGTAACTTGAAAAATATTGCATTTACAGTCTTTTGCTTAAATATGTTGTTCACCTACTTTTGCGTCAGCTATAACATAGTAAAATTTCAGACATGTAGCTCATGGCATAGCTGAATAAGAGCTACTTTTAGGTTATCATTGTTGAGTAAATCACTTATAACTTGAAAACTATTGCATTTAGAGTATTTTGTTTCAATGTGTTATTCACCTATTTTGGGGTCAGCTATAACATAGTAAAATGTCAGACCTGTAGCTCATGGCATAGCTGAGTAATAGCTACTTTGAGGTTATCACTGTTGAGTAAATCACTTATAACTTGAAAGCTATTGCATTTTCAGAAATTTGTGTAAATATGTTATTCCGCTACTTTTGGGTCAGCTATAACATAGTGAAATTACAGACCTGTAGCTCAAGGCACAACTGAACAATAGCTATTTACAGGTACTGTATGTTGAGTAAATCAGTTGTAACTTGAAAAATATTGCATTTGGAGTATTTTGTTAAAATATGTTGTTCACCTACTTCTGGGTCAGCTATAACATAGTGAAATTACAGACCTGTAGCTCATGGCACAACTGAGCAATAGCTATTTTCAGGTACTGACTGTTGAGTAAATCAATTGTAACTTGAAAAATATTGCATTTACAGTCTTTTGCTTAAATATGTTGTTCACCTACTTTTGCGTCAGCTATAACATAGTAAAATTTCAGACATGTAGCTCATGGCATAGCTGAATAAGAGCTACTTTTAGGTTATCATTGTTGAGTAAATCACTTATAACTTGAAAACTATTGCATTTAGAGTATTTTGTTTCAATGTGTTATTCACCTATTTTGGGGTCAGCTATAACATAGTAAAATGTCAGACCTGTAGCTCATGGCATAGCTGAGTAATAGCTACTTTGAGGTTATCACTGTTGAGTAAATCACTTATAACTTGAAAGCTATTGCATTTTCAGAAATTTGTGTAAATATGTTATTCCGCTACTTTTGGGTCAGCTATAACATAGTGAAATTACAGACCTGTAGCTCAAGGCACAACTGAACAATAGCTATTTACAGGTACTGTATGTTGAGTAAATCAGTTGTAACTTGAAAAATATTGCATTTGGAGTATTTTGTTAAAATATGTTGTTCACCTACTTTTGGGTCAGCTATAACATAGTGAAATTACAGACTTATAGCTCATGGCATAGCCGAGCAATAGCTATTTTCATGTTCTCACTACTGAGTAAATCCGTTGTAACTTGAAAACTATTGCATTTACAGTATTTTGCTTAAATATGTTGTTCACCTACTTTTGGGTCAGCTATAACATAGTAAAATTTCAGACATGTAGCTCATGGCATAGCTGAGTAATAGCTACTTTGAGGTTATCACTGTTGAGTAAATCACTTATAACTTGAAAACAATTGCATTTACAGAAATTTGTGTAGATACGTTATTCAGCTCCTTTTGGGTCAGCTATAACATAGTGAAATTACAGACCTGTAGCTCATGGCACAACTGAGCAATAGCTATTTTCAGGTACTGTGTGTTGAGTAAATCAGTTGTAACTTGAAAAATATTGCATTTGGAGTATTTTGTTAAAATATGTTGTTCAGCTACTTTTGGGTCAGCTATAACATGGTGAAATTACAGACCTATAGCTCATGGCATAGCTGGGTAATAGCTACTTTTAGGTTATCATTGTTGAGTAAATCACTTATAACTTGAAAAGTATTGCATTTAGAGTATTTTGTTTCAATACGTTATTCAGCTACTTTTGGGTCAGCTATAACATAGTGAAATTACAGACCTGTAGCTCATGGCACAACTGAGCAATAGCTATTTTCAGGTACTGACTGTTGAGTAAATCAATTGTAACTTGAAAAATATTGCATTTACAGTATTTTGCTTAAATATGTTGTTCACCTACTTTTGGGTCAGCTATAACATGGTAAAATTTCAGACATGTAGCTCATGGCATAGCTGAATAGTGCTACTTTTAGGTTATCACTGTTGAGTAAATCACTTATAACTTGAAAACTATTGCATTTACAGAAATTTGTGTAAATTCGTTATTCAGCTACTTTTGGGTCAGCTATAACATAGTGAAATTACAGACCTGTAGCTCATGGCACAATTGAGCAATAGCTATATTCTGGTACTGTATGTTGAGTAAATCAGTTGTAACTTGAAAAATATTGCATTTGGAGTATTTTGTTAAAATATGTTGTTCACCTACTTTTTTGTCAGCTATAACATAGTGAAATTACAGACATATAGCTCATAGCATAGCTGAGTAATAGCTACTTTTAGGTTATCACTGTTGAGTAAATCACTTATAACTTGAAAACTATTGCACTTACAGTATTTTGTTTCAATATGTTATTCACCTATTTTGGGGTCAGCTATAACATAGTAAAATGTCAGACCTGTAGCTCATGGCATAGCTGAGTAATAGCTACTTTTAGGTTATCACTGTTGAGTAAATCACTTATAACTTGAAAACTATTGCACTTACAGTATTTTGTTTCAATATGTTATTCACCTATTTTGGGGTCAGCTATAACATAGTAAAATGTCAGACCTGTAGCTCATGGCATAGCTGAGTAATAGCTACTTTGAGGTTATCACTGTTGAGTAAATCACTTATAACTTGAAAACTATTGCATTTACAGAAATTTGTGTAAATATGTTATTCAGCTACTTTTGGGTCAGCTATAACATAGTGAAATTACAGACTTATAGCTCATGGCATAGCCGAGCAATAGCTATTTTCATGTTCTCACTACTGAGTAAATCAGTTGTAACTTGAAAACTATTGCATTTACAGTATTTTGCTTAAATATGTTGTTCACCTACTTTTGGGTCAGCTATAACATAGTAAAATTTCAGACATGTAGCTCATGGCATAGCTGAGTAATAGCTACTTTGAGGTTATCACTGTTGAGTAAATCACTTATAACTTGAAAACAATTGCATTTACAGAAATTTGTGTAGATACGTTATTCAGCTCCTTTTGGGTCAGCTATAACATAGTGAAATTACAGACCTGTAGCTCATGGCACAACTGAGCAATAGCTATTTTCAGGTACTGTGTGTTGAGTAAATCAGTTGTAACTTGAAAAATATTGCATTTGGAGTATTTTGTTAAAATATGTTGTTCAGCTACTTTTGGGTCAGCTATAACATGGTGAAATTACAGACGTATAGCTCATGGCATAGCTGGGTAATAGCTACTTTTAGGTTATCATTGTTGAGTAAATCACTTATAACTTGAAAAGTATTGCATTTAGAGTATTTTGTTTCAATACGTTATTCAGCTACTTTTGGGTCAGCTATAACATAGTGAAATTACAGACCTGTAGCTCATGGCACAACTGAGCAATAGCTATTTTCAGGTACTGACTGTTGAGTAAATCAATTGTAACTTGAAAAATATTGCATTTACAGTCTTTTGCTTAAATATGTTGTTCACCTACTTTTGCGTCAGCTATAACATAGTAAAATTTCAGACATGTAGCTCATGGCATAGCTGAATAAGAGCTACTTTTAGGTTATCATTGTTGAGTAAATCACTTATAACTTGAAAACTATTGCATTTAGAGTATTTTGTTTCAATGTGTTATTCACCTATTTTGGGGTCAGCTATAACATAGTAAAATGTCAGACCTGTAGCTCATGGCATAGCTGAGTAATAGCTACTTTGAGGTTATCACTGTTGAGTAAATCACTTATAACTTGAAAACTATTGCATTTACAGAAATTTGTGTAAATATGTTATTCCGCTACTTTTGGGTCAGCTATAACATAGTAAAATTACAGACCTGTAGCTCAAGGCACAACTGAACAATAGCTATTTACAGGTACTGTATGTTGAGTAAATCAGTTGTAACTTGAAAAATATTGCATTTGGAGTATTTTGTTAAAATATGTTGTTCACCTACTTTTGGGTCAGCTATAACATAGTGAAATTACAGACTTATAGCTCATGGCATAGCCGAGCAATAGCTATTTTCATGTTCTCACTACTGAGTAAATCAGTTGTAACTTGAAAACTATTGCATTTACAGTATTTTGCTTAAATATGTTGTTCACCTACTTTTGGGTCAGCTATAACATAGTAAAATTTCAGACATGTAGCTCATGGCATAGCTGAGTAATAGCTACTTTGAGGTTATCACTGTTGAGTAAATCACTTATAACTTGAAAACAATTGCATTTACAGAAATTTGTGTAGATACGTTATTCAGCTCCTTTTGGGTCAGCTATAACATAGTGAAATTACAGACCTGTAGCTCATGGCACAACTGAGCAATAGCTATTTTCAGGTACTGTGTGTTGAGTAAATCAGTTGTAACTTGAAAAATATTGCATTTGGAGTATTTTGTTAAAATATGTTGTTCAGCTACTTTTGGGTCAGCTATAACATGGTGAAATTACAGACCTATAGCTCATGGCATAGCTGGGTAATAGCTACTTTTAGGTTATCATTGTTGAGTAAATCACTTATAACTTGAAAAGTATTGCATTTAGAGTATTTTGTTTCAATACGTTATTCAGCTACTTTTGGGTCAGCTATAACATAGTGAAATTACAGACCTGTAGCTCATGGCACAACTGAGCAATAGCTATTTTCAGGTACTGACTGTTGAGTAAATCAATTGTAACTTGAAAAATATTGCATTTACAGTCTTTTGCTTAAATATGTTGTTCACCTACTTTTGCGTCAGCTATAACATAGTAAAATTTCAGACATGTAGCTCATGGCATAGCTGAATAAGAGCTACTTTTAGGTTATCATTGTTGAGTAAATCACTTATAACTTGAAAACTATTGCATTTAGAGTATTTTGTTTCAATGTGTTATTCACCTATTTTGGGGTCAGCTATAACATAGTAAAATGTCAGACCTGTAGCTCATGGCATAGCTGAGTAATAGCTACTTTGAGGTTATCACTGTTGAGTAAATCACTTATAACTTGAAAACAATTGCATTTACAGAAATTTGTGTAGATACGTTATTCAGCTCCTTTTGGGTCAGCTATAACATAGTGAAATTACAGACTTATAGCTCATGGCATAGCCGAGCAATAGCTATTTTCATGTTCTCACTACTGAGTAAATCAGTTGTAACTTGAAAACTATTGCATTTACAGTATTTTGCTTAAATATGTTGTTCACCTACTTTTGGGTCAGCTATAACATAGTAAAATTTCAGACATGTAGCTCATGGCATAGCTGAGTAATAGCTACTTTGAGGTTATCACTGTTGAGTAAATCACTTATAACTTGAAAACAATTGCATTTACAGAAATTTGTGTAGATACGTTATTCAGCTCCTTTTGGGTCAGCTATAACATAGTGAAATTACAGACTTATAGCTCATGGCATAGCCGAGCAATAGCTATTTTCATGTTCTCACTACTGAGTAAATCAGTTGTAACTTGAAAACTATTGCATTTACAGTATTTTGCTTAAATATGTTGTTCACCTACTTTTGGGTCAGCTATAACATAGTAAAATTTCAGACATGTAGCTCATGGCATAGCTGAGTAATAGCTACTTTGAGGTTATCACTGTTGAGTAAATCACTTATAACTTGAAAACAATTGCATTTACAGAAATTTGTGTAGATACGTTATTCAGCTCCTTTTGGGTCAGCTATAACATAGTGAAATTACAGACCTGTAGCTCATGGCACAACTGAGCAATAGCTATTTTCAGGTACTGTGTGTTGAGTAAATCAGTTGTAACTTGAAAAATATTGCATTTGGAGTATTTTGTTAAAATATGTTGTTCAGCTACTTTTGGGTCAGCTATAACATGGTGAAATTACAGACCTATAGCTCATGGCATAGCTGGGTAATAGCTACTTTTAGGTTATCATTGTTGAGTAAATCACTTATAACTTGAAAAGTATTGCATTTAGAGTATTTTGTTTCAATACGTTATTCAGCTACTTTTGGGTCAGCTATAACATAGTGAAATTACAGACCTGTAGCTCATGGCACAACTGAGCAATAGCTATTTTCAGGTACTGACTGTTGAGTAAATCAATTGTAACTTGAAAAATATTGCATTTACAGTCTTTTGCTTAAATATGTTGTTCACCTACTTTTGCGTCAGCTATAACATAGTAAAATTTCAGACATGTAGCTCATGGCATAGCTGAATAAGAGCTACTTTTAGGTTATCATTGTTGAGTAAATCACTTATAACTTGAAAACTATTGCATTTAGAGTATTTTGTTTCAATGTGTTATTCACCTATTTTGGGGTCAGCTATAACATAGTAAAATGTCAGACCTGTAGCTCATGGCATAGCTGAGTAATAGCTACTTTGAGGTTATCACTGTTGAGTAAATCACTTATAACTTGAAAACTATTGCATTTACAGAAATTTGTGTAAATATGTTATTCCGCTACTTTTGGGTCAGCTATAACATAGTGAAATTACAGACCTGTAGCTCAAGGCACAACTGAACAATAGCTATTTACAGGTACTGTATGTTGAGTAAATCAGTTGTAACTTGAAAAATATTGCATTTGGAGTATTTTGTTAAAATATGTTGTTCACCTACTTTTGGGTCAGCTATAACATAGTGAAATTACAGACTTATAGCTCATGGCATAGCCGAGCAATAGCTATTTTCATGTTCTCACTACTGAGTAAATCAGTTGTAACTTGAAAACTATTGCATTTACAGTATTTTGCTTAAATATGTTGTTCACCTACTTTTGGGTCAGCTATAACATAGTAAAATTTCAGACATGTAGCTCATGGCATAGCTGAGTAATAGCTACTTTGAGGTTATCACTGTTGAGTAAATCACTTATAACTTGAAAACAATTGCATTTACAGAAATTTGTGTAGATACGTTATTCAGCTCCTTTTGGGTCAGCTATAACATAGTGAAATTACAGACCTGTAGCTCATGGCACAACTGAGCAATAGCTATTTTCAGGTACTGTGTGTTGAGTAAATCAGTTGTAACTTGAAAAATATTGCATTTGGAGTATTTTGTTAAAATATGTTGTTCAGCTACTTTTGGGTCAGCTATAACATGGTGAAATTACAGACCTATAGCTCATGGCATAGCTGGGTAATAGCTACTTTTAGGTTATCATTGTTGAGTAAATCACTTATAACTTGAAAAGTATTGCATTTAGAGTATTTTGTTTCAATACGTTATTCAGCTACTTTTGGGTCAGCTATAACATAGTGAAATTACAGACCTGTAGCTCATGGCACAACTGAGCAATAGCTATTTTCAGGTACTGACTGTTGAGTAAATCAATTGTAACTTGAAAAATATTGCATTTACAGTCTTTTGCTTAAATATGTTGTTCACCTACTTTTGCGTCAGCTATAACATAGTAAAATTTCAGACATGTAGCTCATGGCATAGCTGAATAAGAGCTACTTTTAGGTTATCATTGTTGAGTAAATCACTTATAACTTGAAAACTATTGCATTTAGAGTATTTTGTTTCAATGTGTTATTCACCTATTTTGGGGTCAGCTATAACATAGTAAAATGTCAGACCTGTAGCTCATGGCATAGCTGAGTAATAGCTACTTTGAGGTTATCACTGTTGAGTAAATCACTTATAACTTGAAAACTATTGCATTTACAGAAATTTGTGTAAATATGTTATTCCGCTACTTTTGGGTCAGCTATAACATAGTGAAATTACAGACCTGTAGCTCAAGGCACAACTGAACAATAGCTATTTACAGGTACTGTATGTTGAGTAAATCAGTTGTAACTTGAAAAATATTGCATTTGGAGTATTTTGTTAAAATATGTTGTTCACCTACTTTTGGGTCAGCTATAACATAGTGAAATTACAGACTTATAGCTCATGGCATAGCCGAGCAATAGCTATTTTCATGTTCTCACTACTGAGTAAATCAGTTGTAACTTGAAAACTATTGCATTTACAGTATTTTGCTTAAATATGTTGTTCACCTACTTTTGGGTCAGCTATAACATAGTAAAATTTCAGACATGTAGCTCATGGCATAGCTGAGTAATAGCTACTTTGAGGTTATCACTGTTGAGTAAATCACTTATAACTTGAAAACAATTGCATTTACAGAAATTTGTGTAGATACGTTATTCAGCTCCTTTTGGGTCAGCTATAACATAGTGAAATTACAGACCTGTAGCTCATGGCACAACTGAGCAATAGCTATTTTCAGGTACTGTGTGTTGAGTAAATCAGTTGTAACTTGAAAAATATTGCATTTGGAGTATTTTGTTAAAATATGTTGTTCAGCTACTTTTGGGTCAGCTATAACATGGTGAAATTACAGACCTATAGCTCATGGCATAGCTGGGTAATAGCTACTTTTAGGTTATCATTGTTGAGTAAATCACTTATAACTTGAAAAGTATTGCATTTAGAGTATTTTGTTTCAATACGTTATTCAGCTACTTTTGGGTCAGCTATAACATAGTGAAATTACAGACCTGTAGCTCATGGCACAACTGAGCAATAGCTATTTTCAGGTACTGACTGTTGAGTAAATCAATTGTAACTTGAAAAATATTGCATTTACAGTATTTTGCTTAAATATGTTGTTCACCTACTTTTGGGTCAGCTATAACATAGTGAAATTACAGACCTGTAGCTCATGGCACAACTGAGCAATAGCTATTTTCAGGTACTGACTGTTGAGTAAATCAATTGTAACTTGAAAAATATTGCATTTACAGTCTTTTGCTTAAATATGTTGTTCACCTACTTTTGCGTCAGCTATAACATAGTAAAATTTCAGACATGTAGCTCATGGCATAGCTGAATAAGAGCTACTTTTAGGTTATCATTGTTGAGTAAATCACTTATAACTTGAAAACTATTGCATTTAGAGTATTTTGTTTCAATGTGTTATTCACCTATTTTGGGGTCAGCTATAACATAGTAAAATGTCAGACCTGTAGCTCATGGCATAGCTGAGTAATAGCTACTTTGAGGTTATCACTGTTGAGTAAATCACTTATAACTTGAAAACTATTGCATTTACAGAAATTTGTGTAAATATGTTATTCCGCTACTTTTGGGTCAGCTATAACATAGTAAAATTACAGACCTGTAGCTCAAGGCACAACTGAACAATAGCTATTTACAGGTACTGTATGTTGAGTAAATCAGTTGTAACTTGAAAAATATTGCATTTGGAGTATTTTGTTAAAATATGTTGTTCACCTACTTTTGGGTCAGCTATAACATAGTGAAATTACAGACTTATAGCTCATGGCATAGCCGAGCAATAGCTATTTTCATGTTCTCACTACTGAGTAAATCAGTTGTAACTTGAAAACTATTGCATTTACAGTATTTTGCTTAAATATGTTGTTCACCTACTTTTAGGTCAGCTATAACATAGTAAAATTTCAGACATGTAGCTCATGGCATAGCTGAGTAATAGCTACTTTGAGGTTATCACTGTTGAGTAAATCACTTATAACTTGAAAACAATTGCATTTACAGAAATTTGTGTAGATACGTTATTCAGCTCCTTTTGGGTCAGCTATAACATAGTGAAATTACAGACCTGTAGCTCATGGCACAACTGAGCAATAGCTATTTTCAGGTACTGTGTGTTGAGTAAATCAGTTGTAACTTGAAAAATATTGCATTTGGAGTATTTTGTTAAAATATGTTGTTCAGCTACTTTTGGGTCAGCTATAACATGGTGAAATTACAGACCTATAGCTCATGGCATAGCTGGGTAATAGCTACTTTTAGGTTATCATTGTTGAGTAAATCACTTATAACTTGAAAAGTATTGCATTTAGAGTATTTTGTTTCAATACGTTATTCAGCTACTTTTGGGTCAGCTATAACATAGTGAAATTACAGACCTGTAGCTCATGGCACAACTGAGCAATAGCTATTTTCAGGTACTGACTGTTGAGTAAATCAATTGTAACTTGAAAAATATTGCATTTACAGTATTTTGCTTAAATATGTTGTTCACCTACTTTTGGGTCAGCTATAACATGGTAAAATTTCAGACATGTAGCTCATGGCATAGCTGAATAGTGCTACTTTTAGGTTATCACTGTTGAGTAAATCACTTATAACTTGAAAACTATTGCATTTACAGAAATTTGTGTAAATTCGTTATTCAGCTACTTTTGGGTCAGCTATAACATAGTAAAATTACAGACCTGTAGCTCAAGGCACAACTGAACAATAGCTATTTACAGGTACTGTATGTTGAGTAAATCAGTTGTAACTTGAAAAATATTGCATTTGGAGTATTTTGTTAAAATATGTTGTTCACCTACTTTTGGGTCAGCTATAACATAGTGAAATTACAGACTTATAGCTCATGGCATAGCCGAGCAATAGCTATTTTCATGTTCTCACTACTGAGTAAATCAGTTGTAACTTGAAAACTATTGCATTTACAGTATTTTGCTTAAATATGTTGTTCACCTACTTTTGGGTCAGCTATAACATAGTAAAATTTCAGACATGTAGCTCATGGCATAGCTGAGTAATAGCTACTTTGAGGTTATCACTGTTGAGTAAATCACTTATAACTTGAAAACAATTGCATTTACAGAAATTTGTGTAGATACGTTATTCAGCTCCTTTTGGGTCAGCTATAACATAGTGAAATTACAGACCTGTAGCTCATGGCACAACTGAGCAATAGCTATTTTCAGGTACTGTGTGTTGAGTAAATCAGTTGTAACTTGAAAAATATTGCATTTGGAGTATTTTGTTAAAATATGTTGTTCAGCTACTTTTGGGTCAGCTATAACATGGTGAAATTACAGACCTATAGCTCATGGCATAGCTGGGTAATAGCTACTTTTAGGTTATCATTGTTGAGTAAATCACTTATAACTTGAAAAGTATTGCATTTAGAGTATTTTGTTTCAATACGTTATTCAGCTACTTTTGGGTCAGCTATAACATAGTGAAATTACAGACCTGTAGCTCATGGCACAACTGAGCAATAGCTATTTTCAGGTACTGACTGTTGAGTAAATCAATTGTAACTTGAAAAATATTGCATTTACAGTCTTTTGCTTAAATATGTTGTTCACCTACTTTTGCGTCAGCTATAACATAGTAAAATTTCAGACATGTAGCTCATGGCATAGCTGAATAAGAGCTACTTTTAGGTTATCATTGTTGAGTAAATCACTTATAACTTGAAAACTATTGCATTTAGAGTATTTTGTTTCAATGTGTTATTCACCTATTTTGGGGTCAGCTATAACATAGTAAAATGTCAGACCTGTAGCTCATGGCATAGCTGAGTAATAGCTACTTTGAGGTTATCACTGTTGAGTAAATCACTTATAACTTGAAAACTATTGCATTTACAGAAATTTGTGTAAATATGTTATTCCGCTACTTTTGGGTCAGCTATAACATAGTAAAATTACAGACCTGTAGCTCAAGGCACAACTGAACAATAGCTATTTACAGGTACTGTATGTTGAGTAAATCAGTTGTAACTTGAAAAATATTGCATTTGGAGTATTTTGTTAAAATATGTTGTTCACCTACTTTTGGGTCAGCTATAACATAGTGAAATTACAGACTTATAGCTCATGGCATAGCCGAGCAATAGCTATTTTCATGTTCTCACTACTGAGTAAATCAGTTGTAACTTGAAAACTATTGCATTTACAGTATTTTGCTTAAATATGTTGTTCACCTACTTTTGGGTCAGCTATAACATAGTAAAATTTCAGACATGTAGCTCATGGCATAGCTGAGTAATAGCTACTTTGAGGTTATCACTGTTGAGTAAATCACTTATAACTTGAAAACAATTGCATTTACAGAAATTTGTGTAGATACGTTATTCAGCTCCTTTTGGGTCAGCTATAACATAGTGAAATTACAGACCTGTAGCTCATGGCACAACTGAGCAATAGCTATTTTCAGGTACTGTGTGTTGAGTAAATCAGTTGTAACTTGAAAAATATTGCATTTGGAGTATTTTGTTAAAATATGTTGTTCAGCTACTTTTGGGTCAGCTATAACATGGTGAAATTACAGACCTATAGCTCATGGCATAGCTGGGTAATAGCTACTTTTAGGTTATCATTGTTGAGTAAATCACTTATAACTTGAAAAGTATTGCATTTAGAGTATTTTGTTTCAATACGTTATTCAGCTACTTTTGGGTCAGCTATAACATAGTGAAATTACAGACCTGTAGCTCATGGCACAACTGAGCAATAGCTATTTTCAGGTACTGACTGTTGAGTAAATCAATTGTAACTTGAAAAATATTGCATTTACAGTCTTTTGCTTAAATATGTTGTTCACCTACTTTTGCGTCAGCTATAACATAGTAAAATTTCAGACATGTAGCTCATGGCATAGCTGAATAAGAGCTACTTTTAGGTTATCATTGTTGAGTAAATCACTTATAACTTGAAAACTATTGCATTTAGAGTATTTTGTTTCAATGTGTTATTCACCTATTTTGGGGTCAGCTATAACATAGTAAAATGTCAGACCTGTAGCTCATGGCATAGCTGAGTAATAGCTACTTTGAGGTTATCACTGTTGAGTAAATCACTTATAACTTGAAAACAATTGCATTTACAGAAATTTGTGTAGATACGTTATTCAGCTCCTTTTGGGTCAGCTATAACATAGTGAAATTACAGACCTGTAGCTCATGGCACAACTGAGCAATAGCTATTTTCAGGTACTGTGTGTTGAGTAAATCAGTTGTAACTTGAAAAATATTGCATTTGGAGTATTTTGTTAAAATATGTTGTTCAGCTACTTTTGGGTCAGCTATAACATGGTGAAATTACAGACGTATAGCTCATGGCATAGCTGGGTAATAGCTACTTTTAGGTTATCATTGTTGAGTAAATCACTTATAACTTGAAAAGTATTGCATTTAGAGTATTTTGTTTCAATACGTTATTCAGCTACTTTTGGGTCAGCTATAACATAGTGAAATTACAGACCTGTAGCTCATGGCACAACTGAGCAATAGCTATTTTCAGGTACTGACTGTTGAGTAAATCAATTGTAACTTGAAAAATATTGCATTTACAGTCTTTTGCTTAAATATGTTGTTCACCTACTTTTGCGTCAGCTATAACATAGTAAAATTTCAGACATGTAGCTCATGGCATAGCTGAATAAGAGCTACTTTTAGGTTATCATTGTTGAGTAAATCACTTATAACTTGAAAACTATTGCATTTAGAGTATTTTGTTTCAATGTGTTATTCACCTATTTTGGGGTCAGCTATAACATAGTAAAATGTCAGACCTGTAGCTCATGGCATAGCTGAGTAATAGCTACTTTGAGGTTATCACTGTTGAGTAAATCACTTATAACTTGAAAACTATTGCATTTACAGAAATTTGTGTAAATATGTTATTCCGCTACTTTTGGGTCAGCTATAACATAGTAAAATTACAGACCTGTAGCTCAAGGCACAACTGAACAATAGCTATTTACAGGTACTGTATGTTGAGTAAATCAGTTGTAACTTGAAAAATATTGCATTTGGAGTATTTTGTTAAAATATGTTGTTCACCTACTTTTGGGTCAGCTATAACATAGTGAAATTACAGACTTATAGCTCATGGCATAGCCGAGCAATAGCTATTTTCATGTTCTCACTACTGAGTAAATCAGTTGTAACTTGAAAACTATTGCATTTACAGTATTTTGCTTAAATATGTTGTTCACCTACTTTTGGGTCAGCTATAACATAGTAAAATTTCAGACATGTAGCTCATGGCATAGCTGAGTAATAGCTACTTTGAGGTTATCACTGTTGAGTAAATCACTTATAACTTGAAAACAATTGCATTTACAGAAATTTGTGTAGATACGTTATTCAGCTCCTTTTGGGTCAGCTATAACATAGTGAAATTACAGACCTGTAGCTCATGGCACAACTGAGCAATAGCTATTTTCAGGTACTGTGTGTTGAGTAAATCAGTTGTAACTTGAAAAATATTGCATTTGGAGTATTTTGTTAAAATATGTTGTTCAGCTACTTTTGGGTCAGCTATAACATGGTGAAATTACAGACCTATAGCTCATGGCATAGCTGGGTAATAGCTACTTTTAGGTTATCATTGTTGAGTAAATCACTTATAACTTGAAAAGTATTGCATTTAGAGTATTTTGTTTCAATACGTTATTCAGCTACTTTTGGGTCAGCTATAACATAGTGAAATTACAGACCTGTAGCTCATGGCACAACTGAGCAATAGCTATTTTCAGGTACTGACTGTTGAGTAAATCAATTGTAACTTGAAAAATATTGCATTTACAGTCTTTTGCTTAAATATGTTGTTCACCTACTTTTGCGTCAGCTATAACATAGTAAAATTTCAGACATGTAGCTCATGGCATAGCTGAATAAGAGCTACTTTTAGGTTATCATTGTTGAGTAAATCACTTATAACTTGAAAACTATTGCATTTAGAGTATTTTGTTTCAATGTGTTATTCACCTATTTTGGGGTCAGCTATAACATAGTAAAATGTCAGACCTGTAGCTCATGGCATAGCTGAGTAATAGCTACTTTGAGGTTATCACTGTTGAGTAAATCACTTATAACTTGAAAACTATTGCATTTACAGAAATTTGTGTAAATATGTTATTCCGCTACTTTTGGGTCAGCTATAACATAGTGAAATTACAGACCTGTAGCTCAAGGCACAACTGAACAATAGCTATTTACAGGTACTGTATGTTGAGTAAATCAGTTGTAACTTGAAAAATATTGCATTTGGAGTATTTTGTTAAAATATGTTGTTCACCTACTTTTGGGTCAGCTATAACATAGTGAAATTACAGACTTATAGCTCATGGCATAGCCGAGCAATAGCTATTTTCATGTTCTCACTACTGAGTAAATCAGTTGTAACTTGAAAACTATTGCATTTACAGTATTTTGCTTAAATATGTTGTTCACCTACTTTTGGGTCAGCTATAACATAGTAAAATTTCAGACATGTAGCTCATGGCATAGCTGAGTAATAGCTACTTTGAGGTTATCACTGTTGAGTAAATCACTTATAACTTGAAAACAATTGCATTTACAGAAATTTGTGTAGATACGTTATTCAGCTCCTTTTGGGTCAGCTATAACATAGTGAAATTACAGACCTGTAGCTCATGGCACAACTGAGCAATAGCTATTTTCAGGTACTGTGTGTTGAGTAAATCAGTTGTAACTTGAAAAATATTGCATTTGGAGTATTTTGTTAAAATATGTTGTTCAGCTACTTTTGGGTCAGCTATAACATGGTGAAATTACAGACCTATAGCTCATGGCATAGCTGGGTAATAGCTACTTTTAGGTTATCATTGTTGAGTAAATCACTTATAACTTGAAAAGTATTGCATTTAGAGTATTTTGTTTCAATACGTTATTCAGCTACTTTTGGGTCAGCTATAACATAGTGAAATTACAGACCTGTAGCTCATGGCACAACTGAGCAATAGCTATTTTCAGGTACTGACTGTTGAGTAAATCAATTGTAACTTGAAAAATATTGCATTTACAGTATTTTGCTTAAATATGTTGTTCACCTACTTTTGGGTCAGCTATAACATAGTGAAATTACAGACCTGTAGCTCATGGCACAACTGAGCAATAGCTATTTTCAGGTACTGACTGTTGAGTAAATCAATTGTAACTTGAAAAATATTGCATTTACAGTCTTTTGCTTAAATATGTTGTTCACCTACTTTTGCGTCAGCTATAACATAGTAAAATTTCAGACATGTAGCTCATGGCATAGCTGAATAAGAGCTACTTTTAGGTTATCATTGTTGAGTAAATCACTTATAACTTCAAAACTATTGCATTTAGAGTATTTTGTTTCAATGTGTTATTCACCTATTTTGGGGTCAGCTATAACATAGTAAAATGTCAGACCTGTAGCTCATGGCATAGCTGAGTAATAGCTACTTTGAGGTTATCACTGTTGAGTAAATCACTTATAACTTGAAAACTATTGCATTTACAGAAATTTGTGTAAATATGTTATTCCGCTACTTTTGGGTCAGCTATAACATAGTAAAATTACAGACCTGTAGCTCAAGGCACAACTGAACAATAGCTATTTACAGGTACTGTATGTTGAGTAAATCAGTTGTAACTTGAAAAATATTGCATTTGGAGTATTTTGTTAAAATATGTTGTTCACCTACTTTTGGGTCAGCTATAACATAGTGAAATTACAGACTTATAGCTCATGGCATAGCCGAGCAATAGCTATTTTCATGTTCTCACTACTGAGTAAATCAGTTGTAACTTGAAAACTATTGCATTTACAGTATTTTGCTTAAATATGTTGTTCACCTACTTTTGGGTCAGCTATAACATAGTAAAATTTCAGACATGTAGCTCATGGCATAGCTGAGTAATAGCTACTTTGAGGTTATCACTGTTGAGTAAATCACTTATAACTTGAAAACAATTGCATTTACAGAAATTTGTGTAGATACGTTATTCAGCTCCTTTTGGGTCAGCTATAACATAGTGAAATTACAGACCTGTAGCTCATGGCACAACTGAGCAATAGCTATTTTCAGGTACTGTGTGTTGAGTAAATCAGTTGTAACTTGAAAAATATTGCATTTGGAGTATTTTGTTAAAATATGTTGTTCAGCTACTTTTGGGTCAGCTATAACATGGTGAAATTACAGACCTATAGCTCATGGCATAGCTGGGTAATAGCTACTTTTAGGTTATCATTGTTGAGTAAATCACTTATAACTTGAAAAGTATTGCATTTAGAGTATTTTGTTTCAATACGTTATTCAGCTACTTTTGGGTCAGCTATAACATAGTGAAATTACAGACCTGTAGCTCATGGCACAACTGAGCAATAGCTATTTTCAGGTACTGACTGTTGAGTAAATCAATTGTAACTTGAAAAATATTGCATTTACAGTCTTTTGCTTAAATATGTTGTTCACCTACTTTTGCGTCAGCTATAACATAGTAAAATTTCAGACATGTAGCTCATGGCATAGCTGAATAAGAGCTACTTTTAGGTTATCATTGTTGAGTAAATCACTTATAACTTGAAAACTATTGCATTTAGAGTATTTTGTTTCAATGTGTTATTCACCTATTTTGGGGTCAGCTATAACATAGTAAAATGTCAGACCTGTAGCTCATGGCATAGCTGAGTAATAGCTACTTTGAGGTTATCACTGTTGAGTAAATCACTTATAACTTGAAAACAATTGCATTTACAGAAATTTGTGTAGATACGTTATTCAGCTCCTTTTGGGTCAGCTATAACATAGTGAAATTACAGACCTGTAGCTCATGGCACAACTGAGCAATAGCTATTTTCAGGTACTGTGTGTTGAGTAAATCAGTTGTAACTTGAAAAATATTGCATTTGGAGTATTTTGTTAAAATATGTTGTTCAGCTACTTTTGGGTCAGCTATAACATGGTGAAATTACAGACCTATAGCTCATGGCATAGCTGGGTAATAGCTACTTTTAGGTTATCATTGTTGAGTAAATCACTTATAACTTGAAAAGTATTGCATTTAGAGTATTTTGTTTCAATACGTTATTCAGCTACTTTTGGGTCAGCTATAACATAGTGAAATTACAGACCTGTAGCTCATGGCACAACTGAGCAATAGCTATTTTCAGGTACTGACTGTTGAGTAAATCAATTGTAACTTGAAAAATATTGTATTTACAGTATTTTGCTTAAATATGTTGTTCACCTACTTTTGGGTCAGCTATAACATGGTAAAATTTCAGACATGTAGCTCATGGCATAGCTGAATAGTGCTACTTTTAGGTTATCACTGTTGAGTAAATCACTTATAACTTGAAAACTATTGCATTTACAGAAATTTGTGTAAATTCGTTATTCAGCTCCTTTTGGGTCAGCTATAACATAGTGAAATTACAGACCTGTAGCTCATGGCACAATTGAGCAATAGCTATATTCAGGTACTGTATGTTGAGTAAATCAGTTGTAACTTGAAAAATATTGCATTTGGAGTATTTTGTTAAAATATGTTGTTCACCTACTTTTTTGTCAGCTATAACATAGTGAAATTACAGACATATAGCTCATACCATAGCTGAGTAATAGCTACTTGTAGGTTATCACTGTTGAGTAAATCACTTATAACTTGAAAAGTATTGCATTTGGAGTATTTTGTTAAAATATGTTGTTCACCTATTTTGGGGTCAGCTATAACATAGTAAAATTTCAGACCTGAAGCTCATGGCATAGCTGAGTAATAGCTACTTTTAGGTTATCACTGTTGAGTAAATCACTTATAACTTGAAAACTATTGCACTTACAGTATTTTGTTTCAATATGTTATTCACCTATTTTGGGGTCAGCTATAACATAGTAAAATGTCAGACCTGTAGCTCATGGCATAGCTGAGTAATAGCTACTTTGAGGTTATCACTGTTGAGTAAATCACTTATAACTTGAAAACTATTGCATTTACAGAAATTTGTGTAAATATGTTATTCAGCTACTTTTCGGTCAGATATAACATAGTGAAATTACAGACCTGTAGCTCATGGCACAACTGAGCAATAGCTATTTTCAGGTACTGTATGTTGAGTAAATCAGTTGTAACTTGAAAAATATTGCATTTGGAGTATTTTGTTAAAATATGTTATTCAGCTACTTTTGGGTCAGCTATAACATGGTGAAATTACAGACCTATAGCTCATGGCATAGCTGGGTAATAGCTACTTTTAGGTTATCATTGTTGAGTAAATCACTTATAACTTGAAAACTATTGCATTTAGAGTATTTTCTTTCAATACGTTATTCAGCTACTTTTGGGTCAGCTATAACATAGTGAAATTACAGACCTGTAGCTCATGGCACAACTGAGCAATAGCTATTTTCAGGTACTGCCTGTTGAGTAAATCAATTGTAACTTGAAAAATATTGCATTTACAGTATTTTGCTTAAATATGTTGTTCACCTACTTTTGGGTCAGCTATAACATGGTAAAATTTTAGACATGTATCTCATGGCATAGCTGAATAAGAGCTACTTTTAGGTGATCACTGTTGAGTAAATCACTTATAACTTGAAAACAATTGCATTTACAGAAATTTGTGTACATACGTTATTCAGCTACTTTTGGGTCAGCTATAACATAGTGAAATTACAGACCTGTAGCTCATGGCACAACTGAGCAATAGCTATTTTCAGGTACTGTATGTTGAGTAAATCAATTGTAACTTGAAAAATATTGCATTTGGAGTATTTTGTTAAAATATGTTGTTCACCTACTTTTGGGTCAGCTATAACATAGTGATATTACACACTTATAGCTCATGGCATAGCAGAGCAATAGCTATTTTCAGGTTCTCACTACTGAGTAAATCAGTTGTAACTTGAAAACTATTGCATTTACAGTATTTTGCTTAAATATGTTGTGCACCTACTTTTGGGTCAGCTATAACATAGTAAAATTTCAGACATGTAGCTCATGGCATAGCTGAGTAATAGCTACTTTGAGGTTATCACTGTTGAGTAAATCACTTATAACTTGAAAACAATTGCATTTACAGAAATTTGTGTAGATACGTTATTCAGCTCCTTTTGGGTCAGCTATAACATAGTGAAATTACAGACCTGTAGCTCATGGCACAACTGAGCAATAGCTATTTTCAGGTACTGTATGTTGAGTAAATCAGTTGTAACTTGAAAAATATTGCATTTGGAGTATTTTGTTAAAATATGTTGTTCAGCTACTTTTGGGTCAGCTATAACATGGTGAAATTACAGACCTATAGCTCATGGCATAGCTGGGTAATAGCTACTTTTAGGTTATCATTGTTTAGTAAATCACTTATAACTTGAAAAGTATTGCATTTAGAGTATTTTGTTTCAATACGTTATTCAGCTACTTTTGGGTCAGCTATAACATAGTGAAATTACAGACCTGTAGCTCATGGCACAACTGAGCAATAGCTATTTTCAGGTACTGACTGTTGAGTAAATCAATTGTGACTTGAAAAATATTGCATTTACAGTATTTTGCTTAAACATGTTGTTCACCTACTTTTGGGTCAGCTATAACATAGTAAAATTTCAGACATGTAGCTCATGGCATAGCTGAATAAGAGCTACTTTTAGGTTATCACTGTTGAGTAAATCACTTATAACTTGAAAACTATTGCATTTAGAGTATTTTGTTTCATATGTTATTCATCTATTTTGGAGTCAGCTATAACATAGTAAAATTTCAGACCTGTAGCTCATGGCATAGCTGAGTAATAGCTACTTTGAGGTTATCACTGTTGAGTAAATCACTTATAACTTGAAAAAACACTCAGTCAGCTGACACAGTGCCCGTTCACGGGCACTCTCCTCTTGTTTAATGTAGTACCTTGTTTTATGGTCCCATACGGAGCCAAATGAGATGCCACTATTAGGTTTTGCATATATCTTACAACGCCTGAAATTAACATAGTGGGTGCTATGTTTGACACCTTCAAGTGGAACGAATGTGGCGCTGGGCTTGGTTAAAGTGGAGGGACGTCGACGGGACTTAAAAACAAAGGCTGTTTCCTGTTGATCTCTTTCCCCCTTCCCCCTTTCTTTCCCCTTCCCTTCTGCCTTAATGGGGATAGGGCAGTGTACTTCCTGTTTATGATAAACTCACTTTAGCGGCCTGCCCACTATCTGTAGGTGTATTTCTATAAGCCTGGCACAGGTACTGATCCGCTAAGAAGCACGGTGCACTGAAACGCCCATATAATCTAATAAGGCATTGGAAGGGCCCGCTTTAGATGCCGCCCGCTCCCGGCTATGTGTTCCGGTACCAAAGTTATTGAAGGAAATGTAAGTCCCGTCGGTGTCCAAAAATGCATTCTCAGCCTCTCTTTATAGGCAAGAGTCCGGCTAGAGCCACGGCGCACTGGAACACCCATATAATCTAAGAAGGCCAGGGAAGGGGCCCGCTTTAGCCGCCGTCCGCACCCGGCTATGTGCTCTGGTTCCAAAGTTATTAAAGGAAATGTAATTCCCGTCTGTGGCGAAAAAAGCATTTTCAGCCTATGTTTAGAGGTGGGAGTCCGGCTAGAGGAACACCGCACTGGAACGCCCATATAATCTAAGAAGGCCATGGAATGGGCCCACTTTAGGTGCCATCTGCACTCCTCTAGGTGCTCCAGTTCCAAAGTTATTAAAGGAAATGTAAGTCCTGTTGGTGGCAAGAAAAGCATTTTGAGGCTATGTTTAGAGGTGGTAGTCCGACTAGAGTCGCAGCACACTGGAACGCCCATATAATCTAAGAAGGCCATGGAAGTGGCCGCTTTAGGCGCCGTCCGCACCCGACTATGTGCTCCGGTTCCGAAGTTACTAAAGGAAATGTAAGTCTCGTCTGTGGCAAGAAAAGCATTTTCAGGCTATGTTTAGAGGTGGGAGTCCGGCTAGAGGAACGGGGCACTGGAACACCCATATAATCTAGGACGGCCATGGAATGGGCCCGCTTTAGGCGCCATCAGCACCCGGCTATGTGCTCCGGTTCTGAAGTTATTAAAGGAATCGTAAGTCCCGTCAGTGTCCAATAGAGCATTTTCAGCCTATGTTTAGAGGTGGGAGTCCGGCTAGAGGAACAGCACACTGGAACGCCCATATAATCTAAGAAGGCCATGGAAGGGGCCCGCTTTAGCCGCAGTCCGCACCCGGCTATGTGCTCCGGTTCCAAAGTTATTAAAGAAAATGTAAGTCCCATCGTTCGAGAAAAGAACATTTTCAGCCTATGTTTAGAGGTGGGAATGCGGCTAGAGGCGCGGCGCACTGGAACGCCCATATAATCTAGGAAGGCCATGGAAGGGGCCCGCTTTAGGCGCCAGCCGCACCCGGGTGGGTGCTTCGGTTCCAAAGTTAATAAAGGAAATGTAAGTCCTGTCGGTCGAGAAAAAAGCATTTTCAGCCTATGTTTAGAGGTGGGAATGCGGCTAGAGGCGCGGCGCACTGGAACGCCCATATAATCTAGGAAGGCCATGGAAGGGGCCCGCTTTAGGCGCCGTCCGCACCCAACTATGTGCTCTGGTTCCAAAGTTATTAGAGGAAATGTAAGTCCTGTCGGTCGAGAAAAAAGCATTTTCAGCCTATGTTTAGAGGTGGGAATGCGGCTAGAGGCGCGGCGCACTGAAACGCCCATATAATCTAGGAAGGCCATGGAAGGGGCCCGCTTTAGGCGCCATCCGCACCCAACTATGTGCTCTGGTTCCAAAGTTATTAGAGAAAATGTAAGTCCCGTCGGTGACGACAAAAGCATTTTCAGGCTATGTTTAGAGGTGGGAGTCCAGCTAGAGGAGCGGCGCACTGGAACGCCCATATAATCTAAGAAGGCCATGGAATTGGCTCGCTTTGGGCGCAGTCCGCACCCGGCTATGTGCTCTGGTTCCAAAGTTATTAAAGGAAATGTAAGTCCCATTGGTGGCGAGAAAAGCATTTTCATGCTATGTTTAGAGGTGGAAGTCCGGCTAGAGGAACGGTGCACTGGAACGTCCATATAATCTAGGAAGGCCACAGAATGGGCCCGCTTTGGGAGCCATCAGCACCTGGCTATGTGCTCCGGTTCCAAAGTTATTAAAGGAAATATAAGTCCCGTCGGTGGCGAGAAAAGCATTTTCAGGCTATGTTTAGAGGTGGGAGTCTGGCTAGAGGAACGGCACACTGGAACGCCCATATAATCTAGGAAGGCCATGGAATAGGCCCGCTTTAGCCGCCGTCCGCACCCGGCTATGTGCTCTGGTTCATTGTACAGGCATGTTTTACAGTTATGCCGCTATGGATTTAATGGAACAACAGTCTTCTCCTGAGTCAGGCAGTGACGAGACTGATGAACATTCAGCCTTATTTGATAAATTTAAGGCACACATAATAAGTCTCGATGGTGGACTGAGATCTGAAGAGACTGCTGCCCAACATGTACGGCAGATTAGTACTATCATCCAAGCTCATGGTTTGGATATTTTTCAAGATATCACTCTACTGATGGAACCAGGTGGCTACCTCCATCGAAACTGGAAATCACCTACCATATCTGGTCGGAGAGAATGGCGAGTTGGCACCATGAGGGCCTATCTCTATAGTATTCGACTCTTTCTGATCTTCTGTCAGGCAGCTGGCCAGTATGTTTCGGAGGAACTGTGTAAGGCTGGGGTGCAACTCGCTGGTTAACACCATTGAACAAAGAAAGCAAAGCTAGATGTTAAGACCTACATGTAGAAGAGGCCTCCAAATTGCTAACTGTTGAACAGATTGGTAGGTTTTACCAATCGTCATGCCACAAGGAATGTGTTAGCATCCTGAAAGACATAAAATATAGTAGCAATGCAACAGGCATAGACTTCAACATGGTATCCACAATTAGAAGTGATTTGATACTGTGGATGCTTTTGTCAAATGGCTCGAGATCAGGTGCCATTTTAAATGCTGTTGTGGATGAATTCAATAGTGCCACACCTAAAGACAATGAATGGATAATGTCTGTGAGGCATCATAAAACTTACGCGACATATGGGCCTTGTCATCTGGTCCTTTCAGAAGACCTGTATCACTGACTCTGGACATGGGTACATATAATAAGACCTGTGCTTAGTGTCAAGAACCCATTTAGTGACCATATATTGACATTATTTGTAAACTACAATGGCCGAGCCTTGGATGAGACAAATATGACAAAACAGTTAAAGGCATACGTAGAAAAAGCCATGGGAGTTAGTGATGTGACTGCTACCAGAATACGAAAGAGCCTGGTACCATTGGTAAGTTAAATCCTTAGTAATTATTAATTTCTCATCCTTAATCATGATCAACATATTCTTTCATAGGAATAAGACAAAGCAAACATAATTATTTCATATGTTTTATTATGTATATGTGTATTTATTTGGGGTTTTACGTCGCTTTCAACACTGTACAGGTCATATCACGACGGGTAGTTGGAAGGGCAGAGGAAACCAGTACATAGAGTTCGCTAGGGTTGTGTACTGTAAACTGCCGACCAACGGCAAGCAACTACCAGCTTTCCCACTTGAGCCCGTGCGGGGATCGAACCCCGGCCTCAGAGGTGGGAGGCGAGAGTGTTACCACTCTGCCACCGTGGCGCCCATGTATATGTGTAAGGTGAGTTTATATGTAGATCTTTTGCGATAAGACCATTTTATATATAGATGTCTTGTGATATTTCTGCACAGTTGAATGAATCTGATGATAGTGAAAGAAGCATTGGGGCCGTAGCAAGTCACTTCATGCATTCCACCGAGACACAGAGCAGGCATTACGACCTCAACAAGAGGATGCGGACTTCCCTCAAAATTTCCTCAAAAATTAAAGAACTGACTCAGGTAAAAACTACCTTCCTAATTACTACATGTTAGCTTTGTTCAGGTGTCATTTTGTTCCTTGTTCCTCATGATGATGGGAGATCTAAATGATTTGCATTGATATTTAAGGATGTTCTTTTTATTTTTATTTAGAGTACAACACAAATTGCAGGGAGCATATCTGAAGGCAAGGAGGAAATCAATTCCACTTTGGCTTCTGCTGGAGAGGTAGAAAGTCATGAGGTTAGCTATTTAAATAGTTTGCTCCGATAGTTTACTTTTAATTTTTCTGAGTAGTGGTCATAATTGTAATAAATTAGCATTCCCGAGGGAGGAAAGTAAAATCTTAAACATACAGGCTACAACAAGTGTAGGGAGTATCTATTAAACTTGAAACTGATGAATAAGATTTGACTAATATACTCCCTAAAAAATGTAACATTTCCGATGCAAAAATATCTTGTTTATTAGGATGTAAAATGATGGTGATTGTAGTAGTGTCAGTGTATTTATTTCAATATAGGCAATCGCATCGATTTTCTGAGTAGTGGTCATAATTGTAATAAATTAGCATTCCCGAGGGAGGAAAGTAAAATCTTAAACATACAGGCTACAACAAGTGTAGGGAGTATCTATTAAACTTGAAACTGATGAATAAGATTTGACTAATATACTCCCTAAAAACTGTAACATTTCCGATGCAAAAATATCTTGTTTATTAGGATGTAAAATGATGGTGATTGTAGTAGTGTCAGTGTATTTATTTCAATATAGGCAATCGCATCGATAGAAGACACCATACCATCTTTGCCTCAAGCCTCTGAAGAAATCGTTTTCCCATATCCTATTCACGGGGAGTTAGAAATACCCCAGGTGAGTGTCTCAAATAGTTCATACTTTGTCCAAAATATATAGATACCAAAACAGCCACAATTTTAGAACTAAATCTGAAAAGGCTAAAATTTAAATTGTCGATAAATGGAATTTTCTCATTTCAGGTGGGTCACATGGAGATAGTGGGGGATGAATCATGCTACAGTAGCATGCTTCTAAATCAAGGTCTGGAAGATTCTTCATAACCAGAAAGCCTCCCCGATGTAGAAATGACTGCAATGAACACCAATACTTCAGAACACATCGAACATTCATATTGCTCACTGAAAGGCGAGACCAGAGAAAGCAAACAGGTAGAGTAGAAATTCCTCTAATAACAGAGGCAGTTCAGTTGAGTTTTCCTTGGTATGACAAGAGACATGCTAAAAAATTTTATATTTTATATAGATATTTAATCTTTCCATTTGAAATGTTTGCTATGATGTAAAATAATGGGGATTGAGTATTGTCACTGTATTTATTTCCATTTATTTCCATATAGTCAATTGGATCAAGAGTAGACACCATACAATCTTTGGCTCAAGCTCCTGAAGAAAAAATTAGCCCAGATGTTGTTCATGGGGAAGTAGAAATACCCCAGGTGAGTTTATGAAGTCAATATTACTTCGATAGTTCATGCATTCTCTATCCAAAATATAAAGATGCTAAAACAGCAACAATATTTTGAAGTAAATCGGACAAGGCTAAAATTTAAATATTTTATAAATTCCTTGGTATGATAAGAAACAGGATAAAAATGGAATATGTAGATATTTCGATTGCCCACTTGTTTTGTTCGTATTGAGCAGCAAACTCTTACTTATTTTTCACTCATAGTAAAATAAGCCTTGCCATGGTGATGTTACTTTTATCCTTACAATTTAAAAATCATAAATTATATTCATAATTTTGTGTCTAGGGAAGAAGAATCTGGAGTGATGATGAACGAAACCTACTTCTTGAAGGCCTTCATGAATATCTACAGCTATGCCTGAACACAGGACACTTACCCAAAGTTGCGGAAGTGACAAGAATCTTGTTTGAGAAAAATCTAAAATGGATTATGAACAAAAATGGCAGGCACAGAACTATGGAAAAAGTACGATCTGAACTGACAAACCTGAAAAAAAGAGAATGCTGAAATAAAAGAGACACTACAATCCGATTTATGATATTTCATTGTCTCGCTTTAGTAATGTAGTCATTTTTGTCACTATTGAGTACATTTTACACAGATGGAATCCATAGGAAATAGGGAACTTTACATTTATATTGTACATTTTTAAAGTAAAAAGTGCTTACTACACTGTTATTTTTGAAGGTTTTGTATCAAGTGGGTAACTGTATGTTATATTTGTCATGAAACCATGTATAATATTATATGAAATATACTATTGCCATGCTAAAAGTATCTTATCAACATTTTTTGTAAACATTGCCATGTACTCAGGGGTTTTTGTGTTTGTTTTTTCTTCAATAGTTAAGATATTTGGAGATTTGTGATGTATCAATAATGTTAAAAAGAAGAAAAAATTAAATAAAAACTTATGTGGACATTTTTTTATATGGGAGGCATTACATTATTTTCCCAAAAAGTAAATATTTAAATAAAAACCGTTACACAATGAAATATGGACAAAACCAATACCTTTAAAAAGGTTATGCACTGTAAGTGAAAATCGCATTAGGTTCACCCTTGGGAAACAGTGTTAGTTATATTTATCAATTTTAACACTGAAGTATAAAACTGAAATAATCTTCATGAAAAGGTCAATAAATGCACAACTCTAAAAGAAAAAAATATACTGTCCTACCAAAATGTCCTAATAAAATATTGTGTGGACACTTTCTTTTAAATAGGAGAGATTATACTATTTTACCAAAAAATGAAACACTAAAGTAAAACTGCTAAAAGATGCAATATGGACAAGACCTTTATTTTTTAAAAAGGTTATGCATGAAAAATGAAAGTTGCATAAGGGTCACAACTGGGAAACAGTTTTAGTTATATTTATCATTTTTAACACTGAAATATAAAACTGAAATAATCTTCACAAAATGGTTAGTAAATGCACAACTTGTATGTATTTTGGACAACACCTTAATATTTTTAAAAGGTTATGCATTGAAAGTGAAAGTCACATTAGGTTCACAACTGGGAAACAGTGTTAGTTATATTCATCATTTTATACACTAAAGTATAAAAATGAAATAATCTTCACAAGATCGTTTATAAATGGGCGACTCTAAATGAAAAAAATTAACTGTCCTATCAAACTGTCCTAATAAAATATTGTGCCGACATTTGCTTTTAAATAGGAGAGATTATACTATTTTCCCAAAAATGAAACATTTAAGTAAAAACTGCTAAAAAATGTAATATGGACAAGACCTTTATTTTTTAAAAAGGTTATGCATGGAAAATGAAAGTTGCATTAGGTTCACCCCTTTGAAACAGTGTTAATTATATTTATCATTTTTAACACTGAAGTATAAAACTGAAATAATCTTCACAAAAAGGTTAATAAATGCACAACTCCAAAAGAAAAAAAAAATTATTCTCCTACTAAAATATCTTATTAAAATATTATGTGGAAATTGTCTTTTAATTAGGAGAGATTATACTATTTTCCCAAAAATGAAACAGTTAAGTAAAAACTGCTGAAAGATGCAATATGGACAAGACCTTTATTTTTTAAAAAGGTTATGCATGGAAAATGAAAGTCACATTAGGTTCACAACTGGGAAACAGTGTTAGTTATATTTATCATTTTTAATACTGAAGTACAAAACGCAAATCTTCACAAAATGGTCAATAAATACACAACTCTAAGAGAAAAAATAAATATTCTCCAACCAAAACATCTTATTAAAATATTATGTGAACATTTGCTTTTAAATATGCGAGATAACATTATGATTGAAAAATGAAATATTTAAGTAAAAACTGATAAAAGATGTATTATGTACAATACCTTAATTTTTTTAAAAGGTTACGCGTTGAAATTGAAAGTCATATTAGGTTCACAACTGATAAACAGTGTTAGTTACATTTATCATTTTATACACTAAAGTTTAAGACTGCAATAGTCTTCAAAAGATCGTTAATAAATGGGCGATTCTAAAAGAAAAAATATACTGTCCTACCAAAATATCCTAATAAAATATTGTGCGGACATTTTTTTTTAAATAGGAGAGATTATACTGTTTTCCCACATATGAAACACTTAAGTATAAACTGCTGAAAGATGCAATATGGACAAGACCTTTATTTTTAAAAAAGGTTATGCATGGAAAATGAAACTTGCATTAGGTTCACCCCTGGGAAAACAGTGTTGATTATATTTATCATTTTTAACACTGAAGTATAAAACTGAAATAATCTTCACAAAAAGGTCAATAAAAGCACAACTCCAAAAGAAAAAAATATACTGTCCTACCAAAATAACTTATTAAAATATTATGTGGAAATGTTCTTTTAATTAGGAGAGATTACATTATTTTCCAAAAAAAGTAAATATTTAAATAAAAGCTGATAAAAGATGTATTATGGACAACACCTTAATATTTTTAAAAGGTTATGCATTGAAATTGAAAGTCAAGTTAGGTTCACACCTGGGAAACAGTGTTAGTTATATTTATCATTTTTAACACTGAAGTATAAAACGGAAACAATGCTCACAAAATGATTAATAAATACACAACTCTAAAAGAAAAAAAATATATTCTCCAACCAAAATATCTCATTAAAATAATATGTGGACATTTTTTTTAAATATGAGAGATAACATTATGTTTGAAAAAATGAAATATTTAAGTAAAAACTGATAAAAGATGTATTATGTACAAAACCTTAATTTAGTAAAAGGTTACACATTGAAGTTGAAAGTACATATTAGGTTAACAACTGATAAACAGTGTTAGTTACTTTTATCATTTTATACAGTATAAAACTGCAATAATCTTCACAAGATCGTTAATAAATGGGCGATTCTAAAAGAAAAAATATACTGTCCTACCAAAATATCCTAATAAAATATTGTGTGGACATTTTCTTTTAAATAGGAGAGATTATACTATTTTCCCAAAAATGAAACACTTAAGTAAAAACTGCTAAAACATGGTTTTTAATTTACTTTTTAAAATTTTTTATGATTTTCTAGTCTGTCTTTAAAATTATATTGTAATATTTAAACTTTTTCATTATTTTTATGTTTATTCTATTGGTTTTTTTTTTACCTTTGCAATATACTTATCTTTTGTGTCTACTAGTCTACCACTATGATTTTGTGATTTGTTTTTTTGCCAATCAATATGTATTTGTAATATTTATTTATTATTTTATTTTAAGTGCAGTATGACACATTTGTGTTTTTGCACTGAAATTTTAACTATCTTATCTTATTTGATACTTATAGGGGCCACGGTGGCAGAGTGGTAACACTCTCGCCTCCCACCTCTGAGGCCGGGGTTCGATCCCCGTCATGGCCTTAAGTGGGGAAGCTGGTAGTTGCTTACCGTTGGTCGGCAGTTTACAGTACACAACCCTAGCGAACTCTATGTACTGGTTTCCTCTGGCCTTCCAACTACCCGTCGTGATATGACCTGTACAGTGTTGAAAGCGATGTAAAACCCCAAATAAATAAATAAATAAACTTATTTGATACTTATTAGAGTACATCTTCATGACCAAAATTAGGCACTATGAAAGTTTAACAAAGAATAAGGGTGAACTACTGAGTGCTTTGATGTTCAAATAATATTCATAAAGAATCACACAAACTGGTTGATGCCAATGGGGGCCAGACTGTGTAATTTGAAAATCCAACTTAACTCAGTTCGCCATTGCCTGGCTATGTTGGTTAGCTCAAATTTTGGTCTACACCACTCTAGCACTGAGAAATGCATGTGTCTGTGATTATGTCCATCATTACTGAAATGGTGTGAGACTGTTGTGGGTTGTCCATCCTTTTGTACTGATGCTTTATGTTCATACATCCTTTTCCTGAGTGCCCTACTTGTCTCACCGACATAGTACATGTGACAGTTTAGTGCATGTTATGAGGTAGATGACATTGAAAATTTCACTTTAGTAAGTCTATAGTTTTGTATGACTTAAGTGTAAAAATACATGTTATTGTTCCTAATTTCTTCATTAGTAGACAATAGGTGCATTTGCCTGGTCTTGTGCAAATGGTGGGGTTACTTGGATTTATATTCTCCTTTGTAAGTGATATTTAATTGAGGCATTTGTTAGCATGGGTTGAGTAGTCTCCTGAATCCAATAATAGCTTTATTTTTAAACATTGTCCAGCAGCCTGGGCTGTTACTAGTGATATTCCTGTTCCTGTGAATAATGTTTCTATGTGTGGATTGATAGGTTATAATAGGTAACCATTACTGGGGTGTCAACTGGTGTTTTTGTGACTACTTCCAGTAATTGATCATGTGTGTTTTGGGACGCCCTTTGGTAATGTTTTCATAGGGCTTTCTCTTGGTAATCCCTTTTGAGGTAGTACTGGACCAGTTTTTCAGAATTGTCATTGAAGTCCTGGTCGCATGTGCAAATCTGAGAAAGTCTGAGAAATTGCCTATATGGTCTCTTAGTTTTGCGTGGGGCATGGAGTGAAGAGGTGTAGTGAATATACAGGTGTGTGTCTGTGGGTTTCTCATATAGGTGGTATATGGTTCTCTGCTTTGGTTGACTTTACTGTGGTATCTAGGAAGTTAGTTGGAAAGGGCTAAATTCATATGTGAATTTAAATTTTGGGCGAACTCCATTTCTGTAGGTGATGAACTCTTGGAGTTTATCTTCAACATGGATTCTAATCATGAAAATGTGCTCTATGAACTTAACCAGTTCCGCGTTTTAAGAGGCCAATTTTGTAGGGCATTAGTCTCAAACCTATTCATGAATATGTTGGCATAGTTTGGGGCTACAGCCATGCCCATGGCAATGCCACCAGTCTGTAAATAATGGTCAACATTGAAATTGCAATTCATTGAGTGTAGGACCAGATTTAAAAATTTCGATAGATGTGGACCTATTTTTGTATTTCAGGGTCCCTCCTGAGGTGGTCATGATTTCGGATATTGCTGTAGAGTAAACTTACATCCAGAGTTACTATGAGTGCGCCTAATGGGATTTTTCCAAGCCGCTTAAGTCTGCTGATGAAATGCTGTGTTTTTAAAACATAATGTTTAATATGGTCATCAATGAATTTATTTATATGCGCTGTAGGGTGATTTATTTATGTAGCTGCATATTGGTCTACCTGGTATATCCTTTTTGTGGATTTTAGGTAGGAGATAAAATCTGGCTTTTGCAGGATTTTTAATGTTTAGGAATTCAACGTTCTTTTCTGTGATGAGATTTGGTGACATAATTTTGATACAATTTGGTTGTAAGAACAGTTTCAGTCAATATTCCAGTACATGCATTAAGTCTTCACTGATGTGATGCTTATTCAAAATTTTTATTAATAGCCCAAAGGTTGTCACTGCAAGTCAAACGTGTTGCCAGAAGATCACAGAAATTATAGTTGATTTTAGGAAAATAAAAGGGCATACATCTTTCATAAAACTTCAAAACGCAACTGGTGAAACTGCTGTTGTTTCGCCAGCCACAGTTACTGCCAGTAGTTGGTACACTCTTATGTTTTCACTTTTCAGGAAATAATTGAATTAGTTGCCTTCTTTCTGATACTATGGGTTCTTGAAAGCCATACCGTTGACCTTTATTGGTGAAATCCTCCTTATTTCATCATAGTTATCTTGCTGGCAATCTTGAGATGTTTTGAAATTGCAGTCAGATCCCATTTCCATTGGAAATCAGTCTTAAATAATACAGCTGACACATGATCAAATGTAGATCTGAGGCTGAATGAACAACAAAACAAAATACAAAATTTTTGCAAGTTATTTTCCAACATTGTATTCTTATAAAAATGGTAACGTTTAACAAAGCGAGTGCATGTCTGTAATGTTTCTAAGTAAAACTTTACAGTGAAACAAAGTGGTGGCACATATAGTTTGATGCAAACATGTGCCACAGGTTATTTCCAAATGCTTCTTTTGAGAAAATAGGATTCAATGTTTTACCAAGTACTTTTTGGGATACTAAGTATATTTTTCACCAGACATGCTGACAGTCCTTTGGAAACATTTACAATGTGCGTGAGGTCATATGTGTCACGAGGGAAATGGTTTGAGAATACACACTAACAATGGAACAAGAAATCAGAAGATGTGTCGTGGACTAACTTGCATCCCATTTCATTTGACCCTAATCTAGATCACTTGTTACTTGAAAAATTGGGACTTATTTTTATATGGCTTCGCAAAGATCTGCATTGTGTGGGTGCTCTTGTCTTGCACTTTTTACACAACATTAAATTGCTTACCCTGCAAAACAGGAACAGTAAGCTTTCTGGACCACACCTGTTTGTTTCTGTACAAAACCCAAGCCTGATGTGTGATATTTCGGATACTTTGCGAGCTGGGATTGTATGAAGCTTTCAGAAAGCAGTACCTGGATTCTTTCCTAATATCATGGTAAAGCCAGTTGAATAGCCAGTTGGACTAAAAGTAGGAATATGCTTTTTTCCTTCCTTGTAGTCACAATTTGGTATTTAACAAGGTGTTCTCTCAGAACTCATAATGGAGCAATTTGTGAACACTCTCACTCTCTTGAATTCAGCCATCCTTCAATTCTAAAGGGTCAGGGACATTAACATCACCAACGTTAAGGCTACTTGCATAAAACTTTGCCATTTACATGCTAGTAATGCTTTGGAAATGATAAGATAGGCAGCTACATTTCTCTGCAGCAAATGCCAAAGCAACAAGTTCATCTTTATTTTTCTGAATGGATTTGAGTCCCTGTCTTTTAAGAATTTGGCTAAACGGGTCATTTTAAATCTGTGAAAGTCTTACAGTGACTTCTTCATGGTGTTTGATTCATAATATGTTACAACTGGGGAAAGACACACAAAATTAGCATGATTGTTAATATGGGATCATTTATGGCATTAAGTTGGTTTTCCCGTGGAATCAGTTCCGGATAATTGATTTTACCTACTCTGGATATTTTTTAATTGACACCCTACTTGGAATTGATATCCTACACACTGATAACCAAGTGTGGTGTATAGTGGTGTGAATATCTGCGTAATATTTATATAGGCTTTATGTAAAATATTGACAAGCAATTATAAAAATTACGAACAAGAATTAAAGAAAAAGGTAAACAAATATGGAAAAGGAAAGAAAACACTAACTAAAGAATAAATACCAACCACAAGTGAAATTGTGTTGCCACATAACCGAGAATATGACAAAATTGGCCGCTACAGTATGGCTAGCCTTTTTTGAGTAGTAAAATCTAATTATATCATCCATATAAACAAAAAACATTAAAAGAAAAATGTAAATTTTAACATGCAAAACTCTGAACTTTTACCAAAATGCTGTTCTGAGTGTATTTGGATGATGATGTAGCTTGCATATAATAGGGTAAGAATAGAATTATAATATTCCAAAGGACACAACAGTTGATCATTGTTTTTCTTCATTCCTCAATGTAAACACATCTACCACACATGGGCATGTCCCATTAAATATTTTTGAGTCTATCAAATGTTACAAATCTGTTGCAAATGAACATAATTTTGTCTCAATAATAATGGGGTCAGAGGTCAAATTCAATATCTTTTTTAAGTTGCACACTTATGAAACTAAAAATTTAAGTATGAAATTTAATTTTTATAAGTTAATATCTAACCTGTTCCATGGCCTGTTTTGCTAGGAGAGACTAGACCACCACTTGTAAATAGCCCTGTCTGACTGGATTTGCGTATCCACTCTGGATTAATGGATCCATGTTGCGCGGAGGTTTTTTGTTAAACAGGAGAGTGTCACCGCTCCTTAATATGGACACTGCACTGTGACTTGATCCTATAGAGGCCCAGGTCTGCCTTAAGCCTGCAGCCTGCCCCTATAGGATGAGAGAGCACAGCAGCTGGTGAATTGCCTATATTTGTCACAGAATCGGACGGACCTGCAGAAGAAATATCTGCTATAGGGACGTTTCCAAGGTTTGACATTTCCTTGATAGGGGTGCCTTCTGTAGGTGCAAAAGGCACAGGAGTTGCAACAGGACTTGAGGACTGTTTGGATATCCATCTTAGAGGACCCAGTTGCAGAACTTGACCTGTTGATGGATTTGAACCCTGCTTTTGACAAAGTCGGGACCAAGATTTCCAAACATGTGGATTTGGTACAACATTAGGACACAACAGAAGAATGGTTGACAGAGATTGAATGACTGACAGTGTGATCAAGATTTATACCTTTTGGTGTCATATTTTCCAGATTTACAACAGGACTTACTCCTTTCTTTTGTGGTGGCGTCATCAAATTGGTTGCAACACAATTTACACTTGAAACAGCAAGCACAGATTCCTGGTTGTAAGCATTGTCTACACTAAGCTCCTTCACTGAACTTCGAACAGGAGCTCAACCTGAAGAGTTATTGCCATTTATATTTATTCTGACCATGGCAAGCCTTCAAACCTCGGAAGCCCCCACTGCCTCTGCCTCTATGTGGCCTAGAAGATTTTGTGTTGCGTCCAAAGGACCTCCAAGTTGGTGGTTCGCTAGCAGAGGAACAGGACTTTGTTCCATCTTGTTTCCAGGAGCCTGAATCCGTTGAGGAGTAGGGTTGGAAATGGTTACCTTTTTATGTGGGAAACCACCAGATCCTGATCTGGGGTGGATGGTTCACTTTTTTGTCTCAAAATTGTTGATGTCCTCCTCGGCCTTATGTAGGACCATCAGACTAAAGGGGAGCATTTCTAAGTGCATTTCTAAGTAATTGTCTTCCTCATCACCTGGCTACAGGTGGTCCAGATAGGCATCTCTTCATAAGGGTGAAATTTGACATGGTAATGAAGAAGTCATGTGTTGCATAGATTTGCCTAAACAAACTAAAATGTTCTGGTTAAAGGTACAAAGATCTGTAGTGTGGTCCACTGGTATTTATACCCTGAACCGTACGGCTAATGAAAATTACTTATAATGAAGGAATGCCTTGCTTAAACAAATCTTCATTTTAAATGCTTAGGGTGCACAAAGTTATATACGGGGCTACAGTTACTGGACTGTAGACGAGCAGTTATGCAAGCTGTAATTAAAGGGTGTCAGAATGACAAAATTACTTGAAATTGTCTGGCTGATATACAACTACAATAAACCGTTATCTTCAACAAAATTAGATACTGTAATAATTTAATGGAAAGTTGTTTTTCAACTAGAGAGCAATTTTGCTACATTATGGGTAACAAAGTTTTCTTAAATATTGTAATTACACTTATATATGCATGTGAAAATATTTTTTCTGCATATTCTATACACTTTAAAATTAGATTTTTGATAAACATACAGAAATAAAAATTTAAAAATATAGCTCAAAAGTTTGGTATCTGATTAATATTACTACATAAATGAATTAACGTGAATTTTAATAAGGTGATTCATTGATATTTCAATGTCACACTGGTAGCAGAGCCATTTACTACGTATTTGTTGGTATGCTAGATTTTCTTGCATATAGCTGTCGGGAATGCATTCTACATGGAAGAGCATTTTTTATGCAGGCACGGCATATTTTCTCCCCCTCAACCTCCCGACTCTCCTCCAGCCAGGGCAACATAATCTATGTTTCTGTTTTGTCCTTGTGCAAGTGTCTCCTAAAGTAATGGAAAAGATTCGATACAATTTGATTATTGTTTAACTATTTAAACTAATTTTATTTCTATTTTGTCACGATAATGGATCAAATGCTGTTGTGGTATGCTGCCTTATAGATTAGTCGAAGTGGTATTAAAAGCTGAATGTAATATCACTTCAGTAGGACTCTGATAAGTGAAGATAGGAACGATTGTATAATAATAATAATAATTGTATTTTTGCATTGCACTTTTTTTTATGTTGCTTCGATCATGGCAAATTTATATCTTTTGTGTGGTTAGCATATAATGTTGTAACTAATAAGCATTAACCAATTGTGGCTTGTTGATGGTTGACACCTTATAATAGAAACTTTTATGCTATTGCTTTCTCCATTTCTTCAACTGGCTGTACCTGAAAATGATTTTTGTGTAGATATACTGAAACACCTAATTCCCTGAATAAAGTTTAAATTTAACGCATTTATTTTATTATTTGCTTCAAATCATCCATTTAGAATTTAATTAACAGGCCAAACTATAGCCCAAAGTCGTAGTTTGATATTTTGTATATATCCATAATATAAAGTGTTTGGGTCATAATTTGGTTAATTTATTGAAAAGTGAAAGTAAAAAGTTGACAAATCTATTTAGAGTATTAGATACAAAAAATAAATGCAAGTATTTACTTGCAAAGTTTTATGCTGAGACTTGTTGTAGGCCTTCCCATCTTCTCTTTGGTGCGTTTACATCTGGTAACTCCAGTGCCCTAGTGGTAATTTGTACTACAATGCAGAAGCAATTTATATCTTTGTGCCAGTCAATACTGAAGCCGGAGTTTCATTATGTAAAATTTCTTTAAAATAAATTGATTGGGAAAAACTATTTTTTCCAAAAGCAAAATATGAGCACTTTTATATAATATTTACTTGATAAAAATGTTTATATAAAGCAAATGAGTAATAGTAACTGAATTGCCTGAATCTTAAGCAGTGGAAAAGAAGTATGCATTTCAGATATAACCTCTACAAGCTGTTAATGTGTGGATTAAAATTCAACAAACACAGGAGCCAAGCAAACAACCAAGTAATATAGTTCAAAACTAAAACTGCTGACGGGCTTACAAAATAAAAAAATACCAAAAATTAAAAAAAAATTCAATCATTCAACAATTAAACAGCAGTAACAATTAGTCAATAGTGAAGGTCACCAGAAGTGTTTTGATCTGTGACATTTGTATGGTCTGTGTCAACAACATAATTTATTGTAGTGTGTTGTATAAGCTGATTCTGTCCCTTCGGCTGTGCTTTGGACATGGCCTTATTTGACCTTTCACTGTTGAAATCGGCATCTGAATGCATGAAGAAAATAGGGGCCACGGTGGCAGAGTGGTAACACTCTAGCCTCCCACCTCTGACGCCGGGGTTCTATTCCTGGCACGGCCTCAAGTGGGAAAGCTGGTAGTTGCTTGCCATTGGTTGGCAGTTTACAGTACAGAACCCTAACAAACTGTATGTACTGGTTTATTCTGCCCTTCCAACTACCCGTCGTGATATGACCTATACAGTGTTGACAGTGACGTAGACCCCAAATAAATAAATAAAGCATGAAGAAAATGGTGTGAATTAAAATCTATCTTGAAGGGTCTATTCACTTGTTCTCTCTATCATCAAATGTTATTTATAAGTTGTACTTAATTTTGTTGAATATTTTATGTAAATTAGTAACAATAAATACAGTTACTGCAGATAATTAAAAAATAATTAATGATAATAAAACTGTAGGTATTTTTGTGACCAGTAGGTGACAGTCTGTAGTAGGTGACATTTCAGTGATGTGCATTGCATTCTTAGTTGTGAAATGAAAACAGTATGTCAGTAGGAGGCATGCACACATCATACAGATTCAGATCTACCAGGCCATCTCTCACTAGAAAATTAGTTTCTGAGGCAACTTGCTGAAATAAGTGATTCCATTAGAATTAAGTGAAGCTTTCTCAATAAGATAGTGTCACACTATTCTTGTTTTGTGTGTAAAATTAGGATATATTTCTGTTGCACGAATTAAGGTTTTCGTTAGCAATAATTTTACTTGTCTATTTTAAATCCTTTATTTAGCTTCATTATTATTTTGAATTATTATATGCACTAGGTATTCACACCTTATAACATTTAGGACATGGCTTCTCCTGCCCAAAAGTACCTTCATGAGTATCAGTAACATTGTAATCAGAGTTGGAAATGAATATTTACATTTTTTTATAAAAATTGCTTTTGATATATAATTTATTGTAGATGTCTCAATGTATTGTATTCGAGTCCCACAAGTGGCAATTCTGAGGACCTGTCCCAATATGACCCTGGCTGTTGAACGGGACGTAAAACCCCAACTTTGGTCAATGTATTGTAAAGTTACATAAACCACATGTACACTAGAATTTCAAATTTCTAAAATTTTCACGTTTCCTTAATTATTTGAAAAAGGAATATCTTTTTAATAATATGTGCAACAATCTTACATATTGTACTTCATTTCCGTTGCTGTGTGCAGGAATACCATTTTCACTACATGTGGTGACCATGCTTTATCAAAGGTTCTGGAATAAAACTTGGTTTGTCACAATGTTTCCATTCACATATTTTAGGGTTATGGCTGTTGAAGCAAATGACTCTTTAAGAGTACCAAATATTCGGTCTAATTGGCTGTAATATGTGGCTTGTCTCACTTGGAAAGCTGATCATTTCCAATTGATTTTTAATGGCGATATTAGCAAACTCCCTGGTTACATTGATTGAATGGGCATCATGTATGAGAATTACAGATGTCTCTTTTGGTATTTGTTTAAGGAATATATCTCTCAACCATGCAAAAATAGGTCTGTATTTATAAAACCTATGTTTGTTGATTTGTAAAGCATCCTTTTGGTTCTGCGTCCCAAATTGTGTGATGTTTGGACTTGGCCACTAGCAGAGGCATTGTGCACTGAAGTAATAGGATCATTAGTAAAAACAGTACCTGCAGGTGGCATTGTGCCAATTGAGACAATCAAATGAGTCTCGTTGTTTAGAGAAGCCAGTTTCATCCACATTAATTATTTCTGGTGACAGTCGAATGTGATGTTTGACCATAACTTCACATAGCAAATCAAAGAACTTGTCAAAATTGTGTGTATTTTCTGGTCTGAGTCTACCATGCTTAGTTTGTTTTGGCTTTTTGCTAATCAGGTGATGTGCTTTCAGATAATGTTGACACCATCTTGAGGATCAATTCTGTTCCTTTTATACTCTGAACAATAACTTCCAAAACTTTGTATGTAAAAGGGTAGTTTGATACAGCCATCCACCTAATATAGTTCGCAAATGATTCCTCCTCTGGGGGAGACAAAAGTGTGTTGTGAAGCTATGAACTGGAAACATTTCCCATCTTTTTGAGCAGTAATGTTTTCCCGAGGTTCACCAGATATCCTACTTCTTTTTCTGACATGTCCACCACTTTTCACTTCATCTAGTGCTTTAAGCACGGCTTTCCTTCCATATGCCTTGTAACTAGTTTTGGAATTCTGTAGGAGGAAAAATGTCACATGTAGCAAAGCTTTATCATTTTCTACAAATATAAATTATTAAAAGCAAAAATAAAGTACTTGTATATCATGAGGCTACTGTAGACCTTAACACTTACTCTGAGACAATATGTAAAGCTGAACACTTTGGTGTAATCCAAAAATTGTACCAATACAGTTTCTATAAAACTGCCAATATTCAGAGATTCAGAGGTGTGGGTCTCTGAAGTGTGTCTTGGGTGTCACAAATTCCAGTTAAAATTTTAGCTATACAAGCTAATGCTAAATCATTCATGACAAAATCTAATAATCTAAAAGGCTACATAAAAGTCAGGAATAATATGTAAATATATTTTATAATTGTATTTTTGGTCTCAGTCATTTTATCAATAAAGATACTATTTAATATATACCTATTAAAGACATTAGTTAAATACCAATAATTACATTTGCATGACATGTTAGCATGATGTAAATTTGAATTCGGGTTACAAAATATTCCTACATGTGAATTATTATTACCTCAGATGATTAGATAAAAATTCAATGTAAATAAAGATCTGTATATAATATATCAGTGAGACTGGTATTTATTAAATTTTGTCTTTAAATACATATAAATAGAAACGCTTTTCACAAGATATTTCAATTTTTCCAATATTCAACAGGAAAAGTTTGTGCCTACCCTTGAGGAATTGTTTCTGTACATGAATGATAGCATTACCATAGCCACAAAATTTTACCATGGTGATGTCGGAGAATTCTCCAATGTAAACAAAATCAGATGATAGGTTGCTGTAAATAGTTTATTCTTCTTAGAGAGGGAATGGATAAATCTTAATATTAATTTATGATTGAAAAATGCACAAATAAAAGTTTTACCATTTCCTGAAAATTCTGTCACATAATATGGAAACATAATTGAAAAATAACAAAAGCTCATCTGAAGTTGACATTTGTCACGTGATCCACAGATCTAGAGATCATATGACTTGGGAAAAATCTGGAGCTATTTTAGATTGAATGTGCATGGACGTCATAAATAACTTATTTTCTTAATTAAAACTGACTGAAATGTTAAAAATACATTGAAGTTTTAAGCCAACTGAATTTTATAGTGTGACATTTGATTGTTTGATAAAATGTATATCAGTGGAAATGGTAGAATAGCTGTCTCAGCCCAATTGCTGATCATCTTTGTATATCCTTGTAAGATCAGTAGGGTGATTATCCTTCACCAACACAGGAAGTTTATCAGTTTGTAACTGGTGGAGGCTTTAAATTTGATTACACTTTAAGACATGGTAATTACAATGGTAAATAACAATAGTCAAAGCAGCTGCTGATTATCATAAATTTTATTTTTCACAAATATATTTTTTACAGCTCATATAGAAGCATTTTTGAAGTATCTCTCGTTTCAGTAATCACATGCAGTCTGAGATGTGTAAAACTTTGCACTATTTCAATTTACATCTTGTCTTTTGTTACTTTCAGCTCCATAGTGTTTTTTCTTTGTTAAAAGTAGATGGGTTATTGTGCTCTTTCCTCCGTGATATAACAAAACCTTTTCTCTGCTTGTGAAACATGGCACATGGTGTGTTCTAAGTTACTAAATCCCACTTGTATTGCTTCCTAACCTTGTTCTCCATGAAGGGCCATTTTAAACCTGTATTTATCTGGTGGAACATGGTTTTTTAAAGATGCATATTTGGATTCACACTGTGAATTCATAAGACCAACTATTCATGGGCATCAGGAAAGAAAGAATTCAATTTTTTGAAAGCTTCTTGATGTGTTTATTTTCCAACAATTCACACGTTTTTCTTTCCTGTAAGCTTGACCAAAATCACCTTGGAAATCTTGCTGGATATATTTAGAGTTATGAATGCAGAGTTTCCAGTTTTGCGTTCTATTTCATGGAGTTGGTACTTCTTCACAAAGCCAAGCAGTATATGTAAATATGGCTGGCACACTGTGGTTATATTTATATTCCATAATAGCATGAATAGCATCATGGAATTATGAAGAATGTTTTAATATATTGTTTCCCTCTTTAAGGAAGTTATCAAGATTACTTATAGTCCATAACAATTTTGTTATAATAACCACATAAGGATAAAAAAGTTAAGCAAAAAAATCTTTAGTATTTGTCATTGATAGACATAATTGTAAATTTTATCATCTTTCATCATCTATCTTCATTGAACACATGTACAGAAACAAACAGTCTTTATATGGTGTCATACATTATAACATATACAGTATTATTTTAGTGTTTATAATTTTAACATATTTGGTTATACACTTTTTAAGGAGTTACTTTGAATAGATGCTGTCTTGTGTATGTACTGTTGATTCAGGAGGTATACTTTAAAAATTACATAACCCTTAGTTTGTCATCAGTGACACACAGTACGAATTATTTTCAAAAAACTGTGATCATTACAAGGGCAGGTTAAATAGATTATCCCAACTCATAATCAACATAAATTGTTTATTTATATAAACTAACATTCCAGAGAACATTTCCTACCCCTAGTTCACACAATACTTTGTTTTATGTTCCAGCAGTAACCATACACACAATAAATACTACATATTGTACTAGATAATACACTGCAAAGTGTCTATCAATGCACCTCTATAAAATTCTGATATGTTAGCTTTCAACATTTTGTGTGATGGATATCAGCACTTTGCCTACAACAGACTTTACTATTTGTTAGCATTTTGGGACTTTGGCTGAGAATAACTTTGGAGTCGATCTTTTAGAGTTATTTGTATAAAAATATGAGTCAAAAACATGTCTTCATATAAATCAATTATTGTATAGTGTAAAACGGTACCACCCGCACAGATACCATCAATAAAACTTCACAAATTTACTTTAGTGAGTATTACAATGTTATTTATGATAATTAACAAAATTTTGACATTAGTCCTTCACTATGTGCCTGTGAGTAATGCAATGTTAACATTCCCAGCAGGCAATAGGATGTCAAAAAGAAACCAAAGAGACACTGGGTATGACATCCAAAACTCATGCTTATTTAAAATTCGAAATGACATCATATGTTAAATGTCAAATAGATCTTTAGTAGCCTAGTCTATTTGACATCTCCAAAAGCCATAAAAATGACATCTAGTAGCCGATTATAAATTTGATATCAGCATAAGACATCAATATGATGACCCAATTTGGACTGATTTCATATCTATGTGACATCAGAAACTGACATCAATTTGATGTACTGATTTAAAAATCTGATTGACATCATTTTGCAAGTGCTTTTTAGAAATACAGTTAAAAATATTTTTGGTTTCAAAGTTAATACTGTGTTACATTGTTTAAACTCCCAACATACAACTGCCATTTATGCACACTTACCTGACACAGCTTTAAGTCATTTCCATGTACTATACAGATTATTCCATGGGAGAAAATAATGAATGTCATCTGGGAACAAGTTGGGAAAATTTATACCACTTGTAAAGATACAAATTATGGGTACAAACATTTGAATATTAGAAGCACTTTTTCTAAACTTTTTTTCTTTATTTGTTCAATCTTTGGCTTGGTTGCAAACACTAAAGAATACATTTGTTTACAAGTCAACATATTTATTGAAGATTTTTGCTGTCACACAGCATTTTAGTTACAGTTTTAAACATAATTGTTTTGTCTATACCAAAAATTAATTATTTCTTTCAAAGCAACATCACACAGACTATAGGACAAGTTGGTTAGTAGGTTCAGCATCTAATCACAGGTTGTCACCTCTGTCTGGGTTTGCCCCTACTCATGCGAAAGAGCTGAGGGCCTGTCCTAATATGACCCTGGCTGTTTTCAGGATGTAAAACCCAACTTTGACTTAACACAGACTAGATGGTTACCATGGTTAATGGAAGAGGGCTCATGTTGTTACTGTTACTGGGTGGAGATGTATCCCTCAACCCTGGTCCGTTTACACTCGGTGTTTTGAATGCCAGATCCGTAAGGAACAAGGGTCCTCTCCTTGCCGACATGGTGGCTTCATACGACCTTGATCTTCTATGCCTCACGGAAACACACATACGTCCATTTGACTCTGACAGCTTCTTACGGTCTATAACTCCTCCCGATTTTAACTTTCCTCACAAGCCTCGTCCCTCAGGTATTGGTGGTGGTGTGGGTTTTTTCATCAGATCCTCCTACAGACCCCATATAATTGAAACTCCTTGTTATCAGTCATTTGAAAATATAGTGGTGTCAATCGGGCTTCATGGCCATTCAGTGTTGCTTGCCTGCATCTATCGCCCTCCAGGACCATGTACCTGTAATTTTCTGGAAGAATTCATGTCATTTGTTGGTTACCTTTCATCCATTAATTCTTCATATTACATTTGTGGCGACTTCAACATTCATGTTGATGTTCCAGTTGGTGACGGTCAGAAATTCACTACCTTTCTTGATTCATGTGACCTCAAACAGTTAGTCAATAAACCTACTCATCTACATGGTCACATATTGGACCTGATTTTATCTCCCTGTGATCAGGACACCATTGCTGATGTTAAAATTTGTGACTTTGTTTCCGATCACGCATTAGTCAAATGTTCAGTTGCCTTCCCTTGTCAAGTGTCTCATACTCCAAATGTAGTTCAATATAGAAGGTTCCACCGTATCAATATGTCTGACTTCCGCTCAGATCTCAAAAATACGTCCTTCGTCAAGTCTCCAGCTGATGCTGTTGTCGATCTGTATGATCAATATGTACATGATTTGAGTGATGTTCTGGATAGGCATGCACCTCTTATATCTAAATTGACGAAAAAGGAGTCCGCCGATTGGATGTCTGATGATTATCGACGTGCAAAGTCCCTTAGGCGCCAATTTGAGAGAACCTGGCGTAGGGCTAAAAGTACACTTAACAGGAGTAGGCTTCGTCGCCAGATTGCTCGGTGCAATGCACTTGTAAATAAAGATAAATCAGACTACTATAGCAAACTGATCTCAGACAATAGTCATGACTCTCGAAAACTTTGGCGTGAGCTCCATAAGACCCTGAACAGGGTTTCTGATGCCACACTTCCATCTCATGAGTCCGAAAAGTCATTGGCTGACCAGTTTGCCTCCTTCTTCACCAACAAAATCAAGAAGATTAGAGATAATTTTGCTTCTTCTGGCACTGAATATGATGTTAACCCTCCTTCAGATCCTCCCCAAATTACTGTCTTTAGGCAAGTTTCTGAAGATGCTGTTGATAAAATAATTAAAGCATCACCAACAAAATCATGCCTGTTGGACCCTCTGCCGACATTCCTGATTAAGGAATGCATTGATATATTGCTACCATCCCTTACAAAGCTGGTCAACTGCTCACTCATGGAGGGATGCGTTCCTGATGCCTTCAAATCTGCTGTGGTCACTCCACTTATTAAAAAGCCAAATCTTCCCTCAAATGACCTTAAGAATTATCGCCCTGTATCAGGTCTCAGTTTTATATCTAAATTGGTAGAACGTGTGGTTGCTAAGCAGCTGTTAGAACATATTAATGCCAATAACTTAGACAACCCGTACCAGTCGGCATATAAGGCGGGCCATTCAACTGAGACTGCTCTTCTCTACATAAAAAATGAGGTTCACTTATCATTGTCAAGAGGTGAATCCACTGCCTTGGTATTGCTTGACTTGTCTGCTGCCTTCGACACCATTGATCACTCTACTCTTCTGGGTTGCCTCCAAAACTGGTTTGGGGTCAGTGGCTCCATTCTGAAATGGTTCACATCCTACCTAATGGACCGTTACCAATTGGTTCTACTTTGTCAGATGTTTGTAAACTCCTATTTGGTGTTCCCCAAGGTTCTGTCCTGGGTCCTTTGTTGTTCTCATTGTACACTACCCCCCTCAGTTCCATTATCAGTAAACATAATGGAATAAAGTTTCATTTCTATGCAGATGATAGCCAACTTTATATACATTTATCCCAGAAGAATGCATCTGCTGCCTTTGAAAAGCTAAATAAGTGCCTAAATGATGTTAAAGAGTGGATGACAACTAGTAAGCTCAAACTGAATCCTGATAAGACTGAGTTTATCATCTTTGGTTCGAAGAGACAAAGGGATAAGTTGAAAGCATATTTTCCAATTGATATCCTGGGCAACTCACTCTGCCCTGCAGATTCAGTAAAAAATCTGGGTGTGTGGCTTGATTCAGATTTCTCTTTGTCCAAGCATGTTCAGAATGTCTGCAAAAGTTGTTTTGTTAAACTCCGTGACTTCAGACATGTCAGGCGGTTTCTTACTCATGATGTTTCTGTGCTTGTAGCCAACGCTCTTGTTAGTAGTCGGTTGGATTACTGCAACTCACTTTTCAGGAGCCTGTCCAAGTTCAATCTACGCAAATTACAGTGCATCCAAAATAGTGCAGCTAGAATTGTATCAAACACCAGTCGATACACCAGCATAACTCCTGTGCTAAAGAAACTGCATTGGCTTCCTGTTGAACAGCGCATTGTGTTCAAGACAGTCACACTTGTTTATAAGTATCTTCACACAGGTTTTCCCAGGTATTTTTCACCACATCTTTCTTCCTACAGCAGTTCTTATAGTACCAGGCGCAGTGAAAGTGGTGGTAATTTCCTAGTTATTCCAAAGTTCTGCCCCTCTGTTCATAAATCTGTCAAACAGTTTGGTAATAGTTTTGCGTTTGATGCTCCTACTGTGTGGAATACTCTCCCTGATGTGATTCGTGCCTCTCCATCCCTGGCCTCCTTCAGAAAACAGCTTAAAACCTACCTGTACACCAAAGCATATCCACCCTAGCCTGAATCATCCTCCTGGCGTTCTCCGTGGTGTTCGACCCCTGTTATGTCCCTGGACACAGAATTTTGTTGACTGCTTTTTGTTTTGTTGCGCCTTAGAGTCCTCTTGTTTGGGGAGATTAAGCGCTATAAAAGTCCAATTAGAATTAGAATTAGAATTAGATAAATTATTCCGACTTAGGCATGATTTAGACATCCATATGATGTATTGGTAATATTCATAAAAAATGAAATCATAATTTTATAGAATACCAATGTCAATCTGATCTCAAATGATATGATGATACTCTACTTTAAATGTCTTAACAAAGTGACATCACATTAATATCATTAAGATGTCAGAAACAATGCCCGTATATTATTCGAACATCATATTTTCATCATTTGACATGACTACACAGAGTCATGTTGGGATGGTGTCAATTTTATGTCATTGAATAGGTTAAGACGATCATGTTAGGTCTGGTAATCATTTTGACATCTAGTTGATATTATAGGTATGTCATTGACATAAAGTCATGTCATGTCACATAAACTGGATGTCAGATTTGTGTCAGATGACGTGACCACCTAAGATCATGTCCGAGTGATAGTTAGTTGATGTCATATACTAACATGACCAAAACATGATGTCAAGAATTGGACCTGTGCCTGCTGGGTTGTTTCAAAATAAAATGTATAACTATAAGTCCAAAATATATCTTAACATAAAAAGCCATTGTATTGTACTATTAATAACACTAATAACATGCACAGTGACCATCAGTGCAACTCTATAAACCATTAGATAAGTTAGTTTTATAATATCATTTGTGATCATTAAACAGAGTTTGATATAACACCACTGGCAACATTGTTACTAAAATGGTAAGGCTTTTGGTTTTCACTATGAACAATGCAATGTAGCTGGTTTAAGCCCCCAGATTATACCCCCTAGACTCTACCCCAGGGTAGATTCTAAAGTATACCCAAGGGTAGATTCTGAACCGTGAAAATCTACCCCCTCCTTCCAGAATGGTTTGTAACTTTGAGCTACAGAATAACAATAAAATTAGTGTTATTTTATCTTTATTTAACATTCAATCATCACACACAGCCATAAAATGGAATAACAGTAGCGATTATAAAAAATAGACCAAACACCATTCTTTGCCATAGATGTTGCAGCCAAGTAAACTGTTACATTTTCATTCAGATTGTCTTCCACTTTGTTGCCAGGGTCTAACATGTGGTTTATGACTATGTCTCGAAGACTGAGATGAGAACTGTCATCTATAGTCAGGACATAGGGAATGCACCAGAAGAAACCTTTCCCCGACCTTTTGTTAAATGAGCTCTTCTTGGTTCACTCAGGCTTTGACTTTGGACTTTGGATATAGTCAAATTGAACCTTTTGAGTAGTTTCTTTCGGGTGCAGATATTGGATTGAAATGTCTATCAGGGGTATCAGCAGAACATTTGAGTGAGTCAATAGGATCTTCGGCTGTCTTGGTATCTAGAATATCAACTTCTAGCCCAACCTTTTAGACTCAGTTTTATCAGGATTCTCTGTGTTTCTTTTGTCAGGCAATAGAATGGATACATCTTCATCTGATGTTGCTTGTCAATCATACCTTCAGATTGGAGCCATGGTATATATTATTCAGCTTCTGGCCAGTGTTCAAATTTTTTAGACAAACCTGCCCCTTCTCTAGCACTTAACAAATTTCATATGGACCAATCAACTTTGGGGTCAGTTTGGCACCAACATGATTGATCCTTTGGCTGTTTTTGAGATATCCCTGGGGTACCTATTGACAAAACACTGCTGCTCTTCTGCCGACAGTCATACTGCTCCTTTTGGACATGCTTTGCTTTGGTAATGTTGCCCGCTACCTTTTCCTGATGGTCTGTTTGATAGCCTTCAGATCACTTTTGCAGTGTCAGGATTGATCTCACCATCTTCAGGAATCTTGGATGACATGTTTGGCTTTATGTAGATTGGTAGCTGTAGAAAGTTAGAAACAATGTTTGTAGGCAGTAAAGTGTAGTTAAGGGGAAACTTTTTTATTTTAGTGTTAAGTTGCCTGTCGACAACAATACAAACGGATTCAGAGGTGATTTAGGCTAGCAATCTCCTCATTGCTGTACACTGTTGTTGTGGGTTTAAATCCCACCTAGGTCTGTAACTTTATTAAGTGTCTCATTTGTTTATTTATATTAATATAATTAAACAAATGCTTTGTCACATAATTATTCTTATTTTAGGTTGTGGAATTCGTAAAAACTGCATATAAAATGGGCAATTAATTTAATTTTTATCATGTGTTTCTTAAAAAATGTTTTAAAAGCTTAATTTAATGGGTTTTCCTTTGTTGATCAGGTTCTGTGGAATCCCATGTTATTGCTGTAGGTAAGCAGTAATCATGGTCATGCAGGCAATGGTAACTTTGACCTAAAATGAAGCTTGTAAAATCCTGTAGTTTAATGTTATTGAAATGAACACAGATATACACCTATATTTCTTATATATAATGTTGACAGATATTCAATAGAATAGTTATTCATTACCATAGTAGTCTGTGAACATCAAATATAGGGCCTGCACTGAGCCAGTAGCATTCATATATAATGTGCACACATGATTGTAGAAAAATGGAATTAATGCTCGAATTAATACAATCATAACTGTGTAATATTGTGAAAAAGCAAAATAATTTTAATACTGCTGGGCATTTTTAAGCATTCTGTTAAGCAACTACTATCACATTTCGCCAGTGTTTAGAGATTTTCTACATGTGAAAATGGCAATTTTTCAATATAAATTGGATACTGAATTGGATGTTATTTTAGTAAGTTCATTAAATCAGACAATAGATTTACTTCTCATACTTTCAAAACAATACCTGACAAGATAGCAATGACATTTCTTTTTCTTTTGGGGGCAACGATGTCTGGGAGTTCTGCATTAAGAATAAGAAAATGAATAAAAATACTGTTAATCTATGATTAAGTGCATGCTGCTTGCTTGCTGGTTACATAATGATTAGAAATAATTTAACACGGCACTTCATGTCAGCAATACCAGATTGTTAGGAACAAGAGTGTATTTACATTGCATGCAGAATTCAATAGAGTTTACCTAATCAAAATAATCAAGTGTATGTCCAGTCATAATAATTCACTAAAGCCCACATCAATGAAAAATTGTTCCCAACTTTACCTGTATTGGCACACTTTTGTGCTTTTCTCTTTGATTTGTCTTTCTTTTAAAGTTTCTCATCTGCAGGATTTCTGCATCTCTCATATTCTTCTTTTAACTCTGTTCCTACAAAATATGAATAATTGCAACAGTGCTGTTGTACAACTGTAAGTGGTGAATCGATGAAATCCCTAAAACTAACATAATAATGATGATGATGCTGAATTATTGATGCAGCACCAAATTGATGATGATTTCCTCAAAGCTCTCGAAGTTCATGTGGAGATAATGCTATTACTAGAAACACTCCTTTTCTGTGAATGTGATTGATACAAATTCTTTTCTTTCATAGTAAAATTTACCAAATCATCATAAAATAATTATGTATCAGACAAAATTTTTAAAACATAACTTAAGCAGAAGTGAAAATAGCCACTCTGCTTAAGTGAAAATAGCCACAGTTTAAGTTCATTTTATACCAAATCTATATAAACAATTGGGACTGAAACTGTTATAATATTATACACAGCAGTATTTCGATAGTCTGAATGTGCTATCTCATCAGAGGCTGGAGAATAAGTCTAACATCCCTCTGAAGTACTTTTTGAGAAGTGCAATTGCACTGGTAATTTGCACTGGTGCACTGCACTTTGGTGCAGAGTAAAAAAAGGGTGCAACGTGTTGGTGTAAAAGTGTTTCATAATATACTTTCAAAATTTGTAATGTATAGGAGGGAAATATCCCTGGAATATCAAAAATAAAGTTTATATAAATGTATATGACTATTTTCTAGCTACAACAAATAATGCAACAATACCAAGATGGCACTCTCTGTCCAAGCTAAGGTTTATTACATTCGCAAAATTTCTACTTTGCTCTTTTTGCTTCTCTTCTTGCCTTTTTCTTATTTTTTTTTTTTTTTTTTTTTTTTTTTGGGGGGGGGGGGCAAACATCGCCTACTTGATTTGTCTTTGTTGTTTTTATTGTTCCATAATAGCTCTTTGCCCCTCCTTCGCCTTTTCTTTTCTTTCTGCTATTTCTTCTTTTCTTATCTCTTGCTCTCTTCAATTCTTCCAGCGCTTTTTCCCTATCATCTCTTTGCTTTAATTCTTTCCATAATTTTCTTCTCTTTCATCTGCTCGTCTTGTAGTTTTCTTTCAATTGTTTCTTTTTCTTCATATTATCTTCAGCAGTCATAATCTTGGCATCAAGCTAACACTCTTTTTTCTTTGATGCTTTAGCTACTGAGTGTGGTATCTACGGTTTATTTGCCAAATGTTCCGGAATTCTCTTAGACTTAACCAAGGGATGTTCCAGGATATATGTGTTGCACACTGTGCATGCACCTCAATAAAGTCAGTTTGGGTCCCAATTGACTCCAGGACTACACCTTCACCAGTAGAAACACAATCAAATCATTGTTTTTTTGTGATCAAAATAATGTCTAAATCATCTTTCTGATTTGTTACCATAGCTGATTCTGTGAACTCTTCATTTTCTGTGCTACTTTCCATACTGAACAGTGGTACAGACATACAGTCATACTCCAAGGATTTAGTTGGGGTGGGTCTATTAATTTTGACCAATCAATGGAATTTCTATTAAATGGGTCAATTCCTGTTGCTTAGAAGACATTTGTATATACTGAGGATGGAAAGGAACGCATAGTGGCTCTGAAAACTGCGGGGAAATTTGACTAACTACTGTAAAATTTATTAACTACTGCACCTTGAAGTAAAAGTGAGACATCTCTTGCTATGGCTGTAAATATGTTTTTAAATGCAGCGAAGAACATGTCCATAGGTTTGAGAATATGGCTACAATTTACGTAGGTAAGTTATAAATCAAAATGGTGTGTTCAATGACCTTTTCTTTGAGGGAGTATCCCATGTGTGTGGAATGGTTATCCTGGACTGGATGAAAATGTCTGGATCACTCATGAAACACTCAGAAAACCATGTCAGGTAAAAATCTTCTGACATGAATCCAGATTCATTTGCCCTATAAATTGTCCCAGTGTGACCCTTTTCTTTTGAATTTACTGGAACAGTGTTTTCGAAAATGACAAAGGGGCATGTAACTATGCCTGTTGCTGAAGCACATTAGTTCACAGATATATGATCTTTCGACTTAACCTGTCTGTGGTATGGGAATTTTGAACCTTTGCTGAAGATCCTCCTTTCTACAGAATTGTCATGTTTGTTCCCAAATATGGTTTCATCAGAATTAAAAATTATGAGAGGTTTATGCAAGAGATTTTTTTCTAGTAAAGTTTTTCCCCAAAAGGTGAAAGTATCTCCACCACGCTTGCTTTTGACATAGCACATCAGCCCCCATCAACATTATTTGAAGATCTCTGAAATCTACATTAAGCCTGAATCTTTTACAGTTTCCGGAATTCCTAGAAGGCGCAGGGTTTTTTTAACTGAGACCTCAAGGATCTGTCTTTTTACAGTTTCATTCTTCGTCATTTAATTCTGATGATCAATGCTTTTATAAGTGAAACCAGCCTAGAATTATAGTCTTTTAGGATGTCCTTCATACCATCTGTAATAAGGAGGGGAATATTCTTTAAACCTTCATTGACCCCTACAAGTTCCTTTGTGTTTTCATGATTGTATTCAGCTTTTCCTCCCACATGGTGAATGATGTAATTATTGATTTTAATGGTGCTATATAACACTTAGGTGTTTTAAGAACCTGAAAATTTTAATTTAGCCTAACTTAAAAGACACACAGCCATTACATTGGTGAAATATATTCCGAGTTTACTCCAGGGGTGACTTAGACTCTAGCAAGTCATCAGAGGTTCTTTCTTCTAATTATTGATTAATTTATTACAGGCTGCACAGTTGTCTACTCTCTCTTTGATGTCTGCATTCATGTGCACCCAAAATACAACATTGTGAACTTTGTGCAAGCTCATGCTTCCTAAAAAGCTAGAGTAAATGTGACTGAGGATTTCATTCCTCATGGCTTTGGGAATAAGAACTCATACCCTTGAATGGTTAGTTCTTGCTTGGACCAGAATTTCCTGATGTTCGGATGAATTTCATCTTTGCAGTTGGGCAAGCTAGCCAGGAGAGTTGTTTTCAGGGTCTGATGTCAGTCTGTGCATGTGAGTGTCTGAATCTGTTGCAGTCTTGTATTAGATATACGGAGAAGCTCTGCTAAGCTTTTGTTTCCTTGCTCTAGCTTAATACATCATTGACATCTGTTTTATCATGGGTGTATGGGAGGCTTGCTCTTGACAGGAAGTCTGCAATATACATTTCTGATACTCTTTTATACTTTACATCCAGTTGTAGAGTTGTCATCTTAGCAACATACATTGCAGGCTCTTTGGTGCTGAGAGCAGAGGTGTTTTGAAGCTGACATCTGAAGATATGTGGTCCGACTCATTGTGACTGGTACTGTATCTCAGTATATAGTGCCTGGATCTTTCAGCCAAATACAATGCTGACGGTAGAATTTTAATACTGGTTGCTTTGTCACTACTCTGCTAGCTGCTTTGAAGGCTTTTTTGTACTGATTTTTCCTTGTCCATGTAACATCATAGTCAAGCAGCTTTCTTAGGGGTTCGCACACATTTGATAGAGGAGTAAATTTTGACAAGTAGTACCTGAAACCAAAAAAAATTTGCACATACATGGGGATATCTTTTATATTTTTCATCTTTATCTGATTTCAGCCCATCAGCCATTAAAAGGAGCCCCATATATGCTACCTCTGTCTAACAGAGATTCAATTTCTTCTTATTTAGTTTTAGATTTGACACAGTGGCTATTTGTAGCAAGGATTTCAAGTTCTTTCTTTATCATACACACCCAACCATAAGAATGCCCTCAACAAGCACTTCAGAACCAGAATCTGTTACTGGTATCTTTGATAATCTTCTGGAGATGAAGACATTCTAAACTAGATTCTTAGTGGTATTTGTCAATCTGTGTCCAGGAGGTTGCTAGCGTGATACTCATTTAGGTGCATGTGTTGACAGAGAAAAGTGGTTTTTGGGTGGTGTAGTCACTAGAAATATAAGTGTGTATGCTCTGCATTGTGTATGGCATTTATCATTAATTTCCAGGGGTTTCGTCCAGGGCCCATATAGCCCCCTGTGGGTCCGGGGATGTAGAATAGGCCCAACGTATCCTCCTGCGTGTCGTAAGAGGCGACTAATTAGGGGCAGCCTGTTTGCCGTGGGTTGCGATCCGTGTCAGTGGAAGAGAGGGTCCTAGCTGTTGAGCCAATACTTTGTTGCAGCATTGAGGAGGCAATACACAGCTTTGGCCTCAATTTCACTTAGTCGGAAGGTTAAGATGGCCTGGCTTAATCAGTCGGCTGGTAGTGCCAAGCCCTAGTGCTCCAAATTAATGATGGCTTGTTTCTAATGGTTTATACTGTTTTTATTGTATTTTGCTGGTGTTTGGTTTGTGCTTTTGTTTGAAATATCTAGAAGGCGGCCGCTTAACAGGTCAATCAAGGTTCACTTTTGTGGTCTTTGAGTATATTGCTAATGTATCTCTGATATCAGTGTCCAGGGCTCAGCTCACACTTGTATGATATCCCCTTGTTGGGCTCGAAGGGTGGGAGCAGAAGAGCATTGGCAATGAATATTTATTGATTTACTATGGCTACTCAACACTCCCAAATGACCGATAGGAAACAAACTAGAACTGATATTTTGACTACGAGCTTGGATTCTGCACCAATTTGTTCATGGCCACGCTTTTTGTTGATAAAAGGCACAGACAATGAGAGACCCCTTGTCTAAGCTGTCGCCATTTGCTGTAAACAAGGCATTTGTTGCTGTTTTAGGATCTGATCCTTTCAATATAAGAAAATTAAGAAATGGAGACATTTTAGTTGAAGTTGACAAGGAAGCTCAAAGCAGCAAAATACTGAAAACGACCAAACTGCACTTGACTATGGAAAATGTTATCCGCATCACTGTATCACCACACTACAGCCTGAACTCAAAGAAAGGGGTCATTAGATGCCCAGACATAAAAGAATGTTCTGATGAGGAAATATTAGAAGGACTTAAAGATGAAGGGGTCATAAAACTGGACAGGATATTGGTATTCAGAGATGGACAAAGAAAACCAACAGGGACATTTATATTGACCTTTCAGAGCCAGACCTTACCAAAATACATCAGGGTGCGTTACTACAGAGTGGCTGTGTCACAATTTATCCCGAATCCTGTGAGATGCTACAAGTGTCAAAAGTTTGGTCACACTAAATTCAACTGTAGAAAGAATGAAGTTTGCACTAAATGTGGGCATGAAGATCATACAGACACTCAAGAATGTAAGAATGAAGCAAAATGTGTAAATTGCCAAGGAAAGCATGCATCTAATGATAAAGAATGTCCAAAATGAAAAGAAGCAAAGGAAATTCAAAGACTTAAGGCAGAAAGAGGGATTTCATATACAGAAGCCAAGAAACAAATAGATATATTTAATTCTGTGAAATCAACCTATGCCCAAGTGGCTGCAGCAACCAAACCTGTGGTGAAAACAGCAACTGTAGAATCACAAACAGAAATGACTTGGCCAGAAGGAACAAAACAACCAAAAAAGTATGCAGTTGAAAAATTGATAACTAAAGTGACTAAAACAAGTTCATCAAATCAGACAAGTGCATCTCAAAATGACCCCATTAAGTTAAAAATAAGTCAAAGCAAAGTATATTTGGCCAAACAACATAAGGATAGATAGATAATTTAAATTTAAGTGCGAAAACACAAATGTGTCATACTGCACTAAAAATAAAATAATAAATACGCTAATTAATATTTACAACAAACAAATATATACAAATACACAATAATTGACACAAAACCAAATCACAAGATTATTAAAGTTGACTAGAAGACAAAAAAGATAAGTATACTACAAAAGTAAAAAAGAACATCAAATAAGTTAAAACATAAAAATAATAATGGAGTTTAACTATTACAATATCATTTTATAGAGAGACTAGAAAAACATAAACAAGAAAAAGAATGAATAAAAAACCAAAATACCAAAATATAACTATCACAATATTATACAAGACTAGATTTTACAGAATAAATTAACATGAGGAACAGAGAACAAAATAAATTAATTAAAACTTTTTGAACAAACCAACTTCTTTTAAATAATTGATAACATTAAAAATATTTTCATTAAATAAATTTTTCATTGAATTTATATTTCTGTAATATTTAATTCTAGTGTCACATAGGTCAATACAGTCTAATAATATATGCTTGACTGTATCAGGACAATGACATGGAATGCACCAGGGCATATCTTCACCTTTCAACAGATAACTGTGTGTGAAATAGGTGTGTCCCATACAGGCTCGAGTGATAACTATTTCCTCCGTACGAGATAAACCCGTCCAAACATAAAAATCTCCTACTGTAGGGTTTATTTGAAATAGTTTGTTATCAGGACACACATTCCATTGAGCCTGCCACTTTTGTTTAAAAACACTATTTACATTTACTCTCAAGTCTGTATGGGGGACTTTCAAGTCTAAAACATTAAACTTCAAGGCCTGTTTGGCAAGCTCATCTGCTTTTTCATTCCCTTTATGCCTACGTGACTTGGAACCCAAGCTAAAACAACTTTCTTATTCACTGACAAACAATCATTAAAAAGTTTTATATCTTGAATAAAAGAAGTTTTAATATCTTGAATAAAAGGATGATCACAGTTGTTGCTATCAAGAGCCTGAAGACTAGATAAAACGATCCCAATCACAATTTTTTACAATATTAAAAGCCATTTTAAGAGCCTGTAATTCAGCTGTGAATATACTAGCATTGCCAGGAAGTCTGACCTGGGCACTGAGGCTATCTGGTGTAGCAGCTGCAGCAACCCTATTTTCTGTTTTCAATCCATCAGTATATATAGCCCTATCGTCAGAGTAATAGCCTTTTAACTCAGCAAATAGACTTTGAAAAAGGAAATCATCACCAAGATGTTTCTTTTGATGGGTGAGATATAAGTCTATGTGAGGTTTCTGTATAGTCCAGGTGGGTCATCTGGCAATGGCACAGTCTGAATTAAATCTAGCTGAGGACAGACACCAGACAAATCTTCCTCTACACGATGCCCAAAAGACCTTATTGCAGATGGTTTCTTGTCATACAGATCATAATACTGGGGGTTAAAAACAACATCATAAGCTGGATTATCAGGATTACTCAATTTCAAAGCATACTGAATACATAATTTATCAAATCTTAAATGCAAGGGTGGTTCATTTGCCTCTACATACAAGCTTTGCATTGGAGAAGTCCTGAAGGCTCCCATTCATATTCTTAAGCCCTGGTTTTGAATGGGTTCCAATTTCTTAAGATATGACTTTCGAGCAGAACTAAAAACAGCACAACCATATTCCAATGTAGAACGAACAAATGAACGATAAAGTCTCAATGAAACACTTCTATCTGCTCCCCAATCCATTTTGGCAACTACTTTCAGTAAGTTCATGGCTTTTTCACATTTCTGACGAATATAATCAATGTGTGCCTTAAAATTCAGTTTACTGTCAAATATAACACCAAGGAACTTAGTTTGAGAAACAATAGGGATTTGTGAATTATATATTGTCAATGTTGGGTCTGGATGAAGTTTTCTTTTATTACAAAAATGCATGCAAACAGTTTTGGTTTTAGAAAATTTAAAACCATTTTCATCAGCCCATTTTTCTACCTTATTCAAACACAACTGAAGTTGCCTTTCTATAGAAGCCATATTTCTAGAGTAACAAGTGATTGATAAATCATCAAGAAAAAGAGACTTTTCAAAGCTAGCTGGCATCACATCAGCAATACTGTTGATCTTTAAAATAAATAGTGTAACAGATAGGATACTGCCTTGAGGGACACCCATTTCTTGTTCATATATATTACTATAGGCAGACCCTAAACGAACTCTAAAAACTCTGTTGGTTAAAAAATTCTGAATAAACATAGGCATTTATATTTCCATACGGTATCGTAGGCTTTTTTCTAATTAAAAAAATACAGAGACTACATGGTTGCCTTTTAAAAAGGAATCTGGAATAAAAGATTCAAGTCTAATTAATTGATCTGTTGTAGTTCGACTTTTTCTAAAACCACTTTGATATTTTGTTAAAATATTATGTTTCTCAAGGAACCAAACTAGTCTAGTATTAATAATTCTTTCCATGGTTTTGCATAAAGAGCTCGTCAGAGATATGGGATGATAATTGGGCGGGTTTTTGAGTCTTTGCCTGGTTTAGGAATAGGTATCACAGTGGCCTCTTTCCAGCATTCAGGCATTTCACCTGAAGCCCATATATCATTAAATATATCAAGTAACACCATAAGTGAGTCTCTTGGTAGATGTTTAAGCAGTTTGATAATGAATTTCATCTGGACCAGTGGCTGTGTCATGAGACTTTTTCAGAGCATTACATAATTCTGTAATAGTAAATGGTACATTGTAGTTTTCAGAGTTGTCTGTGTCAAAATCCAAGTGTTCTTTTTCAGCTTTCTCTTGATATTTTTGAAACTTTGCACGGTAATTATTGCTGCTAGAATTCTTGCTGATTTCTTGGGCCAACCTATTTGCTATATCCACTCTTTCTGTTATTTTTGTCCCATCATTATTTTCCAGATGGTGTTTTGTGGTGTTACTTTGTTTGCCACTTATTTTCCTTATCATTTTCCATACCTTCTTAGCTGGTGTCTTTACATTTAGTTTAGATACATATTCATGCCACGATTTCCTTTTATTTTCTTTAATTACTTTACGAGCATTGGCTCGACAGTTTTTATATTCATTTATGTTATCTGATGTAGGATTTGTACGGCATTTATCTATTGCATTTTGACGAGCTTTAACAGCTTTTTTGCATTCACTGTTAAACCATGGTTTGTAGCTACCAGTAGACTGTCCAGTTGACTTTGGCATGCATTTTGCTGCTATGTCATTTAATTTATTTAAAAATACAGGAAACTTTTCAGTTGTATCAGTAAAACTATGCCTATTAATATCAAGAGAACACTGAAGTTTGAATTTTGGCCAATCAGCCTTTTTAAGACTCCAACGAGGAACATTGTCCTTTGGCATACTCTTAACTATATCAACAAAAATTGGAAAATGGTCACTACCACACTGATCTGAATGGACCTGCCATGTAAAATCAAGAAAAATAGATGCAGAACACAAAGACAAATCTATTGAGGTGAATGAACCAAATGCAGGATGAAAGTAAGTGGGTGACTTATCACTAAGTAAACAAATATTGGAGGATTCAAGAAGATGTTCAACCTTATTGCCTAAACTATTGGATGAGGAACAACCCCATAAATCACTGTGCATTAAAATCACCAATAAATAAATAAGGTGCAGATAATTGGTCGACCAGATTTTCAAGATCAGTTTGTGCAACATTAAAACGCGGTGGAATATATACATTACATACAGTTATAGTTTTATGTAGAGATACTTTTACAGCAACTGCCTGCAGTTCTGTATCTAACTCAAGTACCTCATGAGGTATACCTTTCTTAACAAAAATAGAGCAGCCACCAGTGGCTGTCCCATCTACTTCAGACATACAAGTTTTAAAATAATGATCAAATCCTCTCATATGTACATTATCTGAATCTTTAAAATGAGTTTCCTGCAATGCTAAAACATAGGGTGTAAAATTGGAAATTAAATTTTTAATTTCTTCAAAGTTTGAAGTTTATTCCCACTCTGCCCTTGTGAATTTGTGATTGAGGATTCTTCGCAACTCATTTCACTGTCACTGTCACTCAAAGCATCATATTTGTTGTACTGTACAATAAGGTCATTAGATTCCTTATGTTGTTTAGCCAAATATACTTTACTTTGACTTATTTTCAATTTGATGGGGTCGTTTTGAGATGCACTTGTCTGACTGGAGGAACTTGTTTTGGTCACTTTAGTTGTCTGTTTTTCAACTGCACACTTTTAGGTTGTTTTGAACCATCTGGCCAAATCATTTTTGTTTGAGTTTCCACTGTTGCTGTTTCCACTACAGGTTTGGTTGGTGCAGCTGCCTGGGCATAGCTTGTCTTCACTGAATTAAATATGTCCATTTGTCTCTTGGCTTCTGTGTAGGAAATTCCTCTTTCAGCCTTGATTCTCTGTATTTCTTTCTCTTCTTTCTTCTTTTGGACATTCTTTTTTCAGTTGATGCATGCTTACCTTGACAATTAACACATTTTGGTTTATTTTTGCATTGCTGGGAGTCAGTGTGATCTTCTTGCCCACATTTATTGCAAACCTCATTTTTCCTGCAGTTGAATTTAGTGTGGCCAAATTTCTGACATTTATAGCATCTGACTGGATTAGGAATAAACTGTGACACAGCCACCCTGTAGTAACCCACCCTGATATATTTTGGTAAGGTCTGACTTTGAAATGTCAATATAAAAGTTCTTGTTTGCTTCCTCAAATCATCTCTGAATACAGTTATCCTGCGCAGCTTAATGACACCCTCATCCTTCAGGCCTTCAAGTATTTCTTCATCAGTGCAGTCTTTTATGTCTGGGTATCTAAGGACTCCTTTCTTCGTGTTTAAACTGTAGTGAGGAGATACACTGATTGGAATTACATTGTCCATGGTCAAGCTCAATTTGGTCATTTTTAATAGTTTGCTGCTTTGAGTTTCCTTGTCTGCTTCAATCAAGATGTCTCCATTCCTTAATTTCTTTATATTAAAGGGATCTGACCCAAGTACAGCAGCAATGGCCTTGTTTACAGCAAATGGTGACAGTTTTGACAAAGGTCTCTCATTGTCTGTTCCTTTTACTAGCAGAAATCGTGGCATGTACAAATCTGTGCAGAATCCGAGTTCGTAATCATGAGTTCAGGCGAAGTTCTAATCCTTGTTCTATCAGTCATTTGGGAATTTTGTGTAGCCATGATGTTGTAGTGTTTATTCATTGCCAATGCTCTCCACCCACCCTTCGAGCCCAACAAGGGGATATCACAATAGTGTGGAACTGAGCCCTGCACACTGATATCAGAGATACATTAGCTATATACTCAAAGAACACATAAAAAGTGAACCTTGATTGACCTGTTAAGCAGCCGCCTTCTAGATACTCCAAACAAAAGCACAAACCAATCACCAGCAGAATACATCAATCAAGAACAATAGTTTAAACCATTAGAATTCATCAAGCTATCACTAATTTGGAGCACTAGGGCTTGGCACTACCAGCCGATTGATTAAGCCAGGCCATCTTAACCTTCCAACTAAGTGAAATCAAGGCCAAAGCTGTGTATTGCCTCCTCAATGTCGCAACAAAGTATTGGCTCAACAGCCAGGACCCTTTCTTCCACGGACACAGATCGCAACCCACGGCAAACAGGCTACCCCCACTTAGTCGCCTCTTACGACACACAGGAGGATACATTGGGCCTATTCTACATCCCCGGACCCACAGGGGGCGACCTCTACTGTCAGAGGTTTGTATGTTGATGCTAACTACTGCAGACAAGCTATATATTGTTTTATGTACTCTGCTTGGCCCACAACAGCTGTTGAATAGTTGGCACTGGACAGAGTATTTTCTGTTAGCTATTTTCCTAGTGTTTTTCTAGTGCATGTATTGCTTTACCTGCTCTTTATCCTTCTCTTATATATACATGTATATATCTTATATCACCATCTTTTAGTGATTTATAATGTGGCAACATTTCACACAAACGTTTTGACCCCAGTGAGGTCTTACTTATAAACAATAGCCTCTCAAAGGCTCACTCCTTTTCTTGATTCCTAACACATTCTTTTGACCTCATTTAATGTTTTTATATTCATTAAATTAGTTTTATAAGTAAAATAAATAAAGTTTATCATAACCCATTATTCACATATCAATTTTGTGTAATGTTATTGTTTTATCTAGATATGTCATGGCAGCTCAAACTTAAAGATAAACTTATATACATATACAATATACTCTAGGGCAGAAGGATTTGAATATTTTTTGAATATTGTACTAACACACAAGATGACATAAATCCATATTTATATGAGATTATATTCCATAAATTCCTGTTGAAATATTTTAGAAATGTCACAAATTTTAAGAAGTTCAAGAAATTTATAAAATCACTGCTAGCTCAACTTTACTGCAGTGTGTACGTATATCAAAAGGCAACTTTCAATTTCACTGTACCAAAGTTACAATTGTACTCTTATCTAGTCTTAGTAAAAAAATTTTGATCTTACGTTGGAGAAATTTATGCATTACATATAATATGTTTTCAACATGATATTCAACAAAATAAAGAAATTGTGAAGCAATAACTGAATTGTCATCCACCGCAACAAAGGACTATTATTTACATTGTCCATAATGGTAATACATTCTGCATCTATCATAGATGTATATCGAATAGAAAATCATTATATGACTGACAATATTGAAAAATAAACTCAATCAGAAAAACTATACCCACCGATAAGACAAAGACACATGACACAATTGACAGACAGTTTTATTTTTCTCTCTGTTATGTTCAAAGTACTGCAATACTGAACTTTTTTCTATCCATGGCAAATGGTAAAACAGATCAAAATTTAAAATGTAGTGCTTCACAAAACAAAGTGCAGAAAAAAATCATATGTATGCTGAAAATGTCATAATGAACCCAAAAACAAAAGATTTCGCAGAGAGCATGTGTTTATCACATACAGAAAGTAAGTACTTTGTTCAATCTATGTTCTATACCTATTTGGCATAACATCGGGTTGTTAAAGTTCTTGGATGTTTAAAAGGTGAAAAGGATGTATTGTGATGCATCCAAGAGGTTAAATCCACCAGGATCAACAACTTTGCAGTAACCCCACTACATGTACATTTCAAGAGCATCACTGCTCTCAGCAGGAGTGACTAATTCTTGGGATCAATTATCAAGTAAAGATCCATTCAAACTCCCAGGATCAGATCCTCTTCATGACGTTAACACCTCGGGTTGCCTCAAAATGACATCACCACATGTAGATATCACAATACCATCGTGAAACCACAGATGTCAGATTTTTTTTTCCAACCAGGGATGGTTGTAATTTGGCTAGCTGCAACAAACCATCTTAAATATTCTGCATTGCCTTTGACTCTGAGTGATCTGGAATGAGAAGTTCTTAATTACTTTGTCCCAGGAGACTTTGGTAACTTGGCTTTGGGGTGTCAATAGATGAAATGTCCTGCACTCCTGCCCCAGGTCGCCAAGGACCATCAGATCTTGATTAAATATCCAATAAACTATATCTCTATGGTTACCACTGTCTGGGTATTTTATCTAAGTTGGTACTGAAAACTTAAGCATAGATCTTAGGTATAGGTAGTTTAGGTAAGAAAGTACGTAAAATATGAAAATCCGACAAGCAATCTATTTTTATATTTCGTTTCTGAAAGAAATTCTGTCTGTATCAAACAACACATTATACAGTTTTACAAATATCTGTCACTATGTATAGCTGTTGGGATGGGGGGACTAAATGGATAGGTATGGCTTTAATGATCCCGTGATTTAAGATCTAGTTGGTGGCACCTTGTTTTTCAGTACAACTTTATTTCTGACACAGTTTAAAACAGCACAAAACTCTTCATTTTTCCTTGTGTTCTGATGATGTGCGCGAATTCTTTTCCCACTGCTGCCACCATTTGTTGGGTTTTAACTTTCTCTTTTTCTGCTGGTGTGGACCAGGAGCCCAGCAATGGGGACCCTGGAACGACCATAGCTCACTCAGCCCTGTCAAACACACACATATACTGCATCTATAACTTTTACTGTGACATTTATGCAAATTAAAAACAATAAACTGAGCTTAACACTAAAGCTAGATATACTTTTGCTAATTTGAAGTACACTTCTGTATCTAATAACATATTGTGAGTGAAATTACTGCCAATTCTAAAAGGGATATGGTAAATAAGAAGTGAGAATCATTATTTTGAAGTCATCATTATTTAGTGCTATTTCTACTTAAAAACGTGATTCCAGTCAGGTTATATTATGTGGTAACACACAAAAGGCTACCACCAATGCAATGCTATCACATATATTTTCTAGCTAGAGGTGTATACCATATGAAAACTCAGCAAAACAGTTATTCCCCCAAATGCATAGGCGTAGGAACTGGGGGGAGGGGAGTGAGGGCAGTCTCAGTTTTGTTAGGTGTGCATAAAAAATTGCCTCGTGGATATTTAAAAAATCATCCTTAGGATAAAACTAGCAAATAGTTCAAAATGAAATTTCAAAACAAATACTGGTCCATTAAAGATGAATATCTTTTCATTCCCCCCCCACCAACTTTTTGCATTAGAACTAAACTCCAATTTTGAAGTTTATGTAAATGTTGACACGTAACTCAATAATATGTGGTCAAATTACACTTTTACCTTGTTCACTGCTACGATTTAAACTATAGAATACTTATTTTTATGATTTGTAAAAGGAACATTTTTAGTTATCCTGTCATGGGATTTGTAAAATTCTCTGAAATGTTTCACTTATGTAGACCAAAATCATACATATAGTAATCATCTACATTTAATTTTCCATGTTGTTAATTATTTAGAACTTAGACATGTAGTTTAAAATTCACACAGAGCAATGGTTTGGAACAGCAGTTGGGCAGTTATTTGTCAAATGTAACAGATCAGTCTGTGAAATGTCTTAAATCTGCAGATAAAACTAGCTATGCTAGTGTGGCGACCTTTCAGTCAGGTCGCTGGGTCAGATTGTATGGCCAGTTCAAAATGTATAAGTCTCGCGTTGTGTTCAGAAATTCAAAACGTGAACCAGGCTCAAAGGCTTCAAAATAAGAGCCACTGACAATGAGGCTTGGTATCAAAAGGACTCCTATATCAATTAAATATTCAGTTGCAATAGAAAATTATGAGTTAAAATCAACAATAAATTACACACACACCAATATTAAAATTGGTTAAAATATATTTTATAATAAAATGCACCGGTTCACTCAGACCAATATGAAAATTGGTTTAACCAGCAGTTGCACAATATAAATCAATTTCAGTGTTTCCCACACAATAAATGTAGCTAGTATCTAGACTATGGATTATTTATATAATCCTACACATTTCAACAAAAATATTATCCCCGCTGAAATTAATATATAAGCATGAATTCTATCTTTCAGTTAAAATATCAAAAGCCAAACAGCCCAAATAAGTGTTCAGACCAATAATAAAATTACCATCCAATGATAAATCATCAATACAAATGAATTACTTCCCAGTTACAAAAATCAACAATCTAGTAGTAACTTTAGCAAATAAGGAATAATGAGGTGAAGCCCACTTCAAAATCAATAACAGTTGCCGAAAATCAACCTGTAAATATTAAAGTGTAAATAATCACCTTCCTGCCTCAAGATATACTTCCAATGCCTGTTCAGTTTAAATTCAATGAACTGGAACCAATTCAGTACAAACAATTAGGTTTGTCACGGTTCAAACCAGCAGTTTGTTCCTCTGTCACGGTTGTCAAGCAACCAAACTGACTCCGTAAATCTCCGGCTCTGACATTCTTATATAGACGTTCAGAGTATCCCACAATGCTTTGCGAAAGCACCGGAGTACACCGAAAAACACCGTATTACACAGAAAAGTGTGACGTCACACTCCGACGGTGTTCAACATAAACAACGAGAGCAAGTATTTCAAAATCTCCCTGCATAACGTGAATCTCGCGAGAATAAAATAAAATGACAAATATATTTGTTTCTAACATCTTAAACCCAATATTCTGCAATATTTTATTGTAAAATGGCTTTACAACTTCCTAAAAAAGTCTTCTATCGTGAGCGATAATATGGCCAGTTTACCGTCTACACCAAGTAACTCGCGATCGCGAATTCATGTTATAAAAATCCGCGAGAATCTACGAGGTTCACCTCATTACCCCCCCTTCTTAAAAAAATGTTATGCCCTCATAACACTTAAACCTCTGAACATTTTATAAACCCCACAAACATATTACATGGGATAGAAAGAGATACTATTTCAGAAGTTACCAAATTACCCCCATCTACTCAAAATGCAGTATTGTAAATCAAACTCTCTATTTACAAGGCTACATACAAAATAAATTAAGAACAAATATACCTGGCAGTAAGAATTATATTCATACTGGTAATAACACTTTATATTAACCTCAGACTAGAGATGCCCATTTAATGAACAAATACCAGAAAAGTGGTATAACATGTGTGAATATAACAATCAATAATAATAACATATTTTATTGATATACTTGCAAAAATGTGAATACTTGCAACGTTTAATAACAAAGCTGACACATTAATATCACAATAACTTATTGTTCAGCATGTATTCTGACTAGAATTTTAACTAAAAAAATGGTACTGTCAATTAAATCATAAAAGTTCGTCCGGATATTAAAATTTAGATTTCGGCTAGGCAACAAAAGTCCAGAAAGTCCATCCTCTCTGGAATCAATGACTTCTCCTGGAGGTGGCACAATTTCTGCTCAGCTCGCTTTCTAAGCTCTCGCTCCTCTTTTAACTGTGTTTCAAGTTGCTGGAGGTGGCACACTTTCTGTTGAGCTTGCTTTCTTAGCTCTCGCTCTTCTTTTAACTGTCTTTCAAGTTGAGACACCCTCGCTCTCTCTTTCTCCTGATCAAATTTCCTGATGGCCTCTTTAGCTTCAGTCTCTATTACTGCCCAATATATATGTTTTTCCTTTGCCTCCATCACCTTCTTTACCAATAAATCCCGTGATGTTAACGGACCTTCTGAAATGGAATCTGAGCTCTTGTCTGGTTCCTGGTTTGGTATGACCTCTGTTGATGGTGCACTTCTGTCGACAGTCATGGCTGGGGCTACTGTAGCCTTATCTGGCACTCTGGCCAGCTGGCTGGATGCAGCTTGGGTGGCTTGCAGAGGTGTGACTTGCATCACTCTTTGAGAATCCCTTTGGGTTAGGAACGCTCGAGGAGGTTCAACACCCTGAGGGTCAACAAAGAACTTGTTTGGTCTGCTGACCACCTTGCACATTTTCTGGGAAATGGACCCATGTTTTGAAACAAAATGTCTCTTCAAGTCTGAGTTCCTTCTGAAGATCTTTGTGCACTGAGTGCATTCCATGAGTTGAACGGACTTCTCATGTACCTCCTTCCAGTGCCTCTTCAGGGCATACATCTTTGAGAAGCTTTTGCCCTTACACTGATTTACTCTGCAACTCAAAGGCTGTTTGTTCTCCTTCCCCTCCGTCTCTCCTGGAAATTTAATCAAGTCCACTAATTCTCCTTCTTCCAAGTCACTGTCGGACCACTCTACTTCATCCATAGCTTTCATTAGCTCGTCATAAATATTGACCTCTGCTGTAGCCATCTAAATATAAAAAAAATTTTAAAATGTACTCCTAACCATATAAGATTAGCTATGTACAGTATATACATATACTTCTAGCTATACCTAACTAAGTTAACCACTCTCAGTTTGTACCCCAATATCTTTGGTCGCAGAAACCAACCAATTTTCTGGAGTCTCATGGTCAAACAATTTAATATGGTCTACATGCAATGTAACCACTCGTGACCCTTCATTTTCTTGTACCCTATTATTTAAATCCCCTATTTTCTCGACTACTAAATAAGGACCTTTCCAGCCCTGTCCAAACTTCTGTTTATCACTAGGCATACGGTACACCCATACCCAGTCACCTCTTTTGAAGCTACGAGCTTCGGCATTACGATCATAAGATCGCTTCTGCCTTACTGCACTCGCTTTAACAGCTTCTCTAAGCTTTTCAAAGGCATTAGTCATAGAATATCTTATCCATTGGACATACTCTATGGGACAAGTTGGGACACTATTTTCCTTCACAACACCATACATTATGTCGACGGGCAGTTTTATTTCCTGTCCAAACATTAACAGATTTGGAGTACACCGGGTACTCTCCTGCACAGTGGCCCGATAAGCCATCAAAACATAAGAAAGGTGATTATCCCAATCAGACTTTTCGGAATCACAAAACGATCTTAACATTGATTTCAATGTCCGGTTATATCTTTCTACTAGACCATCTGTTTGAGGTCTATATCAGGATGTGAGAATCTCACGCATGTCTAGCAGTTTACACATCTGGAATAATGCAGACTCAAAATTCCTACCCTGATCAGACAAAATTTGTAAAGGTACCCCATTCCTACAAATCCATTCAGTCACTAGACAGTCAGCTACTGTTTGGGCTGTTTGATCTGGGAGGGCATAGGCCTCTACATATTTTGTGTAATAGTCTGACACAACTAATATGTAACTCTTTTTCTTTTCTGTTTCAGGTGAAGGGCGCATTATGTCACAGGCAATTTTCTTCATAGGTGCAGACACAAAGTCCTGCTTCAATGGAGCTCTTTTTGGCATGTGACCCATCTTATGGCTGTTACATGTCTGACATGTTTTGCACCAGCTAGAGATGTCTCGCTTATATCCAGGCCAATAAAATCTTTGTTTCAGTTTGCCCTACGTTTTCCATGCACCTAAGCGACCTGAAGTCTTGTGATTATGAAGATGTAACAAAAGTTGATCTCTCATTTTGCTAGGTACTACAAACTGTAATATAGGATTGTCTGGAGATTCATCTGGAACCGATTTCCTATACAGCATTTTGTCACGTATTTCTAACATTGACCACTGGGCACAAAGCGTTTTGACCTCTGGACATTCTGACCTTAAAATTTACCTTTCAGGAGGATTTTCATTCTCCTGTTTGAACTTTAAGACCTGTTTTATGTTTGAGTCATTTATCTGAGCTTCTCTCAGCTGTTTATCTGACCAACTATCTGTCCAGTTACTCTTTATCTTGCAGTTTGACCTTTTACTCAACCCCTGTGAAATTTCATCACAGTTATCACTAGTCACAATGCTAGTGGGATCGTTTCCAAAAGTCTGACCACTACTAGCTGAAGGAACATTTTTATCTTTTTCATATCTAGGAGCATTACCGACAGGGACATCACAACTAGTCTCAATGCTAGTTGACACATAGGACTTCACACCAATTTGACCTTGACCCTTCAGTTTCTCTGTTTGCCCTCTAGTTATGACACAAACACAGTTATCGCACAGTCTTCACAGTCACCTCTCTTACACTTTCTTGGTGGCTGCCTAGATAGACCATCAGCATTAGAGTGTAATGCACCCTTACGATGTTGTGTTTCAAAGTCATAGGAACTCAGTACTGATAACCATCTGGCTAACATTCCCTCTGGTTCCTTAAAGTTTACTAACCATTTCAAAGACACATGGTCAGTCCTCAAGATAAATTTCCTTCCCCACAAGTAATGATGAAAATGCTTGATAAATACAACTGAAGCTAACAGCTCTCTGATAGTTGTACAGTAATTCTGCTGCGTTTTACTGAGCGTTTTGCTTGCATATGAAATGACCTTTTCTTGACCATCTTCCTGAATTTGTGACAAAACCCCGCCCACTCCATATAAACTAGCATCTGTGTCCAGTACAAAGGTACTCTCTTTGTTTGGATATGCTAATACTATTGGATCATCGCTCAGTTTGTCTTTCAGTTCTTTAAAGGCCAGTTCACACTTATCATCCCAAACAAATTTGACATTTTTCTTGGTCAAAGAGCTGCTATTGAAGCAAATGATCGGATGTACTTCCGATAATACGATGCTAACCCTAGAAAATTATGGATATCCTTGACCTTTTGTGGCTGAGGCCAGTTTTTGATTGCCTCAAGTTTGTTAGGATCACATGAGATCCCCTCTTGAGATACTACATGACCTAAAAATTCCACTGACTTTTGAAAGAATTTGCATTTTGATGGTTTTAAAACTAACCCTGCCTTTCGTAATCTTCGGAATACAAGTTCAAGATTTTCCAAAGTTTCTTCAAAAGTCGTTCCAAATGTGATTATATCATCAAGGTATAGTACCGCTTTGGTCCATTGAAGACCGCTTAACACTAATTGCATCAAATGTATAAAAGTACCTGGTGAATTGGTCAACCCAAAAGGCATGACTGTAAACTGTCTTAACCCTCTTCTTGAGGTGAGTGCAGTCTTACATTTGTCATCTGGGTGCATTGCAACTTGATAATACCCTTGGGCAAGGTCCATTGTACAAAAATATTTAGATCCAGATAAAGAATCCAAGCATTCCTGGATTTTAGGTAAAGGTACAGCTGATTTGCTCATAACTTCATTAACAGCACGATAGTCCACGCATACTCTTAGATCACCATTTTTCTTGGTCACAATGACCAAAGGTGAAGACCAGGGACTACCAATTGCTTCTATGATACCTTCAGCTTCCATTTTATCAAGTTCTTTATCGACCGCTTCAATTTGAGATACCGGTAATCGACGAGGACGCTGTTTTATCGGTACAGCATTACCTGTGTCAATTCGGTGTTTGACTATGTTAGTTCGCCCAAGTTGCCCATCAGGACTCTTAAATATGTCCTGATATTTGTACAATAACAGGGTCAATTTGGTCAACTCAGTTCCTGATAATGTTTCTGTGGATTGTTCAATCAATGGTTTTAGATACTTGGGTAATTCAGGTAAACAACCGTCTTCAATTTTACTCACACTACTAATGATTTTGTCAAATGGTTGAGGCTCTGGTTAAAATTTGCAAATCTCTTTCACAGGTTCAAGCAATGCCACTGTACTACCCTTGTTAACTTTGATTGGATCAAGTCCAAAATTAGCTACTCTGATGGGTACAGTATTATGTTCAACCCTCACTAAAGATTTTGCAACTAACAGTCCTGTATTGTCAGTCAGCCTATTCTTGGGCTCGATCAAACCTATGTTAAAGTTTGAAACCCAATGATTTGACTTCACAGTACCATTTATAATCATTTCATGTTTTGCTGGCACAAAAATTGTTTCCCTAGCTTGTATACGAGCACATCTTGTGCTACCTTTTTTGTGCATGGTTACGATGTGACCAATAGATTTCATGGTGCCCTTTGCAACATTAAAAATGCACTCTTGTTCTTCCATGAAATCTAGACCCAAAATTGAACTTTTATCACCCAGTGATACCATCTTCACTGGTACATTCAAACATTGACCTTGGACTTCAAGTTCCATACAAGTTTGACCAAGTACATTCATGACTTCACCATTTGCTTTTTTCAAAATCAAATTGACCTTTTCTAAAGGTAGCCGTTTTGATTCAGGAATGCTATCATAAAACAAACTATCTACAATGGTATATGTTGATCCAGTGTCAACTAGAAACTCAGTTTTGACCCCCATCACGCTTCCTTCTACATACCAACATGATAAACTGATAGTTTCTACAACACCTTCAAGTGGCCCTTCAAAATTTTCCTGCTGAGAGTGTGGGCCGAGTCCCAGCATTTCCTAGTTTAACTTTTTGTTTGGGGCTGAACCACCACTGGATTTTCCACTGGTAGTTGGATTCTTTGGACAATATCTAGAATAGTGACCTTTTTCATGACACCAATAACATTCAACATCTTTCAAATTGTGACCTTTGTTTGATGTTTTCTTGTTTTGATAATCGGATTGTTTTGAGCTTTTGATGATTTTCAACTCATCAGCTAGCTTACCTATCTGATCACTGTTTTTCTTTAGATTGGACAAGATATCCTTCAAAACTTTGTCCTCCTGTTTGTCCTCTACAATACAAACTCTACCATTCACTGGCTTTGTATTTCTCCTACTTGAGCTCATTTCAAAACAATCATATTCTGTGGCCAAAGAAATGGCCTCATGTAAATTTCTAGGATGTGCAAATTGCACATGTTTCCAAATCTCAGAATTTCCAAGCCCATTTACGAATTGGTCAAGAACCCATTGTTCCTGTGCATTCAAACTAATGGTTGGAAAAGCCTTAGAAGCTAACGTTCGCAATGCATACCCATATTGCATTGGGATCTAATTGTCCTTCTTCGTTCTATTTCTAAACTCAATTTTAAAGGTGGCCTCCCTTTCAGCTGGATTAAACCTATTTTCCAGCTCAGTGATTAAAGCACCATAATCTTGAGTGTTTATGTAGGGGGAAATATCACTAAAAACCCTCTGGGCTTCACCTTGCAAGCTCATGATCAATTGAGATGCCTTTTCAAAATCATTCCACCCATTCCAGTTTGCAACTGTTTCAAAATGAATGAGATAGTCACTCCATTCTACGGTCTGCCCATTAAACTTATCAGAGTCTCTTTGCCTAGGAGCTCTGCGAGTATCAGAATACTCTTGGTACTGGTTTCCAAAATGAGGGACTCGGTAATGTTGATTGTATTCACCTGCCGGGTGTCTATTTTGACCCCTGTCTGAATACAATTGTACCGACGCTGATTTGGGACAATCACCATAATTGTACCGGTCACCCCTTGACATTTTTCTTGTGCATGGGTTCAGTACTATGATTCTGTTTCCGAGGAACCCATGGCCTGGCCTGTGGTCTCAGTGTTTTACGAGTTCCATGTTCACATGTGTCCTGAATTGCTTTTGGGTCATTTTGTGCAGTTCTAATCACCCTCTGTGGCTTATTTTCCACAACTGGGGTTGACTGATAGATACCCTCAATTTCATCACTGTCTAGGCCAACAGCATTCTTACAATGGTTTTTGTTCCCTTTTGTATCCCTATATGCGGGTGGAGCAGTTAAGGCCGAAGTGGGCCTTCGGTGCTGCAATGGGATTTTATTGAAATGGACCTCACCATCCGATACCGTTTGATTTGGATCAGTTTTCCATTTTGGCCAACTGGGAAGCCAGTCCTGTACGGTTTGAATCCAACTACGGCTGTGTACGTTACTCATATTGAACAACAAACTAAAAATATTCTTAAAATGAAATCTCATATTAAATCAAAATGACTATCCTGGTCACGGCACCAATTAAATCTGTGGCGACCTTTCAGTCAGGTCGCTGGGTCAGATTGTATGGCCAGTTCAAAATGTATAAGTCTCGCGTTGTGTTCAGAAATTCAAAACGTGAACCAGGCTCAAAGGCTTCAAAATAAGAGCCACTGATAATGAGGCTTGGTATCAAAAGGACTCCTATATCAATTAAATATTCAGTTGCAATAGAAAAATATAAGTTAAAATCAACAATGTAATTTATTTAATAAATTTATTTAATAAATTACACACACACCAATATTAAAATTGGTTAAAATATATTTTATAATAAAATGCACCGGTTCACTCAGAAAAATATAAAAATTGGTTTAAGCAGCAGTTGCACAATATAAATCAATTTTAGTGTTTCCCACATAATAAATGTAGCTAGTATCTAGACTATGGATTGTTTAGATATCCTACACATTTCAACAAAAATATTATCCCCACTGAAATTAATATATAAGCACTGTTCACTTTAAATTCAATGAACTGGAACCAATTCAGTACAAACAATTAGGTTTGTCACGGTTAAAACCTGCAGTTTGTTCCCAGAGTACACCGAAAAACACCGTATTACACAGAAAAGTGTGAAGTCACACTCCGACGGTGTTCAACATAAACAACAAGAGCAAGTATTTCAAAATCTCGCTGCATAACGTGAATCTCGCGAGAATAAAATAAAATGACAAATATATTTGTTTCTAATATCTTAAACCCAATATTCTGCAATATTTTATTGTAAAATGGCTTTACAACTTCCTAAAAAACTCTTCTATCGTGAGCGATAATATGGTTAGTTTACCGTCTACACCAAGTAACTCGCGATCACGAATTCCTGTTATAAAAATCCGCGAGAATCTACGAGGTTCACCTCACTAGTAAAGATTCAGAATTTATCTTTTGAGTCTTATGTTTTGGCTACCAGAGATACTGAACTTGATAACTTGCTCAAACTTAAGTTGTCATGTACACCATGTGATACATTATTCAAAACAAAAGGTTGTGCAGTTGTTCCAAAGAATAAAGATCAGTTGCCAGGAATTTGCCCCAGTGAACATTGTCCACAAAAGCAGTCTGAAGTAAAGCTCTATTCTGAGTCACAATCAGCTGCAAACAATATTCCTGTGAGAACAATGGTGTTCTGGAACTCTAAGTTTAAGAAATCACCAATACAGAAGGCACAGCACAGAAGAATAGCTGAAACCTATTCATGTCATACAAGCCAGGACAGGGAGTCAAACAAAGCACATCAATCCACCAGAAAAACCAAAGCCAAACACCAGAGACCTTGCTTTATCAAAGGGTGTAATATACAAACCACTCATTTGAAGAAGCTCATTATTGGCAGACATCTTCCCAGGTTTGTTTCCATAAAGTCGGCCCTAACATTAGAAGAACAGATGAAACATTATGAAAGTCTTTTGATGTCAGTTGCTCATCATTTTGGACGTTTGTCTTTACAAGGACTGTTAAGGCTAGTTATCAAGAGGAAGTGGTATCCTTTTGGTGGTAGCTTTGCAATTTCAAAAGATGACCTAAAACTCATGACAAACTTCCAGTACTGGATTTTGGGCCAAGAAGATAGTGATACTCTATCAATCAGCCCACCAAGTAATGTGTAAGTAATGTGACATTTGACAGTGACAAAAACCACTGGTCCTAGCATTGCTTGATTTACCTACAAGCTGACATGATAGTGGACCACAATGTTGCTCAAAACTGGATTAGTCCCGAAACCAAATTTTATGCCAAAGATGTTAAATCATTTTCGGTATGCATTTCATTCCATGGTCAATAACAGAACGCCTTCCTTATATGACGAGGGGGAGTGTAGTGAGCCACGGCTGACACTAATTGACACACATTTAACCTTACACAAGGAAAGCATGTGCAGTGACCGTGACTTCCCAGAAATAGACCACATGTGTCAGTTGTGTATTTGAAGTCAAGCTGACAAGAACTGTTTTGGGATATTTAAAGGATTTAGTGTTTTGTTCCTGTGACATTAGAAGTTAGGACCAAATTCACCACAATATTTAAAATAATAATTCAGTTTAAACATTTTTAAATTTATCATGTTAGAATAGCAATAACACCCTCCAAACAATAGTATGCACAGAATTTTACCATGGTTTGAGGCAATAAACCCCTCAGGCTTTGCCTTTGGGGTATATAATCTCAAACCATTGTAAAATTCTGCGTCTGGTTTGTCAGGTGTTATTCCCATTATATAGTACATGTCGGCCGACCGAATAACAACATATATCGACTTTATAAATTTACCTCAAAAAGAAACAATTCAATTAAAATGTAAGTAATATAGTTTTTGTACCTGAATACACCATTTTATTGTCATATTTGTCTTTTAATTTTGGTTATTTATGCATTGTTAAATACAGGAACACTTAGAAAACAAACTGTCAGTCAAACAATTGTCTAATTCCAACTTTATAAAAGGGGGCTCGGTGGTGTAGTGGTTAGCGTTCTCGCCTCCAACCTCTGAGGCCGGTTAGAATCCCGGGCCGAGCGCTTCATGTTGGAAAGTTGGTAGTTACAGTGCAGTATGCACTGGTTTCCTCCACCTGTAAACTACTCGTCGCAATATGACCCTGGCTGTTGAACACGACATAAAACAACAAATAGACCAACTTTATAAAGTGCAGCTGTATAACGACTTTATTATAACATGGAATTAAGACAAAGAGGGTAGACTACTGAATGCAATGTAGTCTGGATAATACCGAAAAGATTCATACAAATTGGTTGATGCCAATTGGGGCTAGGCGGTGTCATCTGAATATGCAAGATAGGTCACATCTTCTGCGCTTCTGCAGTGTCAACACTTGTTTTGGGCTTGACTTCTAGGAGTTAATCTTGTGTAAATTTAGCAGCCCTAGTGTAGTGCTTTCGTAAGGCTTTCTCTGGGTAGTCTCTTTTCATGTGATACTTGATCAACTTTTCAGAATTTGTCTGAAAATCGTTATCATATGTGCGTGTGTTTTACTTGGGGAGCGATGCAAAGATGTGTAATGAAGGTACAGGTCAGTGTAAGTTTTACATACAGAGTGGTACAGAGCTCACTATCGTCACTGACCTTTTACTATGGTATCTGAAAAGTTGATTTGTGTCTGGCTTTGTTCATGTGTGTACTTTATTGTAGGGTGGATGCTATTAAGGTAAGTGATCAACTTTTGTAATTTATCTTCACCATGTGTCCATAGCATGTAAATGTCATCTATGAAGCTGAACCAAATTAATGGCTTTAGTGGCTAATTATTATGTGCCTTAGTCTCAAATCTATCCATGAATAGATTTGCATAATTTGGTGCCACTGCAGTGCCCATGGCTGTTCCACCTGCTTGTAGGTAGTGGTCACCACTGAAATTAAAGTTCATAGTGTGTAGAACTAGTTCTAACAGTTTTAGTATATGTGGGCCTACTTTCTGTTTTTCAGGGTCTTTCCTGAGGTGGTCTGCAACTGACAATGTTCCTCTATGATTGGGAATGTTGGTAGAGTGAGCAGACGTCTAGTGTGGCAATTAGGGCGCCTAGTGGGATTCTACGTAGTAGCTTCAATCTGCTTATGAAGTGCTGGGTATCCCTGACTTATGAGTCTGTTTTGGGTAAACCCATTGTTTGATGTTTTCATTCACATATTTGCTGATGCGAGACATGGGATGATTAATAGAGCTGCATATGGGTCTCCCTGGAATATCCTTTTTATGGATATTTCGAAGGAGATAAAACCATGCTTCTGTAGGGTTTTTAATGTTAAGGTATTCAAAATTCTTATCTGTTATTAGGTTAAGAGACCTCATTTTGATAAGTTGTTCAGCTATTTTATCTGACTTTTAAGCTGTTATATGTTCAGGAATTTTTTTGGTAGAAATTAGTATCCTATAGCTGCCTTTAAGTAATCAGTAGTGTTCATTACTACTACCGCTGAACCTCTGTCAGCTTTCTTATAACTATATGTGGGTTGTCCTTTATTGATTTGAAACCAATTCTTTCTTGCTTTGCCAGGTTATTGTGTTTATTATGTTTAGGTTTATTTTGGAATAGTTCCTGTTTAACAGATCTTTGGAAGATTTCCAGGGTTCTATTCGGTGGGTTTGGCCTCCAACTAGACTTGGGTTTAAATATTTTCTGGATTTCCATATTTCCATATTATCTGGTTCCTCGGGATCTTCCTGGGCATTTTGGTTCATAAATTTAATCATGCTTTGGTTGTTAAGTGGGTCTGTTACATCCCTTTTATTCCTATGGAAGAATTCCATCAATTCTAATGTTCCGTGGAATTCTTTAAAGTCCATCCATATCTGTTATTTGTCAGGTTGGCCAGGCGTCATGCAAAATAGTGAGTCCTTTTCCAGTGCTTTTAATTGGTTTTGATCTAAAGTGGTACTGGATAACTTAATGACTGTGTGTCCCATGTAACTTTCAAACTTGGTATCTTTAGGTAGGATACCAGGTCGTGATTGTTTTGCCTCAGATCTGAAGGTGTCCAAGAAATTATTATTCTCAATGCTAGACACCTTAAATGGTTGCTAAGGTATGAGGAAGGGCCTATAATGTAGTGTAGGGGTATGTGGTTTGAACCTGTAGTTGCACCCGTATTGAACCAGTTATGTACCTGTATTGTACCAGTTTAGAATTTATTAAGTTAAACCAGTGTGTGAGAATAAAAATAAACCTTTATTATGACTGTAATGGTAATGGTAAGTACTATTCTATTATGGTATAATAATCAAATAAGTTAGTAAATAAACTAAAGTTTTGTAAATGTAGATCGGTTGGCCACGTCTTGGAATGAGGTTCTTCCTTCTGGGTTGGCTCTTTCCTTCTCTTTATTGTTTCTTTTCCATATAGATAAGGGCCATCTGTTTGAATCTATTGTTTAGCGATGCTTTGATATCCTAAAGCTGCTCTGGGTTGAGTAGTATATCAAGGTCATATCCTTGGCTGTTTGTGCTTCGGTGTTGTTGTAGGTCTTCTGCAGACCATCTATTAGTGCAAGGGTCATATCTGTCTTACACTTACACTACTCCAGCGGTCCTTCAGTAATGGATTTCTTGTACTGTTGATATTAAATTTAAAGTCCACATTTGTTGGGTAACAGTTTTTGGCTACTTTGCCTTCCATAATCTTAATATTTGAGGCCAAACAGAGCTTCTTTTTACAAAGTGTCTTCAGTCTCAAGTATATTGATTTCGATTCTTTTGGGTATTGGTCTCTGGTGTCTATGTATGATTCTTGGGGATCTCTGTGGTTGGGAGACCTATTGAGATGTCATTTGTGTGGGTTGTCTTGTCTGGCATTGACAGAGTTGAGGGTGTCCATTGTTTCATCTGAGATTCTTGTTCTTGGGCCGACGCCTATTTCTGCTTTAGCATTTCCCGCCCTTTCTACTATAACAGGAAATTGACGCCATTTTGGAAATTGTGTTCAAAGTTTGGCTGTGTTTGGAAATATATATATCTTATTATATCAGGGGATATGCAAGTCATCAGTCCTTATCTATTGTGTAACATTGTTTATTAATAATTGTAGCATATGTGGGACTACAGCATGTTTCAAAATTATTTTTGCTTTGGTTTATATCAGTAATACAATTTGTTCACCAAAGACGTTGGCTTGCCGACGTTGGGCCAACGTCGGATCGACGGATGTGCTGATGTCAGGCCGACGTCAGGCCAACGTCAGAATGCTATCTGGGTTCCTGCTTATACTCAGCTGGTAGTTGCTTGCCGTTGGTTGGCAGTTTACAGTACAGAACCCTAGCGAACTCAATGTACTGGTTTCCTCTGCCCTTCCAACTACCCGTCGTGATATGACCTGTACAGTGTTGAAAGCAACGTTAAACCCCAAATAATAATAATATACTCAGACAAGGAAAATAAAATATTTTTTGCCTTTAAATATAATCAACTATATGTCAATAAATTGTATTTTAACTGCTGATTACAGAGTACAGTCTCATCAGAGGCTATGATTTATTTGCATCTGGACTCCCTGAAGTACCTTTGGGGGTTTTGGATTGTACTTCTACGTGTACTGGCTTCGCAGGTTCAATAGTTTGTTACTTTATAGTCTCATTATTGGGAGGTTGGGGGTCCAGGTAGGTATCAGTCTTAATATTCATATTTATTCATATTAGACAGGATTTTACTACTTTACCTGTTATTTGTTAGTAAAACAGTATATGGGGTTGACTATTATTGTTACTAATATTCTAGTTATGGATTGATACTAATATTCTAATTATGGTTGTTTCAACCCCATATACTTTGAATGGAGTGACCAACCCACCAGCAGCGGGGCAGTCTCTGGTGAAGGAAGATCAACTAACAATCATTGTGAATGAAATTCTTCATTGTGAATTATTTAGATTCAATAGAATCAAGAATAGAAGTTACAGTGTTTAACATTTTCTCAAAGTTTGGTCTCTGTTTCGTAGGTAGACTGCATTATAGGCTTTGTTGTTGAAATTCAAATGCTTTTTTATTTCCATTCTTAGATTACTATTTTGAAGTTGCCATGAACTACAGGTTAACAATTTTACTATGTTATAGCTGACCCCAAAGTAGCTGAATTACATGTGTGAAGACAATTTCATAAGGTCAGTAGTTTTCAAGTTACAAGCGATTTATTCAACAGTGAGAATCTGAAAATAGCTATTGCTCATCGACTCGAGCTTCAGGTCAGCAAGTTTACTATGTTACTGCTGACCCAGAAGTAGCTGAATAACTACCAAAACATAATTCTCTAAATGTAATAGTTTTCAAGTTACAAGTGATTTACTCAACAGTGAAGCAATTTATTGAACAGTGATAACCTCAAAGTAGCTTTCCTCAGCAGTGCAATGAGCAACAGGTCTGCAATTTCATTATGTTATAATGAAACGGACGAGCGGTCTACTTAGTACAGTTGTCCCAATTATGAATCCAATTATCTAACAAGTCTTGGTCTTACGAATAATAACTCTTTACGAATGCTGACGAATCAATATCTGACAAATCTCTCTAATCAGGATGTTGAATCAGTTTCTAATGATTCTCCAATCAATCTCGATGTTGAATCTAACTGTGAAGTTAAATCTATTTGTGATGAATCGATGAGTCAAATCTAAGGGTTGAATCGGGTAAATCTATGAGGGTAGTTCTAAATGTTGAATCTATCTCTGATGAATCTAGGAGGGTAGATCTAAGTGTTGAATCTATATGAGGGCAATGGCAAAATGCACGTGTGTATATCTGGTTGTTTGTCTTCAATGCAATGCTTTGTTTAAAGTGCCAGTGTTCTTAATTATGGGTTGGAAAGTGTGCATATTTGTATAAGACAGGGAGAACAAGGAGTGGATAACAGTGGAAATGATTTAATTAATAACTTTTGTATAAGTAAACCAATAAATAAATTCAACAACCAACAGGTCCAATATATTATGTACACATACAAGTTTATAGCAACACAGTGAATTAGTTGTCAGTTTTGAGATATCAATGCATTAATTAAATTGACCACTTTGAGACAAACACTATGTACTGGAATTATTTACAAAACTAACAGGCCAAAATTATCAAAGTTGAAATTGAATGCAAATACATTACACCTAACATTTAAACCAGTTTTCAACAAAGATGGAGAAAATAAATAAAATGGGGCCGAGGACACTCTATTTAAAACTGGAGAAATCTTCAAAATATAATAATTAAACAGCTAGTAAACACTACAACCTGAGCAGTCAATTAAGTACAGTAGTAAAGCCAGAAATAGATTATAGTAATATCCCCAAATATGGGTTGTTTACATGGCCTTGACCAGATTTGCGCCAAAAATATGTCTGAATAAATTAATTATAATTAATTTAACAAGGAGTAAAATTTACTGGGACTGGCACTGAAGCATCAATAAATTTACTAACTTTTGCTGTCTAGATGAATTCTTGAAGAATAGTTGGCTTCTAAGATGTTATATCAAAATATTTCTGAAACAGGTCTTGACCTAGGAGAGTTTTCAAACTGACTCCGACAATTAATGTATGCACGGAGCTTATATAGAGACTCTGGTTGCCAAGGAGACAACTAGCTCAGTGAGCTCCGTAAGCTCCGTCACGGAGCTGTTCCAAATAACAGCCTCAATGACCCATAAAAACAACTATTTAAAACCTTTACCCTAGCTCAATAAAAATACAATAAATCACATAATAATTCTAAATAACAATATTAAAACAGATTTATACCATTAAATACATAAAAACTGACAAATACCCACGTTTTAATAAATGATTAACTTCCCTGAAATAAATATCTCAACAGCCAAACTGACAGGAAGTAAACAAACCAGCATGACAAACATGGCTGCCAATAGTGAAAGCTCTATAATTCAGGGCTTCAATCCCTTGAATAACAATAATAGGATCATTTACTGGCAAGAAGAGTACTGGATATGTCTAAATATAAGGTCAGTCAATGTTTACACACACTTAATTAGCATAAGAACAAGCTTTGGTTTTATCGGTCTATTCCCGGTCCATGATAGGTGTCCCAGGGGACATGTGCTTCAGTTAAGATGTAAATATCCCAAGAAAATCAATACTATTCTCCCCCATTTTACTCTAGGGTGTTGATGAATGGTCAGATAAGGTCGGAATTGATAGGACCACTATATATACACTTAGTAGTGAGATCGGCTACTATTTACATAAGACAAGCCACTGTTTAATCAATAACCTAGGCCCAGATAAAGCCACTACTTGAACCAAGTGAATAAGAGGGAGAATTACACAGAATAAATAATTGGCCATATTAGCAACACATCTCTAGTGATTTACCCAGTTGTGACTCATTTCAGGACAGTGTTTATAAAAAAAACTAGATAATAGAATAACCCCAGACACATTACATTTCCCCCACCCAAGATTGATGCGCCCCGCACAATCACGTCTGAGAAAATTAGTCAGCTGCCCTTGTGCCCAACCGAGTCCTACAACAAATCACGCTGTACAAATACAAGAAACACACAACGGATATTACCTATCAGAATATGTACATTATTTTCCAAGATTAATTAGCTACGGTGCAATATTTTTAAACTCCTCTGAAATTTATCATGTATTAACTTTAGTTTGACATTTTAATCTTTAAATTGCTAGTAACTTCATTTAATACCCTTACCCATTAATTAAAGCAACATCCTATGACCTGAGACAAACTTGAATTTCTACACTGCACATTACGGTATTCATTTAGTTATGAGAAATACACAAAGAGAAAATATGTCCTGATAACTTGATACTCATTAACCCTTACTACTTGTCACAGTCTCTAAAGTCTCTAAAATCTTCGTCTGACTTTACACAGTGTACTGACTCATTGGTGGTCTTCTTGTGGCAGTCCCTTTCTCTGGTGCATATTGTCTGGATCTCTACAACAGGGAGTCTGATACCATGAGGACAAGTGTCATCCCAAGCCCGCTTCCTACTGCTGTGGGTTGCTTCCTGGGTAGTGGTGCCCATGGTGGTCCCTCTTTCACACTTTGAAGCTGTGAGATACTTCGGCGATCAGGGGAAGGCCTCCACTGAACTGATCCCGGTTTGAGTTTCAATTGTCATTGTTCCTGGGCAGATGGGGACATATGGTATGTTTGGGTCAAGGTCAGTGGGGAGTATCGTCTTAGGGGCCATCTGCATGGTGTTGCGTGGGGAAGATATCAGGCATGCTAAGTTGCTCCGGGAGACACTTGGTGGTCCTGATGACAAAAGAGTAGTGCCCCCACTGATGGACGGTTGCACTGTTCTGGTTACCATGGTTATTGGGGTACTTGTACCCACACTGGTAGGTTGTACTGCCTCAGAAGGTACAGTGGCAGCCACACAAGCTTTTTGTGCAGTGTTTATGGAACTGAGCTGAATCTGTGCAGGTGTGGTTGTGCCTAGTACGGGAGAGGTGACAAGTTTATCCAAAATCACTGTGTCCTTTTCTAGACTAGTCACGGGAGTGATTGATGATATGGTGGCTGCAAACTGCAACAAATCATTCTCTGATCCAACATATCGAGCAAGATTCTCTTGTACTGCTGGGCTAAGTCCAATCGATTCGTCCATCTGGAAAGGCTTTGCTGGTTGTACTCTCGTGCGGTTGTTGCTCCAGGGATGAACTTACATATACTTCTTTGATGAGCCCCAGATTAGCGCGTACCAGTTCCTTCTTTTCCGGATGGCAACGCCTCAGGTGACCTCTGAGGTCACAAACATTCTTTCTTTGCCTTTCGCAGAATGGGCATTGGTAGGTGACATCCTTTCTGTCATGTACATTCTTGAAATGGCGCTCCCAGTTACTTTTCTTAGTGAAAGTAAGGTTGCATTTGTAGCAGTTGAATGGTCATCCCATCTATAACATAAGAACAGAGCGCCACATAAGTCACTAGTAGGTTCTGATAAATGATGGCTTAACTAAACTGGCTGTCTCTTATCTAAATTCTTAATTATACTGCAGGCGATCTGGAGGTCTGTGTGGTCTCGTGGATCTGCGGGGTCTTGGTGGAGATGGAGAGTCTGTCTGAAACGTTTCGCTTGACTGATCTTGACTAAAACAACAAGCAGCGTCTTCTGTCTTAACTATATCTGGGGAACTAACAACATTGGCCACGGTCACAGGGTCATCACCTTGTTCATTGGGAATTTCAGGGTATTCAAGCCCACAGCCCGGTTGTAATCCGGAAGTTCCAGGACCCGTAAGTCCACTTCCTGTTACACTGCCGGAAGTTCCAGGACAATTAAGTCCACTTCCTGTTACACTACCGGAAGTTCCAGGACAATTAAGCCCACTTCCTGTTACACTACCGGAAGTTCCAGGACAATTAAATCCACTTCCTTCATGAGTATACTGGAGGGCGCCTTCTCCAGCACTCATCCCTGAGGATATTTCCTCAACTCCATGGAAACCTTGACGAGGCTCCCTCATAACATTCTCATCTTCATCTGATGAGTCACTAGAAGACACAGGCTGACTGTTAACACTATCTTGTTCATTGGTTATTGGTAAGGCTCTTGTGCTGTTTTCTCCGGATAAGTCTCGTTTATTGTACTCCTTCAGTCTGTCAAAATGTACAATTTTTGGTTTTGACCGAGGTGATCGTTGTATTCTGTATAGCAAATTGTTTATTTGCTGAAGAACTGTGTAGGGTCCTTTCCAATTTATTTGTAGCTTGGGACAAATTCCTGGTTTCCGCCCTGCTTCAAACAACCAGACTACGTCCCCAGCCTCAAATAACTTCCCATGGGCTTTCCTGTCATAGTATCGTTTTTGTCTCTGACTTGCTTTCTGTAGTTTGGCCCTGACATATTCATGAGCTACTTCCAATCGGTGCTGTAAGTCCTGTATGTACTCTTCGGCCTCTAACTCCTGGCCTGGAGGTCGCCCAAAGATCACATCGACTGGAAGAAAAACTTCTCGTCCTAACATTAATAAGTTGGGGGAAGCATTGGTGCTTTCTTGTGTGGTAGATCTGTAGGCCAAAAGTAAGAACTGTATGTAATGGTCCCAGTCCCTCTGGTGTTCAGATACAAACATGCTCAGCATGTTTTCAAGAGTTCTGTTCATCCTCTCCACCAGACCACCACTCTGTGGATGAAAAGCAGTTGTTCTGGTCTTGTCAATATCTAGTAGGTGACACATCTCTCGAAACAATGCTGACTCGAACTGGCGTCCTTGATCCGTGTGGATTGCAAGTGGCACACCAAATCTACAAATGAATTCCTCAACTACTTTCCGGGCTATTGTCGTTGCTTCCTGGTTAGGTATGGAGTATGCTTCCACCCACTTGGTGAAATAATCTGACAGTACCAGCAAATATCGATTCCCCCTGTCACTTCTAGGAAGAGGTCCCATAATATCTAGGGCAACTCTTTCCATAGGAAATCCAGCTTTAACGTGTCCCATTTTCCCACGGTTTTTCTTATTAGGTCCCTTTCTGCTTCCACATACTTCACATGAACTGCACCATTTGTGGACATCTCTCCGGTGACCATACCAGTAGAATCTAGCTCGCACATTGGCAAGTGTTTTGTGTTCACCTAAGTGCCCACCCGTGGAATGATCGTAAACCATTTCCAGTATCTCTTGACGTCTACACTGTGGCACCACCAGTTGCCAGTTTGCCTTCCCAGAAATCTCTTCATCCCATCGCTTGTAAAGGACCCCTTGCTTGACCTCTAGCTGATGCCACATAGACCAGTAGGTCTTGCAGGCAGCTGACATAGATACAACTTTACTCCAGTTTGGTCTTCGTCCTTCACTTTTCCACTTCAGGATTGGTCCTATTATACTGTCTTCTCTTTGCTCTTGAGAAATTTGAGCATTTCCAATGCTAGCAATCCACACAGCCCCAGAATTATCATGATCAGACGCTTCAGAAAACTTCTCGGCTTCTGTTTGAGCTCGGGTTAGTACCATCAACTGCAGCGGTGAGCTTCCAGCTTCCGTGCCGCACTGATTACAAGGTCTCCGTGACAACGCATCAGCATTTTTGTGTAATCTACCAGGTCGGTGGCGAATTTCAAAGTCATACATGGACAAGGTTTCGAGCCATCGGGCTATCTGACCTTCAGGTTCCTTGAAGTTGTAAAGCCATCTCAAAGAGCCATGATCAGTACGAATTACAAAATGGCTGCCATAGAGGAAATGTCTGAAGTGTTTGATGAAGTGTACTACAGCAAGGAGTTCTTTTCGGGTGACGCAGTAACGTCTTTCTGGCTTTGATAAACTCCGGCTTGCATAGGCAATAACCCGTTCGTCTCCTTCAATAAGCTGAGACAAGACTGCACCAATTCCTATATCACAAGCATCAGTGTCCAGGATGAATTGACATTCAGGCCTTGGATATGCCAACACAGGTGCTTCTGTTAATTTCTGCTTTAATTTCTGAAAGGCCTCCTCAGACTACCCGTCATGGCCGTAAGTGGGAAAGCTGGTAGTTGCTTGCCGTTGGTCGGCAGTTTACAGTACACAACCCTAGCGAACTCTATGTACTGGTTTCCTCTGCCCTTCCAACTACCCGTCGTGATATGACCTGTACAGTGTTGAAAGCGACGTTAAACCCCAAATAAACAATAAACAATCCTCAGACTGATCAGTCCATGCAAACTGTTTTCCTTTCTTTGTAAGTTCATGCAGAGGTCCGGCAACAACTGCAAAGTCCTTGATAAATCTTCGATAGTATGAGCAGAGTCCAACTAGGCTTCTAACTTCAGAAATATTGGTAGGTCGTGGCCACTCTTTTATTGACTGAATCTTGGCAGGATCTGTCGACACTCCTTTTTCTGAAACTAGATGCCCTAACTATGAGACTTCTCTCTGGAAAAATATACACTTCGCAGGTTTTAACTTCAGTTTGGCATCACGAATCCGGTCAAACACTGCTCTCAGCCTGAGCATCTTCTCTTCAAAGTCTGAAGCAAAAATAATGTCATCTAAGTAAATCAAAAGCGTATTGTACTGTAACCCATTGAAGGTGTGCTCCATGAAGCGTTCGAAAGTTCCCGGTGCATTGCATAAGCCGAAGGGTAGGACTTTGAACTGATACAGACCTCCATCTGGGGTCGTGAAAGCGGTCTTTTCTCTGTCTTTTGGTTCCACTTCCAGCTGCCAGCAACCAGCCTGAAAATCAATGGTGGAAAAGAATTGAGCACCTGCTAAAAATGGCAGATCTGTCTGGTAATCAGGTATAGCCTTTGCGTCCCGCCGTGTGACCGAATTCACCCTTCTGTAGTCCACACAATATCTCCAAGTGTTGTCTTTCTTCTTTACCAAAACCACTGGGGAAGACCAAGGACTGTCGGAAGGTTCAATGATGTCCCTATCTAGCATTTCTTGTATTTGCCTCCTGGCTTCTTCCCTCAGATGGATAGGGATTCTTCGGGGCCGTAACTTTATGGGAGGGGTGTCCCCAGTATCAATTCTGTGCTTAATTTTACCTGTTCTTCCTAGATCACTGGAATGCTTGGCGAAAATGTCTTGATACTCAACTAATAGTTGTGACATTATCTGTATTTGATCTTCACTTAGGTGTGTCGAGCTCCTCTGGATCAAGTCTGTCAGATGTTCTGGTACATCTTGTAACTGGGGTTGGACCTGTACATGCACTGATCTTAAGTTGGTGGTAGGCAGTCCATTTTTATTCCAGGCTTCAGCTGGATGACACAAGGCGGCCGTGGTTTTTGCTCTGAGTTCTACATCCTGATCAGATGGATTCATCAGTCGGATCACCACTTGACCTTCTTGTATGTTGACAAGACATCTGGCCACTAAGAGTCCATACCGGTCTGTAAATTTTTTGGTCCCTTCCAATACATTGATAGGACATTCATTTCCTCGGCGATGAACTTGACCTATTACCAGCTTCTCATGTCGGGCTGGAATGGTAGAATCGTGTTTGAGTGACACTCTACAGCAACTAATTTCATCACCTTCATTCCACATGTTGATGGTTGTATCTTGAATGGTCAGTAACTGGCTAGATAAATCAAGTTTGCAGTCATGTTCGGTTAAGAAGTCTATTCCTAAGATGGCATCGTCTTTTATATCTGCTACTATAACTTGATGAGTGACCCTCAGGGGACCCAGCGTAATTTCAATCACTTTTTGACCCATCACTGGCATTGGATCACCATTGGCTTGGACTACTTCAAACTCTACGGGGTTGAGATTTCCTGCTGTCATACTATCATTGGCCTTAGATATGACAGTAATGCTAGCTCCTGTATCAACTAAAAACTTCACTGGCCGATTGTCCACCTGACCCACTACCACTAACCCTGTTTCCCTCGAAAGTGTTACCACATTTTTAGGCTTTTTCTGCAGGACTGTACCTCGGCCAATCGGCACAGTCCTACTCAGTTTGACGTATTGTGGGGCTTGTGGTACTGTCGAGTTTTGGGGCACTCATTCTTGTAGTGTCCCATTTCCCCACAGTTCCAACACTCCACCTCTTTTCGGTTCTGTCTGGGTCATTGGTTTCCTATTTTCTTGTCTTGGATGAATTTTCTGCAACATTTCTCGCAATGAGTCAATCTGCTTCTGCATCTGATGTAGGTTTGCTGGCTCATGGTTTGACCAGTATGTTGTGTTTCCTTGTTGAAATTTGTCCAGTTGCCTCAGATTCTTCCGCCCCTGGGCACGCTGCCTCTCGGCCTTTTTGTATGCTTCCATCTCAACTGCAGCACATACAGCATCATCTAAACTCTTTGCCTTCACTTGATATACTCTCCAGCGAAGGTCGCTGTCGTCCAATGCATCGATGAATGAATCTCGTCCGAGTACATCCATCACATCTGGTGTAGCAGTTGGGTAAGCCAACTGAACAAGCCTCCTGATTTCTTGGGCTAATTCGGGCAGACTTTGTGACCCTTTCCGCTGGAAGTTTCTTAATTCTGCTCGGAAAAGTTCAGTCTGGTTCTCTGGATTGAACCTTCGGCTCAGGGCGTTCACCAGCTCACGATAATTTTGACGCTTCAATGGGGTTAGAGTTCTCAGGAGCTGACAGGCTGCACCCCTCAGACTTAACACTGAGATACTGGGCTTTTTGTCTGTTGTTCCACTCATTGAGGTCAGCACAAATCTCAAAATGGCTGATAAATTCGGACCAGGATCCAGATCCATTGAATTGATCAGGCATTACCCTGGGTCGCTTATTATTACCCATCATGGGACCTGGGTTAAAATCTCTATCGATATTTCTGACAGGATCAGCTTGGTGGCTCCTGAATACATCTGGTCCCGAGTTTTGTTGATGGTTATTCTGGTCACCTTGAAGGTACATTAAACACTCAGCTGCTGCCTGCAGTCTCTCCATATGTCTATCATCTCCTGAAGCAATGTCAAGGAGTGAAGATTCTTTTGGACGTACATCACCAGAACCTGTTTCCTCCGAGTTCCCCATACAGTTTGGTGTGTATGTGACATTTTTTTTTTCCCGAAAATATAGGCAGGATTCGTATCACTGGATCTCTTCTACTCTGAAGGATCCCACTTCTGAAACCAGTTGAAACGGACGAGCGGTCTACTTAGTACAGTTGTCCCAATTATGAATCCAATTATCTAACAAGTCTCAGTCTTACGAATAATAACTCTTTACGAATGCTGACGAATCAATATCTGACAAATCTCTCTAATCAGGATGTTGAATCAGTTTCTAATGATTCTCCAATCAATCTCGATGTTGAATCTAACTGTGAAGTTAAATCTATTTGTGATGAATCGATGAGTCAAATCTAAGGGTTGAATCGGGTAAATCTATGAGGGTAGTTCTAAATGTTGAATCTATCTCTGATGAATCTAGGAGGGTAGATCTAAGTGTTGAATCTATATGAGGGCAATGGCAAAATGCACGTGTGTATATCTGGTTGTTTGTCTTCAATGCAATGCTTTGTTTAAAGTGCCAGTGTTCTTAATTATGGGTTGGAAAGTGTGCATATTTGTATAAGACAGGGAGAACAAGGAGTGGATAACAGTGGAAATGATTTAATTAATAACTTTTGTATAAGTAAACCAATAAATAAATTCAACAACCAACAGGTCCAATATATTATGTACACATACAAGTTTATAGCAACACAGTGAATTAGTTGTCAGTTTTGAGTTATCAATGCATTAATTAAATTGACCACTTTGAGACAAACACTATGTACAGGGATTATTTACAAAACTAACAGGCCAAAATTATCAAAGTTGAAATTGAATGCAAATACATTACACCTAACATTTAAACCAGTTTTCAACAAAGATGGAGAAAATAAATAAAATGGGGCCGAGGACACTCTATTTAAAACTGGAGAAATCTTCAAAATATAATAATTAAACAGCTAGTAAACACTACAACCTGAGCAGTCAATTAAGTACAGTAGTAAAGCCAGAAATAGATTATAGTAATATCCCCAAATATGGGTTGTTTACATGGCCTTGACCAGATTTGCGCCAAAAATATGTCTGAATAAATTAATTATAATTAATTTAACAAGGAGTAAAATTTACTGGGACTGGCACTGAAGCATCAATAAATTTACTAACTTTTGCTGTCTAGATGAATTCTTGAAGAATAGTTGGCTTCTAAGATGTTATATCAAAATATTTCTGACTCCGACAATTAATGTATGCACGGAGCTTATATAGAGACTCTGGTTGCCAAGGAGACAACTAGCTCAGTGAGCTCCGTAAGCTCCGTCACAGAGCTGTTCCAAATAACAGCCTCAATGACCCATAAAAACAACTATTTAAAACCTTTACCCTAGCTCAATAAAAATACAATAAATCACATAATAATTCTAAATAACAATATTAAAACAGATTTATACCATTAAATACATAAAAACTGACAAATACCCACGTTTTAATAAATGATTAACTTCCCTGAAATAAATATCTCAACAGCCAAACTGACAGGAAGTAAACAAACCAGCATGACAAACATGGCCACCGATAGTGAAAGCTCTATAATTCAGGGCTTCAATCCCTTGAATAACAATAATAGGATCATTTACTGGCAAGAAGAGTACTGGATATGTCTAAATATAAGGTCAGTCAATGTTTACACACACTTAATTAGCATAAGAACAAGCTTTGGTTTTATCGGTCTATTCCCGGTCCATGATAGGTGTCCCAGGGGACATGTGCTTCAGTTAAGATGTAAATATCCCAAGAAAATCAATACTATTCTCCCCCATTTTACTCTAGGGTGTTGATGAATGGTCAGATAAGGTCGGAATTGATAGGACCACTATATATACACTTAGTAGTGAGATCGGCTACTATTTACATAAGACAAGCCACTGTTTAATCAATAACCTAGGCCCAGATAAAGCCACTACTTGAACCAAGTGAATAAGAGGGAGAATTACACAGAATAAGTAATTGGCCATATTAGCAACACATCTCTAGTGATTTACCCAGTTGTGACTCATTTCAGGACAGTGTTTATAAAAAAAAACTAGATAATAGAATAACCCCAGACCCATTACAATAACATATTATAGAAAATTATCCAAATGCAATAGTTTTGAATTACAAGTAATTTTACACATTATGCAAGGTACTGAAAAGTCAGAAAGTAGGTATTACTCAGCTAGCTATTGGGATAGATGCCCAAGTTACTCACCATGTTGTAGCTATTAAAAGGTCAAAGTTGGGGTTTTACGTCCCGTTCAACAGCCAGGGTCATATTGGGACAGGTCCTCAGAATTGCCACTTGTGGGACTCGAACCCACAGAGGTGACAGCCTATGATTAGATGCCAAACTTGCTAACCACTAGGCCACTGAGGACCTTTGTAGCTATTAAAAAAAGCTGCTGTATATAACATTTAAACAAACTGCACTAAATGCAATACTTTTCAGGTCATAAGTGATTTAATACATGATGTAATGCATGGAAATATTTTTTAAAAACCTGAAAAAATAATGATACTCACACAAGGGAATCTACTTGTGGCATACATAGTACATATGTATGCAAGATAAGAGAGAAGTCCCTGCAACAGTCAATGAGAAAATTGTAATAAAGTGTTGAAAGTTTCACACTTTTTTTAGGGATATATCACTTGTAGTGGATCTAGGGAACATATGAACGAACAGATCTGCATGCCTTGAACAATTTTCCATCCTCAATTCAAAAGAAATCTTTAAAAAAACAGCATGTACCTGGGCCTCGTACGTTTGGAGGAGAAGAGCCTTTTCTATTGTTTTGCAAGCACTTGCTTTCCAGATGACAATGATGTGACAGAAGGGGTTTCCTGTGGATTCCCTCCACAAAGGACTTTATTTGAAATACTTTCTTTTATATTTAACCTTTGAAAAAGTTCAAGAATGTAACACATAGTGAATTAACTAATATGAAATATAATATATAATTCACTTATTTTATTTTATTTCGACAGGGATAATTCCTGTGTATTTGCTACATACATCAATGCCTGGTCATCCAGTCTTTTACTGGTTTGCAATATTTATGTTTGAAATGCTCAATAATGTAGCAACTAGGGGTTAAACCATTAAAATGTTTATTTATACAGGCATCGTTTCTGTATATAGGCTACATATATCAAGTCCTGGTCGTAAACTCTTTATAATTTGGACAAGAGAAAGGTCACAGCCTACCATTTGGCAATGTTTACAACATGAAGGTGGGATTTATTTTAAGTTGTAAAATATGTTAAAAAATACTCATATCTTCTGTGATTTGTCACCATTATGTTATTCCATGAGCTTACACAATGAAACTGATAACATTTAAGTTTTCAACAATACATATATCCACTAAAGACGAGAATCATCTCTATATTTGTGTTATAACAATATGGCAGCCAACGAGAAGAACAAGTTGTGCACTAGATCAGTACCTATGTCACCTTGAGGTCCCTTATATTACGGGAGATATTCAAGTTAAAAATGCAGACTTGCATAAGGAACAGATGTTAAAACATTGGAGGTGATCTGGATCACCATCTGGATGAAGGATTTTTTTACAGATTTTTTATCATTGAACCAATAAGCAATATTGGAGCTGCTAAACCTTGGTGGAGGCCTGCACTCTTAGAATGCTGCTCTTAGCAAGATAGGAAGAAAAAATATTTTCCAAAGCCAAAGAAGGTATTCAAGAGACACCATAATCCAACGGCAGTGGTTATCAGTCAATCTGACGTGAAAACAAATAAGTGCATCTATTATTAGGATTTTTTCAGTCAGTCAGCTGACATTATGTCGTCAGTCTGCGGCGTGGGCATCCGTGCGAATGACTTCTCCTCCAAAACTACAAGTCCCAGAGACCTGCTGCTTTTTTTAGAGATAGCTTATCTATTGAGGATGAAAAATTGTTCACAGCATGTTAGTTCGTCTGTTTGCTAGAGCTCTTATAAGTAAGGTACCAACCACCCTAAGTATGAAAATTTCAACACTTATCACAATTTTCTCATTGACTTTTGCAGGGATTTCTCTCATATCTTGCACATATGTACTAGACCACAAGCAGATTCCCTTGTGAGAGTATCAGATCTGGATCTTGCTTGATCTGTTAGCTGCTTTGAGGTTATCGCTGTTCAGTAAATTGATTATAACTCGAAAACTATTGCACTTAGATAAATTTGTTTAAATATGTTATTCATGTACTTTTGAACCAGCTGTAACATAGTAAAATTTTTAGACCTGTAGCTCATGGCATAGCTGAGCCAAAGCTACTTTTAGTTCTCAATGTTCTCAGAGTTAATCAGTTGTAGCTTAAAAAATAGTGTATTTACAGTATTTTCTGTAAATAGGTTATTCACCTACTTTTCTGTCAGCTATAACATAGTGAAATCGCAGACCTGTAGCACATTACATAACTGAGCTATAGCTAATTTCAAAGTATAACTGTTAAGTAAATCAGTTATAACTCGAAAACTATTGCATTTAGAGCATTTCATTTAATATGTTGTTCATCTACATTTTGGTCAGCTATAACATAGTAAAATTGCACACGTGTAGCTCATTGCATAGCTCTGTAATATCTATTTTTAGGTATTAACTGTTGAGTATATTAGTTGTATCTTGAAAACTATTGCATTTGCAGAATTGTGTGTAAATTTGTTTTTCATCTACTTTTGAATCAACCATAACATAGTAAAATTACAGGTGTGTAGCTCGTGGCATAGCTAGCTATAGCTAATTTCAGGTTCTCACTGAATAAATCAATTGTAACTCGAATACTATTGCATTTTCAGCATTTTGTTTGAATACATTTTCCACCTACATTTTACTCAAACATGGTACTTTACTTCAGAGTCCCATTTGTAGGGTACAGTTTTTGTGTCCTTTCAAAATTCAGGACACACAGTCAGCTGACACACAGCCCATTCATGGTTACTGATTGCTTTGTGTGTTTATTTTATTTGATTTACAAATATGCTATTGATACCATTTTAAAGGTAAAGTAATACACTTTCTGTTACTGAATATTTGAAGAAACTCCATTGACTAGTTTCAGAGATACAGGCATTTTTGTAAATATTTTCAATTGTCACTGTTTGCGTTTTCCGAGGGTTACATATGTGCCTTGATTTATTTGGAGTTTAGTTCTAGCTGGCCCAGATGGATAAGATCAATGACGTTTTATGTTTAAATGTTGTATTGTAAAAGTATGTCTACCATGTCAAAAAAAGAAATTTGTCCCAAATTTCTACTGAAGTCATGAAAGAATGGCCCAAGAAACGGAACCATAGTTTTTTTTCAAATCATTCAAAACATACCGAAAAAGGCAGTTAGTGAGAACTCGAAATGCCCAAAATTTTCACAGAAAGACTTGAGAAAATTGATAAAAGTATAGAGTTGGAATTCACATGCACGCGACCAACTCTATAAAAAAGCTGTAAGCTATCATTAATATACACATATCTTCATTATCTGACACAAGTGAACCACATTATAGACCAAGAATCACATGTTTCAATGTTATATTCAACTGTAGGTGAAGGCTAACAGAGAACTAAAGTGATTTTCACACATTCACATAACATACGGGAAATATTTTCAACAATGGTTCAGTAAGTACATAAAATAGAAACACTCTTATTCCATCTATTCACTTTCTGATTACATGACAGAATATCAAGTAAGACTTTATTTTCTTAGTGTTCATAATATAAAAGGTCTTTCAATTTTTTATCAATAAGAGCATTATTATATTATTGAAGTAACAATTATAAATTTGTTCTGTATGTTAATAATTGTCACTATCAAGCATAAGTCTCCTACTGAATTTTCATATATGGCTGTTACTTTCTTTAGCTGTTTATGTAAAGCTAACTTGCAAAAGAATTGCAAATTCAACTATCCAGTTTTCTTTCATGTTTAGTCAATGTAATATCTGTAATTCATTTAAAAATTATCCATCCCACTGACAGGTCCTTGATATGTATAAAGCCACTTTCAATCAAATTTTTCTAAAATAGATTTTTATTGTTTAGTATAAAATATTAATTTCCCCATATGCTTTGAGAGAATGCTTTAGCACCATTTGGGGCTGTAATAGGTTTAATTGATTTAATTTATTAAATGTGCTAATGACTTCTTGGTAAAAAATCTTGCAAATTCCCTGTTACTGAAATTCTTAGTAATAAATCCAGGTGTAGTCCAAGTGGAGATAAAACATGTCTATCATACTGCTCTGTATTTTTTTCAGAAGTTTAGGAATACAAGATGTTTTTGGCGACATTACTTTTGATTCAATATCTATAATGTTTACACCCCATACTTGGGATCCAAAAACAATTCCTCCTTAATCTTGTTATATTTTTCGAGTTACCTGTGAGAATGTTAAGAAATTTGACATTTCTTGTATCCAACAAATTCAAAATTCACTAGAAAGCTTTTCAAACATTTTGTGCAAAATCCAAGACAACTGCGAAAAATTGAAAAACAATTTTTTATCATGCGCTTTGAAATGATTCCACCCAGCTCCATGAACAAAATAAATCTGATTTTATATTGTTGAGAAAACTCCTCGGTTGTCAAAATGTAAGAACACATATTTATTTGTAGTTTTGCTCAAAGGCAAATTAGTTTACACCAAATTTACACAAAATTGCTCTATCACACTTGCCTTCTCCCCTTCTATTCTCACATGATTATTGCTTTTACCAAAAAAGCATCCCAGAAACTGCAAAAAATCATTTGAGTCAAGTGAGATAAATTTGGAACTAAATTTGAAACATTGCTGACAAAAAAACTGTTGTAGAACCACAGCATTCTGTTCACATCTTCACAAGGGTCTTGCAAAAGTGTTTATGTTCAGTTATGAACAGATGTAAATTGGTGTGCCAGTATACAATGGATTTTGGATATGAAATTGTTTTCTAATAAAGAATTGTACCAGGACTCCATTGGAAAAAGTGCCTTGAGAGATAAATACTGTATGGTCACATGCTAGCTCTTTTGCCATATTAATGCCAGTAGGAAAATCTGATTTCGGTATGATGTTACATCATTGAAGAAGTGTCTTTGGAAAAAACCAAACATGCTGGGTTTAATGGCGTAATCCTGTCTTGACAGACCCTTTGCTATTATCAATATTATACAGGTAGAATTTTAAAGAATCTTAAAGACTTTTAAAACATGATATATAATACCATTTGAAAGATTGAACATATTTTGGGATGATTGTGATTTTGTACAATGGAATGTAGATTTCACTGTAAATGCATGTTTTATGCCATATAAAAGTAAGCTATGAAAATATCACGAGAATATAAATGGACTCCAAAACATTCCTCTTTCACAATACCAATATTCTAAATCATGAGTGCATGGTTTCAAATCTCACTACTAACCTTATGTGGTAAAGTTGATTATGGTTTCTGAAGGTCAGACACATTGGAGTGAGCAGTGCAAAATCTGGAAAAAGTACACTGCTAGGAACTACCCATCTTATCAGGACCTGTACATTTTTTAGAAGTTGAAGTTAGTATACTAAAAATTTATTATTTCACAGATTTATAAAAAAAAAACAAATAATACATTATGAGTGCTGTATTTATTTTAATAAAAAAGACAACTAAAACAATATCTGTACTGTTAGTAGTCACACCCATTTTTCACATAATAAATGGGCCAATGTCATTAATTTTACCTCATTTATCCATTTGTGAATACAGGTGTTGAGCACCAACTCTGGCAATGATTTGTTGTTTGTGCTAACTCTTTGGAAATCATTGTGACACACTTCTCGTGACGTATGTGTTGTACCTACACCAACTCCTACCTCTTTTACTGTCCAAAAGTATTAAAGATTAAATGTGAATGGCTAATTATTCACCCCATTAAAGATTTGTGTCTTAAGATTAATAAAATTTATTCCAACTGTAATAGATTAATTATTCAGTATTGCTTTTATGGTTGGTTATGAAATTTTTAGTGGCCTGAGGTTCAGAATAAATAAGAACAATCATTGAGAGTTGTCACTACAGGTAATAATACATTGGAAATAGCAATCTGCAGGCCTGAATGCATAAGTCAACTAGAGCTACAGCTCTGAAACTGGGCCATGGCAGAGTACATTAAAGCAAAAGTGAGCAATGTATTTCTCAAAATGCTCTAAATTCAATAATTTTAGCTATAAGTGGGCTGATGGAAGGTGACCTGTAGAAGTAGCTATAAGTCTGCTATGCAACTGTCGCTCTGAAAATTTGATTTGACCCACATCAGCAAGTGGCTAAACAAAATCTATTACCTAAATGCTGTAACTATAACTATAAAACAAGTAATCAGTACTTGTGTCAGCTGACTTTGTGTTTTGAGTTTAAGAGTAGAAGTGTAAGCAGAAAATGACACAAAAGTTGTGCCCTGCAAATGGTGTTCAGAAGTAAAGTTGCAAGGTGTAAATGAGCTACAGGTCTGCAATTTTACTATGCTATAGCTGACCAAAAAGTGAATGAATAACATTTTTAAGCAAAATTCAGTAAGTGCAAGTTATGAAATTTTTAGTGGCCTGAGGTTCAGAATAAATAAGAACAATCATTGAGAGTTGTCACTACAGGTAATAATACATTGGAAATAGCAATCTGCAGGCCTGAATGCATAAGTCAACTAGAGCTACAGCTCTGAAACTGGGCCATGGCAGAGTACATTAAAGCAAAAGTGAGCAATGTATTTCTCAAAATGCTCTAAATTCAATAATTTTAGCTATAAGTGGGCTGATGGAAGGTGACCTGTAGAAGTAGCTATAAGTCTGCTATGCAACTGTGGCTCTGAAAATTTGATTTGACCCACATCAGCAAGTGGCTAAACAAAATCTATTACCTAAATGCTATAACTATAAAACAAGTAATCAGTACTTGTGTCAGCTGACTTTGTGTTTTGAGTTTAAGAGTAGAAGTGTAAGCAGAAAATGACACAAAAGTTGTGCCCTGCAAATGGTGTTCAGAAGTAAAGTACAAGGTGTAAATGAGCTACAGGTCTGCAATTTTACTATGCTATAGCTGACCAAAAAGTGAATGAATAACATTTTTAAGCAAAATTCAGTAAGTGCAAGTTTTCAAGTTACAACTAATTTAGTAAAGAGTGAAAACCTGAAAGTAGCTATTGCTCAGCTATGCAACGAGCTATAGGTCTGAATGTCCACTATGTTATAGCTGACCCGAAGAACTGAATAACATATTTAAACAAAATTCTTTAAATTCAATAGTTTTCAAGTTACAAGTGATATACTCACAAGTGATAACCTGAAATAACCTATTACTCAGGTATGCAATGAGCTATAGGTCTGCATTGTCACTATGTTATAGCTGACCCAAAAGTAGCTGATTACATATTTCAAACAAAATTCTCTAAACTAGCTATGTTAAAAGTAGCTGAATAACGTATTTTAAAAATATTCTGAATGTAATACTTTTCAAATTATAATTGATTTAATGCATGATTTTATGAATTTTAATACACTAAAATTATTTCAGAGATTCAGATAAAGATAATTAAGTAAGATCCAGGCCTGATACTCACACAAGGGAATCTACTTGTGACTTAGCATATATATTCGAGATAAGTCCCTGTAATAGTCAATGAGAAAATTGTGATAAAGTGCTGAATTTTTCACACTTTGGGAGGGGGTACCTCACTTGTAATGTCTTCAGGGAATAAACAAACAAACAAATCTGCATTTCTCAAACTCTTTTTCATCCTTGATAGGTAAGGCACCTTTTAAAACAACATGTCTCTGGGCCTTGTCCTTTTAGTGAAGTTGTTCACGTAGATACAGACACTGCAGAATGATGCCTTTATGTCAGCTGGCTGTCAATCATAAAAACTATTCATTTGTTTTGCTCACTAGTAAAACAGAAAATATTACTCACCTAACTATGGAGATAGTCCTCTAAGCAGGTATCACCTTGTAGATACAGAGAAAGTAGCTCAACAACATAATTTATCAAAATGCTTTAAATGTAGTTATTTTAAGTTTAAGCAATTTATGACTACTGACATCATACCAACTAGCTATGGTCCTAACCCAGCAGGCACACAACTTTGAAATCAGGTTGAATCCAACGGTGAAATCTGGTTGAAATACGTGTAGATTTTGCAAACCGTTTTTCGTTGGATCCAACCGGTGAAATCGTGTTGAAACCATCTGTTGAAATCTGATTGAATTCAATGGGTGAAATCAGGTTGAAATACGTGTAGATTTTGCAAACCATTTTTCGTTGGATCCAACTAGTGAAATCATGTTGAAACCAACTGTTGAAATCTGGTTGTATTTATGTGTGAAATCTGGTTGAAATACATGTAGACTTTGCAAACAGGTTTTGGTTGGATCCAATGTATGAAATAGGGTTGAATTCAATGGGTAAAATCAGGTTATTTACATTGTCTTCTTTATTTGAATCATTGTAGCTTGTATGTCATAATTATAGCTTCTTAATAATATTATACAATAACTATCCATATGCATATTTTACACTTTGAATACAACTCAAAGTAATTAATTCTTTCCAAGATGACGTATTTATGAAACTTTTTATATTCAATATTCTATTTCTGATGACATTGTAATGATACATAATTTTGCATCAAATATAATTATAATTGCTCAAGATATGTAAATCCATATTATCCAACTAGATATCCATTTTTATGTTTTTAATAGGACCAGTATTATTCAATATCTTCAATTGAAATTCTTTTCGGGAAATTTTAAACTAGTTTTTTTTCTTTGTGAAAAACAAACAGTTGTGACATTATTCATATCTTCAGCATTTTATCCAACCAGTTTCTGTTAAATGTTTTATTAAGTTGGCTATAATTATATTGTAATTACAAAGAAGCTATAATCATGTAGCAAAGCCACAATGCTCAGTTCAGATGCTTGTGTCTCATACAACTTTGGCATATAAACTGAGAAAAAAACACAAGAATAGCCATATTATTAGAGCTCCATCCATTACTCCCCACCTAATTAGTTGTCAGTGCTAACCACAAAAAACAGACTTAAAGAAGTAAACACCAATTACACCATGCATGCAATTGAGCAAGAGTAAACCCCCACCTCCACCCCTGCTGTGTTATCTAATTACTTTAGTCACAGGTCCAGTGTTCTGTGTAGCAGAGTACAGATAAGAAAACCAGGAACCCCCCAATCTCACTGTTTTCAGTGTAAACTTGCAAACTGAAAACTAGTTCTTTGTGTATGGGAGAATTTTGAGAAACAATTCTAATTACTAAGTTTTGATGAATAAGTTTGAATTTATCTTTTTTTTTATTTAAGATAAGTTTGACTTCAAAATGTTTTTTTTTAATTATCGGGAATTGTATTAATCAAAATATAATTATAAATTATAAAAAGTATATTTGGATGCATCAGTTAATTAATAAGGAGAATAGATAAAATGTACAAGTACCTGCACACATAATCTTTATCATCTTTATAATCTTTAAAAATTAGTCTTTGCTTTACAAATACCTACAAATTCAAAAAACAATTGCAATAATAGTTCTTTCAAAAAGTTAGACTTAATCACTATATCACCCTATAGAAATGAATTTTCAATCAATCAGTTATTCATTTCCCAATATTGAACCTGTATTCTGTTCAATAACATGACTAAGATTTCATGTCGAAACGCCTAACTTGATTTAGTGGCGATTTTTTATGAAGTATCACTACTTTTTCCAGTCAGAAATCCAGCTTTGAAATAGTGTTGAAATTGTGTCAGTGTCAGTTTTTTAACCAAAAATCACCATAATTTCTGGTCAAAATATCACTACTTTTTCATGTCAGAAAACTAACTTAGATTTAGTAGTTGGTAATGTGCATTTCAACGTCAGGACCTGTTTTCAACTCTAAATCAACGACATTTCAAGGCGTGTGCCTGCTGGGAAATCTGTAAGCAGTATATATTCCCAAATTATTGGAAAAACTACTAACCAAAGATCAGTTTTAGTAAAAGACTCCCCAACCCTCCACAAAATTAGATAAAAAACAACTGTGACACACACAAGCACCAGTAATAATATTGGGCTAGCTAAACATAAATTGTTCAATAAGAATGAGAGCATCTGAAGTGCTCTGATTCTTTATGAATTCTGCCACAAGCAAAATGAATCCATCTGTTGTATTTTTGCATCATATTCACTTTTATGATTTACATGAGTTGACAGTTTAGACTTGTCACATGTTGGAGTTTCTTAATGGAGAGTCAGAGTGTTTACATCACTTTAGGTGTACAGTGTTTAAGCATAGCCTCTGCATTGTGAACAGCCGTTATACTAAAATATATGCCATAATTGTACTGTAGGTACCAATAGGCAGTTTGCATGAAATCTATAGTTTTGTAGTGGAAATGTTCAGTGTCAGCTATTGGCTGTGATGCTCTAACAGCCTCTAACGAACATTTTAAGAATAAACTTCCTAGACTTCAAGGTTGTTCAAATATGATCCAGATTTCCACATTTAAGTTCACTGATGTAATCTCAAATTTCCAAATGAGTTTAGGTCATAACATGGTGTTCCACTACAATGACACCTACCCAAAACTGAAAGTGAAGGGGACGGAAGATTCATGGTCAAAGTTATGCCTTTAGTAGTCCCTGTACAGACACAAGAATTAAGTGGAATCGTATTGTCACCAGCCTTACCAAACTATTGGAAATAAATGAGATTTGAAACCATGCACATAATGCTGGAATGACAAGTAGTCGGATGTTAAACTGGCTGGCATTTTTTCTTTTTAAGATATTTTCAAGAAAAGGTACATTTTTAAACCGACTTGTGCATCAGTGCTGCACAATTTGAGTAAATGTGTTGGTTGCTACTTGTATAGTTTCTCAACTTGTACAATACATATATCTTCAGCAAAAAGGTACAAAATAATATACCATTAATGCGAAAACTCTTCAGCTAAACATTAGTCTGAATGGTGCAGGGAATGTCCAAGTGTTCATCATTTCTATCCATTAGCTTCTGAGCCCTTGCATTCATAAATTTCATGGAAGGCTGTTCACACTGTTGTACAGCCTTATAAAAAATTTCAATATGGTCCTTGATCTTGTCTTTATCGTTCTGTAAATGAACCTCTTCTGTGGTACATAAGTCAAGATTGGGAATTTTAAGAAAGTACTGAGGACACAACAGTTGCATCAAGACATTTCTTTCCAAAATGTAAAACTTTTTGCGATTGGTATAGGACAAAGTTGGGGTTTTACGTCCCGTTCAACAGCCAGGGTCATATTGGGACAGGTCCTCAGAATTGCCACTTGTGGGACTCGAACCCACAGAGGTGACAGCCTGTGATTAGATGCCAAACTTGCTAACCACTAGGCCACTGAGGACCTGATTGGTATAGGAATTATAGCTTGAAAATAAGGCCCAGGATCGTATCAGTAGATATATCCCTTTTTGGCCTATGTAGCTAGCAGACTAAGTCTCTGGGGCAGAATTCATTAAAGCTTTTAGCCATGTCTTAGATTTCAGTTTACATATACAAATATAACTAACTTAAGCATCAGATACGACATTTTGTAAATACAAACCCTGATCTTATACCACTCAGAGGGCCCAGTATAAAAAGATATCAGACCAATTTTCTTAAATTTTACTATTTTTACTTTTATTAATTTTATTATATTTGTGGGCTATTATTAAAGTAATTGTAATGTAGCTGTAGTTTAATCAAGTAAAAATAAGCTCTTATTTGAAAGAACATTCATACATCCAACAATTTTGCAATCTCTCTGATATTGACTTATTTGGCAATTTATAAACAATAAAAAATGTCTTGCTAGCCAAATCCCCTACCACCAAACAGCACTGACTCCTAAAAAACACAGGAAGCATCCATATTTTTACTGGTCCAAATGTGTCTACAATTGTACAAAACTACTTTCCAGTACCACTTCAACTCCTCCTTCTTAGGTGGTCATCTTGTACTTACACATGATCTTAAATTTATTACATTGCTTCCTTTTGTGTCTCTTGCTCAGTTCATTTTGACATAATTTGCATGTGTAAAACATTGACTGCCTTCTAAGGATTTGGTCAAGTAAAATAAATACTTTTAACATTTTTAATTCTTTTATGTGATTAGTCAAACCAGACAATTTTGAAATCAAAGAATAGACCAAATCATATCCCATATGCTTCTTCCTTTCAGCTTTTTGGGAACTGTCCTTTAATTCTGATAACAACCTTCTGGCCATTTTCAAATTCCCTCTCCACTTCATATCTTTTCTTAGAGCCTTGTAACTAACCTCTTTACACACATAAGCAATGTTTTTATGATTCTGTACAATTCCTCGAATGTTTCTGTTTTTGAGAGTGCAGCCATGGCAGATAGAAATATTTCATTTTTTTTTTGCTTGTACAAAGTTATCACTGTTATCTATATCATCTGTAAGCTTATATGACCTTTAATCACTGAAAATGATAATACTGCTTACAAAGTCGACATCATGGACTCTGTGTTGAAGGTTTGTCAAGCTAAACTGAAACCTTAGGTTCTGGTTGCAAATAATGAGATGCTGATCGGTACAACAGCTCTCTAGCCAATTCGGTAATCAAATCTGAAAAGCTTACAACATTCAACATGGGAACTATGAATGGGGAATTGAGGATGTCTATTGAGGTTGTGTGCCAAATAATATTGCTCTAGCTGTCTGTTCCAAGGCTTACAGTGGGGCTACACAAAAATCCTTTTAACTTCCATCACTTGTCCATCAATTGTCTAGAAATAAAGGTTAAATGGAGCAGCTACCCAATTTGAACCACTTAAGTGAATTTTGAACAGGATGACTGCACCAGCCGTTACTTAAATTTGTTCAACCACAAAAAACAAACAAACAAACAAAAAAAACAACAAAAAACAAACAAAAAAAAACAAAAAAAAAACAAACAAGAGGAATCATTGAAAGGAAGGAGCGTCCAAACGGATATTCCATTTTTAAATTTGCTTTGCAAACAAAGGCTGGAGGTGATTTGGATTCATCACAGAAAGTGGTAATTCAAGAATTAAATTAAAATTTGCAGAACCATTAAAATAAAATATAATGGTTGTTTTGTTTGTAAACTTTCCAGATGTAGTGATTATAAATGGTAGTCGAAATGTAGATTTAGCTAAAAAAGCTAAACATATCATATTTTTTTCAGCTTGAAAAAAATTATGTTTCTTGTATTTTTCATTGATGCAGTGTAAAGGGAAGCTCTTAGTGATCCACCTCTGTATCAATGTAAATGGAATTTGGCAATATCAATTTTCCATGGGGGAATATAACTCAGATTCCACAGTTCTGAATAGAAATGAAATACAACACCAAATGTTTTGATGTGATGAATACAAAGAAGCTGGCAAAGTTGTATGTGGATTACTCTTAAGGGGAATTTACACCTGACATGTACACTAGATGTAATAAAAATTGACTGTGGATGGTGATTGTAAAATTGGTCCAGTCCTGCAAATAGAGTTCTCTCCAAAACAGTCTGAAATTCTTCATATGTTGAATGCATTGATTATTCTACTATTTTCTACTAGTTTACTCCTGCTTCAGGGTACATTTATTATGTCAAAAGAAAAACAATGCCAGCTATCAGTGAAGCAGAAAAAATATTTTCAGAGTTTCAATGTTAATTGTGTAATCTTGTAAATACATGTTTATATGTAGTAGCATTTGATCACTTCAGAGTCATTTAAGTAAAGATCATCATGGCATGATTAATTCACACAGAATTAGGATGCTCAAACGACTTGAAGAAAGTGGTCTTTCGCAATAGAGATGTTGTGTATAAAAAGTACCATTCAATATCCTTGTTTAGCATCAAAAAATTAGATGTACTTCTTTGTTGTATAGAACTGGCAAAATGATTGTCATGGTAACACATCTTAATTGAGAAAATATGCTAGAATACTGCAGAAACTAGGATATCTCATTAGTCTACGCAAAGTACAGATTATTACACAGTTTGCTATGTATCAGCTGAAAATTGTTGTGAACTATTCAGTTACCAGGGGCAGTTTATGAATCAGAGATATATAATGCCATTGGCATCGGAAGAAACAGTGCTTATTTCATAGTTTGTAAAACTGTGAAGGTGGTGATAACTTGTATAAAAACTTCAAAGATACTAAGTAAAGTGGTGAACCTTATACTTTTGGAATTAGAATTGTTGGTTAAACAGTTGGAGGATGACCTAAGAGGAATAGAAATTCTTGTATATCATAGAGTATGTTGAATATTTACCAAGTAAACATAGCTGCTCAAAATTTGAAGAGTGTGCTACTGCAAGTTTATCCTTTGGACAAGCCAAGTTTGGATATACCTTAATGAATATCAAAATTTTAATAGATGGAGTAATTGTGTCATCCTCAAGACAATGAATGAAGGTTAGACAGATCATGAAAGTTCTCAACCCTAGAAGATTTAGTAGTTTGTTCAGATCATCCATGATATTGCTCAATTTCAGTGCACATTAATATTACTCAACAATATTATTCCATGGTTCTAAGTAGGGATGCTCAGTTCTGTCACACGGACAACCATAACAGTCTTTGGTTACACATTTCAGCTTTGGTTTTGTAAATGTCACAGTTCAATCAAAACCAGCAAACCTCACCCATAGGCAACACCAAGCAGTGAAGAGAAACACCAATGACAACCAGCAAAGCTTTATTTATGCCTCAAATGGAATCAACAAGAAACATCTGTACAAACGAATAAAAGCTGAGTTAAATATTTATCATTGCAATCTCAAAACGTACTTCTGAGGGGGTGGAAGTGGAGGGGGGGAGGCAGTTGTGTACACTCTCCAGCCTGATGAGACAGCTCACTAATCTGTAGAAATACAGTTGTAACTATTCACAATAGTATGAAGTCACATAACAATTGCGCATACCAAAAGTGAACTCTACTGACCTGATCAGCACATTTTTATTTAGTCTTAGCTAAGAAATTCACTTATACAGATTTGATTTACTTATTAAATTTGCAATTTTATATGTCAAAGTTTTGCCATCAGCCAAGGTGATGGATGTTTTATTTTTATTGTCCACCATATTGTTTTATGTATGAGTTAAATAAAACAATAAATAAAGTGAGAATGTGGAAAAAAAAGCTGTCAAAAGTGTAAAAATATTAAAATCTCAATATTTAACTTTATTTATCTCTCAACCATTTCTACATTGATTTATATGCAACAAGACGAGCATAAACACTGTGAAAAGACTTTATTCATAATATATAATATAAATCTTTCTGGGTTACATAGTTTCTGTTATATCAGTGAAACAACTGGAAGTTATCAACACTAATTATCCAGGGTATGTACAAATTGTTGTAAACAATTAATTATGTTAATTGATTATATCCTGCTCCATATATCCCTCATTTATGACTGTGCAGGACTGTGGGACTTATATGGTGTGCAATGGATAACAAAATGGACAATTAGCTATGTTTATGCTGCAAGCTAGCCCCACAAAATGTCAGAAAAAGACGTTGCATGCTTCACATCTGCCAGGTGGCATGATCTACTTCCTTACTGGCTAGAGACGGTGACATCATAGTAGACTTTAAATTTGATGCATGTGCAGTCTACATTGTGTTGAAGAACTCTCGAGATTCAATTTTTTCACTCTGGCTTTGATCCTGTTTTTGTGTCCAAACCTGGCCGTTTCCAAGTTACAACTGATATTCTCAACAGTGAGAACCTTAAAGCTGAAAACACAAACTAAGCTGACACAGAGCCCATTCAGGGGCACTGATTACTCATTTCAAAGTGTATTGTACCTGAAAAAAACATGAAGGAAATCATGTATTATAAACAGTTTTATTGCACTGGATTTTGTATTTAATCTGTTCTTCAGGGTGAGAGGTGCTGTCACCATAAAATTCCTTGTAACTGAGCCTTATAATTTCAATTTTAAAATTCAAACTAAATCTTTTTTCAAAATATCAGTATTCAGCTATAAATTACATTTCATTATACTTTTACAGACTATCTGATTGGTTGAATTGAGCATGATTCAGTAATATTTTTTGCCAATGGTAAAGTAAATTTTGGTTAAGAATGCCAAATATATTAAATCTTAATATGTTTAAATAAAAAGGCCATTCATCGCAAGAGATGTAATTACTGAAAAACTTCAATTTTTTTGTTATTTTATGTCTTTTTAGTTGTGCTTATAAATGTTAATGAAATATATATGTTTTTTGAAAGTTTTCCTATTATACTGTTGGATATTATCAATCTTGATTCTGTTGAGACTCCAGCAATTTGAAGCGTCTCACAGGTGTTCATCGTATTGGTTGTGGGAAGTATTTTAATTTACCAGAACTTAAGCCCTTTCCTTTGTTTAGGCATACTTTCACTTGTACCTACCAGTAATTTCTGTGAACACACAACTCCTCTCTCCCAATACAAGCTATGCTAGATGATTGCTTTTTTGGAAAAAAAATTATTTTGTAATATTAAGAATCAGTTTTTACTTTACCATGGAACACCACTATGTGTCATAGTTTCAGTCTGACTATGGAAGAATTTGATGATGAATTTGGTTTAACAGGTATAAACATAAATTGCTGACTGATTTTGTTTGATACATAAGATCCTGGAGGAGGTAGTAAAAAAAACTATGGAAGAAAGAAACTTTGCTGCCCAGTGTTTTGCAAAAATTAATTTAAATTTTAATTTAAATAGACATCTCAAAAATGTCCATGGCAGCAGTCAAACCTAAAGAGAATTTTGCAGCTGTGATTCAATCACGCAGAATAAAAAATGCTAAGGTGTGAAGAATAAGTACATGAGGCAATATTGTTATAAATGAATAAAATATACAGTCTAATTTGTCCCGACATGCTTAATTGAAGACCAATGAACAGTTGCAAAATTGTGTTCATTTTCTGCTTTTTTGATAAAGTGATATTTGGTTTTGCATATTGACTATATTGAATTTGTTTCTGCGACTGTAAATTTTTATGTAAGTTGGATTGCCAGTTATCTGACATCATGGTATCACTCTGCGGTGCTGGCATCCATGTCCATTTCAACAACGTATCCTCTGAAAGTATAAGGCCAAGAGACATACTGTTTGTTTTAAAAGATAACTTATCTATCAAGGAAAACACATTGAAATAAGATAACCCTACCCAAAGCGAGAATATCTCAACATTTTATTAGAATTTTCTCATTGATTACTGAACAAATTTGTCTTGTATCTTATTTAAACAGCAGAACCTCAATTATCCAAACCAAATGGAGGACACACAGTCAGAACGCATAATCAAGGGGTTTGGATAGATAAAATGGAGTCACATTCGCCAGCTTCTGGCCCTAGGGTAGTTTCTTGGCATATCTCAGATCATGTCATCCTGCCTAGTCAATGCACCAAGATGAATGAAGTAATCTTTAAGTATTTATCAATGGTATTAGGCCTCCCATGAAGGATTCTTGTTCTTGTCATCGGGTAAATACACCAGCTGTTCATTTAGTAGGGCCTCTATATCATCTGCTAATGTAGGTGTCCTGTCTGCTCTGCCCTGATGTGTCCTCAGCATGCTGACAACCTTTGGCCTTTGCTCCATTGTGCCCAGTAAGACAATAAATATGCTGGCCAGGATTTCAAATGCATTCTCCACTACCCTCCTGCCATCCTCGATCTGTTTCCTCAACTTGCTGCAGTTAAATATTTGTGCATCTGACAAAGATCCACTTGACCCAACATCTACTCAAAGAATCTGTATTCTGCATCAACCAGGGCTAGAAACACCAGGATCTCAGGTGGCAGGTAGCAGCACCAGCGAAAAGAAGCCCTTATAGTTGGAATATGAACTCCCATATTTCTTTGGCTTCTTCATGGTGATATGTTTACCATCTAGTGCCCCAAGAGCATGGCGGACATTTAATCTTGTTCTGAACTTCTCTAACTTTTTAAAGCCTTTAGGATTGGTAGGTCAGGTCAAGTACTCTTCCTGAAATTCACCCAGGATGGCCCTGCAGAAATTGGGGATGAATTTACAGATCATGGTTTTGCCAATCTGGCAGTGATACTGCAAGGACATGTAAGTTTCTCCGTTTTACAGTTGTCTGCTGCATCCTGTTGAAGAGGTGAAACCAACCCAAAAGTTTGATGCTTAGATTTAGATTTATTTGTTGTTTTACGTCGTGTTCAACAGCCAGGGTCATATTGCGACGGGTAGTTTACAGGTGGAGGAAACCAGTGCATACTGCACTGTAAACCACCGGGCATCGGCAAGTAACTACCAACTTTCCAACATGAAGCGCCCAGCCCGAGATTCGAACCGGCGGCCTCAGAGGTTGGAGGCGAGAACTTTAACCTCTACACCACTGAGCCCCCAAAAAGTTTGATGCACTATGTTTACTGGATTTTTGGTTCCTGATCCCCGACTTTCAAACTGACCGTAGAATAGGTTGTACGGTTGGTTCCAGTGGAACACCCACATTAAAGCAACACATGATTGTCGGTAAAGACACGATTGTCGGTGAAATAGCCACAGTAAAAATTTTAATCAATTCTTCTTTAGCTCAAAAGTTGATGTCTTTTTAGGCATCCATAGAAACTGGTGTATCGACTGATGGTGGTATATAATGCTTATATTTAACTCATAAGGCTATGTTGCTCTTTATTTCACAGTTAGTAACAGAATCATGGCAGAATGCTGTAGCACTGATGCGTCTGTACCTTCATCTGATTTGACACTGGAATCATTTCAGTTGTGGTCAAATGTGGCTCTTAAGAGATTCTTGAAGTTGAGAATCAAATCTCTGCATGGTACCACGGAAGAACTGGCAGCAAGGTAATTATTTATATAAAAACTTAGTGAAAACCGTTACCCTCTTTTACCAATACTTTCTCAGTTTTTTTTCTGAAATTTACAGTAGGTTCGATCAATTTGAGTTCAGGAACATTGCCCTTCCAGAACTTTGCCCTCTTGGCACATTGCCCTTCAGAAGATTGTCTTTCAGAAACATTGCCTTTCACTAAAATAGAGTGGTTTGAACTTTGCCCTTCACTAATTTTAAAATTTCAATGTAGGAAATAATTTTATATATTTCTACAGCACTTCTATTTGTTTTAGTTTCCTTAAAATTGATTCAAATATAGATATCTCCAAATAAATGTTGACGGTTTTGTTATTCAATGTTGTGATACATATATATAATACTTGCCTTCTTTACATTTCACTTTAAATATCTTTTGTATTATAAATTGCTGTGCAGTCATGTCATATTGTTATCTATATTTCTGGTATATTTCTTTTTTATGTGTATCATTAGTAAAGTTTTCATATTGTATTTGTAGAGCATTTATTGCATATAAAGAGAGAGTACCAGTCAATGCCTCCGAGGAACATGATGTTAGATCTGCTCTGAATGACTACAAGGAAAAGTTGATGGTGGACAGCCACATGCTCCCAGACCCTGAAAAAAGGATGGCAAAGAAAGAGTCCATCGCCCTTTGGCCGAATCTGTACCTTAAAGACATTGTGCAGTACCTAAACATGGGTTCAACAAAACAATTCGTAGGGAAAATCCTTAATGAATACAAGCAAGGGAAAGCCTACAGGTAAGCAAATTTTACCCCACAGCCCTTAAGGGCTGTTGAGGTATTGTTTTCACCCATGGTGTCCGGATGGGTGGTCGGGAAGAAGTTTGTCCGGGCTATATATTGGAAACTGTAAGGTGTAGGAAGTTGATACTTGATTGGGTCATTGGTTAGGGGGTATAGGTGTGCATCGTCATGGTCTGACCTTGATTTGACCTTGTCATCGTGACCTTCACCTATAAAAACTTGTCTGGAGTATTTCTCAGAAACTGTACGATGTAGGAAGTTGGTACTTACTAGGGACATTGGTTAGGGGTTGTAGGTGTGCAACGCCATGACATAGCCTTGATTTGACCTTTGACCTTGATGCTATTTTTTAAACTGGTATTCACATTTATATCCCTTATACAGATGCTTAAGTTTGCAAGAGCACATAGTCAAATATCAACCCAGTTATCATGTATACTTGACAAAATATAAAGAGGAGGGTATGTTGTTTTATGCTTCAAAGTAACACAATCCTAAATGTAATGATTAACTGGGTATTACAAATGCTAAGGCAATGATTATGTCATCTCAAGCCAGTAAGTTACATATGTACTTATGTAGGGGCCTTCATTGTAAATTAATATGTTAGTATATATTAGGTAAACATCCAGAATGACATTAATAAAAGGTTGATCACAAATTAAGATGAAAATATAACATGAAACCATAGTTTTTTAATATTACTTTCATGCATGTCATTTGTGAAGTTTTCCTATTATCCACCATTTTACCTGCTGGAGGTTATATAATCATTGGGGTTGTCCATCTGTCTGTCCTTTTTTATTAGAAAGGTTACTCAAAAATTGAATGCATGGATTTCATTCAAATTTTCAGAGAATGTTAGTTGAAACAATGAAATTTTGGAGGTGTCACTAGCAGTTGTCTCTGATATATCTCATATATATCTATTCAGAGAGAATGGAAATTTTTACACATGTTCCATGTTTAATGCAGCCTGAGCAAGCAGGACATAACAAAGCATTTTGTGATGAATGCTGTGAATCAGATAAAACACCTATGGGAGAGGTAGATTTTGATATACCTCTGTAGGAATTTCTTCGTATCAAATTTAAAATCTTTTATTTTAATTTTTTTAAATTTTTTTTTTAAATTCCAAAGGTCAATGTTACTGTAAGCTAAATATAACGACTAACTTTGTAAAAAAAAAAATGTACAAATGTATATAACCCTAACATAGGAACAAGCTAGAATATATAGGTAGCACTAGTTAGTAAATGGATTCCAACCAACGCGTTTGAACTTGTAGCGAAATCTCAGTCTGAGCTAGGGTCCTGGAAATTCACGAGTTGAGACCTATCTTTGTTTATGTCTTTGAAACATGGGGTTATAAAAACCCCAGTCTTTTACTGATCTCTCATTAATATCCCAACAAATTTGGTTTGAGAACTTCGCAAGCAGCAACTCTTTTATCAGGCTAAACCTAACATTCAGTGATTAATAGCTGGTGAATATTACCTCATTTTTTGTTTTTAGAATAAGGCTACAGTTAATAATCAAAATAAGGATGGAACTAGCACAGATGGAGATGAACCTATTCATGGGTAACAGGTACAATGTGTACTATCCACTGCACATACCGTCCTCCATGGTGACCTTCATGCATTTGATCCAACTAATAGAGGTCAAGAATTACAAGTAAGCCTTCAACTGCATAACGCTGCTGAACGAGGTGCTGCCTGAGTTCATTATGTAAGTAGAAACGTTCTCATATAACTGATCTATGTGACAAGTAATTTTTTTTCTCGCAGCTACATGTAAGGTAAACTACAGAACACTGTATCTTAACTTAATTACACCAATGTATGTTTTATAATATTTGAAATTTTCTCTAACTAATATCACAATCTGTAATGGTAGAAAAAAAGGGATCAAGTGTTGACCAATCATCAAATCGCAAACCAGTTCGTCACGTGACATAGGAAGTGTTTTTGGTATGTAAGATGTTTGGGGAAAAAGAGGGATCAAGTGTTGACCTATCGTCAAATAATGAACTAGGTCATCACGTGACATAACAATCACTTGTAGTATATAAGACGTTTCTGGGAAAAGAGGGATCTAGTGTCGACCAATTATCAAATTGCAAACTAAGGAGTCACGTGACAACTTAACTTTATGATATATATAAGGACCCACTCTACAGAAAGGGGGATAATAAATCTTATTAGGTAGCCATATCTCAAATGCTATAGCCAAAGTATAGATCCTGTCATCCTATCACTCAACTATTAGGTAACATTTTAGCAATCTGTCCAAACCTCCAACCCACCCTTCAAACATCAATAACTGAAGATATGTACAAGTTTGGCTATTGCTCATGTAATTTCAGGAACATATATCCAGACTTCGCCAGATACTTTGTAGAGGAATTCGAAAAAGCAGTATGCTGTATTTGTAAAGACAACCTACAGAGGGAACAACTCATTCTATCCAACCCATGCGCTCATTATTTTTGCGCCTCATGCGCCTGTCAGTTGGTCAAGAATTGGAATGAAGAGGGTAGGCAAAGACCCCTTTGTAGATCAGTTTTGAGGGACCACCTGTTCGCAAAACCAGGTTTCTTCAGCGCCACCAGACTGCACCAATGCTCGCTGTTTGTGTGGGTCCCCACCTGCACATATATCCATGCCAATTACAACCAGTCAATGATTGATGCTCTGACATCAAGAAATTTCATCAAAGCGTTCTATTATTCATTCTTAATGAGTACTACACCCTGAGATGGTGAGAAGATGCTAGCACCAACATGGCCGCAGTTCTATGAGGACAGGAAAAACAACCTGACCTGCACCACCTGTGCTCTTCCGATCAGTTTTGGTCAAGCATTTGCCACAAAATGTGGTCTTTTTTATTGTACTATATGCTCCGCCTACTCCGTCTCCAAACCGAGAGGATCCCCCTTTTCTGCCCAATATGTGAGGAGGAAATCGAGGATAAGTCAACAGAAATCATTTTCCTGAGACTGATCAAACTTCCCCCAGGTGAATGGACAGAGGTTCCTCAACCTCTGAACTGAATAAAACCTTGGGACTCAAATGTTGATCTGTAAGTTATAATTTGATATTGATATTCATTGATTTTATTTTGAATAAGTTAATCATCTTTGCAGTTTGTACATATATGTGTAACCAAGATGTTAAATAATTAAGTAACAGAATGGTTCTGCTCAGTCTTTGGTGAAAGGTGACTATCTCTAGACATCTTCATAAGCATAGTATTACTGTTATTACTTGTCTAAGTGACCAGTATAGGATAATCTCGAGGTTACAATCTACATGTACATTAACCATAACTTAGACTCCAACGTGTCTACCTTTACGTCCAACAAATGTCATTTAATTAAAAATTTTAATGTACAAACCAGTTTTATAGGTTCTATCGTTATCTCTCTGGTGTATCTAGATGTGTATGTCTGAACATGTCTGATCATTATCTCTGTGGAGTATCTAGATGTGTATGTCTGAACATTATGTTAATGTTAGTTACTGACTAGGCAGTCATTAAGCAGTAGATGTAAATAAATTTTTTTTGCTTCAATAGAGAAGGAAAAATGTATTCTACTGAATTTCACAAATTTTTTATAATCTCCAACACATATGCCCATCACATAGAAAAAGATATATTTAAATGCTAATTGTAGAACATTCTACTATACAAACAGCAACTATCTGATGAACCAAGTGCTAAATAAAGATATCATGTACATGTATGAATGTGTAATCATTGGAACTTGTAAATGTAGCTGTACAGTGTACTGTGAACTGTGTAACAATTACAAGCTTATATGTAACTCTATACTTATGGAAATGAATGTCAAAATCCCTATATGTTTTTGTGATAAATTTTTCCTGATCTTGTAGTGAAGAAAGGTCTTTCTATTTGTTGATTGGTACTGTTTGAGGCTGTAGATATATCAGACTGTATGTCTTCTTCTGAGGTAGCTTGATCCATATCAACTTGAATGGAATGATCCACTTTACAAATGATTGAGTTGGTTTCCTTGGTCTTATCAGTCTCAATAGAATGCAAATCACCTTCAGAGCTGTTATGGTCTACATTAATTGGACTAGACTGATCTCTGCTAGAATACAAATTCTCCTCAGAGCTGTTATGGTCTACATTAATTGGACTAGACCGATCTCTGCTAGAATGCAAATTCTCCTCAGAGCTGTTATGGTTTGCACTAATTGAGCTGGACTGATCTGACAAATCCAACACTGTATTGTTCACTGTCATCTACAAAACTTAATGGAGTGAAATCATCACCATCATCATAGGTATGTGTAGGTACTGGTAGGTAACTAGAAAGAGAATAAGGTATCTCACTTTCAGTAGAAATTGATCCTGATCGGTCTCTTATGAATCTTGCAATGATTTCTGCCTCATCTTGGAATATACTATCCCATGAACTGTCTCTTTGATCATGATCAGAACTTGAGCTAACATCCTTAACTCTTGTGGAATCATCAGTCATAGAACCGGTTGGATCACTCATGCTTCTAATAGAACTAACTGAATCAGTGGAATATATGTAAGAATCATCAGAATTGTCTTCAATGTTCAGTGGCCTAGTGGTTAGCAAGTTTGGCATCTAATCATAGGCTGTCACCTCTTTGGGTTCGAGTCCCACAAGTGGCAATTCTGAGGACCTGTCCCAATATGACCCTGGCTGTTGAACGGGACGTAAAACCCCAACTTTGACTTTGTCAATGTACATACAATATCTCATTATAATCTTTACCAATCTCACCCACACATTCCAAAACATATCATGTCTGTAGATGAAGAGTACAAGCATCACTTATAGAATTAGAAACACCACCACAGGAAAAAATAATAGGATATATAGAGTCTTGTCTTGAGAGCTCTCTGTATAGTCAGAGTCTGATGGTTCCAACAAGCTACTGGTCACACACTGCAACTTCTGATCTACAAAGAGGAAGACACATACAAAATATTTAGAATATTTGAAGGTGTTTTTTTTCTAAATATTAAAAAAAAAATTACATACTCGTGGGGTTACAGTCCACTCGACATTCAACACCACCATCTTTGACCTATTGTCCTCAATTGTAAAATCCTCATAAATATGGTCAGCAGAACTATTGGTATCTGAAGATTAAATGACATAAACTTTATTGTTATGGCTTACCTCGTTCACATCCACGTATAGTGGGTTGTTTACCCTCACTGCAGTCTGTGGGTGCATAAGTACACAATCCCTCACAGTCCCATATTATTATCCTCACAGAGGGGTAGTTTTTTACTATACTGTCAACTGGCAAAACTACCTGACCCACATAACAGTCTGAATAACGAATAACCAATTTTTCTTTATCACTACACCTATTTAGAAAATCAATAAATTCCTGAATATCTCTTATTCCCGAAATGACTCCTATATCGCTGTCTTTTGAAAAGTTACATTCAATATGATAGCAGCAAACACACGTATACTCCACTACTATCAGGATACATAACAACACAAGATAAATCCTCATCATTATATTAAGCGTAAAAAACATAAAATTCTGAACAAGCTGCGCGTTGATATAACACATAAACCCAAATCTAAAAGAAAACGGATTGAAAGCTCCATGTCAATGCATGATGACGTAAAAGTAATACATGACGCAGAGGAATGTGAACTGTGACGTCACATCTCAATTTTGGAACCGTACTTTTGTGAACAGTGATAAGCATGTTTACCTATCTCCCAAGTGAATTCTGATAAAGTTTCTTCATCATTTTCCACCTGGTTTAACCCCACTGTAGTCTGGTTGTGCTCACATTGCTGCATGCAACAGGTTGGAGCCAGATAATAGCTATATTTTTTGCAAACATACACATACATACACATACATACAGTTAAGACATAGTCCACCCCCTACATAATTTTATTAAATCAATATTAAAATTATAGACACTTTAAAACATTATTTATACTATAATATTGAAAATTAACCTATACCTGGTCCCAACCCCCCCAAAACCATACCTATAAGGTTAACTTTGGTACTCAACAATGAACCTGTAAGCACAGGTTCAGAACCGGTTCAATACAGGTTCAGAGCCGGTTCAAATGGTGGTTCAACTCCAGAACCCCAAAAGTACTTCAGGGAGTCCAGATGAAGATAAATCATAGCCTCTGATGAGACTGAGTTTTGAAAGAAGCAGTCGAAATACAATAAACACAAAGTTGATTATATAAGGCACATAATATTTTATTGTACCTGGTCTGAGCATAAACAGGAAGTAGTTTGTTCTGGTCTTAAGTTAACTTAAAATTCATTCTGATTCTGTGAAATTATCAAAGATGAAATCATACAGAACAGTTAAAATGAAAAGTGGTCGAACCTTACCTCTACCGCATGTCAATACCCTCAACATTGCCCTCATTGACCACACAGGATATCTGAAGACTACCTAGGTCTCTTACAATGGGTCTTCTAGATGTTCTCATCCGAGTACCACTTCTCCTCCTTGTCTTATGAACTTTTTTTGATAGAACCTTGATAACCATCACTGCAAATGGAGTGATGAGCACAAATCCTGGTATTGTAGCCAAAAAAAATATGTATTTAGGAGTGGTGCAATGACATTGGGGGCTTGCATTTACCATGGAATGGGTATTAACAGCAGAAATTGTGAAGTAATCGTAAATCTGGGAATTTGACTGCTGATCAATGTCAGAAGTCGTTGGGTCATTTGTGATGATCAAACGCGAGGTTGTAGAATCAGCATCAACAGCAGCATTTGTTGAGGTTGAAAACATGCTAGCACTATCATACTCTTTTGATACTGAGGTCTTTTTTGTGTAATCTGTTATCACTGAATGTGATCTGGTTGTGGGAGTTGAGGTTGCAAAGCTTTCACTTGTAATGGTCTCTTCCGATCTAAATCCATCACTGGTTGGTAAGTGTTTAGAAGTGGAGAGCTCGGGTGATTCCAGGGAGTGATCTGTATAACAAAGAAAAAGATTAAATCAGAATGAAGGTTTTTTTTTTAAATGGTGACTTTTAAAGTGACAATGTATCGTCTTTGTTTTAAAAGTCCAGTCTGTTTCCTGGATATTTGTTTTGCATTCAATTTTTCTGATCACGTGATGAAGTGTTTCTATTTGATGATAGGTCGACACTTGATCCTGTTTTTTCCCGAAACGGTTTATATACTACACTGTGACTGTAGATCACGTGATGACCTACTTTACGATTTGACGATTGGTCGTCACTTGATCCCTCTTTTTCTCAAGAATAATTTGTTGTAAGAAATGTTAGTTTTGCAATCCCTTTTTGTAATTTTACTGATCTGTATTAATTATTATAAGACTGATCAGTAACTTCCACCTACCTGAGATTGTAAGAGGTGTTCCAGTAATGACCATACACATATTTGTTGTTATTATAACATCTAGTGGAATATCCCCCATCCAAGAACAATTGAAATATTCCATGTCAACTAGAGAGAGGTACATGAGGTTGGGTAAGGCACTGATTATAGAACCCATTTCCAGTAGCTGTACTCTTTCTAGATACAGTCTAGTAACACCCGGTCTATAGTCGAATGAAGGCACAGCCATATTAATGCAAAATATCATGTCATCTCTGCAATTACATATCTTTTGACAACAACTTGTAGCTCCACATAAGTAAAAGACGTGAATGAAAATACATATAAACATAGCTACAGATGACTTAGTTAATTCCATCTTTATTCAACACCCGAATCAATACAAGTGACGATGTACTTTATCTGACAACCAATCTCTGGGTGCAGATACAGAGAAAGGACTATAAATAACACTGGTTTATAGCCAGTCTAATCTGTTTTTCTTGGACTGAGTGTGGGCAATAACCACCCAATTTACAAAACAGAGAGGTAATAAAATGCAGACAAGCACAATGAATTCCTTGCCGTTTACACACCATGTACAGCAATTATATCAGGACCTACTGCATCTGGAAAATCTACCTTTATATTTAGGTTGCTACATAATTTAAAGCATATGTTCAACACAGCAGTTAAGAAGATGTATTACTTCTATGGGGTCTGGCAGAAATTATTTGAAGTAAACTCTGACCTAAATGTGGAATACATCAAGGATATACCCAATGAGCACTTTCTGGAAGAACTGGAAAGTGACAATCATAATTTGATTATCATTGATGATCTTCAAAGTTCAGCCTTAAATAATGGATTTATTGCAAACTTATTTAGTAGGGAGGCACATCACAGAAATCTCAGTGTGTTTTTAATACTACAAAATTTATTTCATCAGGGAAAGTATTCTAGATACATATCATTAAACACTCACTACTTTATTTTATTCAAAAATCAAAGAGATATAAATCAAATTAAAGTTCTAGGAAATCAACTAGGTATTGGAAAAAAATTACATCAGGCTTATTGAGATGCAACTAGTGAACCATTCTCTTATATTTTGATAGATTTATCACCCCAATCGAATAGGATTTATATGTTGAGAAGCAATATATTTCCTGATGAATATGCAACAGTATATAAGTAGAGTGCTGAGGTCGTTTTTTATCTATTAGCAGAAATTAACTCGAGTGGGACTCATCTGATGGTGATGAGGTAATTCTGTTTATATATATATATAAAGACGATGTCAAAAAATTTATTGTGGTCTAGACATTTCTTAAACCTTTTACTGGAGAAGGACAAGAACCTCAATAAATATTTATTGATACATGCTTCCAGGAGACATCTTCAGTCTTTGGCGGAGATATTTTATAACGTTTTCGACTACCTTTGAACAGCAAAACCAAAAAGAAATTTAATGAAAATATAGATATCTTGAGGAAGTTCATTCAACATCCTAAAAAAAGACCGAACATTGTTAAGAGGAAGTATAGTTTATTAAACGACCTACTGTTACTTCTTCAAAAGTATCTAAAGGTGATTCTACAATGAATAAGTTTGTATTAATACCTAAGGACCAGTATGAAAAATTCAAGGAGTTTCAAGAGAGTAAAGACAAGAGAGCATCTAACAAAGACCAAATCCCTGAAAATAAATCTGGGGATAGTCTATCAGATGAACACTTTAAGGATAATACTACGAGTCAGTTGAAGCTGGTACATAAACCAACAGAAAGTTCAATTAGAGAGATACCACCACCACCAGGTCTTTCAGACCAATATATAAACTCGTCTGATGCGAAATCACAATCCCAACTTCCTAATGTAGCAATCTCTGGAGGTGAAAATGACAGAGACATTAAACAAGTAGGATATGGAGCAACAGGAAAGGAATCCAGTCGTAGACCAGAATGGCTCAAATTCTGGAACAAAAATATCCGATGAGGAAGATCGAATTCTGACTGATGCGTATTACAACCCCAGGAGTCCTGTTGCATTCAGTGCAATGCAGAAAATTTATAAATTTTTAAAGATGAAGGGTGTAGAATCCATCAAACCAAAGAAGCTTAAGGTATGGTTGAGTAGACAAGAGCCATACACTTCTCATCACCCTGTTAGAAGGAGATTTCAAAGACCTCGAGTAATAGCATTCTCACTGAACTACCAATGGGACAGTGACACAGCAAACATGTCTAGCTATAGAGAGCATAATGATGGTTACAGTCATTTTGTTGTTTTCATGGATATATTTTCCAGATTCCTCTACACAGCTCCAATGAAAACTATTACAGGGAAGGAAATGGTATATCTAATGAATGATCTGTTCCAAAATACCACAGATAAACCAAAAAATCTCAGGTCTGATCAAGGTAGTGAATACAAAAATAACCAGGTTGAAAAATTTCTCAAGGACAATAGAGTTAATCACATTTTTATATACTATGAAACCAAGGGTAATTATGCGGAAAGGGTTATAAAAACCATCAAATTAAAAATTATTAAATATTTCACCAGTAAGGAAACATTCAGATGGATTGAAATTTTGACAGATCTTACATACAGCTACAATCAGTCTTATCACAGGAGTATCAAAATGACCCCTCAGGAGGCGAAGGAGAAAAATAACTATCAGGTGTGGAAAAACCAATATGCTCCAAAAATTAACTCGAAAAGAAACAAGATCAAACCAAAAAATAAGGGTCAAAGCACTAGACACCAATACAAATTCAAACTAGGGGATAAAGTAAAAATTAGTCACATTAAAAAACATTCGATAGAGAATATTCTGAAAAATGGTCAGGTGAAATTTTTACCATGGTGGAAAGAAAGAGGAATCAAAATATATCTATGTATAAATTTAAAGACTACAACAATGAGGTGATTGAATCCTATTTCTATGAACCAGAGTTACAATTGGCATACATGGACTCAAATGTTGTTTACAAAATAGAGGAGATATTGAAGAAGCGTAAGAGACATGGAATTCCTGAGGTTTTGGTAAAATGGAAGGGATGGCCAGCCAAATTCAACTCCTGGATTCCAGAATCGGACCTACAAGACATAAACTGAGGAAGTAACTTTGTACATATACACAATCAGCTGTTTTGAGAAAAAATTAGACCACGTGACTACAAATGGTGTGGTGGGTTTACCCTTACGTTCGAAATTTAGGTGCTTTCCCAGATGCTCGGAATTTTGTTCCGGTCTTTTCTTGACGGTCGAAATTGGAGTATAAAAACCAGCGAAGACGGGTTAAAACAGATCACATGGTTATTTGACTCAGTGAGACTCGGAACTAAAACAGTTTGAAATTTCATAGTTGTCACATGACACAAGAGATCCACCTTGAATCTCCCGCATTTGCTGTAAACCAATGGCAGAATCAGATCTTTATTTCTTCCTAAACTCTAGAGATTCTTTGTTCTATCACAAAGAAAACAAACCCTATGACTTTATAGTTGAATTAAATGAGAGATATAATCTAAAAGGGTTATGGGAAATTGCTTTATGTGACATCAACCTCAATACCGCTTTAACAGATTCTGTATATGTACTTAGTGACATATGTGACCAGTCCTATGTTCTTAATTCGTCTGAGCCAGTTTGTCGACTGATCTATCCTTCAGCCTCTTCTACATCATATTCCTTTACAAACAGGTATTATTTACCAATAAAACAGAAAGCATTTACTCGAATACGCATATATATAAGGGACACTGACATGACCTATGCCAGCAGATTAACACATGACATACAGTTGACACTTCATGCTAGGTTAAAGAAATGGATACTTATTTAGATTTTTGTAAAAGATGTAGTCAGGGGATGGTGGGATACAGGAAATATTTCTACATACTCAGTGACAAATACGGTGATAAAAAAGACACAAATCAGAACAGAGATATTTTGATTGTCAATCCAAAACAGGCTGCTGTTGACCAAGCCAAAAGTGAGGTTAAAAACAAAAAAACTATAAATAGGACTAAAAATTTAAATTACAATCAGACTGGAGGTAAGAGTGGGAAGAAAAAGGCGACCAGGAGTAAAAAAAAGGGTGGTTGTAAAAAAGGATAAAAATCCAAGGTCTACCCAGAAGAAAAAAAATAAATCCAGTAAAAATAATAAAAAAGAAAGGTTAGAAAAAGTGCATCAAAAAGTTACGGTTCATTATGGATGTAGTACAAACATCTCTGTCGCTATTCGTACCAGCTCCCATTGACAATTCCATCCAGAGAGAGTACTGGGTCGAATTCAACCCAATAGCGGCAATATCGGGTGGTGGGGTGATAGAATTCAACATTCCTGGAACGTCTGTAGATTATGTGAATTTGGCTAAAACTAAGTTACAGGTTAGTTATGCAATAACCCATGCAGATGGAACACCAATTGTGGACGACAGAGTATCTGGAGTACCCACTGCTGACAGTGATCAAGTTGGACCTGTTAACCTGACCCTACATTCAATATTTCGCCAGGTTAACCTATCTTTAAACCAGAAGATAGTTTCACCAGATGTTGGAGTTAATTATCCATATAAAGCCATGATAGATCTACTTTTAAATTCTAGTTCTGACATGATAGAATCACAAGCAGAGGCTGCATTATTTTACAAAGACCAGGCAGAGAGATTTGAAGAGGTTACTTACCTAGGTAACAACCCTGCATTTGCAGAGAGGGCTAGACCTACAAAAGACGGAGGAACTGCAACACTGGAGGGATGTTTATACTTGGACTTTGCTACTGGACAAAACAGAGCTGTTTTAAATGGTGTGTCCATTAACCTCAAACTTTTTCAAGCATCTAAAAAATTCAGACTGATGAGACATGGATCTAAAATTTATAAATTGCAAATAAGATCTGCTATCCTGAAAGTGTGTCCTGTAAGTTTAAATCCAAGCCTTATAATAGCACATAATGAATCTTTAAAATTAACACCTGCATTGTACCCATTTTGGAGAAGCGACATAAAAAGTTTCAGTGTGGCTCAGGGGTCTCTAACTTTTATGACAGATAACATATTTCTTAGGAAGGTACCTAGTAAAATGATTATAGGTATGGTATCTTATAGTGCCTACTCTGGAGACTTCAATAAGAACCTGTTTAACTTTAAACATATGGATGCTAATTACTTGGAGGTTACTTTTGATGGCCAACCTGTTCCTAACAGACCATATAAACCTAATTATGAAGAAAATGATTATGTCTCATCTAATTTGAGTTTATTAGATAGTGATCTGAATAAGAGGAAAGGGATAATTATTGGTTTAAGTGAATACCCTAATGGATATTGCCTGTACCTATTCGACATTCAAAGTTTTTTGAGGGGTAAAATCATGACCAGATCTGACAGTGGTCATGTGAGGTTAAGTATAAGGTATGCTAAAGCATTGCCAGAGACTATAAATGTGTTGGTATGTGCTAAATTTCCTGAATTGGTAACCATTGACCACACAAGAAGTGTCAACCTATCATAAGAGCTCGATGTTCAAGCGAGTACAACCACCTCACGTGTGACGAGAAACTAGAGCAGTGAAGGTTGATTATATACCAGAATTTTGAACGTCAAGGAAAGACCCTTTCAAAATTCCGAGCCTCTGAGAAAGCACCCAAAATTCGAACGTAAAGGAAAACATGTGTATTCAAAATCTGATCAGCACCAGCCAGAATTTCGAACGTCAAGGAAAAACTGTTTCAAAATTCTGAGCTTCTGGGAAAGCACCTAATATTCGAACGTAAAGGAAGGCAATTGTGCCCAACAGTTGATTACAGTCACGTTGTTATTATTTTCTTTTTTAAATGGATAGCCAGACTTTGTCTACCTACATGGTTCAGGACAAATGGATAAGAGAGAGGTTTCGAGGGGTTTATCCCATAGATTTAATTCCAAAGAATCTTCCGATTAGATCTGTAATCATTGTTAATCAAGATGCCTCCAACCAGAATGGAAGCCATTGGGTTGTTATACGTTATACAAGTGATGCTATTGTAGAATACTTTGATTCAGTGGGAAAACAACCAAAGGTTGAGGTACATAATTTATTAGTATCACAGGATATGATGTATATGTACAATAATAAGAGGTTACAGTCCTATAATGCTTACACTTGTGGGTTCTTTTGTCTGTATTATAGTTATTACAGTTGTAGAGACATCAATTTCAGTAATATACTTAACAATTTTAGTGATAATCTTGTAGATAATGAAATATTAGTAAGTAGATTTTTTGCAGATAGGTTTCAAAAGGTGTAATTTTTTTGGTGTATGTGTTATGCTATACTGAAGCTTGTACTATACATATTGATATTCAGAAATAAATTATTTTCCTGTAATACTTGTGTGTTATTTTCACCAGGATCTTGAATTGATGTCATGCAGCCCATTAAGTTATTGCCAGAAATATTTTTTATGTCTAATACAGTTACCAGTTTCCTTGGTACAGTCACACCCCAGAATGTTTCCTCAAGCTTATCAAAATTTATTTGTTTGTATGCTATGTGCTTTCCACAATGACTGATGAGTTCCTCTTTAAATTCTTTGACCTGTTGAAATTTCATGGTTATAACTAATCTCATGATACTTTCCATCATGTTGTGGGATGGATTAAATTCTTGGAATGAATTCACAAGAGATTGCAACTCAAGGGGATCAGTATTGTTCATAATTTTATCACAGAAATTGTCCTGGTTATATGCTGCTGCAATTAGATAATGGAACATCTGTTCTGATGAGTGGAAGGATTTCTCTTCCACTTGAATCTGACATGTAAAAAGATTTGACATTGGGGTTTGTGGTTTGTCGACTAAAAAACCTCTTTCTCCCAAGGTATTAATACAAGATCAAGGGGTTCTGTGGAAACTCCATCCATCAATACCTTTCTCTTGCAATAGAAATAGTTAAAACCAATTTTATTCTGCGAATATGTAAAAATATCTGATTCCCTAACTCTGAACCCCACATTAGTTGAAAAATTCACTTTCTTAGATTTCAGACATTCCTCAAATTTCTTCATCGGATCTACAAGGTTTCTTTTAGAGATTCCCTTACATGAGATTTTTTGTTTACCATTAGCGTCCTCTATTATGTAAGACTTAGAACATAAAGACAACATCTTATCTCCCCCCATTCAAATTTAAATGTGCCTAAATAGCGCCCGTCTAGAGCCAGGTGGCGCTGACAACACCTCCTTGGAAACCATATGGGTGACTTGGTATCACTACAATATTTGAATGTTTCCAATTTATATCTATCCTTATATTCCTCCCTTATACATTGGTCTATAGTAGGAGCATTTATTGCCATATAGATGCTGTCTGTGTCAGTTTCTGTTATGTCGAAGCTGTTATCTATGAAATAAGTCTTCAGACTGTCATAATAAAATTCTAGCATACTTAATTTGGTGTATTGTGGAATGAAAAGCTCAATGTGAATGGGGTTGTCTAATGCTATTGAATTTTTATATGTTTCCAACTCGAACAGATCCTGACCTAGGTTATCTAGAGATTTAAAGGTTGGTGAGTTAATGATCTTGGTTATTTTAATTTTATTCTTCATATATCTTGTGTTAGTATGCTTGGTACGATCCATGAGAACTTTTTTTTTGCTTTAAAAAAACTTTTTTTTTTTGCTTTAAGTCCACTAATCAAAAGCCTTTTATGATCCAAACTTATATCATTGTCTTTACAATACTGAAGCATATGTGCACCTATTTCCTCCATTTTAATATTACATGTGCAAAAGAATGGTGAAAACTCATTATAGTGAGCTTGATGTGACTGCCTCACCTCAATATCTACCTCTACAGCACCAAATAATTTGTTAGATTGCACATCTCTCAATATCTTACTAGCAGACAACTTGCCTTTGTTCTTTCTGTAGTAAGCTGGTAGATACTTATCATAATACTTGTTGCAATGGGGTTTAATTTTGGATAGAAATTCCCATTCCTGTATACTTACATACATATAACCCTGAGATATGAGAAATTGTTTTTCCTTTTGTCTTTCTGTTGAACCTGCTTTAATTTCTTTAACCAGCTAGTTGATGCTATTTTCTTTACAATATGACAATTAAATTTACAGTGATGATAAAAACAACCATTGAATTCGTAGACTGTCTTAGTTTTAGCACAAAAACCATCTACGAGATAATTACCAATTCTTATTTCCTTCTGACTATTTAGTTTATGGAGTATCTTGATCTTATTACTCTTCATCAAGAAGTCTAACCAAACATATGAGTCTATGTACCTTTCTGATACCTCTGGTCTGAAATTATTATGCTGATATCTCCTAACAAATACCCCAGTTGGCATTTTTTGTTTCAAGGCATAGGAGTACAAACCATTACAATCATACCCGACTACAGCTTGACAGGTGTTACCTGGAATATTTTTTATATTTGTGGTACCTTTTTCATGATACCTATTAAAAATAATGCTAGGACCCCCAATAATGTTCTTCTTAATTACATAATACAGGTCTCTGTTGTTGTGGTTAATTAGAGAAAAATTACTTCTAGAAGATTCGTAAAGCATTCGTCTAGCAACTCCTGGTAGTGTTATATAGTCCTTAAAAAAATCAATTCCCTCATTCTTATATATATCTATAAAATTTTGCAGAGCTATGGCAAATCGGGCCGTATCAAGGTTATTATAATAAATAAGATAGTCTTTGAATGTTTCCATTTGTTCGTCTCTCCATATTGTGACCAGAGTCTGGTAGTCAGACTCAGTCTTAATTGGGTTATCGTTGGTAAGTCTTGAATAGAATTCTTTGGGTTTAGGCAGATGATTTTGGATTAATTTTTCCTCAGAATCAAATCATTCGTATGGAAAGATTCCTTTGGGTGTTTCACATCCATATACTTTCAAAAATTTGCTATATGAACATCCAGCTGCAAGATAATTCGAGATATCTAAAAATTTCATGTCAGTAACTGCGATTGTGAGGTACGACTTCTTCTTGATGGTAAATATTTCATTTTCTTGATAGTGACTGGTGATATATAGCATTATTTGTCTTTTAACCAAATTCAGATCATACTTGCCAGAGTTAAAACCGATAACAGGCACTTGAGATAGGTATTTGTCAAATTCTTTAGTCATGGTGGATACAACATTAGCAAAATAGGACCTCATTTTCGGATCAGAGTCAGATTCTTCAGATTCGTATTCTGATTCATCTGATTCATTAGAATATTGTTCCTTCAAGACTTCCAACTCATAATAGACATAATCGTATCTTTCCTTCATTATTTGATAACAATATCTGCTAATTTCTTGAATTTTATTCATCATTTTAGATACCAATAGGTTTGGTGAGACTTCAACAATGCATACTGGCTCTTCATGTTGAGGTATATTAGATGCAATACTTACACTAACCGGGATATGCTTAGATATCCATTGTAGTTGTTTTGTATTTGTCTGGTTATCATCTAGAGTTTTCCTCAACATAGCTTCCATATCCCAAACCAAAAAAATAGGGATAATACCTCAGGTTATTAGGTACATATATGACTATAGACTCTAATCTTTTGAATATTGTTGCTTTAGATTTATAAAATCCTCCTGGAAATATGTATTTGGTTCTGTCATAACATGTCTTGTAATGTGTCTTCATATTCCACAGTCTTTTAAATATTTTTCCACATTTATCACATTGAAACTTTTTAGCAAATTGATCAAAATTTGTAATATAACTAAAATGATTTTGGAATACATTCAAATACATTTTTGACTGATATTCAGACATGGTCTCGTAAATATGACTGACTGTGCCATTAGCATTCAGGGAATAGAGAATAATCTTAACTTTTTTCTAGATCGATAACATCTTCAATTAGTACACCTGGAAACTCAGTTGGAATTTGGACATTAGTGAAATTTAACCATATTTTTAAATAGTCTTTAATGTTCTTGTTCTGGTTATTAAGATGAACCTTTAAACATCTGAAGAAACATAGGTTATCTTGGTATGGTTCTTTCCTGTTCTTATCATAGATAAAGTTTCTTAAAAATTTATGGTTTTTGATATATCTGGGTAATTCTATGGCTTGTCCTAAAGGAAAATCTGTCAGAAATATATTGTACTGTATATTGGTTATGAATGCTAATGTCCAGGCTGTTGATGGTCTGATAGCTCTGGCTTGTTCTATGATATCAATCCTGGTTATTTTGTTCATTAATAATCTGATACTATTTCTGTTAGATATTGTGTAGGGATAGGTCAATATCCTACTATTATAATAAGGAATATAATACCTATACTCCCCCATTTGATTATTAAATAAAATCATACCAAAGGCAAAGTTTATTCAAAATCCTGTTGTCTGATCATCATATATTAGGTTAATTTGTCTTCTGATTTCTCTATAGCCGTCGTTTAAATTATTAACTGGAAAATTATATGTTGGCCTTATATCTCCACCTTCGTGTTCAGCCAGTATATGGTTTCTGTTAGTTATGTACACTTCTCTAATATTTTCATTCTGCTCTTCAAAAATATATTGGGGTATGTCATCTAATTCATCATTGTCATTGCCTCCATGCTGATTCATTTTATGACTATATAACTCAGATCTGTTTTTACAAATATGACTACATATTGAACATTTGTATAACTTAATTAGGGTAGATTGCCCTTCTTTCCTGTGAACTACTTCAATGTGAGCATTCAGACTTCCTGAGGTTAAAAAAGGTAGATTGCATTGAAAACATATGAATTTCCCACATTTCTTAAGGTGAAACTGTAATTCTTGTAAGGAGTTAAATTTTTGAGAGCAAACTTTACATTGCTCCAACATCCTTCTGTGTGACTGTATGCAGATTGCTTCATTTGGTTGGATTTATTCAGCATGTCCCATCCACAATATGAACATTTAAACACCATATCTACAGTTGTGGTTTTAACTTCTTACTTAGATCCTTGTATAACTTCTTCAAGAAAATTCCTAATACCTTAGGGTATTGCAATGCATAAGACCCTGTATATATAACACATACATATACTCTACCAAAATTATTAATGTCAATTCTGGAAATGATCTGAGTATAGCATATGTCAGGATTGTGAGTTTGATTCTTGGGGACCAGCTTATTTATATCATAGTATTGATGATATAAACTACAGCATTTCTGACTGATCAGTGTTACCAATTGTATAACAATCATTGTGATCTGGGATTATATCTTCATGCGTTATCTGTTGTGGCTTGTCAGAGATCGAGATTGCACTTATTTCTTCATGTATGGTGTCCCTTATATACCACATTTGATGTATGCATCACGTGACAGTTTGATAGGAATTGATGATTCGTCAGCTTTGGATCCACTTTTTCCTCTAATTTTCTTATATATGCGAGTACTTTTGGTCTGACCTACTTTGGGATTTGATAATTTGCGGACACTTGATCCCTCTTTTTCCCGAAATGGTTTATATATCAGGACCTGCTGTAAAGTCACGTGTTGACCTAGTTTGCGATTTGATGATTCGTCGACGCTTGATCCTGTTTTTTCCCAAAATATTAGGCGAAAAGTTATATCATCTTGGTTTGTTCATATACATTCACATTGATTTAAATAATATTTATACAGTTTGTGTTGTGTCAGGTCACCGCATACAGCCTCCCTAGTCATGTAGTGTGTCTATAAAAAGTCGTGAGGTTCTGCATATGCCTTAGAGGTGTTTTTGTTGTATTTACAGGTTATGTAAATACAGAGTGTGAGATTGTTGCATTGGACTGTTGGTAATATAACCATGATTTGTTCAATTGTAGCAGCACAAAGACTGACAGAGGATTTGATAATCCTGATAATCCTCTCAAATAATATCCATTTACCTATGATTATATTCCTGCAACCTTGACTTGTGGCTCTGTTTTGACATTTACATAGTTCATGTTTTCCATATTCTTAGAACGTTCATACCAACCTGTGTCAACTCATTTCCATTAATGCTATATACATATATGCATACATATGTACATTTGCCATGAGGATTAAGTTTCAAGTTAGAACCCATGTCTGTGAGAGCTTATTAACCACAAATATGAAAAACCACCATTTGATTTCCTGTAATACTGTAACTATACATATACGTGTATGTACATTTCTCAGGGGGATTAGAATTCAAGTTAGAACCCATGAATGTGAGTCTTCATTATCCAGAAATATATACTATTCCCTTTATCTTTTCTTTTTTTTATTTTCTTTTTTGTCTTAGCATATAAGTTTTCTAGTTGGAGATTCATTACTGTACACCCTTTGCTGGTTAGGGTGCCTCCCATTTCGAACCCGTGTCTCCTAGTGGTAGATTTCCCATCTAAATCTAACAGAAATCTCACATAGCCCGAGGGAAGACCGTCAACTAACTGAGCATTCACTACTGTTATTCGCTGGAAATTTGTGAATTATCTGGGGTTATAAATCACAAAACCTCGGACTTTATTTCTACAACAGAGGACGATGAACCTGACACCAAACCTAGAGGACAAAGTGATACATCTGTATCTTCCCCCAGTATAAATACTGATGACATAATTAAGAAATTAATAGCAGAACCCACGGAAAGAATGGCCAATCAAGTAACACTGGGAAAGAAAATGCTGTGTTAAAATGTGTGTAAATGCTGAACAATCATGTAATTTTCACAAGACTACCACTTGTTATGTGCAGAATGATTGTGTATAACTATATAAAGTTGAAAAGCAGATTTAAGACATATATATGACAAAGATCGCCCATTTTAATAGCCTCAAAAATCAAAGGCTACCCGAGTGGTCACTTAGATTAAAGGTCATAGAGATAAACGGTCTTCAGAAATTATCACACCAAAAATGGTTAAAGGGTTTAATAATGATATAATCCAAACTGAATGTCAGGATGACATTGTTTAAATATAATTTGTCACTAAGTTTACGCAATTTGGTTATTTACACCACTTAAATGTGAAATGTTTGAAGACCGTTTATCTTTGTGACCACCCGTGTACCAAAAACAATCAAAGTTATTATTATTACAACGCCAATCAGATTCACTAGCACAACTGTGTAATATAAGAATCTGTGTTTTTGTTAGACGTTTTTCCGTCAGTTTTCTGTGGTTTAGAAATCACCCAATCAAACATCTGTTCTCGTTTTTACGTTCAAACGGTGTACTGTAGCATCATAAAAAAAAAAACAACAAAAAACAAAACAAAAACTGCAAAAATACATAGTCAGTTAGATTTATGGGATCCACACTTATTATTGGCTTTAAGGTAGTTAAATACGTAAAATAGCCCCAGAACGACACCTAGTACACGGGTGGACACAAGGATAAACGGTTCTCACTGTTCAGTAAATCATTGTATCCACTGGATAGCCGCAATGTGTAGTGGCATTCTACCAGTAAACGCCCATGTTGAAGTTAATATATTAAATGTAAATTATATTTACAGCTTTATATTTTATTCTTCTAAGAACAGATTTTCAAATATATACACTACAATTAATATCGTTGTGTCGTCTATTATCGACGGTCGTCCATTATCGACGGCTGCGCATTAATACATAATAGGTCTGTGCACGTGCTTTTCATCTCAGTAAAAATCAAATAAAATAACAATGTCATCCTTTATTTAAAATATAAGGCATGGCTTTAAGTACAAATATTCTTTTGAATTTCTTAACATAAAGTTAATTTATGCATGATGCATTAAAATCACGATTTTTAAAGTGAAGTAATATATCATTTTTAAAGCAAAATAAAATATGGTTGTCATTGGCAACGCTCATGAATTGCCGTTAAATATGCAAATTTTATCCTAATAAAATACAGTTATTAGATATTTTGTGAAAGGCAAATAGATTTTTGTTATTTATTTTGCAATAAAAAACACTACTTATTTTACTAAATTGAATTTTATGTAATCTATTGTCACGGACAGTATGCGTTAGTTCAGCAGCCAATAAAAGAAAAATATACCATAAAATAATTTAATTTTTTGAGGTTATAAAATAAATTAACCATGTCTGTGGTCATTAACATAATAACCACATGATTTATTTCGACACAAAATGGAAGAAACAGCTTTCAGAAACAACTTTAAAAATTAATGATGTAATTCTCTACGAAAATAATTTTATGTGCACACCTTCAAAAAGGAATGTTATTTGCTATTTTTATCATAGAATTACAACAGTTATTCAGTTTATTTATTAAATTATCGATTAAAGAGGACAAAGAAAAAAAAATAAAAGTTTAGAATATATTTTATAGACCTTTAATATTGATTTTATTTTACCGTCGATAACAGACAACCATTTCTAAAATAACAACACCAAACACACATGAACTGAATCAAATCAAATAAAGTAAAATAACTTAAAATATTTTTCCTATCATATTTGTACTTGTGAAGCAAACAATATATTTTTAAATTTTAAGTTTAAAATATTGCAAGGACTGATGAAAGAAAGGAAAATTAATTAAAATGCGTATGAGCGTCGAAAACCGGCAACGCAAGGATAACTTAGGCGCATGTTGTTTTATTTGTTTCAAAGCTTTATATTTTCGCAGTGCCTATTCTGCCGACAATTATCGGCAAAATAGAACAGGGATTATTCTGACGACGGTCGGCAAAATACACTTTCATCTATTCTGTCGGGAATTCAAAACCATTATAAAGTAGGAACTTCACCTGTCCTTTTTTCTTCACCCGTATCCGTGTCCGTTATTGCCCGTATCCGTGATACCCTAGATCTTTTGGTATAAAACAGTGTACTAGATGTCCGTGTCCGTGAAGAACGAATTTTTTCCTTCCTACTCACGGACACGGGTGAGTTCACTGTTTCATACCAAATGATCAAGGGTATCACGGGTACGGACAATAACGGACACGGATACGGGTGAAGAAAAAAGGACAGGTGAAGTTCCTACTTTAAACTATGCATTATCATTCTAAGACAATACAATACATAATAAAAGTCATTTTTTGAATTAAAAACACTTTGTTTTACCTCATATCCATTCATATTCCAATCAAGCCATATTGACAACATCCACATGTTGGCAAGAGTGATGATATTATATGGACTGCAATTAGTCTGGTACCCCAGCTAATTGCTATCAGGGGGGAGTGTGGCTTAGTTGTTGTCATCAATTGTAGTGTGTCAGACAATTGCTATCCTGGGTGAGTATTGGTTAGTTGGTTGTCATCAATTGCATTGTGTCACTGGTTAGTCCTAACTATGTCAGAAATACTGAACTTTATTTATTTATTTATTTATTTATTCGTATACAATTGCATGTGATTGATACAGTTATTTTTTAATTATTTACACAAAATAACATAGGAATGAAAAGACAGAGTCAGAGAAAAAAAAATGTAAACAAAACATTATACACACAGAAGTAAAACACAACCAGGCTATATTGTACAGGCAAAGGACAGTAATTCACGTGTTTGAGTTGGAGTCAAAATGTTAAACTTATTCTGATCTATAAAACTATGGATTGCAGTTAGACATGCCCCACTGTGTATATAAACCCCTCAGTTTTACTCAGCAAATCATTCAGTCCTTTGGATTCAGTGTAATCACAGTTGGATTTCTGCAGTATTAGTCAATGTTTGTTTGAGTGTTTAAATCTATCTGTAGCTATAATTCATTGTTTGGTTATAGATAACCAGTGTTCAAGAGTGGCAATATGAATGACAAGTTCAGGTTAGGTGCTTTGTTCCCAGACAAAAAAACACTTGAGTTAGATATTCAAAGCTATGAAAAAGAACATTGTGTCAATTTGTGGAAGAAACATTCCCGGTCAATTGCCTCTGAAATTAAGAGAAACCCTAACAGGGGCAGTTTACTCAAACCAGAATTGGAATATTCAGAGGTGACATATGCTTGTGTTTATGGAGGGAGAAAGCATAAACCTACAGTCACAACTGGGGGACGACCTAATCAGAGGACAAACAAGATAGACTGTCCTTTCACCTTGAAGTTCAGATCATCAAAAGATGGTCAGTTTTTGATGTTATTTTCCCTGGTCTCTGATCATAATCATGAAGTCACTGCAGAGGAGTTCAAGATGTATCCATCACAGAGGCGTCTTGACAAAGAGCAAATTCAACAAGTGACTGAGTTATGCCAGATGCAAGCCAACAGGAAGCTCATCAGAGAAAACATTTCTGAGAGAACAGGAAAAAACTTGGTAATGAAAGATATCCACAACATTGCTGGGAGAGTAAAGTCTGCATCATCTAGCCACCAGTCTACATGTGATGCCAAAGACCTTGCAAGATGGATAAAGGATGACTACCCTCAGCTGGCGACGGAGTTTATTGTCCTGGATGGTCAGATGATAGGGCTCTTTATGCAGGATCCTCAAATGAAATCTTCTTTTCATCGCTTTCCTGAGGTTTTGATGGTTGATGCCACTCACAAAACTAGTGAAAATGAAATGCCTCTGTATGCACTAATGACTGTTGATGGGAATGGTGAGAGTGAGGTGGTGGCTGTGTTCCTAACTAAAAATGAAGATGAATCTTCCCTCCGCCAGATGCTCAATATTTTCAAGAGTAGAAACCCAGCCTGGGAAAAAGTAAAAGTTGTTGTTTCAGACAAAGACATGGCAGAGAGGACAGTATTCAATTCAGAGCCCTTTAGTCTATTATAACTATGGTCGGTAAAATAGTAAAAGTTATTGTTTCAGACAAAGACATGGCAGAGAGGACAGTATTCAAGTCAAAGCCCTTTAGTCTATTATAACTATGGTCGGTAAAATAAGCCCCACTCTATTTTACCGACGGCTGTCGGTAGAATAGCCGCAGTGTTATATTTTGATAATTTATCTCTATTATCGGCCGTTTTTACCGCAAACCGGAAATACCAGTGAACGCCCATTTTGTAGACTTATAGAAGCATTTGTCCTTGACCTCTAACAAAGATATATAAGGCGGGCGTTCACTGGTAGAAAGCCACTAAAGAGATTTCACCGTTACCGCTCTAACAAAAAAAATATTATAGCTAGCCTTCTTAATTTTGTAGGATATATTAATAACCATAAAATGTTGCCTGGGAATATTTGTGACCTCATTTTGAAAAACAAGATGGCCGCCAGGGACATTTATCCGTCTTTAAACAAGGACTTTTGTTGCCCCCCTATAGCAAAGGGTATTATAGGTATTAGTGAAAACTAGCCTTTCCAAGTTTCAACAAATATTTCACTCGCCAAAAATAGCGGCGATTTTGAATTTTCGAATTTTTTTCAAAAATGCAAAACATAAAAATGCTATCTCGAAACCCATGCTAGATAGAGCGATTACAACGAAATTTTGTGAACCACAGGTGACTTTTGGTGAGTATCGGACCCAGTTTTCAAAAATTTGTTGTCCCGTAAAAATGGCAGCCGTTTTGAATTTTCGAATTTTTCACAAAAATCACCAAACACAAAAATTCTTGTATCTAGAAAAACCGTGCAAGATAGAGTGATTTTGGCAAAGATTTTTGACCAACAGAATACCTGTGAACACTAGACTTTCTAAGTTTCAACAAATCTTTGACTTGGCAAAAATGACGGCCATTTTGAATTTTCGAATTTTTTTCAAAAATGCTTGCATCTCGAAAGCCGAGCTAGATAGAGCAAATTCGAAGAAATTTTTGACTTGGAGGGTAACTCTCCTGAGCAGCTGACCCAGTTTTCAAAAATTTTTGTCCCGCCAAAAATGTCGGCCATTTTAAATTTTAAATTTTTTCCCAAAAATCCCAAAACACAAAAATGGAAAACCGTGCGAGATATAGTGATTTCGGCCAGATTGTTGACCCACAGAGTATCAGTGAAGACTAGCCTTTCCAAGTTTCATTGAATATTTCGCTTGGCAAAAATGGCGGCCATTTTGAATTTTCACATTTTTTTTCAAAAATGCAAAACACAAAAATAGATACAGCGATTTCGACGTAATTTTTGACCCACAGGATAACTGGTGAGGAGCTGACCTAGTTTTAAAAAATAAATTGTCTCGTCAAAAATTGTGGCTATTTGGAATTTTTCAGAAAACTTGCAAAACACAAAAAATGCTTGTATCTCGAAAACAGTGCGACATAGGTCAACTTCGCCAAAATTTTTGATCCGCAGGGGGTCTGTGAAGACCATCCTTTCCAAGTTTTAAAGAATTTTTCACTTGTCAAAAATACGAAACACAAAAATGCATGTTTTTTTTTTTTTTTTTTTTTTCTGTACACAGATATATTAAAAAAAAAGCACTCATCCTCTTTGTATAGGCAGTATAGTGATGTAAATCCTGGCATATTTAGCACTATTTAAACTAAAACTTCATTTTGTTTGCAAAGTACTGAGAAGTGATATTGTTTAGCTGATCAGATCTTACTGTTTCTTCATAGTATAAAGGAACTGTGAAATGAACTTGAATTTACTTTGTAAAAGACTTAGAAATTATGGAGAAAAAACAAAATTGTAAAGGTATAACTTAATTCATTGGGATCTAATCACATATGTGCTTTATAATATTTCATCTATCCACTAAAATATTTAAAAAAATAGAAAGAGATAAACTTGTGTGGACCTTTATTCACAAGGAGTCTTACCCACAGTACCTTTATCCACAAAGGACTTTGCCCACCACATTTTTACAGGGGAGAAACTTTGCACCAAATAATGCTACTTTGAGGCTCTCACTGTTGAGTAAATCAGTTGTAACTTGAAAACTATTGCATTTACAGTATTTTGTTTAAATATGTTATTCACCTACTTTTCAGTTCTCTATAACATAGTGATATTACAGGCCTGTAGCTCATTGCATAGCTGAGCAAAGCTACTTTTAGGTTACCACTGTCGAGTAAATCGGTTTGAAATTTAGAGCTATTGCAATTAAGATATTCTGTTGACATATGTTATTCACTTACTTTTAGGTCAGCTATAGCATAGTATAACTGCAGACCTGTAGCTCATTGCATAGCTGAGCAATAGCTATTTTGAGGTTCTCACTGTTGGGTAAATCGGTTGTAACTTGAAAACTATTTCATTTAAGTATTTTGTTTAAATATGTTACTCATTTACTTTTGGGCGAGCTATAACAAAGTAAAATTGCAGACCTGTAGCTCATGGCTTAAACGAGCAGTAGCTACTTTCAGGTTCTCACTGTTGAGTAAATCAGTTGTAACTGGAAAACTGTTGCATTTAGAGACTTTTGTTGAAATATGTTGTTCACCTACCTATGGGTCAATATGCACTCAATGACCCGTATCAAATTTCGGCTGCCATCTTGAACTTTGACGGAAATTATAAATGTCATTTATCTCTTAAAAACTTTTAGACATACAGTGATTTTGGCCAAATGTTGGCCCCAATGGTTATTAAGGGCTACTCCTTTAATGTTAAATATAAGGTAGAGTTTTCATAATTAAGCGTCCCTGAAAGGGCGCTTATTTGTTTTCGCCTCAGATTCCTCGCCGCCGCCGCATTATGGTCTCCGTTGAATATCTCCCTTATTATTAGAAGGTTTCAAACCATATTTGGCAGTTATATACCTTAGGCGTGGGAAAATTTTTCTGCACGCTTAAATTTGACCTTTGACCTTTATGAAGGTCACATGATCAAAAACAATTTTTTGAATTTTTATCCCCCGACCCCGCTTTATGGGTCAAACTGGGGTCATAAAATAGTTGCTTTGGGGTTTTGCCTTATATCTCCGTTATTGTTGCTTTTAGACCTTCAGAATGTATTAAGAGGTATTGGGAAAGCATATATGGAGAATTTAAATATCCGGTCAGTTTTACCCCCCGACCCTCCCTTATTGGCCAAACTGGGGTCATAAATAGCTGCGTTAAAGTTTTTTCCTTATATCTCCTTTATCGTTACTTTTATAGCTTCAGAATGTATTAAGAGGTATTGGGAAAGCATACGGTGCAGCTTTGTGCATTCTTAGCTTTGCAGCATGCTTATTAAAACCACAAAGCATTTTAAACTTTAAGGGATGCTTCGCTTTTGATAGCAAAAGCATTCCTCTAGTTACTTCTTAATCATGAAAAATGACATGTTAGCTGTTCTTTTCTGGTGGATACATATTGCATCTGGTCACAGATGAGTCCTTAGTCTAGTTTTTGTTTTCAGAATATATATTTAAGCATGAGATGTGCATGGAAATAAACTGTAAACTGTATAACCTCAGAAAATGTATTAGTACAAAGTTACTTACTAGTTCTTGTGAACTATTTCTCCAAAAGAAAAAAAAAGTGTACAAAGAAGATGGATATAAATTATTCAAGATTGAAGATACTGTTTGAGTGATTTAAAGATTTTTTAAGCTGTGATGTGCTCTTTACATGGGAAAGATAAATTTGTTGCATCCAATTTGCAGGAAAGAAGACTTTGAATCCTTCGAGTTACTAAAGAAAAAGAATGTCAATGAAGTGGAGGTGTGTTGATTCTTCCTTTCTTGTTCTCAAACATGAGACACCTGACAATGAAGAGACTGGAGTTAGTGGTGCGGAGGAACAGTTCGAAAAAGCGGTCATTGAAGAACAGCAGTGTTCTGAAGTTACAGAACAAACAAAATGTGACACAAAGAATGGCATCTCAGTGGGAGATGAAGAAGCTGATGTTATTGGTATGGAGGAACAGTCTCAAACACCAATCATTGAAGAACAACAGTGTTCTGAAGGTACAGAACTGACAGAATGTGACACAAAGAATGGCATCTCTCTGGGACAACTGAGTGGATACACCGTCAGTAGTGAAACTTATAATAAAATGCCTTCAACACAGTTGTTGCGTCCTGATGCAGAACAAATGAAACAATACATTAAAGATGAACCATTGGATGATGCTCATGAATATGTTGCAGGGAAGTGTGAAATTGTAGATAATAGAGACTATTGTGATAATGCTTCAGGAAAACAAATACCAAACAAATGTGTCAATTGTCACAAATGTTTGCCTAGTAAGTCCAAGTTAATGAAACACATGGTTGACTCTCATGCTGATGTGAAAAAACTTATATGTTTATTATGTGGCAAATCTTTTAAGAATAACAGTGTCTTGGACATACACATGTTTTACCACATTTATGATGAACCAAACCGTTACACAAAATGTGGCAAAAGTTTTCATCATTTAATTGATTTGAAACTACACATGACAACCCACACTGGTGAAAAACCATACAGCTGCACAGAATGTGGCAAATGTTTTGGGAAATTATCATTATTAAAGAGACACATGGTTGTTCATACTAGTGAAAAACCTCACAGTTGCACGATATGTCAGAAACGTTTTAGGATTGCGGATTTGTTAAAGTGTCACATGAAAATTCACACTGATAAAAAACCATACAGCTGCACAGAATGTCACAAATCTTTTACGATGATAAGTTATTTAAAAAAACACCTTATAGTCCACACTGGACAAAAACGACACAGCTGCACATTATGTGACAAATCATTTAAGGCTCGGAAATTACTAAAGCAACACATGAGGGTTCATAATGTGCCAAAACCACACAGCTGCACAACATGTAAGAAATCTTTTTGGTTTTTGTCTCGTTTAAAGACACACCTTATGGTCCACACTGGTGAAAAGCCACACTGCTGTACAGTGTGTGACCAATCTTTTAGGCTTGCACCTTACTTAAAGCGACACATGAGGGTTCACACTGGTGAAGAAACACATCTGCACAGAATGTGAAAACTGTTTTGGGAAATTGTATTATTAAAGCTACACATGAGGGTTCATACTGGTAAAAAAGCACACAGCTGCACAATATGTAACAATATCTAGTCTGATTCTTCTTTGCATATTGGGATATCATGGAATTGGTATAATAATATGTTCCTGTTTACTTTTGAGCAGCCATACAGGGCTGGATTTTTAATTGTTTTTATATTACGACAGTGAAAATCTAGAAAACTCAAGAAACCTCTGAAATTAAATAAACAGAAAGATTAGCAATTAGGAAGGGTAAAATGTACAAAAAAGGCAGTTTTATTTAATCGATTGCTTTTTATAGAAGAGTATATAATGATTAGTCATAACATTGCACAGATTGCTGCATCAAAAGACAAAAACTCTTAAAGTCTCAAAAAATACTTGTTGTAAGCAATAGGATCAGTAGTACTCACAAACATCTAGTTGTACAGTGAAATTTTTCATTGTGTTAAAAGTAGCTTTAGTCGAGAATTAAAAAAAAATACCTGTAACATTTCAGTTAATCATATGCTGTATCATAATATATTGTTTTAATATTGACCAGTTCAGTCATGCTTGAAAAAAAATGATAAATTGTGGTAATATTTACTATGAAGATATCTTTTACAGCTTCTCAGGCAAGAGGAAATGGACCATACACCAGAAAGCTGGAGTATTATGAAAAGCAAAGCGCTAGTGTCGATATTTTATGTTGATAGCCAACTTGCTCTGTATTGAACTAAATGTTACAGTTGTTAAGTTTTAACACGAGGATGACAACATTGACAAGGCATGAAATGATAAGTAAACAGGAAAATAATGATTTTTTTCTGTATACAGATGGTGATCCTGATCACTCTCAATTGAATGGGAGCTATGTTAGACAAAGATCCATATTCTGTATTACCAAGGTAGAATCCAGCAGGAGTATTTCATAATCCTACCTAAGGTTTCTGTGTTTTAGTTAATAGTTACAGTAAGTTGTATTTACATTTTAATAGCTGGTTGTCCATATACTCTTACTTAATTAGACTTATGTAATTATAAAATTTAGTGGTGTTAATTCTGGTGTACTTAAAATAACTGTTGAACTCTCTTAACAATATGAATAAAAAGACATATTACATTAGACATGTTAGTTAGACGTTTTAGATAATAACACCATTTTGTGGTGGTACCCCTCATGCAAAAAAGTGGCCATACTGGACGACCTAATTTTTGACCACCTAAAACTGATATACAGGTTAACCACTGAAGCATGTAGTAAGCATGTTTGAATATACATGAAACTTAAAAAGCTTTAAATATTTTACAAAATTTTAATCAAATATTTTAAACAGCACACATTTACCCCTACCCCTAAATCAGAATATCTGAAAATTACTTCTTTTATCCAGGCATGATAGAAATGATGTTTAAAAGATGGATTTCGCTTCGTTCTGCAGCTGCAGTGTGTAGAGAGATTTCACCGTTACGGTCTAACGGAAAATAATTATAGCTAGCCCTTCTCAAATTTGCAGAATATATGAATAACCATAAAATCTTGCCTGGGAATATTTTTGACCTCATTTTGAAAAACAAGACGGCTTCCAGGGACGTTTATTCGACTTTTATTGTGACTTTTGTTGGCCATCTAGAGCAAAGGGTATTATAGGTAGAGCTATCAAATTCGCAGGATATGTTCCTCATTACAAAATCTTGATGGAATATTTTTGGCCTCATTTTGAAAAACAAGAATGCCACCACAGGCATTTCTTTGTCAGTCATGAAAAGTGCTTATATCTCCCTTATTATTGGTCCTAGAGGTTTGCGATGGTAAACAACCTATAGGAAATCATGGACTGGGAGTGTGGTCAGATTTGACCTTGGACCCCTCCTTCAAGGTCAAACGAGGATAGCCAAACTTAAAAGTGCTTATAACTCGCTTATTATTGTTCCTAGAGGTTTGGGATTGTACACCAACCTATAGGATATCTTTGGCTGGGAATCTTTGGTGTGGTCAGATTTGACATTGGACCCCTCCCTCAAGGTCAAACGAGTTTAGCCAAACTTTAAAAATTGCTTATAACTCGCTTATTATTGGTGCTAGAGGTTTGGGATGGTAAACCAACGTATAGGAAATCATTGGCTAAGAATCTTTTCATGTGGTCAGATATCACCTTTGGCTTTAGTGAGTTTTTTATGTCAGCTGACTTGTCAGTCAGCTGACATTATGTCGTCACTCTGCGGCGTGGGCGTATGCGTCCGCGTCCGCGTGAACAACTTCTCCTCCAAAACTACAAGGCCTAGAGACGTGCTGTTTTTTTTAAAAGATACCTTATCTATCGAGGATGAAAAATTGTTCAAGGCATGCAAATCTGTCTGTTCGTCTGTTTGCTAGAGACATTACAAGGGGGGTACCCCCACCAAAAGTATGAAAATTTCAACACTTAATCACAATTTTCTCAGTGACTATTGCAGGGATTTCTCTCATATCTTGCATGTATGTACTAGGCCAGAGGTAGATTCTCTTGTGTGAGTATGAGACCTGGATCTGTCTTACTTTTTTTTTAATAAATTTTTTTAATAATTTTTAATGCATTAAAATTCATGAAATCATGCACAAAATCATTTATAACTTGAAAAGTGTTGCATTTAGAGCATTTTGTTAAAATATGTTATTCAGCTACTTTTTTCATAGCTACAATATGGTGAGTAAGTTGGGTGCCTGTCTCAATAGCTAAGTGAGTAATAGCTACTTTTGGGCTTTTCAGTAACTTCCATCATGAGTAAAATCACTTGTAACTTAAAAACTATTGCATTTAGAGAATTTCGTATAAATATGTTATTCAGCTACTTTTGGGTCAGCTATAACATAGTAAAATTTTAGACCTGTAGCTCATGGCATAGCTGAGTAATAGCTACTTTTAGGTTATCACTGTTGAGTAAATCGCTTATAACTTCAAAACTATTGCATTTAGAGAATTTCGTATGAATATGTTATTCAGCTACTTTTGGGTCAGCTATAACATATTAAAATTTCAGACCTGTAGCTCATGGCATAGCTGAGTAATAGCTACTTTTAGGTTATCACTGTTGAGTAAATCGCTTATAACTTGGAAACTATTGCATTTACAGTATTTTGTTTCAATATGTTATTCACCTATTTTGGGATCAGCTATAACATAGTGAAGTTTCAGATCTGTGGCTCATTGCATAGCTGAGTAATAGCTACTTTGAAGTTCTCACTATTGAGTAAATCACTTGTAACTTAAAACCTATTGCATTTAGAGAATTTTGTATAAACATGTTATTCAGCTACTTTTGGGCCAGCTATAACATAGTGAAATTTCAGATCTGTAGGTCATGGCATAGCTGAGTAATAGCTACTTTAAAGTTCTCACTATTGAGTAAATCAGTTGTAATTGGAAAACTATTGCATTTAGAGTATTTCGTATAAATATGTTATTCAGCTACTTTTGGGTCAGCTATAACATAGTAAAATTTCAGACCTGTAGCTCATGGCATAGCTGAGTAATAGCTACTTTTAGGTCATCACTATTGAGTAAATCAGTTGTAACTTGAAAACTATTGCATTTACAGTATTTTGCTTAAATATGTTGTTCACCTACTTTTGGGTCAGCTATAACATAGTAAAATTTCAGACCTGTAGCTCATTGCATAGCTGAGTAATAACTGCTTTGAGGTTCTCACTATTGAGTAAATCAGTTGTAATTGCAAAACTATTGCATTTAGAGAATTTAGTATAAATATGTTATTTAGCTACTTTTGGGCCAGCTATAACATAGTGAAATTTCAGATCTGTAGGTCATGGCACAGCTGAGTAATAGCTACTTTGAAGTTCTCACTATTGAGTAAATCAGTTGTAATTGGAAAACTATTGCATTTACAGAATTTCGTATAAATATGTTATTCAGCTACTTTTGGGTCAGCTATAACATAGTAAAATTTCTGACCTGTAGCTCATGGCATAGCTGAGTAATAGCTACTTTTAGGTTATCACTGTTGAGTAAATCGCTTATAACTTGGAAACTATTGCATTTAGAGTATTTTGTTTCAATATGTTATTCACCTATTTTGGGATCAGCTATAACATAGTGAAGTTTCAGATCTGTGGCTCATTGCATAGCTGAGTAATAGCTACTTTGAAGTTCTCACTATTGAGTAAATCACTTGTAACTTAAAACCTATTGCATTTAGAGAATTTCGTATAAACATGTTATTCAGCTACTTTTGGGCCAGCTATAACATAGTGAAATTTCAGATCTGTAGGTCATGGCATAGGTGAGTAATAGCTACTTTAAAGTTCTCACTATTGAGTAAATCAGTTGTAATTGGAAAACTATTGCATTTAGAGTATTTCGTATAATATGTTATTCAGCTACTTTTGGGTCAGCTATAACATAGTAAAATTTCAGACCTGTAGCTCATGGCATAGCTGAGTAATAGCTACTTTTAGGTCATCACTATTGAGTAAATCAGTTGTAACTTGAAAACTATTGCATTTACAGTATTTTGCTTAAATATGTTGTTCACCTACTTTTGGGTCAGCTATAACATAGTAAAATTTCAGACCTGTAGCTCATTGCATAGCTGAGTAATAACTACTTTGAGGTTCTCACTATTGAGTAAATCAGTTGTAATTGCAAAACTATTGCATTTACAGAATTTCGTATAAATATGTTATTCAGCTACTTTTGGGCCAGCTATAACATAGTGAAATTTCAGATCTGTAGGTCATCGCACAGCTGAGTAATAGCTACTTTGAAGTTCTCACTATTGAGTAAATCAGTTGTAATTGGAAAACTATTGCATTTACAGAATTTCGTATAAATATGTTATTCAGCTACTTTTGGGTCAGCTATAACATAGTAAAATTTCTGACCTGTAGCTCATGGCATAGCTGAGTAATAGCTACTTTTAGGTTATCACTGTTGAGTAAATCGCTTATAACTTGGAAACTATTGCATTTACAGTATTTTGTTTCAATATGTTATTCACCTATTTTGGGATCAGCTATAACATAGTGAAGTTTCAGATCTGTGGCTCATTGCATAGCTGAGTAATAGCTACTTTGAAGTTCTCACTATTGAGTAAATCACTTGTAACTTAAAACCTATTGCATTTAGAGAATTTCGTATAAACATGTTATTCAGCTACTTTTGGGCCAGCTATAACATAGTGAAATTTCAGATCTGTAGGTCATGGCATAGCTGAGTAATAGCTACTTTAAAGTTCTCACTATTGAGTAAATCAGTTGTAATTGGAAAACTATTGCATTTAGAGTATTTCGTATAAATATGTTATTCAGCTACTTTTGGGTCAGCTATAACATAGTAAAATTTCAGACCTGTAGCTCATGGCATAGCTGAGTAATAGCTACTTTTAGGTCATCACTATTGAGTAAATCAGTTGTAACTTGAAAACTATTGCATTTACAGTGTTTTGCTTAAATATGTTGTTCACCTACTTTTGGGTCAGCTATAACATAGTAAAATTTCAGACCTGTAGCTCATTGCATAGCTGAGTAATAACTACTTTGAGGTTCTCACTATTGAGTAAATCAGTTGTAATTGCAAAACTATTGCATTTACAGAATTTCGTATAAATATGTTATTCAGCTACTTTTGGGCCAGCTATAACATAGTGAAATTTCAGATCTGTAGGTCATCGCACAGCTGAGTAATAGCTACTTTGAAGTTCTCACTATTGAGTAAATCAGTTGTAATTGGAAAACTATTGCATTTACAGAATTTCGTATAAATATGTTATTCAGCTACTTTTGGGTCAGCTATAACATAGTAAAATTTCTGACCTGTAGCTCATGGCATAGCTGAGTAATAGCTACTTTTAGGTTATCACTGTTGAGTAAATCGCTTATAACTTGGAAACTATTGCATTTACAGTATTTTGTTTCAATATGTTATTCACCTATTTTGGGATCAGCTATAACATAGTGAAGTTTCAGATCTGTGGCTCATTGCATAGCTGAGTAATAGCTACTTTGAAGTTCTCACTATTGAGTAAATCACTTGTAACTTAAAACCTATTGCATTTAGAGAATTTCGTATAAACATGTTATTCAGCTACTTTTGGGCCAGCTATAACATAGTGAAATTTCAGATCTGTAGGTCATGGCATAGCTGAGTAATAGCTACTTTAAAGTTCTCACTATTGAGTAAATCAGTTGTAATTGGAAAACTATTGCATTTAGAGTATTTCGTATAAATATGTTATTCAGCTACTTTTGGGTCAGCTATAACATAGTAAAATTTCAGACCTGTAGCTCATGGCATAGCTGAGTAATAGCTACTTTTAGGTCATCACTATTGAGTAAATCAGTTGTAACTTGAAAACTATTGCATTTACAGTGTTTTGCTTAAATATGTTGTTCACCTACTTTTGGGTCAGCTATAACATAGTAAAATTTCAGACCTGTAGCTCATTGCATAGCTGAGTAATAACTACTTTGAGGTTCTCACTATTGAGTAAATCAGTTGTAATTGCAAAACTATTGCATTTAGAGAATTTCGTATAAATATGTTATTCAGCTACTTTTGGGCCAGCTATAACATAGTGAAATTTCAGATCTGTAGATCATGGCACAGCTGAGTAATAGCTACTTTGAAGTTCTCACTATTGAGTAAATCAGTTGTAATTGGAAAACTATTGCATTTACAGAATTTCGTATAAATATGTTATTCAGCTACTTTTGGGTCAGCTATAACATAGTAAAATTTCAGACCTGTAGCTCATGGCATGGCTGAGTAATAGCTACTTTTAGGTCATCACTATTGAGTAAATCAGTTGTAACTTCAAAACTATTGCATTTACAGTATTTTGCTTAAATATGTTGTTCACCTACTTTTGGGTCAGCTATAACATAGTAAAATTTCAGACCTGTAGCTCATTGCATAGCTGAGTAATGACTACTTTGAGGTTCTCACTATTGAGTAAATCAGTTGTAATTGCAAAACTATTGCATTTAGAGAATTTAGTATAAATATGTTATTCAGCTACTTTTGGGTCAGCTATAACATAGTAAAATTTCAGACCTGTAGCTCATGGCATAGCTGAGTAATAGCTACTTTTAGGTCATCACTATTGAGTAAATCAGTTGTAACTTGAAAACTATTGCATGTACAGTATTTTGCTTAAATATGTTGTTCACCTACTTTTGGGTCAGCTATAACATAGTGAAATTTCAGACCTGTAGCTCATGGCATAGCTGAGTAATAGCTACTTTGAGGTTATCACTGTTGAGTAAATCGCTTATAACTTGGAAATTATTGCATTTAGAGTATTTTGTTTCAATATGTTATTCACCTATTTTGGGGTTAGCTATCACATAGTGAAGTGCCAGACCTGTGACACATTGCATAGCTGAGTAATAGCTACTTTGAAGTTCTCAATGTTGAGCAAATCACTTATAATTTGCAAACTATTGCATTTAGAGAATTTGGTATAAATATGTTATTCAGCTACTTTTGGGTCAGCTATAACATAGTAAAATTTCAGACCTGTAGCTCATGGCATAGCTGAGTAATAGCTACTTTTAGGTTATCACTGTTGAGTAAATCACTTATAACTTGGAAACTATTGCATTTAGAGTATTTTGTTGCATTATATGATATTCACCTATTTTGGGGTCAGCTATAACATAGTGAAGTTCCAGACCTGTGGCTCATTGCATAGCTGAGTAATAGCTACTTTGAAGTTCTCACTATTGAGTAAATCAGTTGTAATTGGAAAACTATTGCCTTTACAGAAATTTGTGCAAATATGTTATTCAGCTACTTTTGGGTCAGCTATAACATAGTGAAATTACAGACCTGTAGCTCATGGCACAACTGAGCAATAGCTATTCTCAGGCACTGACTGTTGAGTAAATTGGCTATAACTTGAAAAATATTGCATTTGGAGTATTTTGTTAAAATATATTGTTCACCTACTTTTGGGTTAGCTATAACATAGTGAAATTACAGACCTATAGCTCATGGCATAGCGGAGCAATAGTTATTTTCAGGTTCTCACTATTGAGTAAATCAGTTGTAACTTGAAAACTATTGGATTTACAGTATTTTGCTTAAATATGTTGTTCACCTACTTTTAGGTCAGCTATAACAGAGCAAAAATTCAGACATGTAGCTCATGGCATAGCTGAGTAATAGTTACTTTGAGGTTCTCACTCTTGAGTAAATCAGTAGTAACTTGAAAACTATTGCATTTAGAGTATTTTGTTAAATATGTTATTCACAGACGTTTTGGTCAGCTATAACATAGTGAAATTGCAGTCCTCTATGTCATGGCATAGCTGATCAATAGCTTCTTTCAGGTTCTCACTGTTGAGTAAATCATTGTATCCAACCTGTAGGAAATCATGGGCTGGGAATCTGTTAATATGGTCCGATTTGACTTTGGAACCCTCCTTCAAGGTCAAATGAGGATAGCCAAACATAAAAGTGCTTATAACTCGCTTATTATTGGTCCTAGAGGTTTGGAATGAAAACCAACCTATAGAAAATCATGAGCTGGGAATTTTTTGGTGTGGTCGGATTTGACCTTGGACCCCTCCTTCAAGGTCAAATGAGGATAGCCAAACTTAAAAGTGCTTATAACTCGCTTATTATTGGTCCTAGAGGTTTGAAATGGAAAACCAACCTATAGAAAATCATGGGCTGGGAATCTTTTGGTGTGGTCAGATTTCACCTTAGACCCCTCCTTCCAGGTCAAACGAAGATAGCCAAACTTAAAGTGCTTATAACTCGCGTATTATTGGTCTTGGAGGTTTGGGATGGTAAACCAACATATAGGAAATCATGGGCTGGGATTCTTTCGGTGTGGTCAGATTTGACCTGGGACCCCTCCTTCAAGGTCAGTTGAGGATAGCCAAACTTACAATTGCTTAGAACTCGCTTATTATTGGTCCTACAGGTTTGGGATGGTAAACAAGCTACAGGAAATCATGGGCTGGGAATTTTTTTGTGTGGTCGGATTTGACCTTGGACCCCTCCGTCAAGGTCAAACAAGGATAGCCAAACTTAAAAAGTGCCTATGACTCACTTATTATTGGTCCGAGAGGTTTGGGATGGTAAACCATCCTAAATTCTTTGGCTGGGAATCTTTTGGTATGGTCAGATTTGACCTTTGGACCCCTTCTTCATGGTCGAACGAGGATATTGCATTTATAGTATTTCTTTAAATATTTTTAACCTACTTTTTACACTTAAACAATTACCTTGTTACTTTATGTCATAATACCATTTGCAGGGCACAACTTTTTTGTCCTTTTTTTCTGTCAGCTTCGGAATATCTTTCGAACATGCTGTTCAGTTACCATTTACTGTATTTCTGTACAGCCCTTTCCCTGATAATTATGCTTTCCTCTCATTATCACCATCACAAATCAAAAACATTCAGTCAGCTGACACAGTGCCCGTTCACGGGCACTCTCCTCTTGTTTTTCTGCTGGATACAATTTGCAGCAGTTTTCCGATGCGCTAGGTCTAGTTTTCAGTGTTCTTTAATAGATTTCTTTTAATTTGTCAGTAGTGAAATAAAGAAGTGCCTGTGCAAGTGGACTAATGGATCAGCTAATAATAGCTGCACTCAATACTCAGCACTTATATATGCTATTGCAAACAGCTATACCTGTATATGTTGTATCACAAAAGCTATTAATGATAAAAATACTATTTTAACCCCACAGCCCTCAAGGACTGTTTTATTGTTTTCACCCCTGGTATCAGATTGGCTCTCTGGTGGTTGGTGGGGAAAAGTTTGTCTGGACTATATGTCAGAAACTATAAGAGTAAGTGTATGAAGTTGATACTTGGTAGGGTTAGATTTATTATTTTTTTGCTTTATGTTGAATTCACGAGCCAGGGTCATTTGTGACGGGTAGTTTATGAGTGGAGGAACCAGTGCATACTAATTGGTCAAGATTCTGCAATGTAAACCAACAGGCATTGGCAAGTAACTACTAACTTTCCAAAATGAAGTGCTGGGCTGAGATTCGAAGAGGCCACCTCAGAGGTTGCAAGCACTCTAACCGCTACACCACCGAGCCCCTGATGGTTGGTAGGGACATTGGTTAGGGGGTGCAGGTGTGCAACATCCTGTTGCAACCTTCATTCGACTCTTTACCTTGCCATAGTGACTTAGAGTTTGAAAATCTTCTTTGGGCTTTATCTTTGGAACCATAAGGTTGAGGAAGTTAATACTTGGTAGGGACATTGGTACGGGGATAGAGGTGCTACATCATGGTGTGACCTTGATTTGACCTTACCGTAGTGACCTTGACCTATAAAATCTTATCTGTGCTATATCTTGGAAACTGTAAGGTGTAAGAAGTTATTACAGGGTAGGGAGATTGGTTAGGGGTTATAGGTGTGCAGCATCATAGTCTGACATTGATTTGACCATACCATAGTGACCTTGACCTATAAAATCTTGTCTGTTATATATTTGAAACTGTAAGGTGTAGAAAATTGATACTTGGCATGGACATTGATTATAGGTTGTAAGTCTGCATTGTCATGGTGTGAGATTGATTTGACCTTTGACCTTGCCGTGGTAACCTTGACCTATAAAATGTTATCCAGGCTATATATCAGAAACCGTAAGGTGTAGTAAGTTCTTTCTTGGTAGGGGCATTGGTTAGGGGTTGTAGCATGCATCTTCGTGGTGTGGCCTTGATTTTGACCTTGAGTTTTAAAATCTTGTCTGGGCTATTTCTTGGGTTTTTTAAGGTGTAGAAGTTTGACACTTGGAAGGGGGTGTAGGTGTGCATCTTAGTGTAACCTTTAAGTTTTGTTCTGCCAAAGTGTGTTCACTTGCCATGTTTGAGACATGTGTCTCCTGTGACAAAGATATATGGATTGCTCTAACTTTAATCACTGGCCAGAGGCCGTGGTTCTGTGATCATGAAATGCATTCCATGCATACATGTATGCAGGCATGTGTGTGTTTGTTAGATTTTTACAAAAGCTTTATATCTCATTTATTTATGAAGATATCTTCACCAAATTTGCAGAGAATGTTTATGGCTACAGAAAAAATATATCTAAAAAACTTTGTCTGCATTTTAAAAAATAACATGTTCGCCATAGCCGATCAGTCAAAAATCATGAACAGGTTTTAAAACTTAAAATATTGCATCTGGCGTCATCATATTTGTAGAAATTGTAAATGGCTAGGAATGCCTGAGAGTAATTTTGACCTTGTTTTAAAAACAAATTGGCTGCAATATCACATCCTTAATGTCAAATGTGTGTGTGTGTGTGGGGGGGGGGGGGGGGGGGGAGGTGTCTTCGTATCAAAAAGGCCTAATATCCACTTTACCATTTGGCCCTAGGGGTTGGTAATGAGAAAACAAGTCATAGGAAATCATAGCCTATGAATCTTTTGAAGTGTCAAGTTTGACCTGTGATCCCGCTTCAAAGTCAAACTAAAAAGTCCTTATATCTTCCTTATTATTGGTCCTTTAGAACAACGCATGGGAGATCCTGGCCTGCAAATGTTTTGCCTGTTAAAAAATCTTGGCCTCATTTAAAAAAAAATTGCTGCCATAGCCGATTGTTCTAAAAATCATTTAGATACTCTAAATCTTCAAATATTGCAACCAGCTTTATCAAATTTGCAAGTATGATATATGGTTAGGAAAGCTAGCATGATAGTAATTTGGCCTAGTTTCAAAAATAAAATGGTTGCCATATCACATGTTGAATATCGAATAGGGTTATCCTATTAAAAAGGTGTTATATCTCCCTTATCATTGCCTCTAGGAGTTCGCAATGTAAAATCAGCTCATTGGAAGTCATGGCCTGAGAAGTTTTCAGAGTCTTAAATTTGAACTTTGACCCCTGCTGCAAGGTCATGTGGGGTCATCATACTGAAAAGTCCTTATATCTTCCTTATTATTGGTCCTAGGGCTTAAGAATATGAAAACAGTCCATAGGAAATCATGGCCTACAAGTGTTTGGCCTGTAAACAATTTGCCCTCATTTAAAAAAAATACAAAATGGCCACATGATAGCCTATTGTTTAAAAATCATTAAGATGCTCTAAATCTTAAAATATTGCAGCTAACTGAATCATATTTGCACAAATGATATATGACTTGGAAAGCTAGCTTGATAGTAATATTAGCCTTATTTTGAATAGAGAACTTCTTGGACAGGAGTCGAGTCTTTCCTTTATATGGCAGGAAACGGCAAAATCATTAAATAGTGTTATGAGGTTACAGAAATTTCCTTCAAGTGGAAACTCTTCCTGTCTTTTTCCATATTTTCTACCAATGATTTTATGCCTTCATATTTTTTCAGAGTCTAATCCAGTCTGAAGAGTAAAAGTGATGAAAATGAATTAGCTGTATTACTACAAATATTACATTATTACGTCTTCTCAGCAACAGGATTTTGGGGGTTACAGAAATGGCCTTAAAGTGGAAATGTATAAACTCTTCCTATCTTGTTCCCAAAATGGAGACAAATAATGATGAAGAAACTGATGTTGGTATGGGAGGACAATCTGTGTCTAAGATTGAAACATACACACCAATGATCCAAGAGCAACATTGTTCTGGAGATGATCAACTACCAGAATGTGACACAAATAATGGCATCTCAGTGGGGGAATTAAGTGGATACACTGTGAGTAATGAAACCTACAATACTATGCCTTCAACACAGTTGTTACCTGTTGAAGCGGAACATGTCCAAAAAGAACCTTTGGAAGATGCTCAGGACAAGGGTACTGCTAGTGATTCTGGTGTATCTGATGATGTAAACCATGAAAACCTTGGCAATATACTGAATTTAGGTCCCATTTATAACTTTGCAGAAGTAAATAGATCAGCTGTGCATCTGTATAATTATAGGTCATGTCACAGTACACAAAAGGGTTGTTCAGAAGCAAACAAATGTATCCCGTGTGACAAATATATCAGCAGTATATTAGATTTGAAAAAGCACATGATGGACTCACATACTGATGTGAAACAACTTGCCTGTTTATTGTGTGATAAAATTAAATGTACTAGTCTCTTGAACCTAAAACAGCACATGTTGATTCACACTAGTGCAACACCACATAGGTGCACACAATGTAACCAACCCTTTTGGAGGTATTGTGATCTTCAGAAACACATGGTGCTGCACACTGGAAGAAAACTACACTTTTACACAGATTGTGAGAAGAAATCTTTTCAGACCTTGTCTCCCCTGAAGCAGCACACGTTGACTGGCGCTAAGGAAAAACCACACGAGTGTGCAGACTCTGACAAATCTTACAGGAGTTTGTGTGAATTAAAGATACATATGGTGACTCACACTGGTGAAAAACCACTTAAGTGTACAGAATGTGACAAATCTTACAGGAACTTGTATGATTTAAACAGACATATGATGGCTCACAGTGGTGAAAAACCACACAAGTGTACAGAATGTGACAAATCTTACAGGAACTTTAATGAATTAAAGAAACATAAGTTGAGTCACACTGGTGAAAAACCATACAGCTGCACACAATGCAACAAATCTTTTAGGCTTTTGCAAATCCTTAAGCAACATTTGTTGATTCACACTGGAGAAAAACCACACAGCTGCACAGAATGTGACAAATCTTTTAGGTATTTGGGTCACCTTAAGAAGCACATGTTGATTCACACTGGGGGGAAAAAATCACACAGCTGCTAAAATTGAGAAAATCTTTCAGGGTCTTATCTGAACTGGAGAAACATGTGTTCATTTATAAGAAAGAAAACCTAAATTGCTTGCACAGAATGTGACAAATCTTTTTTGACTTTGTGTAGCCTGAAAATGCACATGTTCTATCATATGATAAATAAACTAGGTCACACCAGGCACTGTAAATTTTTTTTTTCTCAAGTATTAATTTAATGTTGAAGAAAATGAAGTCACCATGTGTGTGAGAAATAATTTTAGCATCTAGCATAGAGCCCTTGATACTAAAACTCCTGTAATATTGCTACAGAAGAGAAAATATCGGTTGTAAAACCGCCTTTAACATAGATCAAGACATGAGGTCAAATGTAAATGCATTTCAAATGCATTATGAAGCATCCCAGAAAGGGCGCTTATTTTGTTTTCACCTCCGTTTTATCACCGCCACTGGCGCTGCTGCCACCGCATTATGGTGTTCCTAGATTATAACATTTTGCCTTATATCTCCATTATTATTGCCTTTAGAGCTATGTATTCATAGGTATTGGAAACTATATCTGCAGAGTCTATATAGCTGGTCAGGTTTACTCCCCCCTCTCCAACCCCCCTTCCCCCCTTACATATGGGTCAAACTGGGGTTTAAAATTGCAGATTTTATGTTTTTGCCTTATATCTCCTTTATTTTTGCTTTTACAGCTTTCAAATGTATTAAGAGGTACTGGGGACTGGGGAGCCACATGTGGACAGCTTTTGCAGCTTTAGAATTTGTTGAGAGGTTATAGGAACATATTCATAGAGTCTAGATAACCTGTCAGATTTACCCCTGGCCCCAGCCTATGGGCCAACTGAGGTCTCTCCTTAACTATTGACTTTACAGCTTTAGAGTTTATTACCAGGTTATAGGAAACCATACACAGGGATTCTATATAACCAGTCATATTTACACCATGACCTCTCCTTATGGGTCAAACTGGGGTCATAAAAATATCAGATTTTGTCCTTTTGCCTTATATCTCCTTTTTTATCTCCTTTATTATTGTTTTTACAGCTTTAGAATTATTGAAAGGGTATAGGAAAGCACATACAGAGAGTCTACGTAGCCAGTCAGATTAACCCCTCGTGGTATTGTTCTCACCCATGGTGTCCGGATATGCAGTTGGGCAGGTGGCGGGAAAAAGGTTGTCCGGGCTGTATCTCGGAAACCGTAAGGTGTAGGAAGTTGATACTTGACAGGGACATTGGTTAGGAGGTGTAGGTATGTAACGTCATAGTCTGACCTTGATTTGACCTTGCTGTAGTGACCTTGAGTTTGAAAATCTTGTCCGGACTATATCTAAGAAACCATAAGGTGTAGGAAGTTGATACTTGGTAGGGATATTGGTTAGGGGGTGTAGGTTTGCAACGTTGTGGTGTGACCTTAATTTGACCTTTGGTATTGGCATAGCAATCTTGACCTATAAAATCTTGTCTTGGCTATATCTCAGAAACCATAAGGTGTAGGAAGTTGATACTTTGTAGGGACATGTGTTCGGGGGTGTAGGTGTGCAGCATCATGGTGTGACCTTGATTTGAGCTTTGACCTTGCCGTAGTGACCTTGACCTGTAAACTCTTGTCCGGGCTATATCTTGGAAACCGTAAGGGACATTGGTTGGGGGTTGTTAATGTGCATCATAATTTTCAGTTTACTGAGTAATACTGTCATCGTGCTATTGATTTGTCTTGTTTTAATACTTTATATTTACATACATTTTCTTTCTCTTAGCTGTTATTTATGCTACTTAAACATCATTTGGACCTTTATATGACTGACACTGCTCTGAAAGTATCATGATATTTGTACTATCTTTGTTTCACTACTTCTACATCTCATGGTGTTGAAAACTATTTCCCCAGGCTGTGGGGTACGGGCATCTCTGGTGCTATTTTCTACTTTTATACTATATTACATCTAATCTTTAGGGATTCTTTGTTTTTGTAAGCAAAAACATTTTTCTGGTTAGTATTTTTATTTCAGTTGAGTAGCATTTGTTTTTTAACTGTTGGAAAAATATGGATTGCTGTCCAGTATATTTGACACTATAATAAATTTATGTAATTCATGGTGATTATTCACTTCTTTTCTATTATTAAAAGGGTGTTAATTGTTTTTTGGGATGGGTTTCTCCATAGCTACCACATGGTCTTCTTTCTTGAAGATCTCTCTTATAAGTGGGAGCTTTGTAACCATTTTTGGCATTGATGTGTCCGACATCCGTCTGTCTGTCAGTCCACATTTTTCGTTTCCGGACTCTAACTCGAAAACGGTTCATCCTATCGAATTCAAACTTGACAGGGAGATAGATCACCATCATAGCTAGGTTCCTTTCGAAATTGGTGATATTCCATTTGATCGTTAGTCCGTTTTTTGTCCGTTTGTCCATCCGTCTGTCCACATTTTTGTTTCCGGACTCTAAGTCAAAAACGGTGTGTCCAATCGAATTCAAACTTGACAGGGACATAGATCACCATCATAGCTAGGTTCCTTTCGAAATTGCGTAATTCTGTCTGTTCGTTTGTCCGTTTTTTGTCCGTTTGTCTCTCCATCCGTCTGTCCACACTTTTGTTTCCAGACTCTAACTCGAGAACGGTTTGTCCAATCTAATTCATACTTGACAGGGACATAGATCACCATCATAGCTAGGTTACTTTCGAAATTGGTGACATTCCGTCCATTTGTTTGTCCGTTTGTCTGTCCGCTTGTCTGTTTTTGGTCCGTTTGTCCATCCGTCTGTCCGTCCCCATTTTTGTTTCTGGACTCTAGCTCAAAAACGGTTTGTCCAATCCAATTCAAACTTGACAGGGACATAGATCACCATCATAGCTAGGTTCCTTTCGAAATTGGTGTAATTCCATCTGTTTGTTTGTCTGTTTTTTGTCCGTTTATCCATTCGTCTGTCCGTCCACATTTTTGCTTCCGGACTCTTACTCAAAAACGGTTCGTCCAGTTGAATTTAAACTTGACAGGGATATAGATCACCATTATGGTTAGGCTCCTTTCGAAATTGGTGTAATTCTATCGGTTCGTTCGTCAACAATTCCGTTTCTGGACTCTAACTCGAAAACGCTTTGTCCAATCGAATTCAAAATTGACAGGGAGATACATCACCATCATAGCTAAGTTGCTTTTGAAATTGGTGTAATTCTGTCCTTTCGTTTGTCTGTTTATAGCATAGATACAATTGTGTAACCTAGATTACCAGTTTTACGTTTCTTAGCACGTCTAACACATTCACCTTAACTGAGTGACCTAACATTTCTTTCCTTGTTTCTAAATGTAATTACAGAAGTTGCTAACCCTATTGCTGCCTGCGCAACCCGCCTTTTGGGGCATCTTTGACCCTCTTGTATGCATCACGTTCTGGAAAATCTTTACACCTACTTACTAAGGTCATCTGATCAAGCATCCGATTTTTTCGGGTACATTCTATAGTTTGACGCTGTGGTTTGGTATTGAAAGACATTTAGAATATTTTATTAAAATGTATTATTCACCTACTTTGGGGTGAGATATAATACAGTAAAATTGCAGACATGTAGCTCATGGCATAGGTGGGCAATAGCTACTTTCAGGTTCTCACTGTTGAGTAAATCAGTTGTAACTTCAAAACTATTACATTTACTGTATTTTGTCTAGATATGTCGTTCACCTACTTTTGAGTCAGCCACAATATAGTAAAATTGCAGACCTGTAGCATATTGCAAAGTGGAGCAATTGCTACTTTGAGGTTCTCACTGTTGAGTAAATCAGTTATAACTGAAAAACTGTTGCAGTTAGAGAAATTTGTTTTCATATGTTATTCACATATTTATGGGTTAGCTATAACATGGTGAAACTATAGACCTATATCTCATGGTATAGCTGAGCAATAGCTACTTTCAGCTTCTCCTTGTTGAGTAAATCACTTGTAACTTGAACACTATTACATTTACTGTATTTTCTTTAAATAAATATGTTGTTCACCTACTTATGGATCAGCTATAACATAGGAAAATGGCAGAACTGTAGCTTATTGCATACCTGAGCAGTGGGTACTTTCAGGTTATTCACATATTTATGGGTTAGCTATAACATGGTGAAACTATAGACCTATATCTCATGGTATAGCTGAGCAATAGCTACTTTCAGCTTCTCCTTGTTGAGTAAATCACTTGTAACTTGAACACTATTACATTTACTGTATTTTCTTTAAATAAATATGTTGTTCACCTACTTATAGATCAGCTATAACATAGGAAAATGGCAGAACTGTAGCTTATTGCATACCTGAGCAGTGGGTACTTTCAGGTGCTCACACTTGAGTAAATCAGTTATAACTTGAAAATTAATGCATTTACAGTATTTTTTTTTAATATGTTGTTCATCTACTTTTTGGTCAGCTATAACATAGTAAAACTGCAGACCTGTAGCTCATGGCATAGCTGAGAAATAGCTACTTTCAGGTTTTCGCTGTTGAGTAAATTGGTTGTAACTTGAAAACTATTGCATTTCCGGTAATTTGTTTAAATATGTCTTCCACCTACTTTTTACATCTTAACAGTTAACTTTGTACCTCTGAATACTATTTACAGGGCACAACTTTTGTGTCCTTTTCTTCTGTCACTTCTGCTCTGAAACTCAACATACACAAACAGCAGACACAGAGCCTGTTCATGGGCACTGATTGCTGGTTTTACATTGTGCAAGCACTTCCAGAGGGGCAAGGACAAACAAACCCCCCCTCAGGTGGATATGCAGGTGCAGATTTATGTACAGTATCAATGGAAATACAAAGAAAATAACAAAAGTATTCAAACTCAGCAAGTCAGTGAAATATTCTATTAAAATTTCTGCTGTTAAAACATTTGTGAGACATTGTGGGGACGAGATGTATGGTTTACTGTCTGTTCTTTGTCTATGCATCATTTTGTACACAAATATTCTGGACAAGAAGTTTAAATTTATACCATTCTTTATAAAACTGAAAAGTGGTAGTGTTCATTGTGGCAATGAATTTTTGTCCATATATACAGATTCAACCTTTCCAGTAAACCTGCTAAATTGGAGTTTTGCAAGTGTTTGAACATTGAAAAAAAAATACTTCTTTGTAATTAGGTATAAATTGCTCATAAAAAGGAAGTTTGAGTCAGTTTTAAAGTAACCAAAATTATATTACTAAGAAGTTTAATCAAAGATTTAGTTTTGATGAACATGTTTTTTTTGTTCATTCCAAAGAAAATTAAAAGAAGTGCATTCACAGAATTGGTGTTATTGTTTCCTCAGACATATTGCAATATCCACATAGAGGGCTGTCATGTATTTTCATTTTGAATTGACAGCTTCTTGTGGCCAATAACAAGTTTAACACCCTTTTCTTGAACCATTTTATGTTATTGTCATCTGTTGAGTGGAAACATATTTTATTGCGTCAATACATCCTATCCACTGGACAATTGCTAATCCGGTCGGCATAGACCAGCCTGCCAAACACCAGAAAAAGACGTCCTGTGTTTCCCTAGTTTCCCGGCTGGTCCCTAGTACTAGTGTACTCGCCAGGTGGCGTGTCGTACTTCCTTCCTGTCTAGACAGCATGATGTCATAGCATCTTTTTCATTTTGCGCGAACTAGTGCACACAGAGTTTTATTCACTGCTAGGGTTTTTATGTCAGCTGACTTGTCAGTCAGCTGACATTATGTCATCACTCTGCGGCGTGGGCGTACGCGTCCGCGTGAACAACTTCTCCTCCAAAACTACAAGGCCTAGAGACATGCTGTTTTTTTTAAAAGATACCTTATCTATCGAGGATGAAAAATTGTTCAAGGCATGCAAATCTGTCTGTTTGCTAGAGACATTACAAGGGGGGTACCCCCACCAAAAGTGTGAAAATTTCAACACTGTATCACAATTTTCTCAGTGACTATTGAAGGGATTTCTCTCATATCTTGCATATATGTACTAGGCCAGAGGTAGATTCTCTTGTGTGAGTATGAGACCTGGATCTGTCTTACTTTTTTTTTAATAAATTTTTTTAATTATTTTTAATGCATTAAAATTCATGAAATCATGCACTAAATCACTTATAACTTGAAAAGTATTGCATTCAGAGCATTTTGTTAAAATATGTTATTCAGCTACTTTTTTCATAGCTACAACATGGTGAGTAACTTGGGTGTCTGTCTCAATAGCTAAGTGAGTAATAGCTACTTTTGGGCTTTTCAGTAACTTCCATCATGAGTAAAATCACTTATAACTTGAAAACTATTGCATTTAGAGAATTTTGTATCAATATGTTATTCAGCTACTTTTGGGTCAGCTATAACATAGTAAAATTTCAGACCTGTAGCTCATGGCACAGCTGAGTAATAGCTACTTTTAGGTTATCACTGTTGAGTAAATCACTTATAACTTGAAAACTATTGCATTTAGAGTATTTTGTTTAAATATGTTATTCACGTATTTTGGGGTCAGCTATAACATAGTGAAGTTCTAGACCTGTGGCTCATTGCATAGCTGAGTAACAGCTACTTTGAAGTTCTCACTGTTGAGTAAATCCGTTGTAATTTGAAAACTATTGCATTTACAGAAATTTGTGTAAATATGTTATTCAGCTACTTTTGGGTCAGCTATAACATAGTAAAATTTCAGACCTGTAGCTCATGGCATAGCTGAGTAATAGCTACTTTTAGGTTATCACTGTTGAGTAAATCACTTATAACTTGAAAACTATTGCATTTAGAATATTTTGTTTAAATATGTTATTCACCTATTTTGGGGTCAGCTATAACATAGTAAAGTTCCAGACCTGTGGCTCCTTGCATAGCTGAGTAATAGCTACTTTGAAGTTCTCACTATTGAGTAAATCAGTTATAATTGGAAAACTATTGCATTTAGAGAATTTCATATAAATATGTTATTCAGCTACTTTTGGGTCAGCTATAACATAGTAAAATTTCAGACCTGTAGCTCATGGCATAGCTGAGTAGTAGCTAATTTTAGGTTATCACTGTTGAGTAAATCACTTATAACTTGAAAACTATTGCAATGGCATAGCTGAGTAATAGCTAATTTTAGGTTATCACTGTTGAGTAAATCACTTATAACTTGAAAACTATTGCATTTAGAGTATTTTGTTTAAATATGTTATTCACGTATTTTGGGGTCAGCTATAACATAGTGAAGTTCCAGACCTGTGGCTCCTTGCATAGCTGAGTAATAGCTACTTTGAAGTTCTCACTATTGAGTAAATCAGTTGTAATTGGAAAACTATTGCATTTAGAGAATTTCATATAAATATGTTATTCAGCTACTTTTGGGTCAGCTATAACATAGTAAAATTTCAGACCTGTAGCTCATGGCATAGCTGAGTAATAGCTACTTTTAGGTTATCACTGTTGAGTAAATCACTGATAACTTGAAAACTATTGCATTTAGAGTATTTTGTTTAAATATGTTATTCACGTATTTTGGGGTCAGCTATAACATAGTGAAGTTCTAGACCTGTGGCTCATTGCATAGCTGAGTAACAGCTACTTTGAAGTTCTCACTGTTGAGTAAATCCGTTGTAATTTGAAAACTATTGCATTTACAGAAATTTGTGTAAATATGTTATTCAGCTACTTTTGGGTCAGCTATAACATAGTAAAATTTCAGACCTGTAGCTCATGGCATAGCTGAGTAATAGCTACTTTTAGGTTATCACTGTTGAGTAAATCACTTATAACTTGAAAACTATTGCATTTAGAGTATTTTGTTTAAATATGTTATTCACCTATTTTGGGGTCAGCTATAACATAGTGAAGTTCCAGACCTGTGGCTCCTTGCATAGCTGAGTAATAGCTACTTTTAGGTTATCACTGTTGAGTAAATCACTGATAACTTGAAAACTATTGCATTTAGAGTATTTTGTTTAAATATGTTATTCACGTATTTTGGGGTCAGCTATAACATAGTGAAGTTCTAGACCTGTGGCTCATTGCATAGCTGAGTAACAGCTACTTTGAAGTTCTCACTGTTGAGTAAATCCGTTGTAATTTGAAAACTATTGCATTTACAGAAATTTGTGTAAATATGTTATTCAGCTACTTTTGGGTCAGCTATAACATAGTAAAATTTCAGACCTGTAGCTCATGGCATAGCTGAGTAATAGCTACTTTTAGGTTATCACTGTTGAGTAAATCACTTATAACTTGGAAACTATTGCATTTAGAATATTTTGTTTAAATATGTTATTCACCTATTTTGGGGTCAGCTATAACATAGTGAAGTTCCAGACCTGTGGCTCCTTGCATAGCTGAGTAATAGCTACTTTGAAGTTCTCACTATTGAGTAAATCAGTTATAATTGGAAAACTATTGCATTTAGAGAATTTCATATAAATATGTTATTCAGCTACTTTTGGGTCAGCTATAACATAGTAAAATTTCAGACCTGTAGCTCATGGCATAGCTGAGTAATAGCTACTTTTAGGTTATCACTGTTGAGTAAATCACTGATAACTTGAAAACTATTGCATTTAGAGTATTTTGTTTAAATATGTTATTCACGTATTTTGGGGTCAGCTATAACATAGTGAAGTTCTAGACCTGTGGCTCATTGCATAGCTGAGTAACAGCTACTTTGAAGTTCTCACTGTTGAGTAAATCCGTTGTAATTTGAAAACTATTGCATTTACAGAAATTTGTGTAAATATGTTATTCAGCTACTTTTGGGTCAGCTATAACATAGTAAAATTTCAGACCTGTAGCTCATGGCATAGCTGAGTAATAGCTACTTTTAGGTTATCACTGTTGAGTAAATCACTTATAACTTGAAAACTATTGCATTTAGAGTATTTTGTTTAAATATGTTATTCACCTATTTTGGGGTCAGCTATAACATAGTGAAGTTCCAGACCTGTGGCTCCTTGCATAGCTGAGTAATAGCTACTTTGAAGTTCTCACTATTGAGTAAATCAGTTATAATTGGAAAACTATTGCATTTAGAGAATTTCATATAAATATGTTATTCAGCTACTTTTGGGTCAGCTATAACATAGTAAAATTTCAGACCTGTAGCTCATGGCATAGCTGAGTAATAGCTACTTTTAGGTTATCACTGTTGAGTAAATCACTGATAACTTGAAAACTATTGCATTTAGAGTATTTTGTTTAAATATGTTATTCACGTATTTTGGGGTCAGCTATAACATAGTGAAGTTCTAGACCTGTGGCTCATTGCATAGCTGAGTAACAGCTACTTTGAAGTTCTCACTGTTGAGTAAATCCGTTGTAATTTGAAAACTATTGCATTTACAGAAATTTGTGTAAATATGTTATTCAGCTACTTTTGGGTCAGCTATAACATAGTAAAATTTCAGACCTGTAGCTCATGGCATAGCTGAGTAATAGCTACTTTTAGGTTATCACTGTTGAGTAAATCACTTATAACTTGAAAACTATTGCATTTAGAGTATTTTGTTTAAATATGTTATTCACCTATTTTGGGGTCAGCTATAACATAGTGAAGTTCCAGACCTGTGGCTCCTTGCATAGCTGAGTAATAGCTACTTTGAAGTTCTCACTATTGAGTAAATCAGTTGTAATTGGAAAACTATTGCATTTAGAGAATTTCATATAAATATGTTATTCAGCTACTTTTGGGTCAGCTATAACATAGTAAAATTTCAGACCTGTAGCTCATGGCATAGCTGAGTAATAGCTACTTTTAGGTTATCACTGTTGAGTAAATCACTGATAACTTGAAAACTATTGCATTTAGAGTATTTTGTTTAAATATGTTATTCACGTATTTTGGGGTCAGCTATAACATAGTGAAGTTCTAGACCTGTGGCTCATTGCATAGCTGAGTAACAGCTACTTTGAAGTTCTCACTGTTGAGTAAATCCGTTGTAATTTGAAAACTATTGCATTTACAGAAATTTGTGTAAATATGTTATTCAGCTACTTTTGGGTCAGCTATAACATAGGAAAATTTCAGACCTGTAGCTCATGGCATAGCTGAGTAATAGCTACTTTTAGGTTATCACTGTTGAGTAAATCACTTATAACTTGGAAACTATTGCATTTAGAATATTTTGTTTAAATATGTTATTCACCTATTTTGGGGTCAGCTATAACATAGTGAAGTTCCAGACCTGTGGCTCCTTGCATAGCTGAGTAATAGCTACTTTGAAGTTCTCACTATTGAGTAAATCAGTTATAATTGCAAAACTATTGCATTTAGAGAATTTCATATAAATATGTTATTCAGCTACTTTTGGGTCAGCTATAACATAGTAAAATTTCAGACCTGTAGCTCATGGCATAGCTGAGTAATAGCTACTTTTAGGTTATCACTGTTGAGTAAATCACTGATAACTTGAAAACTATTGCATTTAGAGTATTTTGTTTAAATATGTTATTCACGTATTTTGGGGTCAGCTATAACATAGTGAAGTTCTAGACCTGTGGCTCATTGCATAGCTGAGTAACAGCTACTTTGAAGTTCTCACTGTTGAGTAAATCCGTTGTAATTTGAAAACTATTGCATTTACAGAAATTTGTGTAAATATGTTATTCAGCTACTTTTGGGTCAGCTATAACATAGTAAAATTTCAGACCTGTAGCTCATGGCATAGCTGAGTAATAGCTACTTTTAGGTTATCACTGTTGAGTAAATCACTTATAACTTGAAAACTATTGCATTTAGAGTATTTTGTTTAAATATGTTATTCACCTATTTTGGGGTCAGCTATAACATAGTGAAGTTCCAGACCTGTGGCTCCTTGCATAGCTGAGTAATAGCTACTTTGAAGTTCTCACTATTGAGTAAATCAGTTGTAATTGGAAAACTATTGCATTTAGAGAATTTCATATAAATATGTTATTCAGCTACTTTTGGGTCAGCTATAACATAGTAAAATTTCAGACCTGTAGCTCATGGCATAGCTGAGTAATAGCTACTTTTAGGTTATCACTGTTGAGTAAATCACTGATAACTTGAAAACTATTGCATTTAGAGTATTTTGTTTAAATATGTTATTCACGTATTTTGGGGTCAGCTATAACATAGTGAAGTTCTAGACCTGTGGCTCATTGCATAGCTGAGTAACAGCTACTTTGAAGTTCTCACTGTTGAGTAAATCCGTTGTAATTTGAAAACTATTGCATTTACAGAAATTTGTGTAAATATGTTATTCAGCTACTTTTGGGTCAGCTATAACATAGTAAAATTTCAGACCTGTAGCTCATGGCATAGCTGAGTAATAGCTACTTTTAGGTTATCACTGTTGAGTAAATCACTTATAACTTGAAAACTATTGCATTTAGAGTATTTTGTTTAAATATGTTATTCACCTATTTTGGGGTCAGCTATAACATAGTGAAGTTCCAGACCTGTGGCTCCTTGCATAGCTGAGTAATAGCTACTTTGAAGTTCTCACTATTGAGTAAATCAGTTGTAATTGGAAAACTATTGCATTTAGAGAATTTCATATAAATATGTTATTCAGCTACTTTTGGGTCAGCTATAACATAGTAAAATTTCAGACCTGTAGCTCATGGCATAGCTGAGTAATAGCTACTTTTAGGTTATCACTGTTGAGTAAATCACTGATAACTTGAAAACTATTGCATTTAGAGTATTTTGTTTAAATATGTTATTCACGTATTTTGGGGTCAGCTATAACATAGTGAAGTTCTAGACCTGTGGCTCATTGCATAGCTGAGTAACAGCTACTTTGAAGTTCTCACTGTTGAGTAAATCCGTTGTAATTTGAAAACTATTGCATTTACAGAAATTTGTGTAAATATGTTATTCAGCTACTTTTGGGTCAGCTATAACATAGTAAAATTTCAGACCTGTAGCTCATGGCATAGCTGAGTAATAGCTACTTTTAGGTTATCACTGTTGAGTAAATCACTTATAACTTGGAAACTATTGCATTTAGAATATTTTGTTTAAATATGTTATTCACCTATTTTGGGGTCAGCTATAACATAGTGAAGTTCCAGACCTGTGGCTCCTTGCATAGCTGAGTAATAGCTACTTTGAAGTTCTCACTATTGAGTAAATCAGTTATAATTGGAAAACTATTGCATTTAGAGAATTTCATATAAATATGTTATTCAGCTACTTTTGGGTCAGCTATAACATAGTAAAATTTCAGACCTGTAGCTCATGGCATAGCTGAGTAATAGCTACTTTTAGGTTATCACTGTTGAGTAAATCACTGATAACTTGAAAACTATTGCATTTAGAGTATTTTGTTTAAATATGTTATTCACGTATTTTGGGGTCAGCTATAACATAGTGAAGTTCTAGACCTGTGGCTCATTGCATAGCTGAGTAACAGCTACTTTGAAGTTCTCACTGTTGAGTAAATCCGTTGTAATTTGAAAACTATTGCATTTACAGAAATTTGTGTAAATATGTTATTCAGCTACTTTTGGGTCAGCTATAACATAGTAAAATTTCAGACCTGTAGCTCATGGCATAGCTGAGTAATAGCTACTTTTAGGTTATCACTGTTGAGTAAATCACTTATAACTTGAAAACTATTGCATTTAGAGTATTTTGTTTAAATATGTTATTCACCTATTTTGGGGTCAGCTATAACATAGTGAAGTTCCAGACCTGTGGCTCCTTGCATAGCTGAGTAATAGCTACTTTGATGTTCTCACTATTGAGTAAATCAGTTGTAATTGGAAAACTATTGCATTTAGAGAATTTCATATAAATATGTTATTCAGCTACTTTTGGGTCAGCTATAACATAGTAAAATTTCAGACCTGTAGCTCATGGCATAGCTGAGTAATAGCTACTTTTAGGTTATCACTGTTGAGTAAATCACTGATAACTTGAAAATTATTGCATTTAGAGTATTTTGTTTAAATATGTTATTCACGTATTTTGGGGTCAGCTATAACATAGTGAAGTTCTAGACCTGTGGCTCATTGCATAGCTGAGTAACAGCTACTTTGAAGTTCTCACTGTTGAGTAAATCCGTTGTAATTTGAAAACTATTGCATTTACAGAAATTTGTGTAAATATGTTATTCAGCTACTTTTGGGTCAGCTATAACATAGTAAAATTTCAGACCTGTAGCTCATGGCATAGCTGAGTAATAGCTACTTTTAGGTTATCACTGTTGAGTAAATCACTTATAACTTGGAAACTATTGCATTTAGAATATTTTGTTTAAATATGTTATTCACCTATTTTGGGGTCAGCTATAACATAGTGAAGTTCCAGACCTGTGGCTCCTTGCATAGCTGAGTAATAGCTACTTTGAAGTTCTCACTATTGAGTAAATCAGTTATAATTGGAAAACTATTGCATTTAGAGAATTTCATATAAATATGTTATTCAGCTACTTTTGGGTCAGCTATAACATAGTAAAATTTCAGACCTGTAGCTCATGGCATAGCTGAGTAATAGCTACTTTTAGGTTATCACTGTTGAGTAAATCACTGATAACTTGAAAACTATTGCATTTAGAGTATTTTGTTTAAATATGTTATTCACGTATTTTGGGGTCAGCTATAACATAGTGAAGTTCTAGACCTGTGGCTCATTGCATAGCTGAGTAACAGCTACTTTGAAGTTCTCACTGTTGAGTAAATCCGTTGTAATTTGAAAACTATTGCATTTACAGAAATTTGTGTAAATATGTTATTCAGCTACTTTTGGGTCAGCTATAACATAGTAAAATTTCAGACCTGTAGCTCATGGCATAGCTGAGTAATAGCTACTTTTAGGTTATCACTGTTGAGTAAATCACTTATAACTTGGAAACTATTGCATTTAGAATATTTTGTTTAAATATGTTATTCACCTATTTTGGGGTCAGCTATAACATAGTGAAGTTCCAGACCTGTGGCTCCTTGCATAGCTGAGTAATAGCTACTTTGAAGTTCTCACTATTGAGTAAATCAGTTATAATTGGAAAACTATTGCATTTAGAGAATTTCATATAAATATGTTATTCAGCTACTTTTGGGTCAGCTATAACATAGTAAAATTTCAGACCTGTAGCTCATGGCATAGCTGAGTAATAGCTACTTTTAGGTTATCACTGTTGAGTAAATCACTGATAACTTGAAAACTATTGCATTTAGAGTATTTTGTTTAAATATGTTATTCACGTATTTTGGGGTCAGCTATAACATAGTGAAGTTCTAGACCTGTGGCTCATTGCATAGCTGAGTAACAGCTACTTTGAAGTTCTCACTGTTGAGTAAATCCGTTGTAATTTGAAAACTATTGCATTTACAGAAATTTGTGTAAATATGTTATTCAGCTACTTTTGGGTCAGCTATAACATAGTAAAATTTCAGACCTGTAGCTCATGGCATAGCTGAGTAATAGCTACTTTTAGGTTATCACTGTTGAGTAAATCACTTATAACTTGAAAACTATTGCATTTAGAGTATTTTGTTTAAATATGTTATTCACCTATTTTGGGGTCAGCTATAACATAGTGAAGTTCCAGACCTGTGGCTCCTTGCATAGCTGAGTAATAGCTACTTTGAAGTTCTCACTATTGAGTAAATCAGTTATAATTGGAAAACTATTGCATTTAGAAAATTTCATATAAATATGTTATTCAGCTACTTTTGGGTCAGCTATAACATAGTAAAATTTCAGACCTGTAGCTCATGGCATAGCTGAGTAATAGCTACTTTTAGGTTATCACTGTTGAGTAAATCACTTATAACTTGGAAACTATTGCATTTAGAATATTTTGTTTAAATATGTTATTCACCTATTTTGGGGTCAGCTATAACATAGTGAAGTTCCAGACCTGTGGCTCCTTGCATAGCTGAGTAATAGCTACTTTGAAGTTCTCACTATTGAGTAAATCAGTTATAATTGGAAAACTATTGCATTTAGAAAATTTCATATAAATATGTTATTCAGCTACTTTTGGGTCAGCTATAACATAGTAAAATTTCAGACCTGTAGCTCATGGCATAGCTGAGTAATAGCTACTTTTAGGTTATCACTGTTGAGTAAATCACTTATAACTTGAAAACTATTGCATTTAGAGTATTTTGTTTAAATATGTTATTCACCTATTTTGGGGTCAGCTATAACATAGTGAAGTTCCAGACCTGTGGCTCCTTGCATAGCTGAGTAATAGCTACTTTGAAGTTCTCACTATTGAGTAAATCAGTTGTAATTGGAAAACTATTGCATTTAGAGAATTTCATATAAATATGTTATTCAGCTACTTTTGGGTCAGCTATAACATAGTAAAATTTCAGACCTGTAGCTCATGGCATAGCTGAGTAATAGCTACTTTTAGGTTATCACTGTTGAGTAAATCACTGATAACTTGAAAACTATTGCATTTAGAGTATTTTGTTTAAATATGTTATTCACGTATTTTGGGGTCAGCTATAACATAGTGAAGTTCTAGACCTGTGGCTCATTGCATAGCTGAGTAACAGCTACTTTGAAGTTCTCACTGTTGAGTAAATCCGTTGTAATTTGAAAACTATTGCATTTACAGAAATTTGTGTAAATATGTTATTCCGCTACTTTTGGGTCAGCTATAACATAGTAAAATTTCAGACCTGTAGCTCATGGCATAGCTGAGTAATAGCTACTTTTAGGTTATCACTGTTGAGTAAATCACTTATAACTTGGAAACTATTGCATTTAGAATATTTTGTTTAAATATGTTATTCACCTATTTTGGGGTCAGCTATAACATAGTGAAGTTCCAGACCTGTGGCTCCTTGCATAGCTGAGTAATAGCTACTTTGAAGTTCTCACTATTGAGTAAATCAGTTATAATTGGAAAACTATTGCATTTAGAAAATTTCATATAAATATGTTATTCAGCTACTTTTGGGTCAGCTATAACATAGTAAAATTTCAGACCTGTAGCTCATGGCATAGCTGAGTAATAGCTACTTTTAGGCTATCACTGTTGAGTAAATCACTTATAACTTGAAAACTATTGCATTTAGTATATTTTGTTTAAATATGTTATTCACTTATTTTGGGGTCAGCTATAACATAGTGAAGTTCCAGACCTGTGGCTCCTTGCATAGCTGAGTAATAGCTACTTTGAAGTTCTCACTATTGAGTAAATCAGTTGTAATTGGAAAACTATTGCATTTAGAGAATTTCATATAAATATGTTATTCAGCTACTTTTGGGTCAGCTATAACATAGTAAAATTTCAGACCTGTAGCTCATGGCATAGCTGAGTAATAGCTAATTTTAGGTTATCACTGTTGAGTAAATCACTTATAACTTGAAAACTATTGCAATGGCATAGCTGAGTAATAGCTAATTTTAGGTTATCACTGTTGAGTAAATCACTTATAACTTGAAAACTATTGCATTTAGAGTATTTTGTTTAAATATGTTATTCACGTATTTTGGGGTCAGCTATAACATAGTGAAGTTCCAGACCTGTGGCTCCTTGCATAGCTGAGTAATAGCTACTTTGAAGTTCTCACTATTGAGTAAATCAGTTGTAATTGGAAAACTATTGCATTTAGAGAATTTCATATAAATATGTTATTCAGCTACTTTTGGGTCAGCTATAACATAGTAAAATTTCAGACCTGTAGCTCATGGCATAGCTGAGTAATAGCTACTTTTAGGTTATCACTGTTGAGTAAATCACTGATAACTTGAAAATTATTGCATTTAGAGTATTTTGTTTAAATATGTTATTCACGTATTTTGGGGTCAGCTATAACATAGTGAAGTTCTAGACCTGTGGCTCATTGCATAGCTGAGTAACAGCTACTTTGAAGTTCTCACTGTTGAGTAAATCCGTTGTAATTTGAAAACTATTGCATTTACAGAAATTTGTGTAAATATGTTATTCAGCTACTTTTGGGTCAGCTATAACATAGTAAAATTTCAGACCTGTAGCTCATGGCATAGCTGAGTAATAGCTACTTTTAGGTTATCACTGTTGAGTAAATCACTTATAACTTGGAAACTATTGCATTTAGAATATTTTGTTTAAATATGTTATTCACCTATTTTGGGGTCAGCTATAACATAGTGAAGTTCCAGACCTGTGGCTCCTTGCATAGCTGAGTAATAGCTACTTTGAAGTTCTCACTATTGAGTAAATCAGTTATAATTGGAAAACTATTGCATTTAGAAAATTTCATATAAATATGTTATTCAGCTACTTTTGGGTCAGCTATAACATAGTAAAATTTCAGACCTGTAGCTCATGGCATAGCTGAGTAATAGCTACTTTTAGGCTATCACTGTTGAGTAAATCACTTATAACTTGAAAACTATTGCATTTAGAATATTTTGTTTAAATATGTTATTCACTTATTTTGGGGTCAGCTATAACATAGTGAAGTTCCAGACCTGTGGCTCCTTGCATAGCTGAGTAATAGCTACTTTGAAGTTCTCACTATTGAGTAAATCAGTTGTAATTGGAAAACTATTGCATTTAGAGAATTTCATATAAATATGTTATTCAGCTACTTTTGGGTCAGCTATAACATAGTAAAATTTCAGACCTGTAGCTCATGGCATAGCTGAGTAATAGCTAATTTTAGGTTATCACTGTTGAGTAAATCACTTATAACTTGAAAACTATTGCAATGGCATAGCTGAGTAATAGCTAATTTTAGGTTATCACTGTTGAGTAAATCACTTATAACTTGAAAACTATTGCATTTAGAGTATTTTGTTTAAATATGTTATTCACGTATTTTGGGGTCAGCTATAACATAGTGAAGTTCCAGACCTGTGGCTCCTTGCATAGCTGAGTAATAGCTACTTTGAAGTTCTCACTATTGAGTAAATCAGTTGTAATTGGAAAACTATTGCATTTAGAGAATTTCATATAAATATGTTATTCAGCTACTTTTGGGTCAGCTATAACATAGTAAAATTTCAGACCTGTGGCTCCTTGCATAGCTGAGTAATAGCTACTTTGAAGTTCTCACTATTGAGTAAATCAGTTATAATTGGAAAACTATTGCATTTAGAGAATTTCATATAAATATGTTATTCAGCTACTTTTGGGTCAGCTATAACATAGTAAAATTTCAGACCTGTAGCTCATGGCATAGCTGAGTAATAGCTACTTTTAGGTTATCACTGTTGAGTAAATCACTGATAACTTGAAAACTATTGCATTTAGAGTATTTTGTTTAAATATGTTTTTCACGTATTTTGGGGTCAGCTATAACATAGTGAAGTTCTAGACCTGTGGCTCATTGCATAGCTGAGTAACAGCTACTTTGAAGTTCTCACTGTTGAGTAAATCCGTTGTAATTTGAAAACTATTGCATTTACAGAAATTTGTGTAAATATGTTATTCAGCTACTTTTGGGTCAGCTATAACATAGTAAAATTTCAGACCTGTAGCTCATGGCATAGCTGAGTAATAGCTACTTTTAGGTTATCACTGTTGAGTAAATCACTTATAACTTGGAAACTATTGCATTTAGAATATTTTGTTTAAATATGTTATTCACCTATTTTGGGGTCAGCTATAACATAGTGAAGTTCCAGACCTGTGGCTCCTTGCATAGCTGAGTAATAGCTACTTTGAAGTTCTCACTATTGAGTAAATCAGTTATAATTGGAAAACTATTGCATTTAGAGAATTTCATATAAATATGTTATTCAGCTACTTTTGGGTCAGCTATAACATAGTAAAATTTCAGACCTGTAGCTCATGGCATAGCTGAGTAATAGCTACTTTTAGGTTATCACTGTTGAGTAAATCACTGATAACTTGAAAACTATTGCATTTAGAGTATTTTGTTTAAATATGTTATTCACGTATTTTGGGGTCAGCTATAACATAGTGAAGTTCTAGACCTGTGGCTCATTGCATAGCTGAGTAACAGCTACTTTGAAGTTCTCACTGTTGAGTAAATCCGTTGTAATTTGAAAACTATTGCATTTACAGAAATTTGTGTAAATATGTTATTCAGCTACTTTTGGGTCAGCTATAACATAGTAAAATTTCAGACCTGTAGCTCATGGCATAGCTGAGTAATAGCTACTTTTAGGTTATCACTGTTGAGTAAATCACTTATAACTTGGAAACTATTGCATTTAGAATATTTTGTTTAAATATGTTTTTCACCTATTTTGGGGTCAGCTATAACATAGTGAAGTTCCAGACCTGTGGCTCCTTGCATAGCTGAGTAATAGCTACTTTGAAGTTCTCACTATTGAGTAAATCAGTTATAATTGGAAAACTATTGCATTTAGAAAATTTCATATAAATATGTTATTCAGCTACTTTTGGGTCAGCTATAACATAGTAAAATTTCAGACCTGTAGCTCATGGCATAGCTGAGTAATAGCTACTTTTAGGCTATCACTGTTGAGTAAATCACTTATAACTTGAAAACTATTGCATTTAGAATATTTTGTTTAAATATGTTATTCACTTATTTTGGGGTCAGCTATAACATAGTGAAGTTCCAGACCTGTGGCTCCTTGCATAGCTGAGTAATAGCTACTTTGAAGTTCTCACTATTGAGTAAATCAGTTGTAATTGGAAAACTATTGCATTTAGAGAATTTCATATAAATATGTTATTCAGCTACTTTTGGGTCAGCTATAACATAGTAAAATTTCAGACCTGTAGCTCATGGCATAGCTGAGTAATAGCTACTTTTAGGTTATCACTGTTGAGTAAATCACTTATAACTTGAAAACTATTGCATTTAGAGTATTTTGTTTAAATATGTTATTCACGTATTTTGGGGTCAGCTATAACATAGTGAAGTTCCAGACCTGTGGCTCCTTGCATAGCTGAGTAATAGCTACTTTGAAGTTCTCACTATTGAGTAAATCAGTTGTAATTGGAAAACTATTGCATTTAGAGAATTTCATATAAATATGTTATTCAGCTACTTTTGGGTCAGCTATAACATAGTAAAATTTCAGACCTGTAGCTCATGGCATAGCTGAGTAATAGCTACTTTTAGGTTATCACTGTTGAGTAAATCACTGATAACTTGAAAACTATTGCATTTAGAGTATTTTGTTTAAATATGTTATTCACGTATTTTGGGGTCAGCTATAACATAGTGAAGTTCTAGACCTGTGGCTCATTGCATAGCTGAGTAACAGCTACTTTGAAGTTCTCACTGTTGAGTAAATCCGTTGTAATTTGAAAACTATTGCATTTACAGAAATTTGTGTAAATATGTTATTCAGCTACTTTTGGGTCAGCTATAACATAGTAAAATTTCAAACCTGTAGCTCATGGCATAGCTGAGTAATAGCTACTTTTAGGTTATCACTGTTGAGTAAATCACTTATAACTTGAAAACTATTGCATTTAGAGTATTTTGTTTAAATATGTTATTCACCTATTTTGGGGTCAGCTATAACATAGTGAAGTTCCAGACCTGTGGCTCCTTGCATAGCTGAGTAATAGCTACTTTGAAGTTCTCACTATTGAGTAAATCAGTTATAATTGGAAAACTATTGCATTTAGAGAATTTCATATAAATATGTTATTCAGCTACTTTTGGGTCAGCTATAACATAGTAAAATTTCAGACCTGTAGCTCATGGCATAGCTGAGTAATAGCTACTTTTAGGTTATCACTGTTGAGTAAATCACTGATAACTTGAAAACTATTGCATTTAGAGTATTTTGTTTAAATATGTTTTTCACGTATTTTGGGGTCAGCTATAACATAGTGAAGTTCTAGACCTGTGGCTCATTGCATAGCTGAGTAACAGCTACTTTGAAGTTCTCACTGTTGAGTAAATCCGTTGTAATTTGAAAACTATTGCATTTACAGAAATTTGTGTAAATATGTTATTCAGCTACTTTTGGGTCAGCTATAACATAGTAAAATTTCAGACCTGTAGCTCATGGCATAGCTGAGTAATAGCTACTTTTAGGTTATCACTGTTGAGTAAATCACTTATAACTTGGAAACTATTGCATTTAGAATATTTTGTTTAAATATGTTATTCACCTATTTTGGGGTCAGCTATAACATAGTGAAGTTCCAGACCTGTGGCTCCTTGCATAGCTGAGTAATAGCTACTTTGAAGTTCTCACTATTGAGTAAATCAGTTATAATTGGAAAACTATTGCATTTAGAGAATTTCATATAAATATGTTATTCAGCTACTTTTGGGTCAGCTATAACATAGTAAAATTTCAGACCTGTAGCTCATGGCATAGCTGAGTAATAGCTACTTTTAGGTTATCACTGTTGAGTAAATCACTGATAACTTGAAAACTATTGCATTTAGAGTATTTTGTTTAAATATGTTATTCACGTATTTTGGGGTCAGCTATAACATAGTGAAGTTCTAGACCTGTGGCTCATTGCATAGCTGAGTAACAGCTACTTTGAAGTTCTCACTGTTGAGTAAATCCGTTGTAATTTGAAAACTATTGCATTTACAGAAATTTGTGTAAATATGTTATTCAGCTACTTTTGGGTCAGCTATAACATAGTAAAATTTCAGACCTGTAGCTCATGGCATAGCTGAGTAATAGCTACTTTTAGGTTATCACTGTTGAGTAAATCACTTATAACTTGGAAACTATTGCATTTAGAATATTTTGTTTAAATATGTTTTTCACCTATTTTGGGGTCAGCTATAACATAGTGAAGTTCCAGACCTGTGGCTCCTTGCATAGCTGAGTAATAGCTACTTTGAAGTTCTCACTATTGAGTAAATCAGTTATAATTGGAAAACTATTGCATTTAGAAAATTTCATATAAATATGTTATTCAGCTACTTTTGGGTCAGCTATAACATAGTAAAATTTCAGACCTGTAGCTCATGGCATAGCTGAGTAATAGCTACTTTTAGGCTATCACTGTTGAGTAAATCACTTATAACTTGAAAACTATTGCATTTAGAATATTTTGTTTAAATATGTTATTCACTTATTTTGGGGTCAGCTATAACATAGTGAAGTTCCAGACCTGTGGCTCCTTGCATAGCTGAGTAATAGCTACTTTGAAGTTCTCACTATTGAGTAAATCAGTTGTAATTGGAAAACTATTGCATTTAGAGAATTTCATATAAATATGTTATTCAGCTACTTTTGGGTCAGCTATAACATAGTAAAATTTCAGACCTGTAGCTCATGGCATAGCTGAGTAATAGCTACTTTTAGGTTATCACTGTTGAGTAAATCACTTATAACTTGAAAACTATTGCATTTAGAGTATTTTGTTTAAATATGTTATTCACGTATTTTGGGGTCAGCTATAACATAGTGAAGTTCCAGACCTGTGGCTCCTTGCATAGCTGAGTAATAGCTACTTTGAAGTTCTCACTATTGAGTAAATCAGTTGTAATTGGAAAACTATTGCATTTAGAGAATTTCATATAAATATGTTATTCAGCTACTTTTGGGTCAGCTATAACATAGTAAAATTTCAGACCTGTAGCTCATGGCATAGCTGAGTAATAGCTACTTTTAGGTTATCACTGTTGAGTAAATCACTGATAACTTGAAAACTATTGCATTTAGAGTATTTTGTTTAAATATGTTATTCACGTATTTTGGGGTCAGCTATAACATAGTGAAGTTCTAGACCTGTGGCTCATTGCATAGCTGAGTAACAGCTACTTTGAAGTTCTCACTGTTGAGTAAATCCGTTGTAATTTGAAAACTATTGCATTTACAGAAATTTGTGTAAATATGTTATTCAGCTACTTTTGGGTCAGCTATAACATAGTAAAATTTCAAACCTGTAGCTCATGGCATAGCTGAGTAATAGCTACTTTTAGGTTATCACTGTTGAGTAAATCACTTATAACTTGAAAACTATTGCATTTAGAGTATTTTGTTTAAATATGTTATTCACCTATTTTGGGGTCAGCTATAACATAGTGAAGTTCCAGACCTGTGGCTCCTTGCATAGCTGAGTAATAGCTACTTTGAAGTTCTCACTATTGAGTAAATCAGTTGTAATTGGAAAACTATTGCATTTAGAGAATTTCATATAAATATGTTATTCAGCTACTTTTGGGTCAGCTATAACATAGTAAAATTTCAGACCTGTAGCTCATGGCATAGCTGAGTAATAGCTACTTTTAGGTTATCACTGTTGAGTAAATCACTGATAACTTGAAAACTATTGCATTTAGAGTATTTTGTTTAAATATGTTATTCACGTATTTTGGGGTCAGCTATAACATAGTGAAGTTCTAGACCTGTGGCTCATTGCATAGCTGAGTAACAGCTACTTTGAAGTTCTCACTGTTGAGTAAATCCGTTGTAATTTGAAAACTATTGCATTTACAGAAATTTGTGTAAATATGTTATTCAGCTACTTTTGGGTCAGCTATAACATAGTAAAATTTCAGACCTGTAGCTCATGGCATAGCTGAGTAATAGCTACTTTTAGGTTATCACTGTTGAGTAAATCACTTATAACTTGAAAACTATTGCATTTAGAATATTTTGTTTAAATATGTTATTCACCTATTTTGGGGTCAGCTATAACATAGTGAAGTTCCAGACCTGTGGCTCCTTGCATAGCTGAGTAATAGCTACTTTGAAGTTCTCACTATTGAGTAAATCAGTTGTAATTGGAAAACTATTGCATTTAGAGAATTTCATATAAATATGTTATTCAGCTACTTTTGGGTCAGCTATAACATAGTAAAATTTCAGACCTGTAGCTCATGGCATAGCTGAGTAATAGCTAATTTTAGGTTATCACTGTTGAGTAAATCACTTATAACTTGAAAACTATTGCAATGGCATAACTGAGTAATAGCTAATTTTAGGTTATCACTGTTGAGTAAATCACTTATAACTTGAAAACTATTGCATTTAGAGTATTTTGTTTAAATATGTTATTCACGTATTTTGGGGTCAGCTATAACATAGTGAAGTTCCAGACCTGTGGCTCCTTGCATAGCTGAGTAATAGCTACTTTGAAGTTCTCACTATTGAGTAAATCAGTTGTAATTGGAAAACTATTGCATTTAGAGAATTTCATATAAATATGTTATTCAGCTACTTTTGGGTCAGCTATAACATAGTAAAATTTCAGACCTGTAGCTCATGGCATAGCTGAGTAATAGCTAATTTTAGGTTATCACTGTTGAGTAAATCACTTATAACTTGAAAACTATTGCAATGGCATAACTGAGTAATAGCTACTTTTAGGTTATCACTGTTGAGTAAATCACTGATAACTTGAAAACTATTGCATTTAGAGTATTTTGTTTAAATATGTTATTCACGTATTTTGGGGTCAGCTATAACATAGTGAAGTTCTAGACCTGTGGCTCATTGCATAGCTGAGTAACAGCTACTTTGAAGTTCTCACTGTTGAGTAAATCCGTTGTAATTTGAAAACTATTGCATTTACAGAAATTTGTGTAAATATGTTATTCAGCTACTTTTGGGTCAGCTATAACATAGTAAAATTTCAGACCTGTAGCTCATGGCATAGCTGAGTAATAGCTACTTTTAGGTTATCACTGTTGAGTAAATCACTTATAACTTGAAAACTATTGCATTTAGAATATTTTGTTTAAATATGTTATTCACGTATTTTGGGGTCAGCTATAACATAGTGAAGTTCCAGACCTGTGGCTCCTTGCATAGCTGAGTAATAGCTACTTTGAAGTTCTCACTATTGAGTAAATCAGTTGTAATTGGAAAACTATTGCATTTAGAGAATTTCATATAAATATGTTATTCAGCTACTTTTGGGTCAGCTATAACATAGTAAAATTTCAGACCTGTAGCTCATGGCATAGCTGAGTAATAGCTACTTTTAGGTTATCACTGTTGAGTAAATCACTGATAACTTGAAAACTATTGCATTTAGAGTATTTTGTTTAAATATGTTATTCACGTATTTTGGGGTCAGCTATAACATAGTGAAGTTCTAGACCTGTGGCTCATTGCATAGCTGAGTAACAGCTACTTTGAAGTTCTCACTGTTGAGTAAATCCGTTGTAATTTGAAAACTATTGCATTTACAGAAATTTGTGTAAATATGTTATTCAGCTACTTTTGGGTCAGCTATAACATAGTAAAATTTCAGACCTGTAGCTCATGGCATAGCTGAGTAATAGCTACTTTTAGGTTATCACTGTTGAGTAAATCACTTATAACTTGAAAACTATTGCATTTAGAATATTTTGTTTAAATATGTTATTCACCTATTTTGCGGTCAGCTATAACATAGTGAAGTTCCAGACCTGTGGCTCCTTGCATAGCTGAGTAATAGCTACTTTGAAGTTCTCACTATTGAGTAAATCAGTTGTAATCTGAAAACTATTGCATTTAGAGAATTTCATATAAATATGTTATTCAGCTACTTTTGGGTCAGCTATAACATAGTAAAATTTCAGACCTGTAGCTCATGGCATAGCTGAGTAATAGCTACTTTTAGGCTATCACTGTTGAGTAAATCACTTATAACTTGAAAACTATTGCATTTAGAATATTTTGTTTAAATATGTTATTCACTTATTTTGGGGTCAGCTATAACATAGTGAAGTTCCAGACCTGTGGCTCCTTGCATAGCTGAGTAATAGCTACTTTGAAGTTCTCACTATTGAGTAAATCAGTTGTAATTGGAAAACTATTGCATTTAGAGAATTTCATATAAATATGTTATTCAGCTACTTTTGGGTCAGCTATAACATAGTAAAATTTCAGACCCGTAGCTCATGGCATAGCTGAGTAATAGCTACTTTTAGGTTATCACTGTTGAGTAAATCACTGATAACTTGAAAACTATTGCATTTAGAGTATTTTGTTTAAATATGTTATTCACGTATTTTGGGGTCAGCTATAACATAGTGAAGTTCTAGACCTGTGGCTCATTGCATAGCTGAGTAACAGCTACTTTGAAGTTCTCACTGTTGAGTAAATCCGTTGTAATTTGAAAACTATTGCATTTACAGAAATTTGTGTAAATATGTTATTCAGCTACTTTTGGGTCAGCTATAACATAGTAAAATTTCAGACCTGTAGCTCATGGCATAGCTGAGTAATAGCTACTTTTAGGTTATCACTGTTGAGTAAATCACTTATAACTTGAAAACTATTGCATTTAGAATATTTTGTTTAAATATGTTATTCACGTATTTTGGGGTCAGCTATAACATAGTGAAGTTCCAGACCTGTGGCTCCTTGCATAGCTGAGTAATAGCTACTTTGAAGTTCTCACTATTGAGTAAATCAGTTGTAATTGGAAAACTATTGCATTTAGAGAATTTCATATAAATATGTTATTCAGCTACTTTTGGGTCAGCTATAACATAGTAAAATTTCAGACCTGTAGCTCATGGCATAGCTGAGTAATAGCTAATTTTAGGTTATCACTGTTGAGTAAATCACTTATAACTTGAAAACTATTGCAATGGCATAACTGAGTAATAGCTACTTTTAGGTTATCACTGTTGAGTAAATCACTGATAACTTGAAAACTATTGCATTTAGAGTATTTTGTTTAAATATGTTATTCACGTATTTTGGGGTCAGCTATAACATAGTGAAGTTCTAGACCTGTGGCTCATTGCATAGCTGAGTAACAGCTACTTTGAAGTTCTCACTGTTGAGTAAATCCGTTGTAATTTGAAAACTATTGCATTTACAGAAATTTGTGTAAATATGTTATTCAGCTACTTTTGGGTCAGCTATAACATAGTAAAATTTCAGACCTGTAGCTCATGGCATAGCTGAGTAATAGCTACTTTTAGGTTATCACTGTTGAGTAAATCACTTATAACTTGAAAACTATTGCATTTAGAATATTTTGTTTAAATATGTTATTCACGTATTTTGGGGTCAGCTATAACATAGTGAAGTTCCAGACCTGTGGCTCCTTGCATAGCTGAGTAATAGCTACTTTGAAGTTCTCACTATTGAGTAAATCAGTTGTAATTGGAAAACTATTGCATTTAGAGAATTTCATATAAATATGTTATTCAGCTACTTTTGGGTCAGCTATAACATAGTAAAATTTCAGACCTGTAGCTCATGGCATAGCTGAGTAATAGCTAATTTTAGGTTATCACTGTTGAGTAAATCACTTATAACTTGAAAACTATTGCAATGGCATAACTGAGTAATAGCTACTTTTAGGTTATCACTGTTGAGTAAATCACTGATAACTTGAAAACTATTGCATTTAGAGTATTTTGTTTAAATATGTTATTCACGTATTTTGGGGTCAGCTATAACATAGTGAAGTTCTAGACCTGTGGCTCATTGCATAGCTGAGTAACAGCTACTTTGAAGTTCTCACTGTTGAGTAAATCCGTTGTAATTTGAAAACTATTGCATTTACAGAAATTTGTGTAAATATGTTATTCAGCTACTTTTGGGTCAGCTATAACATAGTAAAATTTCAGACCTGTAGCTCATGGCATAGCTGAGTAATAGCTACTTTTAGGTTATCACTGTTGAGTAAATCACTTATAACTTGAAAACTATTGCATTTAGAATATTTTGTTTAAATATGTTATTCACGTATTTTGGGGTCAGCTATAACATAGTGAAGTTCCAGACCTGTGGCTCCTTGCATAGCTGAGTAATAGCTACTTTGAAGTTCTCACTATTGAGTAAATCAGTTGTAATTGGAAAACTATTGCATTTAGAGAATTTCATATAAATATGTTATTCAGCTACTTTTGGGTCAGCTATAACATAGTAAAATTTCAGACCTGTAGCTCATGGCATAGCTGAGTAATAGCTACTTTTAGGTTATCACTGTTGAGTAAATCACTGATAACTTGAAAACTATTGCATTTAGAGTATTTTGTTTAAATATGTTATTCACGTATTTTGGGGTCAGCTATAACATAGTGAAGTTCTAGACCTGTGGCTCATTGCATAGCTGAGTAACAGCTACTTTGAAGTTCTCACTGTTGAGTAAATCCGTTGTAATTTGAAAACTATTGCATTTACAGAAATTTGTGTAAATATGTTATTCAGCTACTTTTGGGTCAGCTATAACATAGTAAAATTTCAGACCTGTAGCTCATGGCATAGCTGAGTAATAGCTACTTTTAGGTTATCACTGTTGAGTAAATCACTTATAACTTGAAAACTATTGCATTTAGAATATTTTGTTTAAATATGTTATTCACGTATTTTGGGGTCAGCTATAACATAGTGAAGTTCCAGACCTGTGGCTCCTTGCATAGCTGAGTAATAGCTACTTTGAAGTTCTCACTATTGAGTAAATCAGTTGTAATTGGAAAACTATTGCATTTAGAGAATTTCATATAAATATGTTATTCAGCTACTTTTGGGTCAGCTATAACATAGTAAAATTTCAGACCTGTAGCTCATGGCATAGCTGAGTAATAGCTACTTTTAGGTTATCACTGTTGAGTAAATCACTGATAACTTGAAAACTATTGCATTTAGAGTATTTTGTTTAAATATGTTATTCACGTATTTTGGGGTCAGCTATAACATAGTGAAGTTCTAGACCTGTGGCTCATTGCATAGCTGAGTAACAGCTACTTTGAAGTTCTCACTGTTGAGTAAATCCGTTGTAATTTGAAAACTATTGCATTTACAGAAATTTGTGTAAATATGTTATTCAGCTACTTTTGGGTCAGCTATAACATAGTAAAATTTCAGACCTGTAGCTCATGGCATAGCTGAGTAATAGCTACTTTTAGGTTATCACTGTTGAGTAAATCACTTATAACTTGAAAACTATTGCATTTAGAATATTTTGTTTAAATATGTTATTCACCTATTTTGCGGTCAGCTATAACATAGTGAAGTTCCAGACCTGTGGCTCCTTGCATAGCTGAGTAATAGCTACTTTGAAGTTCTCACTATTGAGTAAATCAGTTGTAATCTGAAAACTATTGCATTTAGAGAATTTCATATAAATATGTTATTCAGCTACTTTTGGGTCAGCTATAACATAGTAAAATTTCAGACCTGTAGCTCATGGCATAGCTGAGTAATAGCTACTTTTAGGCTATCACTGTTGAGTAAATCACTTATAACTTGAAAACTATTGCATTTAGAATATTTTGTTTAAATATGTTATTCACTTATTTTGGGGTCAGCTATAACATAGTGAAGTTCCAGACCTGTGGCTCCTTGCATAGCTGAGTAATAGCTACTTTGAAGTTCTCACTATTGAGTAAATCAGTTGTAATTGGAAAACTATTGCATTTAGAGAATTTCATATAAATATGTTATTCAGCTACTTTTGGGTCAGCTATAACATAGTAAAATTTCAGACCCGTAGCTCATGGCATAGCTGAGTAATAGCTACTTTTAGGTTATCACTGTTGAGTAAATCACTGATAACTTGAAAACTATTGCATTTAGAGTATTTTGTTTAAATATGTTATTCACGTATTTTGGGGTCAGCTATAACATAGTGAAGTTCTAGACCTGTGGCTCATTGCATAGCTGAGTAACAGCTACTTTGAAGTTCTCACTGTTGAGTAAATCCGTTGTAATTTGAAAACTATTGCATTTACAGAAATTTGTGTAAATATGTTATTCAGCTACTTTTGGGTCAGCTATAACATAGTAAAATTTCAGACCTGTAGCTCATGGCATAGCTGAGTAATAGCTACTTTTAGGTTATCACTGTTGAGTAAATCACTTATAACTTGAAAACTATTGCATTTAGAATATTTTGTTTAAATATGTTATTCACGTATTTTGGGGTCAGCTATAACATAGTGAAGTTCCAGACCTGTGGCTCCTTGCATAGCTGAGTAATAGCTACTTTGAAGTTCTCACTATTGAGTAAATCAGTTGTAATTGGAAAACTATTGCATTTAGAGAATTTCATATAAATATGTTATTCAGCTACTTTTGGGTCAGCTATAACATAGTAAAATTTCAGACCTGTAGCTCATGGCATAGCTGAGTAATAGCTAATTTTAGGTTATCACTGTTGAGTAAATCACTTATAACTTGAAAACTATTGCAATGGCATAACTGAGTAATAGCTACTTTTAGGTTATCACTGTTGAGTAAATCACTGATAACTTGAAAACTATTGCATTTAGAGTATTTTGTTTAAATATGTTATTCACGTATTTTGGGGTCAGCTATAACATAGTGAAGTTCTAGACCTGTGGCTCATTGCATAGCTGAGTAACAGCTACTTTGAAGTTCTCACTGTTGAGTAAATCCGTTGTAATTTGAAAACTATTGCATTTACAGAAATTTGTGTAAATATGTTATTCAGCTACTTTTGGGTCAGCTATAACATAGTAAAATTTCAGACCTGTAGCTCATGGCATAGCTGAGTAATAGCTACTTTTAGGTTATCACTGTTGAGTAAATCACTTATAACTTGAAAACTATTGCATTTAGAATATTTTGTTTAAATATGTTATTCACGTATTTTGGGGTCAGCTATAACATAGTGAAGTTCCAGACCTGTGGCTCCTTGCATAGCTGAGTAATAGCTACTTTGAAGTTCTCACTATTGAGTAAATCAGTTGTAATTGGAAAACTATTGCATTTAGAGAATTTCATATAAATATGTTATTCAGCTACTTTTGGGTCAGCTATAACATAGTAAAATTTCAGACCTGTAGCTCATGGCATAGCTGAGTAATAGCTACTTTTAGGTTATCACTGTTGAGTAAATCACTGATAACTTGAAAACTATTGCATTTAGAGTATTTTGTTTAAATATGTTATTCACGTATTTTGGGGTCAGCTATAACATAGTGAAGTTCTAGACCTGTGGCTCATTGCATAGCTGAGTAACAGCTACTTTGAAGTTCTCACTGTTGAGTAAATCCGTTGTAATTTGAAAACTATTGCATTTACAGAAATTTGTGTAAATATGTTATTCAGCTACTTTTGGGTCAGCTATAACATAGTAAAATTTCAGACCTGTAGCTCATGGCATAGCTGAGTAATAGCTACTTTTAGGTTATCACTGTTGAGTAAATCACTTATAACTTGAAAACTATTGCATTTAGAATATTTTGTTTAAATATGTTATTCACCTATTTTGCGGTCAGCTATAACATAGTGAAGTTCCAGACCTGTGGCTCCTTGCATAGCTGAGTAATAGCTACTTTGAAGTTCTCACTATTGAGTAAATCAGTTGTAATCTGAAAACTATTGCATTTAGAGAATTTCATATAAATATGTTATTCAGCTACTTTTGGGTCAGCTATAACATAGTAAAATTTCAGACCTGTAGCTCATGGCATAGCTGAGTAATAGCTACTTTTAGGCTATCACTGTTGAGTAAATCACTTATAACTTGAAAACTATTGCATTTAGAATATTTTGTTTAAATATGTTATTCACTTATTTTGGGGTCAGCTATAACATAGTGAAGTTCCAGACCTGTGACTCCTTGCATAGCTGAGTAATAGCTACTTTGAAGTTCTCACTATTGAGTAAATCAGTTGTAATTGGAAAACTATTGCATTTAGAGAATTTCATATAAATATGTTATTCAGCTACTTTTGGGTCAGCTATAACATAGTAAAATTTCAGACCCGTAGCTCATGGCATAGCTGAGTAATAGCTACTTTTAGGTTATCACTGTTGAGTAAATCACTGATAACTTGAAAACTATTGCATTTAGAGTATTTTGTTTAAATATGTTATTCACGTATTTTGGGGTCAGCTATAACATAGTGAAGTTCTAGACCTGTGGCTCATTGCATAGCTGAGTAACAGCTACTTTGAAGTTCTCACTGTTGAGTAAATCCGTTGTAATTTGAAAACTATTGCATTTACAGAAATTTGTGTAAATATGTTATTCAGCTACTTTTGGGTCAGCTATAACATAGTAAAATTTCAGACCTGTAGCTCATGGCATAGCTGAGTAATAGCTACTTTTAGGTTATCACTGTTGAGTAAATCACTTATAACTTGAAAACTATTGCATTTAGAATATTTTGTTTAAATATGTTATTCACGTATTTTGGGGTCAGCTATAACATAGTGAAGTTCCAGACCTGTGGCTCCTTGCATAGCTGAGTAATAGCTACTTTGAAGTTCTCACTATTGAGTAAATCAGTTGTAATTGGAAAACTATTGCATTTAGAGAATTTCATATAAATATGTTATTCAGCTACTTTTGGGTCAGCTATAACATAGTAAAATTTCAGACCTGTAGCTCATGGCATAGCTGAGTAATAGCTACTTTTAGGCTATCACTGTGGAGTAAATCACTTATAACTTGAAAACTATTGCATTTAGAATATTTTGTTTAAATATGTTATTCACTTATTTTGGGGTCAGCTATAACATAGTGAAGTTCCAGACCTGTGGCTCCTTGCATAGCTGAGTAATAGCTACTTTGAAGTTCTCACTATTGAGTAAATCAGTTGTAATTGGAAAACTATTGCATTTAGAGAATTTCATATAGATATGTTATTCAGCTACTTTTGGGTCAGCTATAACATAGTAAAATTTCAGACCTGTAGCTCATGGCATAGCTGAGTAATAGCTACTTTTAGGTTATCACTGTTGAGTAAATCACTGATAACTTGAAAACTATTGCATTTAGAGTATTTTGTTTACATATGTTATTCACGTATTTTGGGGTCAGCTATAACATAGTGAAGTTCCAGACCTGTGGCTCCTTGCATAGCTGAGTAATAGCTACTTTGAAGTTCTCACTATTGAGTAAATCAGTTGTAATTGGAAAACTATTGCATTTAGAGAATTTCATATAAATATGTTATTCAGCTACTTTTGGATCAGCTATAACATAGTAAACTTTCAGACCTGTAGTTCATGGCATAGCTGAGTAATAGCTACTTTTAGGTTATCACTGTTGAGTAAATCACTGATAACTTGAAAACTATTGCATTTAGAGTATTTTGTTTAAATATGTTATTCACCTATTTTGGGGTCAGCTATAACATAGTAAAGTTCTAGACCTGTGGCTCATTGCATAGCTGAGTAATAGCTACTTTGAAGTTCTCACTGTTGAGTAAATCCGTTGTAATTTGAAAACTATTGCATTGACAGAAATTTGTGTAAATATGTTATTCAGCTACTTTTGGGTCAGCTATAACATAGTAAAATTTCAGACCTGTAGCTCATGGCATAGCTGAGTAATAGCTACTTTTAGGTTATCACTGTTGAGTAAATCACTTATAAGTTGTAAACTATTGCATTTAGAGTATTTTGTTTAAATATGTTATTCACGTATTTTGGGGTCAGCTATAACATAGTAAAGTTCTAGACCTGTGGCTCATTGCATAGCTGAGTAACAGCTACTTTGAAGTTCTCACTGTTGAGTAAATCCGTTGTAATTTGAAAACTATTGCATTGACAGAAATTTGTGTAAATATGTTATTCAGCTACTTTTGGGTCAGCTATAACATAGTAAAATTTCAGACCTGTAGCTCATGGCATAGCTGAGTAATAGCTACTTTTAGGTTATCACTGTTGAGTAAATCACTTATAACTTGAAAACTATTGCGTTTAGAATATTTTGTTTAAATATGTTATTCACCTATTTTGCGGTCAGCTATAACATAGTGAAGTTCCAGACCTGTGGCTCCTTGCATAGCTGAGTAATAGTTACTTTGAAGTTCTCACTATTGAGTAAATCAGTTGTAATTGGAAAACTATTGCATTTAGAGAATTTCATATAAATATGTTATTCAGCTACTTTTGGGTCAGCTATAACATAGTAAAATTTCAGACCTGTAGCTCATGGCATAGCTGAGTAATAGCTACTTTTAGGTTATCACTGTTGAGTAAATCACTGATAACTTGAAAACTATTGCATTTAGAGTATTTTGTTTAAATATGTTATTCACGTATTTTGGGGTCAGCTGTAACATAGTGAAGTTCTAGACCTGTGGCTCATTGCATAGCTGAGTAATAGCTACTTTGAAGTTCTCACTATTGAGTAAATCAGTTGTAATTGGAAAACTATTACATTGACAGAAATTTGTGTAAATATGTTATTCAGCTACTTTTGGGTCAGCTATAACATAGTTAAATTTCAGACTAGTAGCTCATGGCATAGCTGAGTAATAGCTACTTTTAGGTTATCACTGTTGAGTAAATCACTTATAACTTGAAAACTATTGCATTTAGAATATTTTGTTTAAATATGTTATTCACCTATTTTGGGGTCAGCTATAACATAGTGAAGTTCCAGACCTGTGGCTCCTTGCATAGCTGAGTAATAGCTACTTTGAAGTTCTCACTATTGAGTAAATCAGTTGTAATTGGAAAACTATTGCATTTAGAGAATTTCATATAAATATGTTATTCAGCTACTTTTGGGTCAGCTATAACATAGTAAAATTTCAGACCTGTAGCTCATGGCATAGCTGAGTAATAGCTAATTTTAGGTTATCACTGTTGAGTAAATCACTTATAACTTGAAAACTATTGCAATGGCATAACTGAGTAATAGCTAATTTTAGGTTATCACTGTTGAGTAAATCACTTATAACTTGAAAACTATTGCATTTAGAGTATTTTGTTTAAATATGTTATTCACGTATTTTGGGGTCAGCTATAACATAGTGAAGTTCCAGACCTGTGGCTCCTTGCATAGCTGAGTAATAGCTACTTTGAAGTTCTCACTATTGAGTAAATCAGTTGTAATTGGAAAACTATTGCATTTAGAGAATTTCATATAAATATGTTATTCAGCTACTTTTGGGTCAGCTATAACATAGTGAAATTTCAGACCTGTAGCTCATGGCATAGCTGAGTAATAGCTACTTTTAGGTTATCACTGTTGAGTAAATCACTGATAACTTGAAAACTATTGCATTTAGAGTATTTTGTTTAAATATGTTATTCACGTATTTTGGGGTCAGCTATAACATAGTGAAGTTCTAGACCTGTGGCTCATTGCATAGCTGAGTAACAGCTACTTTGAAGTTCTCACTGTTGAGTAAATCCGTTGTAATTTGAAAACTATTGCATTTACAGAAATTTGTGTAAATATGTTATTCAGCTACTTTTGGGTCAGCTATAACATAGTAAAATTTCAGACCTGTAGCTCATGGCATAGCTGAGTAATAGCTACTTTTAGGTTATCACTGTTGAGTAAATCACTTATAACTTGAAAACTATTGCATTTAGAATATTTTGTTTAAATATGTTATTCACCTATTTTGCGGTCAGCTATAACATAGTGAAGTTCCAGACCTGTGGCTCCTTGCATAGCTGAGTAATAGCTACTTTGAAGTTCTCACTATTGAGTAAATCAGTTGTAATCTGAAAACTATTGCATTTAGAGAATTTCATATAAATATGTTATTCAGCTACTTTTGGGTCAGCTATAACATAGTAAAATTTCAGACCTGTAGCTCATGGCATAGCTGAGTAATAGCTACTTTTAGGCTATCACTGTTGAGTAAATCACTTATAACTTGAAAACTATTGCATTTAGAATATTTTGTTTAAATATGTTATTCACTTATTTTGGGGTCAGCTATAACATAGTGAAGTTCCAGACCTGTGGCTCCTTGCATAGCTGAGTAATAGCTACTTTGAAGTTCTCACTATTGAGTAAATCAGTTGTAATTGGAAAACTATTGCATTTAGAGAATTTCATATAAATATGTTATTCAGCTACTTTTGGGTCAGCTATAACATAGTAAAATTTCAGACCTGTAGCTCATGGCATAGCTGAGTAATAGCTAATTTTAGGTTATCACTGTTGAGTAAATCACTTATAACTTGAAAACTATTGCAATGGCATAACTGAGTAATAGCTAATTTTAGGTTATCACTGTTGAGTAAATCACTTATAACTTGAAAACTATTGCATTTAGAGTATTTTGTTTAAATATGTTATTCACGTATTTTGGGGTCAGCTATAACATAGTGAAGTTCCAGACCTGTGGCTCCTTGCATAGCTGAGTAATAGCTACTTTGAAGTTCTCACTATTGAGTAAATCAGTTGTAATTGGAAAACTATTGCATTTAGAGAATTTCATATAAATATGTTATTCAGCTACTTTTGGGTCAGCTATAACATAGTAAAATTTCAGACCCGTAGCTCATGGCATAGCTGAGTAATAGCTACTTTTAGGTTATCACTGTTGAGTAAATCACTGATAACTTGAAAACTATTGCATTTAGAGTATTTTGTTTAAATATGTTATTCACGTATTTTGGGGTCAGCTATAACATAGTGAAGTTCTAGACCTGTGGCTCATTGCATAGCTGAGTAACAGCTACTTTGAAGTTCTCACTGTTGAGTAAATCCGTTGTAATTTGAAAACTATTGCATTTACAGAAATTTGTGTAAATATGTTATTCAGCTACTTTTGGGTCAGCTATAACATAGTAAAATTTCAGACCTGTAGCTCATGGCATAGCTGAGTAATAGCTACTTTTAGGTTATCACTGTTGAGTAAATCACTTATAACTTGAAAACTATTGCATTTAGAATATTTTGTTTAAATATGTTATTCACGTATTTTGGGGTCAGCTATAACATAGTGAAGTTCCAGACCTGTGGCTCCTTGCATAGCTGAGTAATAGCTACTTTGAAGTTCTCACTATTGAGTAAATCAGTTGTAATTGGAAAACTATTGCATTTAGAGAATTTCATATAAATATGTTATTCAGCTACTTTTGGGTCAGCTATAACATAGTAAAATTTCAGACCTGTAGCTCATGGCATAGCTGAGTAATAGCTACTTTTAGGTTATCACTGTTGAGTAAATCACTGATAACTTGAAAACTATTGCATTTAGAGTATTTTGTTTAAATATGTTATTCACGTATTTTGGGGTCAGCTATAACATAGTGAAGTTCTAGACCTGTGGCTCATTGCATAGCTGAGTAACAGCTACTTTGAAGTTCTCACTGTTGAGTAAATCCGTTGTAATTTGAAAACTATTGCATTTACAGAAATTTGTGTAAATATGTTATTCAGCTACTTTTGGGTCAGCTATAACATAGTAAAATTTCAGACCTGTAGCTCATGGCATAGCTGAGTAATAGCTACTTTTAGGTTATCACTGTTGAGTAAATCACTTATAACTTGAAAACTATTGCATTTAGAATATTTTGTTTAAATATGTTATTCACCTATTTTGCGGTCAGCTATAACATAGTGAAGTTCCAGACCTGTGGCTCCTTGCATAGCTGAGTAATAGCTACTTTGAAGTTCTCACTATTGAGTAAATCAGTTGTAATCTGAAAACTATTGCATTTAGAGAATTTCATATAAATATGTTATTCAGCTACTTTTGGGTCAGCTATAACATAGTAAAATTTCAGACCTGTAGCTCATGGCATAGCTGAGTAATAGCTACTTTTAGGCTATCACTGTTGAGTAAATCACTTATAACTTGAAAACTATTGCATTTAGAATATTTTGTTTAAATATGTTATTCACTTATTTTGGGGTCAGCTATAACATAGTGAAGTTCCAGACCTGTGGCTCCTTGCATAGCTGAGTAATAGCTACTTTGAAGTTCTCACTATTGAGTAAATCAGTTGTAATTGGAAAACTATTGCATTTAGAGAATTTCATATAAATATGTTATTCAGCTACTTTTGGGTCAGCTATAACATAGTAAAATTTCAGACCTGTAGCTCATGGCATAGCTGAGTAATAGCTAATTTTAGGTTATCACTGTTGAGTAAATCACTTATAACTTGAAAACTATTGCAATGGCATAACTGAGTAATAGCTAATTTTAGGTTATCACTGTTGAGTAAATCACTTATAACTTGAAAACTATTGCATTTAGAGTATTTTGTTTAAATATGTTATTCACGTATTTTGGGGTCAGCTATAACATAGTGAAGTTCCAGACCTGTGGCTCCTTGCATAGCTGAGTAATAGCTACTTTGAAGTTCTCACTATTGAGTAAATCAGTTGTAATTGGAAAACTATTGCATTTAGAGAATTTCATATAAATATGTTATTCAGCTACTTTTGGGTCAGCTATAACATAGTAAAATTTCAGACCTGTAGCTCATGGCATAGCTGAGTAATAGCTACTTTTAGGTTATCACTGTTGAGTAAATCACTGATAACTTGAAAACTATTGCATTTAGAGTATTTTGTTTAAATATGTTATTCACGTATTTTGGGGTCAGCTATAACATAGTGAAGTTCTAGACCTGTGGCTCATTGCATAGCTAAGTAACAGCTACTTTGAAGTTCTCACTGTTGAGTAAATCCGTTGTAATTTGAAAACTATTGCATTTACAGAAATTTGTGTAAATATGTTATTCAGCTACTTTTGGGTCAGCTATAACATAGTAAAATTTCAGACCTGTAGCTCATGGCATAGCTGAGTAATAGCTACTTTTAGGTTATCACTGTTGAGTAAATCACTTATAACTTGAAAACTATTGCATTTAGAATATTTTGTTTAAATATGTTATTCACCTATTTTGCGGTCAGCTATAACATAGTGAAGTTCCAGACCTGTGGCTCCTTGCATAGCTGAGTAATAGCTACTTTGAAGTTCTCACTATTGAGTAAATCAGTTGTAATCTGAAAACTATTGCATTTAGAGAATTTCATATAAATATGTTATTCAGCTACTTTTGGGTCAGCTATAACATAGTAAAATTTCAGACCTGTAGCTCATGGCATAGCTGAGTAATAGCTACTTTTAGGCTATCACTGTTGAGTAAATCACTTATAACTTGAAAACTATTGCATTTAGAATATTTTGTTTAAATATGTTATTCACTTATTTTGGGGTCAGCTATAACATAGTGAAGTTCCAGACCTGTGGCTCCTTGCATAGCTGAGTAATAGCTACTTTGAAGTTCTCACTATTGAGTAAATCAGTTGTAATTGGAAAACTATTGCATTTAGAGAATTTCATATAAATATGTTATTCAGCTACTTTTGGGTCAGCTATAACATAGTAAAATTTCAGACCTGTAGCTCATGGCATAGCTGAGTAATAGCTACTTTTAGGTTATCACTGTTGAGTAAATCACTGATAACTTGAAAACTATTGCATTTAGAGTATTTTGTTTAAATATGTTATTCACGTATTTTGGGGTCAGCTATAACATAGTGAAGTTCTAGACCTGTGGCTCATTGCATAGCTGAGTAACAGCTACTTTGAAGTTCTCACTGTTGAGTAAATCCGTTGTAATTTGAAAACTATTGCATTTACAGAAATTTGTGTAAATATGTTATTCAGCTACTTTTGGGTCAGCTATAACATAGTAAAATTTCAGACCTGTAGCTCATGGCATAGCTGAGTAATAGCTACTTTTAGGCTATCACTGTTGAGTAAATCACTTATAACTTGAAAACTATTGCATTTAGAATATTTTGTTTAAATATGTTATTCACTTATTTTGGGGTCAGCTATAACATAGTGAAGTTCCAGACCTGTGGCTCCTTGCATAGCTGAGTAATAGCTACTTTGAAGTTCTCACTATTGAGTAAATCAGTTGTAATTGGAAAACTATTGCATTTAGAGAATTTCATATAAATATGTTATTCAGCTACTTTTGGGTCAGCTATAACATAGTAAAATTTCAGACCTGTAGCTCATGGCATAGCTGAGTAATAGCTACTTTTAGGTTATCACTGTTGAGTAAATCACTGATAACTTGAAAACTATTGCATTTAGAGTATTTTGTTTAAATATGTTATTCACGTATTTTGGGGTCAGCTATAACATAGTGAAGTTCTAGACCTGTGGCTCATTGCATAGCTGAGTAACAGCTACTTTGAAGTTCTCACTGTTGAGTAAATCCGTTGTAATTTGAAAACTATTGCATTTACAGAAATTTGTGTAAATATGTTATTCAGCTACTTTTGGGTCAGCTATAACATAGTAAAATTTCAGACCTGTAGCTCATGGCATAGCTGAGTAATAGCTACTTTTAGGTTATCACTGTTGAGTAAATCACTTATAACTTGAAAACTATTGCATTTAGAATATTTTGTTTAAATATGTTATTCACCTATTTTGGGGTCAGCTATAACATAGTGAAGTTCCAGACCTGTGGCTCCTTGCATAGCTGAGTAATAGCTACTTTGAAGTTCTCACTATTGAGTAAATCAGTTGTAATTGGAAAACTATTGCATTTAGAGAATTTCATATAAATATGTTATTCAGCTACTTTTGGGTCAGCTATAACATAGTAAAATTTCAGACCTGTAGCTCATGGCATAGCTGAGTAATAGCTAATTTTAGGTTATCACTGTTGAGTAAATCACTTATAACTTGAAAACTATTGCAATGGCATAACTGAGTAATAGCTAATTTTAGGTTATCACTGTTGAGTAAATCACTTATAACTTGAAAACTATTGCATTTAGAGTATTTTGTTTAAATATGTTATTCACGTATTTTGGGGTCAGCTATAACATAGTGAAGTTCCAGACCTGTGGCTCCTTGCATAGCTGAGTAATAGCTACTTTGAAGTTCTCACTATTGAGTAAATCAGTTGTAATTGGAAAACTATTGCATTTAGAGAATTTCATATAAATATGTTATTCAGCTACTTTTGGGTCAGCTATAACATAGTAAAATTTCAGACCCGTAGCTCATGGCATAGCTGAGTAATAGCTACTTTTAGGTTATCACTGTTGAGTAAATCACTGATAACTTGAAAACTATTGCATTTAGAGTATTTTGTTTAAATATGTTATTCACGTATTTTGGGGTCAGCTATAACATAGTGAAGTTCTAGACCTGTGGCTCATTGCATAGCTGAGTAACAGCTACTTTGAAGTTCTCACTGTTGAGTAAATCCGTTGTAATTTGAAAACTATTGCATTTACAGAAATTTGTGTAAATATGTTATTCAGCTACTTTTGGGTCAGCTATAACATAGTAAAATTTCAGACCTGTAGCTCATGGCATAGCTGAGTAATAGCTACTTTTAGGTTATCACTGTTGAGTAAATCACTTATAACTTGAAAACTATTGCATTTAGAATATTTTGTTTAAATATGTTATTCACGTATTTTGGGGTCAGCTATAACATAGTGAAGTTCCAGACCTGTGGCTCCTTGCATAGCTGAGTAATAGCTACTTTGAAGTTCTCACTATTGAGTAAATCAGTTGTAATTGGAAAACTATTGCATTTAGAGAATTTCATATAAATATGTTATTCAGCTACTTTTGGGTCAGCTATAACATAGTAAAATTTCAGACCTGTAGCTCATGGCATAGCTGAGTAATAGCTACTTTTAGGTTATCACTGTTGAGTAAATCACTGATAACTTGAAAACTATTGCATTTAGAGTATTTTGTTTAAATATGTTATTCACGTATTTTGGGGTCAGCTATAACATAGTGAAGTTCTAGACCTGTGGCTCATTGCATAGCTGAGTAACAGCTACTTTGAAGTTCTCACTGTTGAGTAAATCCGTTGTAATTTGAAAACTATTGCATTTACAGAAATTTGTGTAAATATGTTATTCAGCTACTTTTGGGTCAGCTATAACATAGTAAAATTTCAGACCTGTAGCTCATGGCATAGCTGAGTAATAGCTACTTTTAGGTTATCACTGTTGAGTAAATCACTTATAACTTGAAAACTATTGCATTTAGAATATTTTGTTTAAATATGTTATTCACGTATTTTGGGGTCAGCTATAACATAGTGAAGTTCCAGACCTGTGGCTCCTTGCATAGCTGAGTAATAGCTACTTTGAAGTTCTCACTATTGAGTAAATCAGTTGTAATTGGAAAACTATTGCATTTAGAGAATTTCATATAAATATGTTATTCAGCTACTTTTGGGTCAGCTATAACATAGTAAAATTTCAGACCTGTAGCTCATGGCATAGCTGAGTAATAGCTAATTTTAGGTTATCACTGTTGAGTAAATCACTTATAACTTGAAAACTATTGCAATGGCATAACTGAGTAATAGCTAATTTTAGGTTATCACTGTTGAGTAAATCACTTATAACTTGAAAACTATTGCATTTAGAGTATTTTGTTTAAATATGTTATTCACGTATTTTGGGGTCAGCTATAACATAGTGAAGTTCCAGACCTGTGGCTCCTTGCATAGCTGAGTAATAGCTACTTTGAAGTTCTCACTATTGAGTAAATCAGTTGTAATTGGAAAACTATTGCATTTAGAGAATTTCATATAAATATGTTATTCAGCTACTTTTGGGTCAGCTATAACATAGTAAAATTTCAGACCCGTAGCTCATGGCATAGCTGAGTAATAGCTACTTTTAGGTTATCACTGTTGAGTAAATCACTGATAACTTGAAAACTATTGCATTTAGAGTATTTTGTTTAAATATGTTATTCACGTATTTTGGGGTCAGCTATAACATAGTGAAGTTCTAGACCTGTGGCTCATTGCATAGCTGAGTAACAGCTACTTTGAAGTTCTCACTGTTGAGTAAATCCGTTGTAATTTGAAAACTATTGCATTTACAGAAATTTGTGTAAATATGTTATTCAGCTACTTTTGGGTCAGCTATAACATAGTAAAATTTCAGACCCGTAGCTCATGGCATAGCTGAGTAATAGCTACTTTTAGGTTATCACTGTTGAGTAAATCACTTATAACTTGAAAACTATTGCATTTAGAATATTTTGTTTAAATATGTTATTCACGTATTTTGGGGTCAGCTATAACATAGTGAAGTTCCAGACCTGTGGCTCCTTGCATAGCTGAGTAATAGCTACTTTGAAGTTCTCACTATTGAGTAAATCAGTTGTAATTGGAAAACTATTGCATTTAGAGAATTTCATATAAATATGTTATTCAGCTACTTTTGGGTCAGCTATAACATAGTAAAATTTCAGACCTGTAGCTCATGGCATAGCTGAGTAATAGCTACTTTTAGGTTATCACTGTTGAGTAAATCACTGATAACTTGAAAACTATTGCATTTAGAGTATTTTGTTTAAATATGTTATTCACGTATTTTGGGGTCAGCTATAACATAGTGAAGTTCTAGACCTGTGGCTCATTGCATAGCTGAGTAACAGCTACTTTGAAGTTCTCACTGTTGAGTAAATCCGTTGTAATTTGAAAACTATTGCATTTACAGAAATTTGTGTAAATATGTTATTCAGCTACTTTTGGGTCAGCTATAACATAGTAAAATTTCAGACCTGTAGCTCATGGCATAGCTGAGTAATAGCTACTTTTAGGCTATCACTGTTGAGTAAATCACTTATAACTTGAAAACTATTGCATTTAGAATATTTTGTTTAAATATGTTATTCACTTATTTTGGGGTCAGCTATAACATAGTGAAGTTCCAGACCTGTGGCTCCTTGCATAGCTGAGTAATAGCTACTTTGAAGTTCTCACTATTGAGTAAATCAGTTGTAATTGGAAAACTATTGCATTTAGAGAATTTCATATAAATATGTTATTCAGCTACTTTTGGGTCAGCTATAACATAGTAAAATTTCAGACCCGTAGCTCATGGCATAGCTGAGTAATAGCTACTTTTAGGTTATCACTGTTGAGTAAATCACTGATAACTTGAAAACTATTGCATTTAGAGTATTTTGTTTAAATATGTTATTCACGTATTTTGGGGTCAGCTATAACATAGTGAAGTTCTAGACCTGTGGCTCATTGCATAGCTGAGTAACAGCTACTTTGAAGTTCTCACTGTTGAGTAAATCCGTTGTAATTTGAAAACTATTGCATTTACAGAAATTTGTGTAAATATGTTATTCAGCTACTTTTGGGTCAGCTATAACATAGTAAAATTTCAGACCTGTAGCTCATGGCATAGCTGAGTAATAGCTACTTTTAGGTTATCACTGTTGAGTAAATCACTTATAACTTGAAAACTATTGCATTTAGAATATTTTGTTTAAATATGTTATTCACGTATTTTGGGGTCAGCTATAACATAGTGAAGTTCCAGACCTGTGGCTCCTTGCATAGCTGAGTAATAGCTACTTTGAAGTTCTCACTATTGAGTAAATCAGTTGTAATTGGAAAACTATTGCATTTAGAGAATTTCATATAAATATGTTATTCAGCTACTTTTGGGTCAGCTATAACATAGTAAAATTTCAGACCTGTAGCTCATGGCATAGCTGAGTAATAGCTACTTTTAGGCTATCACTGTGGAGTAAATCACTTATAACTTGAAAACTATTGCATTTAGAATATTTTGTTTAAATATGTTATTCACTTATTTTGGGGTCAGCTATAACATAGTGAAGTTCCAGACCTGTGGCTCCTTGCATAGCTGAGTAATAGCTACTTTGAAGTTCTCACTATTGAGTAAATCAGTTGTAATTGGAAAACTATTGCATTTAGAGAATTTCATATAGATATGTTATTCAGCTACTTTTGGGTCAGCTATAACATAGTAAAATTTCAGACCTGTAGCTCATGGCATAGCTGAGTAATAGCTACTTTTAGGTTATCACTGTTGAGTAAATCACTGATAACTTGAAAACTATTGCATTTAGAGTATTTTGTTTACATATGTTATTCACGTATTTTGGGGTCAGCTATAACATAGTGAAGTTCCAGACCTGTGGCTCCTTGCATAGCTGAGTAATAGCTACTTTGAAGTTCTCACTATTGAGTAAATCAGTTGTAATTGGAAAACTATTGCATTTAGAGAATTTCATATAAATATGTTATTCAGCTACTTTTGGATCAGCTATAACATAGTAAACTTTCAGACCTGTAGTTCATGGCATAGCTGAGTAATAGCTACTTTTAGGTTATCACTGTTGAGTAAATCACTGATAACTTGAAAACTATTGCATTTAGAGTATTTTGTTTAAATATGTTATTCACCTATTTTGGGGTCAGCTATAACATAGTAAAGTTCTAGACCTGTGGCTCATTGCATACCTGAGTAATAGCTACTTTGAAGTTCTCACTGTTGAGTAAATCCGTTGTAATTTGAAAACTATTGCATTGACAGAAATTTGTGTAAATATGTTATTCAGCTACTTTTGGGTCAGCTATAACATAGTAAAATTTCAGACCTGTAGCTCATGGCATAGCTGAGTAATAGCTACTTTTAGGTTATCACTGTTGAGTAAATCACTTATAACTTGTAAACTATTGCATTTAGAGTATTTTGTTTAAATATGTTATTCACGTATTTTGGGGTCAGCTATAACATAGTAAAGTTCTAGACCTGTGGCTCATTGCATAGCTGAGTAACAGCTACTTTGAAGTTCTCACTGTTGAGTAAATCCGTTGTAATTTGAAAACTATTGCATTGACAGAAATTTGTGTAAATATGTTATTCAGCTACTTTTGGGTCAGCTATAACATAGTAAAATTTCAGACCTGTAGCTCATGGCATAGCTGAGTAATAGCTACTTTTAGGTTATCACTGTTGAGTAAATCACTTATAACTTGAAAACTATTGCGTTTAGAATATTTTGTTTAAATATGTTATTCACCTATTTTGCGGTCAGCTATAACATAGTGAAGTTCCAGACCTGTGGCTCCTTGCATAGCTGAGTAATAGTTACTTTGAAGTTCTCACTATTGAGTAAATCAGTTGTAATTGGAAAACTATTGCATTTAGAGAATTTCATATAAATATGTTATTCAGCTACTTTTGGGTCAGCTATAACATAGTAAAATTTCAGACCTGTAGCTCATGGCATAGCTGAGTAATAGCTACTTTTAGGTTATCACTGTTGAGTAAATCACTGATAACTTGAAAACTATTGCATTTAGAGTATTTTGTTTAAATATGTTATTCACGTATTTTGGGGTCAGCTGTAACATAGTGAAGTTCTAGACCTGTGGCTCATTGCATAGCTGAGTAATAGCTACTTTGAAGTTGTCACTATTGAGTAAATCAGTTGTAATTGGAAAACTATTGCATTTAGAGAATTTCATATAAATATGTTATTCAGCTACTTTTGGGTCAGCTATAACATAGTTAAATTTCAGACTAGTAGCTCATGGCATAGCTGAGTAATAGCTACTTTTAGGTTATCACTGTTGAGTAAATCACTGATAACTTGAAAACTATTGCATTTAGAGTATTTTGTTTAAATATGTTATTCACGTATTTTGGGGTCAGCTATAACATAGTGAAGTTCTAGACCTGTGGCTCATTGCATAGCTGAGTAACAGCTACTTTGAAGTTCTCACTGTTGAGTAAATCCGTTGTAATTTGAAAACTATTGCATTTACAGAAATTTGTGTAAATATGTTATTCAGCTACTTTTGGGTCAGCTATAACATAGTAAAATTTCAGACCTGTAGCTCATGGCATAGCTGAGTAATAGCTACTTTTAGGTTATCACTGTTGAGTAAATCACTTATAACTTGAAAACTATTGCATTTAGAATATTTTGTTTAAATATGTTATTCACCTATTTTGGGGTCAGCTATAACATAGTGAAGTTCCAGACCTGTGGCTCCTTGCATAGCTGAGTAATAGCTACTTTGAAGTTCTCACTATTGAGTAAATCAGTTGTAATTGGAAAACTATTGCATTTAGAGAATTTCATATAAATATGTTATTCAGCTACTTTTGGGTCAGCTATAACATAGTAAAATTTCAGACCTGTAGCTCATGGCATAGCTGAGTAATAGCTAATTTTAGGTTATCACTGTTGAGTAAATCACTTATAACTTGAAAACTATTGCAATGGCATAACTGAGTAATAGCTAATTTTAGGTTATCACTGTTGAGTAAATCACTTATAACTTGAAAACTATTGCATTTAGAGTATTTTGTTTAAATATGTTATTCACGTATTTTGGGGTCAGCTATAACATAGTGAAGTTCCAGACCTGTGGCTCCTTGCATAGCTGAGTAATAGCTACTTTGAAGTTCTCACTATTGAGTAAATCAGTTGTAATTGGAAAACTATTGCATTTAGAGAATTTCATATAAATATGTTATTCAGCTACTTTTGGGTCAGCTATAACATAGTGAAATTTCAGACCTGTAGCTCATGGCATAGCTGAGTAATAGCTACTTTTAGGTTATCACTGTTGAGTAAATCACTGATAACTTGAAAACTATTGCATTTAGAGTATTTTGTTTAAATATGTTATTCACGTATTTTGGGGTCAGCTATAACATAGTGAAGTTCTAGACCTGTGGCTCATTGCATAGCTGAGTAACAGCTACTTTGAAGTTCTCACTGTTGAGTAAATCCGTTGTAATTTGAAAACTATTGCATTTACAGAAATTTGTGTAAATATGTTATTCAGCTACTTTTGGGTCAGCTATAACATAGTAAAATTTCAGACCTGTAGCTCATGGCATAGCTGAGTAATAGCTACTTTTAGGTTATCACTGTTGAGTAAATCACTTATAACTTGAAAACTATTGCATTTAGAATATTTTGTTTAAATATGTTATTCACCTATTTTGCGGTCAGCTATAACATAGTGAAGTTCCAGACCTGTGGCTCCTTGCATAGCTGAGTAATAGCTACTTTGAAGTTCTCACTATTGAGTAAATCAGTTGTAATCTGAAAACTATTGCATTTAGAGAATTTCATATAAATATGTTATTCAGCTACTTTTGGGTCAGCTATAACATAGTAAAATTTCAGACCTGTAGCTCATGGCATAGCTGAGTAATAGCTACTTTTAGGCTATCACTGTTGAGTAAATCACTTATAACTTGAAAACTATTGCATTTAGAATATTTTGTTTAAATATGTTATTCACTTATTTTGGGGTCAGCTATAACATAGTGAAGTTCCAGACCTGTGGCTCCTTGCATAGCTGAGTAATAGCTACTTTGAAGTTCTCACTATTGAGTAAATCAGTTGTAATTGGAAAACTATTGCATTTAGAGAATTTCATATAAATATGTTATTCAGCTACTTTTGGGTCAGCTATAACATAGTAAAATTTCAGACCTGTAGCTCATGGCATAGCTGAGTAATAGCTAATTTTAGGTTATCACTGTTGAGTAAATCACTTATAACTTGAAAACTATTGCAATGGCATAACTGAGTAATAGCTAATTTTAGGTTATCACTGTTGAGTAAATCACTTATAACTTGAAAACTATTGCATTTAGAGTATTTTGTTTAAATATGTTATTCACGTATTTTGGGGTCAGCTATAACATAGTGAAGTTCCAGACCTGTGGCTCCTTGCATAGCTGAGTAATAGCTACTTTGAAGTTCTCACTATTGAGTAAATCAGTTGTAATTGGAAAACTATTGCATTTAGAGAATTTCATATAAATATGTTATTCAGCTACTTTTGGGTCAGCTATAACATAGTAAAATTTCAGACCTGTAGCTCATGGCATAGCTGAGTAATAGCTACTTTTAGGTTATCACTGTTGAGTAAATCACTGATAACTTGAAAACTATTGCATTTAGAGTATTTTGTTTAAATATGTTATTCACGTATTTTGGGGTCAGCTATAACATAGTGAAGTTCTAGACCTGTGGCTCATTGCATAGCTAAGTAACAGCTACTTTGAAGTTCTCACTGTTGAGTAAATCCGTTGTAATTTGAAAACTATTGCATTTACAGAAATTTGTGTAAATATGTTATTCAGCTACTTTTGGGTCAGCTATAACATAGTAAAATTTCAGACCTGTAGCTCATGGCATAGCTGAGTAATAGCTACTTTTAGGTTATCACTGTTGAGTAAATCACTTATAACTTGAAAACTATTGCATTTAGAATATTTTGTTTAAATATGTTATTCACCTATTTTGCGGTCAGCTATAACATAGTGAAGTTCCAGACCTGTGGCTCCTTGCATAGCTGAGTAATAGCTACTTTGAAGTTCTCACTATTGAGTAAATCAGTTGTAATCTGAAAACTATTGCATTTAGAGAATTTCATATAAATATGTTATTCAGCTACTTTTGGGTCAGCTATAACATAGTAAAATTTCAGACCTGTAGCTCATGGCATAGCTGAGTAATAGCTACTTTTAGGCTATCACTGTTGAGTAAATCACTTATAACTTGAAAACTATTGCATTTAGAATATTTTGTTTAAATATGTTATTCACTTATTTTGGGGTCAGCTATAACATAGTGAAGTTCCAGACCTGTGGCTCCTTGCATAGCTGAGTAATAGCTACTTTGAAGTTCTCACTATTGAGTAAATCAGTTGTAATTGGAAAACTATTGCATTTAGAGAATTTCATATAAATATGTTATTCAGCTACTTTTGGGTCAGCTATAACATAGTAAAATTTCAGACCCGTAGCTCATGGCATAGCTGAGTAATAGCTACTTTTAGGTTATCACTGTTGAGTAAATCACTGATAACTTGAAAACTATTGCATTTAGAGTATTTTGTTTAAATATGTTATTCACGTATTTTGGGGTCAGCTATAACATAGTGAAGTTCTAGACCTGTGGCTCATTGCATAGCTGAGTAACAGCTACTTTGAAGTTCTCACTGTTGAGTAAATCCGTTGTAATTTGAAAACTATTGCATTTACAGAAATTTGTGTAAATATGTTATTCAGCTACTTTTGGGTCAGCTATAACATAGTAAAATTTCAGACCTGTAGCTCATGGCATAGCTGAGTAATAGCTACTTTTAGGTTATCACTGTTGAGTAAATCACTTATAACTTGAAAACTATTGCATTTAGAATATTTTGTTTAAATATGTTATTCACGTATTTTGGGGTCAGCTATAACATAGTGAAGTTCCAGACCTGTGGCTCCTTGCATAGCTGAGTAATAGCTACTTTGAAGTTCTCACTATTGAGTAAATCAGTTGTAATTGGAAAACTATTGCATTTAGAGAATTTCATATAAATATGTTATTCAGCTACTTTTGGGTCAGCTATAACATAGTAAAATTTCAGACCTGTAGCTCATGGCATAGCTGAGTAATAGCTACTTTTAGGTTATCACTGTTGAGTAAATCACTGATAACTTGAAAACTATTGCATTTAGAGTATTTTGTTTAAATATGTTATTCACGTATTTTGGGGTCAGCTATAACATAGTGAAGTTCTAGACCTGTGGCTCATTGCATAGCTGAGTAACAGCTACTTTGAAGTTCTCACTGTTGAGTAAATCCGTTGTAATTTGAAAACTATTGCATTTACAGAAATTTGTGTAAATATGTTATTCAGCTACTTTTGGGTCAGCTATAACATAGTAAAATTTCAGACCTGTAGCTCATGGCATAGCTGAGTAATAGCTACTTTTAGGTTATCACTGTTGAGTAAATCACTTATAACTTGAAAACTATTGCATTTAGAATATTTTGTTTAAATATGTTATTCACCTATTTTGCGGTCAGCTATAACATAGTGAAGTTCCAGACCTGTGGCTCCTTGCATAGCTGAGTAATAGCTACTTTGAAGTTCTCACTATTGAGTAAATCAGTTGTAATCTGAAAACTATTGCATTTAGAGAATTTCATATAAATATGTTATTCAGCTACTTTTGGGTCAGCTATAACATAGTAAAATTTCAGACCTGTAGCTCATGGCATAGCTGAGTAATAGCTACTTTTAGGCTATCACTGTTGAGTAAATCACTTATAACTTGAAAACTATTGCATTTAGAATATTTTGTTTAAATATGTTATTCACTTATTTTGGGGTCAGCTATAACATAGTGAAGTTCCAGACCTGTGGCTCCTTGCATAGCTGAGTAATAGCTACTTTGAAGTTCTCACTATTGAGTAAATCAGTTGTAATTGGAAAACTATTGCATTTAGAGAATTTCATATAAATATGTTATTCAGCTACTTTTGGGTCAGCTATAACATAGTAAAATTTCAGACCCGTAGCTCATGGCATAGCTGAGTAATAGCTACTTTTAGGTTATCACTGTTGAGTAAATCACTGATAACTTGAAAACTATTGCATTTAGAGTATTTTGTTTAAATATGTTATTCACGTATTTTGGGGTCAGCTATAACATAGTGAAGTTCTAGACCTGTGGCTCATTGCATAGCTGAGTAACAGCTACTTTGAAGTTCTCACTGTTGAGTAAATCCGTTGTAATTTGAAAACTATTGCATTTACAGAAATTTGTGTAAATATGTTATTCAGCTACTTTTGGGTCAGCTATAACATAGTAAAATTTCAGACCTGTAGCTCATGGCATAGCTGAGTAATAGCTACTTTTAGGTTATCACTGTTGAGTAAATCACTTATAACTTGAAAACTATTGCATTTAGAATATTTTGTTTAAATATGTTATTCACGTATTTTGGGGTCAGCTATAACATAGTGAAGTTCCAGACCTGTGGCTCCTTGCATAGCTGAGTAATAGCTACTTTGAAGTTCTCACTATTGAGTAAATCAGTTGTAATTGGAAAACTATTGCATTTAGAGAATTTCATATAAATATGTTATTCAGCTACTTTTGGGTCAGCTATAACATAGTAAAATTTCAGACCTGTAGCTCATGGCATAGCTGAGTAATAGCTACTTTTAGGTTATCACTGTTGAGTAAATCACTGATAACTTGAAAACTATTGCATTTAGAGTATTTTGTTTACATATATTATTCACGTATTTTGGGGTCAGCTATAACATAGTGAAGTTCCAGACCTGTGGCTCCTTGCATAGCTGAGTAATAGCTACTTTGAAGTTCTCACTATTGAGTAAATCAGTTGTAATTGGAAAACTATTGCATTTAGAGAATTTCATATAAATATGTTATTCAGCTACTTTTGGATCAGCTATAACATAGTAAACTTTCAGACCTGTAGTTCATGGCATAGCTGAGTAATAGCTACTTTTAGGTTATCACTGTTGAGTAAATCACTGATAGCTTGAAAACTATTGCATTTAGAGTATTTTGTTTAAATATGTTATTCACCTATTTTGGGGTCAGCTATAACATAGTAAAGTTCTAGACCTGTGGCTCATTGCATAGCTGAGTAATAGCTACTTTGAAGTTCTCACTGTTGAGTAAATCCGTTGTAATTTGAAAACTATTGCATTGACAGAAATTTGTGTAAATATGTTATTCAGCTACTTTTGGGTCAGCTATAACATAGTAAAATTTCAGACCTGTAGCTCATGGCATAGCTGAGTAATAGCTACTTTTAGGTTATCACTGTTGAGTAAATCACTTATAACTTGAAAACTATTGCATTTAGAATATTTTGTTTAAATATGTTATTCACCTATTTTGCGGTCAGCTATAACATAGTGAAGTTCCAGACCTGTGGCTCCTTGCATAGCTGAGTAATAGCTACTTTGAAGTTCTCACTATTGAGTAAATCAGTTGTAATTGGAAAACTATTGCATTTAGAGAATTTCATATAAATATGTTATTCAGCTACATTTGGGTCAGCTATAACATAGTAAAATTTCAGACCTATAGCTCATGGCATAGCTGAGTAATAGCTACTTTTAGGCTATCACTGTTGAGTAAATCACTTATAACTTGAAAACTATTGCATTTAGAATATTTTGTTTAAATATGTTATTCACCTATTTTGCGGTCAGCTATAACATAGTGAAGTTCCAGACCTGTGGCTCCTTGCATAGCTGAGTAATAGTTACTTTGAAGTTCTCACTATTGAGTAAATCAGTTGTAATTGGAAAACTATTGCATTTAGAGAATTTCATATAAATATGTTATTCAGCTACTTTTGGGTCAGCTATAACATAGTAAAATTTCAGACCTGTAGCTCATGGCATAGCTGAGTAATAGCTACTTTTAGGTTATCACTGTTGAGTAAATCACTGATAACTTGAAAACTATTGCATTTAGAGTATTTTGTTTAAATATGTTATTCACGTATTTTGGGGTCAGCTGTAACATAGTGAAGTTCTAGACCTGTGGCTCATTGCATAGCTGAGTAATAGCTACTTTGAAGTTGTCACTATTGAGTAAATCAGTTGTAATTGGAAAACTATTGCATTTAGAGAATTTCATATAAATATGTTATTCAGCTACTTTTGGGTCAGCTATAACATAGTTAAATTTCAGACTAGTAGCTCATGGCATAGCTGAGTAATAGCTACTTTTAGGTTATCACTGTTGAGTAAATCACTGATAACTTGAAAACTATTGCATTTAGAGTATTTTGTTTAAATATGTTATTCACGTATTTTGGGGTCAGCTATAACATAGTGAAGTTCCAGACCTGTGGCTCCTTGCATAGCTGAGTAATAGCTACTTTGAAGTTCTCACTATTGAGTAAATCAGTTGTAATTGGAAAACTATTGCATTTAGAGAATTTCATATAAATATGTTATTCAGCTACTTTTGGATCAGCTATAACATAGTAAACTTTCAGACCTGTAGTTCATGGCATAGCTGAGTAATAGCTACTTTTAGGTTATCACTGTTGAGTAAATCACTGATAACTTGAAAACTATTGCATTTAGAGTATTTTGTTTAAATATGTTATTCACCTATTTTGGGGTCAGCTATAACATAGTAAAGTTCTAGACCTGTGGCTCATTGCATAGCTGAGTAACAGCTACTTTGAAGTTCTCACTGTTGAGTAAATCCGTTGTAATTTGAAAACTATTGCATTGACAGAAATTTGTGTAAATATGTTATTCAGCTACTTTTGGGTCAGCTATAACATAGTAAAATTTCAGACCTGTAGCTCATGGCATAGCTGAGTAATAGCTACTTTTAGGTTATCACTGTTGAGTAAATCACTTATAACTTGAAAACTATTGCATTTAGAATATTTTGTTTAAATATGTTATTCACCTATTTTGCGGTCAGCTATAACATAGTGAAGTTCCAGACCTGTGGCTCCTTGCATAGCTGAGTAATAGCTACTTTGAAGTTCTCACTATTGAGTAAATCAGTTGTAATTGGAAAACTATTGCATTTAGAGAATTTCATATAAATATGTTATTCAGCTACATTTGGGTCAGCTATAACATAGTAAAATTTCAGACCTGTAGCTCATGGCATAGCTGAGTAATAGCTACTTTTAGGCTATCACTGTTGAGTAAATCACTTATAACTTGAAAACTATTGCATTTAGAATATTTTGTTTAAATATGTTATTCACTTATTTTGGGGTCAGCTATAACATAGTGAAGTTCCAGACCTGTGGCTCCTTGCATAGCTGAGTAATAGCTAATTTTAGGTTATCACTGTTGAGTAAATCACTTATAACTTGAAAACTATTGCAATGGCATAACTGAGTAATAGCTAATTTTAGGTTATCACTGTTGAGTAAATCACTTATAACTTGAAAACTATTGCATTTAGAGTATTTTGTTTAAATATGTTATTCACGTATTTTGGGGTCAGCTATAACATAGTGAAGTTCCAGACCTGTGGCTCCTTGCATAGCTGAGTAATGGCTACTTTGAAGTTCTCACTATTGAGTAAATCAGTTGTAATTGGAAAACTATTGCATTTAGAGAATTTCATATAAATATGTTATTCAGCTACTTTTGGGTCAGCTATAACATAGTAAAATTTCAGACCTGTAGCTCATGGCATAGCTGAGTAATAGCTACTTTTAGGTTATCACTGTTGAGTAAATCACTGATAACTTGAAAACTATTGCATTTAGAGTATTTTGTTTAAATATGTTATTCACGTATTTTGGGGTCAGCTATAACATAGTGAAGTTCTAGACCTGTGGCTCATTGCATAGCTGAGTAACAGCTACTTTGAAGTTCTCACTGTTGAGTAAATCAGTTGTAATTGGAAAACTATTGCATTTAGAGAATTTCATATAAATATGTTATTCAGCTACTTTTGGGTCAGCTATAACATAGTAAAATTTCAGACCTGTAGCTCATGGCATAGCTGAGTAATAGCTACTTTTAGGCTATCACTGTGGAGTAAATCACTTATAACTTGAAAACTATTGCATTTAGAATATTTTGTTTAAATATGTTATTCACTTATTTTGGGGTCAGCTATAACATAGTGAAGTTCCAGACCTGTGGCTCCTTGCATAGCTGAGTAATAGCTACTTTGAAGTTCTCACTATTGAGTAAATCAGTTGTAATTGGAAAACTATTGCATTTAGAGAATTTCATATAAATATGTTATTCAGCTACTTTTGGGTCAGCTATAACATAGTAAACTTTCAGACCTGTAGTTCATGGCATAGCTGAGTAATAGCTACTTTTAGGTTATCACTGTTGAGTAAATCACTGAACTTGAAAACTATTGCATTTAGAGTATTTTGTTTAAATATGTTATTCACCTATTTTGGGGTCAGCTATAACATAGTGACGTTCCAGACCTATGGCTCCTTGCATAGCTGAGTAATAGCTACTTTGAAGTTCTCACTATTGAGTAAATCAGTTGTAATTGGAAAACTATTGCATTTAGAGAATTTCATATAAATATGTTATTCAGCTACTTTTGGGTCAGCTATAACATAGTAAAATTTCAGACCTGTAGCTCATGGCATAGCTGAGTAATAGCTACTTTTAGGTTATCACTGTTGAGTAAATCACTTATAACTTGAAAACTATTGCATTTAGAATATTTTGTTTAAATATGTTATTCACCTATTTTGCGGTCAGCTATAACATAGTGAAGTTCCAGACCTGTGGCTCCTTGCATAGCTGAGTAATAGCTACTTTGAAGTTCTCACTATTGAGTAAATCAGTTGTAATTGGAAAACTATTGCATTTAGAGAATTTCATATAAATATGTTATTCAGCTACTTTTGGGTCAGCTATAACATAGTAAAATTTCAGACCTGTAGCTCATGGCATAGCTGAGTAATAGCTACTTTTAGGTTATCACTGTTGAGTAAATCACTGATAACTTGAAAACTATTGCATTTAGAGTATTTTGTTTAAATATGTTATTCACGTATTTTGGGGTCAGCTGTAACATAGTGAAGTTCTAGACCTGTGGCTCATTGCATAGCTGAGTAATAGCTACTTTGAAGTTCTCACTATTGAGTAAATCAGTTGTAATTGGAAAACTATTGCATTTAGAGAATTTCATATAAATATGTTATTCAGCTACTTTTGGATCAGCTATAACATAGTAAACTTTCAGACCTGTAGTTCATGGCATAGCTGAGTAATAGCTACTTTTAGGTTATCACTGTTGAGTAAATCACTGATAACTTGAAAACTATTGCATTTAGAGTATTTTGTTTAAATATGTTATTCACCTATTTTGGGGTCAGCTATAACATAGTAAAGTTCTAGACCTGTGGCTCATTGCATAGCTGAGTAACAGCTACTTTGAAGTTCTCACTGTTGAGTAAATCCGTTGTAATTTGAAAACTATTGCATTGACAGAAATTTGTGTAAATATGTTATTCAGCTACTTTTGGGTCAGCTATAACATAGTAAAATTTCAGACCTGTAGCTCATGGCATAGCTGAGTAATAGCTACTTTTAGGTTATCACTGTTGAGTAAATCACTTATAACTTGAAAACTATTGCATTTAGAGTATTTTGTTTAAATATGTTATTCACCTATTTTGGGGTCAGCTATAACATAGTGACGTTCCAGACCTGTGGCTCCTTGCATAGCTGAGTAATAGCTACTTTGAAGTTCTCACTATTGAGTAAATCAGTTGTAATTGGAAAACTATTGCATTTAGAGAATTTCATATAAATATGTTATTCAGCTACTTTTGGGTCAGCTATAACATAGTAAAATTTCAGACCTGTAGCTCAGGGCATAGCTGAGTAATAGCTACTTTTAGGTTATCACTGTTGAGTAAATCACTTATAACTTGAAAACTATTGCATTTAGAATATTTTGTTTAAATATGTTATTCACCTATTTTGCGGTCAGCTATAACATAGTGAAGTTCCAGACCTGTGGCTCCTTGCATAGCTGAGTAATAGCTACTTTGAAGTTCTCACTATTGAGTAAATCAGTTGTAATTGGAAAACTATTGCATTTAGAGAATTTCATATAAATATGTTATTCAGCTACTTTTGGGTCAGCTATAACATAGTAAAATTTCAGACCTGTAGCTCATGGCATAGCTGAGTAATAGCTACTTTTAGGCTATCACTGTTAAGTAAATCACTTATAACTTGAAAACTATTGCATTTAGAATATTTTGTTTAAATATGTTATTCACTTATTTTGGGGTCAGCTATAACATAGTGAAGTTCCAGACCTGTGGCTCCTTGCATAGCTGAGTAATAGCTACTTTTAGGTTATCACTGTTGAGTAAATCACTGATAACTTGAAAACTATTGCATTTAGAGTATTTTGTTTAAATATGTTATTCACGTATTTTGGGGTCAGCTATAACATAGTGAAGTTCTAGACCTGTGGCTCATTGCATAGCTGAGTAACAGCTACTTTGAAGTTCTCACTGTTGAGTAAATCCGTTGTAATTTGAAAACTATTGCATTTACAGAAATTTGTGTAAATATGTTATTCAGCTACTTTTGGGTCAGCTATAACATAGTAAAATTTCAGACCTGTAGCTCATGGCATAGCTGAGTAATAGCTACTTTTAGGTTATCACTGTTGAGTAAATCACTTATAACTTGAAAACTATTGCATTTAGAATATTTTGTTTAAATATGTTATTCACATATTTTGGGGTCAGCTATAACATAGTGAAGTTCCAGACCTGTGGCTCCTTGCATAGCTGAGTAATAGCTACTTTGAAGTTCTCACTATTGAGTAAATCAGTTGTAATTGGAAAACTATTGCATTTAGAGAATTTCATATAAATATGTTATTCAGCTACTTTTGGGTCAGCTATAACATAGTAAAATTTCAGACCTGTAGCTCATGGCATAGCTGAGTAATAGCTACTTTTAGGCTATCACTGTTGAGTAAATCACTTATAACTTGAAAACTATTGCATTTAGAATATTTTGTTTAAATATGTTATTCACTTATTTTGGGGTCAGCTATAACATAGTGAAGTTCCAGACCTGTGGCTCCTTGCATAGCTGAGTAATAGCTACTTTGAAGTTCTCACTATTGAGTAAATCAGTTGTAATTGGAAAACTATTGCATTTAGAGAATTTCATATAAATATGTTATTCAGCTACTTTTGGGTCAGCTATAACATAGTAAAATTTCAGACCCGTAGCTCATGGCATAGCTGAGTAATAGCTACTTTTAGGTTATCACTGTTGAGTAAATCACTGATAACTTGAAAACTATTGCATTTAGAGTATTTTGTTTAAATATGTTATTCAGCTACTTTTGGGTCAGCTATAACATAGTAAAATTTCAGACCTGTAGCTCATGGCATAGCTGAGTAATAGCTACTTTTAGGTTATCACTGTTGAGTAAATCACTTATAACTTGAAAACTATTGCATTTAGAATATTTTGTTTAAATATGTTATTCACCTATTTTGCGGTCAGCTATAACATAGTGAAGTTCCAGACCTGTGGCTCCTTGTATAGCTGAGTAATAGCTACTTTGAAGTTCTCACTATTGAGTAAATCAGTTGTAATTGGAAAACTATTGCATTTAGAGAATTTCATATAAATATGTTATTCAGCTACTTTTGGGTCAGCTATAACATAGTAAAATTTCAGACCCGTAGCTCATGGCATAGCTGAGTAATAGCTACTTTTAGGTTATCACTGTTGAGTAAATCACTGATAACTTGAAAACTATTGCATTTAGAGTATTTTGTTTAAATATGTTATTCAGCTACTTTTGGGTCAGCTATAACATAGTAAAATTTCAGACCTGTAGCTCATGGCATAGCTGAGTAATAGCTACTTTTAGGTTATCACTGTTGAGTAAATCACTTATAACTTGAAAACTATTGCATTTAGAATATTTTGTTTAAATATGTTATTCACCTATTTTGCGGTCAGCTATAACATAGTGAAGTTCCAGACCTGTGGCTCCTTGTATAGCTGAGTAATAGCTACTTTGAAGTTCTCACTATTGAGTAAATCAGTTGTAATTGGAAAACTATTGCATTTAGAGAATTTCATATAAATATGTTATTCAGCTACATTTGGGTCAGCTATAACATAGTAAAATTTCAGACCTGTAGCTCATGGCATAGCTGAGTAATAGCTACTTTTAGGCTATCACTGTTGAGTAAATCACTTATAACTTGAAAACTATTGCATTTAGAATATTTTGTTTAAATATGTTATTCACTTATTTTGGGGTCAGCTATAACATAGTGAAGTTCCAGACCTGTGGCTCCTTGCATAGCTGAGTAATAGCTACTTTGAAGTTCTCACTATTGAGTAAATCAGTTGTAATTGGAAAACTATTGCATTTAGAGAATTTCATATAAATATGTTATTCAGCTACTTTTGGGTCAGCTATAACATAGTAAAATTTCAGACCCGTAGCTCATGGCATAGCTGAGTAATAGCTACTTTTAGGTTATCACTGTTGAGTAAATCACTGATAACTTGAAAACTATTGCATTTAGAGTATTTTGTTTAAATATGTTATTCACGTATTTTGGGGTCAGCTATAACATAGTGAAGTTCTAGACCTGTGGCTCATTGCATAGCTGAGTAACAGCTACTTTGAAGTTCTCACTGTTGAGTAAATCCGTTGTAATTTGAAAACTATTGCATTTACAGAAATTTGTGTAAATATGTTATTCAGCTACTTTTGGGTCAGCTATAACATAGTAAAATTTCAGACCTGTAGCTCATGGCATAGCTGAGTAATAGCTACTTTTAGGTTATCACTGTTGAGTAAATCACTTATAACTTGAAAACTATTGCATTTAGAATATTTTGTTTAAATATGTTATTCACGTATTTTGGGGTCAGCTATAACATAGTGAAGTTCCAGACCTGTGGCTCCTTGCATAGCTGAGTAATAGCTACTTTGAAGTTCTCACTATTGAGTAAATCAGTTGTAATTGGAAAACTATTGCATTTAGAGAATTTCATATAAATATGTTATTCAGCTACTTTTGGGTCAGCTATAACATAGTAAAATTTCAGACCTGTAGCTCATGGCATAGCTGAGTAATAGCTACTTTTAGGTTATCACTGTTGAGTAAATCACTTATAACTTGAAAACTATTGCATTTAGAATATTTTGTTTAAATATGTTATTCACCTATTTTGCGGTCAGCTATAACATAGTGAAGTTCCAGACCTGTGGCTCCTTGCATAGCTGAGTAATAGCTACTTTGAAGTTCTCACTATTGAGTAAATCAGTTGTAATTGGAAAACTATTGCATTTAGAGAATTTCATATAAATATGTTATTCAGCTACTTTTGGGTCAGCTATAACATAGTAAAATTTCAGACCTGTAGCTCATGGCATAGCTGAGTAATAGCTACTTTTAGGTTATCACTGTTGAGTAAATCACTGATAACTTGAAAACTATTGCATTTAGAGTATTTTGTTTAAATATGTTATTCACGTATTTTGGGGTCAGCTGTAACATAGTGAAGTTCTAGACCTGTGGCTCATTGCATAGCTGAGTAATAGCTACTTTGAAGTTCTCACTATTGAGTAAATCAGTTGTAATTGGAAAACTATTACATTGACAGAAATTTGTGTAAATATGTTATTCAGCTACTTTTGGGTCAGCTATAACATAGTAAAATTTCAGACCTGTAGCTCATGGCATAGCTGAGTAATAGCTACTTTTAGATTATCACTGTTGAGTATATCACTTATAACTTGAAAACTATTGCATTTAGAGTATTTTGTTTAAATATGTTATTCACCTATTTTGGGGTCAGCTATAACATAGTGACGTTCCAGACCTATGGCTCCTTGCATAGCTGAGTAATAGCTACTTTGAAGTTCTCACTATTGAGTAAATCAGTTGTAATTGGAAAACTATTGCATTTAGAGAATTTCATATAAATATGTTATTCAGCTACTTTTGGGTCAGCTATAACATAGTAAAATTTCAGACCTGTAGCTCATGGCATAGCTGAGTAATAGCTACTTTTAGGTTATCACTGTTGAGTAAATCACTTATAACTTGAAAACTATTGCATTTAGAATATTTTGTTTAAATATGTTATTCACCTATTTTGCGGTCAGCTATAACATAGTGAAGTTCCAGACCTGTGGCTCCTTGCATAGCTGAGTAATAGCTACTTTGAAGTTCTCACTATTGAGTAAATCAGTTGTAATTGGAAAACTATTGCATTTAGAGAATTTCATATAAATATGTTATTCAGCTACTTTTGGGTCAGCTATAACATAGTAAAATTTCAGACCTGTAGCTCATGGCATAGCTGAGTAATAGCTACTTTTAGGTTATCACTGTTGAGTAAATCACTGATAACTTGAAAACTATTGCATTTAGAGTATTTTGTTTAAATATGTTATTCACGTATTTTGGGGTCAGCTGTAACATAGTGAAGTTCTAGACCTGTGGCTCATTGCATAGCTGAGTAATAGCTACTTTGAAGTTCTCACTATTGAGTAAATCAGTTGTAATTGGAAAACTATTGCATTTAGAGAATTTCATATAAATATGTTATTCAGCTACTTTTGGATCAGCTATATAACATAGTAAACTTTCAGACCTGTAGTTCATGGCATAGCTGAGTAATAGCTACTTTTAGGTTATCACTGTTGAGTAAATCACTGATAACTTGAAAACTATTGCATTTAGAGTATTTTGTTTAAATATGTTATTCACCTATTTTGGGGTCAGCTATAACATAGTAAAGTTCTAGACCTGTGGCTCATTGCATAGCTGAGTAACAGCTACTTTGAAGTTCTCACTGTTGAGTAAATCCGTTGTAATTTGAAAACTATTGCATTGACAGAAATTTGTGTAAATATGTTATTCAGCTACTTTTGGGTCAGCTATAACATAGTAAAATTTCAGACCTGTAGCTCATGGCATAGCTGAGTAATAGCTACTTTTAGGTTATCACTGTTGAGTAAATCACTTATAACTTGAAAACTATTGCATTTAGAATATTTTGTTTAAATATGTTATTCACCTATTTTGCGGTCAGCTCTAACATAGTGAAGTTCCAGACCTGTGGCTCCTTGCATAGCTGAGTAATAGCTACTTTGAAGTTCTCACTATTGAGTAAATCAGTTGTAATTGGAAAACTATTGCATTTAGAGAATTTCATATAAATATGTTATTCAGCTACTTTTGGGTCAGCTATAACATAGTAAAATTTCAGACCTGTAGCTCATGGCATAGCTGAGTAATAGCTACTTTTAGGTTATCACTGTTGAGTAAATCACTGATAACTTGAAAACTATTGCATTTAGAGTATTTTGTTTAAATATGTTATTCACGTATTTTGGGGTCAGCTGTAACATAGTGAAGTTCTAGACCTGTGGCTCATTGCATAGCTGAGTAATAGCTACTTTGAAGTTCTCACTATTGAGTAAATCAGTTGTAATTGGAAAACTATTGCATTTAGAGAATTTCATATAAATATGTTATTCAGCTACTTTTGGATCAGCTATATAACATAGTAAACTTTCAGACCTGTAGTTCATGGCATAGCTGAGTAATAGCTACTTTTAGGTTATCACTGTTGAGTAAATCACTGATAACTTGAAAACTATTGCATTTAGAGTATTTTGTTTAAATATGTTATTCACCTATTTTGGGGTCAGCTATAACATAGTAAAGTTCTAGACCTGTGGCTCATTGCATAGCTGAGTAACAGCTACTTTGAAGTTCTCACTGTTGAGTAAATCCGTTGTAATTTGAAAACTATTGCATTGACAGAAATTTGTGTAAATATGTTATTCAGCTACTTTTGGGTCAGCTATAACATAGTAAAATTTCAGACCTGTAGCTCATGGCATAGCTGAGTAATAGCTACTTTTAGGTTATCACTGTTGAGTAAATCACTTATAACTTGAAAACTATTGCATTTAGAGTATTTTGTTTAAATATGTTATTCACCTATTTTGGGGTCAGCTATAACATAGTGACGTTCCAGACCTATGGCTCCTTGCATAGCTGAGTAATAGCTACTTTGAAGTTCTCACTATTGAGTAAATCAGTTGTAATTGGAAAACTATTGCATTTAGAGAATTTCATATAAATATGTTATTCAGCTACTTTTGGGTCAGCTATAACATAGTAAAATTTCAGACCTGTAGCTCATGGCATAGCTGAGTAATAGCTACTTTTAGGTTATCACTGTTGAGTAAATCACTTATAACTTGAAAACTATTGCATTTAGAATATTTTGTTTAAATATGTTATTCACCTATTTTGCGGTCAGCTATAACATAGTGAAGTTCCAGACCTGTGGCTCCTTGCATAGCTGAGTAATAGCTACTTTGAAGTTCTCACTATTGAGTAAATCAGTTGTAATTGGAAAACTATTGCATTTAGAGAATTTCATATAAATATGTTATTCAGCTACTTTTGGGTCAGCTATAACATAGTAAACTTTCAGACCTGTAGTTCATGGCATAGCTGAGTAATAGCTACTTTTAGGTTATCACTGTTGAGTAAATCACTGAACTTGAAAACTATTGCATTTAGAGTATTTTGTTTAAATATGTTATTCACCTATTTTGGGGTCAGCTATAACATAGTGACGTTCCAGACCTATGGCTCCTTGCATAGCTGAGTAATAGCTACTTTGAAGTTCTCACTATTGAGTAAATCAGTTGTAATTGGAAAACTATTGCATTTAGAGAATTTCATATAAATATGTTATTCAGCTACTTTTGGGTCAGCTATAACATAGTAAAATTTCAGACCTGTAGCTCATGGCATAGCTGAGTAATAGCTACTTTTAGGTTATCACTGTTGAGTAAATCACTTATAACTTGAAAACTATTGCATTTAGAATATTTTGTTTAAATATGTTATTCACCTATTTTGCGGTCAGCTATAACATAGTGAAGTTCCAGACCTGTGGCTCCTTGCATAGCTGAGTAATAGCTACTTTGAAGTTCTCACTATTGAGTAAATCAGTTGTAATTGGAAAACTATTGCATTTAGAGAATTTCATATAAATATGTTATTCAGCTACTTTTGGGTCAGCTATAACATAGTAAAATTTCAGACCTGTAGCTCATGGCATAGCTGAGTAATAGCTACTTTTAGGTTATCACTGTTGAGTAAATCACTGATAACTTGAAAACTATTGCATTTAGAGTATTTTGTTTAAATATGTTATTCACGTATTTTGGGGTCAGCTGTAACATAGTGAAGTTCTAGACCTGTGGCTCATTGCATAGCTGAGTAATAGCTACTTTGAAGTTCTCACTATTGAGTAAATCAGTTGTAATTGGAAAACTATTGCATTTAGAGAATTTCATATAAATATGTTATTCAGCTACTTTTGGATCAGCTATAACATAGTAAACTTTCAGACCTGTAGTTCATGGCATAGCTGAGTAATAGCTACTTTTAGGTTATCACTGTTGAGTAAATCACTGATAACTTGAAAACTATTGCATTTAGAGTATTTTGTTTAAATATGTTATTCACCTATTTTGGGGTCAGCTATAACATAGTAAAGTTCTAGACCTGTGGCTCATTGCATAGCTGAGTAACAGCTACTTTGAAGTTCTCACTGTTGAGTAAATCCGTTGTAATTTGAAAACTATTGCATTGACAGAAATTTGTGTAAATATGTTATTCAGCTACTTTTGGGTCAGCTATAACATAGTAAAATTTCAGACCTGTAGCTCATGGCATAGCTGAGTAATAGCTACTTTTAGGTTATCACTGTTGAGTAAATCACTTATAACTTGAAAACTATTGCATTTAGAGTATTTTGTTTAAATATGTTATTCACCTATTTTGGGGTCAGCTATAACATAGTGAAGTTCCAGACCTGTGGCTCCTTGCATAGCTGAGTAATAGCTACTTTGAAGTTCTCACTATTGAGTAAATCAGTTGTAATTGGAAAACTATTGCATTTAGAGAATTTCATATAAATATGTTATTCAGCTACATTTGGGTCAGCTATAACATAGTAAAATTTCAGACCTGTAGCTCATGGCATAGCTGAGTAATAGCTACTTTTAGGCTATCACTGTTGAGTAAATCACTTATAACTTGAAAACTATTGCATTTAGAATATTTTGTTTAAATATGTTATTCACTTATTTTGGGGTCAGCTATAACATAGTGAAGTTCCAGACCTGTGGCTCCTTGCATAGCTGAGTAATAGCTACTTTGAAGTTCTCACTATTGAGTAAATCAGTTGTAATTGGAAAACTATTGCATTTAGAGAATTTCATATAAATATGTTATTCAGCTACTTTTGGGTCAGCTATAACATAGTAAAATTTCAGACCCGTAGCTCATGGCATAGCTGAGTAATAGCTACTTTTAGGTTATCACTGTTGAGTAAATCACTGATAACTTGAAAACTATTGCATTTAGAGTATTTTGTTTAAATATGTTATTCAGCTACTTTTGGGTCAGCTATAACATAGTAAAATTTCAGACCTGTAGCTCATGGCATAGCTGAGTAATAGCTACTTTTAGGTTATCACTGTTGAGTAAATCACTTATAACTTGAAAACTATTGCATTTAGAATATTTTGTTTAAATATGTTATTCACATATTTTGGGGTCAGCTATAACATAGTGAAGTTCCAGACCTGTGGCTCCTTGCATAGCTGAGTAATAGCTACTTTGAAGTTCTCACTATTGAGTAAATCAGTTGTAATTGGAAAACTATTGCATTTAGAGAATTTCATATAAATATGTTATTCAGCTACTTTTGGGTCAGCTATAACATAGTAAAATTTCAGACCTGTAGCTCATGGCATAGCTGAGTAATAGCTACTTTTAGGTTATCACTGTTGAGTAAATCACTTATAACTTGAAAACTATTGCATTTAGAATATTTTGTTTAAATATGTTATTCACTTATTTTGGGGTCAGCTATAACATAGTGAAGTTCCAGACCTGTGGCTCCTTGCATAGCTGAGTAATAGCTACTTTGAAGTTCTCACTATTGAGTAAATCAGTTGTAATTGGAAAACTATTGCATTTAGAGAATTTCATATAAATATGTTATTCAGCTACTTTTGGGTCAGCTATAACATAGTAAAATTTCAGACCCGTAGCTCATGGCATAGCTGAGTAATAGCTACTTTTAGGTTATCACTGTTGAGTAAATCACTGATAACTTGAAAACTATTGCATTTAGAGTATTTTGTTTAAATATGTTATTCAGCTACTTTTGGGTCAGCTATAACATAGTAAAATTTCAGACCTGTAGCTCATGGCATAGCTGAGTAATAGCTACTTTTAGGTTATCACTGTTGAGTAAATCACTTATAACTTGAAAACTATTGCATTTAGAATATTTTGTTTAAATATGTTATTCACATATTTTGGGGTCAGCTATAACATAGTGAAGTTCCAGACCTGTGGCTCCTTGCATAGCTGAGTAATAGCTACTTTGAAGTTCTCACTATTGAGTAAATCAGTTGTAATTGGAAAACTATTGCATTTAGAGAATTTCATATAAATATGTTATTCAGCTACTTTTGGGTCAGCTATAACATAGTAAAATTTCAGACCTGTAGCTCATGGCATAGCTGAGTAATAGCTACTTTTAGGTTATCACTGTTGAGTAAATCACTTATAACTTGAAAACTATTGCATTTAGAATATTTTGTTTAAATATGTTATTCACCTATTTTGCGGTCAGCTATAACATAGTGAAGTTCCAGACCTGTGGCTCCTTGTATAGCTGAGTAATAGCTACTTTGAAGTTCTCACTATTGAGTAAATCAGTTGTAATTGGAAAACTATTGCATTTAGAGAATTTCATATAAATATGTTATTCAGCTACATTTGGGTCAGCTATAACATAGTAAAATTTCAGACCTGTAGCTCATGGCATAGCTGAGTAATAGCTACTTTTAGGCTATCACTGTTGAGTAAATCACTTATAACTTGAAAACTATTGCATTTAGAATATTTTGTTTAAATATGTTATTCACTTATGTTGGGGTCAGCTATAACATAGTGAAGTTCCAGACCTGTGGCTCCTTGCATAGCTGAGTAATAGCTACTTTGAAGTTCTCACTATTGAGTAAATCAGTTGTAATTGGAAAACTATTGCATTTAGAGAATTTCATATAAATATGTTATTCAGCTACTTTTGGGTCAGCTATAACATAGTAAAATTTCAGACCTGTAGCTCATGGCATAGCTGAGTAATAGCTACTTTTAGGTTATCACTGTTGAGTAAATCACTTATAACTTGAAAACTATTGCATTTAGAATATTTTGTTTAAATATGTTATTCACCTATTTTGCGGTCAGCTATAACATAGTGAAGTTCCAGACCTGTGGCTCCTTGTATAGCTGAGTAATAGCTACTTTGAAGTTCTCACTATTGAGTAAATCAGTTGTAATTGGAAAACTATTGCATTTAGAGAATTTCATATAAATATGTTATTCAGCTACATTTGGGTCAGCTATAACATAGTAAAATTTCAGACCTGTAGCTCATGGCATAGCTGAGTAATAGCTACTTTTAGGCTATCACTGTTGAGTAAATCACTTATAACTTGAAAACTATTGCATTTAGAATATTTTGTTTAAATATGTTATTCACTTATGTTGGGGTCAGCTATAACATAGTGAAGTTCCAGACCTGTGGCTCCTTGCATAGCTGAGTAATAGCTACTTTGAAGTTCTCACTATTGAGTAAATCAGTTGTAATTGGAAAACTATTGCATTTAGAGAATTTCATATAAATATGTTATTCAGCTACTTTTGGGTCAGCTATAACATAGTAAAATTTCAGACCCGTAGCTCATGGCATAGCTGAGTAATAGCTACTTTTAGGTTATCACTGTTGAGTAAATCACTGATAACTTGAAAACTATTGCATTTAGAGTATTTTGTTTAAATATGTTATTCACGTATTTTGGGGTCAGCTATAACATAGTGAAGTTCTAGACCTGTGGCTCATTGCATAGCTGAGTAACAGCTACTTTGAAGTTCTCACTGTTGAGTAAATCCGTTGTAATTTGAAAACTATTGCATTTACAGAAATTTGTGTAAATATGTTATTCAGCTACTTTTGGGTCAGCTATAACATAGTAAAATTTCAGACCTGTAGCTCATGGCATAGCTGAGTAATAGCTACTTTTAGGTTATCACTGTTGAGTAAATCACTTATAACTTGAAAACTATTGCATTTAGAATATTTTGTTTAAATATGTTATTCACGTATTTTGGGGTCAGCTATAACATAGTGAAGTTCCAGACCTGTGGCTCCTTGCATAGCTGAGTAATAGCTACTTTGAAGTTCTCACTATTGAGTAAATCAGTTGTAATTGGAAAACTATTGCATTTAGAGAATTTCATATAAATATGTTATTCAGCTACTTTTGGGTCAGCTATAACATAGTAAAATTTCAGACCTGTAGCTCATGGCATAGCTGAGTAATAGCTACTTTTAGGTTATCACTGTTGAGTAAATCACTTATAACTTGAAAACTATTGCATTTAGAATATTTTGTTTAAATATGTTATTCACCTATTTTGCGGTCAGCTATAACATAGTGAAGTTCCAGACCTGTGGCTCCTTGCATAGCTGAGTAATAGCTACTTTGAAGTTCTCACTATTGAGTAAATCAGTTGTAATTGGAAAACTATTGCATTTAGAGAATTTCATATAAATATGTTATTCAGCTACTTTTGGGTCAGCTATAACATAGTAAAATTTCAGACCTGTAGCTCATGGCATAGCTGAGTAATAGCTACTTTTAGGTTATCACTGTTGAGTAAATCACTGATAACTTGAAAACTATTGCATTTAGAGTATTTTGTTTAAATATGTTATTCACGTATTTTGGGGTCAGCTGTAACATAGTGAAGTTCTAGACCTGTGGCTCATTGCATAGCTGAGTAATAGCTACTTTGAAGTTCTCACTATTGAGTAAATCAGTTGTAATTGGAAAACTATTACATTGACAGAAATTTGTGTAAATATGTTATTCAGCTACTTTTGGGTCAGCTATAACATAGTAAAATTTCAGACCTGTAGCTCATGGCATAGCTGAGTAATAGCTACTTTTAGGTTATCACTGTTGAGTAAATCACTTATAACTTGAAAACTATTGCATTTAGAGTATTTTGTTTAAATATGTTATTCACCTATTTTGGGGTCAGCTATAACATAGTGACGTTCCAGACCTATGGCTCCTTGCATAGCTGAGTAATAGCTACTTTGAAGTTCTCACTATTGAGTAAATCAGTTGTAATTGGAAAACTATTGCATTTAGAGAATTTCATATAAATATGTTATTCAGCTACTTTTGGGTCAGCTATAACATAGTAAAATTTCAGACCTGTAGCTCATGGCATAGCTGAGTAATAGCTACTTTTAGGTTATCACTGTTGAGTAAATCACTTATAACTTGAAAACTATTGCATTTAGAATATTTTGTTTAAATATGTTATTCACCTATTTTGCGGTCAGCTATAACATAGTGAAGTTCCAGACCTGTGGCTCCTTGCATAGCTGAGTAATAGCTACTTTGAAGTTCTCACTATTGAGTAAATCAGTTGTAATTGGAAAACTATTGCATTTAGAGAATTTCATATAAATATGTTATTCAGCTACTTTTGGGTCAGCTATAACATAGTAAAATTTCAGACCTGTAGCTCATGGCATAGCTGAGTAATAGCTACTTTTAGGTTATCACTGTTGAGTAAATCACTGATAACTTGAAAACTATTGCATTTAGAGTATTTTGTTTAAATATGTTATTCACGTATTTTGGGGTCAGCTGTAACATAGTGAAGTTCTAGACCTGTGGCTCATTGCATAGCTGAGTAATAGCTACTTTGAAGTTCTCACTATTGAGTAAATCAGTTGTAATTGGAAAACTATTGCATTTAGAGAATTTCATATAAATATGTTATTCAGCTACTTTTGGATCAGCTATATAACATAGTAAACTTTCAGACCTGTAGTTCATGGCATAGCTGAGTAATAGCTACTTTTAGGTTATCACTGTTGAGTAAATCACTGATAACTTGAAAACTATTGCATTTAGAGTATTTTGTTTAAATATGTTATTCACCTATTTTGGGGTCAGCTATAACATAGTAAAGTTCTAGACCTGTGGCTCATTGCATAGCTGAGTAACAGCTACTTTGAAGTTCTCACTGTTGAGTAAATCCGTTGTAATTTGAAAACTATTGCATTGACAGAAATTTGTGTAAATATGTTATTCAGCTACTTTTGGGTCAGCTATAACATAGTAAAATTTCAGACCTGTAGCTCATGGCATAGCTGAGTAATAGCTACTTTTAGGTTATCACTGTTGAGTAAATCACTTATAACTTGAAAACTATTGCATTTAGAATATTTTGTTTAAATATGTTATTCACCTATTTTGCGGTCAGCTCTAACATAGTGAAGTTCCAGACCTGTGGCTCCTTGCATAGCTGAGTAATAGCTACTTTGAAGTTCTCACTATTGAGTAAATCAGTTGTAATTGGAAAACTATTGCATTTAGAGAATTTCATATAAATATGTTATTCAGCTACTTTTGGGTCAGCTATAACATAGTAAAATTTCAGACCTGTAGCTCATGGCATAGCTGAGTAATAGCTACTTTTAGGTTATCACTGTTGAGTAAATCACTGATAACTTGAAAACTATTGCATTTAGAGTATTTTGTTTAAATATGTTATTCACGTATTTTGGGGTCAGCTGTAACATAGTGAAGTTCTAGACCTGTGGCTCATTGCATAGCTGAGTAATAGCTACTTTGAAGTTCTCACTATTGAGTAAATCAGTTGTAATTGGAAAACTATTGCATTTAGAGAATTTCATATAAATATGTTATTCAGCTACTTTTGGATCAGCTATATAACATAGTAAACTTTCAGACCTGTAGTTCATGGCATAGCTGAGTAATAGCTACTTTTAGGTTATCACTGTTGAGTAAATCACTGATAACTTGAAAACTATTGCATTTAGAGTATTTTGTTTAAATATGTTATTCACCTATTTTGGGGTCAGCTATAACATAGTAAAGTTCTAGACCTGTGGCTCCTTGCATAGCTGAGTAATAGCTACTTTGAAGTTCTCACTATTGAGTAAATCAGTTGTAATTGGAAAACTATTGCATTTAGAGAATTTCATATAAATATGTTATTCAGCTACTTTTGGGTCAGCTATAACATAGTAAAATTTCAGACCTGTAGCTCATGGCATAGCTGAGTAATAGCTACTTTTAGGTTATCACTGTTGAGTAAATCACTTATAACTTGAAAACTATTGCATTTAGAATATTTTGTTTAAATATGTTATTCACCTATTTTGCGGTCAGCTATAACATAGTGAAGTTCCAGACCTGTGGCTCCTTGCATAGCTGAGTAATAGCTACTTTGAAGTTCTCACTATTGAGTAAATCAGTTGTAATTGGAAAACTATTGCATTTAGAGAATTTCATATAAATATGTTATTCAGCTACTTTTGGGTCAGCTATAACATAGTAAAATTTCAGACCTGTAGCTCATGGCATAGCTGAGTAATAGCTACTTTTAGGTTATCACTGTTGAGTAAATCACTGATAACTTGAAAACTATTGCATTTAGAGTATTTTGTTTAAATATGTTATTCACGTATTTTGGGGTCAGCTGTAACATAGTGAAGTTCTAGACCTGTGGCTCATTGCATAGCTGAGTAATAGCTACTTTGAAGTTCTCACTATTGAGTAAATCAGTTGTAATTGGAAAACTATTACATTGACAGAAATTTGTGTAAATATGTTATTCAGCTACTTTTGGGTCAGCTATAACATAGTAAAATTTCAGACCTGTAGCTCATGGCATAGCTGAGTAATAGCTACTTTTAGGTTATCACTGTTGAGTATATCACTTATAACTTGAAAACTATTGCATTTAGAGTATTTTGTTTAAATATGTTATTCACCTATTTTGGGGTCAGCTATAACATAGTGACGTTCCAGACCTATGGCTCCTTGCATAGCTGAGTAATAGCTACTTTGAAGTTCTCACTATTGAGTAAATCAGTTGTAATTGGAAAACTATTGCATTTAGAGAATTTCATATAAATATGTTATTCAGCTACTTTTGGGTCAGCTATAACATAGTAAAATTTCAGACCTGTAGCTCATGGCATAGCTGAGTAATAGCTACTTTTAGGTTATCACTGTTGAGTAAATCACTTATAACTTGAAAACTATTGCATTTAGAATATTTTGTTTAAATATGTTATTCACCTATTTTGCGGTCAGCTATAACATAGTGAAGTTCCAGACCTGTGGCTCCTTGCATAGCTGAGTAATAGCTACTTTGAAGTTCTCACTATTGAGTAAATCAGTTGTAATTGGAAAACTATTGCATTTAGAGAATTTCATATAAATATGTTATTCAGCTACTTTTGGGTCAGCTATAACATAGTAAAATTTCAGACCTGTAGCTCATGGCATAGCTGAGTAATAGCTACTTTTAGGTTATCACTGTTGAGTAAATCACTGATAACTTGAAAACTATTGCATTTAGAGTATTTTGTTTAAATATGTTATTCACGTATTTTGGGGTCAGCTGTAACATAGTGAAGTTCTAGACCTGTGGCTCATTGCATAGCTGAGTAATAGCTACTTTGAAGTTCTCACTATTGAGTAAATCAGTTGTAATTGGAAAACTATTGCATTTAGAGAATTTCATATAAATATGTTATTCAGCTACTTTTGGATCAGCTATATAACATAGTAAACTTTCAGACCTGTAGTTCATGGCATAGCTGAGTAATAGCTACTTTTAGGTTATCACTGTTGAGTAAATCACTGATAACTTGAAAACTATTGCATTTAGAGTATTTTGTTTAAATATGTTATTCACCTATTTTGGGGTCAGCTATAACATAGTAAAGTTCTAGACCTGTGGCTCATTGCATAGCTGAGTAACAGCTACTTTGAAGTTCTCACTGTTGAGTGAATCCGTTGTAATTTGAAAACTATTGCATTGACAGAAATTTGTGTAAATATGTTATTCAGCTACTTTTGGGTCAGCTATAACATAGTAAAATTTCAGACCTGTAGCTCATGGCATAGCTGAGTAATAGCTACTTTTAGGTTATCACTGTTGAGTAAATCACTTATAACTTGAAAACTATTGCATTTAGAATATTTTGTTTAAATATGTTATTCACCTATTTTGCGGTCAGCTATAACATAGTGAAGTTCCAGACCTGTGGCTCCTTGCATAGCTGAGTAATAGCTACTTTGAAGTTCTCACTATTGAGTAAATCAGTTGTAATTGGAAAACTATTGCATTTAGAGAATTTCATATAAATATGTTATTCAGCTACTTTTGGGTCAGCTATAACATAGTAAAATTTCAGACCTGTAGCTCATGGCATAGCTGAGTAATAGCTACTTTTAGGTTATCACTGTTGAGTAAATCACTGATAACTTGAAAACTATTGCATTTAGAGTATTTTGTTTAAATATGTTATTCACGTATTTTGGGGTCAGCTGTAACATAGTGAAGTTCTAGACCTGTGGCTCATTGCATAGCTGAGTAATAGCTACTTTGAAGTTCTCACTATTGAGTAAATCAGTTGTAATTGGAAAACTATTGCATTTAGAGAATTTCATATAAATATGTTATTCAGCTACTTTTGGATCAGCTATATAACATAGTAAACTTTCAGACCTGTAGTTCATGGCATAGCTGAGTAATAGCTACTTTTAGGTTATCACTGTTGAGTAAATCACTGATAACTTGAAAACTATTGCATTTAGAGTATTTTGTTTAAATATGTTATTCACCTATTTTGGGGTCAGCTATAACATAGTAAAGTTCTAGACCTGTGGCTCATTGCATAGCTGAGTAACAGCTACTTTGAAGTTCTCACTGTTGAGTAAATCCGTTGTAATTTGAAAACTATTGCATTGACAGAAATTTGTGTAAATATGTTATTCAGCTACTTTTGGGTCAGCTATAACATAGTAAAATTTCAGACCTGTAGCTCATGGCATAGCTGAGTAATAGCTACTTTTAGGTTATCACTGTTGAGTAAATCACTTATAACTTGAAAACTATTGCATTTAGAGTATTTTGTTTAAATATGTGATTCACCTATTTTGGGGTCAGCTATAACATAGTGACGTTCCAGACCTATGGCTCCTTGCATAGCTGAGTAATAGCTACTTTGAAGTTCTCACTATTGAGTAAATCAGTTGTAATTGGAAAACTATTGCATTTAGAGAATTTCATATAAATATGTTATTCAGCTACTTTTGGGTCAGCTATAACATAGTAAAATTTCAGACCTGTAGCTCATGGCATAGCTGAGTAATAGCTACTTTTAGGTTATCACTGTTGAGTAAATCACTTATAACTTGAAAACTATTGCATTTAGAATATTTTGTTTAAATATGTTATTCACCTATTTTGCGGTCAGCTATAACATAGTGAAGTTCCAGACCTGTGGCTCCTTGCATAGCTGAGTAATAGCTACTTTGAAGTTCTCACTATTGAGTAAATCAGTTGTAATTGGAAAACTATTGCATTTAGAGAATTTCATATAAATATGTTATTCAGCTACTTTTGGGTCAGCTATAACATAGTAAAATTTCAGACCTGTAGCTCATGGCATAGCTGAGTAATAGCTACTTTTAGGTTATCACTGTTGAGTAAATCACTGATAACTTGAAAACTATTGCATTTAGAGTATTTTGTTTAAATATGTTATTCACGTATTTTGGGGTCAGCTGTAACATAGTGAAGTTCTAGACCTGTGGCTCATTGCATAGCTGAGTAATAGCTACTTTGAAGTTCTCACTATTGAGTAAATCAGTTGTAATTGGAAAACTATTGCATTTAGAGAATTTCATATAAATATGTTATTCAGCTACTTTTGGATCAGCTATATAACATAGTAAACTTTCAGACCTGTAGTTCATGGCATAGCTGAGTAATAGCTACTTTTAGGTTATCACTGTTGAGTAAATCACTGATAACTTGAAAACTATTGCATTTAGAGTATTTTGTTTAAATATGTTATTCACCTATTTTGGGGTCAGCTATAACATAGTAAAGTTCTAGACCTGTGGCTCATTGCATAGCTGAGTAACAGCTACTTTGAAGTTCTCACTGTTGAGTAAATCCGTTGTAATTTGAAAACTATTGCATTGACAGAAATTTGTGTAAATATGTTATTCAGCTACTTTTGGGTCAGCTATAACATAGTAAAATTTCAGACCTGTAGCTCATGGCATAGCTGAGTAATAGCTACTTTTAGGTTATCACTGTTGAGTAAATCACTTATAACTTGAAAACTATTGCATTTAGAGTATTTTGTTTAAATATGTTATTCACCTATTTTGGGGTTAGCTATAACATAGTGACGTTCCAGACCTATGGCTCCTTGCATAGCTGAGTAATAGCTACTTTGAAGTTCTCACTATTGAGTAAATCAGTTGTAATTGGAAAACTATTGCATTTAGAGAATTTCATATAAATATGTTATTCAGCTACTTTTGGGTCAGCTATAACATAGTAAAATTTCAGACCTGTAGCTCATGGCATAGCTGAGTAATAGCTACTTTTAGGTTATCACTGTTGAGTAAATCACTTATAACTTGAAAACTATTGCATTTAGAATATTTTGTTTAAATATGTTATTCACCTATTTTGCGGTCAGCTATAACATAGTGAAGTTCCAGACCTGTGGCTCCTTGCATAGCTGAGTAATAGCTACTTTGAAGTTCTCACTATTGAGTAAATCAGTTGTAATTGGAAAACTATTGCATTTAGAGAATTTCATATAAATATGTTATTCAGCTACTTTTGGGTCAGCTATAACATAGTAAAATTTCAGACCTGTAGCTCATGGCATAGCTGAGTAATAGCTACTTTTAGGTTATCACTGTTGAGTAAATCACTGATAACTTGAAAACTATTGCATTTAGAGTATTTTGTTTAAATATGTTATTCACGTATTTTGGGGTCAGCTATAACATAGTGAAGTTCTAGACCTGTGGCTCATTGCATAGCTGAGTAACAGCTACTTTGAAGTTCTCACTGTTGAGTAAATCAGTTGTAATTGGAAAACTATTGCATTTAGAGAATTTCATATAAATATGTTATTCAGCTACTTTTGGGTCAGCTATAACATAGTAAAATTTCAGACCTGTAGCTCATGGCATAGCTGAGTAATAGCTACTTTGAAGTTCTCACTATTGAGTAAATCAGTTCTAATTGGAAAACTATTGCATTTAGAGAATTTCATATAAATATGTTATTCAGCTACTTTTGGGTCAGCTATAACATAGTAAAATTTCAGACCTGTAGCTCATGGCATAGCTGAGTTATAACTACTTTTAGGTTATCACTGTTGAGTAAATTGCTTATAACTTCAAAAGTATTACATTTAGAGTGTTTTGTTTCAATATGTTATTCACCTATTTCGGAGTCAGCTATAACATAGTGAAGTTCCAGATCTGTGGCTCCTTGCATAGCTGAGTAATAGCTACTTTGAAGTTCTCACTATTGAGTAAATCAGTTGTAATTGGAAAACTATTGCATTTAGAGAATTTCATATAAATATGTTATTCAGCTACTTTTGGGTCAGCTATAACATAGTTAAATTTCAAACCTGTAGCTCATGGCATAGCTGAGTAATAGCTACTTTTAGGTTATCACTGTTGAGTAAATCACTGATAACTTGAAAACTATTGCATTTAGAGTATTTTGTTTAAATATGTTATTCACGTATTTTGGGGTCAGCTGTAACATAGTGAAGTTCTAGACCTGTGGCTCATTGCATAGCTGAGTAATAGCTACTTTGAAGTTCTCACTATTGAGTAAATCAGTTGTAATTGGAAAACTATTGCATTTAGAGAATTTCATATAAATATGTTATTCAGCTACTTTTGGATCAGCTATATAACATAGTAAACTTTCAGACCTGTAGTTCATGGCATAGCTGAGTAATAGCTACTTTTAGGTTATCACTGTTGAGTAAATCACTGATAACTTGAAAACTATTGCATTTAGAGTATTTTGTTTAAATATGTTATTCACCTATTTTGGGGTCAGCTATAACATAATAAAGTTCTAGACCTGTGGCTCATTGCATAGCTGAGTAACAGCTACTTTGAAGTTCTCACTGTTGAGTAAATCCGTTGTAATTTGAAAACTATTGCATTGACAGAAATTTGTGTAAATATGTTATTCAGCTACTTTTGGGTCAGCTATAACATAGTAAAATTTCAGACCTGTAGCTCATGGCATAGCTGAGTAATAGCTACTTTTAGGTTATCACTGTTGAGTAAATCACTTATAACTTGAAAACTATTGCATTTAGAATATTTTGTTTAAATATGTTATTCACCTATTTTGCGGTCAGCTATAACATAGTGAAGTTCCAGACCTGTGGCTCCTTGCATAGCTGAGTAATAGCTACTTTGAAGTTCTCACTATTGAGTAAATCAGTTGTAATTGGAAAACTATTGCATTTAGAGAATTTCATATAAATATGTTATTCAGCTACTTTTGGGTCAGCTATAACATAGTAAAATTTCAGACCTGTAGCTCATGGCATAGCTGAGTAATAGCTACTTTTAGGTTATCACTGTTGAGTAAATCACTGATAACTTGAAAACTATTGCATTTAGAGTATTTTGTTTAAATATGTTATTCACGTATTTTGGGGTCAGCTGTAACATAGTGAAGTTCTAGACCTGTGGCTCATTGCATAGCTGAGTAATAGCTACTTTGAAGTTCTCACTATTGAGTAAATCAGTTGTAATTGGAAAACTATTGCATTTAGAGAATTTCATATAAATATGTTATTCAGCTACTTTTGGATCAGCTATATAACATAGTAAACTTTCAGACCTGTAGTTCATGGCATAGCTGAGTAATAGCTACTTTTAGGTTATCACTGTTGAGTAAATCACTGATAACTTGAAAACTATTGCATTTAGAGTATTTTGTTTAAATATGTTATTCACCTATTTTGGGGTCAGCTATAACATAGTAAAGTTCTAGACCTGTGGCTCATTGCATAGCTGAGTAACAGCTACTTTGAAGTTCTCACTGTTGAGTAAATCCGTTGTAATTTGAAAACTATTGCATTGACAGAAATTTGTGTAAATATGTTATTCAGCTACTTTTGGGTCAGCTATAACATAGTAAAATTTCAGACCTGTAGCTCATGGCATAGCTGAGTAATAGCTACTTTTAGGTTATCACTGTTGAGTAAATCACTTATAACTTGAAAACTATTGCATTTAGAGTATTTTGTTTAAATATGTTATTCACCTATTTTGGGGTCAGCTATAACATAGTGACGTTCCAGACCTATGGCTCCTTGCATAGCTGAGTAATAGCTACTTTGAAGTTCTCACTATTGAGTAAATCAGTTGTAATTGGAAAACTATTGCATTTAGAGAATTTCATATAAATATGTTATTCAGCTACTTTTGGGTCAGCTATAACATAGTAAAATTTCAGACCTGTAGCTCATGGCATAGCTGAGTAATAGCTACTTTTAGGTTATCACTGTTGAGTAAATCACTTATAACTTGAAAACTATTGCATTTAGAATATTTTGTTTAAATATGTTATTCACCTATTTTGCGGTCAGCTATAACATAGTGAAGTTCCAGACCTGTGGCTCCTTGCATAGCTGAGTAATAGCTACTTTGAAGTTCTCACTATTGAGTAAATCAGTTGTAATTGGAAAACTATTGCATTTAGAGAATTTCATATAAATATGTTATTCAGCTACTTTTGGGTCAGCTATAACATAGTAAAATTTCAGACCTGTAGCTCATGGCATAGCTGAGTAATAGCTACTTTTAGGTTATCACTGTTGAGTAAATCACTGATAACTTGAAAACTATTGCATTTAGAGTATTTTGTTTAAATATGTTATTCACGTATTTTGGGGTCAGCTGTAACATAGTGAAGTTCTAGACCTGTGGCTCATTGCATAGCTGAGTAATAGCTACTTTGAAGTTCTCACTATTGAGTAAATCAGTTGTAATTGGAAAACTATTGCATTTAGAGAATTTCATATAAATATGTTATTCAGCTACTTTTGGATCAGCTATATAACATAGTAAACTTTCAGACCTGTAGTTCATGGCATAGCTGAGTAATAGCTACTTTTAGGTTATCACTGTTGAGTAAATCACTGATAACTTGAAAACTATTGCATTTAGAGTATTTTGTTTAAATATGTTATTCACCTATTTTGGGGTCAGCTATAACATAGTAAAGTTCTAGACCTGTGGCTCATTGCATAGCTGAGTAACAGCTACTTTGAAGTTCTCACTGTTGAGTAAATCCGTTGTAATTTGAAAACTATTGCATTGACAGAAATTTGTGTAAATATGTTATTCAGCTACTTTTGGGTCAGCTATAACATAGTAAAATTTCAGACCTGTAGCTCATGGCATAGCTGAGTAATAGCTACTTTTAGGTTATCACTGTTGAGTAAATCACTTATAACTTGAAAACTATTGCATTTAGAGTATTTTGTTTAAATATGTTATTCACCTATTTTGGGGTTAGCTATAACATAGTGACGTTCCAGACCTATGGCTCCTTGCATAGCTGAGTAATAGCTACTTTGAAGTTCTCACTATTGAGTAAATCAGTTGTAATTGGAAAACTATTGCATTTAGAGAATTTCATATAAATATGTTATTCAGCTACTTTTGGGTCAGCTATAACATAGTAAAATTTCAGACCTGTAGCTCATGGCATAGCTGAGTAATAGCTACTTTTAGGTTATCACTGTTGAGTAAATCACTTATAACTTGAAAACTATTGCATTTAGAATATTTTGTTTAAATATGTTATTCACCTATTTTGCGGTCAGCTATAACATAGTGAAGTTCCAGACCTGTGGCTCCTTGCATAGCTGAGTAATAGCTACTTTGAAGTTCTCACTATTGAGTAAATCAGTTGTAATTGGAAAACTATTGCATTTAGAGAATTTCATATAAATATGTTATTCAGCTACTTTTGGGTCAGCTATAACATAGTAAAATTTCAGACCTGTAGCTCATGGCATAGCTGAGTAATAGCTACTTTTAGGTTATCACTGTTGAGTAAATCACTGATAACTTGAAAACTATTGCATTTAGAGTATTTTGTTTAAATATGTTATTCACGTATTTTGGGGTCAGCTATAACATAGTGAAGTTCTAGACCTGTGGCTCATTGCATAGCTGAGTAACAGCTACTTTGAAGTTCTCACTGTTGAGTAAATCAGTTGTAATTGGAAAACTATTGCATTTAGAGAATTTCATATAAATATGTTATTCAGCTACTTTTGGGTCAGCTATAACATAGTAAAATTTCAGACCTGTAGCTCATGGCATAGCTGAGTAATAGCTACTTTGAAGTTCTCACTATTGAGTAAATCAGTTCTAATTGGAAAACTATTGCATTTAGAGAATTTCATATAAATATGTTATTCAGCTACTTTTGGGTCAGCTATAACATAGTAAAATTTCAGACCTGTAGCTCATGGCATAGCTGAGTTATAACTACTTTTAGGTTATCACTGTTGAGTAAATTGCTTATAACTTCAAAAGTATTACATTTAGAGTGTTTTGTTTCAATATGTTATTCACCTATTTCGGAGTCAGCTATAACATAGTGAAGTTCCAGATCTGTGGCTCCTTGCATAGCTGAGTAATAGCTACTTTGAAGTTCTCACTATTGAGTAAATCAGTTGTAATTGGAAAACTATTGCATTTAGAGAATTTCATATAAATATGTTATTCAGCTACTTTTGGGTCAGCTATAACATAGTTAAATTTCAAACCTGTAGCTCATGGCATAGCTGAGTAATAGCTACTTTTAGGTTATCACTGTTGAGTAAATCACTGATAACTTGAAAACTATTGCATTTAGAGTATTTTGTTTAAATATGTTATTCACGTATTTTGGGGTCAGCTGTAACATAGTGAAGTTCTAGACCTGTGGCTCATTGCATAGCTGAGTAATAGCTACTTTGAAGTTCTCACTATTGAGTAAATCAGTTGTAATTGGAAAACTATTGCATTTAGAGAATTTCATATAAATATGTTATTCAGCTACTTTTGGATCAGCTATATAACATAGTAAACTTTCAGACCTGTAGTTCATGGCATAGCTGAGTAATAGCTACTTTTAGGTTATCACTGTTGAGTAAATCACTGATAACTTGAAAACTATTGCATTTAGAGTATTTTGTTTAAATATGTTATTCACCTATTTTGGGGTCAGCTATAACATAATAAAGTTCTAGACCTGTGGCTCATTGCATAGCTGAGTAACAGCTACTTTGAAGTTCTCACTGTTGAGTAAATCCGTTGTAATTTGAAAACTATTGCATTGACAGAAATTTGTGTAAATATGTTATTCAGCTACTTTTGGGTCAGCTATAACATAGTAAAATTTCAGACCTGTAGCTCATGGCATAGCTGAGTAATAGCTACTTTTAGGTTATCACTGTTGAGTAAATCACTTATAACTTGAAAACTATTGCATTTAGAATATTTTGTTTAAATATGTTATTCACCTATTTTGCGGTCAGCTATAACATAGTGAAGTTCCAGACCTGTGGCTCCTTGCATAGCTGAGTAATAGCTACTTTGAAGTTCTCACTATTGAGTAAATCAGTTGTAATTGGAAAACTATTGCATTTAGAGAATTTCATATAAATATGTTATTCAGCTACTTTTGGGTCAGCTATAACATAGTAAAATTTCAGACCTGTAGCTCATGGCATAGCTGAGTAATAGCTACTTTTAGGTTATCACTGTTGAGTAAATCACTGATAACTTGAAAACTATTGCATTTAGAGTATTTTGTTTAAATATGTTATTCACGTATTTTGGGGTCAGCTGTAACATAGTGAAGTTCTAGACCTGTGGCTCATTGCATAGCTGAGTAATAGCTACTTTGAAGTTCTCACTATTGAGTAAATCAGTTGTAATTGGAAAACTATTGCATTTAGAGAATTTCATATAAATATGTTATTCAGCTACTTTTGGATCAGCTATATAACATAGTAAACTTTCAGACCTGTAGTTCATGGCATAGCTGAGTAATAGCTACTTTTAGGTTATCACTGTTGAGTAAATCACTGATAACTTGAAAACTATTGCATTTAGAGTATTTTGTTTAAATATGTTATTCACCTATTTTGGGGTCAGCTATAACATAGTAAAGTTCTAGACCTGTGGCTCATTGCATAGCTGAGTAACAGCTACTTTGAAGTTCTCACTGTTGAGTAAATCCGTTGTAATTTGAAAACTATTGCATTGACAGAAATTTGTGTAAATATGTTATTCAGCTACTTTTGGGTCAGCTATAACATAGTAAAATTTCAGACCTGTAGCTCATGGCATAGCTGAGTAATAGCTACTTTTAGGTTATCACTGTTGAGTAAATCACTTATAACTTGAAAACTATTGCATTTAGAGTATTTTGTTTAAATATGTTATTCACCTATTTTGGGGTCAGCTATAACATAGTGACGTTCCAGACCTATGGCTCCTTGCATAGCTGAGTAATAGCTACTTTGAAGTTCTCACTATTGAGTAAATCAGTTGTAATTGGAAAACTATTGCATTTAGAGAATTTCATATAAATATGTTATTCAGCTACTTTTGGGTCAGCTATAACATAGTAAAATTTCAGACCTGTAGCTCATGGCATAGCTGAGTAATAGCTACTTTTAGGTTATCACTGTTGAGTAAATCACTTATAACTTGAAAACTATTGCATTTAGAATATTTTGTTTAAATATGTTATTCACCTATTTTGCGGTCAGCTATAACATAGTGAAGTTCCAGACCTGTGGCTCCTTGCATAGCTGAGTAATAGCTACTTTGAAGTTCTCACTATTGAGTAAATCAGTTGTAATTGGAAAACTATTGCATTTAGAGAATTTCATATAAATATGTTATTCAGCTACTTTTGGGTCAGCTATAACATAGTAAAATTTCAGACCTGTAGCTCATGGCATAGCTGAGTAATAGCTACTTTTAGGTTATCACTGTTGAGTAAATCACTGATAACTTGAAAACTATTGCATTTAGAGTATTTTGTTTAAATATGTTATTCACGTATTTTGGGGTCAGCTGTAACATAGTGAAGTTCTAGACCTGTGGCTCATTGCATAGCTGAGTAATAGCTACTTTGAAGTTCTCACTATTGAGTAAATCAGTTGTAATTGGAAAACTATTGCATTTAGAGAATTTCATATAAATATGTTATTCAGCTACTTTTGGATCAGCTATATAACATAGTAAACTTTCAGACCTGTAGTTCATGGCATAGCTGAGTAATAGCTACTTTTAGGTTATCACTGTTGAGTAAATCACTGATAACTTGAAAACTATTGCATTTAGAGTATTTTGTTTAAATATGTTATTCACCTATTTTGGGGTCAGCTATAACATAGTAAAGTTCTAGACCTGTGGCTCATTGCATAGCTGAGTAACAGCTACTTTGAAGTTCTCACTGTTGAGTAAATCCGTTGTAATTTGAAAACTATTGCATTGACAGAAATTTGTGTAAATATGTTATTCAGCTACTTTTGGGTCAGCTATAACATAGTAAAATTTCAGACCTGTAGCTCATGGCATAGCTGAGTAATAGCTACTTTTAGGTTATCACTGTTGAGTAAATCACTTATAACTTGAAAACTATTGCATTTAGAGTATTTTGTTTAAATATGTTATTCACCTATTTTGGGGTCAGCTATAACATAGTGACGTTCCAGACCTATGGCTCCTTGCATAGCTGAGTAATAGCTACTTTGAAGTTCTCACTATTGAGTAAATCAGTTGTAATTGGAAAACTATTGCATTTAGAGAATTTCATATAAATATGTTATTCAGCTACTTTTGGGTCAGCTATAACATAGTAAAATTTCAGACCTGTAGCTCATGGCATAGCTGAGTAATAGCTACTTTGAAGTTCTCACTATTGAGTAAATCAGTTGTAATTGGAAAACTATTGCATTTAGAGAATTTCATATAAATATGTTATTCAGCTACTTTTGGGTCAGCTATAACATAGTAAAATTTCAGACCTGTAGCTCATGGCATAGCTGAGTAATAGCTACTTTTAGGTTATCACTGTTGAGTAAATCACTGATAACTTGAAAACTATTGCATTTAGAGTATTTTGTTTAAATATGTTATTCACGTATTTTGGGGTCAGCTGTAACATAGTGAAGTTCTAGACCTGTGGCTCATTGCATAGCTGAGTAATAGCTACTTTGAAGTTCTCACTATTGAGTAAATCAGTTGTAATTGGAAAACTATTGCATTTAGAGAATTTCATATAAATATGTTATTCAGCTACTTTTGGATCAGCTATATAACATAGTAAACTTTCAGACCTGTAGTTCATGGCATAGCTGAGTAATAGCTACTTTTAGGTTATCACTGTTGAGTAAATCACTGATAACTTGAAAACTATTGCATTTAGAGTATTTTGTTTAAATATGTTATTCACCTATTTTGGGGTCAGCTATAACATAGTAAAGTTCTAGACCTGTGGCTCATTGCATAGCTGAGTAACAGCTACTTTGAAGTTCTCACTGTTGAGTAAATCCGTTGTAATTTGAAAACTATTGCATTGACAGAAATTTGTGTAAATATGTTATTCAGCTACTTTTGGGTCAGCTATAACATAGTAAAATTTCAGACCTGTAGCTCATGGCATAGCTGAGTAATAGCTACTTTTAGGTTATCACTGTTGAGTAAATCACTTATAACTTGAAAACTATTGCATTTAGAGTATTTTGTTTAAATATGTTATTCACCTATTTTGGGGTCAGCTATAACATAGTGACGTTCCAGACCTATGGCTCCTTGCATAGCTGAGTAATAGCTACTTTGAAGTTCTCACTATTGAGTAAATCAGTTGTAATTGGAAAACTATTGCATTTAGAGAATTTCATATAAATATGTTATTCAGCTACTTTTGGGTCAGCTATAACATAGTAAAATTTCAGACCTGTAGCTCATGGCATAGCTGAGTAATAGCTACTTTTAGGTTATCACTGTTGAGTAAATCACTTATAACTTGAAAACTATTGCATTTAGAATATTTTGTTTAAATATGTTATTCACCTATTTTGCGGTCAGCTATAACATAGTGAAGTTCCAGACCTGTGGCTCCTTGCATAGCTGAGTAATAGCTACTTTGAAGTTCTCACTATTGAGTAAATCAGTTGTAATTGGAAAACTATTGCATTTAGAGAATTTCATATAAATATGTTATTCAGCTACTTTTGGGTCAGCTATAACATAGTAAAATTTCAGACCTGTAGCTCATGGCATAGCTGAGTAATAGCTACTTTTAGGTTATCACTGTTGAGTAAATCACTGATAACTTGAAAACTATTGCATTTAGAGTATTTTGTTTAAATATGTTATTCACGTATTTTGGGGTCAGCTATAACATAGTGAAGTTCTAGACCTGTGGCTCATTGCATAGCTGAGTAACAGCTACTTTGAAGTTCTCACTGTTGAGTAAATCAGTTGTAATTGGAAAACTATTGCATTTAGAGAATTTCATATAAATATGTTATTCAGCTACTTTTGGGTCAGCTATAACATAGTAAAATTTCAGACCTGTAGCTCATGGCATAGCTGAGTAATAGCTACTTTGAAGTTCTCACTATTGAGTAAATCAGTTGTAATTGGAAAACTATTGCATTTAGAGAATTTCATATATATATGTTATTCAGCTACTTTTGGGTCAGCTATAACATAGTAAAATTTCAGACCTGTAGCTCATGGCATAGCTGAGTTATAACTACTTTTAGGTTATCACTGTTGAGTAAATTGCTTATAACTTCAAAAGTATTACATTTAGAGTGTTTTGTTTCAATATGTTATTCACCTATTTCGGAGTCAGCTATAACATAGTGAAGTTCCAGATCTGTGGCTCCTTGCATAGCTGAGTAATAGCTACTTTGAAGTTCTCACTATTGAGTAAATCAGTTGTAATTGGAAAACTATTGCATTTAGAGAATTTCATATAAATATGTTATTCAGCTACTTTTGGGTCAGCTATAACATAGTTAAATTTCAAACCTGTAGCTCATGGCATAGCTGAGTAATAGCTACTTTTAGGTTATCACTGTTGAGTAAATTGCTTATAACTTCAAAAGTATTACATTTAGAGTGTTTTGTTTCAATATGTTATTCACCTATTTCGGAGTCAGCTATAACATAGTGAAGTTCCAGACCTGTGGCTCATTGCATAGCTGAGTAATAGCTACTTTGAAGTTCTCACTATTGAGTAAATCAGCTGTAATTGGAAAACTTGCATTTAGAGAATTTCATATAAATATGTTATTCAGCTACTTTTGGGTCAGCTATAACATAGTAAAATTTCAGACCTGTAGCTCATGGCATAGCTGAGTAATAGCTACTTTTAGGTTATCACTGTTGAGTAAATCACTGATAACTTGAAAACTATTGCATTTAGAGTATTTTGTTTAAATATGTTATTCACGTATTTTGGGGTCAGCTGTAACATAGTGAAGTTCTAGACCTGTGGCTCATTGCATAGCTGAGTAATAGCTACTTTGAAGTTCTCACTATTGAGTAAATCAGTTGTAATTGGAAAACTATTGCATTTAGAGAATTTCATATAAATATGTTATTCAGCTACTTTTGGGTCAGCTATAACATAGTTAAATTTCAGACCTGTAGCTCATGGCATAGCTGAGTAATAGCTACTTTTAGGTTATCACTGTTGAGTAAATCACTGATAACTTGAAAACTATTGCATTTAGAGTATTTTGTTTAAATATGTTATTCACGTATTTTGGGGTCAGCTATAACATAGTGAAGTTCCAGACCTGTGGCTCCTTGCATAGCTGAGTAATAGCTACTTTGAAGTTCTCACTATTGAGTAAATCAGTTGTAATTGGAAAACTATTGCATTTAGAGAATTTCATATAAATATGTTATTCAGCTACTTTTGGGTCAGCTATAACATAGTTAAATTTCAGACCTGTAGTTCATGGCATAGCTGAGTAATAGCTACTTTTAGGTTATCACTGTTGAGTAAATCACTGCTAACTTGAAAACTATTGCATTTAGAGTATTTTGTTTAAATATGTTATTCGCCTATTTTGGGGTCAGCTATAACATAGTAAAGTTCTAGACCTGTGGCTCATTGCATAGCTGAGTAACAGCTACTTTGAAGTTCTCACTGTTGAGTAAATCCGTTGTAATTTGAAAACTATTGCATTGACAGAAATTTGTGTAAATATGTTATTCAGCTACTTTTGGGTCAGCTATAACATAGTAAAATTTCAGACCTGTAGCTCATGGCATAGCTGAGTAATAGCTACTTTTAGGTTATCACTGTTGAGTAAATCACTTATAACTTGTAAACTATTGCATTTAGAGTATTTTGTTTAAATATGTTATTCACGTATTTTGGGGTCAGCTATAACATAGTAAAGTTCTAGACCTGTGGCTCATTGCATAGCTGAGTAACAGCTACTTTGAAGTTCTCACTGTTGAGTAAATCCGTTGTAATTTGAAAACTATTGCATTGACAGAAATTTGTGTAAATATGTTATTCAGCTACTTTTGGGTCAGCTATAACATAGTGAAGTTCCAGACCTGTGGCTCCTTGCATAGCTGAGTAATAGCTACTTTGAAGTTCTCACTATTGAGTAAATCAGTTGTAATTGGAAAACTATTGCATTTAGAGAATTTCATATAAATGTTATTCAGCTACTTTTGGGTCAGCTATAACATAGTAAAATTTCAGACCTGTAGCTCATGGCATAGCTGAGTAATAGCTAATTTTAGGTTATCACTGTTGAGTAAATCACTTATAACTTGAAAACTATTGCAATGGCATAACTGAGTAATAGCTAATTTTAGGTTATCACTGTTGAGTAAATCACTGATAACTTGAAAACTATTGCATTTAGAGTATTTTGTTTAAATATGTTATTTACGTATTTTGGGGTCAGCTATAACATAGTGAAGTTCCAGACCTGTGGCTCCTTGCATAGCTGAGTAATAGCTACTTTGAAGTTCTCACTATTGAGTAAATCAGTTGTAATTGGAAAACTATTGCATTTAGAGAATTTCATATAAATATGTTATTCAGCTACTTTTGGGTCAGCTATAACATAGTAAAATTTCAGACCTGTAGCTCATGGCATAGCTGAGTAATAGCTAATTTTAGGTTATCACTGTTGAGTAAATCACTTATAACTTGAAAACTATTGCAATGGCATAACTGAGTAATAGCTAATTTTAGGTTATCACTGTTGAGTAAATCACTGATAACTTGAAAACTATTGCATTTAGAGTATTTTGTTTAAATATGTTATTCACGTATTTTGGGGTCAGCTATAACATAGTGAAGTTCCAGACCTGTGGCTCCTTGCATAGCTGAGTAATAGCTACTTTGAAGTTCTCACTATTGAGTAAATCAGTTGTAATTGGAAAACTATTGCATTTAGAGAATTTCATATAAATATGTTATTCAGCTACTTTTGGGTCAGCTATAACATAGTAAAATTTCAGACCTGTAGCTCAGGCATAGCTGAGTAATAGCTAATTTTAGGTTATCACTGTTGAGTAAATCACTTATAACTTGAAAACTATTGCAATGGCATAACTGAGTAATAGCTAATTTTAGGTTATCACTGTTGAGTAAATCACTGATAACTTGAAAACTATTGCATTTAGAGTATTTTGTTTAAATATGTTATTCACGTATTTTGGGGTCAGCTATAACATAGTGAAGTTCCAGACCTGTGGCTCCTTGCATAGCTGAGTAATAGCTACTTTGAAGTTCTCACTATTGAGTAAATCAGTTGTAATTGGAAAACTATTGCATTTAGAGAATTTCATATAAATATGTTATTCAGCTACTTTTGGGTCAGCTATAACATAGTTAAATTTCAGACCTGTAGTTCATGGCATAGCTGAGTAATAGCTACTTTTAGGTTATCACTGTTGAGTAAATCACTGATAACTTGAAAACTATTGCATTTAGAGTATTTTGTTTAAATATGATATTCGCCTATTTTGGGGTCAGCTATAACATAGTAAAGTTCTAGACCTGTGGCTCATTGCATAGCTGAGTAACAGCTACTTTGAAGTTCTCACTGTTGAGTAAATCCGTTGTAATTTGAAAACTATTGCATTGACAGAAATTTGTGTAAATATGTTATTCAGCTACTTTTGGGTCAGCTATAACATAGTAAAATTTCAGACCTGTAGCTCATGGCATAGCTGAGTAATAGCTACTTTTAGGTTATCACTGTTGAGTAAATCACTTATAACTTGTAAACTATTGCATTTAGAGTATTTTGTTTAAATATGTTATTCACGTATTTTGGGGTCAGCTATAACATAGTAAAGTTCTAGACCTGTGGCTCATTGCATAGCTGAGTAACAGCTACTTTGAAGTTCTCACTGTTGAGTAAATCCGTTGTAATTTGAAAACTATTGCATTGACAGAAATTTGTGTAAATATGTTATTCAGCTTCTTTTGGGTCAGCTATAACATAGTAAAATTTCAGACCTGTAGCTCATGGCATAGCTGAGTAATAGCTACTTTTAGGTTATCACTGTTGAGTAAATCACTTATAACTTGAAAACTATTGCATTTAGAATATTTTGTTTAAATATGTTATTCACGTATTTTGGGGTCAGCTATAACATAGTGAAGTTCCAGACCTGTGGCTCCTTGCATAGCTGAGTAATAGCTACTTTGAAGTTCTCACTATTGAGTAAATCAGTTGTAATTGGAAAACTATTGCATTTAGAGAATTTCATATAAATATGTTATTCAGCTACTTTTGGGTCAGCTATAACATAGTAAAATTTCAGACCTGTAGCTCATGGCATAGCTGAGTAATAGCTAATTTTAGGTTATCACTGTTGAGTAAATCACTTATAACTTGAAAACTATTGCATTTAGAGTATTTTGTTTAAATATGTTATTCACGTATTTTGGGGTCAGCTGTAACATAGTGAAGTTCTAGACCTGTGGCTCATTGCATAGCTGAGTAATAGCTACTTTGAAGTTCTCACTATTGAGTAAATCAGTTGTAATTGGAAAACTATTGCATTTAGAGAATTTCATATAAATATGTTATTCAGCTACTTTTGGGTCAGCTATAACATAGTTAAATTTCAGACCTGTAGCTCATGGCATAGCTGAGTAATAGCTACTTTTAGGTTATCACTGTTGAGTAAATCACTTATAACTTGAAAACTATTGCATTTAGAATATTTTGTTTAAATATGTTATTCACCTATTTTGCGGTCAGCTATAACATAGTGAAGTTCCAGACCTGTGGCTCCTTGCATAGCTGAGTAATAGCTACTTTGAAGTTCTCACTATTGAGTAAATCAGTTGTAATTGGAAAACTATTGCATTTAGAGAATTTCATATAAATATGTTATTCAGCTACTTTTGGGTCAGCTATAACATAGTAAAATTTCAGACCTGTAGCTCATGGCATAGCTGAGTAATAGCTACTTTTAGGCTATCACTGTTGAGTAAATCACTTATAACTTGAAAACTATTCCATTTAGAATATTTTGTTTAAATATGTTATTCACTTATTTTGGGGTCAGCTATAACATAGTGAAGTTCCAGACCTGTGGCTCATTGCATAGCTGAGTAATAGCTACTTTGAAGTTCTCACTATTGAGTAAATCAGTTGTAATTGGAAAACTATTGCATTTAGAGAATTTCATATAAATATGTTATTCAGCTACTTTTGGGTCAGCTATAACATAGTTAAATTTCAGACCTGTAGCTCATGGCATAGCTGAGTAGTAGCTACTTTTAGGTTATCACTGTTGAGTAAATCACTGATAACTTGAAAACTATTGCATTTAGAGTATTTTGTTTAAATATGTTATTCACCTATTTTGGGGTCAGCTGTAACATAGTGAAGTTCTAGACCTGTGGCTCATTGCATAGCTGAGTAATAGCTACTTTGAAGTTCTCACTATTGAGTAAATCAGTTGTAATTGGAAAACTATTGCATTTAGAGAATTTCATATAAATATGTTATTCAGCTACTTTTGGGTCAGCTATAACATAGTTAAATTTCAGACCTGTAGCTCATGGCATAGCTGAGTAATAGCTACTTTTAGGTTATCACTGTTGAGTAAATCACTTATAACTTGAAAACTATTGCATTTAGAATATTTTGTTTAAATATGTTATTCACCTATTTTGCGGTCAGCTATAACATAGTGAAGTTCCAGACCTGTGGCTCCTTGCATAGCTGAGTAATAGCTACTTTGAAGTTCTCACTATTGAGTAAATCAGTTGTAATTGGAAAACTATTGCATTTAGAGAATTTCATATAAATATGTTATTCAGCTACTTTTGGGTCAGCTATAACATAGTAAAATTTCAGACCTGTAGCTCATGGCATAGCTGAGTAATAGCTACTTTTAGGCTATCACTGTTGAGTAAATCACTTATAACTTGAAAACTATTGCATTTAGAATATTTTGTTTAAATATGTTATTCACTTATTTTGGGGTCAGCTATAACATAGTGAAGTTCCAGACCTGTGGCTCCTTGCATAGCTGAGTAATAGCTACTTTGAAGTTCTCACTATTGAGTAAATCAGTTGTAATTGGAAAACTATTGCATTTAGAGAATTTCATATAAATATGTTATTCAGCTACTTTTGGGTCAGCTATAACATAGTAAAATTTCAGACCTGTAGCTCATGGCATAGCTGAGTAATAGCTACTTTTAGGTTATCACTGTTGAGTAAATCACTGATAACTTGAAAACTATTGCATTTAGAGTATTTTGTTTAAATATGTTATTCACCTATTTTGGGGTCAGCTATAACATAGTAAAGTTCTAGACCTGTGGCTCATTGCATAGCTGAGTAACAGCTACTTTGAAGTTCTCACTGTTGAGTAAATCCGTTGTAATTTGAAAACTATTGCATTTACAGAAATTTGTGTAAATATGTTATTCAGCTACTTTTGGGTCAGCTATAACATAGTAAAATTTCAGACCTGTAGCTCATGGCATAGCTGAGTTGTAACTACTTTTAGGTTATCACTGTTGAGTAAATCCCTTATAACTTGAAAACTATTGCATTTAGAGTATTTTGTTTAAATATGTTATTCACCTATTTTGGGGTCAGCTATAACATAGTGAAGTTCCAGATCTGTGGCTCCTTGCATAGCTGAGTAATAGCTACTTTGAAGTTCTCACTGTTGAGTAAATCAGTTGTAATTTGAAAACTATTGCATTTAGAGAATTTCATATAAATATGTTATTCAGCTACTTTTGGGTCAGCTATAACATAGTAAAATTTCAGACCTGTAGCTCATGGCATAGCTGAGTAATAGCTACTTTTAGGTTATCACTGTTGAGTAAATCACTGATAACTTGAAAACTATTTCATTTAGAGTATTTTGTTTAAATATGTTATTCACATATTTTGGGGTCAGCTGTAACATAGTGAAGTTCTAGACCTGTGGCTCATTGCATAGCTGAGTAATAGCTACTTTGAAGTTCTCACTATTGAGTAAATCAGTTGTAATTGGAAAACTATTGCATTTAGAGAATTTCATATAAATATGTTATTCAGCTACTTTTGGGTCAGCTATAACATAGTAAAATTTCAGACCTGTAGCTCATGGCATAGCTGAGTAATAGCTACTTTTAGGTTATCACTGTTGAGTAAATCACTGATAACTTGAAAACTATTGCATTTAGAGTATTTTGTTTAAATATGTTATTCACGTATTTTGGGGTCAGCTGTAACATAGTGAAGTTCTAGTCCTGTGGCTCATGGCATAGCTGAGTAATAGCTACTTTTAGGCTATCACTGTTGAGTAAATCACTTATAACTTGAAAACTATTGCATTTAGAATATTTTGTTTAAATATGTTATTCACTTATTTTGGGGTCAGCTATAACATAGTGAAGTTCCAGACCTGTGGCTCCTTGCATAGCTGAGTAATAGCTACTTTGAAGTTCTCACTATTGAGTAAATCAGTTGTAATTGGAAAACTATTGCATTTAGAGAATTTCATATAAATATGTTATTCAGCTACTTTTGGGTCAGCTATAACATAGTAAAATTTCAGACCTGTAGCTCATGGCATAGCTGAGTAATAGCTACTTTTAGGTTATCACTGTTGAGTAAATCACTGATAACTTGAAAACTATTGCATTTAGAGTATTTTGTTTAAATATGTTATTCACGTATTTTGGGGTCAGCTGTAACATAGTGAAGTTCTAGACCTGTGGCTCATTGCATAGCTGAGTAACAGCTACTTTGAAGTTCTCACTATTGAGTAAATCAGTTGTAATTGGAAAACTATTGCATTTAGAGAATTTCATATAAATATGTTATTCAGCTACTTTTGGGTCAGCTATAACATAGTTAAATTTCAGACCTGTAGCTCATGGCATAGCTGAGTAGTAGCTACTTTTAGGTTATCACTGTTGAGTAAATCACTGATAACTTGAAAACTATTGCATTTAGAGTATTTTGTTTAAATATGTTATTCACCTATTTTGGGGTCAGCTATAACATAGTAAAGTTCTAGACCTGTGGCTCATTGCATAGCTGAGTAACAGCTACTTTGAAGTTCTCACTGTTGAGTAAATCCGTTGTAATTTGAAAACTATTGCATTTACAGAAATTTGTGTAAATATGTTATTCAGCTACTTTTGGGTCAGCTATAACATAGTAAAATTTCAGACCTGTAGCTCATGGCATAGCTGAGTTGTAACTACTTTTAGGTTATCACTGTTGAGTAAATCCCTTATAACTTGAAAACTATTGCATTTAGAGTATTTTGTTTAAATATGTTATTCACCTATTTTGGGGTCAGCTATAACATAGTGAAGTTCCAGATCTGTGGCTCCTTGCATAGCTGAGTAATAGCTACTTTGAAGTTCTCACTGTTGAGTAAATCAGTTGTAATTTGAAAACTATTGCATTTAGAGAATTTCATATAAATATGTTATTCAGCTACTTTTGGGTCAGCTATAACATAGTAAAATTTCAGACCTGTAGCTCATGGCATAGCTGAGTAATAGCTACTTTTAGGTTATCACTGTTGAGTAAATCACTGATAACTTGAAAACTATTTCATTTAGAGTATTTTGTTTAAATATGTTATTCACGTATTTTGGGGTCAGCTGTAACATAGTGAAGTTCTAGACCTGTGGCTCATTGCATAGCTGAGTAATAGCTACTTTGAAGTTCTCACTATTGAGTAAATCAGTTGTAATTGGAAAACTATTGCATTTAGAGAATTTCATATAAATATGTTATTCAGCTACTTTTGGGTCAGCTATAACATAGTAAAATTTCAGACCTGTAGCTCATGGCATAGCTGAGTAATAGCTACTTTTAGGTTATCACTGTTGAGTAAATCACTGATAACTTGAAAACTATTGTATTTAGAGTATTTTGTTTAAATATGTTATTCACGTATTTTGGGGTCAGCTATAACATAGTGAAGTTCCAGACCTGTGGCTCCTTGCATAGCTGAGTAATAGCTACTTTGAAGTTCTCACTATTGAGTAAATCAGTTGTAATTGGAAAACTATTGCATTTAGAGAATTTCATATAAATATGTTATTCAGCTACTTTTGGATCAGCTATAACATAGTAAACTTTCAGACCTGTAGTTCATGGCATAGCTGAGTAATAGCTACTTTTAGGTTATCACTGTTGAGTAAATCACTGATAACTTGAAAACTATTGCATTTAGAGTATTTTGTTTAAATATGTTATTCACCTATTTTGGGGTCAGCTATAACATAGTAAAGTTCTAGACCTGTGGCTCATTGCATAGCTGAGTAACAGCTACTTTGAAGTTCTCACTGTTGAGTAAATCCGTTGTAATTTGAAAACTATTGCATTGACAGAAATTTGTGTAAATATGTTATTCAGCTACTTTTGGGTCAGCTATAACATAGTAAAATTTCAGACCTGTACCTCATGGCATAGCTGAGTAATAGCTACTTTTAGGTTATCACTGTTGAGTAAATCACTTATAACTTGAAAACTATTGCATTTAGAATATTTTGTTTAAATATGTTATTCACCTATTTTGGGGTCAGCTATAACATAGTGAAGTTCCAGACCTGTGGCTCCTTGCATAGCTGAGTAATAGCTACTTTGAAGTTCTCACTATTGAGTAAATCAGTTGTAATTGGAAAACTATTGCATTTAGAGAATTTCATATAAATATGTTATTCAGCTACTTTTGGATCAGCTATAACATAGTAAACTTTCAGACCTGTAGTTCATGGCATAGCTGAGTAATAGCTACTTTTAGGTTATCACTGTTGAGTAAATCACTGATAACTTGAAAACTATTGCATTTAGAGTATTTTGTTTAAATATGTTATTCACCTATTTTGGGGTCAGCTATAACATAGTAAAGTTCTAGACCTGTGGCTCATTGCATAGCTGAGTAACAGCTACTTTGAAGTTCTCACTGTTGAGTAAATCCGTTGTAATTTGAAAACTATTGCATTGACAGAAATTTGTGTAAATATGTTATTCAGCTACTTTTGGGTCAGCTATAACATAGTAAAATTTCAGACCTGTACCTCATGGCATAGCTGAGTAATAGCTACTTTTAGGTTATCACTGTTGAGTAAATCACTTATAACTTGAAAACTATTGCATTTAGAATATTTTGTTTAAATATGTTATTCACCTATTTTGGGGTCAGCTATAACATAGTGAAGTTCCAGACCTGTGGCTCCTTGCATAGCTGAGTAATAGCTACTTTGAAGTTCTCACTATTGAGTAAATCAGTTGTAATTGGAAAACTATTGCATTTAGAGAATTTCATATAAATATGTTATTCAGCTACTTTTGGATCAGCTATAACATAGTAAACTTTCAGATCTGTAGTTCATGGCATAGCTGAGTAGTAGCTACTTTTAGGTTATCACTGTTGAGTAAATCACTGATAACTTGAAAACTATTGCATTTAGAGTATTTTGTTTAAATATGTTATTCACGTATTTTGGGGTCAGCTATAACATAGTAAAGTTCTAGACCTGTGGCTCATTGCATAGCTGAGTAACAGCTACTTTGAAGTTCTCACTGTTGAGTAAATCCGTTGTAATTTGAAAACTATTGCATTTACAGAAATTTGTGTAAATATGTTATTCAGCTACTTTTGGGTCAGCTATAACAGAGTAAAATTTCAGACCTGTAGCTCATGGCATAGCTGAGTTATAACTACTTTTAGGTTATCACTGTTGAGTAAATCCCTTATAACTTGAAAACTATTGCATTTAGAGTATTTTGTTTAAATATGTTATTCACCTATTTTGGGGTCAGCTATAACATAGTGAAGTTCCAGATCTGTGGCTCCTTGCATAGCTGAGTAATAGCTACTTTGAAGTTCTCACTGTTGAGTAAATCAGTTGTAATTGGAAAACTATTGCATTTAGAGAATTTCATATAAATATGTTATTCAGCTACTTTTGGGTCAGCTATAACATAGTTAAATTTCAAACCTGTAGCTCATGGCATAGCTGAGTAATAGCTACTTTTAGGTTATCACTGTTGAGTAAATCACTTATAACTTGAAAACTATTGCATTTAGAGTATTTTGTTTCATTATGTTATTCATGTATTTTGGGGTCAGCTATAACATAGTGAAGTTCCAGACTTTTGTGTAATTTGTGAAATTTGTGTAAATATGTTATTCAGCTACTTTTGGGTCGGCTATAACATAGTAAAATTACAGACCTGTAGCTCATGGCACAACTGAGCAATAGCTATTTTCAGGTACTGACTGTTGAGTAAATTAGCTGTAACTTGATAAATATTGCATTTGGAGTATTTTGTTAAAATAAGTTGTTCACCTACTTTTGGATCAGCTATAACATAGTGAAATTACAGACCTATAGCTCATTGCATAGCTGAGCAATAGCTATTTTCAGGTTCTCACTATTGAGTAAATCAGTTGTAACTTGAAAACTATTGCATTTACAGTAATTTGCTTACATATGTTGTTCACCTATTTATTGGTCAGCTATAACATAGTAAAAATTCAGACATGTAGCTCATTGCATAGCTGAGTGATAGCTACTTTGAGGTTGTCACTGTTGAGTAAATCAGTTGTAACTTGAAAACTATTACATTTAGAGAATTTCATATAAATATGTTATTCAGCTACTTTTGGGTCAGCTATAACATAGTAAAATTTCAGACCTGTAGCTCATGGCATAGCTGAGTAATAGCTACTTTTAGGCTATCACTGTTGAGTAAATCACTTATAACTTGAAAACTATTGCATTTAGAATATTTTGTTTAAATATGTTATTCACTTATTTTGGGGTCAGCTATAACATAGTGAAGTTCCAGACCTGAGGCTCCTTGCATAGCTGAGTAATAGCTACTTTGAAGTTCTCACTATTGAGTAAATCAGTTGTAATTGGAAAACTATTGCATTTAGAGAATTTCATATAAATATGTTATTCAGCTACTTTTGGGTCAGCTATAACATAGTAAAATTTCAGACCTGTAGCTCATGGCATAGCTGAGTAATAGCTACTTTTAGGTTATCACTGTTGAGTAAATCACTGATAACTTGAAAACTATTGCATTTAGAGTATTTTGTTTAAATATGTTATTCACGTATTTTGGGGTCAGCTGTAACATAGTGAAGTTCTAGACCTGTGGCTCATTGCATAGCTGAGTAATAGCTACTTTGAAGTTCTCACTATTGAGTAAATCAGTTGTAATTGGAAAACTATTGCATTTAGAGAATTTCATATAAATATGTTATTCAGCTACTTTTGGGTCAGCTATAACATAGTTAAATTTCAGACCTGTAGCTCATGGCATAGCTGAGTAGTAGCTACTTTTAGGTTATCACTGTTGAGTAAATCACTGATAACTTGAAAACTATTGCATTTAGAGTATTTTGTTTAAATATGTTATTCACCTATTTTGGGGTCAGCTATAACATAGTAAAGTTCTAGACCTGTGGCTCATTGCATAGCTGAGTAACAGCTACTTTGAAGTTCTCACTGTTGAGTAAATCCGTTGTAATTTGAAAACTATTGCATTTACAGAAATTTGTGTAAATATGTTATTCAGCTACTTTTGGGTCAGCTATAACATAGTAAAATTTCAGACCTGTAGCTCATGGCATAGCTGAGTTGTAACTACTTTTAGGTTATCACTGTTGAGTAAATCCCTTATAACTTGAAAACTATTGCATTTAGAGTATTTTGTTTAAATATGTTATTCACCTATTTTGGGGTCAGCTATAACATAGTGAAGTTCCAGATCTGTGGCTCCTTGCATAGCTGAGTAATAGCTACTTTGAAGTTCTCACTGTTGAGTAAATCAGTTGTAATTTGAAAACTATTGCATTTAGAGAATTTCATATAAATATGTTATTCAGCTACTTTTGGGTCAGCTATAACATAGTAAAATTTCAGACCTGTAGCTCATGGCATAGCTGAGTAATAGCTACTTTTAGGTTATCACTGTTGAGTAAATCACTGATAACTTGAAAACTATTTCATTTAGAGTATTTTGTTTAAATATGTTATTCACGTATTTTGGGGTCAGCTGTAACATAGTGAAGTTCTAGACCTGTGGCTCATTGCATAGCTGAGTAATAGCTACTTTGAAGTTCTCACTATTGAGTAAATCAGTTGTAATTGGAAAACTATTGCATTTAGAGAATTTCATATAAATATGTTATTCAGCTACTTTTGGGTCAGCTATAACATAGTAAAATTTCAGACCTGTAGCTCATGGCATAGCTGAGTAATAGCTACTTTTAGGTTATCACTGTTGAGTAAATCACTGATAACTTGAAAACTATTGTATTTAGAGTATTTTGTTTAAATATGTTATTCACGTATTTTGGGGTCAGCTATAACATAGTGAAGTTCCAGACCTGTGGCTCCTTGCATAGCTGAGTAATAGCTACTTTGAAGTTCTCACTATTGAGTAAATCAGTTGTAATTGGAAAACTATTGCATTTAGAGAATTTCATATAAATATGTTATTCAGCTACTTTTGGATCAGCTATAACATAGTAAACTTTCAGACCTGTAGTTCATGGCATAGCTGAGTAATAGCTACTTTTAGGTTATCACTGTTGAGTAAATCACTGATAACTTGAAAACTATTGCATTTAGAGTATTTTGTTTAAATATGTTATTCACCTATTTTGGGGTCAGCTATAACATAGTAAAGTTCTAGACCTGTGGCTCATTGCATAGCTGAGTAACAGCTACTTTGAAGTTCTCACTGTTGAGTAAATCCGTTGTAATTTGAAAACTATTGCATTGACAGAAATTTGTGTAAATATGTTATTCAGCTACTTTTGGGTCAGCTATAACATAGTAAAATTTCAGACCTGTACCTCATGGCATAGCTGAGTAATAGCTACTTTTAGGTTATCACTGTTGAGTAAATCACTTATAACTTGAAAACTATTGCATTTAGAATATTTTGTTTAAATATGTTATTCACCTATTTTGGGGTCAGCTATAACATAGTGAAGTTCCAGACCTGTGGCTCCTTGCATAGCTGAGTAATAGCTACTTTGAAGTTCTCACTATTGAGTAAATCAGTTGTAATTGGAAAACTATTGCATTTAGAGAATTTCATATAAATATGTTATTCAGCTACTTTTGGATCAGCTATAACATAGTAAACTTTCAGACCTGTAGTTCATGGCATAGCTGAGTAATAGCTACTTTTAGGTTATCACTGTTGAGTAAATCACTGATAACTTGAAAACTATTGCATTTAGAGTATTTTGTTTAAATATGTTATTCACCTATTTTGGGGTCAGCTATAACATAGTAAAGTTCTAGACCTGTGGCTCATTGCATAGCTGAGTAACAGCTACTTTGAAGTTCTCACTGTTGAGTAAATCCGTTGTAATTTGAAAACTATTGCATTGACAGAAATTTGTGTAAATATGTTATTCAGCTACTTTTGGGTCAGCTATAACATAGTAAAATTTCAGACCTGTACCTCATGGCATAGCTGAGTAATAGCTACTTTTAGGTTATCACTGTTGAGTAAATCACTTATAACTTGAAAACTATTGCATTTAGAATATTTTGTTTAAATATGTTATTCACCTATTTTGGGGTCAGCTATAACATAGTGAAGTTCCAGACCTGTGGCTCCTTGCATAGCTGAGTAATAGCTACTTTGAAGTTCTCACTATTGAGTAAATCAGTTGTAATTGGAAAACTATTGCATTTAGAGAATTTCATATAAATATGTTATTCAGCTACTTTTGGATCAGCTATAACATAGTAAACTTTCAGATCTGTAGTTCATGGCATAGCTGAGTAGTAGCTACTTTTAGGTTATCACTGTTGAGTAAATCACTGATAACTTGAAAACTGTTGCATTTAGAGTATTTTGTTTAAATATGTTATTCACCTATTTTGGGGTCAGCTATAACATAGTAAAGTTCTAGACCTGTGGCTCATTGCATAGCTGAGTAACAGCTACTTTGAAGTTCTCACTGTTGAGTAAATCCGTTGTAATTTGAAAACTATTGCATTTACAGAAATTTGTGTAAATATGTTATTCAGCTACTTTTGGGTCAGCTATAACAGAGTAAAATTTCAGACCTGTAGCTCATGGCATAGCTGAGTTATAACTACTTTTAGGTTATCACTGTTGAGTAAATCCCTTATAACTTGAAAACTATTGCATTTAGAGTATTTTGTTTAAATATGTTATTCACCTATTTTGGGGTCAGCTATAACATAGTGAAGTTCCAGATCTGTGGCTCCTTGCATAGCTGAGTAATAGCTACTTTGAAGTTCTCACTGTTGAGTAAATCAGTTGTAATTGGAAAACTATTGCATTTAGAGAATTTCATATAAATATGTTATTCAGCTACTTTTGGGTCAGCTATAACATAGTTAAATTTCAAACCTGTAGCTCATGGCATAGCTGAGTAATAGCTACTTTTAGGTTATCACTGTTGAGTAAATCACTTATAACTTGAAAACTATTGCATTTAGAGTATTTTGTTTCATTATGTTATTCATGTATTTTGGGGTCAGCTATAACATAGTGAAGTTCCAGACTTTTGTGTAATTTGTGAAATTTGTGTAAATATGTTATTCAGCTACTTTTGGGTCGGCTATAACATAGTAAAATTACAGACCTGTAGCTCATGGCACAACTGAGCAATAGCTATTTTCAGGTACTGACTGTTGAGTAAATTAGCTGTAACTTGATAAATATTGCATTTGGAGTATTTTGTTAAAATAAGTTGTTCACCTACTTTTGGATCAGCTATAACATAGTGAAATTACAGACCTATAGCTCATTGCATAGCTGAGCAATAGCTATTTTCAGGTTCTCACTATTGAGTAAATCAGTTGTAACTTGAAAACTATTGCATTTACAGTAATTTGCTTACATATGTTGTTCACCTATTTATTGGTCAGCTATAACATAGTAAAAATTCAGACATGTAGCTCATTGCATAGCTGAGTGATAGCTACTTTGAGGTTGTCACTGTTGAGTAAATCAGTTGTAACTTGAAAACTATTACATTTAGAGTATTTTGTTTAAATATGTTATTCACATAATTTTTGGTCATCTATAACATAGTGAAATTGCAGACCTCTATGTCATGGCTTAGCTGAGCAATAGCTACTTTCAGGTTCTCACTGTTGAGTAAATCATTGTATCCACTTGATAGCCGCAGTGTGTAGAGAGATTTCACCATTACCGCTCTAACGAAAAAAATATTATAGCTAGCCTTCTTAAGTTTGCAGGATATATTAATAACCATGAAATGTTGCCTGGGAATATTTTTGGCCTCATTTTGAAAAACAAGATGGCCGCCACAGGCGTTTCTTTGTCAATCATGAAAAGTGCTTATATCTCCCTTATTACTGATTCTACAGGTTTGGGTTTGGTAAACCAACCTGTGAGAAATCATGGGCTGGGAATCTGTTGATGTGGTCCGATTAGACCTTAGACCCCCTCCTTCAAGGTCAAATGAGGATAGCCAAACTTAAAAGTGCTTATAACTCGCTTATTATTGGTCCTAGAGGTTTGGAATGGAAACCAACCTGTAGAAAATCATTGGCTGGGAATCTTTTGGTGTGGTCGGATTTGACCTTGGACCCTGCCTTCAAGGTCAAATGAAGATAGCCAAACTTAAAAGTGCTTATAACTCGCTTATTAATGGTCCTAGAAGTTTGGGATGGTAAACCAACCTATAGGAAATCATTGGCTGGAAATTTATTGGTGTGGTCAGATTTGACCTTGGACCCCTCCTTTGAGGTCAAACGAAGATAGCCAAACTTAAAATTGATTATAACTCGCTTATTATTGGTCCTAGAGGTTTGGGATGGTAACCAACCTACAGGAAATCATGGGCTGGGAATCTTTTAGTGTTGTCGGATTTGACCTTGGACCCTCCTTCAAGGTCAAACAAGGATAGCGAAACTTAAAAGTGTCTATAACTTGCTTATTATTGGTCCTAGAGGTTAGGGATGATAAACCATCCTATAGGAAATCATGGGATGTGAATTTTTTGGTGTGGTCAGATTTGACCTTTGGACCCCTCCTTCAAGGTCAAATGAGGACAGCCAAACTTAAAAGTGCTTATAACTCGCTTATTATTGGTCCTAGAGGTTTGGGATGGTAAACCAACCTACAGGAAATCATTGGCTGTGAATGTTTTTGTGTGGTTGGATTTGATATTGGACCCCTTCTTCAAGGTCGAGCGAGGGTATTGTATTTGCAGTATTTCTTTAAAATATGTTTTAACCTACTTTTTACACTTAAACAATTACCTTGTTACTTTCCTTCATAATACCATTTGCAGGGCACAACTTTTTTGTCCTTTTCTTCTGTCAGCTTCAGAATTTCTTTCGAACATGCTGTTCAATTACCATTTACTGTATTTCTGTACAGCACTTTCCCTCATAATTATGCTTTCCTCTCATTATCACCTTCACAAATCAAAAACACTCATTCAGCTGACACAGTGCCCGTTCACGGGCACTCTCCTCTTGTTTGTGTTTTTATTGAGAGTATTTAAAGATGTTATACCTTTTTGATATTATTTCATCTCTGAGGATATATAGAGTATTATGTCATCCCCGGGGCAGAAGAAGGGCAGTTGCAGCCATCCTATGGCCAGCTTTGATGGACATGTATTTTGTGCACGTTGTAGAGAGAAGGGGAAGGGAACTGAACCCTGCATTGCTGATAAGGACACAACGGACTGTAACTTTTGCAATCTTTTCACCCCTGAACAGCATGCCCAGATTTCAACACCATCGTATAAGCTCAAGAAGGAAAAGAGGGAGGCTAAACGTTGAGACAGAACCACCCCCACGGAAGATAGTTCCCTTGTGGACCCAGCTAGCATCTCTGTCATTGAGGTTGTGGGTGATTCTAGTGCTGCACAGTCTTCTTCTTTGCCCCCTGAAAAGAAAGTTAAGAAGGAAAAAGCCCCAACCAAATCTAGAAAGGAAAGACATTTCAGAACTAGATCAGAAATGGTCAGAGCGCTTCAATAGACTCTCCAGCAGACCTTTTCATCTGAGGTTCGAGTTATTCCATCAAACTCACCTCCTGTTAACTTGGCCAGGGCCCTGGAACCCTTTTTCCAGCCGACTGTCCAAGCTATGGATATCTCACCAACTTCTCAGCGCATTGGCCCAAACATTAGTGCTGCTCAGCAGCCGTCGACGGGCAAGCTGGCTTCAGACAGTTCTGCTTCAAGATCTCATCTTCCGAGCGCACTGCCCAGACGGTACTGCTACCAAGCAAAAGTTGGCCGGTAAGCTCAAGTCAGACCCTCACCAACCAAAGTCTTCAATATCAGGGCGCACTGGTCCAGACACTGCTGCAGTTAAGCACAAGTCGACCGGCAAGCCTCAGACCGACCCTCACCGACCAACCAGCCTGTCTGCTCACAGCACCAGTACATCAGTTGCCGACCGACCTTCCACTGACCGACCTCTCACCGACTGACCTAAACCTGCCTACACCTGAATATCCAGCATTACAGAAGGGTTCTAGAAGGGACAGTATTTCTAGTTTAGAGTCAGACGCAGAAAGTGACTTTTCAGATAGACCTCCAGTTGAACTATCTGTGGAGGAGGGTGAGTTGTCGGACGAACAGGAACTCACAGAGCAGGGTTTACTGACCGCAGAAGAGCAAACGTACTGGGAAACTATGAGGGGCATCCGGTCCTTTATGGGCTGGACGCATGTGCTAGACATCGTAAGTTCTAAACCCTCAGATGACAATCCCTTTGCTGGGCCCAAAGCTCCAGCACCCAGCAAAGTCTCTGTGCACATGCCAACTGAGGAATGGCTCTGCAAGAAGTTGAACACGTTAAACGTCACCCTGGTGGAGCGTTACCCGTCAAGGACTGCAGAAGCAGGTAGTTTGCCTATGGACCATTTCTTGAGACCTCCTAGATCACAAGCAAAGTGGTATGGCAGGGTTGGGTTTTTTCCAGATAAAACCTTTTTTTTCGGGATGGTCGAAAAAACTGGATAAAACCCCTTTTTTGCTGGTTTAAACCAGACCATACTGGACAAAACTGGAAAAAACTGATTTAAATTAAATATAACTATACAAAAATAATATTACATCACATATAAAGTACTTGATACTAATTACAACAATTACATGATGCTTTGGAAAAAACTGACAACCTTGTGGTATGGACTTTACTCTGACCAACCAGCTGATCCGACAAAAGTCTCTACTTGGAACACAGGCCCCTGCAAACTGAATAGTAGTTTTGGAAGGATCTCCAGGAAAGCGGCTTTGGCTTCTACCCCACCAGCATATCATAGGATATCGCAAGATACCTTAAGAAGATGGGAGAAGACTGCCAGAGAGGCCTCTGTAGTTTGCAACTAGGGAGCCAGCTTTAATCAATGCCTGTTTAAAGTGCAAAGGGACATGCAAACGCAGCTTAAGACCATACGTGGCAAGAGCAAAGGCAGGAGATCTTCAAAAGCATCTAAAGCTACTGACGAACGGCAGTTCCTGATGGAGTTCAATGCAGGTATCAACCAGGCTGCAGCGAAGGCTATGGAACACTTGACACACTTTGTTTTTATAACTATGGGAAATTTTACTCTGGCCCATCGTGATGCGTATCTGAATCACATGAAGAATGGCATCAAGCCGGATATGTTAGCAGCTCTTAGGACAGCACCCCTTCATATTTCAACGTTGTTTCCGGATGCAGTCATTAAACGGGCAGAGGAGGAAATTGCCTACTATGACAACAAAGGACAGTCTACTTCTTCATCTTCGCGTATAAGAGGTTGGTACCACCCCTATGAGAGGAGTGAGAAGAGGTCAGAGGGTCGGTCTGAGACTAAGCAGGAAAGACACGTCTGGAAAAATATTGGGAGATGGCAGTTCAGAGGAGGCATGGGCAAGGACTCAAACTTTTCATCACGACCAGCCAAGGGCCAGCAGTCATATAAATGACAATCACTGTATAGACAGGTTTCAACAATGACTGCTGGCTGGGAGTACTTTCTCAGAACAGACAATGATCAGTTTTCTAGATCAAACTTTAAACTTAAATGTTGTCAAAGTTGTACCTTCTGCACCCTGGCATTCCCAAAAGAGAGATCTAAGTCTTGGAGTGTTATTTGAAAAATCACAAAGTATGTGAAAAGTGTTTTTATGTCATTCAATTGTCTTGTGTAAAACCTTTAACAAATATCAAAACTGCTGTATAAAATCTGCCTGTAGGGGCGAGACTTCAAAACTTCTGGCAAACTTGGTTGGATCTGGGTACCAGTCAAAAAGCTGTTCAAATCCTGAAGGAGGGCTACCTCCTCCCCTTTCAGATCCGGCCAAAACTCACAAGGTCTTCCACAGTCATAAGCTGTTATGTCATTAGATCAGCTATGGACAAAAACGCAGTAGAACTGGTACAAAACCAAACATCTCAAGGGTTTTTCAACCGGCTATTTTTGGTCCCGAAACCAAACAAATGGAAACCTATACCATAACTGAGCAAACTAAATCTTTTCCTCATGGTGAAGAAATTCAAAATGGAGACACCGGAAACCATCAGAATGTCCCTCCAACAAGGGGAGTGAGTGGCTTCAATAGACTTCAAGGATGCCTACTTCCACATACCAATACAGGAACAGTCCAGGAATATCTCGGATTTTCTGTCCAAAGTCAGACATACCAATTCAAAGCACTGCCCTTTGGTCTGTCCAATGCCTATGGAGTTCACGGTTGTAGCCAAGGAGGTGAAACTGATATAAGGATTCACCATTATCTAGACGACTGGTTGGTGAGAGCCAGGTCCCACCAAATTTGTCTCCAGCATACCCAGGATCTAGTGAAAATGTGACAAGATCTAGGTTGGCTGGTGAATTTGGAAAAATCAGAGCTGGAACCAAAACAAATCCTTGATTTTGTAGGCTACCAGTTCGACCGCAAGTCCGGCCGGGACCGACCAACACTGGACCGGTGGCAGAACCTTCAAGAGAAAATACATACACTGCTGTCTGGTCCTGCAGTTCATGTCATTGATAGGTTTGTTAACAGCCACAGAAAATCAAGTTCACCTAGGCAGACTGCATAGGAGACCCATGCAGTGGCTCTCAAAAACAATTGGAGAATAGCAGAATCATTAGAAAAGGTCATTCCAATACCCAGGTCCCTGCACCCACACCTACAATAGGCTGGAGGAGAGCAATATGCTCCAAGGTCAGCCATTACACCCAGTAAAACATGCTCTGCAAATGTTTACAGACACATCAAAAGAAGGGTGGGGCACTCAAACGATCGCACTGCAAGAGGGTCCTGGTCACCACCTGAAAGCAAGCTGCATATAAACTATCTGGAGCTATAAGCAGTCTTTCTAGCTTTAAAAGAGTTCCAGGACCTCGTTTGAGACAACATAGTACTTGTAGCAACCGACAACACTACAGTGATGTCATACATAAACAAGGAAGGTCGGGCCCACTCTGGGCTCTGCTGTCTTGACCTGGTGTACCAGGAAAAAAAATGACTCTCAAAGCCAGACACATTCCAGACCGGCTGAACGTGATGGCTGACAAGCTTGGCCAGACCATTCAAACAGAGTGGTCTCTCCTTCCAGAGGTCTTACAAGCAATATACAGAAGGTGGCACTGGCCTCAGATAGACCTATTTGCCACGAGGTTCAACAAGTTGCCTCTGTGTCACTATTACCAGATCCCCTGGCCACAGCAGTGGACGCACTCAGTCTGCCATGGGAGGATCTGGACACATACGCCTTCCCACCAACAGCCATATTGGGCAAAGTGGTGGAGAAGTTGCAGGACTCCCCATGCAATAGAATTATTCTGATTGCCCCGGGATGGACTTAGTGGCCATATCCAGTCAAATCCCACTGAGCATGCCCAATGTGCGCAACCTGTTAACACAGCCCTTCAATCAGATCCCTCACAGGAATCTGACAAACCTAAATCTCCATGCATGGCTCCTAGAAGGCTATGGAACACTTGACACACTTTGTTTTTATAACTATGGGAAATTTTACTCTGGCCCATCGTGATGCGTATCTAAATCACATGAAGAATGGCATCAAGCCGGATATGTTAGCAGCTCTTAGGACAGCACCCCTTCATATTTCAACGTTGTTTCCGGATGCAGTCATTAAACGGGCAGAGGAGGAAATTGCCTACTATGACAACAAAGGACAGTCTACTTCTTCACCTTCGTGTACAAGAGGTCGGTACCACCCCTATGAGAGGAGTGACAAGAGGTCAGAGGGTCGGTCTGAGACTAAGCAGGAAAGACACGTCTGGAAAAATATTGGCAGATGGCAGTTCAGAGGAGGCAGGGGCAAGGACTCAAACTTTTCATCACGACCAGCCAAGGGCCAGCAGTCATATAAATGACAATCACTGTATAGACAGGTTTCAAGAATGACTGCTGGCTGGGAGTACTTTCTCAGAACAGACAATGATCAGTTTTCTAGATCAAACTTTAAACTTAAATGTTGTCAAAGTTGTACCTTCTGCACCCTGGCATTCCCAAAAGAGAGATCTAAGTCTTGGAGTGTTATTTGAAAAATCACAAAGTATGTGAAAAGTGTTTTTTGTGTCATTCAATTGTCTTGTGTAAAACCTTTAACAAATATCAAAACTACTGTATAAAATCTGCCTGTAGGGGCGAGACTTCAAAACTTCTGGCAAACTTGGTTGGATCTGGGTACCAGTCAAAAAGCTGTTCAAATCCTGAAGGAGGGCTACCTCCTCCCCTTTCGGATCCGGCCAAAACTCACAAGGTCTTCCACAGTCATAAGCTGTTATGTCATTAGATCAGCTATGGACAAAAACGCAGTAGAACTGGTACAAAACCAAACATCTCAAGGGTTTTTCAACCGGCTGTTTTTGGTCCCGAAACCAAACAACAGATGGAAACCTATACCAGATCTGAGCAAACTAAATCTTTTCCTCATGGTGAAGAAATTCAAAATGGAGACACCGGAAACCATCAGAATGTCCCTCCAACAAGGGGAGTGAGTGGCTTCAATAGACTTCAAGGATGCCTACTTCCACATACCAATACAGGAACAGTCCAGGAATATCTCGGATTTTCTGTCCAAAGTCAGACATACCAATTCAAAGCACTGCCCTTTGGTCTGTCCAATGCCTATGGAGTTCACGGTTGTAGCCAAGGAGGTGAAACTGATATAAGGATTCACCATTATCTAGACGACTGGTTGGTGAGAGCCAGGTCCCACCAAATTTGTCTCCAGCATACCCAAGATCTAGTGAAAATGTGACAAGATCTAGGTTGGCTGGTGAATTTGGAAAAATCAGAGCTGGAACCAAAACAAATCCTTGATTTTGTAGGCTACCAGTTCGACCGCAAGTCCGGCCGGGACCGACCAACACTGGACCGGTGGCAGAACCTTCAAGAGAAAATACATACACTGCTGTCTGGTCCTGCAGTTCATGTCGTTGATAGGTTTGTTAACAGCCACAGAAAATCAAGTTCACCTAGGCAGACTGCATAGGAGACCCATGCAGTGGCTCTCAAAAACAATTGGAGAATAGCAGAATCATTAGAAAAGGTCATTCCAATACCCAGGTCCCTGCACCCACACCTACAATAGGCTGGAGGAGAGCAATATGCTCCAAGGTCAGCCATTACACCCAGTAAAACATGCTCTGCAAATGTTTACAGACACATCAAAAGAAGGGTGGGGCACTCAAACGATCGCACTGCAAGAGGGTCCTGGTCACCACCTGAAAGCAAGCTGCATATAAACTATCTGGAGCTATAAGCAGTCTTTCTAGCTTTAAAAGAGTTCCAGGACCTCGTTTGAGACAACATAGTACTTGTAGCAACCGACAACACTACAGTGATGTCATACATAAACAAGGAAGGTCGGGCCCACTCTGTGCTCTGCTGTCTTGACCTGGTGTACCAGGAAAAAAAATGACTCTCAAAGCCAGACACATTCCAGACCGGCTGAACGTGATGGCTGACAAGCTTGGCCAGACCATTCAAACAGAGTGGTCTCTCCTTCCAGAGGTCTTACAAGCAATATACAGAAGGTGGCACTGGCCTCAGATAGACCTATTTGCCACGAGGTTCAACAACAAGTTGCCTCTGTGTCACTATTACCAGATCCCCTGGCCACAGCAGTGGACGCACTCAGTCTGCCATGGGAGGATCTGGACACATACGCCTTCCCACCAACAGCCATATTGGGCAAAGTGGTGGAGAAGTTGCAGGACTCCCCATGCAATAGAATTATTCTGATTGCCCTGGGATGGACTTAGTGGCCATATCCAGTCAAATCCCACTGAGCATGCCCAATGTGCGCAACCTGTTAACACAGCCCTTCAATCAGATCCCTCACAGGAATCTGACAAACCTAAATCTCCATGCATGGCTCCTAGAAGGCTATGGAACACTTGACACACTTTGTTTTTATAACTATGGGAAATTTTACTCTGGCCCATCGTGATGCGTATCTAAATCACATGAAGAATGGCATCAAGCCGGATATGTTAGCAGCTCTTAGGACAGCACCCCTTCATATTTCAACGTTGTTTCCGGATGCAGTCATTAAACGGGCAGAGGAGGAAATTGCCTACTATGACAACAAAGGACAGTCTACTTCTTCACCTTCGTGTACAAGAGGTCGGTACCACCCCTATGAGAGGAGTGACAAGAGGTCAGAGGGTCGGTCTGAGACTAAGCAGGAAAGACACGTCTGGAAAAATATTGGCAGATGGCAGTTCAGAGGAGGCAGGGGCAAGGACTCAAACTTTTCATCACGACCAGCCAAGGGCCAGCAGTCATATAAATGACAATCACTGTATAGACAGGTTTCAAGAATGACTGCTGGCTGGGAGTACTTTCTCAGAACAGACAATGATCAGTTTTCTAGATCAAACTTTAAACTTAAATGTTGTCAAAGTTGTACCTTCTGCACCCTGGCATTCCCAAAAGAGAGATCTAAGTCTTGGAGTGTTATTTGAAAAATCACAAAGTATGTGAAAAGTGTTTTTTGTGTCATTCAATTGTCTTGTGTAAAACCTTTAACAAATATCAAAACTGCTGTATAAAATCTGCCTGTAGGGGCGAGACTTCAAAACTTCTGGCAAACTTGGTTGGATCTGGGTACCAGTCAAAAAGCTGTTCAAATCCTGAAGGAGGGCTACCTCCTCCCCTTTCGGATCCGGCCAAAACTCACAAGGTCTTCCACAGTCATAAGCTGTTATGTCATTAGATCAGCTATGGACAAAAACGCGGTAGAACTGGTACAAAACCAAACATCTCAAGGGTTTTTCAACCGGCTGTTTTTGGTCCCGAAACCAAACAACAGATGGAAACCTATACCAGATCTGAGCAAACTAAATCTTTTCCTCATGGTGAAGAAATTCAAAATGGAGACACCGGAAACCATCAGAATGTCCCTCCAACAAGGGGAGTGAGTGGCTTCAATAGACTTCAAGGATGCCTACTTCCACATACCAATACAGGAACAGTCCAGGAATATCTCGGATTTTCTGTCCAAAGTCAGACATACCAATTCAAAGCACTGCCCTTTGGTCTGTCCAATGCCTATGGAGTTCACGGTTGTAGCCAAGGAGGTGAAACTGATATAAGGATTCACCATTATCTAGACGACTGGTTGGTGAGAGCCAGGTCCCACCAAATTTGTCTCCAGCATACCCAGGATCTAGTGAAAATGTGACAAGATCTAGGTTGGCTGGTGAATTTGGAAAAATCAGAGCTGGAACCAAAACAAATCCCTGATTTTGTAGGCTACCAGTTCGACCGCAAGTCCGGCCGGGACCGACCAACACTGGACCGGTGGCAGAACCTTCAAGAGAAAATACATACACTGCTGTCTGGTCCTGCAGTTCATGTCGTTGATAGGTTTGTTAACAGCCACAGAAAATCAAGTTCACCTAGGCAGACTGCATAGGAGACCCATGCAGTGGCTCTCAAAAACAATTGGAGAATAGCAGAATCATTAGAAAAGGTCATTCCAATACCCAGGTCCCTGCACCCACACCTACAATAGGCTGGAGGAGAGCAATATGCTCCAAGGTCAGCCATTACACCCAGTAAAACATGCTCTGCAAATGTTTACAGACACATCAAAAGAAGGGTGGGGCACTCAAACGATCGCACTGCAAGAGGGTCCTGGTCACCACCTGAAAGCAAGCTGCATATAAACTATCTGGAGCTATAAGCAGTCTTTCTAGCTTTAAAAGAGTTCCAGGACCTCGTTTGAGACAACATAGTACTTGTAGCAACCGACAACACTACAGTGATGTCATACATAAACAAGGAAGGTCGGGCCCACTCTGGGCTCTGCTGTCTTGACCTGGTGTACCAGGAAAAAAAATGACTCTCAAAGCCAGACACATTCCAGACCGGCTGAACGTGATGGCTGACAAGCTTGGCCAGACCATTCAAACAGAGTGGTCTCTCCTTCCAGAGGTCTTACAAGCAATATACAGAAGGTGGCACTGGCCTCAGATAGACCTATTTGCCACGAGGTTCAACAAGTTGCCTCTGTGTCACTATTACCAGATCCCCTGGCCACAGCAGTGGACGCACTCAGTCTGCCATGGGAGGATCTGGACACATACGCCTTCCCACCAACAGCCATATTGGGCAAAGTGGTGGAGAAGTTGCAGGACTCCCCATGCAATAGAATTATTCTGATTGCCCCGGGATGGACTTAGTGGCCATATCCAGTCAAATCCCACTGAGCATGCCCAATGTGCGCAACCTGTTAACACAGCCCTTCAATCAGATCCCTCACAGGAATCTGACAAACCTAAATCTCCATGCATGGCTCCTAGAAGGCTATGGAACACTTGACACACTTTGTTTTTATAACTATGGGAAATTTTACTCTGGCCCATCGTGATGCGTATCTAAATCACATGAAGAATGGCATCAAGCCGGATATGTTAGCAGCTCTTAGGACAGCACCCCTTCATATTTCAACGTTGTTTCCGGATGCAGTCATTAAACGGGCAGAGGAGGAAATTGCCTACTATGACAACAAAGGACAGTCTACTTCTTCACCTTCGTGTACAAGAGGTCGGTACCACCCCTATGAGAGGAGTGACAAGAGGTCAGAGGGTCGGTCTGAGACTAAGCAGGAAAGACACGTCTGGAAAAATATTGGCAGATGGCAGTTCAGAGGAGGCAGGGGCAAGGACTCAAACTTTTCATCACGACCAGCCAAGGGCCAGCAGTCATATAAATGACAATCACTGTATAGACAGGTTTCAAGAATGACTGCTGGCTGGGAGTACTTTCTCAGAACAGACAATGATCAGTTTTCTAGATCAAACTTTAAACTTAAATGTTGTCAAAGTTGTACCTTCTGCACCCTGGCATTCCCAAAAGAGAGATCTAAGTCTTGGAGTGTTATTTGAAAAATCACAAAGTATGTGAAAAGTGTTTTTTGTGTCATTCAATTGTCTTGTGTAAAACCTTTAACAAATATCAAAACTACTGTATAAAATCTGCCTGTAGGGGCGAGACTTCAAAACTTCTGGCAAACTTGGTTGGATCTGGGTACCAGTCAAAAAGCTGTTCAAATCCTGAAGGAGGGCTACCTCCTCCCCTTTCGGATCCGGCCAAAACTCACAAGGTCTTCCACAGTCATAAGCTGTTATGTCATTAGATCAGCTATGGACAAAAACGCAGTAGAACTGGTACAAAACCAAACATCTCAAGGGTTTTTCAACCGGCTGTTTTTGGTCCCGAAACCAAACAACAGACGGAAACCTATACCAGATCTGAGCAAACTAAATCTTTTCCTCATGGTGAAGAAATTCAAAATGGAGACACCGGAAACCATCAGAATGTCCCTCCAACAAGGGGAGTGAGTGGCTTCAATAGACTTCAAGGATGCCTACTTCCACATACCAATACAGGAACAGTCCAGGAATATCTCGGATTTTCTGTCCAAAGTCAGACATACCAATTCAAAGCACTGCCCTTTGGTCTGTCCAATGCCTATGGAGTTCACGGTTGTAGCCAAGGAGGTGAAACTGATATAAGGATTCACCATTATCTAGACGACTGGTTGGTGAGAGCCAGGTCCCACCAAATTTGTCTCCAGCATACCCAGGATCTAGTGAAAATGTGACAAGATCTAGGTTGGCTGGTGAATTTGGAAAAATCAGAGCTGGAACCAAAACAAATCCTTGATTTTGTAGGCTACCAGTTCGACCGCAAGTCCGGCCGGGACCGACCAACACTGGACCGGTGGCAGAACCTTCAAGAGAAAATACATACACTGCTGTCTGGTCCTGCAGTTCATGTCGTTGATAGGTTTGTTAACAGCCACAGAAAATCAAGTTCACCTAGGCAGACTGCATAGGAGACCCATGCAGTGGCTCTCAAAAACAATTGGAGAATAGCAGAATCATTAGAAAAGGTCATTCCAATACCCAGGTCCCTGCACCCACACCTACAATAGGCTGGAGGAGAGCAATATGCTCCAAGGTCAGCCATTACACCCAGTAAAACATGCTCTGCAAATGTTTACAGACACATCAAAAGAAGGGTGGGGCACTCAAACGATCGCACTGCAAGAGGGTCCTGGTCACCACCTGAAAGCAAGCTGCATATAAACTATCTGGAGCTATAAGCAGTCTTTCTAGCTTTAAAAGAGTTCCAGGACCTCTGTTGAGACAACATTGTACTTGTAGCAACCGACAACACTACAGTGATGTCATACATAAACAAGTAAGGTCGGGCCCACTCTGGGCTCTGCTGTCTTGACCTGGTGTACCAGGAAAAAAAATGACTCTCAAAGCCAGACACATTCCAGACCGGCTGAACGTGATGGCTGACAAGCTTGGCCAGACCATTCAAACAGAGTGGTCTCTCCTTCCAGAGGTCTTCCAAGCAATATACAGCAGGTGGCACTGGCCTCAGATAGACCACGAGGTTCAACAACAAGTTGCCTCTGTGTCACTATTACCGGATCTCCTGGCCACAGCAGTGGACGCACTCAGTCTGCCATGGGAGGATCTGGACACATACGCCTTCCCACCAACAGCCATATTGGGCAAAGTGGTGGAGAAGTTGCAGGACTCCCCATGCAATAGAATTATTCTGATTGCCCCGGGATGGACTTAGTGGCCATATCCAGTCAAATCCCACTGAGCATGCCCAATGTGCGCAACCTGTTAACACAGCCCTTCAATCAGATCCCTCACAGGAATCTGACAAACCTAAATCTCCATGCATGGCTCCTAGAGCCTCAGCAATCAAGGAGCAGGGTTTCTCTGAAGCAGTGGCAGCAAGAATTGAGGCTCCTCAAAGGGGATCAAGATTAGTCTATGAGGCAAAGTGGGCCATTTTTACAAAGTGGTACCTTGCCAATCAGGTGGACTAAAGGGCACCCCCTGTAAAGTCAGTTGCTGACTTCCTTATACACCTGTTTCAGGACAGGAAGGTACAGCCCAGTACCATTGATGGTTACAGGTCAGCCATTGCTGATAAGTTGGGAAATTGTCAATTAATATCAGCAAAGATGAAAATTTCACTCGTCTCTGGGATAGTTTCCACAGAGACAGACCTAAAGGTCCCTCCTGGAACCTATCCCTGGTCCTGCACCAACTGACAAAGGCTCCTTTTGAACCAATTAAAGAGGTATCCTTGAAATATTTGACTTTCAAGACAGTTTTCCTCTTAGCACTTCGGTCAGGCAAACGCAGAAGTGACATACATGCTTGGCAAAACAAGGACATCAGGCACCAGTCTGACTGATCCAAGGTGTCCGTGTTCCCATCACCCAGCTTTCTGCCAAAGAATCAGCTGGCCAAAGAGGGTCTAGACAGTGTGGTCCCAGTGGTTAAACCAGCCCTGGCCCCAACTCTAGATAGATCCCTCAAATCTGACAGGTCTCTCAGTTCGGTCAGAGCATTGCGCTACTATTTTGACAGGACCTCAGACCTCCAGCAGAATAAGGAGTTGGTCTTTGTCTCCTTCAAGAAAGGTTATGACAAAGACATCTCACTTGCCACTATCTCCTCATGTATCAAGCAAACTGTGATCCTGTGTTATGAGCATTCTGATCAACAGGCCCACACCTTACATCAGGTTAAAGCCCATGATGTCAGGTCCTTTGCTGCTTCCAAGGCCTTCCAGTCTCGGTTCTTATCAGCCTGAAATTGGAAGTCACAGAATACCTTCACACAATTTTATCTAAAGGATGTGGTTTGAGCTGATTCAGAGCTCTACCACCTGGGGCCTGTAGTGGCTGCTCAGCAGATACACCAGTAACCCAGGACATAGAGGAGATTTATACAGATGTAAATAGTTGTACATATATTTAAGAAGCAAAAAAAAAAACTCTTGACGTGCTTCCTTTGGGAGGTTTATTTCTACTTCTCATGGGACTGAACTCATCCCTCTCTTCCCCTACCTCATAGCAGGTCTGTAAAAAAGTGGAGGCAATGTCAGTATAACCCCGGGTCACCAGCTGCTGTTAACTGACCATGGCCTTAGACGTTCTTGACCTCAAGCTCTACCCAGGCTTGGAGAAATTTTGTTAGTTTGTTTATGGGTTTACTTTAGTCCCTGGTAACTTACCCACTGACCAAGCGGTAGTTATTCAGCAATTGTCCATTGGATAGGATGTATTATTGCAATAAAATTGCAAATTTAATAAGTAAATTAAATTTTTAATACCCTATTCAATGAAAACGCAAGACCCTCCAGCCGACCCCGCTAACAGCTTACTAGGGGTCTAATAGGTTTAGACAATGAAAAAGATGCTAAATACTAGTGCTCGGTCTAAACTTTTCTGTGTCGGTACACGGTGTCTAGAGAGGAAGGAAGTACGACACCCCACCTGGCAAGTGCACTAGTACTAGGGACCAGACGTCTTTTTATTTGCTTTTGTATGATATCTATCAAAAGGCACATTCATGGAAAGTATTTCTATGCAGAAAGAACCCCCCCAACTCCCCTTTAGTGCACATAAAAAGCAAGTGGAAAAAAGAATGGCCTCAGTGGGGGAAGTGGGGGGGGGTTGATGGAGGGAGATGATAGATAGAGATATATATATGTGTGTGTGAAGCAAAAGTGGAACAAAAAAAAGTGGAATATTTATGCTGTTCTTTCAAAGTTTGTCCAGACTTCTACATTTAATTAATTTTAGCTCAAGTGGGAAATGAATTTTTGAAACTTTAATGCATTCAAATTCCTGAAGTGATGCAGTAAATCACTTATAACTTGAAAAGTATTGCGTTCACAGCATTTTGTTAAAATATGTTATTAGGCTACTTTTTCCACACCTACAACAAGTCCAGTAACTTGTTTGGTCTTAATGTTGTGCATTATTGAAGTGTGGAATGGATCATGATCTCCTACTCTTATTCCTAAGCCTAGATTTTTAATTTCAATTGCTAAATCATTCATAAATATTGCAATATATAAACTCATACTTTTCTTTCCCAATAAATCCAGTAACATTTTTCTGGTGCTATAGCTTGACTTGTTTGTAACTTAATTTTTCTTGTAAGCAATAACTCTGAAGCAAAATCAGTAACTTTTGAACAAAAAGTCTAATGCACTTTGGTTCACTGGATTTTATTAGTGGTTTTGTTAAGTTTTTAGTTGAAGCACAATCAGTAATTTTAAACAATAGTTCAATTAGTGTTTTATACTTAAGTCTGATACTAATGACATTTTGAACAGAAATGTCTGTGGTCAGTGTACCCTTTCACTTGAGACCTCTTCTCCGATAACATTACCAAAGAATGTAGGACATACAGAATCCGGGAAAAAATGCCTCCTGGACAAAATGCCTCACAGAAAAAAATGCCTCCTGGAAAAAAATGCCTCCTACAAAGAATGCCTCCTGGATATTTTGTGATTTTAGGAAAAAATGGCTCATGAGAAAAAAAAGTTATTTCAACTTGTAAACATGTTACATATGAAACCTATAACGTATAATATCAAAAACATGTTAATTTCAGATATGTACAGTCAAAACCAGAATGTACAATATCGTGAAGTACAAATTACAAATATCTTCTTGAAAGGGTATCCCTTCAACTGTACTCTGGAGCAGTTTAAAAGCAGGATTTATGGTTGTGAGGTTTCTTGATGAAATAGTTGTGGCCTTTATGGCTTACAATATGCATTCTTATCAAATTACAACATAGGTTATCCCTCTGTAAGGAGTTGATCGCAGTTAGATGCACTAGGAGGGGCAGAAATGTAATTACAAGAAAAACACGACACCTGTCATAATGGAAACCAGGGATGAGCAGCCAGCCACAAGAGTGAGAAGCACCAGCAAAACCTTACAAGAGAAACTTACATACCTTTGTACAGCTAAGAAAAATGGGTAAAAGACTGTGAATTTTTGACAGATATTGGCGACTATAAGACTCAAGTGGAAAAAATGAAGATGCTCTGAAGTTGTAATGTGAACCTGTAGTGTTATAATACTTGAAAGAACTTTTTTCTTAGGAGGCATTTTTCCTGGTCACAAAATATTTAGGAGGCATTCATTCTAGGAGGTATATTTCCTAGGAGGCATAGTTTCTAGGAGGCACTTTTTCCAGGAGGCATTTTTTCCGCGCATCGGACATACATTCTTTTGAGAAGTAAATTTCATACCTACAATTTCTCGTCTGCCAAGCTGTGGTCGTTCTTTCATTTGTTAAATATGGTAACATACACAATGCAATCAACTTTACATTTTCTATTCCTTGTGATGCATATCTTGACATCTTTTACGGCTTACTTCGCACTTTTTCATCAGGGCCGCTTCATTTTTGTTTGCAAAAACATTTTTCTAGTTTATTCATAATGTCAGCAGCGCAAAAAAGCTAAAGCTTTGTACCAATTAGGTAAAGATACAGTCCGTGCCAAGTTTTGGATTGTACCAGAGAGTCTGGCATGAAATCTCTATAATTTTTTACTTTCTCCTTTATTTTACTCCTATCAATAAAATCAGTTTCCAAAATCGGTTTGTTATTTTGTTTTTGTTTGATGGGCCTAGAAATAACTTATCTCGGGGAATTATACTAGAGTCTTCTGTGTCCATAATTTGGCCATCGTCTTTTAACACATGTAATTTTTAATGCATTGATAAAATTTTCTGTGTCCCCCATATTTAGACCACTTCTTTGGAAGTTTTCAGTCATGCGGGTTCTTTTTATCCTATCTGATTTAGCATCCCATGCTACTGTTGAACTATAGGTTGATAGTTTTAATTATGTCTGATGGAGGTGTGGGAAGAGATATGAAAAGGTGATTAAGTTTTGGTAGAGCTAACATTTTAACTACAGTAATCTTTCTGATGGGGTCAAGAATCACTTTTCCATTTATTGAGGAGTTTCTTTACTGATTCTATTGAATGATTATAATGCATAACCTCAATCCAATTTAAGTTAACTGAAAAGTGTATCCCCCAGAAGATTGAAATCTGTATTGCCCCAAACAAGATTCTTTCTGGTCTCAATTTTTTCGTAAGAATGTTTTTTCTTTCCAATCCAGACTATTTGTCGGTATATATCTTTAGTAAAAAAATAGTCCATAGACTTATAAGATATTAAGAGCTGCATGGAGTGAGATATTTGGCCTTCCAAGGTGGTGTCAAAAAAGGTGATGTCGGCATATTGTGATATTTTTATTTCTTTGTTATTAAAAGTAATACCTCATTTTTGGATGATCATATAGAACAGAATTTGAGCACACAAAATGAAAAGATATTGAGGAACTGGGTATCCTTGTCGGCAGCCCTGTTCTATGTTGATTGGGGCAAGAGAAAGCCTCACTCTATAACAAAATCTATAATGTTGGTTTTGAAAATATGTATCTATCTTTTGAAGCTGTCTCTAAAATTGGAAAATTTTAACTTTTTGTAAAGGAAACGAGTCGAAGGCTTTTTCAGAATTGATAAGCATCAAGAGTCCTGTGATTTTTTGCTTTTCACTAACACAGAATTTCATAGATAAGGCGTGTACTTTCCCCAATATACCTTCTGTCAAAAAGCCTGTGTTTTGTAAATAAGATAGATTAACTGTGGTTTCAGTCTGTTGGCTATACTGGTTGAGTTTAGTTGATGCTTCTGCTAATTAATTTTAAACTTGAGAAAGTGCAAGGACAGAACCCATCACTAGTTTAACATGTCCTGGACCAGTATTACAGCTATCATGTTGCCTACATCTGGCATACATCAGTCCTCTAGACATAGCAAATACTATTATGTGTTACTCTCCCTGATACTGATTGGGCAACCCGCTTTTGGGGTCTAGAACCCAGTTATCTTTATCATTTTTTGTTATCTGACTTGGGATTTGTTTTGTTGCCAGGCTTCCATATATTCTAGTGCACTGCTCATATCTGGTGGCTTCCAAGCTCTGATGTCAGTGCCCCACTGGTAGATTTGTGGATCAAATGACTTTTCAGCTTATTGTATCCACCGGAAGCATCGGGTGGATACTTTGGTTTAGCGTCAGCTACGCCGCCCCTGCCGCGTGTAGAGAGATTTTCGGCGTTAACGCTCTAAGAGGAAAACAACAGCAGCTAGGTTCACCAAATTTGCAGGATATCTTCATTGGGGGGTAAGCTTCTCTGGGAAGGAAAATAGCCTCATTCTGAAAAACAAGATGGCCGCCACGGGCATTTCTTTGAAAATAATCTACATTTTTCTACTGGCTGTTCCTCATAGGTAGAAGGTTGAATCTCTTCATAGGTGATATGTATGACACATATACATGTTCTCTACAACCTTGCACACATTTGACCTTGAAGCTCCTAATTCACGGAGTGCCGAAGTAAGCCACATAGTGGACTTTAAAAGTGCCTATATCTCCCTTATTATTGGTCCTAGAGGTTTGCAATGTGAAGCCAACCTATAGGAAATCATGTGCTGCGAATCTTCTGATGTGGTCGGATTTGACCTTGGGCCCCTCCTTCAAGGTCAAATGAGGATAGCCAAACTTATAAGTGCTTATAACTCGCTTATTATCGATCCTAGAGGTTTTTGATGGTAAACCAACATATAGGAAATCATGGGCTGGGAATCTTCTGGTGTGGTCGGATTTGACCTTGGGCCCCTCCTTCAAGGTCAAATGAGGATAGCCAAAGGTAAAAGTGCTTATAACTCGCTTATTATTGGTCCTAGAGGTTTGGGATGGTAAACCAACATATAGGAAATCATGTGCTGGGAATCTTCTGGTGTGGATGGATTTGACCTTGGGACCCTCCTTCAAGGTCAAATGGGGACAGTCATACATAAAATTGCTTATAACTCGCTTGTTATTGGTCCTAGAGGTTTGGGGTGGTAAGCCAACCTATAGAAAATCATGGGCTGGGAATCTTCTGGTGTGGTCGGATTTGACCTTGGGCCCCTCATTCAAGGTCAAACGAGGATAGCCAAACTTATAAGTGCTTATAACTCGCTTATTATCGATCCTAGAGGTTTTTGATGGTAAACCAACATATAGGAAATCATGGGCTGGGAATCTTCTGGTGTGGTCGGATTTGACCTTGGGCCCCTCCTTCAAGGTCAAACGAGGATAGCCAAAGTGAAAGGTGCCCATAGCTCGCTTATTATTGGTCATAGAGGTTTGGGATGGTAAACCAACATATAGAAAATCATGAGCTGGGAATCTTCTGGTGAGGTTGGATTTGACCTTGGGCCCCTCATTCAAGGTCAAACGAGGATAGCCAAAGTTAAAGGTGCCTATAACTCGCTTATTATTGGTCGTACAGGTTTGGGATGGTAAACTAACACAGGAAATCATGGGCAGGGAATCTTTTGTTATGGTCGGATTTGACCTTGGGCCCTTCCTTCAAGGTCAAGTGTGAGGACAGCCAAACTTAAAAGTGCTGATAACTTGCTTATTATTGGTCCTAGAAAGTTGGGATGGTAACCCAACATATAGGAAATCATGGGCTGGGAATCTTCTGGCGTGGTTGGATTTGACTTTGGGCCCCACAGTCAAGGTCAAACGAGGACAGCCAAACTTAAAAGTGCTTATAACTCGCTTATTATTGGTCCTAGAGGTTTGGGATGGTAAACCAGCATATAGAAAATGATGGGCTGGGAATCTTCTGGTGTGGTCAGATTTGACCTTGGACCCCTCATTCAAGGTCAAATGAGGATAGCCAAAGGTAAAAGTGCTTATAAGTCGCTTATTATTGGTCCTAGAGGTTTGGGATGGTAAACCAACACATTCGAAATCATGGGCTGGGAATCTTCTGGTGTGGTTGGATTTGACCTTGGGCCCCTCCTTCAAGGTGAAATGAGGACAGTCAAACTTAAAAGTGCTTATAACTCGGTTATTATTGGTCCTAGAGGTTTGGGATGGTAAACCAACATATAGGAAATCATGTGCTGGGAATCTTCTGGTGTGGATGGATTTGACCTTGGGACCCTCCTTCAAGGTCAAATGGGGACAGTCATACATAAAATTGCTTATAACTCGCTTGTTATTGGTCCTAGAGGTTTGGGGTGGTAAGCCAACCTATAGAAAATCATGGGCTGGGAATCTTCTGGTGTGGTCGGATTTGACCTTGGGCCCCTCATTCAAGGTCAAACGAGGATAGCCAAACTTATAAGTGCTTATAACTCGCTTATTATCGATCCTAGAGGTTTTTGATGGTAAACCAACATATAGGAAATCATGGGCTGGGAATCTTCTGGTGTGGTCGCATTTGACCTTGGGCCCCTCCTTCAAGGTCAAACGAGGATAGCCAAAGTTAAAGGTGCCCATAGCTCGCTTATTATTGGTCGTAGAGGTTTGGGATGGTAAACCAACATATAGAAAATCATGAGCTGGGAATCTTCTGGTGAGGTTGGATTTGACCTTGGGCCCCTCATTCAAGGTCAAACGAGGATAGCCAAAGTTAAAGGTGCCTATAACTCGCTTATTATTGGTCGTACAGGTTTGGGATGGTAAACTAACACAGGAAATCATGGGCAGGGAATCTTTTGTTATGGTCGGATTTGACCTTGGGCCCTTCCTTCAAGGTCAAGTGTGAGGACAGCCAAACTTAAAAGTGCTGATAACTTGCTTATTATTGGTCCTAGAAAGTTGGGATGGTAACCCAAGATATAGGAAATCATGGGCTGGGAATCTTCTGGCGTGGTCGGATTTGACCTTGGGCCCTTCCTTCAAGGTCAAGTGTGAGGACAGCCAAACTTAAAAGTGCTGATAACTTGCTTATTATTGGTCCTAGAAAGTTGGGATGGTAACCCAACATATAGGAAATCATGGGCTGGGAATCTTCTGGCGTGGTTGGATTTGACTTTGGGCCCCACAGTCAAGGTCAAACGAGGACAGCCAAACTTAAAAGTGCTTATAACTCGCTTATTATTGGTCTTAGAGGTTTGGGATGGTAAACCAGCATATAGAAAATGATGGGCTGGGAATCTTCTGGTGTGGTCAGATTTGACCTTGGACCCCTCATTTAAGGTCAAATGAGGATAGCCAAAGGTAAAAGTGCTTATAACTCGCTTATTATTGGTCCTAGAGGTTTGGGATGGTAAACCAACACATTGGAAATCATGGGCTGGGAATCTTCTGGTGTGGTTGGATTTGACCTTGGGCCCCTCCTTCAAGGTGAAATGAGGACAGTCAAACTTAAAAGTGCTTATAACTCGGCTATTATTGGTCCTAGAGGTTTGGGATGGTAAACCAACATATAGGAAATCATCTGCTGGGAATCTTCTGGTGTGGTCGGATTTGACCTTGGGCCCCACAGTCAAGGTCAAATGAGGACAGCCAAACTTAAAAGTGCTTATAAGTCGCTTATTATTGGTCCTAGAGCTTTTGGTGCATGTCTTTACGGTGGATACAATTTGCATCGGTTCTCCGATGTGCTAGGTCTAGTTGCCACAGAGTAATCCAAAATAAGGGTGAAATAGTTGATAATATTTTATAAGTGAAGATATAATAGAAGAAATAAAATACAAGGAAGAAATAATATGAGGATAGGTCATTGCAGAATATTTCTTCTTAACTGTTAGCACCTCCGGTAGTCCGGGTTTTTTAAGGCACCCCGGAAGTGTACTTTATCATTTCTGCCGTCGACTGTGAGCACTAGCATCTTTGTGTGAACATCTTAAACAAGTAATTTTATTTATGATCAACTACACGCTTAGACGATGAAATATTAGCATTTGTGAATGTAACACACAGTTAAACTTTTTTTTTACTGGAGTGGTACGTATATACTGGTACTATCACCGGGTCATTAACATATCTGAACTGTACAGTAGACCGAGTTTCTACAGTATCCCGTCGCCATATTGCTATTGATATACTGATAGATAGAGTTTATTTCCGCCATTGATGGGCACAATGGCGAGGGACAGAGCTCACATGTACTTGTTTTCTGTGTAAATTTAGACTGTTGGAAATTATTGCATTAACCTTAAAAATTCTTTGATACGTCTAGTGGTGGTGGACCAGTTCACGCCCGGGTACCAATTCACGCCCACCCCTAAATTTATCCAAAACAATCATAGTTAAACAATAATTACAAATGTATATGATCAATTTGATGATTACTGCCTTGCTACCATTTATCGCCGGATACCAATTATCGCCGTCAATAAATAAAACGTTCATATTTCAGAAACGCCCACGTATTTTGAAAGCTTTTTGCCGTGTATTCATTCTATTAACTTTGGAAATAGTTTTACCTTGTATGCTAGACTTTGGATGCTTATTTTGGTCAATTTGTATCTATTTGAATTCTGTCTGATGATAATTGGTACCCGGCGATAATTGGTAGCAAGGCAGTATCTATAATGTGGTAAACATCTTCTGTATGAAAAATTATAAATCTTCAAGAAAATTGAGGGTACGTGGGCGTGAATTGGTACCCGGGCGTGAACTGCTCCACTACCACTACACATATAAGCTGTACTGCTCAGCCAGTGAAGTTCGTCACCCCAGTGAAGTTCGTCACCTGTGTTTTATGACAATATTAAAGAGTTTTTACTGTCCAGTTACGGCATATATGTATATCTTGCCATTGGAAGAAGCTATTCCATTTATTTAAACGTAAATATTGACTGTCCTTGGGCGTTTTTACGGCAGGTGACGAACTTCACTGGGATGACAAAATTCGCTGGCCGACCAGTATCTAGGTTACAATACATATGTTGTTACACTAAACTGCCTTTACAAGCCAGAAATTTCTTTTTTGCAGATAGCAGTGCACTGTTAAAGGTTTGTTTACATTTTAAAAATAGGTTGAAGTATACACATAGGATAGGCATTAAATATTAGTGAACAGCACATATACATAGCTCAAAGAATTTAAATAACACTTTATACTTGAGAAATTATGTGTACAAATATGCCATTCAAAATTTACACAGAAAACAAGTGCATGTGAGCTCTGTCCCTCGCCATTGTGTCCATCAGTATATCAATAGGAATTGGCGACGGGACAGAAACTCTGTTTAATCTTAACTGGCGGTTCGAGGGAAGTGCAATCATGGACAACTAGGATCCACTTTGATGCAAACTCGGTCTCGATCTTCTAAAGGATTTATGTATGCACAGTGGCTGTTCTGCCGACAGTCGTCAGTAAAATAGAGCATGGCTTATTTTATCGACGGTCAGCAGAATCAGGTTCTTGCTGTATCTCTGACTACTTATATTATTAAAAATAGGGTTTTACTCATAGGTTTGATCAATTTATCTGTGCACAAAATTCTGTTTTACACAATCAGTTTTGTTATGGTGAGTATTATGCATTTTAGTGATAACTTTTATTATTTTGTTAGGGAAATGTTGGGAAAGTAGTAGCTAAATTTTCTTTGATTTTGTGAAAATGTTAAAGGGGGAAACGAAAGTATCAGTAATAACAATATTAATTAATTGTACACAAAGAACAAATGGAAACAATCAATCAAAAGCTAAATACACTGCAAACAGCAGCTCACCCATTAGAATTAGAGAACTTAAAAGTCATATTCATGTCCACCCTTTCATTTTCTGAGTGGGCGTGATCAGTTCTACTGAAGTTCTACAAGCTGTTCACCCAAAACTTTGGTTACATGCAGTAACATAAAGTCCCCAGTGTGTATAAACATTATACATATTATTAATACAGTGATTACAGTGAGTAAAATAGCCTGAACCTTATTCTGCTGACTATCAGTAAAATTGCCATGCTCTATTTTACTGACGATTGTCGGTAAACTAGCCACAGTGTATTAATAATGTATTATGTATTTTAAGAGATAAATGTGCATTTCTAGTACACATCAAATACGTTCTGATATCAATGGAAATGGTTTTAGAAGATTGTATTTTACAAATGATGGCTACTTAGTTAAATTACCAATGGATTTCATTTATAAAACACTCTTGTAAATATTACTCTAACCATGCACTGAATTGCTACCAATTATCGTAGGGTACCAATTATCGTCGGCTATAACTGAAACCTAAGTTGGCAAGGTATCTGGAATATACACGGCCAGGAAGATATGCAGTCAATATTGGAAGATTCGCGGTTAATATTTGGAAGATTCGCGGTTAATAATAGATATGCTGGTTTAAGATGAAAAGTACCTGCATATTTCCTGTTCACAGACCTGCACCATTAATATTAATGAGCAAATATGTGAGGTCACAGAATTGACTGCGAATATTCCTAGATTGACCGCATGTACCAGTATTCCTAGATTAACTGCGTATATTCCAAAATTTGTACGCGAAACTTCCTACCGTGAATATTCTTCACCGTGTGTATTCCTGTATTCATTGGCAAACACTCGCCTCCATATCTAATAAATAAGGTATAACTGTATCTTCAGTTAATGGAGCACATACACAACAAAAACCTTTCAAAATAAGCGGCCGTCACTGACATATGAACAATTATTTATGGGTGTCGATAATGGGTACCCGGCGATAATTGGTAGCAAGGCAGTAAACCATATATATGCTGGATTATGTCATACCATTTTATCCATTAAAAACTGCAGTGACACCCAGATTATCAAAATCCACCCATAAATTAAGATTTTATGTCAATTTGAATTTCTAAACGAATGGAGTCGAGTTTGCATAGATGGGTTTTAGTTGACCAGTTTCCAAGGACAGCATAATATCGCCCAGTAGGCATTTCTCTTCCAGATTTGTCTATTCTGTATATTTGAGATCAAGTACCCCAAGTTTGTATCCACTCAAGTTCGTCACCTGTATTAAACCATCAAGGGCAAGCAATATTACTACTATTGTAAAATTTGCCATTTACCTACACCTGGTTATGTTGGCTCTACACTACTTGTGTATTCAGCCATGGCATGGCCCCACATAGAACTGGAGATTTGCACATAAGACTTTCCTGTTGAATTTAAACTAAATAAACTGTTATGTTTGAATGGTTAAAAGGATGTAACAGAATATTTGTACTGTTTATGCATTCACATAAAACTGGAAATAGCCATATACCTCTTGTATTGCCCACTCCCTGTCTGAAATAAACGAAGCAGAAGGCGGTGTTGACACAAATATTACCTAGCGATTAGCCGACATCAAATATTTGGAGTTGTGGCGTCCTTCGGGTGAACACATTCGTAGGTATTTAAGCGTCCCGCAAGGGGCGCTTGTTTGTGTATGGGAGACCTTCAGGCTCCGGCGGCTCTGTCGGCTCCGCATTTTGTTTTCCTTATAACTCTGTAACCGTTAGGCGGATTCTTTTCAAATTTGGCAGGTTTAGGCAGTAGCCTTGGGGAATTTTTTTGAATATGCTGCAGTGACATTTCAACCAATCAGAGAGGTCACATGACCAAAAATGTCTTTTTTCGATGGGGAAGCTTGTCCGGATGATAACTTGAAAGGAATTTTATCAATTCACCTGAAACTTGGCAAATACATCCATTCTATTAAAATCTGGAAATCATTAGATTTTGGCGTTAATTCGTTAAGAAATGGCTGAGTACTTAATGATTAATTAATCATTATGAATTTTCCAAATAAGGAAAACACAACAATGTTTATATCTCGAAAACCGTGCTAGATAGAGTTTAACCAAATTTAATTCATTAAAAGCTATGTTGAAAGTGAAATACTCTGATCATGCAAAAAAAAAAAAAAAAAATGCAAAAAGATGTATACCTGACAATTGATCTACAAATATCTTTTCCACGTTGGGAACTCAAGAGATACAACTGCATTCAAGTGTCTTCTGCAAAGTTAATTGTGCACCAGGTCCCCATTGTATCTTCTCATGCCTATCCTCATAATGATACCTATTGATATCTCTGCTCATATTTGTGGTAGAGGCAGTGTAAGGCATCTTTATACAACACTTATTGGAAACTACCTTGCTTCTATCTTTATAACTTTTGCCATCATTATCACTCTGAAACCCCAAAAACTTCCACACTTCCGATTTACTTTTATTCCAATGGGACATAAGTTTCATGTTATTTGCCTGCTCTGCCATACTTAATAGCGTAAATCAACCATATAAATTAATCTATCAACTCAAAAAATCCAGCACATAAACACCATGTCCATGTGTAACTAAAACATTTACATGTACCTTAGTCAGAATGACATATGAGGAGTGATGCAATAAATGAGCTGATTATGGTATTTTCAGTTGTTATGTCAGGGGGTGGATATATTATTTTTGCTTTTTTCGCCGTCCGATGTCCGGCGTCCGATGTCCGGCGTCACGCATGGTTTCCGCTCATTTAAAGGAAAAGTATTAGAGCTATTGTCACCAAATTTGGTATGCAGGCTTATTGGGTCAGTAGCTTGCTTGGGATTGCTTTTGGCTGTTGTACCTCTTTTGCTTACTGAGTAATACTTAAGTACAGCTATTTTCAGTACCCATTGGTTTCCGTGCATTTAAGCCAAAATAATTAAAGATATTTTACTACAATTTTGAATACAAGATTGTTATGTCCATAGCTCGCTTGGTATTGCATTTGGGACTGATAGCTTTGTCAGTACATGAGTAATAGCCATTTAGGTACTTCATTGTGTATTTTCAGTACTACTTTTGAGTAATTTGCTTCTATCTCCTTAACCGTGCGAGATAGAGCGATTTCGGCAAAATTTTCGACCCGCAGGGTATCTGAGGAGTGTTCTCTTTGCAATTTTCAAAAAATTTTCCCCTCCCCAAAAATGGCAGCCATTTTGAATTTTTGAATTTTTGCCAAAAATGGCAAAACACTAATTTCCTTCTATCTCCTTAACCGTGCGAGATAGAGCGATTTCGTCGAAATTTTCGACCCACAGGGTATCTGAGGAGTGTAATATTTGCAATTTTCAAAAAATTTTCCCCTCCCCAAAAATGGCGGCCATTTTAAATTTTCGAATTTTTGCCAAAAATGGCAAAACACAAATTTGCTTCTATCTCCTTAACCGTGCAAGATAGAGCGATTTCGGCAAAATTTTCGACCCACAGGGCACAGGGTATCTAAGGAATGTAATATTTGCAATTTTCAAAAACTTTTCCCCTCCCCAAAAATGGCGGCCATTTTAAATTTTCGAATTTTTGCCAAAAATGGCAAAACACAAATTTGCTTCTATCTCCTTAACCGTGCGAGATAGAGCGATTTCGTCAAAATTTTCGACCCACAGGGTATCTGACAAGTGTACTCTTTGCAATATTCAAAAAATTTTCCCCTCCCCAAAAATGGCGGCCATTTTGAATTTTCGAATTTTTGCCAAAAATGGCAAAACACAAATTTGCTTCTATCTCCTTAACCGTGCGAGATAGAGCGATTTCGTGGAAATTTTCGACCCACAGGGTATCTAAGGAATGTAATATTTGCAATTTTCAAAAAATTTTCCCCTCCCCAAAAATGGCGGCCATTTTGAATTTTCGAATTTTTGCCAAAAATGGCAAAACACAAATTTGCTTCTATCTCCTTAACCGTGCGAGATAGAGCGATTTCGTTGAAATTTTCGACCCACTGGGTATCTAAGGAATGCAATCTTTGCAATTTTCCAAAAATTTTCCCCTCCCCAAAAATGGCGGCCATTTTGAATTTTCGAATTTTTGCCAAAAATGGCAAAACACTAATTTCCTTCTATCTCCTTAACCGTGCGAGATAGAGCGATTTCGTCGAAATTTTCGACCCACAGGGTATCTGAGGAGTGTAATATTTGCAATTTTCAAAAAAATTTCCCCTCCCCAAAAATGGCGGCCATTTTAAATTTTCGAATTTTTGCCAAAAATGGCAAAACACAAATTTGCTTCTATCTCCTTAACCGTGCGAGATAGAGCGATTTCGTCGAAATTTTCGACCCACAGGGTATCTGAGAAGTGTACTCTTTGCAATTTTCAAAAAATTTTCCCCTCCCCAAAAATGGTGGCCATTTTGAATTTTCGAATTTTTGCCAAAAATGGCAAAACACTAATTTGCTTCTATCTCCTTAACCGTGCGAGATAGAGCGATTTCGGCAAAATTTTCGACCCACAGGGCACAGGGTATCTAAGGAATGTAATATTTGCAATTTTCAAAAAATTTTCCCCTCCCCAAAAATGGCGGCCATTTTAAATTTTCGAATTTTTGCCAAAAATGGCAAAACACAAATTTGCTTCTATCTCCTTAACCGTGCGAGATAGAGCGATTTCGGCAAAATTTTCGACCCACAGGGTATCTGACAAGTGTACTCTTTGCAATATTCAAAAAATTTTCCCCTCCCCAAAAATGGCGGCCATTTTGAATTTTCGAATTTTTGCCAAAAATGGCAAAACACAAATTTGCTTCTATCTCCTTAACCGTGCGAGATAGAGCGATTTCGTGGAAATTTTCGACCCACAGGGTATCTAAGGAATGTAATATTTGCAATTTTCAAAAAATTTTCCCCTCCCCAAAAATGGTGGCCATTTTGAATTTTCGAATTTTTGCCAAAAATGGCAAAACACTAATTTGCTTCTATCTCCTTAACCGTGCGAGATAGAGCGATTTCGTGGAAATTTTCGACCCACAGGGTATCTAAGGAATGTAATATTTGCAATTTTCAAAAAATTTTCCCCTCCCCAAAAATGGCAGCCATTTTGAATTTTCGAATTTTTGCCAAAAATGGCAAAACACAAATTTGCTTCTATCTCCTTAACCGTGCGAGATAGAGCGATTTCGTGGAAATTTTCGACCCACAGGGTATCTAAGGAATGTAATATTTGCAATTTTCAAAAAATTTTCCCCTCCCCAAAAATGGCGGCCATTTTGAATTTTCGAATTTTTGCCAAAAATGCAAAACACTAATTTGCTTCTATCTCCTTAACCGTGCGAGATAGAGTGATTTCGTCGAAATTTTCGACCCACAGGGTATCTAAGGAATGCAATCTTTGCAATTTTCAAAAAATTTTCCCCTCCCCAAAAATGGCGGCCATTTTGAATTTTCGAATTTTTGCCAAAAATGGCAAACACAAATTTGCTTCTATCTCCTTAACCGTGCGAGATAGAGCGATTTCGTCGAAATTTTCGACCCACTGGGTATCTAAGGAATGCAATATTTGCAATTTTCAAAAAAATTTCCCCTCCCCAAAAATGGCGGCCATTTTGAATTTTCGAATTTTTGCCAAAAATGGCAAAACACAAATTTGCTTCTATCTCCTTAACCGTGTGAGATAGAGCGATTTCGTCAAAATTTTCGACGCACAGGGTATCTAAGCAATGCAATCTTTGCAATTTTCAAAAAATTTTCCCCTCCCCAAAAATGGCGGCCATTTTGAATTTTCGAAGTTTTGCCAAAAATGGCAAAACACAAATTTCCTTCTATCTCCTTAACCATGCGAGATAGAGCGATTTCGTCAAAATTTTCGACCCACAGGTATTTGAGCATTGTATTCTTGGCAATTTAAAAAAAAATTTCCCCTCCCCTAAAATGGCGGCCATTTTGAATTTTCAAATTTTTGCCAAAAATGGCAAAACACAAATTTGCTTCTATCTCCTTAACCATGCGAGATAGAGCGATTTCGTCAAAATTTTTCAACCCACAGGGTATCTAAGGAATGTAATCTTTGCTTTTTTCAAAAAATTTTCCCCTCCCCAAAAATGGCAGCCATTTTGAATTTTCGAATTTTTGCCCAAAATGGAAAAACACAAACTGGCCTTAACCGTGCAAAATAGAGTTATTTTGTTGAAATTTTCGACCCATAGGGTATCTAAGAAATGTACTCTTGGCAATTTTCAAAAAAATTTCCTTTTCCCAAAAATGGCGGCCATTTTGAATTTTAATTTGCTTCTATCTTCTTAACCGTGCAAGATAGAGTGATTTCGTCAAAATTTTCAACCCAACCAATGCAAAAAGGCATGAAGCTGAAATAATTTACATCTACACTAACAAATATTTAAGCATCATTGATATATTTTACAAATGAAACAGGGTCTTGTAAGACTACTGTACAATTTGGGCAAAAGGTTCATGGGTGGACATTACACATGATAATGTGTGTTCTTCTATACTATCCTGTTTCTATTCGCATCTACTATCACCAGGGCGGCCTATTTCTAGTTGACATTACATGACTACACCAACAGTACTTAGGTATTTGAATCTATACAGGGAGTGTGTAAGCATGTTATGAAAACTATTATATTTATTGAATTTTGTATAGATATCTTATTTGTCTACTTTTGAATCAGCTATAATATAGTAGAATTACAGAGGTGTAGCTCATGGCATAGCTGAGCAATAGCTACTTTCTGGTTGTCACTGTTGTGTAAATCAGTTGTAATTATATCCCCAGACGAAAGTCGGGGATATATTGGATTCAGGTCTGTCGCGCCGCCGCCGCCGCCGTAGAAATTTCCTTGTGGACGCGATAACTCAAAAACAAATTAATATTTTTTTTTCAAACTTGGTACACATGTTAAGGGTGCCCAAAGGAAGATCCCTATTTTAAGGTGACCTTAAACTCCCAGTAAAAAAGAACTTATGGCCACCTTAAGGTCAGAAATTGCACTTTTGGCCACTTAGAGCCCTGTAGGTCACAAACTATGATGCTCAGCTGGCTGAAATTTTACCTGACAACACATTAATATGTTCTTAGTACATGTGCCGAAAATCATGACTTTAAGTTGAGGAGAAAATTGTGTTTGAGGCCCATAAATACCCCCACTTAGGAATTTTTTGCTATACTTTTCACATATTTTGCCCTATAATTTGGAAGTGATAATTCTGATGAGTCTCAAACTGCGCTAGGTATAACTTTGATATGTAATCCTTGTCTGTAGAAAATTTTAGGGCTGTAGGTTTACCCAAAGGGGTCGACTTAAGGTCTCAAAAGTGCCCACAGAGACCCAATTTATGCACTTTTTGCCACTTTCAAGCACTGTAGCTTTCAAACTATGTCTCTCATCTAAGTTAAATATCATCTGGGAATATATCTATGTGTTTTCTTATATGTGCCCCAACATTTAGGCCTTTAATAGACAGTTAACCTGTGTATCAGGACCATAAACACCCACCCGAGTGACCCTTATAAGACATTTTTCACATCTTTTTCCCTGTAACTTGGAAATGGTAAGTCTGAGAAGTTTCAAACTGTATTAGATATATATTCTGTGTGTAATCTTAGTATGTAACAGATTTTAAGTCTGAAGCTTTAATTTTGAAGGTCAAATTGAGGTCTCTAAAAGGCTCCCAAAGACCCAATATTTGGACTTTTTGCTACTTTTAAGCCCTGTGACTGTCAAACTATGTGACTGATAGAGCTCAAATCCTATCTGAGAAGATATTAGTATGTTATTTTTATATGTGCCAAAAATTAAGGCTTTAAGAAGACATTTAACCTGTGTATGAGGACCATAAATCCCCACCCGAGTGACCATTTTTAGACATTTTTCACATATTTTTCCCTGTAACTTGGAAATGGTAAGTCTAAGAAGTTTCAAACTGTATTAGATGCATATTCTATGTGTAATCTTAGTATGTGACAAATTTTAAGTCTGAAGCTGTAATTTGAAGGCCACATTTAGGTCTCTAGAAGGCCCCATAAAGACCCAGTATTTGGACTTTTTGCCAATTTTAAGGCCTGTGACTGTTAAACTATGTGACTGATAGAGCTGAAATCTCATCTGGGAATACATTATTATGTTCTTTTTACATGTGCCAAAAATCAAGGCTTCAAGTAGACATTTAACCTGTGTATGAGGACCTTAAACACCCACCTGAGTGACCCTTTTAAGACATTTTTCACATATTTTGCTCTGTAACTTGGAAATGGTAAGTCTGAGAAGTTTCAAACTTTATTAGATACATATTCTATGTGTAATCTTAGTATGTAACAAATTTTAAGTCTGAAGCTTTAATTTGAAAGCCACATCGAGATCTCTAAAAGGCCCACAATGACCCAATATTTGGACTTTTTACCACCTTTAAGCCCTGTAACTGTTAAACTATGTGATTGATGGAGCTGAAATCCCATCTGGGAATGCATTATTATGTCCTTTTTACATATGCCGAAAATCAAGGTTTTTAGTAGACATTTAACCTGTGTATGAGGGCCATAGACACTCGCCCAAGTGCCTTTTTTGACATTTTTTTCCGTATTTTGCCCTGTTATTTGGAAATGCTTAGTGTGACAAGTCTTAAACTGTATTATATATAATTTTTGTTTGTTATGTATGTCCCCCAAAAAGTTTCAGATCTGTAGTTTAATTGCTAAGGTCTCTTTAACAATTGTAAAATGCCCACAGAAACCCAATTTATGGATATTATGCCACTTTAAAGCCCAGTAACTGTCAAACTATGTGGGTTATAGAGCTGAAATCTTTGAATTTTTAAAAGGAAATGCCTGTCTATTTAAATTTTGAATATTAATAATGTTATGGCTATCTTAGTCTTTTAAGAACTTATTTTTGTGTGTTATACCTCTGCTTGCTGAGTTTTTCACTTTTTAAAATGAAACTGGTTAAACATATTCAAATAGACAAAATGGACACTTTAAGTGAGCTTTAAGTCCCAATATTAATGAAATTATATCCTTATGTAGTAAAACTAGGGGATTTTTAACCCTCAACTAGCCCAGTTTTATTCAACTTGCCTCAGTTAATTTTGGCACAGCTCCTACAGTTATGAACTCATTTCAGTTGATAATCACATACTTAAAATTCTCAATTCTTTTTGTATTTGAGTACCCCTTTTATATAGATTGTTTGTTTACCATTTATGCTCAACCCACATCCCCCACCCGGATTCCCCCCACCCACCTCTGGGACCTCCAGCTATATTGAGTGACACTAAATAAACAAAGGTATTTAATGATATCAGATGAGAAACAAAGAACTCAATGGGGTTGCAGATCTTGTGTAATAGTGAGAGAGGTGTGGAGAAGGGGAGAGGGGTGGGGGTGGGAGGTGGTGGGCTTCATTACATATAACACAAAGGGGAGTCAGAAGTGAGATTGTGTCACATATTTAGGTTGCATATATATGGACCACATATATAGGTATAGAGGAAATGAATAACTGAAAACAATTTGCAAATTCTAAAAATAATATAATAAAATAATAATATAAATAATTTTTTTTTAAATAATATTTTATTTGTGAACAAATATAGAAACAGATATGCGCTTTTGGGATTATGAATTTTAGAATGGACATTGAATCATCAATCATTTAAATACTTTGAAGGAAGATTGAAAAATATGATGAGTTGAGTTAAAAATAATATTTTATTTGTCAACAAATATAGAAACAGATATGCTCTTTTGGGATTATTATTTTAGAATGGACATTCAATCATCAATCATTTAAATACTTTGAAAATAGGTTTAGAGTTATCATTGCAGGAAGATTGAAAATATAATTTGAGTTATGTATTCGGCGTCTGGGGATACACCATCTTCCTTGGGGAGATATAAACAGAGTAGATTGATGTGCTGAAGTTCATATAATAATGGGTAATTATGTTTTAAAAAATTCCCGATCAAAACCTGTGGCGTGAGTGATGACCTGTCTGGGGATATGTTGGCGCCGAGTTGGCCCAATCTAGTTTGAAATTTGCATTTAGAAAATTTTGTTTAAATATCTTAACCTACTTTGGATCGGCTATAAAATATTAAAATTGCAGACCTGTAACTGATTGCAAAGCAGAGTAATAGCTACTTTTAGGTTCTCATTGTTGAGTAAATCAGTTGTAACTTGAAAAATATTGCATTTCCAGTATTTCTTTCAATATTTTATTCACCTACTTTTGGGTTAGCTATACCACAGCAAAATTGCCGCCCTTTAACTGATTGCATAGCTGAGCAAAAGATACTTTGAGATTCTCACTGTTGAGTGAATCAGTTGAAACTGGAAAACTGATGCATTTACAGTATTTTGTTTAAATATGTTTTCCACCTACATTTTCCACCTTAACGATTAACTTGATACTTTACTTCTGAATACCATTTGCAGGGCACAACTTTTGTGTCCTTTTCTTCTTTCACTTCTGCTTTGAAACTCAAAACTCACGGGCACTGATTGCTTGTTTGCTTGTAGATGCGTTATGTTTCCAAGGAAGCTATTCCTATTTGCACTGAAGGTTAAAGAAGGCTATGTCTACTTGACTTTTCCCTCAACAACTCCCTCAATTTGTTATCTTAATAAAATTATGCTTTTGGGCCCAAAGCTATGTTAGTTATAGCAATGCTAGCAGCATTGAGTAAATCAGTTTTAGCTTGAAAATACTCTTGCATTTACAGCATTTTAGTTAAATACATTGTTCGGTGACATTCACCACAGCTTCAATATATATCACATGTTGCGATGCATCACACGAGCTATGTGAGTTATAGCTGCTTTTTCACTCTTCATGAGTAAATAGCTCATTTCTTCAGAAATAATGCAGGTACACAGTCAAGTTCTCTGAAAGTTGTTGTTCACCTATTGTTGAGAAAACTAATGGATCTTTAGGATTTTCACAGAATACATTTTTTTCTGATTGTTTATCTTTAACTGTGACTGTTAATTTTGCGATACCACTAGCAATAGCAGTGAGTGAGTTATCACTACTTTCTCACTTTTCAGCAGTTAGAATATTGGGTAAATGGCTTCTATATTCAAATTTTAAATACAGGTACACAGTACTGCTAGAAACATCACAAATAATGACGTAAAAATAAAAAAATTACGTCACACGGCTGATTTACACGTACACGTAGCCATGCTCAAGGTCTCTAGTGATACTTTTAATACCCTGTAATCTCCTTTATTATTAGTCTGGGAGGTTTGGGATGTGAAGACAACTTCCAGGAAATAATATCCCCCGAAACTTTTTGTGTGTTCAGATTTGACCTTTGACCCTCCCTTCAAGGTCAAAGTAGTCCTTGTTACTTTAATCCCGTTCTTTTCTTTTTCTTGTACTCTGAAGCTCAAAACACAAAGTCAGCTGAGACAGAGCCCATTTACAGGCATTGCTTATTTGCTCTGTCTTTATATTGTGGATATAAAAAGTCTTGAAGAAGACCTGTAGCATGACCTTATACTCCACAAAAGCAAGATTAGACAATGAACTGGCTTTGCTGTTCCACAAAATGGTGCACTATAGCAGTCCCTTCTTTACTCCATGAAGGGTGGAAACAAACAAAACAGAGAGGAGTCATCTTGAGGAATGCCTTACCTTATATGGGCATATGATAAGCAGTATAGAGTAGGTTGCCAAGTGATAGGTTATAGAATTTCCTTCTAAGTGCTGAGATCTAGTTAAAAGTTGGGGAGTGATAGCTTCATATGAATACACATATTTGTGTGTTTGTCTCTCTGTGTGTCTGTGTGCTTAAGTCAAAGACTATACATTGGATCTGGGTTACATTTTTGAAGGTGGCATCTCACCATGGCTTGGTCGTTCTCAAAGATGGTTCAGATCTGCAAAAGTACTGCCATGCAGCTAACTATGTATGTCCATCCAGCCTAATGTATGTGCTTTTGAATTTCATCCATTTCAGTCTATAACTAAATCTGTTGACACAGTACAATTCTACTGAAATCTTGTTTTTAAGCACATTTCTATCTAGACTTGATTTGTTTTTAGAAGGGTAGTCACTTGCGCAGTTTTGAAACAGTTGGGAAAATACCTTCTTTGAGCGAGTAGTTGTGTCTGCCCCCCTTGTACAGGGTAGTATAAGGATGTCCCATTGAAAATGTAAACATTTTTATTTTTGCAACTTATGGTGGGCATCTTGGATTTTAGCGGAAAATAAAAAATTGTACATATCTCTGAAACTGTAAGAGGTAGAGCCATTTCGAGCGAATTTTTGAACCGTGAAGAGTATCCGATGCAAAAGGCAAACATTTCAATTTTTGTCACTTTTGATACCCTTCTTGGATTTTAACGGAAAATAAAGTGTAAATATCTGGGATTCAATGACTTATAGCCTTTCCAGGCATCATGGGTGGACATTACACATGATAATGTGTTTTCCTGTATGCAATACACCTATTTCTCTATTGTTCCACTTTCTCCTTTTTTACAGGGCTTCCTATTTCTAGTTTATGATAGAGGTTATAGGAATTATGAGTACACTATATCAGCACATATCTTAACCAGTGAAGTAGTTATGGGGTTAAGGTCATAATTTGCATGCAGAAGATACTTAAATGCCAGTGTGAAAGAAAACAGAGTAGTGGTTCTAGTAATGAAGATTGGTGATGGTGACTGTAGGGTGGGACTGATTTTGACAAATTTTTCATAGAAAAATGGTTTATACATGTAAGCCAAGTCAAAAAGATTTGTGTAATCTGGCAAAATAGCATAGGAGGATTTGTGTAAGATCTGTTGTTTGTTTAAAACTATTCCACAGGGCCTTTGGGTTTTTAACAGCTATTCCAGAATAGTAACTGCTTTGGACTGTTCAGAGAGAAGTTGTAGCAATTTACTGCGGCATCGTATCTCTGCAAATCTCTGGAGTTTTTTCTCCCCATGTTCATTCATATTTCCTCTTGAGAAGTTTGCCAGTAAGGATATCAGTGTTCATAATATCAGTGTCTGGATGCTTTTGCATATCTTTGTTCTTAATTAGAGTATGCTTTTCAAGGATGTTGTGCAAGTTTGTGAAGAAGAGTAGCTGTTTTGTTAGGCCATTTAATGAGATCTGAATTTAAGACATCAGACCTGACTGGAAGATTTATTTTTTTGAATTTTTATGAATGTTGTCAAGTCAGTATTCTTTGACAGGAATTATGATGGAAAAACTGATAGCTAGATAATCAGGCTAAGTGGACCTCCAAAAATATTCTAAATATTGTGTATTTGACCTTGAAATTTTACACATGACAATGTAATGTATTGCTTGTCGGCACTTTTTAGGGAGATCAGTTTTAGCTGTTGTAGACTCGATTTCAGGTGAATTTTGGATGCTTAGGGCATAAAAGTCGATATATGTACTGGTAAATGAAGATAAAAATTCCATTTCCTACATCATTATTGGCCGTCTTGGATTGTTTATCTTATAAATGGAGCGAGGTGGAGTGATTTCGAGTGAATTTTGAACCTGTAAAGTATATGTGTTTGTACATATCAAACATAAAAAATATGATTTCCTCCTGATTTAGTGGCCAACTTGGACTTTTGCGAAAAAAAAAAAAATGGAATTGCCTTGATCTAATAAATGGAGCAGTACTTTTTTGAACTGTAGGCTTTACAAGAGTCCATATAAAATGTACATCAATTTTCTCATTTTAGCAGCCACCTTGGATTTTCTGCTACCAAACTTTTATGTGATGTTTTTTTCAGAATGGGATCCAGTATGAAGTATGAAAATGGTAAAGGTGAATAAACTGTATGACTGCAAACATTGTCAATATTTTGCCCTGTGTTCAACAGCCCGCCCCCCAAAAAAGTATTTGGGAACTATTTCTATTTCCGCTACAAATTTCAAGAACTGTATGGAAATGAAGGGAAAAGAACTGTATGGAAATGAATAGAAAAGAAAAGTTGTGTTCACAATATTCACTCCTGTCCTTCAGCCTAAATGTGAAAATTAATCAAGCTGTGAATTATGTGAAGGAAAATAAATTGAACAAAAGATTATCCAATTGTAAAAAAAATATTCCTTTATTTAAGTGTTCAAATGCGATACAGTGTTAAAGAATTTTGAAGGAAAGAGACAAATCATGAAAAAGTGTTTGGCGGTTACAGACATGCCCTTAAAGTGGAAATGTGTAAACTCTTCCAGTCTTGTTCCCAAAATGGAGACATCCGACAGTGAAAAGAGCGATGTGCTTGATATGGGAGGACAGATTGTGTCAAGTTTTGAAAGAGTCACATCAATTATCCAAGAGCAACAGTGTTCTGGTGTTACAGAGTGTGACCGAAAGAATTGGATTCCCGTAGGAGAACTAAGTGGATACACCGTGAGTAATGAAACTTATAATACTATGCCTTCAACACAGTTGTTACCTCCTTACGCAGAACAAAAGGAACAGTATATAAAAAAAGAACCTTTGGAAAGTACTCAGGCTATTGGCACAATCATTGATTCCACTGTACCTGTTAGTGTGAAGTATGAGGAGCTAAACAACAAAGGCACTGGTGATAACACTGTAGGGGAAAATATATCAGTGATGCAAAAGGGCATACAGACATCTAGTCTCAGTACAGAGAAGAATTATCACTTACATAAACACTTGGTGAATCACACAGGGGAAAAACCACACAGCTGCCCAAACTGTGATAAATCCTTTAGGACTTTGTATCACCTAAAGAGACACATGTTGATTCATACTGGAGAGAAACCACACAGCTGCCCAAACTGTGACAAAACTTTTAGGACTTTGTCTGTGCTAAAGAGGCACATGTTGATTCATACTGGAGAAAAACCACACAGCTGCCCCAACTGTGACAAAACTTTTAGGACTTCGTATCACCTAAAGAAACACATGTTGATTCACACCGGAGAAAAACTACACAGCTGCACAAACTGTGATAACTCTTTTAGGACTTTGTATCACCTAAAGAAACACATGTTGATTCATACTGGAGAAAAACCACACAGCTGCCCCAACTGTGACAAATCTTTTAGGACTTTGTCTGAGCTAAAGAGACACATGTTGATTCACACTGCAGAGAAACCACACCACTGCCCCAACTGTGACAAAACTTTTTGGACTTCATCTGACCTAAAGAAACATGTGTTAATTCACACCGGAGAAAAACTACACAGCTGCACAAACTGTGATAAATCCTTTAGGACTTTGTATCACCTAAAGAGACACATGTTGATTCATACTGGAGAAAAACCACACAGCTGCCCCAACTGTGACAAAACTTTTAGGACTTCATCTCAACTAAAGAAACATGTGTTGATTCACACCGGAGAAAAACCACACAGCTGCACAAACTGTGATAAATCTTTTAGGGCTTTGTATCACCTAAAGAAACACATGTTGATTCATACTGGAGAAAAACCACACAGCTGCCCCAACTGTGACAAATCTTTTAGGACTTTGTCTGAGCTAAAGAGGCACATGTTGATTCACACTGCAGAGAAACCACACAGCTGCCCAAACTGTGACAAAACTTTTTGGACTTCATCTCACCTAAAGAGACATGTGTTAATTCACACCGGAGAAAAACTACACAGCTGCACAAACTGTGATAAATCCTTTAGGACTTTGTATCACCTAAAGAGACACATGTTGATTCACAATTGAGAAAACCCACTGAGTTTTACAGAATGTGACAAATTATCCAAAAAATCAGAACTTTTTAAATTTGAACTTTTCAACTTAAACAGCCATTACATCATTATGTAAAGAGTTTAATCATGCTTTTTGTGTGAATTAGTATATGAACATTTTAAAGTTCTAGAAAAGTTATACATATATATATATATATCAGTGGCAGATTTTTTGGAAATCGTTAAACTAATTCAGGTTTAAATGGAATAAATGGACATTTTAGTCATTATTTCATTCATAATTCAGTGTTAATTATGCATGAATGACTGTATACTTTTGTAATGCACATTTTTATGATTCAATAAGTGTCCCGAATTTTCTCCCATAAGGGATGCTTGTTTGTGTAGAGTGAATTCCTGCGAAAGGAGCAGCTGCCTTTGCCAGCTACTGTATTTTCTACGGGCCATAGCTCAGCAATTGTTTGTGGAATCTTTTCAAATTTGACACATAAATACCGTACCTCTGAGAAAATTTTATTTATATGGCATTACATTTTGACAAATCAGAGAAGTCACATGACCAAATCTTGATTATAAGTTAAAAATGCTCCACATGTTCACTTGGTAAGCAGGTTTGTTATAAAGGCCTCTGGGAATCCTTGCCTTTTGGGAAACTGATACAAAATGGCTGACTTAATGATTAATTGTTACAATTTTTGATAAAGATGAACGCGGAAAATCCTTAATGTCTCAGAAACAGTGCCAGATTTTTGTAGAATATTTAGCCAAGAGGGCTGTAGCAGAGTCATAATTTTTTCCGTAATTTTGGTGGCCATCTTGACTGCATAAAACACAAAACGTATACTTGGTAAGGGCCTTGCCCTTTGGGTTGTAGGTGTGCAACATCATGGTGTGACCTTTATTTGACATTTGACCTCACTGTAGTGACCCTGACCTTTAAAATCTTATCTGTGCAATGTCATGGTGTGATCTCGGTGTCACCTTCGATCTTGGCTCTGCCAGAATGTTTCTTCTTCCATAATTCAGAAAAATTTCTCCTTTTACAAATGTTTATGGATTATTGCAACTGATTATTGCATGTACTTTTACCCCATTGTGCAATCTACAATGAGAGCTCTACTACAATGAATAAATTTTACAGCTTCATAAATTTAATTTAGTTAGTAAGGCTGTCAATTTAGTATTGAATAGTCTTGTTTTGATACTGTCTTTAAACCCCTCTCACACAACAGTTGATATAACTTGTGAAGAATTTTACTCAGTGGGTGAACCGCACCCCAGGATGCCTCATGTCTAATGAGATTTCAAGTATCTGGAGGGTTGGTACTGTGCTATCAAGGTGGTGTCCATGGTTTACAGAAGGTTGTGACTCATCTGACAGCTATATAAGCTATATTATAAGGTGGGTGGAGGTAAATGGATGCTGTGTGACAGTGGCAGATATTAAACTACTCCTGATACTGGCGGTTACACACCATGTACCATCAGTGGTAGTGCAAGTCTTACTTATTTAACCTTCAGTTACTGTCTGAAAAAAAGTATCCATGGGACGATCAAGGAATAGGACGGTGGGCAACTGTATCGTAAAGTTTACATTCAGACATCAGACGGTAGTTGAGGGACAGAGGCATTTGGTCTTTACATCTATAACTGGGTTATACTGCCTGTAATGTGAAAGGGGCATACATATTATTATGCGGCGTATGCGTGAACAACTTTTCCTTTAAAAGTACAAGGCCCAGAGACATGCTGTTTTTTTAAAAGATAACTTATCTGTCATGGATGAAAAATTGTTCAAGACATGTTCATCTGTTTCCCACAGCCATTACAAGAGAGGTAGCCCCACCCAAAGTGTGAACATTTCAACAGATTTGTCTCTTATTTTGCATATATGTACTAGACCAAAAGTATATTCCCTTGTGTGAGTATCAGGCCTGGGCCTTTCTCAGTTATTATATCCCCAGAAAAAAGTCAGGGATATATTGGTTCCTTGTCCTTCGTGCCGCTGCTGTACGTTTTGACCAGTGTGCACGATAACTGAGAAACGCTTTCACAGATTTCATTCAAACTTGGCACACACGTGTATTTGGGTCAGGAGAGGTACCCTATTTTAAGGTGACCTTAAAATCCCAATAATAAAGTTGTCACCTTAAGGTCAGAAATTTGACTTTTGGTCACTCTATGCCTTGTAGGTCACAAACAATGTAGCTCATTATTTGGGTCAGGAGAGGAATCCGGTTTTAAGGTGACCTTAAAATCCCAATAATAAAGTTATTGTCACCTTAAGGTCAGAAATTGACTTTGGGCCACTCTATGCCCTGTAGGCCACACACAATGTTGCTCACCAGGCTCCAATTTTACCTGGAAACACATTACTATATTTTCCTTACATATGCCAAAAATCAAGACTTTATGTTAGGTTAAAATTGTTTTTGAGGCCAATAAAGACCATACTTAAACGTTTTTTTTTGTTGTTGATATTTTTCCCATATTTTCCCCCATAACTTAGAAATGGTAAGTCTGAAAAGTCTGTAACTGTGGTAGATATAACTTCTACAGTCATGTACTCTTTGTCTGTGAAAATTTTTAAGTCTGTAACTTTAAATTTATGGTCACCTTAAAGTCTCTAAAATGCCCGCAGAGACCTATTTTATTGTGCTACAATAGCTTACCAAGTGGAACTGAATACTTACTCGGATTACTGCAGGCATCTGGCCATGTTCAAGAAAAATGGACAAATAATAGTGGCCTGATGCCTTGACGCTGCAGGTTAAACCAATGCAATTTAATGTGTGTTATTTATGTTTTATTAACTAAAAATGTAACCTGTTCAATAGGTTCAAATATTTATACGAGCACTCGACCCTGAGAATTGGGATCGAATTTACGTGAAATTTGCCTCGCTCAGCGATTGTCATCGCATCCCTGTTTATTTTATCTAAAATTTCATGTTTAGTGTTGAAAAAAATCTGAAAGACGTTTTTCAGTGTTTTAGTATTTTTGTTTTGGTACTGAGGCTCAGTAGCTTTAAATTTAGTAGTTTGCATGCAAGAAAACTAACTTATCTACAGTCTCAGGCTTGAGCATGCTTCTTTTTTGAGAAACTAAGTTTCCTGCAGTTCTAAACACATGCTCTGAGGGGGTATTTGTGGCTGGTACACATAGGTACTTCCTTACCAGGTTGGAAAGCATTGGAAAACAGGCACAATTGGTTTTCCACCAGTCAAGAGGATTAAAATCTTTTGACCTCAAGATGTCAACTGATATTGACTCATGGATGTAGCGATCAAACTCTAAAGCAGCCGTTTCCCTGGTGGTTCAAGTTGGAGCAATTTCAATACCACAACAAATGATATCATATAGGTCAAAGTCCCCATCAGTTTTGATTTTCTTGGACTGTAAGGTACTGGGGTCATCTGTGTGATCAGACCCTTTTCTCATTAGATTGGGTAAAACTGGCAAATTGGGCAATGCATGGTAAAGAATAGGAAGGTTTGGGGTACCTTGGGGCTCTTGCTTAACCTGAACAGGAACTTGAGAGGTAGGAGGTGGGACCCTACGCATCTCATCTTTGATGCTCTCAGAGACCTCTAATCTTTCATCATCTGACAGAAAACTGAGATGTCTAAATCTAGGATCTAGTAAAGCTGCAGTTTTCAGGAATTTCCTCACTGCTGGATCCTGGTACCTTTCCCGCAAACTGGCATTGATAGTAGCTTTAACGTTGCTATCGAATTCAGAGTTTCCTTCTTTTGGGGCAGTGTGCTTATTGAACAGCTGAAACATGGTAGGTGCAATTATGGAGACTATGGCATAAGATTGCCCACTGAGCCTTATAGTGATGTTCTCAAAGGCATCTATATGTTTTATCTATCTAAAATCGCAGCAAGCTCCTCTCGGAGTGATATCTGCTTTAATTCAAAGCTCAAATCCTTTAGTTTCTGTGGCCCTTCCATCAGCACTGCAACAAATAGGAACTTGCTAATCCAAAATCTTCCAAAGTTCCATCTGGTTTCAGCATGCAACTGGAGTTTGTTTTCAGGCATCTTAAATAATTTCTGTTTCAAGTTGTGAGAACTGGTGGAGGAAAAATGGAAGTGGCCAACAAGTCTCTTGACACTTCCAACTAAATCAGAAACTTGATTGATGTTCAGAGCCTATTTCACGACTAGATTCAATGTATGGCAACACAACCAACAACCCACTTGTCAAACAAGCCTCAGGCATGTAAAATGTTGCGGGCATTGTCAGTTGTACCAATGATGTTTTTATCAGATAGACACCACCCAGAAAAGGACTCTGTCAAAGCTTCAGCGAAATGATCAGCTGTGTGAGAGACTGGTAGGTTACAAGTGTGAAGAACTCATGAAACTATTTCCCAGTTATCACCTATGAAATGAACTGTGACAGCCATGAAACTTTGTATTGCTATAGAGGTCTATCCGTCAGTTATGCCAAATGACTGATACTTTGACAACTCTGTCAAAAGACGGCCTTTTGTTTCAGCATAGAGCTATGGCAGAATGACAGATGTCAAGGTCTTCCTGCAAGGTTTTAGATACCTTGAGTTAAGAGCATGCACAAAGTTGACAAAAGGTGATCTATCCAATGTTGACCGTGGTATCAGATCTTTGATGGGCAACGTTGGTACACTACCGGTGACCGGGTCACCAGTAACCAACCTTTAGGACCCACTGGAGTCCTGGTTGGGGTCATTTTTAACCCCAGTCCATAAAGACTTGGGTTATAGTTGCCCCCTGCGCCGTCTGGGCGGCGGCAGGCATAAAAGCTTGTGGGTGTTTCATGGATTTTCACCAAATTTTCAGGGGATGTTTATCCCAAGAGGATCTAGAGCTGATAAGTTTTGGGGGGTATCCGGTAACAATTGTTGCCATGGCAACACTTTTAAGATTTTCAGGTCTTAAAGTTTGTGGGTGTTCCACAGACTAAACCCCTGCACGAATTTTCACCAAATTTTCAGGGGATCTCAGTGTCATTGGCCATTTACCTGTACCTGCAGGCTGGAGTTCTTGCCTGCTGAGGCTGGCTATTGTTGACTTTAATTTTGAGTTCACTCGAAGTCCCTAGTAACATACCTGCCTACCAAGTGTTAGTTATTTAGCATATGTCCTTTGGGTAAAAAGTATTCACGCAATAAAATTGCAAATTTAATAAGTAAATTCAATTTTTATGAGTTAAAAAATTGCAAATTTAATAAGTAAATTCAATTTTTATGAGTTAATACCTTGTCCAATAGACAGGTTAGGCCCTCCCACCAGACCCCGCTATCAGCTAACTAGGGGTTAAATAAGTTTACACAATGAAAACGAGGAGGTGATGTCATGTTGTCTAGACAAGAAGGAAGTACGCTAGCCACCTTGCAAATGCACACTACATGACCGATCCTGCCGGGGGATAATAGAGGGCGGCTTTTTCATTGCATAGCTGAGCAATAGCTACTTTCATGTTCTCATTGCTGAGTGAAACACTTGTAACTGGAAAACTACTGTGTTACAGTAGTTCGTTTAAATATGTTATTTATCTACATTTGGCTCAGCTATATCATACTAAAATTCCAGACTGATAGTTCATTGCACAGTTCAGCAAATGCTACTTTCAAGTTCTCACTGTTGAGTAAATTACTATTAAGATAAAAATTATGCATTTAGAGTATTAAGCGTCCCACAAGGGATGCTTGTTTGTATGCAGGGGGAGGGGAGAGAGGGACTCTGCCAGCTCTTCCGGCTCCCGCATTTTCTCTTGCTCATATACCTCAGCAACCACTTAGTGCATTTGGTTCAAATTTAGCACATGAATGCAAAAATTTTCTGAATATGGTGTCATGACATTTCAACCAATCAGAGAAGTCATATGACCAAAAAGGGTTTTGCTTGTCTGGATAACATAAAAAGTGCTTGATGTATTCACATGAAATTTGTTAAGCTTAAAAGTGCTTATAACTCACTTATTGGTCCTAGAGGTTTGTAATGTGGAACCAACTTATAGGAAATCATGGCTAGGAACCTTCTGATGGGGTCAGATTTGACCTAGGGCCCCTCCTTCAAGGTCAAACGAGGATAGCCAAACTTAAAAGTACTAATAAATCATTTGTGGCCAGATGCAAGATGTATCCACTGTATAAGGACAATATGGTTTTGAAGATTAACAGCATCTTAATAAGTGAGTTATAAGCACTTTTAAGTTTGGGCACCCTCATTTGACCTTGAAGGAGGGCCCAAGGTCAAATATGACCACATCAGATGATTTCTAGATCATGATTTCCTGTAGGTTGATTTCACATTGCAAACCTCTAGGACCAATAATAGGCGTTTTATAAGCACTATTAAATTTAGCTATCCTCATTTGACCTTGAAGGAGGGGCCCAAGGTCAAATGTGACCAAATGTGACCCCAGAATTCTATAAAAAAATGTTGGTATATGCTAAAAGAACCTTTTATGGACATGTTAAATGAATCTTACCTGGCACGAAAATTACTATCCTCTGTCTGCAATGCTATTCTGACTTTGATTTATAAAAAAAATGGTAGAGAACTACTGAAAAATTATAGACCTATAAGTCTAAATAACTATGACTATAAAATAATATCCTTCGCGCTATCAACAAGACTACAAAAAGTAATAACAAAAATAGTCTCACCGGATCAGAGCGCCTATATTAAAAACAGATACATAGGATTCACTGCAAGATACTTACTAGATTTAATTGAATATTGTGAGGAAAATAGCACACCTGGTATTCTGTTAAGCTTAGATTTCCAAAAAGCCTTTGATTCATTGGAATGGCCATTCATGTTAAAAAGTCTTGATAAGTATGATTTTGGCAGCTATTTCAAAACCTAGGTTGAAATTCTATACACAGAACCAGCCATGGTCATCAGAAACAATGGCTGGCTGTCAAAAAGAGTGGTGATGAAACGGGGTATACGTCAAGGATGCCCCCTGTCAGCATTACTATTTATTTTAGCCTGTGAAATGCTCTCGTTAAGATTAAAAAAATGTAAAACAATATCTGGTATTAAATTGGATCTTACGAGTCTGTTGTTTGTCAGTATGCAGATGATACAACATTGACTTTGGGAGATGAAACTTCCATGAAAAATGCTATACAATTGATAAATAAGTTTACTCAGGTATCAGGACTTAGCCTGAATATTCAAAAGAGTATAGGTATATGGCTTGGACCATTGAAGAATGGCCCCAATTTATGTGAGGGAATTTCCTTCACTCAAGACCCCGTCAAATGCCTTGGCATATATATCGGTTCAAACAGTAGTGTTTGTCTTTGAAAAAGTTGGGGGGAAAAGCTACACAAATTTAAAGATGTCCTTAGTACATGGAACAGCAGAAAGTTAACATATTATGGAAAATCACTGGTCTTAAATAATTTAGCAATTCCAAAACTTATCTACACATTAACACTTCTGTCCACACCAACTCATGTGTTAAAAAGTATTGAAACTGAGATTTATCTCTTTTTATGGGGAAAACGAAATCCAATCAGACGATGTACAGTTATTGGTGATTTAGATAGAGGAGGCCTAAATGTGGTGGATATCTTTTGTAAAGAAAAAGTCATCAAAGCTGCGTGGATACCAAAATTGTTAGATTCAAAGAACAAATGTAATATCATCATTAACAATTACTTGGCTAAACAAGGATTGAACTTTAAACTTTGGCTTAGAATGAACTTTAGACAAGAAAATCAATTTTCAGTACTTGCATGCATCCCTGAATTTTATAGAAGTGTATTCTTAGCTTTTAATCAGTGTAAATATATAAAACCTGCCTATAAACTCTCGAACATTGAACTATTATCACAATGTCTCTGGGGTAATGAATATTTCAAAGTCAAAGGGAAAACATTGCTCTTTAAAAATTGGGTCAAAAGTGGATTTATATATGTCAAAGATCTGCTTAATAGCAATGGCTCTTGGAAGACTGAAAAGGAAATCACAAACAAACTTCTAGTTAAATGTAATTGGATGACAGAGCTTCTTTCAATAAAACATGTTCTCAGAAAATTCCTTGAGGATAAGGATGTCTCTGCTTGTAGATATATTCAGCACACTCTGCTTGAAAGATTGACATTTACATCAAGATCTAAAATTTATAACATTACTATTGAAACTCTAAACTCCAAACTATTCTACACTATACTACTACATAAAAAATTCGAAAAACCGTATGTAGAAAAAATATGGGAAAAACGTTTCAATATCAGTCTCTGTAATTCTGACTGGCAGATTATCTACATGACTAACTTTAAGGAACTTAAGTACAGAAAATTTTCAGAATTCAAATATAAGATACTACACAATATTCTCCCTTGTGGTAAACTAGTAGCTCGATGGAATAAAGACATACCACCCTATTGTGATTTTTGCAGAGACAGAGGACGTGCAGCATATGCTGTACTTTTGTAGCAGAATAAAAACTATTTGGATGAATTTAGGCCCTTTACTACATCTTGATATTGCATTAAAACACATCATTCTTGGATTACAAGGCATATCATCTCAGAATGAAGTTCGAAATATTGTAATAGTTATTGTAATGTATGCCATATATTGTACATGGGTAAAATGTAATGTTGAAAAAATTAGTTACAGTGAAGCAAAGGTCATGCAGCTTGTGAAAGAGTACATCAGTTTCTATACTAATGTGTTTTGTCATATATTTCAAGACCGACGTAAATCACAGCTGCTGAAAATGTATAAAGAAAAGATCTGCAACTTATACTTGTCTGTTTAGAATAATGATATTATTAACATAGTCAACTAATTATTCTTTTATTTCTGTTGTTATATCTTTCTGTTGTTTTATATATATGAACTCACAAAATATAAAAAGATATGTATCCATCTAAAAAGAAAATTGTATTTATACTATCAATGCTCAAAATTGAGGCCTTTGCCAAGTAGTAGTGGTAATGGACTATAACTTTGTAAGTCAGTATTTATAAAGCTGTATTTGTTTTATGTCGATCCGATTTCAATACTAAATACATTATTATTGAATCCTATATACTCTTAGACTGAGTAACCATTTTTAAAACTGTGTATATATATTTTTTATTTATCTTACTATTTAATGTATAAATATCTCAGACAGATGTCACCTAAAAATTCAACTTTCATGGATAAATGCCGCAGAATCTTATGTAGCACCACATGTTCAGTTAATAATTTCGTTCAACCATAAGATAACAAAATATGTTTGTTTAGTACATATGATCATACTGTGTATGATAAGGCACTGTACAGTCCTGATGGTGGGTTGGAAACCCTCGCCCACCCGGGACTTGGCACTTTTTGTACAAAAAGGGTTAATAAATTGTTACTGAAACAAAAAAAAAAAATGTGACCACATCAGATTCCTAGTCCATAATTTCCTATAGGGTGGTTTCACATTGCATACCCCTAGCTCCATTAATAAGTGCGTCCTTGGTCTAGTTAACTTTTGGAAGTGATCTGATACAAGGTGGCCAACTTATTAATGATCAGCTAAATGCCACGATTTTTCTTGAAAAAAAGAAAATGAAAATCTTTAATTTCTCAGAAACAGTGGAAGGTCAAGATTTCTATGAAATTTTTTTACCCGCATATTCGCAAAGCCATTGCCACTTTTTGCCAAAAATTATTTTCCCGCCATTTTGGGCGACCATCTTATAATTCTGTGTAAAATTTATCTTGGAAATGGCACAATTTCGACAAATTTTGGACCACCAGATTATCAGGTAGAGTGAAAAATATTCTAAATTCTATGTATTTAACCTTGAAATTTTACAGGGTCACATTGCAATGTATTGCTTTTGCTTGTCAACATTTTTAATGGGATCTGTTTTAGCTGTTATAGACCAGACTTCAAGTGAATTTTGGATAGTTAGGGTATAAAAGTTCCGGTAAATGAAGAAAAAATTCCATTTTTCATAACGTTATTGGCTATCATTGTTTTTTGCAGAAAATATATAAATGTGTTTATATAAACAGGGCAAGGTGGTGTGATTTCGAGTGAATTTGGAACCTTATTGCTAGATGATCAGTCACATGACAATGCATTGATTTTGCTTGTCAGTACTTTTTAAGGCAATCTGGTTTAGCTGTTGTAGACTAGACTTCAAGTGAAATTTAGATGCTCGGGGTATAAAAGTTGATATATATACCTGTATATGAAGAAAAAATGCCATTTTATTGCGCTAATACATTGTATCCAATGGACAATAGTTAATCCAGTTGGGGCAGACCGGCCCACCAAATGAGAAAAAAGTCGTCCTGTGTAGCCACCGGCTGGCTGGTCCCACTGTGCATTCGCTATGTGGCACATCATACTTCTTACCTGTCTAGACAGTGTGGCTTCATTGCATCTTCTTCGCTTGGTGCATGAACTGTGCAGACAGAGTTTTGGAAATATTTCTAGTGTTTTTGGTGGCGTTTTTTATTTTTTCATTACATAAACTTTATTTTGCTTCAAAGTGTTGCTAAGAACTTGCAGATGATTATGGCTCCACCTGGACGGAAGCAGGGACTTTGTGGCCACTTAATGGCTGCCTTTGATGAGCATGCCTGCTGTGTCCGTGGTAGAGAGAAAGGGAAGGGCACTGACCCGTGCATTAAAGATGAAAATTGCTGACACTGTTACGTGCTTACAGAAGATTAGAAATCTCGCTTAGCAATGCCTTCATACCAGAAGAAAAAGGAAAAAACGTGAGCAGAAGGCAGTCGAGTAGCACCCTTGTGGATCCAACTTTAGTGTCAGTGCTCAGGGTAGTGAAAAACAGACAAGATTTGAACTCGGCAGAGGTGAGTAGCACCCCAGTTGCGAAAGCCAAGAAGAATAAGAGTTCACAAAAGTCTAGTAGTAAGAGTGCGACTCAGAGAATGCCAGAATCTACTTAAGACAAGGGCAAGGCTGCTAAGAAACATGGGTTGCTGGCTAAGGTTCCTAAACCTTCCACAGTCAGTAAACTTGATACCAATGGACCAGAAGTGGTCGGAGCATTTTTGTAGACTGGAGGCTAGGTTATTGTCCAAGACTTTGACCCAGCCTGAGCCTCTTTTCCAGTCTGTTGTCGTCTCTCCAGCCAAGCCTCCTCCAGCCGGTGCTGTTGACCACATTCAGCCCTTTTTTGATCCAACTGACTGACCGACCAGTCTATAGCAGCAGCCTGCTAACCGGCCTAAGTCTGATAACCAGCCTTATCCACCAGTTTGAGGACAAAGGTCGTACACACTCTCACTCTGCTGGTCGTAAGGGTAGTTATTACCACCCTTACAGAAGGTCAGATGAGCAGACACAGGGTCAGAAGTCCGGTAAACTGGCCTGGAAACCACTTTGATGCTTCAGCAAGAAGAAAGGTGATCGTCAGTCCAACAAGTATTCATCACGCCAGGAACAATCAAGAGACTGTAAACTTGATTCAGTGTCACCAGACCAGATCACTGTCCAAAGAGCAATTAATTAAGAGCAATTAATAGTTCAGACAGTTGTAAACTCAGTTGTTGTAAATCATGCACATGTTGTAAAAGGGCAGCCACAAAAGAAAGGCGTTATTCCGGCTGTTATAAGATGTCAGTTATTAAAATATGTGAACATTGTTTCCTGTGTTAATCAATTGAGTTTTGTCAAACATGTACCAAATGTCCAAACTCTTGCTTTAGATGTACCTGTAGTTTTGGTCCCAAAACCAAACAACCGGTGGAGATCAATTCTAGACCTCCGCAATCTGAACAAATTCCTCAAGGCAGAAAATTCAAAATGGAGACACCAGAAAGAATAGGGACCTCCCTCCAGGCAGGGGAGTGGGTGACGTCCATAGATTTGAAGGACGCCTGCTTCCATATATCCATTCAGGACTAGTCCAGGAAGTACCTGCAGTTTCATGTCCAGGGTCAGACCTACCAGTTCAAAGCATTGCCATTTGGTATGTCCATTGCACCCATGGAGTTTACAGTAGTGGCAAAGGAGGTCTAACTGTTTGCATTACAAAAGGGTATAAGGATCCACCAGTACCTAGATGACTGGTTGGTCAGAGACAGATCCCACAAAACCTATCCAGCATACACAAAATCTAATAGTTATATGCCATTATATTGGTTGGTTAGTAAACATTGACAAATCAGAGCTGGACCCCAAACAAGTATTCGACTTGGTAGCTTACCAGTTCCACCTGAAAGGTGGCAAGGTCAGACCTACCCAAGGGCATTAGCAGATCCTTACAGCAAAGATCCAAGAGTTACTGGCCGAACTGACATGTCTTGGTCCGGCACTCCATGACCTAATAGGACTGTTTACGGCCACAGAAAAAACAAGTTCAACTCAGGTCCACACAGTGGCACCGCAAAAACAATTGGAGTGTCCCAGAATCACTGGAAGAGGTGATCTCTGTTCCCAGGTCGCTCCACCCACATCTAAAGTGGTGGCTGGAGGAACACAATATGCTCCAAGTTCAACCATTACACCCACTGAAGCGTGCTCTGCAGATCTTTACAGATGCATCAAAAGAAGGGTGGGATGCTCACTTAAATTAACACACTGCAAGGTGAACCTGGTCCCTTCCAGAAAGCAAGTTGCTCATAAACTACCTGGAACTAAAGGCAGGCTTCCTGGCCCTAGAGTTCCAAGAGCTCTGCTTGAACAGCATAGTTCTCGTAGATACAGACAACACCACAGCGGTTGCCTACATAAACAAGGAGAGGGGGATGAAGTTGGGCCCTTTGTATGCCCTTCTGTGGAGAATCCTGACCTGGTGCTCAAGAAAACTGGTTACTCTCAAAGCCTGACACATTCCACACCAACTGAATGTGGTAGCATACAAGCTGTCCAGGATAGGTCAGACCATTCAGAGTGGTCTCTCCTCCCAGAGGTCTTCCAGTCAATATCAGTTTTGAACAGGTGGCACCAACCTCAGATAGACCTTTTTGCTATGAGGTTCAACAACACACTGACCCAATTTGTGTCACCAGTACCAGCCTGCCATGGGAGGATCTTGACCCATAAGCCTTCCCACCAGTAGCCATCTTGGGCAAAGTGGTGCAGAAGTTACAGGACTACCCATGCAGGAAAATCATTCTGATTGCTCTAGCGTGGCCCAACATGAACTAGTTTTGGGATCTAGTGGCCATTTCAAACTGGATCCTGTTGTGCCTGCCCAATCTACTCACTCAGCCATTCAATCAGACTCCACAGGGAAATCTGTCAAACCTAAATCTATATGCTTGGCTGCTAGAACCTCAGCAATCAAGGAGCAGGGCTTTTCTGAGGCAGTGGCAATAAGAATTCAGGCTCCCTAAAGAGGATAAACCAGATCAGTCTATGGGGCAAAGTGGACCATTTTTACTAAGTGGTGTCTCAGTAATCAGGTGGACTTTAGGGCATCGCCTCTAAAGTCAGTAGCCAACTTCCTACTGTATTTGTTCCAGGACAGGAAGCTACAACAAAGTAAAATTGATGGCTACAGATCAGCCATTGCTGACAAACTGGGGAATTCACCCATTAATGTCAGTAAAGATGAGTCTCTCACTTGTCTCTTGGATAGTTTCCACAGAAACAGACCCAAAGGGTGGAGGGGCATCCCCTCCTAGGAGCTCTCCCTGTTGCTGCACCAGCTAACTAAGGCTCCATTCGAACAAATTAAAAAGGCCTGTTTGAAGCACTTGACCTTCAAAACTGTTTACCATTAGCTCTGGGTTCGGGAAAAAACAGGAGTGAGATCCATACTTGCCAAAATAAGAACATCAGGCACCAGTCAGACTGGTGTAAGGTGTCTGTCTACCAGAACCTCAGACCTCAGGCAGAACAAGGAGTTAGTCTTTGTGTCCTTTAAGAAAGGTTTTGACAAGGATATCACACCTGCCACAATCTCCTTATGGATCAAGCAGACTGTGATCCTATGTCATGAGCTCTCTGATCAGGAGGCCCCACTTTACATCAGGTTAAAGCCCATGATATCAGGACCTTTGGTGCTTCTAAGGCCTTCCAATTGAGAGTTTCCTTAGAGCAAATTCTATCAGCCTTTCATTGGAAGTCACATAACACCTTCCCACAGTTTTAGTTGAAGGATGTGGCTTGGGCTGATGCAGAGATTTTCCATTTTGGGCCAGCAGCAGATCCATCAGTAGCCCTTTATGTTGAGGAGAAGTGTATGTATGTACATAGTGTAAATAGTTGAAAAAAAAAAGTAAAAAATAATAATAAATAAAAAACTGACGTGCTTCCTTAGGGTGGTTTATTTTCCCAAAAAAGGGGGGGGGGGGGGGGGCAACCGGGTACTAGTAACCGACAATAGGTCTACAGGTTTCTTAACTCTAAGTCAACCCAGGCCTGAGAAATTGTGTTGTTTTTGCTTATGAGTTCACCTGACTCCCTTACCTAAGTAACTAATATTCGCCGACCAAGTGGTATTTGTTCATCAATTGTCCATTGGATAGGATGTATTAATGCAATAAAATAAAATAAAAGTAATAAATAAAAATAAATTAATTTTTATGAGTGAATACCCTATCTAATGGACAGGCAAGGCCCTCCCAACCAACCCCACTATCAGCTTACAATGACGTCATGCTGTCAAGATAGGAAGGAAATATGATGTGCCACCTAGCAAATGCACAGTGGGACTGGATTAGCAATTGTCCATTGGATAGGATATTAAAAATTTAATTTACTGCTTAAATTTTCAATCTCCTACAACATTATGGCCATCATTGCTTTTTGTGGAAAATATAAAAATGTGTTTATCTTGTATAAATGGAGTGAAATGGAATGATTCAGAGTGAATTTTGAACCTGTGTGGAATATCAGTTTGTATATGTCAAACATAAAAAAAATGTAGTTTCCTCCCAGGTAATTGCCCATCTTGGACTTTTGTGAAAAATATGAAATTGCCTTGATCTCATAAAAGGAGGAGTATTTGTATCCACCGGATGCCTCGTTAACGTTCCCTACGCCGCCGCCCCTGTGCATAGAGATTTTCAATGTTAATGACCTCAGCAGAAAACTATACCAGCTGGCTTCACCAAATTTGCAGGATAGCTTCATTGGGAGGTAAGCTTCTCTAGGACTGAAATTAGCCTCATTCTGAAAAACAAAATGGCAGCGGTGGGCATTTCTTTGAAATTTATCTACCTTTTTCTACTGGCTGGTTTTCATAAGTAGAAAGTTGAATCTCTTCATAGGTGATATATATAACAGATATACATGTCCTGTACAACCTTCCAGACATTTGTCCTTGTAGCTCCTTCCTTGTAGCTGATTCAAGGTCAGCCACGGAATGCCAAAGTACCCCATGTATTGGACCTTAAAAGTGCTTATATCTCCCTTATTAGTGCTCCTAGAGGTTTGGCATGGAACCCAACCTATTAAACCATGGGCTGGGAATCTTCTGATGCGGTCAGATTTGCCTCCGCCTTCAAGCCAAACTTGCTTATAATAAGTGCATATAACTTGCTTATTATTGTTCCGAAAGGTTTGCGAAGTGAAACCATTGGCTGGGAATCTTCTGATGTGGTCAGATTTGGCCTTTGGCCCCTCCTGCACGGTCAATTAATAGTTCACTGGCTTTGGTGAGTTGTCTGTGTATTGTGTATTTGTACTCAGCACAATATCTCCATATACTACAGGACTCAAAGCGCTATTTAACCCATCCCACTGCACAGGTACAGCCCCAACTCTCAAGTAACTGACATTCCCCTAACTGAAAGATAGAGGCTCAAGGATGACCATTTATCAACGTCCTTGAGGCTCTTTAGCCTGCTACTGGGGATAGGACCTAATGACAGAGGACCACCATTTTAAGTGGTCATCCGAGCCACTACCTGTGTCAGGCATCCGAGTCATCTGCCTGTACCTGGGTTTGAACCCACATACTGAGTTCCTAGACAAGTGTATTACCCGCTAGGCCACAGTGGCAGATGTCTTTTCTGGTGGATACAAATTTGCATCGGTTCTCCGACGCGCAAAGTCTAGTTTTAAGTGCATTTCGGCTATACAAGAGTCCACATACATAAGATAAAGAAAAGTATCAATTTCCTCATTTTTGCAGCCCCTTGGATTGTCTGCTACTAAACTTTTATATCCTGTTTTTTTTTTCAGAATGGGATCCAGTATGGAGTATGAAAATGATGACAATTAATGAACTATGACTGCAAACATTGCCAAAATTTTGTCTCATGTTCAACTGTCAAAAAAGAGGATTATTTGAGAACTATATGTTCAGTTTCTGCTACAAATGTCAAGAACTGTTTCGAAATGAATGGAAAAGAAAAGGGTTGAAATATTCACCCATGTCCTTTAGCATAAGTGAAAATTAATCAAGCTATGAAACATTTGAAGGAAAAAAAATGAACAAATGATTATCCAATTGTAAAAAAAGTATTCTATATTTAAGTGGTGAAACTCGATACACACAGTATTAATGAATTTTAAAGGAAAGAGCCCAATCATGAAGAAGTGTATGGGGGTTACCGAAATGCCATTAAAGTGGAAATGTGTAAACTCTTCCTGTCTAGTTCCAAAAGTGGAGATGCCCGACAATGAAAAGAGCGATGTGATTTGTACGGGAGGACAGACTGTGTCTAGTTTTGAAAGAGACACACCAATTATCCAAGAGCAACAGTGTTCTGGAGTTAGAGAGTGTGACCGAAAGAATTGCATCCCAGTGGGAGAACTGAGTGGATACACTGTCAGTAACACAACTTGTAATACTATGCCTTCAAAGCATTTGTTACCACTTTATTCAGAACAAACAGAGCAATATATAAAAATAGAACCTTTGGACAGTAATCAGGATATTGGCACAACCATGGATTCCACTGTACATCTTGGTGTGAAGTATGAAGGTACCAGTGATAACACTCCAGAGGAAAATATATCAGTACAGCAATGGCACACACAGGAATCATGTCTCAGTACACAGATGAATGATCCAAAAGTAAGCAAATGTATCAAGTGTGACAAATTTATTGACACCTCATCAGATTTGGGAAAACACATGATGGACTCATACACTGATATGAAACCACCTACCTGTTTATTGTGTGACAAATCAGAAATGAAACCTAGCAGTTTGTCAAACCTAAAACAGCACATGTTAATTCACACCGGAGAAAAGCCACACACATGCACAGAATATGGCAAATCTTACAAAGGTTTGTCTCACTCCCAGAAACACTTGGTTAGTTACACAGGGGCAAAACCACACAGGTGCATTCAATGTCGCAAATCCTTCAGGAGCATGTCCCATTTTCATAGACACATGTTGATTCACACTGGGGAAAAACCTTACAGCTGCATACTATGTGACAAATCTTTTACCAAGCTCTCTCGACTAAAGCTACACACAAGGATTCACACTGGAGAAAAACCATACAGCTGCTCAAGTTGTGATAAATCTTTTAGGAGTGTGTCTTACCTTAACCAGCATATGTTAGTTCACACTGGAGAAAAACCTCACAGGTGCTCAGTCTGTGACAAATCTTTTAGGAGTTTATCCAACATACATAATCACATGCTAATTCACAGTGAAGAAAAAGCATACGGCTGTGAACAGTGTGACAAAACTTTTAAGACTTTGCCTTACCTTAAGCAGCACATGTTAATTCACAGTGGAGAAAAACCACACAGGTGTTTATACTGTGACAAACCTTTTAGGAGTTTGTCTAAACTACGTAAACACATGTTGATTCACACTGAAGAAAAAGCACACAGCTGCACACAGTGTGACAAATCTTTTAGGAGTGTGTCTTACCTTAACCAGCACATGTTAATTCACACAGGAGAAAAACCACACAGGTGCTCCGACTGTGACAAACCTTTCAGGAGTTTGTCTAACCTTCAAAGACACAAGTTGATTCATACTGGAAAGAAAACATTCAACTGCAGACAATGTGACAAATCTTTTTGGACTTCATCTCAACTGAAGAGTCACATGTTTATTCACATTGCAGAAAAACCACACAGCTGCACACAGTGTGGCAAGTCTTTTGGCATTTTGTCTAATCTACATAGACACACATTGATTCACACTGGAAGAAAACTGCACAGCTGTGCACAATGTGACAGATCTTTTAGGAGTCTGTATACCCTTAAGCAGCACATGTTGATTCACACTCTTAAAACACCACACAAGTGTTCAGAATGTGACAAAACATTCAGGAGTTTGTCTGAATTAAATAGACACATGATGATACACACTGGTGAAAAACCACACAATTGTGTAAATTGTGACAAATCCTTTAGGACTTTGTCAGATCTAAAGAGACATATGTTGACTCACACTGCGGAAAAACCACACGTATGCACAGAATGTAACGCAGCATTTAGAAGTTTGTCTTACCTTAGGTACCATATGTTGATTCACACTGGTGAAAAACCACACAGGTGTATCAAATGTGATAAATCTTTTAGAACTTCATCCGGCTTAAAGAGACACATATCGACTCACACTGGGGAAAGATCACATAGCTGCACACAGTGTGACAAATCTTTCAGGCTTTTGCACAGCCTGAAGCAGCACAAGTTGACTCACACTGGAGAGAAACCATACAGCTGCTCAGAGTGTGACAAATCCTTTAGCCAGTTGAACAGCCTTAAGACTCACATGTTGATTCACACTGGAGAAAAACCACACAACTGCCCAAACTGTGACAAATCTTTTAGGACTTTGTCTCAACTAAAGAATCACATCTTGATTCACACTGGAGAAAAGCCACACACTTGCCCAAACTGTGAGAAATCATTTAGGACTTTGTTTGAGCTAAAGAAGCACATGATGATTCACACTGGAGAAAAACCATACAGCTGCCCAAACTGTGACAAATCGTTTAAGACATTGTCTGAGCTAAAGAAGCACATATTGATTCACACTGGAGAGAAACCACACAACTGCCCAAACTGTGACAAATCTTTTCGGACTTTGTCTCATCTAAAGAGACACATGTTGATTCATGCTGGAGAAAAAACCACAGCTGCCCAAACTGTGACAAATCTTTTAGGACTTTGTCTCATCTAAAGAGACACATGTTGATTCATGCTGGAGAAAAAAACACACAGCTGCATAAACTGTGGTCAGTCTTTTTGGACTTTGTTTCAGCTAAAGCAGCACATGTTGATTCACACTGGAGAAAACCTATACAGTTTTACAGAATGTGACAAATAATCCAAAATAATCTAAACTTTTCAACTTAAAAGACCATTACGTCATTATGTACAGAGTTTAATCCAGCTTTTTTGTGTGAATCAGTTGTGAACATTGTAAGGTTCCAGAAAAGTTCTGCAAACTGTGAAAACTGGGTCATGTGACATGTAGCCCTATTTATTAAATCATTAAACTAATTTAGGTTTAAATGGAATAACTGACATTTTAGTGGTTATTTCATTCATAACTCAGTGTTACTTATGCATGAATTACTGTTTATTTAAGTGTCCCTTATTTTGTCACACAAGGGATGCTTGTTTGTGTAGCGAGTAAATTCCTATGGAAAGATCAGCCGGCTACTGCATTTTCTATGGGTGATAACTCAGCAACTGGTCTTGGGATTCTTTCAGATTTGACACATATGTGCAGTACCTCAGGGAAATTTTCTGAATATGGCATCATGACAATTCAGCAAATCAGAGAAGTCACATTGCCATATCTTGATTATAACTTTAAAATGTTCCACATTATATCAAATTCACATGAAGTTACGTAAGCAGGTTTGCTATATAGGTCTCTGGGAATCTTTACCTTTTGAAAACTGATATTAAATGGCTGACTTAATTATGATTAAGTGTTACATTTTTTGGTAATGATGAATTCAAAATATCGTGCCAGATTTAGTGCCATCTAATATATAGCCTAGAGGGCTGTAGCAGAGTCATATATACACTTTCGCCAAAAAGCAGTTTCCTGCAATTTCTGGTGGCTGTCTTGACTTTCTGCATAACACACGAAAATGTATGCATCTCGGATTTGGTGTGTGACAGTGATTTTGGCTGAATATTTGGCCCAGTGATTATTATGTTTTTACCCCCACAGCCTTTAAGGGCTGTGTTGGTTTTGTTTGCAATTATGGTGTCCAGATGGGGAGGATGGTGGGTGGCCAGTAAGAAAAAGCTGAAACAGTTTCACCCCAGTTGATACCAGTTGATACTTTGTAGTGACTTTGGCAGTAGGGTGTATATGTTCAATGTCAGGATGTGACCTTGATTTAACCTTGTTGAAATGAACTTGGAGTTTGAAAATCTTGTCTAGATTGTATCTCAGAAACTGCAATGTGTATGATGTTGATAGTTAATAGGGACATTTGTGAGATGGTGTAGATCTGCAATATCTTGGTGTGACCTTTATTTGACATTTGACCTGGCTGTAGTAACATTGACCTTCAAAATCTTGTTTGTGTAGTATCATGGTGTGACTTTGGTGTGACCTTGGACCTTTTCTGCCATAATGTTTCAACTGCCACAACTGAGACAGATTTCTCCTATCATAATATTTGTATAGATTGCTGCAACTGATCATTTACATGTACTTTTATCTTATTGTGCTATCTCCATTGAAAGCTATACTTAAGTTAGTCAATGTTACTACTTCATAACTCTCTCTTAAATGTTATTGTGCCTTCAGCCTTTGCATAACTTACAATGTGAGTTCTATATGTAATGGTGTCCAATGTTATTTCCCCAGGCTGTGGCATATAGGAATCTTTGATGCTATTTTTTAGCTGACAACTGTTTGCTTGAATGTAAATGCGATCTTGTAAAGAACAAAAAATGCAAAATAAACTTTGAAATAATTTTCTCAAAATCATGATAAAAAATTTGTTACTCAGTGTAATGGTATAATGGGTGTGGGATCTTGAACTAATTATTGTATCCACCTGATGCATCCTGTGTATATTTTGGCATGGTGTTCGCTATGACCTCCTTCAATGTCTAATGGGAGTAGCCAAACTTAGAAGTACTTATACCTCTCCTATAATTACTTGGGATGTCAAACCAAGCTATACTTTTCCCAATTTTGCCAGGCATCTTGAATTTTGGCGGAAATGGAAAATTGTAGTTTATCTTAAATACCGTAAGCAATAGAGCGATTTTGGGATTTTGTATTGGATCCTCTGTGTGTTAAGGACTATTCCAGTTTTGCTAATAAATAAATTATTCGTGTCTTAAAAGTATTCAATTTAGAATTATCAAATAAGTTGTTCAGCTACTGTTTGATGTTCTGTGTCATTCATAATTCAGATGGTTACTGATCCAAACCTTCCTAGAGCTACAATAATTAAGTGTCTGACAATGGATACTTGTTTGTATTCACAGGAGAGCAGAGAGAGAGAGAGAAGAGAGAGAGAAGGGTCTACTCTCCATTTTCTATTGCATACAGCTCGGCAAACTCTGGGCAGATTCTCTTCAAATTCTGCACATGTATACAATGGCCCTGGAAAAAATTTCTAAATATGGTGTCATGACATTTCAATCAATCAGATAAGTCACCTGACCAAAACATGTTTTTCAAAGGGGTATGCTTGTCCAGATGATAACAAGCGCTTCACCAATTCACATGATATTTTGCAAGTAAGTTTGTTATGTGGATGTCTGGGAACTATTAACTTTTGGAAGTGATCTTATACAAAGTGGCTGACTTTTAAATGATTACGCGCCATGAATTTTCTCAACAATGAAAACAAAAAATCTTACATGTCTCAGAAACGGAGATTTTAACGAAATTCTTGACCTCCAGGGTATCTGCAGAGTCATCTGCTAATCTTTATTAAAAATTATTTTCCCGCAATTTTTGGTGGCCATATTGAATTTCTTTGTAAAACGCATAAATGCATTTATCTTGGAAATGGTGCAAGATAGAGTGATTTCAACAAAATTTGTAACCACTGGGATATCTTCAGAGTCATCTGGCAATTTTCCCAAAAATCGTTTTTCTCATTTTTGCCAGCCATCTTGAATTTCTGCGTATGATGCAAAAGTGCATTTATCTCAGAAATGGTGTGAGATAGAGCGATTTTGATGAATTTTTTTCACCTCAAGGATATACATGTACACAGACTCATCTGTCATTCTTTCTCAAAAGTCATTTTCCCGCCATTCTTGGCAGCCATCTTGAATTTCTGCATAAAAAGCAAAAGCACATCAATCTCTTTGTATTTTTGCATAAATAAGAAAACATGTTAACAGAGGAACATATATCATTTTGATACAATCATTAATGCTCAATAGGATGATTAGTTTTGGCAAAGCAAAAATTTCTTTTTCTCTTGCAAAGCAGTACTCTGGTCTCTCCTTATACACCAGTTCCATTGTAATGAGGAACCCTGCTGACCATCCCAGTTTAAGGTTAAAAATGCAATTAATAAATGAATGTCCAACAACAACCTTTACATTTTTGACATTTCAGAGCCTTATATACATTTTGTATCAGTTTAAAAAATGTTATTTTCTGTTTAAACAACTTTACAAATACTTTAAATCAATGAGTACAAATTTGCATGAAATACTTGGAAATTAGCAATGAATTGGTACAAATTTTCATGAAATACTTGCAAAATAACAACATACATTTTTGTATTTTTACTACATTATCAGGAAACATGAAAGCTTTAGTCCAATCAACTAACAGTTGCTTTCTCCATATGTTTAAGGCCGATTATATCTAAACTTCTGCTGGGTCAAAGCCAGACTGATATATAATCAACCAACCAATAGCCATTGACTGAACTGCCAATTTCAGTCAACATATTTGCTGACATTAGGTCCAGTGGATGTTGATTTACTTTAAGTAAAATTGTGCCAACCTGCAACAATATTCCCTTTTACATCTTTTCTTTGTTGTTGGTGAGCCCTAGACCATTCTTATTATGCTGAAGGGAATCAATTTGTTAGGTCAACCGAAGTTTTTTGTTATGTCAGCTGACTTGTCAGTCAGCTGACATTATGTCGTCACTCTGCGGCATGGGCGTACGCGCACACGTACGCGTCCACGTGAACAACTTCTCCTCCAAAACTACAAGGCCTAGAGACATGCTGTTTTTTTAAAAGATACCTTATCTATCGAGGATGAAAAATTGTTCAAGGCATGCAAATCTGTCTGTTCGTCTGTTTGCTAGAGACATTACAAGGGGGGTACCCCCACCAAAAGTGTGAAAATTTCAACACTTAATCACAATTTTCTCAGTGACTATTGCAGGGATTTCTCTCATATCTTGCATATATGTACTAGGCCAGAGGTAGATTCTTTTGTGTGAGTATGAGACCTGGATCTGTCTTACTTTTTTTTTAATAAATTTTTTTAATAATTTTTAATGCATTAAAATTCATGAAATCATGCACAAAATCATTTATAACTTGAAAACTGTTGCATCTAGAGCATTTTGTTAAAATATGTTATTCAGCTACTTTTTTCATAGCTACAATATGGTGAGTAAGTTGGGTGCCTGTCTCAATAGCTAAGTGAGTAATAGCTACTTTTGGGCTTTTCAGTAACTTCCATCATGAGTAGAATCACTTGTAACTTAAAAACTATTGCATTTAGAGAATTTCGTATAAATATGTTATTCAGCTACTTTTGGGTCAGCTATAACGTAGTAAAATTTTAGACCTGTAGCTCATGGCATAGCTGAGTAATAGCTACTTTTAGGTTATCACTGTTGAGTAAATCGCTTATAACTTCAAAACTATTGCATTTACAGAATTTCGTATAAATATGTTATTCAGCTACTTTTGGGTCAGCTATAACATAGTAAAATTTCAGACCTGTAGCTCATGGCATAGCTGAGTAATAGCTACTTTTAGGTTATCACTGTTGAGTAAATCGCTTATAACTTGGAAACTATTGCATTTAGAGTATTTTGTATAATATGTTATTCAGCTACTTTGGGTCAGCTATAACATAGTGAAGTTTCAGATCTGTGGCTCATTGCATAGCTGAGTAATAGCTACTTTGAAGTTCTCACTATTGAGTAAATCAGTTGTAATTGGAAAACTATTGCATTTAGAGAATTTCGTATAAATATGTTATTCAGCTACTTTTGGGTCAGCTATAACATAGTAAAATTTCAGACCTGTAGCTCATGGCATAGCTGAGTAATAGCTACTTTTAGGTCATCACATTGAGTAAATCAGTTGTAACTTGAAAACTATTGCATTTACAGTATTTTGCTTAAATATGTTGTTCACTTACTTTTGGGTCAGCTATAACATAGTAAAATTTCAGACCTGTAGCTCATTGCATAGCTGAGTAATAACTAGTTTGAGGTTCTCACTATTGAGTAAATCAGTTGTAATTGCAAAACTATTGCATTTAGAGAATTTCATATAAATATGTTATTCAGCTACTTTTGGGTCAGCTATAACATAGTAAAATTTCTGACCTGTAGCTCATGGCATAGCTGAGTAATAGCTACTTTTAGGTCATCACTATTGAGTAAATCAGTTGTAACTTGAAAACTATTGCATTTACAGTATTTTGCTTGAATATGTTGTTCACCTACTTTTGGGTCAGCTATAACATAGTAAAATTTCAGACCTGTAGCTCATGGCATAGCTGAGTAATAGCTACTTTTAGGTTATCACTGTTGAGTAAATCGCTTATAACTTGGAAATTATTGCATTTAGAGTATTTTGTTTCAATATGTTATTCACCTATTTTGGGGTCAGCTATAACATAGTGAAGTTCCAGACCTGTGACTCATTGCATAGCTGAGTAATAGCTACTTTGAAGTTCTCAATGTTGAGTAAATCACTTGTAATTTGAAAACTATTGCAGTTAGAGAATTTAGTATAAATATGTTATTCAGCTACTTTTGGGTCAGCTATAACATAGTAAAATTTCAGACCTGTAGCTCATGGCATAGCTGAGTAATAGCTACTTTTAGGTTATCACTGTTGAGTAAATCACTTATAACTTGAAAACTATTGCATTTAGAGTATTTTGTTGCAATATGTTATTCACCTATTTTGGGGTCAGCTATAACATAGTGAAGTTCCAGACCCGTGGCTCATTGCATAGCTGAGTAATAGCTACTTTGAAGTTCTCACTGTTGAGTAAATCAGTTGTAATTGGAAAACTATTGCCTTTACAGAAATTTGTGCAAATATGTTATTCAGCTACTTTTGGGTCAGCTATAACATAGTGAAATTACAGACCTGTAGCTCATGGCACAACTGAGCAATAGCTATTCTCAGGCACTGACTGTTGAGTAAATCAGCTATAACTTGAAAAATATTGCATTTGGAGTATTTTGTTAAAATATATTGTTCACCTACTTTTGGGTTAGCTATAACATAGTGAAATTACAGACCTATAGCTCATGGCATAGCGGAGCAATAGCCATTTTCAGGTTCTCACTATTGAGTAAATCAGTTGTAACTTGAAAACTATTGCATTCACAGTATTTTGCTTATATATGTTGTTCACCTACTTTTAGGTCAGCTATAACAGAGCAAAAATTCAGACATGTAGCTCATTGCATAGCTGAGTAATAGATACTTTGAGGTTCTCACTCTTGAGTAAATCAGTTGTAACTTGAAAATTATTACATTTAGAGTATTTTGTTAAATATGTTATTCACAGACGTTTTGGTCAGCTATAACATAGTGAAATTGCAGACCTCTATGTCATGGCATAGCTGAGCAATAGCTTCTTTCAGGTTCTCACTGTTGAGTAAATCATTGTATCCAACCTGTAGGAAATCATGGACTGGGAATCTGTTAATATGGTCCGATTTGACCTTGGAACCCTCCTTCAAGGTCAAATGAGGATAGCCAAACATAAAAGTGCTTATAACTCGCTTATTATTGTCCTAGAGGTTGGAATGAAAACCAACCTATAGAAAATCATGAGCTGGGAATTTTTTGGTGTGGTCGGATTTCACCTTGGACCGCTCCTTCAAGGTCAAATGAGGATAGCCAAACTTAAAAGTGCTTATAACTCACTTATTATTGGTCCTAGAGGTTTCGAATGGAAAACCAACCTATAGAAAATCATGGGCTGGGAATCTTTTGGTGTGGTCGGATTTGACCTTAGACCCCTCCTTCCAGGTCAAACGAAGATAGCCAAACTTAAAGTGCTTATAACTCGCGTATTATTGGTCTTGGAGGTTTGGGATGGTAAACCAACATATAGGAAATCATGGGCTGGGATTCTTTTGGTGTGGCCAGATTTGACCTGGGACCCCTCCTTCAAGGTCAATTGAGGATAGCCAAACTTACAATTGCTTAGAACTCACTTATTATTGGTCCTACAAGTTTGGGATGGTAAACAAGCTACAGGAAATCATGGGCTGGGAATTTTTTTGTGTGGTCGGATTTGACCTTGGACCCCCTTCTTCAAGGTCAAACAAGGATAGCCAAACTTAAAAAGTGCCTATGACTCACTTATTATTGGTCCGAGAGGTTTGGGATGGTAAACCATCCTAAATTCTTTGGCTGGGAATCTTTTGGTATGGTCAGATTTGACCTTTGGACCCCTTCTTCATGGTCGAACGAGGATATTGCATTTATAGTATTTCTTTAAATATTTTTAACCTACTTTTTACACTTAAACAATTACCTTGTTACTTTATTTTATAATACCATTTGCAGGGCACAACTTTTTTGTCCTTTTCTTCTGTCAGCTTCGGAATATCTTTGGAACATGCTGTTCAGTTACCATTTACTGTATTTCTGTACAGCCCTTTCCCTGATAATTATACTTTCCTCTCATTATCACCATCACAAATCAAAAACATTCAGTCAGCTGACACAGTGCCCGTTCACGGGCACTCTCCTTTTGTCATGATTGTACAGATCCCAACTTTTGAACCAGAATAGTAGCCTCCAACTAGCTTCTAACCAGCTAACCATTTGCACAGTAATCTGCAATGGATGTATCTATATCCCAAACAAAAGTCAGGGATATACTGGATTCATCCGTCATTGCGCCATAGTACATTTTGACTTGTGTGAGAGATAACACAAAAACACTCCCACAGATTTCATTTAAACTTGGTACACACGTGTATATGGGCCAGGAGTGGAACTCTAGTTTATGGTGATCTTAAATCCCAATAATAAATAAGTTATGGCCATCTTAAGGGAGAAAATGGGTTTTTGTCCATTTAAAGCGTTCTAGGCTCATCCAGCTAATATTTCAACCTGAGAAAACATTAATATTTTGTTCTCACATATGCCAGATATCAAGTCTTTGAGTTGAAGTTAAAACTGTATTTGAGGCCCATAAATGCCCCATCAGTTTTTACCTTAAAGGCTGTTGTGGTATTGCTTTCACCCATGGTCTGGATGGGTGGGCATTCCGCGTGAAAAAGTTTGTCTGGGTTGTATCTTGGCAACCGTAAGGTGTAGGAAATTAATAATTAGAAGGGACATGGGTTGGGGGTTGTAGGTGTTCAAGGTCATAAAGCAGCTTGAAACCTATGTGTACACCAAGGGATACCCACCTCAATCATAATCATTCCTAGGCTTTCTCTGTGGTTGTACCCAATTTTCTTTTCCTGTATACTGAAATTGGTTGTTTTGGGTTCTGTTTGCACGTTAGGGTACATTAAGCACTATAAAAGTCCTATTAGAATTAGAATTCAGTTGGGGATGTTAATGATAGGCTGGCTGGCAAATGTTTCCAAACAAGACAGTAACAGTATAGAATAAGATGGGAAGTGTATGACAAGCAGTAGAGACATGACTGGATGGTAACCAGAGGGCTGAGCCATGGTCAGATTCAAGAGTTGGGGTGGGTCGTGAAATATCAAACATGCAACAAGCCGAGAAACTACAACCCATCCTTGCCAACAATGTAAACATAGCTCCTGACCCTTGAACAATCCATTGTAACCGACAAGAGAACCCCAGTTGAACAACCCCATTAAAAGGCATGTTTGCAATACCAATGTGTTCTCCTGAGACTAGCTTTTCACTTTCCTTTCTCTCAACCTGTCTTTTGAGGACTGGTTGTTGGCAAAGACTAAATAGAGTATTTATCTTTGATTTACCTCAGTGAAGTATTGGAAATACAGGTAATGTTGCCAAGTCTGAATATTTATTGATGCTCCTGTTTTGGTAATTTCAAAAGACTAGACCCAAATTTATTGTATGGCCCGCACAGGATCTTCTTGTTTGTTTCCTGATTTCTGTTCAAATAGATTGGTTTATAATTTTTTACACAGTGCTCTAATTTTGGACTCTCCTTTCTTAGAAGTTGCTTCTACAGTACCAGGTGTAGTCATCCTGATTGTCAGTACCTGACACTTCCTCCTTTCCATTCCTAACTGTACAAGTCAGGCAAACACTGGGTTAAAACAATAACTGTTGTGTATTTTGTTTTGAAAGTATCTGGATGAACTTTCTCATCAAAGGCTGGAGAGTGGATGAGTAACTACTCTCTGAAACATTTTTTGAGGTGCAGTTGGACTGGTATTGTTGCATTGGTGTACCAGTGAACTCTGAAGTTTTAAGCAACTGTAGTGTTACTAGGCTTGAATAGGTAACAGTTACTTTTTCTGTTTAGGATATGCAGATCTCTGTCCTGGAATGGTGTTCTCCCAAGTACAACACAACTATTCTTGTTCACAGAAGAAAGCATGAATAGTGGTAGATGTGGAATATTAGAGCAATCTATCCATTAATTAGTTTTTCTAATTTTTGTGCATTTTAGGCCTTAGTGAACACTATTAAGGCCTCCTTTATGAGTCAAACACTTTGTCTAAAGGTTTGCTTTTGGTGCTCCCAGGATTTGCAATGATCTTCCTAATATAGTTTGCAGTGCAACATGTATTGCCCCCTTCGGAAAAAAGCTCAAGACGTACCAGTTTGCAAAAGAATATCCGCCATAGCCTCCCTGTGTCTTCTTAGTATTCCTGGCTATGTTATTGGACTTCCAATTATTAACATTGTTTTTGATCTCTTGTGCCTTAGAATATGTCAGTTGATAAAGATTGAGCACTATAAAAGTCCACATTAGATTGGTTTAAATATCAGTAGTTAGACTGTCATCCAGAAGTTAATTTAACTACTGCAGAATCTGTCATTCCTGCCCATGTATGCATGGCTCATCCAGTTATCTTCCAATATGATTGAACAAGCCTATTCATCATACTCCAGGGCATTTGCATTACCAACTTCAAAGGCAACTTCAGGGGGCCACGGTGGCAGAGTGGTAACACTCTTGCCTCCCACCTCTGCGGCCGGGGTTCGATCCCCGTCATGGCCATAAGTGGGAAAGCTGGTAATTGCTTGCCATTGGTCGGCAGTTTACAGTACCCAACCCTAGCGAACTCTATGTACTGGTTTCCTCTGCCCTTCCAACTACCCGTCGTGATATGACCTGTACAGTATTGAAAGCGATGTAAAACCCCAAATAAACCAATCAAAGGCAACTTCAAAGGTCAAACTGTAACAACATTTGGAGAATAGTGTCATTATTTCAAATAGACACCCTGAGAAAATGTTTTGAGCAATGAGCAACTAAAAAAGTTGCACCAATGTGGTTAATAATGAGAGGTTCATTTACAACAAATCAGGGGTTTATGATTTACTAAGCATTTCAGAAAAGTTGTATTTGCATTGGTACATCAAAGACCCACTTTTTCTTTCATTTGAATATGAATGTGCAAAATAAATGAAGAAGTGAAATATCTGTAAGAAACTCTTCATACTATGGCTTTAATTTGGGAGCTGAGGCATGTATAGCATGTCTTTTGTGTAGGTACTTTCAGTACATGAAGCTCACCTTGAAATTGACAATGAGCCTGAGCAGTTTGGATAAGCATTCCAGGTCCTTTTATTTGTAAAAGAAAAATAGTGCATGCCTGAAAGAGTAATATCAAGCCACTTTAAACAAAAGTGGTAGATATTTCTCTGGAACCAATACTTGATGTAGCAATGGCATTATATTTAATTTTGGGTTTGCAATGTCTGAGAGCTGTATATTCTTTTCTCAAGGAGAACAATTTATATACACGTAATATGCTAATTTAATGATTCCCTTTGTCATTTCAAGTATGATATAGACCAAAAAATAAGGTGGTTATATACTCCTAAAAGAAAACAGGCTTCATTGTTTCCTGCAACATATGGAATAAAAAAACATGACAAAACTACATTGTATAACTTTTGTCTGACATTTGAAGATTTCGAAAGTTATTTCACTTGTCCATGATAGAAATTTACTCTACTCTCCAAAATATTGAATTATTTTGAGTATATTTGAACATCAGTTGATCCTGGTGATCAAGAAAACATACTTATTTATAAAATCTATGTTGTGGAGTCATTATTTTGTCAAAACAAGTATACTTTAGAATAATAAAATCACTTGTCCAAAACAGCATCAGTCTAAGCAGTTCTTAGTAATATTTTTGCCTGTAACCCTTTTTCTACTGGCAGATCATATTGCATTTGCATGCGCTGCTTTAGGTAACTTTTTTGCCCTGTTGTAAAATGAAATGTTTCTCAGAGAACACAAGGCAGTAGATATTACAAATTGCAGCCATATCCAAATTAACTTAATTACTTTCACCTGGATTAGTTTGTAGTATGGTGTTAGGGTTGATTTTATTCTAAGGTGCTCAAGTGCACAAGTGTTCATTGTTCAAGCAAACTGGAGTGAATATGTCTGACATGAGCTTGATGTAGAAGTGAATATATTTTGGACTAGCAAAGTTACCTTTGACAAGTTTGTTTCAGTTGAATGACTGTTTTTAGTACTCTGGCAACACTCACATGAAACTAGGTATTCTGGACTACCGCCTAAATATCAAATACAGAAAACCCACACTCAGAAACATGTTAATTTTATGAGTCACACTTTCACATATGCTTGTTTTGTAATGGAATCGGTTTCTTTACCATAGTTTATCGCTGATGCATGTTTTTAACTTCTGACTTCAACAAGGCATCATCACTTTTTCCATAGTTTGTTGCAGCACATTTGATGCAATGAACTGATCTACTAGTAACCATCTCTCTTCTGTACATAAATCATTGCTGATTCGAACTTTGCCCAAGAGTAAATTTGTTGTATAATCTACACCTTACTTTGTATCACAAGGTTGACTGGAACACCAGTCCTCAACTGAGGGACATTGAATAAGTTCTTGCAGTGATAAAGGACACATGTTGCCGCTTTCTATAACAATTTCTGATGATACTGCGTCGGAGCAATACCAAGGTTAAAGTACTCAAATGCTGCAGCATCCTCCTCACTGGACCATAAAGATTGTGTTTGCCTGTTAAGGGGTGGCTCCACATGGACCTTGATTTAGAGAAACACACCTCTTTTTGAGAGCAGCTAACACATCTGCCAATTCCTTTAAAAGGATATATATTCACATATGAAAAATACAGTTTGGTTGTGAAAATGTTAGTTTCAGTTAATTTTCCAGTACATTTGTTAAGTCTCCACTGATGAGATGGATATTCAGTATTTTCATTAACAGCGCAAAGTTTGTCTTTGCAAGTCAAACATGCTGCCAAAAGATCACTGTAATTAAAGTTGGTTTTAGGAAAAAAACCTACATTGTATAACTTTCAAACTAATCACAGATCGGTTAACATAGAATTTTCATTTGGCATTTTAAGTCATGAAGCTTTATTCACACCTGGTGAAACTGCTGTCTTATCACCAGTCACAGTTACTCCCAGTAGTATTTAGTACACTGTTGTTTTTTCAACAAATGAAACAATTCAGCCTGTCTGATACTATGGGTCCTTAAAAGCCACATCCTTGGACTTTATTGGTGACATCCACCATGTTTCATCATAGTTATCTCCCTGGCAATCTTGAGATGTTCTTAAAATGACAGTCAAACCCCATTCTCATTGGAAACTAATTTTAAACAATATGGCTGATGCATGATTACATGCTGACTCAAGGCTAAATGAATAAAAGGACTTTTTTGAGAAATGGTATTGAATATTTTTACCAAGTACTTTTTGGGATACTTAATATCTTTTTAATTAGACAGGCTGGCAATCCAGTAGACATATTTACAAAATGTATGAGGTCATATGTGCCATGAATGAAATGGTTTGAGAATACGTAGTATGAATGAAAGAAGAAATCAGAAAATGTGTCTTGCCCCAACTTACATTGGATTAAATTTGACATTAATCTAGATCAATGGTTACAAGAAAAATCGGGATTTTCCCATTTACTTAGTATTAAATGGTTTTGCAGAGTTCTACGCTGTCCGAGGGCTCTTGTTTTGCACCTCTTACACAACATTAAATTTCTTACCTTGCAAAAGAGGAACAGCAAGCCCTCTGCATCACACCTGTTTCATTCTCTACAAAATTCTAGCCTGATGAGGGATAGTTTGGAATATTTGTAAGAAAGGAGTGAATGAAGGTTTTAGAAAGCAGCACCTGGATTCTTTCCAAATATGGTAAAGCAAGTTGAATAGCCATTTGGACTGACAGTAGGAATATGCTTTCTTCCTTCCTTGTAGTCCTTGGAGGCGCTTGGACAAATCAGTTTCACCGATATTGTCCTGAACCCAGTTGTATTGTTACATTGACTTTCCTTTACTTAGTCGTGCTTCTAAAATGGGTTATTCGGCTTTAACAGATACTGAACCAAATCAATACCAATGCCTGCTGAGTTGTTACTTTTCACGAGGCAAATTCCCTTTGGCTACAGCTGTTCTTTGGCTAACTCAGTGTGGCTTCATTTCATTGGGAGATCTGCATGACAACCTCAGGCAGCTAGGGCTGGGCGGAGCCTAGGGTTTATTTAAGGCTCATGTAAGCTCAGAACCAGCAGTCTGATGGGGGAATTGGGAATTGGGGGGTAGTTCTTCAAATAAAGACATCAATCCTATTTTAACTTGTTTGAAACAAGAGTATTGGTGACTCCCCTTGGTCGATCCCGGCTAACTCACCCTTACCAAGGCCAAAGAAGGAGGACATGGTGGAGATCCGGACTTGATGTCAAAAAGAGAACTAGAAGAACTACTCCAGTCAAATAATCCCATCCTTCCCAAATTGAGAAGTATGGATCAGACTCAGCAGACTCAACATCCACCAGGAGAAGGATGGCAGCAGTTAGTTGAAGAGCTGCAAACTGACCAGCAGCAGCAACAACAACAGCAACAACAGCTGCAACCAGATGCAGAACAACAACAGCTGAACCAGGAGCAACCACAACAGCTGCAGGCTCAACAGCAGGAACCACCACAGCAACAACCTGAACAGCAACAACTTCATCAACACCCACCCCAGCAGAATGCCCCAGGAAATCTTCCTCAGTCAGGTCCCCCACAACCTCCCCAACAAAATATTCACCATCCAATTACCCCTCCCCAACAAAATCTTCCCCACCCAAGTATTCCTCCCCAACCAACACCCTTCCCCATACCCCTTCCCCAACCTTCCCTCTCAGTTGACACAAATTCCCCTCCCCAGTCGAGAATACCCTTAGACAGTCTCCCCTTTAAACTGTCTCAATTCTCTGGAGATCCACAAGAAAATCCCAGCAGATTTGTGAAGGATTTCACACTGGCAGCCACTATCTCATCCTGGCCAAGAGAATTGTGGTCGACAGCCTTCCAACTTTGTTTAAAAGGTGCAGCTAGGACATGGTTTGAAAGATTGTCACCCATAATACTACAAGATCCAGACCACATTTTTGCTGAATTTCTGAGAAAATACAGACCAAGTGGTATAGACTGGGCAGCAGAGTCACTATTCTCAAACAGTATCCAAGCACCTTATGAAACCGTCAAACAATTTGCCAACAGAACCACAGAATTAGGAGGACGCGCCGGTAAATCAGAGAGAGACATTTTACATCAGTTCATCAAGGGACTCTCACCACCGTGTAGAACTCACACCTTAACACAGGGACCCACTACACTAGAGGAAGCCATCAACAAAGCCACCTTGTATGAAAGTGCGATGAAATTTTCCCAGCCATCTTCACTTCAACACATGACAGAAGGACAAGGAGACAGACCAAAAGCATCACAGGGACACAAGAGACTTTGGTGCAGTTTTTGTGGGAAACAAGGACACTTACTAAAGAACTGTCGAGCAAAAAACAGAAAATCAAGCAACACAACCAGTGAAGATAGACGCAACAGACAGCAACAGCAAACATTCCAGGGACAATGCAGGAACAATAGGTCAGTCCGTTCTGATATTGTTTGTTTTAAATGTGGTAAAACTGGTCATATTCAGAGGAACTGTGCTCTCAGTACAGACACAGTCAACAATTCTCTTCAGACAAAAACAAAAGAAACCCTTTTCAATTCCCCTCGAAATTCCACTACTACTCAAAATTTAAACTAGAAAAACCCAGGACAGTAAGAGGAAACTGGCCTGGGAGACACAATTCCTCAAATTATATGACCAGGTTACAGTTTAAAAAATGTGATCAAGATACAAACACACTATTTGAACAAAAACAAGTTCATTCAAAGTATGGTTGTGAGGACAATGAAATTTGCAAAAATGTTTTTGTTGAAAAATCTCACAAAAAGTATAAGCCTTTTTCTGAAAATGAATTAGCAAAAATGTTTTGTAGAGTCGTTCAAGGTAAATTTGTTGTAAATATTGTTGAGTGTCATAATTCAAAGTGTGACTCCAGGAACAGGCCCTCAATAAACCAGGCCGTGCCCTGTACAGGGTGTAAACAAAACAGTGAAGTAAGCGAAATACAAATTGAGAATCAACAAAACTGTTATACACAAAACATTGATTTGTCTGAAAACCCCACCAGTACTGACAGTAAGCGTAACATCTATGACAGAACAAAACCTCACCCTAGAGTCTTCAAAAAGTGTAACACTCAATTGAAAAGACAGTTTACTGACAAAACCCCATTAATCGTCCGAACTGAAGAAGGGACCATTGACATACAGATAGGTGGACTGAAATACTCTGCCCTAATTGACACAGGTGCACACATCTCTGTCATTAGTGAAAATGTAGTGAAACAAAACCCCTATCTAAACAAGTTGAAGAAGTACAGTCTAAAAGTATTTCAAGCTAATACTGCCTCACTGACAAATCCCATTTCCTTTGAATATTCCATATTCCCAAAGGTTAGAATAGGGACATACACATTTATGACACAATTACATGTGACCGTGGCCATAAAACCTGAAATTATTTTAGGTGTTCCCTTTCTCAAGGAAACGTATGCACATATTGATTTCACACATTCAGAAATGGTAATGACATTGAACAATGGCCTGTACACACCAAACAGAGTTGTTATTCCACCAATGAAAAGAGTTTTGCAAGTCTCATTCACCTCATAAACCAAGTCTTTCATGACATGATTAACACAGAGGTTCAATTTTACTTAGATGATGCGGCAGTAAGCACTGTAACATTTGAAAAACATCTAGAAATCCTGGAAAAAACATTCACCAGATTACAAAAGGCCAATCTCAAACTGAACCCCCACAAGTGTTCATTCTGTGTTCCAGAAATACAATTTTTAGGACACCGCCTTAACAAAGACGGCTTATTACCATCAAGAGACAAAGTTGAAACACTCAAGAAATTCCCCACCCCAAAGACTCCAAAACAATTAAAAAGTTTCTTAGGACTCTCATCTTTTTTCAGGAAATTCCAACATTCATACTGCAAAACTGCAGCTCCCCTATACAATCTCTTGAAAAAAGATGTCAAATTTCAATGGACAACAGCTTGTGAAGAGGCATTTCAAAAGCTCAAAGATCTTTTATGCAATGCTCCTATTCTCAAGTTGCCCCAAGAATCAAAACCATTTCACATTTACACAGATGGAAGCAAACTAGGGCTTGGTTTTGTATTAGCCCAAGAGTTTGATGGCAAACTTCACCCCATAGCTTATGGTGGTAAGTCTCTCAACAAACACCAAAAAAATTACACGACCACTGAAATTGAGACATTGGCATTAGTGTCAGCAGTACACCACTTTCAGTTTTTCATTCAAGGGAATACTGTCATTTGTCACTCTGATCATGCTGCACTTAAACACTTAGCTACCCAGCAGTTGAAAGATTGTAAGGTCTCAAGGTGGCTTCACACCTTGAACCAATACAATGTTCACATCGCTTTCACAAAGGGAAAGTTCAATTTAGCTGCTGATAGCCTCAGTAGAATCCCCATTTCAGATCAAATGGACAGTATCCCTTTCTCTGATGTCACAGAAGAGTTCATTGAAAAATATTTTGACAACTATTGTGCTCCTACCTCAAAAAACATCACAGAGACAATATCAAAAAATCAGTGTTCACAAACCGACAAATACCCTCTGTACATAATTCAGCCACAAACAAAAACCATTGTACACCAAATACATGCTGCACCAACAAAAGACTGTCAAACCCCCCCATCAGAAATGGCCAAACAACAGAGAGCTGACCCATATTTCTCAAAAGTCATTCATTACTTGGAAACAGGAAATTTACCGGCAGAAGATAAACATGCTAGACAGATTCTGGTTGAATCTGAATTCTACCACCTACAAGATCAAGTCTTGTACAGGGCTAGTTTGACAAACTACAGCTCAAATGCAAGGAAGTACAATGACTGTTTGTGCCTACCACTGAATAAGGCACAACAAGTTATTCAGTACTACCATGACCTAGGTCATGCTGGGACAACCAGAACATTTTATGCAATCCGCCAGAGATATTACTTTACAAATATGAGGAAACTAGTCCAACAGTTTGTTGAGCAATGCACAGTATGCCAAGCTGTGAAAAACCCAAGAACAAACCAGAGACATCCCATACATATGTCGCCATTGCCTGAACCTTTTTCCGCTTTTGCCTTTGACTTAAAGGGATCCTTCAGATATCACCAACGAAATCCATATTCCTATATCTTGGTTTGCAAGGAACTATTCTCAAAATATTTAGTTCTAATTCCCTTGCATAGCATAGATTCAGAGAATATTGCCAGCAAAATTTACACTGAGATCATATTGAAATACGGACTGTTCAAAACATTCTACTGTGACCAAGCTCACAATTTATACAGTTCTACATTGAAGGAGGTCGCTTCCTTTTTACAAATCAAAATCAGGACAAGTCTTGTCTACGCGCCACACATGCACGGCATGGCAGAAACCTCGGTGAAAATTGTTCAAAATCACCTCAATAAGCTTGTTTTAGAGAAGGAAAACTGGGAAACTTACCTACCCCAAATTGCGTTTGCCTATAATATCACACCAAATAGTGTTACCCACTTTTCACCCTATTTCCTAATGTATGGCAGAGAGGCACCAGATTTATTCACATATGAATGGCAAAATGAATCACAAAAAACACACAAGGTCTACATATCTGACACAGTGAAGGAAATCTTCAAAGGCAGAGAGCTAGCCTTAGAGATTATCACAGACTTATATGACACATATAGGTACAAAGAGGAATCCAGAAAAAACAAGGGCAAAAAACCACATAAATTTGCTTTACAGCAACCTGTTTATGTGCGAGTTTTTTCTAGAGATCCTCACATTAGTCAGAAGTTGCAACCTAAATACAGGGGCCCTTTCTACATAGACTCCTTTGTTGGCTCTAGTGCAGTTAAGCTGGCTGCATCTCCCACTGCCATTCCTTTGAGAACCATATTTCACAAAGACTTCATAAAACCCTTTGTGTGCCGCTACGTCAAGCCAGATAATACCCCATGTTTGGAGCCACATTCAGTGCAACAAAGTGACTGGGACACACTGGGTATAAACCAACCACAGGTTGTCAATACATCCCAAGAACCACAAATGTCACCACAGTCAGGCACTGCAAACCAACAAACAGACAACGCCTACCCCGAGCATAATATACCAAAAGCCAAGAAATATGTGAATAAGGAACTTCACATCTTAATTGACAGACAGGACCAAGAGAATAAAACTGAAAACTGGGTCAAGTTATCTGATCTACCACTCACTGATCCTGTTCACACAATAATTGATAAAGTGCCTTATATTACTAGAGCACACAGAATTTCAAAACAAACACTGGTCTAAATGGTTAATAAATGACCAGGAAAGAAATAACCATGTCATTGTATATATGTAGTATAATTATTTTCGGTAAGTTACTTAATACATTTTATGAAGCTTATTTCACACACACCTGTAAAATGTGTTTAGCTAAAAAGGTTTGTGTGGGAACGGAAAAAGAGTTCTAAAGTTGTAGAGCTCATGTTTAAAGAAACACTGTACAGATGATGTGCAGCAATTTTAAAAATATGTAGATTTCAAAAAAATATATATTTGTCAAAATTAAAAGTGTGCCCAAACTGCAGCAATATTCAGAAATACGATATACAACATGCTAATTTCAAAAGTTTCATTCAACTATACAAGTTTAATTCAATGAAACTTATACGTCAAACTGTCAATGCTCCTTTCAGAAGTCCACACACAGATGGCATTTGAGGCTCTTTCTGAAAGAAACCCATCTTCCCAAATCAATATTGGTAGTTAAGTCTCCATACAAAGAATCACATGATGAATTACATTTAATTTCTATAGCCCTGTTAACCACAAACTTACCTCAACGTCAAATTAAATAGGTGTGCACTTAACAATATGTTTAACTACCAGTTAAGTGGAAACTTAAGCCCACACAACCAAATGACATGCTCCGTCCATAGAAACTTCTTCACCACCAGTGAAGCAGAAAAATAGACAGGCAACATCAAAATAACAACAGCTCAAACAACCAAATGACTCCCAAATTCATAGTTACCACCCATACTTCTTACATGGAACTTAACATATATTTACCAAAAGGGATGATATTAAAAGACTCACAGAAATAAGTGACTCTTAAAATGAAGATTTCTATATCTCGCTTAAATCTTCCAAGGGAAAAGCCATTACATGTGTTCAAATTAAAAGGACTCTCTTAGAAAGGAAGACAGAGTACAGCATGCAGATTTCAAATCTTTACATTGACACACTCACAGAAAATAAATCATTCAATACTTACAAACTTCATTCACCAGCATTACCAAGTGACACCTCACTTCAAAGATTACTTTCATAATACATTTCCATCAGGGTCAACTGCACAGTACATTCACATCAACACCTCACATTCTCAGACATACAACATCACACATGTCATCCTTTTCAGATGTATAGCGTCAGATGCTGTATTTTAACACAGCAAACCATTCACACTGAAGGTCAATGCACAAGACCAAGTCATTCCCTGACATTCTATACATCAAAGTTGTCAATACAGATGTCAGTACGGAAACATCAGAGTAATCCATTCATCATCGTCTAACACAAAAAAATTAAAACCTGGCACACCCTTGTGCCGAATGTTCACAATACCTTCAAACATTAGATGATTGATAAAATCACCAATTTCATACATCATAAAATAAACAAGACTGACACACTTCTGCCAAATCACCGGCCAACGTGGCACAACTGGTGCACTCTCAATACACTATTCAACCTGTCAGTCAGACTGCAAGTCAGCAAGGCCTTTTAACATTGAAAGTTTCATTAACATAAACACCTTGTTTAATGTATGTTTTCCTTTAAGAGCAGGTAATGATTACAGTAAAGTGTTACTTGATGTATACATTACAATGTTTCTAGTCTGCCTAAATCACAGGCAAATTGTGACTTCTGTAGGCATTTTCTGTTAATGCTCAACTTTTATCTTTTTTATGTTCTTTAAGGTATTTGTAATCAATCTAGGTACGATGTCACAATGTCAAGGTCATTTTAAGGTCATGGGACGGTCAAAGGTCAAATGAGTGCAGTTACCAATGTATGTAATGAAACTTGCAGTTTTAATTGCGATTTTTAGCATAAATCTTGGCTAAAACTCTATTCAAACAATAATACAGATGTTACACTAGTGAATTAAAATGATTAAGCATAAATAATTTGCACTTGGGGTTCTGCAGGGTATAAGAAAACATGAAATTTGTCCTGTTTGAGTATAATTTTTATCAAAAATTCAATTTTAAAATTCACTAGAAAAGAAAAGAAGCATTTTCAAATGTTTTTTCATGTGGCAGATTATTACTAAAATATAGTTAAATCATATAAAACTACTTATACACTTGTAACAACAATGTTTCATAACAAAACATAGCTCAAATGTTAAACGTTGGTAAAATGTTTCATACATACAGTGTCATTGACATGGTGCTTTACTTTCATACAGAGCAAAGTCATTGTAGTTTAAACTTCAGTTGAATTTCGATAAACAACCAGCACACAAAAAGAAAGCAATTTTCATAATAAACTATACTGATATTCACAGTCACCTGTGTTAATACCCAAGCTTATAGATCCAATTCAAAATAGTATATAGCCTTATCTAATCAAATATCTTACTTATAATGTGATACACGTAACATTGTAGAGTTTACAATGTAACTTTTACTGTGACATACTCAAAGCAACTTATTGTTCACATATCAACAATGTCCTCAAATCCAGTGGGGTTAGCACAGTCTTTGGCTTCACAAGCACATTCAAACATGCAAACTTGGCCTGAACGGAAGCATTTGCAACGCGATGTACTGCACTTTGTTTTACATCCACATGAAATCAGCTGTGTACATGCAGAGGGAACCGCCTCCAGTCGCATCCACAAAGGCTTCAAGCCATTACCTTCATCTTTCCATCCACCAGACCTTAGGGGATCCTGTGCAGTGAATGTTGGATCATCAGCGGATATCCATATCTTTGCCTGTTCATTACAGCGTACTAAATGCAGCTGTAATGCATCCCTTGTAGGCGGTAAAAGGTCCAGTGCCTTCCTAGCTTTCATGAAGAGCCTATACCTGCAAACATCAATGTCCGGATCATGAGCCTCTTTGGAACAACCATATAGTCTGCATAGATACTGTTCTACACCCTCAGAATTCCCATCTCGACCAACAGCCTCTAGGAGTTCTGGACATTCAACAAACTTTTTCCAACAGGACTTTTTACTGAAACCGCAAAATGATGAAGTTGTATCACAACCTGTGAATGAATGGAATCCCAGCAGGTTGTGGATAACATCCACTCTTAGTTTCATAGCTATGGCATGCACAGGGAAGCATTTCTTTGCTTTTGAAGTTCCAGATTCCATCCATGTTTCAACATCCAATAAACCAAGATGATAGATGAGGAGTAATAGGACATCTGTGTCCCTACATTTCACAACAACCCGACCAAACTGTAAATTTATAGCATGTTTTGCATGTATCACGATTCGTGTGTCTGCCTCTTCATGGTCAACACACAAATCTACAGCATCAAACTTGTTTGCTTGGGCATTGTCAGGGTCTGGGAAGCCACCACCAACTACCAAATGACAGTTGTCCGGTAGGGATTCAGTTCTCAACATCATTTCATGTGAGAGAAACTCTGCTAAGTCAGCCTTGTTCTCATCCAATGCCATAAACTGTTCCCACACTTGTGGCAGTGGAACATTGGGACTGTTGATAACCTTACGTATAGGACGTAGTTTTCCTGTCCGTTTGGACCGTGTGGAAGCCTTGATTGATTTCTTCCCCAAGTATCGATCAAAAACAACATCTATCCTTGTTGTCTGGTTGCTAAAGTTCTTGAACACAACTTTCGCAAATACATTGGCATACTCTCTGAAGGTCTTGCAATCATGTGGCTTCCCTAAAGACTGTATCAGTGCGTGACCATCAATAATGATGCAAGTTGCAATATCTCTCACCGGTATTTGTTGAGGTGTCTCAACATTCAGGTCTGTTGTTAAAACATTCAATATCTGAGACTTAGCGGTACTGTTCATTTTCCCGCATGAATTCGCCAAGGACAAGGGAACAGGTGAGAGTTCGTGTTTCAGTACACCAGCTATCTGCACGTCTCGTCCAGAGTTTGAAGCATTCAGTAACCGCTGTAGAATCTTCCTGTCTGCCTTCAGTACCTTTGACCTCTTGGTCCTTTCAGTCGTTGAAGTCTTGTACAAGGATGCAAATGTTTTAGACTTGTTTCTCTTTATTGGGGCAAAAAAGCCTGTGGTCTTCTCTTCCAGTCTTTCCTTTGTGAATGATTTTACAAGGTTATTACCCTTAGCCTCACAAGAAAGCAAGTCGGACACAATGTCATTGTCACATACATCTTTAGTTGAGATGGATACAAGATTCGATTCTTCATCTTGACTGTCCCTGTTCCTTTTAGCTTCAATTCCAAACACATCCAAACTCTCAAAGTTGTTTATAAGATTGGTCACTATTGCTTCTTCCGATTTGACCCTGGCTTTGTGGGAGTCATTTCTGTTGGTTGTTACCTCCTCATCATCATCCAATAATCCAAGCATCTGTTTAGTCTTTTGTGTGACAGTAGATCTTGCAGACCATGTGATACAGAAGTGATCTCTTGCTTGATCAGTCCTTGTGATCCCTACAACACCCCCGGCAGTTTTGCATATTTTGTTCACCCATTCAGTTGCATGGTCAGCTGGTACCTCATTGAAGTAGTTGTTGCTACGTTTAATGACAAAGTTTCCAGCTAGGAATTCCTCATACACATCCGGAGCTGTTACTTCCAGGGCTTTCATGTCTGTCAAATACACTGGACCCCACCGTGCATAGTTTGTGTGGTCATACACTGTAAGCCACGGCAACATGGCACTGAATGCCTGTATGTGTAAGAGCCAATCACCAGTTCTCTGTGCTCTGATGAAACTGAGAAGAATTTCTACCATTCTCAGGTAAGACAGCCAATAAGCAAAGTTCTTCTCAGTAGACATTTCTCTGTTGAACTCTTCAAGTAGGTCAGTAAGCCCCTGATTTTGAACAGCTGTCACCCAACCACTAACCTTCGTTGATATATCTTCCCGTGAAGCCTTTGAAGTTATTGTCGACACAAGAAGTTCAATTTGAGATTCAACATTTGGTGTCACCGTATCTCTTCTTGCCAACCACTCTCTGAAGTATTGTAGTCTAAGATGCCACAATGCCTCATATGTAAGGAGGTGTCCACGCACTGCTCGGTAATAGGCCTTACCTTCCAATACCTTGGATGCTGTATTTTGGCCAAAGACTCCTGTTTCAACCCAAACGTCTTCTAATCCAGAGTATTCCATGTGCTGGCCGATGGCACGTAAGAAATTGAAACATATGTGAAGTCCTCCCATACAGAAAACTATGTTCTTGTAGTCATTTTGGTTTGCCCATAGCAGCTCCTGTAGAGTGGCTGATCAGCTGTGATGACAGTAAAAGCCTGCCCTAATGATCTTGTAAGTGCTTGGAATTTATTAATAACTGTAGTCACAGTGTCATAATCGTCTGCAGGGGCTTGTAAGATAGGTAGCATACCAACATTTGTGATCGGGTGATGAACAAGACTACTGCTCTCATTGAATGCTCCCCAAAGAGGTACTGACTGACCTTGTTCTTCATGGCTGTGGTTTCTAGCAAGAATCCAGGACAAGTTTTGGATACTTGATGCCTTTATCTGTGAGCTCTCGCTGAGCCAAGATGCCATATTGAGACTAAACCCTTCTGGATAGCTTGATGGCTGTCTATGTGAGCTCTGTAGTTTGGCCTTGTCTAGTTTGTGAAATGTTTCCATCGCTTCCTTGTCCAAAGATTTTGTCTGCACGTCAAAATGAAGGCTAGGCAATGAGTCTGCAATTCCAAATTTTCGTTGCCATGTAGTAAGTTGTGTGCTGTGAAATGTGTTTTTCCCATCAATCGTTGCTTCAAGCAAGTCGATATTGTCGAAAGAACAGTGGACAAATGTGCCTGGCCTTATACTTTCTGGAATGTAGACATATCCATCTTGCTTATACTTGGCCAACAAAGTGTTTGCCATAGCATTATCAAATGCTCTCACTGTCCAAATTGGTATGCAATGGTTGGCAGCGTGGAACACATTCACAAGACTCTCTGATCTAGTTGCCTGATGTAAAGTCAGAGCCAGACCAATATGCTTCGGGGTTAACTTTTTCCCATTAGACATACCAAACACAATATCTTGTGCAATGCTACAGACCTTCTGTTTTATGTCAGTGTCCATCACAGCTTCCTCATCATCACTCTCTAAGACAGTTGTTCCACCAAAGAGAAGTGTAAGGAATAGATATAGACTATCTGGAATAACCTTTTCAACATGGCTTTGATCAATGTTTTGCCACGAAAACTCATGCCCTGGTAAAGCGTGTAAATCACCTCTTAAGCGCAGTGCTACATGGAGCATTTCTTGCATTATATTTGTGTCTGAAAGATAAACTTGTTGGGACTCATCACTTGAAAACTCCTCAGATGACTCAGATCCAGAAGTTACAAATAGCTCATGCTTTTCACCTTTGGTGAATGAATGCGACATTACATAGTCAGAACTATCTCCAGGATACATAAGAAGTGATGCCTTAATGTCAAGTGGGCGCACAAAGTTTGCTTTTCCTCCCAATCTTTTCTCAATATCAATGTAAAATGATTTCCGTCTTGACATGTATCTTTGAGGGATTTCAGAGCCCTGTTCATTTGACAAGTCCACATACCTATTCCAAATTAGTCCCATATCATACACATGACCTTTAGCTAATCCTTTCTCCAAGTCTGAACACAAATGGGCCATAACTGTATCCTTCTCTCCAATATCAAAAACACTCTTTACTTGTTTCAGCGTTTTTCTTTCAAACTGAACTAAACACTTTAAATGGTATTTCCCTTCTGCAGCAATTAAATCATTTATTCCCGACAACCTCACGCGCATTACAGGGTGCGTTTCTGATAATGATATAATGCTTCTTGATTTTTCTAGAGTTTCAATGTTATGAACAACAGTTTTTGCTTCCTCTTTTTGACAAAATATGCACTTCTTCCAATTAACTGGGCAACTGGACGCTCGTCGGCTGCTACTTGTAGAACATCCAGCAGTTTGTGCTGGTACCTTATTAATTTCTTGCATGTACTTCTTGTACCGATTCTCTACTCTTACCAGGTTAGTAGCAGAAGTGAAAGATGCATGACAATTCTTATGCCATTTTATTTGAGAAGATTCCCATTCATCTTCTGTAATTTGCTCTAGTCTGTCCAACAAGTCCACATTGGACAGGTCTCGCCATTTACGTCTTTTCTGCAAACATTGTATAACTCTGTCTTTTGCCTCATTGGAAGCTTCTCGTGGTCTATCAGTTTTCTTCAATTGGCAAAATAAACACAGTTCAAACTGTGTCGTTGTATCAGATGACTTCCTCTTCAGCACCGCAACAGGTTTCACCTCCATTATTTTGAACCAGCCTTGCTGCTACCGTCTGCATAGTATTGTGTTGTTTTAAGATAGCATATCCAGCTATGTGAACATCAATGATCAGCAAATCTGAAAAATTAAAAATGCACAATTGATAGCACAAAATGTTTTTTAGTAAAAAATATTAGGTATAAAACATAGTATGTATAATGTACAAGGGGGCCACGGTGGTAGAATGGTGACACTCTGGCCTCCTCAAGTGGGAAAGCTGGTAGTTGCTTGCATTGGTCTGCAGTTTACAGTACAGAACCCTGAAGAACTGTATGTACTGGTTTCCTCTGCCCTTCCAACTACCCGTCGTGCTATGACCTGTACAGTGTTGAAAGCGACGTAAAAACCCAAATAAATAAATAAAAAAATAAAAAAGCATAATGTACAATAAAACCCTCCAGGGACAGACAAACTTTACTGTGAAGCAACCCTGTTAAAATATTGTTTTGGTCATTCCAACAAAAAGTTACATATCCGGAGTGGTTATGTCAAATGAACACTAAAAAATCACTGTGGCTCGATTCAGAATAATGTGAATATATTGTGGCAAAAATGCTATGCACAAAAACACTAACCTCTGATGAGTCTCTCTGACGAAACTGTTCACAAGATATTTTGCATCTATAATGTAGTATATCCATTATGTATTGATAACCTGTGTGAAAAACACTCCAGTCCTTACACATTTATAAATTTGTGCCATACAAAAATCAATACTTTGTGTCATCACAGATGCTTACATCACAAATGCCTCTACATGTACTGTGATGTCACAATAGACAAGCAAAATGCTGTTGCTTATCAACAAATGATATTTAAATCATTTGAGCACAATCAGGCATGCATTGTAGATGTCACTATGTGCCACAGGAATAATAGATAGTTTACATAATAATTTAGTATGTAGAATAGTTTTACATCATTTCTCAATTATACAAACATACTTCTAGATGAAATATTTATAGCAGTATAATAAAATGGCATACTATCATTCAGTTAGTATGTTAGAAACACAATTGAGCTAAAAGAAACACCATTTTACAAATTTTTAGCAACTTACTTAATGTTACATATGTATAACCATGCATATTTCAGGTTTTTTTGCACCCAGTTGACCTTCGACCCTCTAGTGACCCTAAAATGACCTCTATCAAGTGACATCATACCTAACATTGTTCCATATACATTGAACCTTAACTTAGGCATGGATGTCATGCATTAACAAAAAATGCCTACAGGCGCACTTTCTAGAGCCCTATTGCTATAATTTTAGCAGACTAGTAATTCTTGTACTGAATGTACTAGTTATGTTATGTATTTATTCTGAATGCTTATTATTTCATTTCACATGGTACAGAAAGTAATACAATTCCAATGCTAGACTCTATGTACCTTGTTGGCTGTAATTGCCACTGTCATTTTATGATATTTAGACAATTGTTGGTTGCTGTACCTTTTTTTTTTTTTGGTAAAATATTTCTTGTAATTGTGTGTTTTTACATTTCATTTCAATGGGATATAATTTGGTATTGCATTCAGATCAAGGGATTACACAGTGTATATCTACATTTAATTAATTACGATGTCGTAACTAAGTCAACCTTTCTTGCTTTTCTTAATATAGTTTCAACAGTTCACAAAGTGTTGTAAATTCTATAATGCTTACTTCATAATTTTCGACTTATTGGTTCAGTACCCCTCTTTGTAGTGTTGTGGAAAACACTAAATTCAAGGGGGGGGGGGGGGGTGTCCTGAACCCAGTTGTATTGTTACATTGACTTTCCTTTACTTAGTCGTGCTTCTAAAATGGGTTATTCGGCTTTAACAGATACTGAACCAAATCAATACCAATGCCTGCTGAGTTGTTACTTTTCACGAGGCAAATTCCCTTTGGCTACAGCTGTTCTTTGTCTAACTCAGTGTGGCTTCATTTCATTGGGAGATCTGCACAACAACCTCAGGCAGCTAGGGCTGGGCGGAGCCTAGGGTTTTTTTAAGGCTCATGTAAGCTCAGAACCAGCAGTCTGATGGGGGGATTGGGAATTGGGGGGTAGTTCTTCAAATAAAGACATCAATCCTATTTTAACTTGTTTGAAACAAGAGTATTGGTGACTCCCCTTGGTCGATCCCGGCTAACTCACCCTTACCAAGGCCAAAGAAGGAGGACAATATTTAAAAAGGTGCGATGCCAGTAGTCATAATAGAACAATTTATAAACACCTCACTCTCTTGAATCCAGCCATCTTTCAATTCTAAAAGGTCAGGGGCATTAGCATCACCAACTTTAAGTCTATTTGCATTAGACTTTGCATTTTTATGCAGCTAATGCTTTGCAAATGATAAGATAAACAGCTACGTTTCCTCTGCAGCTAATACCAAAGCCACAAGTTCATCTTTATTTTTGTTGACAGCTTTGAGTCTCCTGTCTTTTGTAAATGTGGCCAAGTGGGGGTACTGTAAATCTTTGAAACTCTTACAGTCAGTATCATGGTTTTGGCTTATATTATAATAGGGGAAAGACACAAAATTAGTATGATTGTTGATATGGCATAATTAATAATTTTTAGCTGGTTTTGCAATTAAATCAGTTGAGGATAATTTATTTTACCCACTGGGAGTATGTTTTAAATTGACATTCTGCTGGGATTTACCCAGGATTCACAATATCCTACACATTGATAACCTAGTTAGCTATATTTATTTATTGGGGTTTTACGTCACTTTCAACACTGTACAGGTCATATCACGACAGGTAGTTGGAAGGGCAGAGGAAACCAGTACAGTTGGTCAGTTGGTCAAGGCTCTTTACTGGAAACTACCAGCTTTCCCACTTGAGGGCAGCCTGGGAACCGAACCGCGGCCTCAGAGGTGGGAGGCGAGTGTTGCCACCATGGCCTAGTTAGCTATAAAGGTTTTATATGCACAAATAGGAATATATACTGGTGTGGATATCTGCAAAATAATTATATTTTCCTTGTTGTAAATATTGACTTGCAATTATAAAAAAATGACAAGAATTAAAGAAAAAGATAAACATGGAAAAGGAAAGGAAATAGTAACTGAAGTATAAATAATACTACAAGTGAAATTGTGTTGCCATGTCAACGAGAATAGGACTAAATTGACTGCTGCATTATGGCTAGCCTTTTCTGAGTAGTAAAATCTGATATTATCCATATAAACAAAAATCAGCTTTAAAACCAAAGTGTAAATTTCAACATGTAAAACTCGACTTTTACTTAAGCGCTCTTCTGAGCAAATTTGGATAATAATGTAGCTTGCAGTTAGAAATGTATGAATGAAATATTCCAAAAGACACTACATCTGATTTTTGTTTTTCCACATTCCCAAATGTAAACACAGCTACCGCACATGGGCACTTTCCAGTAAACAGTTTTGTGTTAATCAAATGTTTGAAAGGAAACGTTTTGCAAAGGTTAAAAAATGATGGGTACAAAACCATTGATAATAAAATGCTTTCAGAATGATTTATGTGTACTGTTTATTTAACTTTTAATGACAAATGTTACAAAAACAGTACAAATGAACATAATTTTGTCTCAATAATATTGGTTCCAGAGGTCAATTTCAATATCTCTTTAAGTTGGTAACTTCTGAATATATTATTTTTATGTCTAAAATTGTATAATAGTGGCTTTAAAATTGTGCCTTCATTCAGTTCTTACTTTTAGAGATTGCATGTGGGGCAACTTTTGAAATCTTTGTGTGAAAATATTTGAATTTAAATATTTAAGAAGCATTGTGAAAATATGGGTATAAAAATGTTTATGATAGAATGCATTTAAGTTGTTCCGTGATTCCTAATTTAAACACAGATTTAACTAGATATATATTTTATTCCATGGTTACAGTAATATCCACCAGATTCAACTCATTTCGTCCTATTTCCTCTGCTCATATTGTTACAATCAACTCAACTCTCGACCAAACATCGGAAAAGCTCTGGTAGCCCCTGTGGTTACTTGTGGTGTTGTATGATGTGCAACAAGGAATTTATAAAGTTCTTCTACCCAGTGTTTCCCTTCTACACGGGAGATCTTGAGTGTTTTCAATCATGTTCTGTTTTGCCTTTCAACTTCTCCATTAGCTTGTGGTCATAATGGTGGTGAAGTTATGTGCTCCAATCCATGATTGGTGAGAAATTTCTCAAACTCCACACTCCTAAATGGTGGGCTGCTATTGGTTTTGACTGAGAATGGGAATGCATACCTTGGAAAAATAGGAGTAAGTACTTTAGTCACCTGTGGCTGTGGTAGTTCTCATAATGGCCACCTCATAGAATCTACTGTTATAATCTATGATGACCAGCTGTAGGCATTCACCTGTAGGCAATGGTCCCAGAAAATCCATTGCCAAATCCTGCCACGGCCCTGATGGTGTTCAAATCTATGCATCTGTGATGGTGGCAGTTTCCCCCCTGAAACCATGACAAGTTTTTCAAAGTTTCACAACCTCATCATCCATTATGGGCCACCATACTTTGGTCCTGAGGCAACTTTTGGTTTTTGCAATTCCTTTGTGTCCTTCGTGAGCTCACTGTAGAACTTCCTGCAATACCAGTTTCCCAGCACAACACAGTTCATCTTTAGTCCTGACAAATGCTGGCATGTTGCACTTTATTCAGTTTCCTGACTGTATATAATGCCTCACTGAACATGGTTCATAGTCAGTTTCAGATTAAACCTCCACCCATTTTGGACTTGGTGCAACCTGGATATATTATTGTGCCATGAAATGCACCAGGTCAGCATATTCTCTACTTACATCCTTGGGTCTCTTCTGGTTCGGTCTTGATAATGAGTTTGATTTTCTGTGACAATACACCACTTTATACTCATAACCTTGTAGCCATTGAACCCATCTCTTGATTCTCGCTGAAACCTTTGATTAAAATATATTCTATGGTATCTTTCCAGCTTAAAGTTTGGACCAAAAAACATATAGGTTGAACCTTTCGCAGGCACAGACAAGGGCCAGTGCCTCTTTCTCAGTCTGTGAGTATTGCCTCTCAACCTTAATGAAATTTCTATGTAACACTATGTAATCTGACAGCTTGGGCCACGGGTTTGGCATTTTCATCAATGTGCAAAGACAATTGATGGTCTTTTAATTTCAATACACCAGTGAAACCCTAGGATGTGCTTGTAGAATGTCCCTATTTGTACCTTCTGTTGTTATTGTGCAAACTTGGCCAGGTGTTATAGGACAAACTCTTAAAACACCAAGTTTTTCTGCAGTTTTTTTCCCCCAAGTATTGTTCTGGCTGGCCCACTTATCCCCACTGCATATTTATCACTGTCTGAACAGCAGAAATCCGCGCAATTACACCAAGAACTTCTATAGGTATTGGTGTCCATAGGTAAACAGCTTCCCACTACATTTATTCCTGGTGTTTTTAACCATACCCATGTTTTCTGTTCATCACATTCAGTCTGTTAGTACAGAGGATACCTCCAAGCTGTATACTTCCTACGACAAGCTATATGAGGCTCTGGCTTGGGTTGTCTACTGTGAAAGCATGGTGAGTCCTGGCACTGCTATCCTGTTGTGTGGCACTGTGGATGGGTGAATCTTCTGCAATATAAGCTTTTTTGAAGAAACTGCCTTAGTTTTACAACAAGCAGCAAAATGGCCAATTTTGTTCCACTTTCCACATATACAATTTAAGCTGATCAACATTTACCTGTGCAAAATATCCCATGGGCTGTTCCATGGATTTCAGTTGTAAATTTACCACTTGCTCTTGCTCTGTCCTGTTGTTCTTTTAAACTAACCGTGCCAGTTTTTCTAGAAAATTACATCATAGGTGAGTACGACCCACAAACAACATCCGATATATCATTAATTTTTCAGTTTGTTGGAGTGTATGTCTCTCAAATGTTATATTAGCCTTATTAATGAAGTAATTATGTAAGACAGTAATACATTCGGGGAAAGTCTTCTCTCTCCTATAATAAGTGTACAATATGTAATAAGGCTGACTTCTGCTTGTCGTCCATCACTCCTTTTGACAACAGATACAAACTAAATGCTCTTTACCACTGTTTCAAGCTGGCAGAAAGTGTATTCGGATCCACCTTGATGTTGAAAAGGTTATATCTTGAGGAGCTGGATTCTGAGCATTGTCTTCCCCACCTGTTCTGGATCAGACATCTTACAGTCCTTGTTTGGCACAGTGGCAAACACACAATAACAAATTAAACTATAACAAAAAAGTGACTGATCATTTATCCTCGCCGCTAATGTTAAGTTCTCCTGTGATGCTTAATTTAAACAGATTTAACTACATATATATTGTATTGGGTAACATCCACCAGATTCAACTCATTTCCTCCTAGCTCACTTCCTCTGCTCATGCTGTTATAGTCTTCTCTCAGTGTATTTTATAATGTACACATGCAGTTTATGTAATAGTGAACTATATTGTATGAGAACAAAATGAAGTCAGACATAAATACTTTCAAAAGATGATAAGAAATATTTCAAATATGTTTTAAAATGATGGGTATGAGAATCAGTTGCTATTAAACATTTGTAAAACATTTTTAGAGCACACTTTTTCAAAACATTGTCACCAAATTTTGTTTAAACATTTCATGTGTACTTGTTTATCAAACATTTCATGATGAATGTTTGAAAAACGTTTCCAGCATAACCTTCATTTCTTCAGCTATTTTATAAATGTTCAAAAAATGTTTCCAGTCAAACCTAGTTTCCGGAGTTATTTTATAAATATGCAATATATGTTTTCAACAAAAACTATTTTACAGAGACTGTTATAAAATTGTTTTCAAACATTACAGTGTGAATGTTTACTTGGAAACAATTTTAAAACGTTTTTAATGTTTACAGGGTTGAAACTGTTATTAGGTTTATAGATACTGCCAAAGTACTACAGTCATTAAACTCTATATGAGCCATGACCAGTAAAATATTTTTGGCACACATGTAGTTTCAGACAAACCTCACATATGCACAGTGCTCCGATATCAACATTGTGATAAAAGTTGAGGTTGAACAGGAGGACTGTTCTACTGTTGTAATGGATTTTATGAAGAACACCCTAAAAATCCCTGAGCACCTTTTGTTTTCACCAAGCAATCCAGCGGCAGATATACGTATTGATACTGCTCATCGCATGGGGATGAAAAAAGAAAAACCAAGACCAATAATTGTGAGATTCATGTCCCATCGAGGCCGGGCCATGGTGTTGTCAAATACCAAAAATCTCACACGATTGCCATATGCTATCAATGAACATCTGCCACCAAAAGTCCGAGAGAGGAGATCAGCTCAAGTCCCTGCTCTTATAGAAATGAGAAAAAATGAAAAGGTGAAGAACACCAATACAAGCATAAAATTAATAAAAGACAAGTTAATGGTCAACTCAAAAGTCAACTCAGAAACATTTGAGAAAAATCCACTGGACTACACTGCCTCATCCGGTGAGCCTATAGCTTACGAAAACATATTCCATTCAGAAATTTCGACAGTCAAGGGCAGTTCATTTCAGGGCCATATCTATCCAATCCAAACTGATAGTGAGGCAATCCAGGTACTCCGAGCAATGGGGCAGAATAAAGAGACAGTAAACTGTGAGCATACTATGTACGCATTTAAATTTCACGATGCAGATGGTCACATAAAACATGGCTACTCAGATGACGGTGAATGGAAAGGTAGTGCGGTACTCACAAAACTATTGCATGAGAAGGAAATGAATGGAGTTATACTAATTGTCACACGTAAGTTTGGCGGTCAACACCTGGGACAACAACGCTTCAATCTTATAAGGAAAGTGGCAGCAGAGGTAGTGGACAATTATAATAACTAAATATTGGACTTCGGATATACATAAAGATCAGAACCTTTGACTGTAGCCCAGTAAAGACACCAGTAACTCAATTTAAAGTATAACACCTGATATTACAGTACCTATATGAATAAATATAATAATTTGAGTGTGGATTTGATATATTATTTTTAATAAAATGGTATAAAAATAGACTCTGAACTCCTGTGTCAAATTAAAGGCAGCGTAGTTAAAATATTAGCGATACCATTAAAGGTATATATAATAATATGTAACATTACTTGATTGCATTTCCATCTCTATTTTTGTCAGAATTACACAGGTATTTTATACAAAGACTGCAGCGTAGTAAAGAAATAGTAACACAACTTAAAGTATAACACCTGATATTAGGGTACCTAATCATTTGTGTGTGGATAAGATGTATTATTTGTATTAGATGGGTATTATTGGATTTGATATATTATTTTTTATTAAAATGGTATAAAAATAGACTCTGAACTCCTGTGTCAAATTAAAGGCAGCGTAGTTAAAATATTAGCGATACCATTAAAGGTATATATAATAATATGTAACATTACTTGCTTGCATTTCCATCTCTATTTTTGTTAGAATTACACAGGTATTTTATGCAAAGACTGCAGCGTAGTAAAGAAATAGTAACACAATTTAAAGTATAACACCTGATATTAGAGTACCTAATCATTTGTGTGTGGATAAGATGTATTATTTGTATTAGATTGGATGTGCGGTTTACAATTTTTTGATATGCAATACACTTATTTCGCCATCATATTTTTTCTATATCTACAAAGGTCGGAGGCATAAATAATCTTGGTTAAAGAAAGATACCACAGATACATGATTATATTAATTATCAAATTACAAAGGGGTTTATTGCATAAAAAAGTTCTCGGTTGATATGACACTATAACTTTTCTTTTTCTATACACTGTAAATAGATGTGGTTCAGTATCTAGTTCGAGTTAACGTGGTCTGTAATTTTTTTTTTCTTTTTATTAGTATTATTCTTTTTTCATTGTTCTTTTTTATAACTTGACTGTATTTTGTTTCTTATTTCTTTGTTGTTAAATGTTTGTACAGTTTAATATGGGAGTTTTTCTTCTGTGGCAAAGCATTTGTTCTAAGATTAGTACAGTTGGAATGCAGTGCATAACAAAGGATATAATCAGTGGCTATCCATTTTCAAGCAAGTTGACAGCCGAAAAAAATCTTTGTACATATGAGGTATTCCTGAATCCATATTTTAGGCATTTACTTAATATTCGTGTTTTTACTACCGATCTGTTTATCCTTGTAGAGAAACTTTATGCAAAAATCGATGAATACCATAATGAATAGTATTACTGTGTTGTCCGCAAACTGTAGAGGTTTACAAAACTACCAAAAGAGAATTGATGTTCTGAACTATTTCAAAGAAACAAAGTCTAATATTGTATGTGTCCAAGACACACACTGGGTTGAAAATGACGAGGCATCGGTCAATAAAATCTGGGGTAATAAATGCTATATTAATGGAAATAGAACTAACTCTAGAGGAGTGGCTATCTTGCTTAATAATAATTTTGAATATGAAGTCATATCCTGTAAAAAAGATAAAGATGGTAATTTTATTTGCTTGACTGTAAAAGCAACTTCTATGACCTTTAATATCTTAACTCTATATGGGCCTAACACTGATGAACCTCAATTTTTCACAAATATCAAAGCTGTGGTCCAAGAAAATAATCCTAACTACTATGTAATCTGTGGAGACTTTAACCTAGTAATTAATCCGGATATAGATTATTCCAACTATTTGCATATTAATAATCCAAGGGCAAGGCTTGAAGTGTTAAATATGCTAGAAGAGTTGGATCTAATAGATATCTATCGTACTTTTCATCCTGAAACCCGTAGATATACCTGGAGAATAGCTAATCCAATCAAACAAGCATGATTAGATTTTTTTCTTGTCTCGAATTCTATGATTGACATTATACATAAATGTGATGTTAAAGCATCATATAGATCAGACCACTCAATAATATCTTTAGAAGTTATTCAAAATAGGTTCACTATAGGGAAGGGTGTTTGGAAATTTAATAATAATTTGTTAAAAAACAAAGACTACTTAAAAACTATTAACAGTGTCATTGATGACGAAATATTAAAATATGCCATACCAGTCTATCAGCTCGAATTTCTGCAGGGGAACTACCAAAACATCTCATTCACTATAGATGATGACTACTTTCTAGAAATGCTTCTGCTTAGAATGAGAGGGGAAACCATAAAGTTTGCCACATTTCTAAAGAAAAAGGAATTTGAGAAAGAGAAAGAACTAATAAAAGACATAGAACAGTTAGAGTCAAACTTTTCTCAAAATTTGCACTTATTATCCGATAAAAGAACTGAATTGGAAACCATTCGAGAGCATAAACTCAGTGGTCAGTTGGTCCGCGCTAGAACACAGTGGTTGATAGAAGGTGAAAAACCTTCCAAATCTTTTTTTAATCTCGAAAATAAAAACTTCTTGGATAAGACAATAAAAAAAATTCAAGATAAGTGTGGTCATTTTGTCACTGATCAAGCTGAGATTCTTTCTTATGTGAGGTCTTATTATGCATGTCTTTATGAGAATAAAGACCATAAACTTAAAAAAGCCAACTTAACAGAAATTTTGAAAAACAAACCAGTATCTAAAGTACCCAATATTGAATTGGGTGACCTCATAAATACTAAGGAACTTGGGGAGACATTAAAAACTATGAAGCACAACAAATCCCCTGGTATGGATGGTTTTACAACAGAATTTTTAAAGGTTTTTTGGTGTAGACTCAAACATTTTATAACAAATGCTATCAATATTTGTTTTAAAAAAGGAACACTTTCCACTTCTCTTAAACAATGTATTATTACTTGTATCCCAAAAGGAAAAAAGGACAGAAGTTTGATAGGAAACTGGCGGCCCATTTCACTCCTACCTGTTATCTATAAGCTTGCCTCAGGTACTATAGCTAACCGTCTTAAAAAGGTTTTAAATACCATTATTTCTACAACACAAAATGGTTTTATTTCTGGTAGACAAATTAGCAATTGCACCAGACTTATATATGACATCATGCAAGTGGCTGAAGAGAAAAAATTACCAGGCCTTCTTATGTTAATTGACTTTGAGAAGGCGTTCGACTCTTTGTCTTGGGACTTTCTGTACAACAGCCTTGATTTTTTCGGTTTTAGTGCAAATTTTTCGAAGTGGATAAAGTTATTTAACAACGATATAAAAGCTTACATACTACAATGTGGATTTCTATCTGAATCGATCAAGATAGGGAGAGGATGTAGACAAGGGGATCCTATAGCACCATATTTATTTCTGATTGGGGCTGAGATCCTCTCACTCTTAATTAAAATAAACACAGAAATTACTGGCTTCATTTATCATACCCATGAATATAAACTGACTCAGTTTGCGGATGACACAACAATCATTTTGGATGGTTCCCAGTGTTCTCTACAAGCTGCACTTAATACTCTTGAAATTTATGGTAGCATTTCTGGCCTTCGGATGAATAAAGAAAAAACCAAACTTATATGGATTGGTAGGAAAAAGCACTGTAAGGAAAAATTAGATGTTACGCTTGATCTAGACTGGGGTAAACAGGAGTTCATATTGTTAGGGATAAAGTTTAATGTGAACCTTACGAGCATGCCAAAACTAAATTTTGAAAATAGTCTACAAAAAATTCAGACAGAATTAAAAATGTGGCAGGTGAGACATCTCACTCCTTTTGGAAAAGTAACAGTATTAAAGAGTTTAATTTTAGCTAAGTTTATACATTTATTTTTATCTTTGCCTACTCCAGAAGATGTAATTACCAAACTAAATTTCTTGTGCTATAGGTTTCTGTGGAATGATAAACCTGATAAGATCAAAAGAGATGTAATTTGCCTAGATTATTTGAAGGGTGGAATTAAAATGGTAAACATTAGCAAATTTATAATATCATTGAAACTTACATGGATTAGAAGGATATTCTGTGATGTGAAAACCCAGTGGTTTAACCTTTTCTCAGAAATGTACCCAGTACAAAAACTATCACTAGGATTTGATCTTAGCAAAACAATACTGCTTCATATGAAAAACGAATTCTGGATCGACATTATAACATACTGGCAGAATTTCTGCAAAACTAAAGAAATTAGGTCAAATTCAGACATAGTTTGTTCACCCCTGTGGTACAACACAAATATATCTAAGGATGCTCTATATTTTCCAAAATGGTCAAATAAAGGAATATCAATGGTAGGGGATATAATTGATGATCAATGGAATGTACTAAACCCTGAGGTTCTTAAGAGGAAATTTGAATTTAGTTTTAATATTTTAGATTATTACAGATTAAAATACCTTGTGAAAACATTTATCACTACTTACAAGGAGGAAGGACCCAGTAATTACATGAGGCCCTGCTGTCCGTCTCACCTAAAGATACTATATAAATCCAAAAAGGGATGCAAAGATTTTTATAACCTATTATTGGAAAGAGACACCAAGTACCCAGTCCCTATACCTAAATGGGAAGAGCTAGTCCTTCACAGTAAATACTCATGGACTCAGATTTATAAAATCTGCTGTAAATCTATCAAAGACAATAAGTTCATTTGGTTCCAGTATAAAATTTTAAATAATATATTAGATACGCAGTACTACCTTTACAAAATTAAAATCTTGGATGATAACACTTGTAGATTATGTAGTCAACATCCAGAAACAATTTTGCATCTTTTTGCAGAATGCACAAAATCCTCAGAATTATGGAGAAATGTCAAACATTGGGTTTTCACTAGATTAGGTCTGAATTTAGATTTTGATAGTGGAGTTTAAATATTTGGTTACAACGACAATAATGAAAACTTTTGGCCACTAAATTTCATGCTGATAGTAACTAGATATTATATCTACTGGTGTGCAAAAAAAGGCTTTCAATTGAATATCTTCCATCTCCAAAGGGAAATTAAAAAAAGGTTTAATGAACAGAAAATTTCATCATTTATGAACAATTCAAATCAACTTTTTGAAAAGAGATGGAGTGTCTGGCAAAACCTCTTTATTGACATCTAAGGTTAGATTATTCACAATAGAGTACATGTACTTTCTCATTCCTGGTTATTCTGTTTCCACCAGTCCTTTGGTTAATGGTGTAATGATCCTGGCCTGAACACAATCAGATGGCTAGCCATCTCACTGTGTAAAACTCCAAATATAGTTTTTTTTTTTTTTTCATCTCAATGTTATTTTCACTAGCTTTCCTTCTACTTCTTATAGATCTATTGTGCAAACAAATGTAATTTGTCAGTTTTTTTTTCTTTCATTTTAACATTTGTATGCTGTGTATATAATGCTTGTCTTGACAAAGCATCATTGTTGATTTTGTATATATAATTCCTGCTCTAAAAAAGAAATAAAAAAAAAAAAAAAAAAAACATTGTGATAAAATTTCGGGTAGTGTGTTTTTTAAACTGATTTTGTCCCTTTGGATTTGCTTTTGACATGGTCTGATTTATTTGGCCTTTTCAATTTCAATTCAAATTTAGGCCTGTTCATTTGTTCTCTTTACCGTGAAATGTTATTTATAAGTTTTACTGAATTGTGTTGAATATTTTATGTGAGTTAGCGACAATGTATTTACTGCAGATGATTTAAAAATAATTTAATAATTTATTTTTTTTCTGTTGGATTAAAATAAAAATGCAGGTATTTTTGTGACCTGTAAGTAAGTGACAGTCATGCCAGGTATTTCGATGTGCATAGCATTCTTTGTTGTGAGATGTTGATGTTGTATATCAGTAGCAAATGTAGGCATGCACACATCATTCAAATTCAAATCAGACAGCCATCTCTCACCAGAAATTTTTTTTCTGATGCAACTTGCAGAAATATTAAATTAGTGAATTCCATTAGAATTAAATAAAGCTGTATTAATAAGATAGTGTCACACTATTTTTGTTGCTTCATGTGTAAAATATTTTGGTTGTTAAAATCAAGTGTTTCAGTAGTACTAATTTTACATGTCTGTTTTTTTTGCTTCATTTAGCTTCATCATTATTTTTTGAATTCATATATTTATTAGATAAGCATGTAAAGATACCAGTTTCATTCACACCTTAAAGCATGCATGAGTATCAGTAATGATGTTATCAGAATTGGAAATGACTGGTGCCTATATGATCAGTGCCCACTGAACAAAATCTTTGTTGAGCGGATTGAATGAATTTTGTATTAAATAATTCAATCAAGCAGGGTCGTGGCCACATGTAAAATACCTGAAATTGGCATGCTTTCCAAAAACTGCTCATAAATTTAGTAGTTCTGATGAATATTGACATTGGTTTTATAAATAGCTTTTTGACATGTAATATGTTATAGATGTCCCAATGTATTGCAAAATTACATAAACCACGTATACAGTAGAATTTCAAATTTCTAAAATTGTCACTTGTCCTTTCTTATTTTTGCACTGGAATACCATCTGACTACATGTGGTGACCAAGCTTTATCCATGGACACTTGTAAAAGGTTTGGGAATAAAGCTTGGTTTGTTAAAATATTTCCATTTACTTAAGGGTACCAAATATTTGCTCTAATGGCTGCACTATGTGACTGGCCTTACTTGGAAGACTTAATTCCACTTGATTTTCGGTGGTGAGATTGGCAAACTCTGTTGTAACATGGGTTGAATGGGCATCAAGTATGAAAATTACAGGTCTCTCTTTTTGGTGTATTCTTGAATATATCACAGCTGCAAAAATAGGTCTGTATTTATAAACAACGAGAGTTTGTTGATTTGTAAGTCCATCCTTTTGGCTCTGTGTCCTGAATTGTGTTAGGTATAGATTTAGTAAACATTATTATTGGGCTTAGGACATAGCCAATAGCAGAGGCACTGTGCACTGAAGTCATATGATCATTGGTTAAAACAGGGTGAGCAGTTGTCTTTGTGCCAATTGAAACAATCAATGGAACGTCTTTCTTTGTTTGGAGAAGCCAGTTCATCCACATTAAAAATTCTTTCTAGTGACAGATGAATGTGATGTTTGACCATAACTTCATGCAGTAAATCAAAGAACTTGTCAAAATTAAGTCTACCGGGCTTTTTGCTAATCAGATGATGTGCTTTCAGTAAGCGTTGACAGCAGACTGTTATTTCTGTCGTGGTTCGAGTCCCACAAGTGGCAATTATGAGAACCTGTCCGAATGTGACCCTGGCTGTTGAATGGAAAGTAAAAGCCCAACTTTAGCCTTTGACACCATTGTGAAGTTAGTGCCCTATTGGCAAAACTGTTCTTTTTTCTTCACAATAACAGTTACTGAACAGTTACTTTCAAAACTTTGTTTAAAGTAGGGTAATTTGATGCATCCATTCACATTATGTAGTTCACAATTGATTCCTGCTCTTGTGGAGACAAAATTTTGTTGTGAGGCTGTGAACTGGAAACATTTCCCTAATTTTTGAGTCATTGTAAATGTTGCCTGATGTACACCATATTTCCTACTTTTTTGTGACATGTCCCCCACTTTTCACTTCATCTGGTGCTTTTAGCAAGACTTTCCTTCCATATGCATTGCTATTAGTTTTGGGATTCTGCAAGAGGAAAAATGTAGCTTTGTACTTTTCTAAAGCAGAAATAAAGCACTTGCATAGCAATAGGCCACTGTGGGCCTTAGCATTTACTCTGAGACAATATATAAAGCTAAATATTTCAAAAAGCATTAAGTTGAAATTTAAAAAATCTACAACATACATAATACAAAATACACTATTAATTGTACTAACACACTTTCTGTAATACTGCCATCTTCAGAGGTGTGGGTCTCCAAAGTTTGGTCTGGGTATTACAAATTCCAGTTAAAACTTTTAGCCATACAAGCTAATTCTTAATCATCCTTGACAAAATCCAATATAACTAAAAGACTGTATAAAATTCAGAAATAATATATAAATATATTTTGTAAATATATACTTTGGCTCAGTTATTTCATCAATCAAAAATACTTATTAATAGATACCTATTGAGACATTATTTTATACCCGTAAATACATTTGCATGACATGTTAGCATGATGTAAATAAAATATTCCTACATATAATTTATTATGACCTCAGAAGATAAGATAAAAAATCAAAGTAAATAAAGATCTGTATATAATATTCTAATCATATTGGTATTTAATAAATTTCTTATTCAAATACATATAAATATATGTGTTTTTCACTTCTTGTTTAAGGTATTTCATTTGGTCTAATAATCAACAGTAAAAGTTTGTTTTTACCGTTGAGGAGTACTTTTCCACATGAGTGACAAAAATAACATTGCCACTTGTAAAAATTTCGCCATGTTGATGTCAGTGAATCCTCCAATGTAAAGAAAATCAGAGGATAGGTTGCTACAAATAGTTCATTCTTCTTAGAGAGAGAATTGACAAATAATTACATTAATTTATGATTCAAAAATTCACTAATTATAGTTTTATCATTTCTGATGTTTTCCTGCAAATTCTGTGACTTAATATAGGAATATAATTGAAAAATATTCAAGAATAGCAAAATCTTATCTGATGTTGACCAATGCCACATGAGCTAGGGAACATGTTACTCTTATGAAAAACCTTGAAGCTATTTTTAGATTGAATGTGCATGGACATCATAAATAACTTATTTTCTTAGTAAAAAGTGACTGAATGTTAAAAATACATTGATTTTTTAAACCAACTGAATTTTATAGTGTGACATTTGTTTGTTTGATAAAAGGTATGTTAGAAGAAGCGCCCCAGTCACCATTGCGGCCCAATTGCTGTTGCCCCATGTATACACTTGGGAGAATAGTGGGGTGCTTATCCTTCACCAACACAGGAATTTTATCCATTTGTAACTGGTGGAAGCTTTTAATATGATACTTAAAGACATGGAAATTAGAATGGTTAATCACAATAGTCAAAGCAGTTGTTGATTGTCATAAGTTATATTTTTTGCAAAATATAGTTAATATAGAAGTATTTTTTGAAGTTTCTGTCATTTCAATATTCATGTACTGTCTGAGATGTATAAAAACTTTAAATTATTTCAGTTTAAATCTTTTCTTTTGTCACTTTCATCTCAACAGTGTCTTGTTTTCTCTTTGGTAAAAGTAGACGGGTTATTGTGTGTTTTTCCTCCATGATTAACATAACGTTTCCTCTGCTTGTGGAACATGGCGCATGGTGTGGTCTAAGTTACTAAATACCTAGTGTATTGCTTCCCAACCTTGTTTGCCATGAAAGGTCAAGCTAAACTTGTATTTACTTGGCGGAACGTGGTTTTCTAAAGATGCATATTTGGTTTCACACAGTTGGTAAATTCATATCAACCATTCGGGGACTTCAGGGAAGAAAGTATTCAGTTTTTTTAAATTTGTTTTTGTTTTTTTCTTGTTGAAAACTTGTTGATATCTTTATTTCCCAATAATTCACACATTTTTTCTACAAGCCTAAACAAAATTCACCTTGGGCATCTTGCTTGATATATTTAGAGTAGCAATTTCCAGTTGTGATTTCTATTTCATGGAGTTCCTTATCAGATCATGGAGCTTCTTCACAAAGCCAAGCAGTACATGTAAATATGGCTGGTAGACTTTGGTTATGTTTATATTCCATAAAGATGAATAGCATTATGAGATTTTGAAGGATGTTTTAATTTATCGTTTCCCTCTTCTCTTTAAGGATGTTTTCAAGATTACATGTAGTTGACAACAAAGTTCTGACACTTGCACAACTCTTTGGCTACAATGAAATCTGCATCTCCTCAATTTTAGCTAGACACCATAGATAAAATTATTATCTTCCCCTTGCACCTGACAGGCCATACATTGGTGTTTTTGGAAGGCATATTCTCCAAACAGATATAATCTTGTCATCTTAATCCATAGATCAGATTTGATCAAAGTAGATGTCTGGTAATTTTGCAAAATTATCATGAAGGGTTTGGGTTGTAAAACATACTATTGTATTTTGTTTTGCAATTGATCTTTCTAATTTGTCAACTTGAAGACGTAATGATTATCTACCATAATCAACACCCACACCTGCCCTGATTTCATTTTCCAATTTGCCATCTTTCAAGATTAAACATTTGCCATTTTGTAATTGTAGAGTAGTTCCTCCAAAAATTTGATTAAGTCTTTTATACCCATAAAAAAGCAACCTCAATTTCTGCAAATCAACCAGAGCTTTTGTATCCAATATCCTTTTTCTTTGGCTTTTTGCCATTACAGTTGAAAGGTGGCCAGGGAACATTTTTTTTTTCATTTTGACTTCATTCTCACAGTAAAATTTTGCTTGACAAGTGTTATGTGTGAAATGAAGAGTGCACACACAGCATGAGATCAGCCCTGAATGTTGTAAACTAATTATAAGGAGACTTGTCAAGGTTTTTAGTCGAATCTTTGATTCGAGTTATGTACTGAGTTGCGGCCACGATTTTAAATTGGCCGTTTAAACACTTAAATATCAAATTCTGAATAATATTTGTTCGCATATCGGTACATTAAGATGTATATTAAACACTCTGCCATTTTGAAGATTTTTAATGCTTTTATTCAGTTATATTTTATAAAGTAAAAAGCTTGTCTAGCACTTCGTCTGGCTTTCTCTAAGAACCCGTATGTCCTAGAAACTATTGTTTTCCCCATTGTAATGGTCTACTCGAACGAGTCTTTTGTAACGGTTTCGTCTGCTAGTTTCTAGACGTGGAAACCCCAATTAATTTATTGGTCTGCTGGTTTATCACGCAGTCACTGTTAATATAAAATTGTTGTCTGCGCATCTACAGTCTATTACTCATTTGTCACACAAATAAACCGCAAAGAAATTAATGAATGAAGTGACGTCACGGTAGTACTATACATTTTTCGTTTAGCCAATCAAAATCAAGGACACCTCTGGCCGAGACAATGAAAATATTCAAACTCCGTAGTTCTACATTCAACCACTCGAAGGCGCTTTTGCATGTCCTAGAATACTTCATCCGTAAAATACAGCATAATCTCTGTCTCCCTATTATCGCTCATTGTGGCTATCATAATATTGTAGAAACAACACACGAATACTTACAATTTGCTTCTGTAAAATATCCATATACAGTACTATATATCCACGCTTCAAAATTGAAATATGTCTTCTCATTTCAAAATCAAATTTCAAACTGCAAGTCCGTGAACAGGAAATATGCTGGTAGTTTTCGTCTTAAACCAGCCTTGTAAAATATTGTCAGGAAACCCCCACAAAGAACTGCCGTGACTGCGCATATTTGCTCATTAATATTAATGAGGCAAGTCCGCGAACAGGAAATATGCTGGTAGTTTTCGTCTTAAACCAGCCTTGTAAAATATTGTCAGGAAACCCCCACAAAGAACTGCCGTGACTACGCATATTTGCTCATTAATATTAATGAGGCAAGTCCGCGAACAGGAAATATGCTGGTGGTTTTCATCTTAAACCAGCCTTGTAAAACTGCGCATCTACAGACCCTTTATATTTGTAAACCTTTCACATCACGTCACTACAAATACCCATCTCGCGACACAAATCTGAAAACTTCCCTGATAGCGGTTTCCAAATGCGGGCGATAATACAGAGTTTACAGATTTCAACACCCAGTGCTGTCCTAAGATTCGACTTTGTGGTTGGGTGAAGGCCAGCCACTTTACTCTTGTTCTTAGTGAAGGGATGAAAATACATAATAAAAAATGTGATCTCTACTGTGAATTTAGTGTTATTTTTATGGAGAGTTGTATACATGACACATCCACATTAAATAGAATATGTACATCCATAAAATAAAATATTTTTAAACAATTGTTTCATTAGAACGAATTTTAATCATATTTACTACAAAGCACTATTGAGTTTATTTAATGGTAAAATAATAAAGAAAAAGGGTGAATAGAAAACATCCAGAAATCAACACAATCAATAAACTCATAAATTTGATAATATATCTCATGTTTTTACTTAATAGTAAACTTAATTTTTACTTTATAATATCTCGAAAAAAGAACTTGTAGTAATGTTTAACCATATTACTAGCAACTTAACAAGACATTGGATTTAGATTCTTTCACAACCACATATATTGATTTTGATTACAGCAAAAAGTTAACCACTGCTGTCAAATACAGCACAAAGTCAATTGTCTTAGGTATACAGACAACATTAGATAGAAAAAGCAGGAATAATGAGACATCTGGCTGAATGTTGGGCTATGTAGAGGATGTCAACATCAATTTTGGCGCTTTTTAAGCGTTTCTTACTTACTTGTGTATCATAAAATGGTGTGTGTAGACTTCTTATGTAATAAAGTAGCTTGAAATAACTCTAAGTCTTTATTACATATTTACAGTATGCAAAAATAGTACATATATGGTAGAAGTGTTTTGACAATAACAGTACATTTAGCACTAAACACTAGTGTTTAGTTATAAACCCTCTAGTTGTGAAAGTTCAGTCTTTCAATGTCCTGTGGTCTTCATACTTGGCCCTAGTGCGATGAGATTGTAATAAAGATATAACGTCCTACAGCACATATGAATTGTAGTGTCTCATTGGTTGCACTAATCAGTAGAGTCAATGAAGAACTCCTTTGACTTTTGAATATATCTCACACTTGTACACAGGTTATCACAACAAATATCACTTTTATTATGATTATACATGCTTAAGTTATAGTCTAAACTTTAGGTAATTTATTTCTTAATAATTGCCAATGTACATTGATAACAAATTTTCAGGTATGTGACAGCTTCTATTTAACATACATCCCTGTCAAAAAATTAACTCCCCATTTGTGGACAGTTGTGAATTACAAGAACTACATAAAACTTAAACATTCCAAATGTAACACTGAATTTACCAAATGAATGGTTTGCCTAAATTTCAGAGATTCACAGGTGGCAGCATAATGGTTTTCATGGGTAAAAGTCAAATTGGAACTTGATTTTTAAGGATTCTAAAATGTTTTATTCCCATGCATTGGTCTTTTAGCATATGTTTCTTGTCAATTTGTTTGGTTTTGTGTACACTTTCACTTGACATTGCCCTTCATACAGTGGGTACAACTAATCATTACTCAATTACAGTATTACATTTCCTATAAAAACCCTTTATTAGCCATTATCTCTTCAAATGGTTTTGCACCTGATGTGGGGATGCCATTTGTTCATTGGCTTTGGCGACTCCTTCTTTATCAGGATAATGTATTAAACTTTATGTTTGTTACCCAGTGCCTTTATCTTGGTATTCTATACACTTGAAATAACATTATCTAAAATTCCAGATCTATCTGATTAATCTAGACAAACTTAATGTTTTTACTAGGGTAATTTAAAATTCAACCTGGACAGGCAGATTTCTGATTTTTCTAAACATTTTGGATAAAACAGAATGACATTCTTTGTTTAGACCTGTCTAATGATAGATTGGCCATAGCAGTTGATTAAAAATGAAAAATATTATTATTGATTTTCCTTCTGTAATCTTGTGTTATTTTGTTTTCACAACTGAAGCAACTCTTCATCCTGTTGAATGTCTTGACACTCTTCTTGTCAGACTTTATGTTCTTTCATTTCTTTTACTTTTATTCAGCTCATCTTCAACGTCAAGGATTCTGGCTTGTACAGAATTATTACTAACTGTTTGTCATAATCTGTACAGTGAAAATCATCCCGACAGTCATATTAAGACAATACAGTTAATCTTCATCATTATTTTCAAGAAAAACACCTTGGGCTTTTATGTCAGAAGTACTTTTAGGGTGAAGGTGGTAATCTCTGTATTTTTGCTTGAGTCAGTGACATTCAAGGATTTTTGAAAAGACTCTTTATTTTTTTCTTATTTTCAGATAGCTGTTTGCACAGTTCATTTTTTGTCTTCGGTAGGTATTGCCATTTTTTTTCTTTACATTTGTACACCAACTGGTTTTGGTTTATTCAAGACAGGTAATAAACTTTTTCCAGTCAGGGCTCACCATTTACATTTTCATTTCTTATTGTTTTCATACATTATATCATTGCACAATTACACCTTTACAGAATTATCAGAGTTAACAAGATATACAGTATGTTTTACAATAATATATTTACACTTTTACAGAATTAACAGAGTTAACAAGATAAACAATATGTTGTACATTAATATATTTTACACTTTTAGACTTAACAATTAATAATCCTTTAGATTTTTCTTTACACGTTATTTAACAGAAGTGAGTTTTCCGTCTCGCAGGTGTTGATGATATTATAGTTAGTTTTACATTCATATCAAAATTGGGTTTCCATCTACCAACTATCAATGATTGTACAGTTACTTTGTCATTCATATATGCAGAATAATACATTATATTAACGGCACATTGCGTTAAATTTTTATTTATTTCTTGCATACAATGACTCTTTTTATACATTGTTTTAATATTTTTTTCTTTATCAATCAAGACAGCATCTTTAGTTAGTTCACTTATTTTGCTATTTACTCTGTTATTCCTATGGGGTTTTGGTGGTTTTTAGGCTATATGTTGTGTGGTGACATCTTAACACTTTTGCTCATCTCAAAGGGCAGGTGATTACTGTCAGGCAAAGGCTTCTCTTTCCAAATTTGGGTTATTGGTGAGTGAGCATTTGCCTATTTGTTATTTATTTTTTTGCCCGCTTCCCTATTCCTTAAACTTAGGCTGGACTATGTATAAGAAACAGTTTATATAACCCTATGTTTCTATAAGTTTTAACATTTTGCCACCTTGTTTATTTCGACCACCTGTGATTGTACACCTAGTTTTTCATTAACAATTAACATAGTTGAAATTATTACCTTGGAGTGTTCTCTTTCTTCAGGTCTCCTGAGTAGCTTGGGTCAGGTGAGCCTATGCTCAGTTAGGTTGGTACTGCTGACCTGCAGGTGAGACCTGGTCGCTACTCAAAGCTTGTCATTGTCAAGCAGAGCTTGATTTGCTGCCACAGTTTTTGTGTGCCAGCATCTGAGAGGTGTAGTCCGTCCCTTGCCAAGTCTATGTCCTTGATCTGTTGTGGTTCATGACCGCGTTGCTTAGCCAGGAATGGCTTATATGATTTCCATAGTATGTATCCATTTGACGTTCCATAGAAGGTCACATTATTATTTATGTTTATTTCTGTAGGCCATGTTGTTTGAAAATCCACAGGTCTGGGAAGCGGCAGGCTCAATACAATGCGAGCTATGTTATTCCTTGTTTGAATGGCCTGTACCAGTTCTTGATATTGATGGAGTATGTTTGTATTTTTGTTGGCTAAGTCATTTGTTCCAATATGCACTACAATGATGTCATAGCCTGTGACTCTCAGGATTTGCCTCTCAATTTTGCTTTTTAGGCAACTCGTAGTACACCCTCTGAAGCACTCTGTATTGAGTAAGTGTGGTATGTTGTCTCTAATGTATTGCCAAACTGGGATGTGTTTGATCATGCTGTCCCCGGTCAAAAGCACCGTTTTTGCCATTCTGAAACAATGATGTTTTGATTTGTTTTTTTTTATATGGTGATGTTTTGATTTGTTTTATTATTGTATTTTGCTCTTCTTCATTCGTTGGCTCTTTTGTGTATAGGTCGGAGTAAAACTTCTTGACTATACTTAGAACGTCTTCCTTGTCTGTTTTATTTTCACCTGTTTCATTTGTAAGTGAAACGATTGTATTTTGTTTTCCTTTTATTTTCTCTAACTCGAAGAAATATATTTACTAGTTTTATCCATGTAGTTGTGTTCTTCTATTTTTGCTCTGAATAAGGCTGCTTTCATTTTTTCTGTATGGTACTCCATAAGTTTGTTATTTAAGTCTTTTATGACACCTTTTTTGAGTTTGGATCATTTACTGTGTCCTCTATTTCGTTTTCTATCTCTTTTATTCTGTTATTTTCTTCTTTCTGAAGTCTTATACTGTTTTTTATACATGTTTTCTTATTTGTTTTTTAAGGTAGTTCCACCATTCCAGTGGTAGGAATGGTGCCTTTTCCATTTTGGTCTTTTCTATTGTTTATTTGATGTCATATTCGGTGTCTTTGTCTTTGAGTATCGAAGCATTTAGCTTCCAGGTGCCTTTACCCCATTTGGATGTTTTATGTAGTTTTAGTGTTAAGCCTTTATGATCAAAGTTTCCTATGCTTTTGTAGTTTGTATCGGATGTTGTTATTTGCATTTATATTACTTATATGGGTATATTCTATTTTGTTTTCGTGTTTATGTCTCCAGGCTTCCACTAGGTTGAACTTTTCTAATATTGGTTTAATTATTTTCTCGTACTTATATTGGCATTTTTTTGTGTTGTGTTTCGATTTTGCTATCAGACTTGTCTTTAAAGCAGTTTATGTCTCCTAGGATCATGATGTTTGTATTATTGTTTTCTGTTAGTGTTTTGCATAATTCCTATTTAATTTTTTCTAAGTTGTTTAAGTTATCTATATCAGGCTCCAGGTATAGCCCTGTTATGGTGTAGGGGAGACCTTCATGGGTTGTTTCTATTATGATGTAGTTTCCGTCTTTAGAAATGGCAATGAGTTTATATGCAATATGATTTCTTATTGCGAATATTACACCTCTTGTGTTTCTTCCATCGTTCCTGTATTCTAGATTATACTCCTTCAGCCATTTTTTCAGGGTTTTTTTGTGTTTTGCTTCAGTTACTGCGTGTATTTCTGTGAGTTTAAATATTTCTGCCTCACCTATTTGGCTTATTATCTCCCGCCGGGCTTTAGCCCGAGAGGGAGATTATGAAATGATGTCTGTGTGTGCGTGCGTGCGTGCGTATGTGCGTGCGTTAGTTAGTCACGCAGATTCCTCCAAAACTACTACAGCTACAGATTTTTTGTAAATTAATTGTCCCAATGAATTTTCATGCCCTCGAAAATTTTTTGGGTTTTATGGACTTAGGCCTAACGATAAGTGAGTAATAGCTATCTTAGCTACTTGGAGTAAAGGGCTCATAACTAAAAAAACTATTGCAGAAACAACTTTTTCTTCAAATATGTTGTTCAGCTACTTTGTCCTTAGCTATAAGATGGTACATAGTTTGGGGTCCCATTGCATGCCATAAGTGAGTAATAGCTATTTTCTCATTTGTAGCTAAATAACAAAAGGAGTAAATCTCAAATATCTTCAAAAGTATTAAAGTTAGGGAAATCTTTTCAAATATGTTATCCATCTACTTTTTGGTAAGCTATCACATAGTGAAGTTTCAGACCTGCTGCACCTTGGATAGCTGAGTAATAGCTACTTTGAAATTCTGACTGTTGAGTAAAGCCATTGTAACCCCAAAACTATTGCAGTTAGAGTGTTTTCCTAAAATATGTTGTTCAGCTACTTTGTCCTTAGCTGTAAGATGGTACATAGTTTAGGGTTCTATTGCATACCATAAGTGAGTAATAGCTACTTTCTCATTTGTAGCTAAATAACAAAAGGAGTAAATGTCAAATATCTTTAAAAGTATTAGAGTTACAGAAATCTTTTCTAATATGTTGTCCATCTACTTTTTGGTAAGCTATCACATAGTAAAGTTTCAGACCTGTTGCACCTTGGATAGCTGAGTAAAAGCTACTTTGAAATTCTGACTGCTCTGACTTGCTAATTATCTCTAAAAGTATTGCAGATAGCCAATTTTTCTCAGATAACTCATTCACCTACTTTTGGAAGAGCTTTCACTTGGTCAAGTTTCAGACCTATAGCTTATTACTCACCTACTCAAAATGAGTAAATGCGAATTATCTCTAAAAGTACTGCAGATAGCCAATTTTTCTGAAATAACTCATTCACCTACTTTTGGAAGAGCTTTCACATGGTGACGCTTCAGACCCATACCTAATTACTCACCTACTCAAAATGAGTAAATGCGAATTATCTCTAAAAGTACTGCAGATAGCCAATTTTTCTCAAATAACTCATGCACCTACTTTTGGGAGAGCTTCCACATGGTGAAGTTTCAGACTCATAGCTAATTACTCACCTACTCAAAGCGAGTAAATGTGAATTATTTCTAAAAGTATTGCGGATAGCCAATTTTTCTGAAATAACTCATTCACCTACTTTTGGGAGAGCTTTCACTTGGTGAAGTTTCAGACCCATAGCTAATTACTCACCTACTCAAAATGAGTAAATACGAATTATATCTAAAAGTACTGCAGATAGCCAATTTTTCTGAAATAACTCATGCACCTACTTTTGGAAGAGCTTCCACATGGTGAAGTTTCAGACCCATAGATATTAACTCACCTACTCAAAACGAGTAAATGTGAATTATCTCTAAAAGTATTGTAGATAGCCAATTTTTCTCAAATAACTCATTCACCTACTTTTGGGAGGGCTTTCACTTGGTGAAGTTTCAGACCCGTAGCTAATTACTCACCTACTCAAAATGATTAAAAGCTAATTATCTGTAAAAGTATTGCAGATAGCCAATTTTTCTCAAATAACTCATTCACCTACTTTGGGAAGAGCTTTCCCTTGGTAAAGTTTCAGACCCATAGCTAATTACTCACCTACTCAAAATGAGTAAATGCGAATTATCTCTAAAAGTACTGCAGATAGCCAATTTTTCTCAACTAATTCATTCACCTACTTTTGGGAGAGCTTTCACTTGGTGAACTTTCAGACCTGTAGCTAATTACTCACCTAATCAAAATGAGTAAATGCTAATTATCTCTAAAAGTATTGCAGATAGCCAATTTTTTTCAAATAACTCATTCATCTACTTTGGGAAAAGCTTTCACTTGGTGAAGTTTTAGACCCATAGCTAATTACTCACCTACTCAAAATGAGTAAATATGAATTATTCCCCTACTTTTGGAAGAGCTTTCACTTGGTGAAGTTTCAGACCCATAGCTAATTACTCACCTACTCAAAATGAGTAAATGTGAATTATCTCTAAAAGTATTGTAGATAGCCAATTTTTCTCAAATAACTCATTCACCTACTTTTGGGAGAGCCTTCACTTGGTGAAGTTTCAGACCTGTAGCTAATTACTCACCTACTCAAAATGAGTAAATGCTAATTATCTCTAAAAGTATTGCAGATAGCCAATTTTTCTCAAATAACTCATTCACCTACTTCGGGAAGAGCTTTCACTTGGTGAAGTTTTAGACCCATAGCTAATTACTCACCTATTCAAAATGAGTAAATACGAATTATCTCTAAAAGTACTGCAGATAGCCAATTTTTCTCAAATAACTCATTCACCAACTTTTGGAAGAGCTTTCACTTGGTGAAGTTTTAGACCCATAGCTAATTACTCACCTATTCAAAATGAGTAAATACGAATTATCTCTAAAAGTACTGCAGATAGCCAATTTTTCTGAAATAACTCATTCACCTACTTTTGGGAGAGCTTTCACTTGGTGAAGTTTCAGACCCATAGCTAATTACTCACCTACTCAAAATGAGTAAATGCGAATTATATCTAAAAGTACTGCAGATAGTCAATTTTTCTGAAATAACTCATGCACCTACTTTTGGAAGAGCTTCCACATGGTGAAGTTTCAGACCCATAGCTAATTACTCACCTACTCAAAACGAGTAAATGTGAATTATCTCTAAAAGTATTGTAGATAGCCAATTTTTCTCAAATAACTCATTCACCTACTTTTGGGAGGGCTTTCACTTGGTGAAGTTTCAGACCCGTAGCTAATTACTCACCTACTCAAAATGATTAAAAGCTAATTATCTGTAAAAGTATTGCAGATAGCCAATTTTTCTCAAATAACTCATTCACCTACTTTGGGAAGAGCTTTCCCTTGGTAAAGTTTCAGACCCATAGCTAATTACTCACCTACTCAAAATGAGTAAATGCGAATTATATCTAAAAGTACTGCAGATAGCCAATTTTTCTCAACTAATTCATTCACCTACTTTTGGGAGAGCTTTCACTTGGTGAACTTTCAGACCTGTAGCTAATTACTCACCTAATCAAAATGAGTAAATGCTAATTATCTCTAAAAGTATTGCAGATAGCCAATTTTTCTCAAATAACTCATTCATCTACTTTGGGAAAAGCTTTCACTTGGTGAAGTTTTAGACCCATAGCTAATTACTCACCTACTCAAAATGAGTAAATATGAATTATTCACCTACTTTTGGAAGAGCTTTCACTTGGTGAAGTTTCAGACCCATAGCTAATTACTCACCTACTCAAAATGAGTAAATGTGAATTATCTCTAAAAGTATTGTAGATAGCCATTTTTTCTCAAATAACTCATTCACTTACTTTTGGGAGAGCTTTCACTTGGTGAACTTTCAGACCTGTAGCTAATTACTCACCTAATCAAAATGAGTAAATGCTAATTATCTCTAAAAGTATTGCAGATAGCCAATTTTTCTCAAATAACTCATTCATCTACTTTGGGAAAAGCTTTCACTTGGTGAAGTTTTAGACCCATAGCTAATTACTCACCTACTCAAAATGAGTAAATATGAATTATTCCCCTACTTTTGGAAGAGCTTTCACTTGGTGAAGTTTCAGACCCATAGCTAATTACTCACCTACTCAAAATGAGTAAATGTGAATCATCTCTAAAAGTATTGTAGATAGCCAATTTTTCTCAAATAACTCATTCACCTACTTTTGGGAGAGCCTTCACTTGGTGAAGTTTCAGACCTGTAGCTAATTACTCACCTACTCAAAATGAGTAAATGCTAATTATCTCTAAAAGTATTGCAGATAGCCAATTTTTCTCAAATAACTCATTCACCTACTTCGGGAAGAGCTTTCACTTGGTGAAGTTTTAGACCCATAGCTAATTACTCACCTATTCAAAATGAGTAAATACGAATTATCTCTAAAAGTACTGCAGATAGCCAATTTTTCTCAAATAACTCATTCACCAACTTTTGGAAGAGCTTTCACTTGGTGAAGTTTTAGACCCATAGCTAATTACTCACCTATTCAAAATGAGTAAATACGAATTATCTCTAAAAGTACTGCAGATAGCCAATTTTTCTGAAATAACTCATTCACCTACTTTTGGGAGAGCTTTCACTTGGTGAAGTTTCAGACCCATAGCTAATTACTCACCTACTCAAAATGAGTAAATGCGAATTATATCTAAAAGTACTGCAGATAGTCAATTTTTCTGAAATAACTCATGCACCTACTTTTGGAAGAGCTTCCACATGGTGAAGTTTCAGACCCATAGCTAATTACTCACCTACTCAAAACGAGTAAATGTGAATTATCTCTAAAAGTATTGTAGATAGCCAATTTTTCTCAAATAACTCATTCACCTACTTTTGGGAGGGCTTTCACTTGGTGAAGTTTCAGACCCGTAGCTAATTACTCACCTACTCAAAATGATTAAAAGCTAATTATCTGTAAAAGTATTGCAGATAGCCAATTTTTCTCAAATAACTCATTCACCTACTTTGGGAAGAGCTTTCCCTTGGTAAAGTTTCAGACCCATAGCTAATTACTCACCTACTCAAAATGAGTAAATGCGAATTATATCTAAAAGTACTGCAGATAGCCAATTTTTCTCAACTAATTCATTCACCTAGTTTTGGGAGAGCTTTCACTTGGTGAACTTTCAGACCTGTAGCTAATTACTCACCTAATCAAAATGAGTAAATGCTAATTATCTCTAAAAGTATTGCAGATAGCCAATTTTTCTCAAATAACTCATTCATCTACTTTGGGAAAAGCTTTCACTTGGTGAAGTTTTAGACCCATAGCTAATTACTCACCTACTCAAAATGAGTAAATATGAATTATTCACCTACTTTTGGAAGAGCTTTCACTTGGTGAAGTTTCAGACCCATAGCTAATTACTCACCTACTCAAAATGAGTAAATGTGAATTATCTCTAAAAGTATTGTAGATAGCCATTTTTTCTCAAATAACTCATTCACTTACTTTTGGGAGAGCCTTCACTTGGTGAAGTTTCAGACCTGTAGCTAATTACTCACCTACTCAAAATGAGTAAATGCTAATTATCTGTAAAAGTATTGCAGATAGCCAATTTTTCTCAAATAACTCATTCACCTACTTCGGGAAGAGCTTTCACTTGGTGAAGTTTTAGACCCATAGCTAATTACTCACCTATTCAAAATGAGTAAATACGAATTATCTCTAAAAGTACTGCAGATAGCCAATTTTTCTCAAATAACTCATTCACCAACTTTTGGAAGAGCTTTCACTTGGTGAAGTTTTAGACCCATAGCTAATTACTCACCTATTCAAAATGAGTAAATACGAATTATCTCTAAAAGTACTGCAGATAGCCAATTTTTCTCAAATAACTCATTCACCAACTTTTGGAAGAGATGGTGAAGTTTCAGACCCATAGTTAATTACTCACCTACTCAAAATGAGTAAATGTGAATTATCTTTAAAATATGATATTACCTACTTTTTCAATAGCAACAACATGGTGAGTATCTCGGGTGTATATCTCAATGGCTAAGTGAGAAATAGCTACTTTTGGACTTTTTACTAACTTCCATCATGAGTAAAATCACTTGTAACATGAAAACTATTGGATTTAGAGAATTTTGTGCAATTATTGTATTCACCTACTTTTGGGTGAGCTATAACATAATAAAAATTTCAGACTTCTACCTTGTGCTATGGCTGGGTAATAGCTACTTTTGCCTTTGCCGGTGGATACATTTTGCATCTGGCCACAGATGCGTCCTTGTTTTTCATAAGCTTACTTTCCTGTGTCCTTTATATTTTTGTTGCTTTTGCAGATGTAGGTCAATAGCTAAGTGAGTACATAGCTGAGCAAGAGCTGCTACAATGAGTAAATGTTTTTTTATCTCCAAAAGTATTGTAGGTAGGCAATTTCTTCTAAATAAGTCATTCACCTACTTTTTGGTGATCTACCACATAGTGAAGTTGCAGAACTGTAGCTCTTGAGATAGCTGAGTAATAGCTACTAAAATGAGTAAATGCCTTTGTCTTTAAAAGTATTGCAATCAAACATTAAACTTGATGTCACTTCTACATGTGTCTCCATCTCACAAGAAAATTTATATTCCACTATCTTTAGTGCATCTAATTTATACGGCGGGAGATAAATGCATGCGTCAGAATGCTTGTTTTGTTTGTGATGTCCTTTGTGTTCTGGCATATAATCTTCATGATTTAGCGGCAGAGTATGGTGTGATGTAAATTATATGTTTAGTTAACCCTCTTTATTTTGACTTTGCTCTGTTAGGCCGTGCCGCAGAACCAAGAGCCTATAAACTGGTTATAGAGTTCTGTTTTGTTGTTTATGAGATTTAGTTTTGGGTATTCCTCTACTCTGTTTTCTGGTATGGGGTTTGTTTTCCTACTTATGTTAGGCTTAAGCCGCAGAGCTAGGGTTATGTATTGCCAATGCTGGACTGTACTTCTCTGAAATCTATTGAACAGATTTCGGTATCTACATTTGCTTCGCATCGAACACCTTTCGGTTTTCTTTATTTGGAAACATACAGATATCTTTGATTCTGTGTGCAGCTTTAACTTGTTTATATTATGAGCCGCTGCTTTTTAACGGATATAACTTTTGGGAAGGCCACAATAGTTAAAGGTCTTTGACAGTGATAGCGGGGCTCAACATGAAGACATTTATTGATGGTTCCAGAGCTATTCTTCCTTGCTGAATTTATAGGTCCTTGTAATGAAACATACCTCAAACCACTGAAATATATGCGCAACAGAGTGTGTAGCAGAAAATTCGTGTTGTGTAGTAATAATAAATTAATACATTTAAGTTAAACTTATCAGAGAAATTAACAGACCACAAGTTGAGTAAAAGGGTTTATATTATGTTTAGATTAACATTACATACACCAGTATTTTTAATCAATAACTACCACATAGTTGTGTATAGGAGTAAGAAAAAATAATGACTTCTTGCTGTGCACACGGAAAATTGACATAACCCCTTGCTTTATCTTTGACCTTATTCAACTCATTAAACGTCATAACATGGAAAGAATAGTAACAGACTAAGATCATCTTTGTGGTATTGCCCAGCAAGCATGATCATATGGGGCCTATGTGGGCTATAGGCGGGCAAATAGCAATATGGGTCCTATAAAGGATATATATGGGCACAGAATGCCCAAAGGGGGCCCATATTGGTCCCATTTATATAAAAATACTTAATGTTCCCTAAATAGTACAAAATGAGGAAAATAAAACAGATTTAATAATAGATTCATTTGGCATCATGTTGATTTGGACTTCGTAAAGAGTGGTAAACAAAACATTTATTATCACAATGTTTAATATGGGCCCCAATATGGACTTTTATGGATGATTTACTGGTATAAGGGTCCCAGATAGGTCCCATATATAAATCCTAGAGGAAAAATGTAAATATATATAACAAGTGTTCTTTATTAACATCTCATCTGATTTTGAATGAAAAAAAATCCAAAAATAAAAAGGGTCCTATTTGAGAAAAACAACTCGCCACAAAAGCTTTTTAAATAAAAGTGTACATGCATATTGGTTGGACCTGTGAAGGTCAAAAATGGGTATAATATTCTCACAAGGGACCCTCATTATTATCACATACAATAGCCATTTTATAGCTCTGTAAATGTATTGTAAAGTTTTTGTGAAAAATGTATTAAATTAAATTTGTTGTATATCTCACTAATTAATAATCTAGTGGTTTATATTACCTTAATGTACCACAAACACCTTTTTCATGTATAAGAGTACAGAAATCCTAAGTCTACAGTTGTGGAAATTCTGTAAAATTTTAGTTTCTCTTAGTTTAACTCAAGGGGTCATTAATAGGTCCAACCCCCTATATCATGCAGTACAGATATGTTTATCTTTTCACACAGATAGTATTTTGAGGCAGTGCTAGGAAAATGGGAAAACACCCCATGGTGTGAAACAGGGTAGCCTTTCGTCACTAGGATACAAATTACAGTACAATTTAAAGATTATAAATATGTGTGAGAAATCTATGAAATTTGTAAAAATTGTGTAAATAAGGCTAAAATAATAAACTATGATATTTTTGGTGGGGATTCATAATGAAAAAAATTTTATTAATCAAATAATGCATGTGCTTAATTATATCAGTTAACTGAGGATTTCATCATGTGTTTTACTTGTGTCTTGACAAGGCTATGTAGTTGTTTTTTTATGTAGCTCACTGCAGCTTGGGCCATCTGGAAAAAGGGTTTGGGTGAATCATTAAGTGATGAGTTTCTGATACACATTTCTGTATTCTGTATAAGACAAGCTTAGACACAAATGTGGTACATCATAAGATTTTGAACTTGAAATGATTTGAATTACATTCTGGAAATTGGATAATAGTATAGTATGAATCAAGATTGTATTGTGCATTATTTACAAAGGCTTCATGAAAGTGTATTAAAATATTAGACAGAATATGTGGGCAAAGTGTGAAGGAAATTGCGGACTGTTCACACAGATCAACTCATTTTTGAGCTTCTATTACATGCGAGCTAAACTACAAATGGACCTTGTGTTGGTAGTGCACATTTAAAAACTGAGCCGGTCCATACATCTGAACCTATATGTAGAACCAATAAGAACCTGGATGCAGTTTACCACATAGTGCCCTTGTCAGACCCACATATAACCCATATACAGAGCCCATACTGGTCCCATCACCAAACCATTTGCAAAAACCATCTGGGCCCCATGTTCAAATTACAAGTTGGGCCCATGTGGGACCCATTTATTTCACAATAAAGGCCCCATATGGGGCCCATATATGACCCTTATTGATAAACCATATTGGTCCCATCAGAAAACCATTTGCAAAAACTGACTGAGGCCCATATAGGGCGCCCACAAAGGCCCCATATAAGAACCCATTTGGGACCCTTGTTGGTCTCATATGTAGTGCTGGCTGGGTGGGAAGGTAAAATTTCTCTTTACAGGCACAGAACTTAGAGTAAAACTTAATTAAACGATAAATCACCCCTAGAGCACTGTTCTCTACCAAGGCAGCAGAACATACAAATATTTTCTGAAATATACGGCCTTCTTCATGCCATATGCACATAAACATATTCAGAAAAATCTGTTTATTATATCCCCAGACGAAAGTCGGGGATATATTGGATTCAGGTCTGTCACGCCGCCGCTGCCGTAGAAATTTCCTTGTGTACGTGATAACTCAAAAACCAATTAGTATTTTTTTCCAAACTTGGCACACATGTTAAGGTGCCCAAAGGAAGATCCCTATTGTAAGGTGACCTTAAACACCCAATAATAAAGAACTTATGACCACCTTAAGGTCAGAAATTGCACTTTTGGCCACTTAGAGCCCTCTAGGTCACAAACTATGAGGCTCATCTGGCTAAAATTTTACCTCAGAACACATTAATATATTCTTAGTACATGTACCAAAAATCAAGACTTTAAGTTGAGGAGAAAGTTGTGTTTGAGGTCCATAAAGACCCCACTTAGGTATTTTTTCTTACATTTCTCACATATTTTGCCCTATAATTTGGAAGTGGTAATTCTGATGAGTTTCAAACTGTACTAGGTGTAACATTTGATATGTAATCTTTGTCTGTGAAAAATTTAAAGGCTGTAGGTTTACCGAAAGGGGTCGACTTAAGGTCTCGAAAGTGCCCACAGAGACCCAATTTATGCACTTTTTTCCACTTTCAAGCACTGTAGCTTTCAAACTATGTCTCTCATCTAAGTTAAATATCATCTAGGAATATATCTTTGTGTTTTCTTATATGTGCCCCAAAATTTAGGCCTTTAATAGACCTTTAACCTGTGTATGAGGACCATAAACACCCACTCGAGTGACCCTTATAAGACATTTTTCACATATTATTCCCTGTAACTTGGAAATGGTAAGTCTGAGAAGTTTCAAACTGTATTAGACATACATTCTATGTGTAACCTTTGATTGTGAAAGATTTTAGGTCTAAAGCTTTGATTTGAAGGTCACATTTAGGTCTTTAAAAGGCCGACAGAGACCCGATATTTTGCCTTTTTGCCACTTTTAAGCCCCGTGACTGTTAAACTATGTGACTGATAGAGCTGAAATCTCATCTGGGAATATATCATTATGTTATTTTTTACATGTGCCAAAAATAAAGGCTTTAAGTTTAAAGGCTTTTAACATAAACAAGCCGAAAATGAAATCATTGTCCTGCTTATACAAAAGCAGCTTACAAGTGACAGTCCCATCATTGTGGATTTGTTGTAAAATACATAAACACAAAACAAACATTCAGAAAAAGGTTACTAGGAAGATTCAAGATGTCAGGAAAGATTAAGCCCAACATTAGACAACACTCTTTTGTTTTGAATGTCCCCAGTGAAAAAGGAAAGTATTGTGTGAGGTGCAAGCATTGTGCTACTGAACTCAGTAGCTCAACAATTGCAACCACTAATCCCCTCACTTTAAGGTTAAAATTTTAAATGTTTTTTATAAATGTTACTGGAATATAAAAGTTCAGTCCTTCATAAAGAAATAACTGTATTAGAAAAAAATATCTTAGAAGTTCATGAAATAATTTAAGAATACAATCTTTTTGAATATTGTAAATTAATTCAATTTGTTTTTCTATAGATATTTTTCTTTAATATTTAGTACCAATAGTACTTATCACCACTATGTTTTAAGTAATGCTGTTTTCACTACTTTTTTTTACAAAGTGACACTATTTATAGCAAATTTCTATTATTTTGTTTCCAAAGAAGATTTAAAATTTATTTTGTGTGTTTTACAGTTCTTAATTTCCACTTAATGTGTGGTATACTTTTTATATTTAAAATGTTCATGTATGCTAAACATATAAAACTTAAAGTGTTTGAAAAAGTATTTGCCTTTGAAGAAAATAAAAGTATTTGTATTTCCAAAAATGAAAAGTATTTGCATTTAAATATTTTTGAAAGTATTTGACCACAAGTCTGAACCATACAAAGATCAGGAGACCTTCATAGCAAACTTCAAGTCAATTGTGAACTTTCACAGCAAATGTCAGTCAAGGTCCAAATAATATTAGTAGAGAAAACATTTAACACTTAACATTTAAGAGAGAGAAAATGTCTGTAAACTAGACCAACGCATTGAGGAACCGATGCAAATTTGCATCCACCGAAAAGACAACTCACCAAAGCCAGTGAACAATTGTTTGACCTTGAAGGAGAGGCCCAAGGTCAAATCTGAAAACAATAGAATATTCCCAGCCCATGACCTCCCTATAAGTTGGTTTCATATTGCAAACCTTTAGGACCAATAATAAGCAAGTTATCAGCACTTGTAAGTTTGACTATTGCCGTTTGACCTTGAAGGAAGGGCCCAAGGTCACATCTGACCACATTGAAAGATTCCTAGCCCATGATTTCCTATAGGTTGATTTAACATTACAAACCTCTAGGACCAATAAAAAGTGAGCTATAAGCACTTCTGAGTGTGGGTATCCTTGTTTGACCTTGAAAGAGGGGTCAAAGGTCAAATCAAACTACATCAAAAGATTCCCACCCCATAATTTCCTGCAGGTTGGTTTACCATCCTAAACCTATATGACCAATAATAAGCGAGTTATAAGCACTTTTAGGTTTGGTTATCCTCGATTGACCTTGAAGGAGGAAACCAAGGTCAAATCTGACCACACCAGAAGATTCCCAGCCCATGATTTCCTATAAGTTGGTGTACCATCCCAAACCTGTACGACCAATAACAAGCGAGTTATAAGCACTTTTAAGTTTGGCTATCCTCATTTGACCTTGAAGGAGGGGTCCAAGGTCAAATGTGTCCACACCAAAAGATTCCCAGCCCATGATTTCCTGTAGGTTGGTTTACCATCCCAAATCTGTAGGACCAATAAATAGCGAGTTATAAGCAATTTTAGGTTTGACTATCCTTGTTTGACCTTGGAGGGGTCCAAGGTCAAATCTAAGCACACCAAAGGATTCCCAGCCCATGATTTGCCATATGTTGGTTTACCATGCAAAACCTGTGTGACCAATAATAAGCGAATTATAAGCACTTTAAAGGTTGGCTATCCTCATTTGACCATGAAGGGGGGCCCAAGGTCAAATCTAACCACACCAAAAGATTCCCAGCCCATGATTTCCTATAGGTTGGTTTACCATCCCAAAACTCTAGGACCAATAATAAGGGAGATATAAGCACTTTTCATGACTGACAAAGAAACACCTGTGGAGGCCATCTGTTTTTCAAAATGAGGCCAAAAATATTCCCAGTCAATGAGGAACATACCCTGCAAATTTGAGATCTCTACCTACAATACCCTTTGCTTTACAGGACCAAGAAAAGTTCTTGCTGAAAGTCAAAAAAACACCCGTGGCGGCCATCTTGTTTCTCAAAATGAGGCCAAAAATATTCCCATGCAAGATTTTATGGTTATGAATACATCCTGCAAATTTGAGAAGGCTAGCTATAATATATTTTTCGTTAGAGCGGTAACAGTGAAATATCTCTACACACTAGTGCTGTAACAAGTTGACCTAAACTCGAGTCGTAACTTGGTGGGCGATATTTGGAGATAACATCGATTTACGCAATTGAAGCTTGAGATTTTAAGAAATAAATACAGACATACTAACCTTGTTACAAACTAGCACTATTGCAATTCATGTAACTATGAAAATGTAAAAATCAATGAGCAATGGTTGTTTCTTATTTACCTTTCTTACGCAGGCTGTTCCATAAAGTACACATACATCCCTGTACAATTTTACCGGCAATAATATACATTTCATTGTAATAAAATGGTATGTACCAAACACATTTAATGGCAATTTTTAGAGATTATGTTATTCTATTTGTAATTTTGTCATTTACTCAAGTTCAGCTCACATCTAACAGGCAATCCTCGATCTACAGAAATAGCTGATGATAACCGCTCTACTACACACTGCCGCGGCGGCATGGGCGTTGTGAAGCGAAATCAAAAGTATACAATCATAAAGTTCTAAAATTTATTAATTCTAGTATAGCTGCCAAAAGAAGTAGCAAAAATAACAATCCATTACAGCATTATATCTCAATTATGGCAGGTCAACAAACTTTGTCAGAGCCAAGGTTAAAGATCACCACCATGACTCTGCATACCAGGGGCGGTATTCATAAAGAGATCTTAAGTCTGAGACAAAAAATAGTCTCAGCTTTGAGATTTGGTCTGAACCAAAGTCTGAACTTTGTATTCACAAACTGGTTCTCACCTGACCCCAAGCTGAGACCAGTCTTGAGTCTTTCCAATATAAACAAACCATAAACTTCAACTTCCTACACTTTATGATTGCTGAGATATAACCTGAACGAGATTTTATAGGTCAAGGTCACTAGGGCAAGGCCAAAGGTCAAATCAAGATCACACCATGATGTTACATACCTACACCCCCCAACCAATGTCCCTACCAAGTATCCACTTCCTTCACCTAACGGTTTCCAAGATACAGGCCAGACAAACTTCTTCCTGCCGCCCGCCCCCTCCCCAGATAGCATTCCGACGTTGGCCCAACGTCAGCACATCCGTGGGTCCGACGTTGGGCCAACGGCTTTTTGACCGTCAGGCCAACGCTGGCCCAACGTCGGCAAGCCAACGGTAAAAATTATATTCTATGTATAGCATTAGCCAATCAGATATGTTCACCAACAACTTTTGTATTGCGAATTCATAATGAGAATATTATTTTTATGTCTAAAATTATTAAATGGTTACTTAAAAATTTTGGGCTCATTGAAATATGATTTTTAGACATATCATAATAAATAATTTTTTTCTAAGTTTCCCCTAATCCCCTATTATTGCTCGCCGTCATCTTGAACAAAAATCCACTGTTGGCCCAACGTTGGCCCAACGTCAGCAAAATATTGAGACATCTAACCCGAGTAGTGGTTGGCAAGCCAATGTTGGCCCAACATTGGCAAAATCTGCCGACCTTGTGACCAACAGCCAACATTGGTCCGGTGGCGAAATGATATCTGGGTCTCTTTCACCATGGGTGAAAACAATACCCCGACAGCCTTTAAGGGCTGTAGGGTAAAAATATTATTTCATTGAGCCCACAAATTTTAACTTTTTAACAATTTTAGACATAATATTCTCATTATAAATTCACACATAAAAAGTTGTCTGTGAACATTATAATTAAGCGGCCCGTCAGGGACGCTTATTTGTTTTCACTGAAGTTCGGCTGATCACCGCCGCCGCCGCCGCAGGATTATGGTCTCCCTTGAATAACTTCTTAGCCTTTCAAATTTTTCTTTCCTTCTTATCTTTCTTTAAAACTATAGGGGCGGGAAAAATTTTTGGGATACTTTGCGCAGACCTTAAGCTTTACTTAAGGTAACCTTAAGCATAAGTCCAAAACACCCCGTCATCGCGTTTCGGAAAAAACCACACACACCTGTGCTGTAAAATTCATCAGGTACATTCTAGACCAAATTTCCAAGGTCGGAAAGGATTTTCTTATCAATCGGACCATAGATGCCTGAATGGCAGGCGTTTTATTTTCGTAAATTTTTTTAAAATGGGTACTAAAAATGGTTAGGATTTCGGCGTTTTGTTGGAATAACTTATTCAGCTACTTTTTGATAATCTTTCACATGCCGAAGTTTTAGCCCTGTATCTGCGATCTTAAGGTCACCTTAATGTCCAAAAAGGGGGTTTTAGCCCTCCAGTTCACTTAGTTTTTCACTTTTTTCAACCAAACTTGGCACATATATCAAGATTCGCCAAAGGAATATTCTGGCTTTATGGTGACCTTAAACTAAAAATGTTAATGGACATATGGCCTGCTTAAAGTCATCAAATTGGAATAAAATCCTCTGGCTCCTTTCGTTTTCATTTTTTTTATATTGAAATTATCACTGGTATTAAAATAGATAAAAATAATACTTATGGTCACCTTAAACTCTCAGTATGAATGGAGTTGTAGCCACCTTAAAGTGAAATAAGGGGGTTTTCAGCCTCCAAGTATCTTATTGTTCGGCTGACCTCAGTTAACCATTGCACATCTATAAAGGATAGCAAACCAAAGGGTTATCCTGACTTTATGGTGACCTTAAACTGTTAATATAATTTTGGCCTCCCTAAAGTCATAACATTTGAATAAAGCCGTCTGGCTCTTTTCTTTTTCCATATCTAACATATATTGATATTGAAGGGACATTCTCATATTATGGTCACCTTAAAGTCACAATATGAATGAAGTTATGGTCACCTTACAGTGAAAAATGAAGTTTCAGCCTCCAGCTATCTTATTGTTCAACTGACCTGAGGTAAACTTTATGCACTTATAAAGGATGACAAAAGGGACATTCTCATTTTATGGTCACTTTAAAGTCGCAATATGCATGAAGTTATGGTCACCTTGCAGTGAAATTATGGAGTTTTTAATCTCCAGCTATCGTATTCTTCAGCAGAGCTCAGTTAAATTTTGTACACTTTTAAAGATGACATTAGGGACATTCTTATTTTCTTTCCACCTTGAAGTTCCAATACAAGTACAGTCATGGCCATCTTGATGTGAAAATGAGGATTTTCAGCCCCTAACTGATTTACTGTTCAGTAACATCTGTTTAGCTTGACATTGATTATAGTAAAGTAAGATTTTGTATAATATTTCACTTAAAATTCCTGTACTTAAGAGGCTTTGGCCATGTTAACATGATAAATATATACTTCTTGCTCCCTCCTCATTTATTTTAACACTTTTTAAAACCACACCTGGCATATGTATACTTAAAAATATTTGTGCTGTCTGGCAAACCTAATCTCTTAGTGTTTATGAAGTTATGACATTTTCGAATTTATGAAGCACTGAAGTTATGAAGTTTATGAAGTTATGACATTTTCGAATTTATGATGCACTGATGTGGTTATTAACATATTGCAACTGATCAGTGTTCACATAATATAAATTCCCAATTTTAGGAAGATTAAAAAAAACACATTCTTCTGATTCCATTCTTTTGGAATTGTGGGGATATAACTTTTCCTTTTTGGAAAAAAAAGCTTCAATTGATTCAACTTTTGTTTTGTAGAAGGAGTTGATGATCTACCTACTTGCTCACATAGACTATGTAAATTGGTCAAATGTATACACCTGACTTCTTTCACAATATAAGATGCCTGAAACAAAAAAACACTTTCTCATAAACAGTTTCTCTTGTACAGCATTTTATGTATCTCCAGCTGAGTGGAAATGAATGACTTGTCCCTTTCTTCTTCTTCCCAATTCTTTTCTGTGATATCATAGAAAGTATTTCTATGCAAAAAGAACCCCCCCCCCAAACTCCCCTTTAGTGCACATAAAAAGCAAGTGGAAAGAAAAAAGAATGGCCTCAGTGGGGGAGGTGGGGGGGTTGATGGAGGGAGATGATAGATAGAGATATATATGTGTGTGTGAAGCAAAAGTGGAACAAAAAAAAGTGGAATATTTATGCTGTTGTTTTGAATGTATATTGTTTTCTTTCTTCCATTTCACTTAGACTTCTACATTTAATTAATTTTAGCTCAAGTGGGAAATGAATTTTTGAAACTTTAATGCATTCAAATTCCTGCAGTCATGCACTAAATCACTTATAACTTGAAAAGTATTGCGTTCACAGTATTTTGTTAAAGCATGTTATTAGGCTACTTTTTCCACAGCTACAACAAGTCCAGTAACTTGTTTGGTCTTAATTTTGTGCATTATTGAAGTGTGGAATGGATCATGATCTCCTACTCTTATTCCTAAGCCTAGATTTTTAATTTCACTTGCTAAATCATTCATAAATATTGCAATATATAAACTCATACTTTTTTTTCCCAATAAATCCAGTAACATTTTTCTAGAGCTATAGCTTGACTTGTTTGTAACTTGATTTTTCTTGTAAGCAATAACTCTGAAGCAAAATCATTAACTTTTGAACAAAAACTCTAAGGCACTTTGGTTCACTGGATTTTATTAGTGGTTTTGTTAAGTTTTTAGTTGAAGCACAAGTTCACTGCATTCAATTAGTGTTTTATACTTAAGTCTGATACTAATGACATTTTGAACAGAAATGTCTGTGGTCAATGTACCCTTTCACTCAAGACCTCTTCTCCGAGAACATTACCAAAGAATGTAGGACATACAGAATCTGGGAAAAAAATGCCTCCTGGACAAAATGCCTCACAGAAAAAATGCCTCCTGGAAAAATGCCTCCTAGAAAGAATGCCTCCTGGATATTTTGTGACTAGGAAAAAATGCCTCCTGAGGAAAAAAAGTTATTTCAACCTGTAAACATGTTACATATGAACCTATAACGTATAATATCAAAAACATGTTAATGGAAGCCAGGGATGAGCAGCCAGCCAAAACAGTGAGAAGCACCAGCAAAACCTTACAAGAGAAACTTACGTACCTTTGTACAGCTAAGCAAAATGGGTAAAAGACTGTGAGTTTTTGACAGGCATTGGCGACTATAAGACTCAAGTGGAAAAATGAAGATGCCTCTGAAGTTGTAATGTGAACCTGTAGTGTTATAATACTTGAAAGAACTTTTTTTCTTAGGAGGTATTTTTCCTGGTCACAAAATATTCAGGAGGCATTCTTTCTAGGAGGTACATTTCCTAGGAGGCATTTTTCCTACGCATCGGACATACGTTCTTTTGAGAAGTAAATTTCACACCTACAATTTCTCTTCCGTTTTGCTCTGGTCGTTCTTTCATTTGTTAAATATGGTAACATACACAATTCACTAAACTTTACATTTTCTATTCCTTGTGATGCATATCTTGATATCTTTTACGGCTTACTTCACACTTTTTCATCAGGGCCGCTTCGTTTTTGTCAGCAAAAACCTTTTTCTAGTTTTATCACCTAATCATGGACTATAGCCTATGACACTGTTCCATCAATGTTAATGTTTGGTCATGTGACTCATCAGGGATTCCTTTAACTAAGATCCCCCACAATCTATCACTTGCCTTCTGTTAAACAATGACCACATAACACCATGCTAGAATCTGATTGGCTGATCCCAGTAAACATTACAAACGTTTATAAACCTAACTATTAACGGTTTAGATAAGGTTTAAAATGATGGGTCCCTAAATGTTTGCCTATAAACGTTTAAGCATAAACATTTATTAACGTTTATATATAAACATTTATATATAAACATTTATAAACGTTTTTACACGTGTTTAAAATCTGGAGAAATATTTCTGTAAGTATATCTTGCTGTATCACTGTTGTTTGAAGCCATCATTATATCCTAAGTAGAGCTATAAAAGCATATAATATAATCAAATTATATACTTCTATATATCTACTTAGAATGTAATGATGGCTTCAAACAACAGTGATACAGCAAGATATAGTAACAGAAATATTTTTCCAGTTTCTCTCAAAATGGCTGTCCTTATGTCATCATCCCAACTGAAAGTGAGGTTAAGATATTTTTAAGCCTTTGTAAAGGTTTAAAAACATTTATAAACGTTTATAAACCAAACTAATGTTGCTGAAACGTTTATAAACCCTTAATATTGAATAATTGTCAATATTTAGGTTTATATTTGGTTTAAAAAACGTTTATAGGTTTACTAAACGTTTATAAACGTTTGTAATGTTTACTGGGATGCTATGCACTGAGTAAATTTTTTTAACGGTGGCTTGCAGATGTTGGGCCAATGGCCAAAAAAGCCATTGGCAGCCAACATCAGACCAACTGATGTCCTGACGTCGGGCCAAAATTGGCCCAACATCGGAATGCTATCTGAGAAATGCTTCTATATGTCTACAAAACAGCATCAGAGATACCCGTACCGAACAGCCTGGGGAAATATTTTTTAACACCACGAGATATAAAAGTAGTGTAACAGTACAAAGTTCAGGATACTTTCAGGGCAGTGTCAAGTTATATAAAGGTCTAAATAATGTTTAAGTGGAGAAAATATGTAAGAGAAAGAAAATGTATGTAAAGATGAAGTATTAAAACAAGACAATTTTAAAATGACAGCTTTAAACTAACAAGGGTGCAGTGGCTGGCTTTTTGCCAACCACGGAGTCGAATCTTTGGACAGCAATGGGTTTTGAAATCTGTAAATCATGCTATTATCGCCTACATTTACAAACTGCTTGCAAAGATGTTTACAGATCTGTGTAGCGAGATGTGTTGGGTATGTATTTGTACTGACCAGAAATGTGACAATTAAGTAAGGTCCATAAATAGAGGAGCCCTCATATATAAAATAAAATATAAAACATATTTGGATTATATAAAGGTATTAACTGTAAAGTATTTTACAAAGTGTAAGTATTTTTACCAAATATTCAGTAATATTCAGTTAAAATAAGGAAATTTTAAAGGAATAAGACGTAGGCAATACATCGATGTGGGAGTCTTTGCACAATATTTCTCATGGCCATATTTAATATCTATACTGTAAATATTTTAATGTTAAATAAAATAACCTTAAAATATTTGCAGATCTTTGTGGTACTTATATTAGCTGATGAAAGCTCTTAATCGCCACACTTTTGAAACCAAATCTCACAAATCGTCATTTGTCAAGCATTAATAATTTGATTTGAAGCAAATAGGTAGACGTTTTTCGTTAATGAGTGCATATAAACTGTGAATTTGTAATATTTTCATTCTCAAGTAAAACAGGCCTTTCCAAGTGATGTTTACTCTAAAAATTAAATATATTTTCCAGATATATAAAATATTTTAAAAGTTCTTGCAACACTTCAAAACAGATGACAAATATTAAATCACGTGAGAACTTCTAGGAAATAAAAACCCCAACAACGCCTTGCAGCGGTTGAATGTAGAACTACGGAGTTGTGCACAGATTTTAACTGAATTAAGGCTTTTGTCACTGATCAATATGTAGTAAAATAACATCCATTCAATTTTCTTTCCATCTGAAGGATGATAATTTAGTTATAAAGTATTTCTTATGAACCAATCACATACCTTGATAATATTTGTGTTTGAAATACGTAGTCATAGTAAACTGCAAAAGAAATTAATGAATGAAGTGATGTCACAGTAGTACAAGACATTGGCCAATGAAAAGGTGGGGGATGCGCACACAACGATTTTACACTAACAGTGACTGCGCAATATTTTAGGATTATGTTATAAGCATGTACGTGAGTTAATTTGCCTTCTGCATGTTTATTGCTATTTATTTTCATTTCTCACAAACTGACCTTAATAATTGCAAATATACTCTGTATACAGTGCCCGTCCGATTTCAAAGCATGTTAGTTGTTAAGGCTTCTAATATCAGCCTTCAAAATGGGTGGACAGAAAAACGAATGGATGTTATTTTCCTACAAAGTGACCCGTGACGAGAGCCTTCAATAATGAAGTCAAATAGATGCACAGACAACGATTTTATGTTAACAATGACCGCACGACAAACTAGCTGATGGATAAATATGAACTTAATTGGGGATGTGCAAACGACTATTTTAAACACAAATATTGTCAAGCTATGTTATTGGTTCATAAAAATACTTTTTAAATTAATTGTCATGCTTCGGTGAATGAATGAAGTTACGTAGATGCGCAGACAACAATATTACATTAACAGTGACTGCGTGATAAACCAGCAGACCAATAAATATATGTACTTTAATTGGGCTTTCACGTCTAGACAACCAGCACACGAAACCGTTAAAAAAGACTCGCTCGAGTAGGCCATTACAATGGCAAACCCAATACTTTCTAGGACATATGGGACTTTATAGAAAGCCAGCCGCAGTACTAGACAAACTTTTTGCTTTATACAATATAACTTATTAAAAGCATTAAAGATTTTCAAAATGGCACAGTGTATACTATACACCTTACTATACAGTTAAAAATAGGGATCAAAGTAACCAAGTGCAAGCCATAGGTAAAAACCAACAAAGTTCAAAAATGGTTTGACTTTGTACATTGAAACTCAAAAGTATAAAAATCAAACATCATGTACTTCAGGGAATGGGGGTGAGATAAAAGTCGTGCAAAAATGCGTAAAGGTGAAGTCAAGAGCCAAATTGCAAAGAAGAAAAATAAAGGGTAAGTAAAAAAAAACCAGAAAACAACAGGAGATAGTTATAGCTTACTTAAATATACAGGGAAAACTGTGGACTGAAAAAGAGGTAATAGAAAAGCAAATTAAGGATGGAAATTGGGATATAGTGTGTTTGACAGAAACCCATGAAAAACATGGACAGGAAAAGGTTACTAACATAGCAGGTTATAGGAAAATAAGCCAAAACAGATTTTCATGGGATAAGAAAGGAGAGGAACTATTTTTATCACTATCCTTAGACACCTGAGCATCCATTACTATTGTTTGTCCCATTCCACTTTGTCCCAGATTTACTGATCCCTTATTTATTAAGCTTTGTATTGGAATTTGATTTCTTATGTCAGCAATATCATCCCTGGTTCCTAATTTTAAATCCTCATCATTATCTTGTTCTACCAGTTTAAAACCCCTTTCACTTTGCCTTATCCCCTCCTTATTTTGACCTAATTTATCTATATCCTTATCTTTATCACTTGTCTCCTCTGGTCAAAACCATGTACAGAGGCCTTCCTTTTCCTCTCCATGCCCTCTTCTCCCACACTTTTGGCATTGTCTGATCTTAAACCAGCACACATCCCTACTATGTTCGTCTTTGCCACATCTATCACAGGTTTCCATTTCTATATGGCCCATCCTCCGGCAGTCCCTTCCTGAAGCCCCACAAACCCAGCATCTGTCTGGCCACACTTTCATCCTCTCTATCCTCTCAGTGCTTGTTCTAAGTGTTATCTTCCATCCCATACGTTCCAGCGCCTTATCCAGTATAAATCTCAACCTCTTGTATGTGTAGTGAAGACCATCCCCAATTAGTCCTTGTTCCAATAATTCCATTCTGGACTCCCCCTTGTGAAATGCAGTGATAAATGCTATTTTCGAAGTTGAAGCAACATGCATAATTAATTTCTGTACTTCCAGATCTGCAGCTTCGTTCCCATACTTCCTCAGTGGGGGGTGGGGGGGGGTGGGGAGCTGGGGGTACCATCATATACACATTGACCCCTTTTGACTTTAGCTCTTTAACTGTCCTATTGAGAGCATTTTCCACTCTTTCTAAGTATCTTACCCTCTCCCCCCGTCTCCATCTGCCTTATATCACTCATGTCATTGGTTCCTGCAACCACTAATACATCGTCCCCCTTCGTCATTTCGTTTCATTTACTTCCAACATCTTCACAATATCACCAATCCTTCCACCTCTTCTTATAAGTACTTCCCACCCTTCTTCAAATGAAGTTGTTACTAAACCTGTTTCTAGTGTTACACCTCGAATCATACTATCCCCTACTATCCATAATAGTGGTTTATCTGTTCTTGACCTTTTTAGCTGCACTTCACTCCCACCCGTTTCTTCTTGTTTTCGTTTCGCATAACCATGTTCCCTTACACTTGATCTTGTTTTCCAGCTTTCCTCTTTGGTTCTTGGTGACAACCTGGCAACTTGACCCGCTTTATTGGTCCCACTCGCTTTCCTATATTCTCCTCTTCTCTGTCCTAAACCATTTTTTTCACTGTTATTCTGTTTCTCTCTTACCTCTTTTACCTTGCCTGTCGCTATTACTCTATTTACAATTTGGTCTTTTTCTTGGTCTTCTTGAATGTTCTGAACCTCTACATGATCCTTATTCCTATCCCTAGGTTCCTCTTTATCCTTTCCCTTGTCTGTAAATTTTGTCCTATTATCCTTGTTCGTGGCTTGATTTTCTGTTTCCTGTTCAGAATCCGTATCACATTCTAGCTCTGCTAAATGAGAGAAACCTTTCTTTAATTGCGATTCAATCTCTTTAAAATGCAATTGCCGTTTCTCTTTCTCTTTCTGCTCCCTTTGCTAGTCTGTAACTCCTCTCTATATAACTCCCAGTAAACATTACAAACGTTTATAAACGTTTATAAACCTAAGTAGCAACGGTTTAGATTAGGTTTAAAATGATGGGTCCCTAAACGTTTGCCTATAAACGTTTATAAACGTTTATACATAAACGTTTATAAACGTTTGCCTATAAACGTTTATAAACGTTTATACGTAAACGTTTATAAACGTTTATACACGTGTTGAAAATCTGGAGAAATATTTCTGTAAGTATATCTTGCTGTATCACTGTTGTTTGAATCCATCATTACATTCTAAGTAGATATATAGAAGTATGTAATTTGACATACTTCTATATATCTACTTAGAATGTAATGATGGATTCAAACAACAGTGATACAGCAAGATATACTTACAGAAATATTTCTCAAGTTTCTCTCAAAATGGCTGTGCTGATGTCATTATCCCAAATGAAAGCGAGGTTAAGATATTCTTCACTCTTTGTAAACGTTTAAAAACGTTTATAAACGTTTATGCATAAACGTTTATAAACGTTTATATATAAACGTTTATAAACGTTTATATATAAACGTTTATAAACCAAACTAATGTTGCTGAAACGTTTATAAACCCATAATGTTGAATAACTGTCAATATTTAGGTTTATATTTGGTTTAAAAAACGTTTATAGGTTTACTAAACGTTTATAAACGTTTATAAACCTTTGCTATGTTTACTGGGCTTAGCCTGCTCTTGTGCCTGTTCTAATGCAAGCGTCTTTAAGTCTAATTCTTGTTTTATTTTCTTTGTTTCTTTATCCTTATCTTTGTTTTCTTTATCCTTATCTGCTATTTTTTCTTCAAATTCCTTCTTCCAACATGGGCTGGAAATCTTCTGATGTGGTAGGATTTGACCTTGGGCCTCTCCTTCAAGGTGAAACGGGGATGACCAAACTTGAAAGTGCTTATAATTCACTTATTATTGATCCTAGAGGTTTGCAATATGAAAATAACTTACAGTTACAGTGCATATATTTGGCACCTAAAGGGGAACCAAGGTAATGGATATAAAGAAGGGGTTGAGAATAATAAGACTATGCAATTTATTGTATAAAAAGTCTGGGTGCCATAAAAACAGGCATTTTGCTATCTTGTGGGAATGACTTGCTATCTTGTGAGAATGACTTGGTAACTTACGGGAATGACTTGATAACTTGTGGGAACAACTTGCCAACTTGTGGGAATGACTTGCTAACTTGTGGGAATGACTTGCTAACTTGTGGGAATGACTTTACTAACTTGTGGGACTAATTTCTAACTTGTGGAAACAACTAGCTATCTGGTGGGAACGACTTTCTAACTTATCTTTGTTTCTTTATCCTTATCTGCTATCTCTTCTTCCAATTCCTTCTTGTACTGTTTGAGCTCCTTATATTTGTTCTCCACTTTGTCCAGTTTCTTCATCAGTAATTCAGCCTCTTCCAGAACTGTGTTCTTTTCCTGTTCTATTTCTTTGACTTTAGCCTTAAGTTGGCTATTTTCTTCTGTTTATTTCTTTCAGATTATACAGCTCTTCTTTCATCTCTCGTCTTGCCACCCTTACATTGTTATTCATGTCACTTTGGGAAACTTCCATTTGTCTCTTCAATTCTATATTCTCCTTTTCCATCTCCTGCATCTTTGCGTTATGTCCTTCTTGTTGGACCAATTCTGCCCATCCCCATTTTCTCTGTGTACATTGTTGCTGTTCCTGATTTGTCACCTTTTTCCTTATGTCTGTAATATCACCTCTCAGCTCCTTCCATTGACTGATCATCTCCGAAAGTCCCCTCTCTATTTATACAATAACTACATTGCCAATAATGATTTCTGATATCTACATTCTCCTTTGTTTCCACTACACACTCCTCTATGAACCATCTACCACACCTATCGCATCCTACCCAATTGTCTTTTCTCTTACCTCTATGATTTGCTTCACTCTTTTGACATAAGGTATCCTTTACTTGAATCTTCCTTTCTTGCGATTTGTCTTGATATTCCTTTGTTCCTGTTGCCCTTATATTTGTCTGACCTGATAATCCCTCATCTATGCTTCCATCTCTATTTCTTTCAGCCTGAATTAGGTTACCATCTTGAGTATCACTACTTTTCTTTGCACCATTCACTCTTATGGTAGCAGCCGCTGTATCCATATCATCTCCTGAATCCTTATTACATTTTATGGGTTCCACTTCCTGTGCTAACCTTACTTCTTGAACCCGTTTTTCAATACTTACCATCTCTTCCTCAAAATCATCTCTCAACTCGCTTCTATTTTCATTGGTTTCTATATTATCTTTCTTGCAACTAATGACTACCTCCTCTTGCATCTCAATATCATCATCATCTAATAACCTCCTTTCCTCTTCCTGTGAAATATGCAAGATGATATCTTTCCCAGATCCTGTATCCTTATTCTGATCCTTATTTTGATCCTTACCTTCAATTTGATCCTTTTCCATCCTTTCCATCCTTATCAGGTGTTCCTCAAGCTCATTCAAAGTCCACCAATCTTTGTAGCTCATCCAAGTGTTTTTTATTTTTGTCCTCCCCCTCTTACTCACTTTTTCCATGGTTACCCACCTTTCCTTCAGGTCCTTGTCTTTTGACAAACCTCTGGAAGCCGGTTTACTATTGGTTTCCATGAGTTGTAGCAATGCAACCATCCGTGAGTAAATATCTCTTTTGGGTACAGTTTCTTGGGGCCCTCCAATCCCTCCTACAAAATCTTGTCTTCCTCCACTTTCCACGAAGTATCCTATGTACTTTGCCATCATGCAGCGTATATGCTTAGGAGTAACTGTCTTTGCAATTTAATTTGACTCACTTATTTTATATAGGACACTAGTCCCATTTATATCTCTAGGTTGCTGTATATATCTCTAATTCTCCTCTCTATAGTATACTGACCTGAATTGGGTCAAAACTAGATGATGGACCAAATTACAATGTAATTTTTAACTTTTGATACAACTTACCTTACCTTATCTACTTCTCTGATGTATCAGTAGTATGTTTGTATGTTCATGAAAACACTATGAAAATCTATTCAGAAATACTGCAAATCCAGTGTCTGTAATTATCTGTAATTTTCACCACCCACCGTTATTCTGTATCTGTATTATCAAATCCTTCTATATCCACTTCAATCAAAAACTTTCATCTGATGTATTGATGTGTAGTTTTATCTGTTCACATATCAATTTATCACTTGAAGCTATGACTATTATCGCTATTATCACTCTTCATTCAATAACTTTCATCTGATATATATCATATAGATGTATATCATTCAATCTATATTAATTTTCAATTGATGTATAGTTTTATTTGTTCACAGATCAGTATATCATTTGACCTGTGTCTATTATCGCTCACCCACAGTATAAAAAACACAAGGACACTTTGTGTTAAGCTTTTCTTTCAATTATCAAGTGAAACTTCACTACTATTTATAAGAATTAACAGAAACTAAATACTTCAGTTATCTATAATTTTCTCAAACTTCACGATTTTCTCCGTTTTCTCTGTCTCTGTGACCGTGACCTTGACCTAACAATGGGCGTTGACTGGTATTTCCGGTTTGCTGTAAAAAGGCCGATAATTCAGATTAATTGCTAAAATATTATTGTTTCAAAAAGAAACATTGCACAGTATACTGGAAGTATGAATTAAAGCACATGTCATTTAACAATTTGGTGATAGAAGAATAAAATATGAAGCTGGCAATATAATTGGGCTTTCACTGGTAGAAAGGCACTAGAATTGTTATATTTCTGGATTAACATTTCATACCGATGCATACCGTGCATCATATTGAAATTTGGTTGAAAATCAGCGGCTATTATAACTTTGCAATAAAAATGTAAAATCTGACTTATAATCTTACTAGACTCTCATTTATTTTCTCTCCAATACAAAATAATTCATTGAATCTTTAACTGCAACTACAAACTATTTTTTGGGGTATCAAAGACTCTTCAGATTGTGCAAGGTGTTGGGATATTGATAAGCTAGAGCATTTCTTCTTCTATTGTCAAGATGTTCATACTTTCTGGAAAGCAATAAAGCTTTGGCTATCAAGTAAACTTAACATTAAAATCGATTTTACAGTCCTAGGGGTCCTTCTGGGTTTCATAAACATGGGGTTGTTGGTAAATATTATATTAAACAGTCAAGGGATGGATTGAAAGAACTGTCATTAACACATTTTCAGTATTGCTTAAAAGACAAACTTAAAATTGAAGAATGCATTGCATCAGATAAAGGCAATCACTTGCTTTTTCAAGAAAGGTATGGATTTCTACTGGCAAAGCTATAGACAATTTTAACAGTTCTTGATAGAATGTTTTAGTAGATTTGCTGTTATGAAATAAATACGTAATAGTATATTTCATGTCCTGTAAAGTTCTTTATGTAGAAATTTAGTTATAATGTTTCAGTAGTATTGTTATTATGAAATGCTTATGTTACTGTATCATTTTACTTCCTGTTACACCATCATTGTATGCTAGTTAAAAATAAATAAAAAAAATGCAAGAGGTGTTTCTATATGTGCATGTGTGGTATGAGGAAACTGTATTTATACTTCATGCGGAAGCCTTTATCTCCCTTATTATAGGTCCTAAAAGTTTACAGTGTGAAACCAACCTATAGAAAATTATGTGCTGTCAATCTTTTGATGTGGTCAGATTTTGACCTTGAACCCATCCTTCAAGGTCAGATGAGGAGAGCCAAACATAAAAGTGCTCATAACTCATTTATTATTGGTCCTAGAGGTTTGCAGTCTCAAACCAACCTATAGGAAATCATGGGCTGGGAATCTTGTGGTGTGGTCAGATTTGACCATGGGTCCCTCCTACAAGGTCAAACGAGGACAGCCGAACTTAAAAGTGCTTATAACTCACTTATTATTTGTCGTAGAAGTTTCGGATGATAAACCAACCTATAGGAAATCATGGGCTGGGAATCTTGTAGTGTGGTCAGATTTTACCTTGGGCCCCTCCTTCAAGGTCAAACGAGGATAGCCAAACTTAAAAGTGCTTATAACTCGCTTATTATTGGTTCTAGGAGTTTGGGATGGAAACCAACCTATAGGAAATAATGGGTTGGGAATCTTTTGTTGTGCTCAGATTTGACCTTGGACCTCTAGTTCAAGTTCAAATGAGGATAGTCGAACTTAAAAGTGCTTATCACTGGCTTATTATTGGTCCTAGAGTTTTGCAATGTGAAACCAACTTATGGGAAATCATGGGCTGGAAATCTGATGTGGTAGGATTTGACCTTGGGCCTCTCCTTCAAGGTGAAATGGGGATAACCAAACTTGAAAGTGTTTATAATTCACTTATTATTGATCCTAGGGGTTTGCAATATGAAAACAACTTACAGTTACAGTGTATATATTTGGTACCTAAAGGGGAACCAAGGTAATGGATATAAAGAAGGGGTTGAGAAAAATAAGACTATGCAATTTATTGTATAAAAAGTCTGTGTAATTTGCAGCACACCAAACATGAGTTTTGCTGCACCCAGGTACATAGCTTGTATGATAATCCAGTGGAGAGACTGCAAGGTATGCTGTGCCGGAAAGCACCCAGTCCAATGTAACATGCTAAAATATCTTAGAAGGACCAATGAAAGTGCCATAAAACAGGCATTTTGCTATCTTGTGGGAATGACTTGCTATCTTGTGAGAACGACTTGGTAACTTACGGGAATGACTTGATAACTTGTGGGAACAACTTGCCAACTTGTGGGAATGACTTGCTAACTTGTGGGAATGACTTGCTAACTTGTGGGAATGACTTTGCTAACTTGTGGGACTAATTTCTAACTTGTGGAAACAACTAGCTATTTGGTGGGAACGACTTTCTAACTTATCTTTGTTTCTTTATCCTTATCTGCTATCTCTTCTTCCAATTCCTTCTTGTACTGTTTGAGCTCCTTATATTTGTTCTCCACTTTGTCCAGTTTCTTCATCAGTAATTCAGCCTCTTCCAGAACTGTGTTCTTTTCCTGTTCTATTTCTTTGACTTTAGCCTTAAGATGGCTATTTTCTTCTGTTTATTTCTTTCAGATTATCCAGCTCTTCTTTCATCTCTCGTCTTGCCACCCTTACATTGTTATTCATGTCACTTTGGAAAACTTCCATTTGTCTCTTCAATTCTATATTCTCCTTTTCCATCTCCTGCATCTTTGCGTTATGTTCTTCTTGTTGGACCAATTCTGCTCATCCCCATTTTCTCTGTGTACATTGTTGCTGTTCCTGATTTGTCACCTTTTTCCTTATGTCTGTAATATCACCTCTCAGCTCCTTCCATTGACTGATCATCTCCCCAAGTCCCCTCTCTATTTATACAATAACTACATTGCCAATAATGATTTCTGATATCTACATTCTCCTTTGTTTCCACTACACACTCCTCTATGAACCATCTACCACACCTATCGCATCCTATCCAATTGTCTTTTCTCTTACCTCTATGATTTGCTTCACTCTTTTGACATAAGATATCCTTTACTTGAATCTTCCTTTCTTGTGTTTTGTCTTGACATAAAACAGGCATTTTGCTATCTTTCTAGCTTGTGGGAATGACTTGCTATCTTGTGAGAACGACTTGGTAACTTGCCGGAATGACTTGATAACTTGTGGAAACAACTTGCCAACTTGTAGGAATGACTTGCTAACTTGTGGGAACGAGTTGCTAACTTGTGGAAACGAGTTGCTAACTTGTGGAACTAATTTCTAACTTGCGGAAACAACTAGCTATCTGGTGGGAACGACTTTCTAACTTGTTGGAACCACTTGCTATTTGGTGGGAATGACTTTCTAACTTGTCGGAACCACTTGCTATCTTGTGGGAATGACTTTCTAACTTGTGGGAACGTCTTGTTATCTTGTGGGAATGACTTTTTAACTTGTCGTAATGAGTTGCCAACATGTGGCCACAACTTCTTATCTCGTGCTAACGAGATAAAAAATGCTGAGAAAACAGTTACATGTCCCTTCCTGGGCTCCGTACTTCTGAAGGGAAATTATTGTAGTTCATGTATTTTTTAAATATTTACAAAAGATTAGCATCTCATGAATGCTGATGCCCTCCACCTTATTACAATTTCACTAGCAGATCCGGGGGGGCAGTTCAAGGGGTTTGAACCCTCCCTTCAAAAATAATGTAAAGGGGTTCAAACTAAAGTACAAATTATTTCTTGAGAGTGATGTTAAATTTACAGGAAATGCACTATATTTTTACCAAAAATTAATTTTTTTCCTGGGGGGAATGCCTCCCGACCCCCTTAGTTATGGTATGTCTGATGTGAACCCCCACTTTACTTATAGGCTGGATCCACCCCTGCAAGTTGGTTGAAAATCTTAAATTTTCAGCTAAGTAGCAATTTATGTCGGTGCATATGGAAACACACCAACCGGATACCGGACCCGAATGCCGAACATATGGAAAAGGGGCTATAGACATTTGCTGTATCATTCATGCAGGATACCTGGTGCTCTGTGTAAACAGGAGCAGATGAAACCGGGATTTGGCTTATTGGTAAGGATTGGTGAGGAGCAGAACGCAACATGGTAGCACTTGTTCAAATGAAGTTAAATCACATATCTGTTCTCACTTTACCGATTCAAAGGTAAATCTAATTAACAAAGTAATGCAGCAATACATCAATGACTATCAATGAGATAGTGCTTTAAGGATGATGGTTCACATATAGCAAGATAATTTTGGATATGCCCAGCAGGCACGTCAACGTTGATTCAACGTTGAATTATTGGTCAGGGTTAGACATTGAATCCAAGTTGGTTTTGCAAACATGGTCCAGAGTCACCATGTGACGTTGAAATCAAGTTGAAATTACGTTGAATTCAGGTTGAATTCATTTCGAGATTAATTGGTAGTGGACAGAGCCTAGGGGGAATCCTTGACCAGCCACATGACGAGTGACATCATAGGTCACATGATGGGTGTTGGACAGGTAGTGGGTGGAGCAATGACTAATGACATAGTGACTGACAGGTGTAACAATAACATTAGGCGTACCCAGCAGGCACACGACGTGATTTCAACGTTGAAATCAGGTTGATCTTTGGTTGATGACGTCGCACAATCTAATTTAGACTTGATATCAACGTCATTATCTGACCCAGGAATCAATCAACATTTCTGACTTTGAAATCAGGTGGATTTTTAGTTGATGATGTTGCACAACCTAATTTCAACCTGTTATCAACGTCAGTAACTGACCTTGAATCAACTCAACTATGATGATGTCATAATGATGTCATATGTGACATCATGCGTGATGTCATACAAAATGGCAGTGAGCAATAATAGGGGATTTTAGGGAACTTAGTCAAAGAATATCTTGGGATGGGGTACCCAATAACCATAATTCACTGACCCCTCAATTTTTAACCCATTAGTTTATAATTTTAGACATAAAAACACCATTTTCACTATAAATTCACCCTCCTGTAGCTTGTTATCTGGTATCATTATAATAATTATTTTCACTATTATCATTATTATTCCTGGATACCATATCTGGACATTTAACTTATGTCTTACCTCCAAACCACTGCTTTCATCAGCCATGTAAGCATACCTATGACGTCACGATGTGAACTGGAAAAAAATTCCAGCCATATATATTTTTGAGTTGCAGGAACTACTCCACAAATGTAGTACTGGTTACCTAAAAAGTTGATTTATTTTAACTTTAGATTTCATGAATCTGAAATCCAGTTACACGTACCCAATAAAATTTAGTAATAAATACAAATATATTTTACAGTGTACATAAAAGGTAAATGTGCACTACGCCAGTGTATAGGTGCAAAAGCACAGGTGCAGGTGCAATTGCCCCGAAAAGTAGTACTTCAGGGAGGGGTTACCCAGCTAATATCCAGCCTCTGATGAGAAAGTTCACCCAATAACTTTCGAAACAGAATAACACCATTTATTGTTATTGTGTAAGGCATTTCATCATATTAACCATTGTGAACATCACTTGGTGACTTATTGAGCACTTCAGTTTATTCTTCTGTTTTTAATAATGAGTGTGGGCCCCCTGAAAGTGCAAATCACTCTACTTTGTTAGTAGCCACCTCCATACTGGATCTAGAGATTTATGGCATGGTGGGAAGATTAGCATATAATCCCTAGCCTATTAGAGAAAAATATGTTTTTACCATTGGCAATCTATGCATTTATTGAGTAAATTCACATATTGTACATTAAACAGACTTCAGAGCAAGAATCTACGAACATAAAGTCTCTATAAAAACACAGGATAATAGAATTACCTTTGTATCCAAGCATTTATTGGTAAAAGTTTGCTCTATTAAGGATAGGCAAATCTCTATCACTTATGTGGGTTCCTTAAAGTATACACCACTCTCAAACTGGGTCACATCAGTCATATGTACAGTGGTTGATGTTGAATATTGGGGCAACCCACCCAATTGGCACTAAGCAATTTATCTAATTGTGTGTGCATTTTGGTCTTAATTCACACTCATAAGACCCCCTAATTCTTTGAGGTATTCAGAATGCTGTTTATTATATCACAATAAACTAATTTTATTCATTGTTATATATTACTGTAACTGTAACAATTACACGCGGGCATCTCCTATTCTCAAACGACTCCATTGGCTCCCAATTGAATCTCGCTGTATCTTCATAACTGCCACTCTAGTTTATAAGTTTCTTCACAGTGGTCATCCCAGTTACTTTGGTCCTCTTCTGTCCACTCGTTGTGGAAAATATAGTACAAGATACAACCATCCAGATAAAAGGTTCCTGGAGGTTCCTCAATTCTGTCCATCTGTACATAAATCCAAAAATCACTTTGGCCACAGCTTTGCTTTTGATGCCCCCACAGTCTGGAATCATTTGCCTTATGAGGTACGTTCTGCCCCAACTCTCACCTGTTTCAGGAAAAGGTTAAAATCATATCTCTTCCACAAGGCATTCCCACCTTAGCATACACTCTATCCGGCGTCTCCGTGGTACTGAACTGGACTTGGCAACGGCTATGGACAGATGATTTCTTAAACTTGATTTTTCGTGTTGCGCCTTAGAGTCTGCCTTGCAGAGATTAAGCGCCATAAAAGTACAGAATAGAATAGAATAGAATAGAATTACTTCTCAGTAAAAATGAAACATCTCCCTATCTGTCTATCTCTCCCCCCCCCCCCCCCCCCCCCCCCCCCCCATCGATCTATCTATCGAGCGGTATATGGGCAAGTCGCTGACAAAACAACTCGCAGACAGCAACTCGCCAACAATTTTATCCGTTTGAATAAGAGGGTAGTATGTGTACTTTAATACTTTAAAACCACAGAACTCAAGGACATAGTACCCAAATCATTAATATTCATGGAAAGATATATGAAGTCACAGATTTCCCATGGAGTTTCCTTGCAATACTTTATAAAATAGAAGCATAGACGAAAATCAAATACTTTAAACTACAGAACTCATGGCCACAGCACCCAACTCGTTAATATTCACGAGAAGATATGAGGTCACAGATTTCCCTTGGCATTTCCTTGCAATACTTTTATTTGATTTAAACTACAGAACTATACTTTATAAAATAGAAGCATAGACGAAGATCGAATACTCAGAACTCATATGCACTCATTAATTGTCGGCGAGTTGCTGTCTGCGAGTTGTTTTGTCGGCGACTTGCACGTAATTCTATCGAGCTAAGAGAGATTTAGTAAGACCCAAAGTTGCGCTTTATTATAAGTTGTATTTTTGGGGGGATTCTGAGTCTGGGGACTGTGTTGTGTATTTGACTAGTATGGGTAGATACATCCCAGATAACACTCTACCGGTGGCTCAATGGTGTACGGTCGACAGATTTTGTCACCGTTGGACTACCTTTGGCCCACCGGTGGCTTTTGGTTGTATAATTAGCAGTTTGCCACCATTGGGCCAATGGTGGCTTTCCAACCAATCTTCATGTCTGTAGAATTTGCCATAAGTGGTTTTGGTTCAAGATGGTAGTGAGCAATAACAAGGGATTTGGGGAAACTTAGTAAAAATTTATTCATAAGTGTGTGTCTAACAATGATATTTCAACTCATTATTTATCAATTTTAGACATACAAACAATATTTTTATTATAAATTGACAATACAAAAGTTGTCACCTATTAGTTAGGAAGTGCAGTTGGACAACATCTTGGTATGACTTTGATTTGACCTTTGACCATGCTGCAGTGACCTTGACCTTTAAAATATTTTCTGGGACACATATGTAGTTTTACTTAACTGTGCTATTTTTATTGTCGTATTTTTCTATGTAACACTTTATACACACAAGATAAATGACACAAACACAAGATATAATAAACTTACTTCGATGTGAACTGTTTGGGATCTAGACAACAAGTGCTGACAGGTGCAGGAATCTGAAGACAGAAATCACGACGGCTGAATGACTGTCTGCTTAAGGCACAGCTCCACTTCCTCGAACCTAAAGGTGCGGTCACACTTGCACGGTCGGTGACAGTCACGATACCATTGACACACTTGAATACATTGTACAGCTTCTTGTATTGTCTTGTATTTATGTTGTGTACATAATCATGATATAAAAAGTAAGAAATTACAGTTGTATAATTAATATGGCAAAGTCTAAAGTCAATGTAGATTTAACTTTAATAGTATTTATTTTGCTTCCATTTGCATGCACCCAGACTAAGTGCTCTATCACTGAGCTATGATGTCTTGATTTACACATCACTGGGAATCAAACCCAGGCCTCTCAGTCTGAGGTTACGCTTAATGTTTTTTAATAAGGATAAAAAATTTCCACTGACTTTTATATCTGAAAAAATGTTCATAATTTCTCCAAGCTATGTAGCAAATGCGCACAAACTATGAGTTCTAGTAACACAGAGCAATATTTGAAATATTTTATTTTGAAAAGTCAAGGTCGCTATGGCCTGACCTCAAGTGGGATTAAATGTACATGGAATAAATATAGTCAACAAAGATGTCATGAATATTCATATCTGCATATGACTTCTTAAATTACCTCCCAATAGACTTCATGAGTAAATTCTAATAGATACTCTTCATCTTTTAAGTAGTGCCACAAAAAGTCCTTGACTTAAATTTGGAAATCTGCCCTGTTTGGTGTGTGATGAGTATCCCATCTCATCACTGAAGTTAAGGAGCACTGGGCTTGGTTAGTACTCGGATGGGTGACCGTCCGAGTTCTAATCAATGTATTAATGAATATATAAACTTAATTTTTAAACTGCAATTTTTCATCCATTTCTTTTGATTTTGAAGCAGCAAAAACCACATGGTGTATGGGTTCTCAGATGCTTAGAACAGGAAAAAGGCTTATATTTTAATTTGTAAAAAATAATAAAATAAAACGAAATGTGCATTCATCAAAAACCATGCGTAAATACGTTGGACACTATATTTTGAAAAAATTTTAAAATAAAGAGAGAAAAAAAACTGACATAAAAAGTGCTTTTAATCACTTTTTATGTCAGTTTTTTTTTTCTCTCTTTTATTTTAATAGCCACCTGAACCAGTGAAGCATTACTAGTACATATAAAATATTTCTGCAATCTTAACTGTTCTGTTAAATATATCATTAAGATGTAACAACACTTTTACTATAAGCCAAAATGAACTATGTATGTTCTTAATGTCAACCACAATCTTCTTACCTTAATATTAATCCTCATATTTCCATACAATTTTTAGATTTTTCTTGATCAGAACGACTGGACCTGGTGTTGCACCTTAGAGTCTACCTTGGCAGAGCTTAAGCTCTATAAAAGTACAGAATAGAATAGAATTGACACTCAATGGACTCTGAATGAGAAATCCATGCTGAAAAAAAAACTAGCTGTGCTTTAAGGTACAGTGCTAATAGTACTCAAAGCTTCTCACAACACAATTTTGATCTGTTCAGTTAAAGAAAAAATAAAGTGAGTAGAGTAAGAAATCTAAAATTCGCCACCTATCTGAAATTCGCCACATGTGAAAATACTAATAAAGTAAATGAATTGTGGTGAGATTTGTTGAATGTATAGTAAATTAAGTCTTTTTGAACTGAAAAATACCAATTTTTAGACAAAAACATCATTTTCTTCATACAAATAACTAAGGTTTTAGAGGTGGCGAATTTTAGATTCCTGGTGAATTTTAGATTTCTTACTCTATATGTGTGTTATGCAAGAAAAAATATTTCATTTTTTGATCATTGAGGTGTTTTGAAGTAAAGACTTTAATTCATATCTCATTAATTTTATTAGGTCTTATCAGCTTGGTCACAATACAGACACTGAATACAAATACAGGTCTAAAATGCACCAGTATAGATTAGTTAGACTTGAGTCTTGAGGACATTATGAAATAACACAAACATATGTATACATGTCTCTGAGAAAAAAAAGGCACACTTCCTGGTTCAGGATTTCTTATCCACTTCAAAACTTTAACTTGGGATTACTAAGCCATGTCTGCATGGATTTTAATGCAACAAACATGAGCATAATCTGTGTAAATATAGCTTTCCATTGATGTATAACACATATCTGTAAGTTACATATTTACGGAAATATCGGCATTTAAAAATCGGCAGTTGTTTACATTAATTTAAATTTCGCGCTAAATATAGACTACCAATCAAAACAGGAAGTCTTTTTGCCCTCCGGTTTCCACGTTTGTTGTATTTCCTCGACTTTGTTTACAAACACCGTTTCGTTCTATTCCTGAATTCGCGAAGATCGCAGCGCCTCACAGTGGCGAGATTTAGAACCCACCTCTCAGGACTTCCTGTTTACATTGGAAACCGTCGTGAAACGGATCCGATAGTGAAGTAGTATGAGTTTCTCAAGAGTAAAGAAGTGGAGTGGAGACCACTGTTGTGCAGTTGGCTGTGCACACAAGAGAGGTTTTTCCTCATGTGCCTTTTATTCGTTTCCCAGGTAAATTTTGTGTTGTTTTATGCTGTTATAGTCTTATATTTAAGATATGTGTACTAAGTACTTCTGAATGGTCCATATATGTTTTCCTGTTAGCAGTTAGCACTGGTTTTCATGTACTCAGATATCAATTCAAAATCTTAGTCATTACTTTGGTTTCTGAAAAAGAAATTGCTTGTCAATAAATTTTTATCCATGCAATGTGAAATGTTTTATGGCTTGTCAATCTGTCAATATATATTGAATTTTTACAATGAAAGCAACACTGGAAAGGTTGTTAGGTGCAGTGTTTGACATTTTTTTATTGTGTGAAATTTATTTACTGCTCAGCCAGTGAATTTCGTCACCCAGTGAATTTCGTCACCTGCATTTCATGACAATATTAAACCATTTTTACACTTCATCTCCATCGATAGTTTACATATTAATATTATAAGTTGTGGTTACATGTGTTTAAACACAAGTATTGCTTGTTTTTGAGGGTTTAAATGGCAAGTGACGAAATTCACTGGGTGACGAAATTCACTGGCTGAGCAGTAAATTTTAAAGTTAATGAAATAAGCAACATATAGCAGGAAAACTATAATGCCTTGCTACCAATTTTCTCCAGGTACATGGGTGGACACAAAGATAAACGGGCATGAAGATAAACGTTCCTCAGAATCTTTCAAATAAAAGTGGTCTAAGTAACCAAATTGCATGGAGTAACTAACAGAATATGGTTAAATTAAGCTTATCAAGACATTTGTTATTTATTTGGTGAATTTTAATTATTTAATGCACTAAGATGAGCCAATCTCTGAAGACCGTTTATCTTCGTGTCCGTTTATCTTTCTGTCCACCTGTGTACCAATAAGCCAAATCACAGTTTCGTCTGTGCATGCTCCAGCGAACGTCCTTGAAGAGTCAAGTGGGTAAAACAAATGTAGGAAACGAAACCAGGAAGTGAATTTTAAATGATGAAAACTGACAATAATATATGTTTCCTTGCATAATTACAGAATAAAACTGGCAGTGGGTGAAAATAGATATTTTTTAAAACTGCTGCCAATATAAGTGCGTTTATATATAGTATCCAGATAAATTGATTTTCGCTACTTCGTGGTCTTCTGTCACAGACGTGGTTCTTTTTACCCACTTGACCTTACAAGGCCATTTGAGAAAACGAGGCATTTGAAATTGTGATCTCGTATATTACTGCCACCATGAAATAAAATGTGCATATTTCTTTAGCAGCCATATACCTTTAAAGCCTTTTCGTGTGTACTTCTTGCATTCAGTTTCAAACAGTTGTACCTTATTTATTAGACTTGGGAGGTACTATTTGACAAGACATGTCTATATGAATTCTGTCTGGTGGTAATTGGTACCCGGCAATAATTGGTAGCAAGGCAGGTAAAAAACCCTGTCCCATATAATATTTGACAAATGTTAACAGAAACTACACATTGTTGAAATGAAAGTGTTTTTTGTAATAGGATTTTCTGGGACAAGAAAGTACACTGAAATACTTCAGATGTAGCAGCTAAAAGGTGTAGCACATAGTGCAGTTTGAATTAGACTGGGAATATGTGAATCAGTCATTACATTCCCTTATTTACACACATTTAATATCTCAAATGTATTGTGTATTATTGACATATTCCATTTGTTTTTAAAGGGACCCTCACTGGAGGAAGATATGGTTGAACAGTGTTAACAGACGGGCTGTGGATACCAGTGGGCGTGTAATACATGGAAAGATGTGGGAGCCAGCTGAACACCACAGGCTTTGCTCTTGCCATTTTTCAAAGCCCCCAATTTCAAAATCAAGGTGATCATTAAAATGTCACCTTGTAAACTTAGTTTTATCTTTCACATCATAGATCATACTTATAAGTTGTTGAAGCACATATCTGTATCTTCTTAAGAAAGCCTTTAACACACAAAGAAAAGTATGTAGTAATTAATGTTTTATTGTCATAGATATCATACAATAACCTTATTGAAAAAAAAAAAAGAATTTAGTTCCAGAAATATGTAAACTGATATACCATTTTGTGGCAAACGTAAAGTAAGAATACAGTTTGTATACTATGTAAGTCAACCTGTATACAAAAGTAAAGAAGAACAAACATGTAAAAATAACAAAGTAAGTTAAATAACAAATTCAAAATAACTTAATGTGGGTATGTATTTTGCAGAAAAATAGGGTGGAATCACATTGTTCCCGATCTATTTATACACAAGAAAATGACTGTCCCAAGACCCCACAGAGAAAGGAGCTGCAGTACATCTGTTGCAGAGGTATTTTGTAGCACAAGTATATATTGTTAATATTCATGACTGATATATTTTTTTCTCTTTATGTCTAATGCGTAGGGACATCATGTTGACTAATTGCGAATTATATTCGTGTCGACACTGAAAAGCCGTTGAATTTTTAAATAAATCAAAACATTTAACTTCCATATGGCAAAAAAGCAATAAATATGTGAAATAAAATGAAGATATGTGTATAATCTAAAATTTGACATTTATTTCACACGACTTCTGCTTCATTTATTTCAGGCAGGAAGTGGGTGATATATAGTTGGTACTTACAGTTTTACGTGAATGCATAAACAATACAGAAAACATGGCTGTTTTTGAATTTTAATTTATTTTATGATACAATATGGATATATTTTATGGATTAAGACCATGTCATATTTTACTACATTGAGCAATTATTCATAATTTGAAATAAGAACCGGTTTTTGGCATTATTCTAACCAATTTCGATTAGTTGGCTAGTCATGAAGGCCCTACTAATGATGGATGTTTTGCTTTTATTATCCACCATTTTGTATGTTTTACAATTTACAAATGTCCAGAGAATGTTTGAAAAGGCGGTCATATATACATGGATATACTTGCAATTTCTCACCCCCTTCTGCATAGACAATGCATGAACAAGTGTTTTCAATGTACAGAAGTTTTTTTTATTTAACATTATTTTTGTGTTGTTCCATGTGCTAGTGTTTCAAATGCACCAATGGATGGGGCAAAAACAAAATTACTCCAATATAAAGGATTACTGTGAAAAGGTTACACAAAAAAAAATAAAGTAAATGATAGGTTCCAGTGATTTCTGTGATTTTAAAGTTTGTAAATGTGGAGATTTCAGTAGCATCACCGGTTATCGGCTGAAAAGGGGGTTATACATAGTAGGATATATAATTTTTGTACACAATATCACCCCCTGCTGTGAACATTCATTGGGTATATATGGTACAGAAAGTTTTTTACAATCATTAATCAAATGTTGAAATAAAATAATTATATACATATACAGGTTACCCAGGAGCAACCCATGACTCAATCAGACAAAGTTGAAATGCATGAGATCACAACACTGAGTAACAGTAACCAAGAAGCTGAACCGCAAACTGCAATGGTCAATGAGGAAGTATGTTATCAATAGTTGAGAGAACATCTAACAATATTTCAATATTGATATATATAATTTCACAAATTTTAATATTGATACTAAAATTGCTAATGTCAATATTGTTTCAAGCATTCACCAAGTAGAATTTTCAAATTAGTGTTGTACTTTTTCAGTTCCCTTTTATATCATTAGTCTTGTATATGTTAATGTTAAAACAACTGTGATAATTGAAGATTCATTTTGGTGCAAATGATGCATTTTACGGCATAAATGGTATTTCAGTGATTAATGTGCAAACCCAAATTAAAGTTTCAGATTGATATTGAAAGTGTATTTCAATCCCTATAGTTATCCAGTTATATTTACATAACAGCATGCATGCAAAAGAAAAATTGACACTGTACAATATTTTTATGGCAGGTTGAGTATGTTTCACTTTCATATGTAATTTTGTACAAGTAGTACAAACCACATACTACAAATTTATGTTTTCATTCAATACTGTAATACCACACAGCATTTCTGTTTCCAACTAACACAGTATTACACTTTCATAACTGGACAAAAAACTTGATGAAGTTGAAATACGTCATATTAATTATAAAAATTTTTACACAGGTGTTACAATTTTTTCCAGGTAACAACAGTCAACTATGACCACGATTACTTGACGACCAAGAGATCTGGACCATTGGCAGAGGAGATAGATCGCTTAAAAGAATCTTATCCTGAATTCATGGATTTTATGAACGACTATGCAAAAGCCAAAGAAACTGTTACAGTTTATGAAGCAATGCTCAGTAAAGGTCAAGTTCTGTGTCTCGATCTCATAAAGGAAAATGACAAATTGTTTCAATATTACACAGGTTTACCATCATGCCTTGTTTTTGATGCTTTGTTAGATTATTTCTCAGATAAAACAAGCAATATGCAGTATGTTGCAACAGCCAGACATGAACACAATGCATCACGATTTTTGAAAAAACCTGGCCCGAAGAGAACATTGAGTAAATCTGAAGAATTTTTCGCAACGCTTGTCCGACTTCGTCTGGGATTACCTTCAAAACATTGTTCTAGATTGTTTGGTATTTCTGAAAGTACATATTCATCAATTTTTAACACCTGGGTAATAGTCATTGCACTTGAGTTGGAAAAAATATGCTGCATGCCATCTGCTGAAATTACTTCAAATAACATAGCACCATGTTTTGACCGTTTTCCATCAACCAGAATAGTGTTAGACTGCACAGAGTTATTTTCTCAAACACCAGCGACCTTAACCAACCATAAGCAGTTACATTCATTTTATAAACATCATTCTACAGTTAAATTCCTTGTAGGTATGAGTCCCACTGGTGCAATTACATACATTTCTGACATGTGGGGGGGTAGAGCAAGTGACAAAAAAATTACTTCAGAAAGTGATAAATTGCTTCATTCTCTTGAATGTGGGGATAAAGTTATGGTAGACCGTGGCTTTACAATACAAGAAGAATTGCCACAAGGAGTAAAACTTATTATACCACCATTTAAGAATAAAACAATAGGACAATTTACACCCGAACAAATTAAACACTCTGAACATATTTCGGCCGCTAGGATACACATTGAAAGAGCTATACGTGCAATCAAAGAATCTAGAATTTTAGAAATGGAAGTAAAATTAGCCATGGTGAATAACTTTGAAAATATCTTCAAAGCATGTGCTTATTTAGTTAATTTCAAACAACCGTTTTTAAAAGTAAAGAAGTAGTTAAACTTACAAGTATTTTTCATTTTTAATTATAACTCACATGATTTGTTTATTATGTTTAAGAAACCAGGTTCTGTATAAAATTTAGGACATGAACACAATGTATACCACATGATGAACTAGAAAAAAGTTTTAGCTAACAAAAAAAGAAGCGTCCCTGATGGAGACATGGTTTATTAAAACCTGTATTAGTTGTATCAAATTGTATTTTATTTACTGTGTGAAAACAAATAAGCACCCCTGACAGGCCGCTTGATTACTTTTCTTTAAGACACAGAACTTGACCTTTGCTAAAGTAAATTAATAACTGACACTTTAGTCATATCCAATATATCTGTGTACTTATTTCAAAATGTCAGTTTATGTATTACTGAGTACAGTATTGTTTACATTAAATATGTACTTAGCTTTTAACTGTAGCAGAAACTTTCCAATGTGTTAATCAAAAACAGTAAAAATGTGTATGATTAGTTGAATTGATACATTTTTTTTACTTTGTAATGGGTAAAATTAACATTCAGTCACTTTACATAATCTTCCAAAAGCCATTTCCATTTGTAAATGTAGGCTCGTGTACATTTGTGGTTACTTTTCATCATACCAGCAACAAATGTACTATATGTACCAGATTCCATATGTTTCAAAGCCTTTTGAATGATTTTGTGTTGTGTGAACAATGCCATCAACTAGAAAAAGGTTTTTGCTATCAAAAATGAGCTATACTGTATAAGCTAAATTTATGTTTGTGATGTGATGTCATTGAACAGTAAGTAGGTTGGGAGGTGAAAACCCTCATTTTTACTTCAAGGTGGCCATGACTGTACTTGCAAGGTGGCCATAACTTCATTCATATTGGGGCATTAAGTTTACCATAAAATAAGTGTCCCTTTTGCCATCTTTTATAGGTGTGCAAAGTTTAACTGAGGTCAGTTGAACAATAAGATAGTTGGAGGCTGAAAACCACCTTATTTCACCAAAAGTCCTGAGCCGCTTAATAAGTGACTACAAAGTACCTTTTGAAGTTATTTGTCCAATTACAAATAACCCAATTGGTTACTGGACCTTACAAATGTACTAACTTGTACTCTTTTTACTGATATGTTGAAAATTAACTGCAAGTGTACATAAGCAATAATTTACAATTGGAAATGGCTTTCAAGAGGTGATATAAAGTGGGTAAATGTTATTTGTACTTTCTTCCTTTAAAAAAATGAAACATATTACACTGTCTCGTTATGTTCCTGATTAATTAGTAAACAATGTCACAGTTACGTACACATGTAGGACAGTACCAATCGGGGTAACTTTCCCCTTCTTCTAAGTGTAGAGAAGCAAGATTTGTACAATCCATGTGAAATACTTTTTTACAATTGCAACTGCAATCACATGTAACAAAGTCTGTGTTACTAGCACCTGCTTGCAGATTTATTTTACAATTTATTTTACTGCATGAAACAGCATGAATAAAGTCACCAATGGTACTCTGACTACTGCTTGCTCTTACATTTCTGTCCTTACTCAAACAGTCAAACAACGCTGGAGCGACGAATTGTTTGAAAAATTTAACTGAGCTGAACAAAAGATTTTGCCAATGACTACTGTCAAAATTGACTTCCACAATCAAAATATCTTTTGGCGTCCAAACAACAAAATCTGCTGTTTGTGTATTTGTAGCAGCCATCTGACATTGTAGCTGTGAATAATATGGGTGGCTATATTTCAGTTGAAACATGTTTTCACAGAAGTCTAAGTACTTCAGTGCTTTAAAGTCAGCACTATCTTTGATAGTTACGGGACATTTTATCTCTATCACTCTCTCACCATGACAATTACAACTTGCTATTCTGTCAGGTGTAGCACCAATAAATGAATGTTTTTCCATCACAAATAAACCACAATTTCTAAGGTAGAGAGACTTGTGAAGTTTAGTCATTTTACTTAGATAACATTCTGCTGCTTTTGGCTCATTGGCAATGCCATACCTTGTAGCAGTATTACCCATGAAAGAACTGTTTCCCAAGCACAAGTTAACAAGTCTTGTGCTGTTGTAAGAATGGTCAGATTTCATTTGAGTGTACACATTATGAATGATAGAGGCAGTTACCATTCCAAATCGATATTCCTTCCAAAGAGGAGATTTTGTTTGCTCTTGCGTTAAGCAAGCAATTTCATTTTTGTCTTCTGGGGTAGCTGTTAACATTAACATAAAGCTATCAGCACAAGGTTCAACACCCTCACCTAAAGAAGTAAGATACAATGATGTCTGTTCTCGAATTGACTTAGGCTTGGCAACAGAGGTCCCAACCTCTACTTCTAGGGATGGTACAATGTGTACACAGTCCCCCATAACAAAGTCACCTATATCTGACACTGGTTCTGGCCCTTCAAACACTGGCTCAGAAGATTTGGCTATGGTTAGAAAAGGAATATCAGGTTGTACCAGATTAAGAGTGTGCACTAATTTTTTGTAACTGTCCGGGTTAACTGGTCTTTTCTCCAAAGCCACCGGGTTAAAATCAAACATTTTTCTTTTTTTGCATGTGTTTGTATCAAGAGGTGTACATTGTTGAAAAGACAGATCTTTCAATGGTATAGGATTTACTTTGGGATCTTTTGGCTTTACCCATTCGCACAATACCTCTGTACTTGCTGGGTCATCTGGCAAACAATGTAAACCTTGACTAGTGAAATCTTCAAGTGCAAATAACATTGCTGCAACATGGGTACAACCTTCACCTTGACCTGCGGTGCAAGAACAATTTGACCCAACAATATCATCCAAAGCCTCGCTAAATAAAACAATACAGTCATACATTTTACCTGATGTGTCCCAAGAAGGGTTACACTTGCCTTTTATAGCACAATAGTTTGTGTTCAATTTTAAAAATGACAGACTATGCACATGGTTACTCTTGTACAGGTTGTAACTTCTTAGTGTTTTGTACCTCTTAAGATTTTCTTTAGTAAACAGTTCAATGTCATTTGAAGGTACATGTGAAACAGTTTCATGAGCCTTCAACAGATAATTTGATATCTTTATAAGCTCAAATGTTGGCGATTGACGAATGTCTTTAGTCCAACCAATTGTAGTGTTTTTAACTTTTGCCAAAATGTTTTGAAATGAAAGTGGCTCACTTGCAAATCCATAAATTTCACATAGCTTTGATATCTTGTGAGCTTTGCTGCCTTTACAACATTGACCATGCTGCTTCAAAAGACAATTTATATCTTTGGCTGATAATATCTCAATGTCTTTAGCACTAGTGATTCTATTCATTTTCAAGTTCATATGTACGAAAAAATAGAATGTGTCTGAATACTTACATATAATATTCAATTTTAAGTTCTTAGGTACCTAACAATAAAAAGTGTCTCTGCATACTTGCATATAAACATGGCAGTGAAAGAACACTCAACACCTATTACTGATATTATTTCTGTCAAATAGCTAAAATGACCCACTTACACACACAAAAAAAAACCAAAAAAAAAAAACCCACCATGGGCGGTATTCACTAACATTCCTAGTCTAAGTCCTATCTTACACACAATTATCAATTTCTAATGATACTCTAAATCAATTATCAAATTCAGTTACTAATTTAAAAGTATATTGATTCTATATGAAGATTTAAGAGCTAAAATTGTGCTTACTGTAACAGAAATAAAATCAGGCATATGATTAAAATGATAAACTTCAAAAGTTAGGACTAAGACTAAGATAGGAATGTTAGTGAATACCGCCCCATATGTATCAGTTACAGAAGTAAAGATACTTTCTTTGTACTTGATACTTTCTTTGTACTTTGATACTTTCTTCTTACTTTATTACTATATTTGACAGTTATTTGTCATATAAGTAGCACACAATTCTTTCAAAAAAGTAACACATTTTGAATCAATAAACTAACCCAGACTTATTTTGAAATCTAAGTGGCCCATTTTAAATTACATAAATTGTACCAAGTTTTGAAATCTTGAACCCTTTGCTTCCCTTGTAACTTTGACATTTTCAGAGGTTATCTAAACATCTCTGATTCCATTGTTGGTGTTCTTGGTACTGTCACAGGTGTTGCAATAATTTCATCAGAACTGTGGAAAATGTTGAAATATTTTTGTCGGTAGCCATGGAAATTTGCAACAATTCTGAAATACAAAACAAAATAATGGCAAGGTCAAAGGTCATATCAATGTCAGACCATAACGATGCACACCTACACCCTCTAACCAATTTCCCTACCAAGTATCAACTTCCTATACCTGACGGTTGATGACATATAGCCCGGACAAGATTTCATATGTCAAGATCACTATGGTAAGTTCAAAGGTTAAATCAAGGTCACAACATAACACTGCAGACCGATAACCCCTAACTAATGTCCCTAACAAGTATAAAATTCCTACACCTTAAAGTTTCCAAGATATAGCCCGGACAAGATTTTTAAATTCAAAAGGCTAATGATCATTAAAAAATATAAAATAAGACCTCTTCCGCGTTGTGTATCTCCCGCCGAGCATTTAAGGGGAAGAAATACCTTTCCCCATATATTCACAATTTCTTTAAAATTTTGAAAGTTATCAGCTGTTAATAAATATTTTGAAGTCACTACCAAGCCTGGTAATTGGTATTTAATTTGTTGAGACCTAGAAGAAAATAAATTCATACCAATTACAATTAAAATAAACAAGAAATAGAAATTAAATTAACATACTTCCTCAGCGACCTCCATATTTTCAGGATGACTGGCAGACTGACAGACTTATTTGCATCATTTCACATGCGTTTCCTGTAAAAAAAACATAGATTATGTTAAAGCACAAAGTATCATGTTTACCAGCTGAGAATTTCATACACAATGTCGAAATACAGTTTGAAATATAGTACAAACAAGCTCACAAAGCTGAATATGCACAATTTTAACAATTTAACATTGCACACATTTCATGACAAAAATACTAATATTCAGTTGTAAGAATCCTTGAATGTAATTATTGTCTCCTATTGATCCTGACATGTGATATAATTACACATAAGCTTGGGATATGTATTCATAGTTCATACCCTTAATGTTCAGAGTAAATATTATCAGCCACTTTATTAAACAGATAGGTGGTGTTTCCTTTTGTGAAGTTAATGACCTAAACGCCTGTTTTTCAATGAAAAGGAAACATACCAATAGAGAAAAAAAAACATCAATGCATCACAACTACTGGGTATGTACATAAAAATAATTGTAAATATAATTAAATATATTACAGTAATTCTACTCACTTAATAATAATCAGGTTGATGTATTACACCCATAACTGTTGCAAACCAAAGGCAGAGATATCTGATCCTGAAACATATATGAAAATGTCTTTTTAAAATCCAAACAAAAATATATTTAAAGTGGAACATGTTTTCCATGCTGATTAATATGTATAGTCAGTCCATACCATGTTAAAAATCAGCAAAGTAATGGAAATAAGCCCACACTTATTAAATTATTTGGGTGAATGCCACTTGATATTGTGGGCTACAGTTCAACTTGTTTCCTCACTTGTTTCCAAAGTTTCAAATTGAGCTATTCCACAAAACCCAGAGTGCAGAAAACTTAAGTGTGACATATCATGTACTGAGAAAGTAGGATGCAGTAAGTGACTAAAATATGTAAAAACTGCTGCTATTCAATGTTTCTTCACATATAATTATGTGTGAAAACAATGACAACTCCAAAATATAATTCAGTTGTGGCACGATTTCATTACAGATTACGTTAATAATAATTGCATGTGAAAGTACTTGCAATTAACCCCCAAAATGAGATTAAACCAAAAAATAAACCCAATCTTACTCAACCCTCATGTTTAGCACACATGCAGAAATTTCATGTTTCCTAGGAACAAATATACAGCTTAACAGCAAGAATAAATGTATTACAGTAGGCCTATGTCAATAACTGTACCCTTTACATGCACTAAAGACACTGGAACAAGTGGATGTTAACAGATTCAATATAAAATATATTCTCACCTTTCATTTTCGTCAAAATGACCGCGAAATCAACAGGAAGTCCTGAGAGGTGTGTTCACGTTCTCGTCACTGTGCGGCGCTGCGATCTTCGAGAAGTAGCGAATTCGCGAAGATCGTAGCGCCTCACAGTGGCGAGATTTGTAACCTACCTGTCAGGACTTCCGTTTGTTTACATTGTTTACCGTGACATGCGATCTAGAAATGAGTCTTCCAAAGTCAAATGGGTGGGATTACTCAAAGAAACAGAAGCAAAAGCAAGGTAAATGTATCTGCATATTTGCTAATTCATAATTATGTTATTTCACATAATAAAGGAATGAATTGGACAAGTCAAAATTAAAAGCTGCAATTATCACCCACCTCAATTACTTCCTGGTTAGTGGCATTCTACCAGTAAACGCCCATGCAGAAGTAAATTTATTATCCATCACGCGACGTATTTGCCCTAAATATGGGGAAATACAGACCGGGATGTATTTTTTTTGTATACACCGGCGCCCCGGTACTATGGATATTGAGTGTGATTAACTTCCGGTTTTTCAACAATATCTCGGAAAGTATGTAACTTAAAAATATGTATAATATATCATTAGAAAGGTGTTATTCTAGCGCTTCTGCTCATGTATGTTGCATAAATATCCATGCAGAAATGACTGAGATATTGCAAGGTAAAGATTGAAGTTTTATATTCAGTGTTGCTCATCCTTTTTGACAGTCTGTTTCACGTTTTCTCATTAGATATTCATATTATTTGACCCATAAATCGCACAAAATGGTGGATGATAAAAGTAAAACATCCCTCATCAGACACATACAGAAAAAATATATCACTCATGAAGATACACAATATAATACTCGTGCTGCGCACTCGTATGATATTGTTTTCTTCATTCGTGATATATTTTTTCTGTATTTGTCATTCGGGACGTTTTCCTATTATATTTATTTTAAATTATATAAACAGATTTTTATTTTATTCTTCTTCCACCAGATTGTCAAATGATGTACACAGCAATTAATAATTCAGATGCATGTTGCTACATTTGTTTCGAAGCTTTAGTGGTGGTGTACCAATTCATGCCCGGGTACCAATTCAGGCCCACCCTCAATTTTCTTGAAGATTTATAATTTTTCATAGAGAATATGTTTACCACATCATAGATAATCATCAAATGGATCATTTACATTTGTAATTCATTGTTTAACTGTGATTGTTTTGGATAAATTTAGGGGTGGGCGTGAATAGGTACACGGGCGTGAATTGGTCCACCACCACTATATTTTAATAATTTAACTCTATTATCGGGCGTTTTTACCGCAAACCTGAAATACCAGTGAACGCCCATTTTGTAGACTTATAAATCTTAATTGGTGAATTCAAAGGAATAACTAGAATAGTTGATTGTTTTCACAATTAGAGGAGTTCTGTCAGTTAGTGTCATAAATATCATTAAATGGTTATACAATAAACTGTTATTGGTGTGAGGGGTTTGCTTAGAAGTGTATATAAGCATATTATATAACCCCAGTACTATCACTTGTCATAATTGAAAACTGGATGACAATTTGCAGATCTTTTGAAATATATCAGCTCTATAAATTGTGTGATAAAACAGACAAATTTTCATTATACAGAGGGTATTACACAAATACATTACACAAAATGTAGCACTCAGCCTAAAAAGCTTATAATTCAATTAAAAATAATATGTATAAAAATTGTGAGTATCATGTGTGCAAACCAAAAAAATAAAACCATGTCACCATATACTGTGCACAAAGCTATCCGAAGGTTAATTTTACAGCTATAATAGCTTTAACATTCCTTTTATTGATATTCTAAAACACTATGTTACTAATCACAAGGGGGGTAGATTCTGGGAGGAGGGGGTAGATTCTGGTGGTGTTCATAATCTACCCCCGGGGTATACTTTGGAATCTACCCCGGGGTAGATTCTAGACCCTCCCAGAATCTACCCGGGTATAAAATGAAGGGGGGGGGGTATAATCTGGGGGCTTACACCGGGAATCTTTTGGAGTGGTCAGATTTGACCTTGGACCCCTCTTTCAAGGTCAAATGAGGATAGCCAAACTTAAAAGTGCTTATAACGCGCTTATTATTGGTCTTAGAGGTTTGGGATGGTAAACCAACATATAGCAAATCATGGGCTGGGAATCTTTTGGTGTGGTCAGATTTGACTTTGGACCCCTCCTTCAAGATCATACGAGGATACTGCATTTGCAGTATTTATTTAAATATGTTTTAACCTACTTTTTACACTTAAACAGTTACCTTGTTACTTTCCTTTATAATACCATTTGCAGGGCACAACTTTTTTGTCCTTTTCTTTCTTTTCAGAATTTCTTTCGAACATGCTGTTCAATTACCATTTACTGTACTTCTGTACAGCACTTTCCCTGATAATTATGCTTTCCTCTCATTATTGCCTTTACAAATCAAAAACACTCAGTCAGCTCACACAGTGCCCGGGCACTCTCCTCTTGTTATCTGTTCTTAATTAAAATAAATTAAGTGCCACCTCATACTGAGAGGCCTGGGTTTGATTCCCAGTGATGTGTAAATTAATACATCATAGCTCAGTGACAGAGCACTCAGTCTGGGTGTTTGCAAACGCAAGCAAAGAATGTATATAATTTAAAAATAGTTCAAAGATGCCTGTACCCCACAGCCTAGGGAAATATTTTTAACACCATGAGATATAGAAGTAGTGGATCAGTACACTCTTTATCTACATCTGGCATGGCCGAATTATGGTTTGGATATTTTTAATATTACCATGTATACAGAAGTGACAATACAATCAATGAATGCAGACCGAAAGGTGCAACAACATTTTAAAGGTCAAGGTCACTACGGCAAGGTCAAAGGTCAAATCAAGGTCACACAATGACGTTGAACTCCTACAATCTCCCTCGAATGTCACAAATAAGGTTTAAGCAGAGAAAACAATGTCTAAGACAAAGAAAATGCATGTAAAGATTAAGTGTTAAAACAAGACAATTCAGTAAAGTAAAAATTATAAAGCTGTAAAATTTATTAACTGGAGAATAGCTGTCAATGTAAATATCACAATTATGTAAAAGTACATATAATAATCAGTTGCAGCAATCCATATATCTTCAACATGTCTCAAATGTGGCAGGTGAACACACTTTGGCAAAGATAAATGTCAAACCATGATATACACATCCAACCCCCCATAACCAATATCTCCACCAAGTGTCAATCTTTTATACCTTACTGAATCTAGGAAACAGCCCGGACAAGATTTTAGAACTCATGGTTACTATGACAAGGTTACAGGTCAAATTAAGATCACAGTCATCACACCATGATGTTGCATACACCTTACTGTTTCCGAGAATTAGCCCAGGGAAGATTTGTAATCTCAAGGTCACTATGGCAAGGTCAAAGGTCAAATCAAACTTTTTTCTGTCGCCTGCCCAAATGGCCATCCGGACACCATTGGTGGAAAAAACTGACTGCCCTTAATGGCTGTGGTAAAAATGCATAACTAGTGGTGTTTGACTGATTGGGCTATTGTTTACCAAAGCATGTTATGAAAAAAAATAGAATAGAATTTATTAATTGATAACCTATTTCATTGTATGTAACACAAACATCACAGGGTAAGAGAGCAATGTCCCTACCAAGTATCAACTTCCTACAACTTACACTTTCTGAGATATAGGCAGGACACGATTTTAAAACACAGAAACCATCACATTTAAAGTTCAAGGTCACTGTGGCAAGGGCAAAGGTCACACCATGACCTTACACACTATGTAACCTATAGAAATGTTTTATATATCACTAGTAAGGTATTTCCACAGTAATTCTGCTCATATGTAGTGCCTTAAAAATCCATGAATTATTTATTTTGAGTAATTAATAAGAGTAACATAACCAACAAACCGAGTGCTTTATCACTAAGCTATGATGTTTTTTTGAGGAACATCACTGGGAATCAAACCCAGGTCTCCCAATATGTCAGAATATGCTACTCTATTACCCCTGTCACACTATAAATTCTGTCCATTTTAAAGTTATCAAGTGCCTCATATTTGAAGCAACTTTACTTACTTGTACACATACCAGTTGTAAAATAAAACTCAATATACATTACAACAAATTTGAAGTACCTTCAGTCAAATTATAAAAATATGTCATTACATAGCAAACACACAACAGATTTTTCACATAACTTGTAACTGCAATCAGCAAACTTATTTCGAAATTTATGTTCAATCAATTAAGAATACACGAGACAATTTTTGCAGCAAAATGGCCGAGCTGATGCATTTTCTATAAATTACATTTACCTGTGTCAAACAATTTAGCTGAACATTACAAAAAATAATATCATAGCTACAGAATGCATTGCTCTGCCTGAAAATCAGTATTAACCACATTAACAATGAATGAATGTGTATTACAGTGTTATTAACATGTTAAAAATTTTGTTTTTCCGCAAAGATTCAAGATGGCCGCCAAAAGTGGTGAAAATTGAAATTTTTCAATTGCACATAGAATACTCTACCACTACCATGCGAGTCAAAATTTCGGTCGAAATGGCTCTATCTCTTACGGTTTCCGAGATATTAACATTTTTTGTTTTTCCGCATAAATTCAAGATGGCCGCCAAAAGTGGCGAAAATTGAAATTTTTCAATTTTGTATAGAATACTGTCCTACTACCCTATGGGTCAAAATTTCTGTCGAAATGGCTCTATCTCTTACGGTTTTGATTTTTTTTCAATTTCACATAGAATACATTTTTAGAGGTTATGTAAAAATCTTTGTTTCCATTGTCAGTGTTCTTGGTACTCTCACAGGTGTTGCAATAACTTCATTAGAACTCTGGAAAATGTTGAAATATTTCCTTTGGTAGCCATGGAAATTTGGAACAATTCTGAAGTACAAAACAACAACAAAATTACGGCAAGGTCAAATCAAATCATTTGTGACATATTTCTTCTGTATTTGTCATTTGGGAAGTTTTCCTATTGTATGTGACCGCATTTCCTGTGAAGTTATAAAATATACATGTTGTAAATATGTTTCTTGTTTGTCATCAAACTGATACGTAAACATTGCTTAAAAGCAGCTGTAATAATTGCCTCATAAAGTTATGAAGCTATTCACAACCAAGTTGCAATCTTAATTAATCTCTTGCACATACAATGATGCTGAAGTACTTTTGAAAAAGTACATTAATAAATTTTATGAAGTACGAAAACTACAAACTAATTGATCAATTAAGAACAAAGTTTGAAAGTTATCAGCTGTTAATAAATACTTTGAAGTCACTACCATGCCTGGAAATTGGTATTTCATTTGTTGCGAACTGGAAGAAAATAAATTCGTACCAATTACATTAAGAATAAAAACAATTTGAAATTAAATTAACATACTTCCTCAGCGACCTCCATAGTTTCAGGATGATGGGCAGACTGACAGACTTATTTGAATCATTTCACATGCGTTTCCTGTGAAAAAAAATACATAAATTATGTTAAAGCAAAATATATCATTTTTACCAGCTGGGAATTTCATACACAATCTTGAAATACAGTTTAAAATATAGTACATACAAGTTGACACAGCTGAACATGCACAACAATTTTAACAACTGAACATCACATACATTTATTGAAAAAATAATGCCATTCAGTTGTAAGAGTCCTTGAATGTAATTATTGTCTCCCATTGAGTATTGATACTGACATGTGAGATCATTACACATATGCTTGGATTATATTTATTTGTTGTTTTACGTCATGTTCAACAGCCAGGGTCATACTGCGACGGGTAGTTTACGGGTGGAGGAAACCAGTGCACACTGCACTGTAAACCACCGGGCATCAGCAAGTAACTACCAACTTTCCAACATGAAGCGCCCGGCCCGAGATTCAAACCGGCGGCCACAGAGGTTGGAGGCGAGAACTCTAACCACTACACCACCGAGCCCCCACACATATGCTTAGAATATTTATTCATACCCTTAATTTTAAGAGTAAATATTATCAGCCGCTTTATTAAACAGGTGGTGTTCCCTTTTTTTGACATTAATGACCTAAACGCCTATTTTTCAATGAAAAGGAAACATACCAATCAAGAAAAAAGCATGCATAACAACTGCGTACATCAAAATATGACTAAATATATTAAATTTATTACAGAAATTCCACTCACTTAATAATGATCAGGTTGAAGTGTTACACTCATAACTGTTGCAAACCAAAAGCAGAGACATTTTATCCTGAAACATAAATGAAAATGTCTTTATCAATTTGATAATATAAATCAAAACAAAAATTTGGTAAAAGTACATAATCATCAGAATCATAAAATTTACATTTTTCATTTGTACAGCTAACTCATTTATGCGCGGCGATAATTGGCACCCGGCCATAATTGGTAGGAAGGCAGTAGACAACAAAAACACCTACCAGACTATGTTAAAATGTAGCAAAGTAATAAAGGTAAGCACACACTTAGTAACTTTTCCAGGTGAATGCCACTTCATAGTGTGGGCTACACTTCAATTTATTTATTTATTTATTTTATTTCTTTTTATTTCAACAAACCCAGTGTGCTGGAAAAATTGAGTATGAAATATCAGGTGCTGAGAAAGTAGCATGGAGAGATTGACTAAACATTATCACCTGTAAAATTACTGCTATTCCATGTTTCTTCACATGTAATAATGTGTGAAAACAATGACAACTCCAAAACATATTTCAGCCCTGGCACTACTTCAGTATAGATTACTTTAATAATTATGGAATGTGAAAGTACATGTAATTTACCCCCACAATGAGTTAAAAACAAAAAAAAAATCCAAAATTACTCAACCCTCATGTTAACCACACATGCAAAATTTTCATGTCTCTTTTGAACAAATTTAAAGCTTAACACCAAGCATAAATGTATTACAGTTGGTCTATGTCAGTAACTGTACGCTTGACATGAAATAAAAACACTGAACCAAGTGGATGTTACCAGATTCAATATAAAATATATTCTCACCTTTCATTTTCTTCGAGAGAACCGCGAAATGAACCGGATGTCCTGAGAGGTGTGTTCCAGTTCTCGCCACTGCGAGGCGCTGCGATCTTCGAGAAGTAGCGAATCTCAGCACACATATTATGGGATGGATATGGCGGCTGGAAATTTCTCTGGAGAAAGGGCTGTATATAATAGCAGAATATTGAAGTTGTATCTTATAAACAGTGGGTGTTTGCTTTTAGACTGTTAATACTTTTGACATTGAATGTAAAACCAGTGAGTATCCAAGAATATTCTTTTTGTTTAAAGAGTATAAGGTCGAAGAGATTTTCAAATGGAAGCTCTTGTTTTTAAAAATGCAACAATGTGCAAACAAAATGTTTTTACAACACACCCCTTAAGGGCTGTCAGGATATAGTGGGCCACAACTGGGCTACTGCTGGACCACTGACCAATATAAACTTCATAAGCAACCTTGACTATTGTCATGCCACCAGAGAACCACCATGCAGTACATTGTACAACATCTTGGTATGACTTTGATTTGACCTTTCACCATGCTGCAGTGGCCTTGACCTTTAAATTTTTTTCTGGGCCACATACGTAGTTTTGCTTAACTGTGCTATTTCTATTGACACTTATACTTGAATACATTGTATAGCTCCATGTATTGTCTTGTATTTATGTTATGTACATAACCATGATGTAAAAAGGTATTAATATGGCAAGGTCTAAAGTCAGTGTACAGAACTTAATATTTATTTTGCTTCCATTTGCATACACCCAGACTGAGTGCTCTATCACTAAGCTATGACGTCTTGATTTATACATCACTGGGAATCAAACCCAGGCCTCTCAGTCTGAGGTAACACTTAATTTTTTTGAAAGAACAGAAAAACAATTTCCCAAAAAAATAGTTCTGCATCTCAAAAAATATAAACGTTTTTGTTTCATGTATACCTGCAAAGGCATAATCGATTTACAGTAGTGGATGTATGTTTCCATCTTATGTTAAAGCAATTTATATATGTTGAAATCTGATATTTAAGCTTTTTAAAAATATTGCTCAAAAATCAGTCGTTGAACTTATATCTGCTAATCTTTTATATTTGGAAAGCTTTGGAAATGTACTTTCTTGTGGTCTTTATTTGGCCAAAATCGATCGATAAATGCCAAAGTTATTCAGCACTTTATAACCCCTGCTACCAAGACAAACCAGGAAGTGGATTGCTCAATGGGCGATAATATGGTATTTATGGCTTTACTTACACACCAGAAAAGTTATAAACCAGTCTTAAGGGATGGAATGGTGTCTCAACATATCTTACATTTATAACTGTTACCATTTTATTATCTAAGTTTACGGTTTTTCAATAATCATTTTTTTCACTAATCTATACTTACAAGTTTGTTTATACCTCTCCGACATGACCTTCACCTCTCGAAACGAGAGATTTTCAAATGGAAGCGTAGGCTACGTACAGTATACTCGCGGACGGTGATTTCGATACCTTAAGACGTTACTGATCAACGAAACTGTAGTTGTATAAAACATCCAGTAAACACAAAAAATAAACTTTTTAAAAATGCATATTGTACTCACCTTGTATGTAGTTGTACCATAAATCATTCATATGCAAATAAATACAAGGTTTTAACTGTTGCTGTACTTTTTTTTCTGCTGAGGAAACATGGATGGTGGATTCGATACTTCTAAAGGTGAAGGACAACTGGAGATTACTAAAACTGAAATTTACAGTAAAGCCCTAATATCTTGCTACTGCATGTCCAGATTGAATGATCTCTGCATAAAAATTTGTTTTTAGCAGAAAAAGCTTTCTCTTGCCATTGATTAAAAATACATATACAAAAAAATTAAATTATGTTAACCAAGATATTAGATATTTATCCAAGATGCTAACCTGGAAGAAAGACATGTTTTTCTCAAAAAGTTTATTTACAAGAAACCTACTATACAAACAGCTAGATATGTTACATTTTTCTGAGTAATAAAAGAAAATTATGCAATGAGGAGTAGCTAGGCTCCTCTACCATATGACCATCATATAGAAACATCATAAAGACATGTATATTTATTGAACTTAACACAAAGCAAATAGATTCAATAATATGTCATTCTGAAATGCTATGAAAGTTCTATACCACAGAAGATATATCTGTTTGAATTTTTATGTCATATTAAAAATAAATTGGTCAATCACTCCTCTTGGTTGCAACATGGACACAGAAATGTGGAAGATCTTCGGACAACATTTTGTTGGCAACAAAACCTTAAATGTGTCCAGTGTGAACACTTGTCACATTGAGCCCATTTCACCAATACTACTCTTGAGTATAACTCTTCATGTAAGCCACGAGGGCTGTGTTTTTTACATACACAACATAAATCATCATCATCTTCTGAATGATTTTGACTATCAACACTGCCTTCATCATCAGTAACCACATATCTTGAAGGACCTGCTTCATTTAAATCAGTTGAAACAGCATTTGCAACACTGTTACAAGTAGCTTTTTCAGGCCTAGACTCGTTGGTATTTCTGTCTTTTGAAGGTTTGTGGGTCTTTGACAATCCTTGAAATTTACATCCTTTTTTAGCCCCTGATTTACCTTTGCTTGATGTCAAATGATTTTGAATTTTTTCAAAAACCTGATCATTTGTGATACACTGACCACCAACAATTTTGCTCAAGGTGTTCCTTGGTTTCTTTGGGACTGGAGGTTGAAAGTCATGTTCAATATCCTTCTCTGACAGAAAAGCATCAATATTACCCTGGGAATAATCTACTACTTTCCTGGAAAATATCTTGGATGGGTTTGTCATTTCAGAAGGTACTGGTACAACAGAAAAGGGATAAATCCCTGTTTTTTTTGAAAGAGGAAACCAAATTTGGTACTGACAAAGCCTTTGAATAAACTTTACAAACAAGACTGGCAACCTCATACCGTGTGATGACCTTTCCCCTGTTATCAAGCATGAATTTTTGGGATTCCTGGTTGTAAAATTTTTCCAAGGGCCCAAAACAACCAACATCAAGGGGTTGTAAAATATGAGAGGTGTGGGGTGATAAGACAAACAAAGTAATATTGTGCTGTTTGGCCCATTCAATGATGTCAGGGTGAATGTGGCTTCTATGGCCGTCATATAAAACAAGTTTCTGTGCATCATCTGCCCCCTGGACATATTTCAAGAAGTGATTGGCCAAGTACATTTTGAAAACCTCTGTGTTTGACCAACCACTTCTCGAAACAGTTCCAGAGGTACCAGATGACACATTGTTCAGAAGAGATGTCATCATTCTTTGTCCCTTGACCACAAAAAATGGTGGAATACAAGTGCCAGTGGCATTTCCTGCAGCAATCAAAGTTACAGTCTCTCTTTGAGATGTCACAGCTTGTGGTTTTTGATCAGTTTTACATAAAACTTGCATGGGTTTATGCTCACAATTCACTCCCTTCTCATCAATGTTGTATATCAACTCAGGCTTGTCAGACAAACCTAGATCATCAATAAGCTTTTTCAGTTCAGAATAGTAATGTTCAATTGTTTCGGGAGTACATGACTGGGCACGGTAATGAGACAAGCTGCTTGGCTTGACAACTTTGAAGTTGGGCCACCTACTTAAAAATCCATACAGCCAATGTTTTGTCAGAGGTTTCTCAGAAGAACGGCGGCCAACAGAGACAGCATATTCTGATGCCAGGGATATTGTTTGAGACCTACTAAGGCCATATCCAAATGAGGCATATTCATTTACATAAAGGGTGATAATAACTTTCAAAAAAATATTTTTTCTAATATCACTTGATCTTGGTGAATGTATATACACACTCAGTGTTCTTTTCCCATGTTTGTATCCCACTGTCAGTGCAAGTTGTAAGCATTTTCTTATTGGTCCTAGGACCAACCTTCACACATGGAAAAATTAAAGTCATGTTTTTTTTAAAATTTTTTCCAGCCGTTTGCCCCACACCCTTTAAAGGATGTGTGGGAAATGTTTTCACCCATGGCATCCGGCTTGACAGATGAGAGGGAAGTCGAGTAGTGGAAAAATAACCTTCAGCTTTGTGATGTAACCATCCTTTGAACTTAACAGTGTGTCCTTGACCCTTGGAAACTGTAATGTTTAGAAAGCTGATATTTTCTAGCTTTATTAATTTGCCGGTTCGAATCTCGGGCCAGGCGCTTCATGTTGGAAAGTTGGTAGTTACTTGCCGATGCCCGGTGGTTTACAGTGCACTGGTTTCCTCCACCTGTAAACTACCCGTCGGAATATGACCCTGGCTGTTGAACGCGACGTAGATCAACAAATAAATAATTAAAATAAATTATTAATTTGGGTGTGCAATGCTATGGACTTGCTCTGGAGTTACCTCAGTGAAATGCCCACCATATATAAAATATCCCATCCGAAGGCCCAGTTTACCAGTCTTTTGGCTTGTGACCTTTCACCCATATTTCAAGGTCAAACAGGTCAAATTGACCAAAAAAATGCCTATTATCTCCCTTAGTTGGTGTGAAATGATTGACCCAGCTCCTCCTGGGCTGTGGGGGGTGGGTGGGGGGGGGGGGGTGGGGGGGGGGGGTGGGGGGGGGGGGTGCGGGCGTGTCTGGGTTGGGGGGGGGGAGGGTGGATAAATTTTTTTTTTTTTTTTGAAATTTTTTTTCAACAACAAAATAATTATTTAGCAGCCCACACAGAAACAAGCTTATTTTCAAATTTTAGAACCATTTAAATAAAGAACCTTGAAAAATATAAGTACATTTTTTATTTTCTATCTAGAGAACCAACAACCACCAAAAACAAAAAGACATATAAAAGACCTGACGCAAAAGAAAATAAAGGTTATTATCAGACATCACTATAACTAAAATTCCCTCAAGATATAATTTTGAAAATTATTTAAATTTTTTTTTTAAATATAATACAAACATGATTTTAAAATTATTTAATTTTTTTACATTATTTTTAAAAATTCTTTTAAAAATATAATAACAATAGTCAAAAATATAATATAAACATAATTTTAAAATTATTTAATTTTTTAAAAAAATATCTCTAAAAATAATTTTAAAAAATATATCAACAATAAGTCAATTTGCTAAGCCAAGAACCATGACAAAACTCTGTGTATATAAACTGTTGCTATATAAGCTGTTTTGATAACTCCATTATATATATTATATTTTTAATTTTATATATTAATAATATAAGATATAAACCCAACTATTACATATATTTTAAGTCAAATTACTGGCATATTTGATGCCTAAAATGCACGATTTTTATGTCCAAAGACATTACATTGTGCAGGTGTTCAAAAAATTTTGGTAAAAATATTTTTAGGATCTCACAGTGTATGTACTACAATAACAACAGAGAGTGGGCGATAATAGCATATTTCTTTTAAAACACAAGTAGGATACCAAAATATTATAAAAAGCTCAAGTAGATATAATATTAAACTAGATTGGGCCAACTCGGCGCCAACATATCCCCAGACAGGTCATCACTCACGCCACAGGTTTTGATCGGGAATTTTTTAAAGCATAATTACCCATTATTATATGAACTTCAGCACATCAATCTACTCTGTTTGTATCTTCCCAAGAAGATGGTGTATCCCCAGACGCCGAATACATAACTCAAATTATATTTTCAATCTTCCTGCAATGATAACTCTAAACCTATTTTCAAAGTATTTATTAATAAATGATTGATGATTGAATGTCCATTCTAAAATAATAATCCCAAAAGAGCATATCTCTTTCTATATTTGTTGACAAATAAAATATTATTTTTAACTCAACATCATACTTTTCAATCTTCCTGCAATGATAACTCTTAACCTAATTTCAAAGTATTTAAATGATTGATGATTGAATGTCCATTCTAAAATTCATAATCCCAAAAGCGCATATCTGTTTCTATATTTGTTCACAAATAAAATATTATTCAAAAAAAAATTATTTATATTATTATTTTATTATATTATTTATAGAATTTGTAAATTGTTTTCAGTTATTCATTTCCTCTATTCCTATATATGTGGTCCATATATATGCAACCTAAATATGTGACACAATCTCAGTTCTGACTCCCCTTTGTGTTATATGATGAAGCCCACCACCTCCTACCCCACCCCTCTCCCCTTCTCCACACCTCTCTCACTATTACACAAGATCTGCAACCCCATTGAGTTCTTTGTTTCTCATTTGATATCACTAAATACCTTTGTTTATTTAGTGTCACTCAATATAGCTGGAGGTCCCAGAGGTGGGTGGGGGATGTGGGTTGGGACTACAGCATAAATGGTAAACAAACAATCTGATATATATCAAAGGGGTAATCAAATACAAAAAGAATTGAGAATTTTAAGTATGTCCCAGTAAACATTACAAACGTTTATAAACGTTTATAAACCTAAGTAGCAACGGTTTAGATTAGGTTTAAAATGATGGGTCCCTAAACGTTTGCCTATAAACGTTTATAAACGTTTATACATAAACGTTTATAAACGTTTGCCTATAAACGTTTATAAACGTTTATACTTAAACGTTTATAAACGTTTATACACGTGTTGAAAATCTGGAGAAATATTTCTGTAAGTATATCTTGCTGTATCACTGTTGTTTGAATCCATCATTACATTCTAAGTAGATATATAGAAGTATGTAATTTGACATACTTCTATATATCTACTTAGAATGTAATGATACTTCTATATATCTACTTAGAATGTAATGATGGATTCAAACAACAGTGATACAGCAAGATATACTTACAGAAATATTTCTCAAGTTTCTCTCAAAATGGCTGTGCTGATGTCATTATCCCAAATGAAAGCGAGGTTAAGATATTCTTCACTCTTTGTAAACGTTTAAAAACGTTTATAAACGTTTATGCATAAACGTTTATAAACGTTTATATATAAACGTTTATAAACGTTTGTATATAAACGTTTATAAACGTTTATAAACCAAACTAATGTTGCTGAAACGTTTATAAACCCATAATGTTGAATAATTGTCAATATTTAGGTTTATATTTGGTTTAAAAAACGTTTATAGGTTTACTAAACGTTTATAAACGTTTATAAACCTTTGCTATGTTTACTGGGGTGATTATCAACTGAAATGAGTTCATAACTGTAGGAGCTGTGTCAAAATTAACTGAGGCAAGTTGAATAAAACTGGGCTAGTTGAGGGTTAAAAATCCCCTAGTTTTACTACATAAGGATATAATTTCATTAATATTGGGACTTAAAGCTCACCAGAAAATAACAGTGTCCATTTTGCCTACTTGAATATGTTTAACCAGTTTCATTTTAAAGAGTTAAAAACTCAGCAAGCAGAGGTACAACACACAAAAATAAGTTCTTAAAAGACTAAGATAGCCATAACATCATTAATATTCAAAATTTAAAGAGACAGGCACTTCCTTTTAAAAATTCAAAGATTTCAGCTCTATGACCCACATAGTTTGACAGTTACAGGGCTTTAAAGTGGCATAATGTCCATAAATTGGGTTTCTGTGGGCATTTTACAATTGTTAAAGAGACCTTAGCAATTAAACTACAGATCTGAAACTTTTTGGGGGACATACATAACAAACAAAAATTAGATATAATACAGTTTAAGACTTGTCACACTAAGCATTTCCAAATTACAGGGCAAAATACAGTAGAAAATGTCAAAAAAGGTCACTTGGATGAGTGTCTATGGTCGTCATACACAGGTTCAATGTCTACTACAGGCCTTGATGTTCGGTACATGGAAAAAGAAGACGCTTAATAATGTATTCCTAGTTGAGATTTCAGCCCTGTCAGTCACATAGTTTAACAGTCACAGGGCTGAAAAGTGGCAAAAAGTCCAAATATTGGGTCTCTGTGGGCCTTTTAGAGACCTCAATGTGACCTTCAAGTTGAAGCTTCAGACTTAAAATCTTTCACAATCAGAGATTATACATAGAATGTATATCTAATATAGTTTGAAACTTCTCAGACTTACCATTCCAAGTTACAAGGCAAAATATGTAAAAAATGTCTAAAAAGGGTCACTCGGGTGAGTATCTATGGTCGTCATACACAGGTTAAATATCTACTAAAGGCCTTGATGTTCAGCACATGTAAAAAGAACATAATAATATATTCCCAGATGAGATTTCAGCTCTATCAGTCACATAGTTTAACAGTCACAGGGCTTAAAAGTGGCAAAAAGTCCAAATATTGGGTCTCTGTGGGCCTTTTAGAGACCTCAATGTGAACTTTAAATCAAAGCTTCAGATTTAAAATCTTTCACAATCAAAGGTTACACATAGAATGTATATCTAATACAGTTTGAAACTTCTCAAGACTTACCATTTCCAAGTTACAGGGAAAAATATGTGAAAAATGTCTAAAAAGGGTCACTCGGGTGGGTGTTATGGTCCTCACACACAGGTTAAATGTCTACTTAAAGCCTTTATTTCTGGCACATGTAAAAATGACATAATGATATATTCCCAGGTGAGATTTCAGCTCTATCAGTAACATAGTTTAACAGTCACAGGGCTTAAAAGTGGCAAAAAGGCAAAATATCGGGTCTCTGTGGGCCTTTTAGAGACCTCAATGTGACCTTCAAATCAAAGCTTCAGACTAAAAATCTTTCACATTCAAAGGTTACACATAGAATGTATATCTAATACAGTTTGAAACTTCTCAGACTTACCATTTCCAAGTTACAGGGAAAAATATGTGAAAAATGTCTTATAAGGGTCACTCGGGTGGGTGTTTATGGTCCTCACACACAGGTTAAATGTCTATTAAAGGCCTAAATTTTGGGGCAGATATAAGAAAACACATAGATATATTCTCAGATGATATTTAACTTAGATGAGAGACATAGTTTGAAAGCTACAGTGCTCGAAAGTGGCAAAAAGTGCATAAATTGGGTCTCTGTGGGCACTTTTGAGACCTTAAGTCGACCCCTTTGGGTAAATCTACAGCCCTAAAATTTTCTACAGACAAGGATTACATATCAAAGTTATACCTAGTGCAGTTTGAGACTCATCAGAGTTACCACTTCCAAATTATAGGGCAAAATATGTGAAAAATATAGCAAAAAATCCCTAAGTGGGGGTCTTTATGGGCCTCAAACACAATTTTCTCCTCAACTTAAAGTCGTGATTTTCGGCACATGTACTAAGAACATATTAATGTGTTCTCAGGTGAAATTTCAGCCAGCTGAGCATCATAGTTTGTGACCTAGAGGGCTCTTAGTGGCCAAAAGTGCAATTTCTGACCTTAAGGTGGCCATAAGTTCTCTTTTATTGGGAGTTTAAGGTCACCTTAAAATAGGGATCTTCCTTTGGACACCCTTAACATGTGTACCAAGTTTGAAAAAAAAATATTAATTTGTTTTTGAGTTATCGCGTCCACAAGGAAATTTCTACGGCGGCGGCGGCGGCGGCGGCGGCGCGACGGACCTGAATCCAATATATCCCCGACTTTCGTCTGGGGATATAATGACTATTTCAATAACAGGAATATGCTTAAAACCTACATTAATTTGCAAAATATGTGATAATTATGCAATTTACTTTATAGCAAAAACACTTCCTGGTTCACGCCAAGAGCTTTGTTTATCCACCTCAATCCCACAATGCATCGCGGTTTCTGGAATATTTTAATAATAAAAAAAAAAACAATTGAGAATTAACTTGTTGTGGGATCAATTCATCATGAAGCATAAAAATATAACTTAGCATCTTTTTATTAATACTATGTGCTTTGTATATACTAGGAAAATACTTGAGTACCGACATTGGGAATAAAAATGTGAGTAAACAGTAAATATTTGCAACTACTGATTGAATATACTGTAGTGGTACTGAGGTTCAGTGTAGAAGTGAACACTATTTAATTAGGAGAGATTTGGGGGGAGTAAATGGCACCAAACAGTAAACATATGCAATCACTGATTGAATATACAACATGGGTACTGAGGTTCAATGTAGTACAAGTGAACTACACGGGTGGGGACATGGATAGACGGTTTTTCAACTTTTTGTTAAATAAACCATTCAATAAGTTCAGAAAGGAAATTTTTTTTAGTCACTAAGTATAGGTAATGTTTATACCTTTTATGTACATGCAATAGATTTTTTAAAGTTCTTGTGTTGTTATAGCATAACTCCAAAATGTATCACGTCAGCCATTTTCTTACTGGGGACATGGATAGACAGACGTGAAAAGAGTATTGATCTCTGCTGGTTTTGTTATAAATGTTGTAAGGCATGTGCTAAATATAAATGCTGGGGGTGTTTCCCCAATATTGATTTCTTTTCCCTGGTGATTAAAAGTGGAACTAACATTTATGTTTTGTATGTGTGCATTATGTATGTGGATATTGGATCTAGCTGATGAGTGCATTGTGTATCAATGCTCTGTAGAAAGATCAGGTCTAATTTGATGCAATGGTATATTTGTTGTTTTTTTTTTGTGTGTGATTTAAAAAATTAAGAAAATTAATGTGAATGCTTAAAAGTTAAAGATTATATTAAATTGAATTTAAAAATGTATTTGAAATTATTTTTGTGTGCATTTGGCAGACACGCCATTGTTATGTCTTATGACATAATGATACCACAACACAAAATAAAACTCCATTTTTTATGTTACTTATTTTTAAGTTATTTATACTTTATAAATGTAATAAAAAAAACGTCCCAGATGGCATATATGAATTTAGCTCACTTCAACATATTCATAATGCCCTCCTCCAGTAATTGAAACAATAAAGTTCTATTGAATGCATATTTTCAGATGCTGTGGACTCAATGGTTTTAGGTAATAAATTTAGTTAACAGGAAATTTTATCAACATAAGTATTAGTCAAGATGTTGTCTGTCTACATTAAACCATTGGCTTCAGAGGTGATTAGGCCTAGCCCTCTCCTTAGTGCTGTACACTAGGGTTGTGGGTTCGATTCCCACCTAGGTCTGTGATACATGTATTAAGTATGTTGCATATTAAAATAGTTAGTAAATGCTTTGTTACCTTATTATTCCCTTTTTTCATTGGAATAAGTGATAAATATGTACAAGTTCATATAACTGATTATGTGTTATTAAATATTTTAAAAGCTTACCTTGTGATTTCTCAGTCTTCCATTGTAAAAGGGTGGAAGATTTTTGTGTGTTGTACAAATAATGGAAAATGTAACTTTAACAATTTGCTAATGTTGAAAGTAATACCCTTAGGAAAGAACTAGTGTTACATTTTACCTGTCTTTAATTACAGAAATTTATAAACATTTGAAAGTAAACATTGGTACCAATTAACCCATCAATTACTTTCACTTTTACAGTCCTACACACAAGGTAGAAGTCCGTAATACTTTGAAAAGTATATAATTTTATACCACATCAAGATTCTGTTTCTATGTCAATCAGTATACAATACATAAACTTTAACTGTAATGCAAAAGTAATTAAAAATGCATTGCTTTTCAGAAATCTGGTAGAAAAGCCCTACAGGAGAAAAGCCCTACAGTTTTTGACTCCCATTGAGAAAAGCCCTACACTATTTTGTCAGACCACTGTGAAAAGCCCTGCACAATTTTTATCTCCCGCTGGGCTTTAGCCCGGGAGGGAGATTATGAAATGATGCATGTGCGTGCGTGCGTGCGTTAGTTAGTCACACAGATTTCTCCAAAGCTACTACAGCTACAGATTTTTGTAAATTAATTGTCCCAATGAATTTTCACGCCCTCGAAAAATTTTTTGGTTTTATGGACTTAGGCCTAAGGATAAGTGAGTAATAGCAATCTTAGCTACTTGGAGTAAAGGGCTCATAACTCAAAAACTATTGCAGTTACAACTTTTTCTTCAAATATGTTTTCTGGATAAGTGTAAAGGCCTATTTCCATATATGCGGCATCCGGTATCCGGCATCCGGTTGGTGTGTTTCCATATGTACTGACATAAAATGCTACTTAGCTGAACATTTAACATTTTGAGCCAAATTCCAATATGATGGAGGTCATCAGCATGAGATGTTAAACTTTTGCAAATATTTTAAAAATACTTTACCCACAAACAAAAAATAGCAAAAGGCAAATATCATAAGACAGGTATTTGAACAATGTTTAGGTTGTTTTTATAGCATTAACATCTATCCAGAAATAAAAGAAAAAACATTCAAAGTCTGGACTTACTTTACTTTACTAACATCTTTACTTACATCAGGCATACACAACATCTTAACTAAAAATACAAGCAAACTTAAAGAAAAAAGGTGTACAACCTACAATAAAGTCCCTTTATATTGTAAGGAATATCATATTTTTACTAAATTATTTTTAGATAACAATGTTTATATATTTTCATTGCCAAATATCTGTTATATTTTACACTAAGCCAAGACTTGTTATAATAATTTGGCCATCACTGCACCCAGTTGATTCTAATAAAAACAAATGGAATTTATAAGTTAAATAATAAAACCAGTGTACAGCAATTTTCAACCATATCCTAACAAGATGGAGGGTCTCAACAAGTGACCATTTCAGTTCAAGTCTGTGTATGCAATAAAAATCATATATAATACTCTATATCATTAAATAATAATTTATTTGGACAGTGGTTCCTGTTGTTTTATTGCCTTAAAACAGTTTCACAAATGAGGAAGAAATCACAAAATATTAAACTCTTATTTTTTGCAAATAATCATTTACACTCATTTTCTTGTGTAGCTTGTGATTAAATATTGAGGTATTGCCACCACAGATGCCTTCTGTGTGCTATAAGCTTTAAAATGATATATTACTCGTTAAAATCAAACAGAAAATGGTAATTTTATGAATTTTTATTAATATTCTAATCTAATTCATACAATCGCATATTTTTCAAGATCCACCAAGTATCATAGTGATGTCATTCTGATGCAATTTATTGATTTTTGTATGCGGAATATGTCTATAATTCAATCCAAGGATTGATAGGCTTACCGGATGCCGTATTCCGTATTATAACCGTACCACATACCGCATACATTAAAACACTCTTATATTTTATAGTAAATTGAATACAGTCTTTACCGTATCACGCATGCAGGATACCTGATGCCGTGTGTATGGAAATAGTCCTTAAAACCAGGGGCCGATTTCACTAAAGGACTTAAACTAAGTCCCTTTACTGGCTAAGTCAGGGACTTAAATCTAAGACTTTGGTCTTAGCTAGGTGTGGGACTTAGAAATGGATTTCACAAAGGTGACTTAGCTAAGTCCAAGTTCGTCATATAACCACAGTGGTTTTCTGTGTCATGTGACTTTTTATATCCTTCATTTGATGCATTTTATCTGAGGATAAGTGCTGTTTTGAAATGGGAAACCTTGTTGCCACACATAAACTTCCTAAAGAATACTTTAGTAAGGTGTTCTGTGTAATTATACTTTATTTACAGCCCTTTCAAATTTTGAAGTGGAGAAAGTTTATGGCGGCCATATTTAAGTCCTCTTTACAAAATTTAAGCCCACTACACCAACCAGACTTAAATTTAAGTCCACTGACTTAGCAAATCCATGGACTTAGCCCTTTTGTGAAATCCACTAAGTCTAAGCCTGCTGACTTAGCACATTTTTGACAGAATTTAAGACCAAAGTCTTAAACTTAAGCCCAAAACCAGGCTTAAGTCCCTTCGTGAAATCGGCCCCTGGTGTTTCTCTCAGATGAATTGGAGATGCCCCTTGCATACACATTTCTGTAAGATTAAGTGCTATAAAAGTTTAGATTAGCTAGCCTACTCCCAAACACTCTTATTGAAGGAAATGCATGTAAAGAAAAAAAAAAAAGAAAAAAAACTTCTGCCCCTGCAGGGATTCGAACCCACAACCCCTCACCCTTGAGTCCAGTGTTCTACCACTGAGCTACAAAGTCAGATGAATGTGTGGCATTGTTTGTTCATATATTAGTAGATAGTATTGGCATAGTGGACAAGTTTTCAATCTTTTAAGGGGGCATTATGAAATTATAAATAATCAGCCTGTTTTTTTGCAAAATAAATTTTTTTACACTTTACACAAAAGAAGATGTGTATAAATTTAATAAACAATAATAATAATTGTATTCCTTAAGATGTCTTGATATGGAGAGATATTCTGGTTGCCATAGTTATTTTACGACAAAGCAGAATTGAAAATGTGTGTTTATGAATATAAGAGATTTTGTAGAAATAAAAATAATACATTGTTTCATTCATTGGATTATACAAAAGCATCTATATACTACATCTTTAATAATTTGTGATGCTAGTGATTTTACATGAACATTTAAAAAAAATGTCTATCCATGTCCCCGTCTATCCATGTCCCCACCCGTGTATATTTCTTCTGAGAGATGATTTGAAATCTCCTTGTGGTATTTCAATCTCCTTGCGGTATTTCCCTCCTTGCGGTAAATAGACCTACTGGTTCTTTACCAGTAACACAATTTTATCTGTGTAAATGCTGTTTCAAGATTTTGATGTGTTCAAGTGTAGATGAGAAGTAATATAGAAATATATCATGACTGGTATGTTTCCCATTTCCATGGAGCATGGAAATAAAGGGCCACATGATCACCACGGAAATGTGACTTTAGTCTTCCCTATGCACTATCCTCGACAGGTTTCCATATGACAATGTAAACAGACAGTGATGGATGTCAAATCTAGCACAACCAAAATGATTAAAATATCACAAAAAAATTAAATTCATGTACTCTCTGGTTCAGTGTGATTACATATTCATAATAAAATATATAAAAAATGTTATCCAAAAACAAGGCTGTGAGTTGATAGTTAAAGTGATCGAAAATGTGAATATATTGAAAACTTGCACATCGGCTGTAGGTCGAATTAAATCCATGATTAAAACAAAACAATGGCACTTAATTTATTACAATCCAACCATAAACAAAGATTGTGTGCCACTTTAAACTTAAAATAATGAAATATTACTGCGTATCCTCCAGTGAGTTTTACCAAAAATCCTCCAAAGAGTGACACAAAACCTCCATGTCACGAAACCTCCTGGAATCAGTGAAGTAAATCTGAGGTAACTACATCTTATTCAGGTATTGTCACTACACTATAAGGCTGAAAATGAATAGCAAAAATGCTATTCAAATATTTGTTCATGGTATTCTATGAATAGTCGATTATTTGCAAATTTAATAACAACTACCCATTTCACTGTTTTTCTTTAGGGCAGCTTTGTATTTAATGTAAATAAATAAATTCAAGACATAATACAGGATAATGTATCACAAAACACAAGATTTTTAACACATTCAATTATGATTCAAATATGTGTTTATGTGATGATTGCCAGCCCATATGCATTCACGTGAATGTAATAAAATAATCAGGGGCCGATTTCACTAAAGGACATAAACTAAGTCCCTTTATTGGCTAAGTCAGGGACTTAAATCTAAGACTTTGGTCATAGCTAGGCTGGAACTTAAAATGGATTTCACAAAAGGGTGACCTAGCTAAGTCCAAGCCTATCAAATAACCACAGTGTTTTTTTTGTGTCATGTGACCGTTTATATCCTTCATTTGATGCATTTTATCTAAGGATAAGTGATGTTTTGAAATAGACAACGCTTTAACATCATATAAACTCCCAAAAGACTACTTCAGTAAGGTGTTCTGCATAATTATACTTTATTTATAGCCATTTCAAATTTTGAAGAGGAGAAAAGTTTATGGTGCCATATTTAAGCCCTCTTTACAAAATTTAAGCCCACTACCTCCCAGACTTAAATCGAAGTCCACTGACTTAGCAAATCCATGGACTTAGCCCCTTTGTGAAATCCACTAAGTCTAAGCCCACTGACTTAGCACATTTTTGACAGAATTTAAGACCAAAGTCTTAAACTTAAGCCCAAAACCAGACTTAAGTCCGTTTGTGAAATCGGCTCCTGAAAAACATGCGAGGAAATTAAAAGCTGTAACCCAAAAGAAATATAAAATTGAAGAAGGAAAAAAAAATCCCTCACTTCAGCATACAAGTACTGTAACCTGTGTGAGAACCTTAGAATTCTAAAAATGGAAATAAAAAAAATATATTTGGCTCACAAATGCTTGTCAAAACTTAAACTCAAACTTAAGCTGGTGTTTTGAGCTAAGGCTGTATTTTCACTACTTTTGTAAATGAAAAATAAAATTGCAAAGTTTCAACAGAAACATACTTCTACATCAACTTACAAGAAGCTTATGTGGTGAAGTAATTTTTCTATTTTTTTTTTTTCTTAAATCAGCATAAACTGTCAACTAGTTAAACTTAAGTTTCATTGTTCATACACAAAGCAAACAGGCTATCTATAAATGGGGAATACTGACCTTGGGTATAAATCAAGTAGAGAATCCAGACATCCTATAATGGCACTGTATTTACTGTAAAACCTGCCATAGATTTTTTTTAGCATATTTTATTGAATAAGTTAGATTTAGTGCATGGTGCATTATCTTATGGGGCTGTTTCACTGGAGCTGACCGGTCGGTAACAAAGTTTTTTTCAGGGTTCCGACGAATGTTTACATGGTCAGTTACAGTCGGTTGCAGTTTCCCAACCTGTCGGCAAGTGTCAGTGAAATACCAAACATGTTTGATATTTTTTACGGCCGTTTCTGAACCTTGATACAGGCCCTAATTTTATCCCCCTAGCAACAGGCCTATCGGTTAACTTAAGGGCCTGTCGGTTACACTTCCCAGTTTGTTGGTTAATGAAACAGACCTGTCTATCAGACACCGGCCTGTCCCAAATATGTTGATCCCGACTGTACTTGATGACAAACAAACTGTACGGGAAAACATACCGTGCAGTCGGTAACTTTAACCGGCCTGTCTGTAAGTCTTCCCGACAGCCTTTAACTTTTCAAGGCCTGTCGGGAAATTTTCACGCCTGGGTCCTAGAGTCGGGAAAATTTATAACCGACATGCCAGGAAGTGAAACAGACAAGCCATAAACAGTGTTCGCCCTCAAGCGCGATATCGCGAGTTTGTATTCACTCTGGGGTGAGTTGTCGCAAAACCAATGCGTCTGCACTGTCACTAACAATCTAAACACTCAAAACTGACCAAAGAAATTTGTCTGTTATCAGAAGCGACGACATACATATTTCCTCATAGAAATAGGGGAGGGACATGGTAGCGAGTTATTTTATTTATTACATCCAGCTTAAAGTAATTCATGCAAGAATTCAGGTATTCTCACAAGATTTCAGTGCTTTTTGTCGAATTTTTAATTCGTCTTCAGTATATAGTATCACAGGAAACAGTCAGAATAACTACTGAACAAAGAAATTTGTCTATTATCGGAAGCAATGATGTACATATTTCCTCATAGAAATAGGTGAGAAAGACATGGAAGCGAGTTTATTTTATTTAATATACATTCAGCTTACAGTAATTCACGTGAGAATTCAGGTATTCTCACTAGATTGCAGTGCTTTTTATCAAATTTTTAACTCGTCTTCAGCATATAGTATCACACAAAACCGTCAACACAACTACTGACCAAAGAAATTTGTCTATTATCGGAAGCAACGGCGTACATATCTTCGCATAGAAATATGTGAGAAAAACATGAAAATGATTTTATTTGATCGATCCAGCTGACATAAGCGTATTCGACTGGCGAGATAATAGAAGAAATACTGATGAGATCTATATTTTCTGTTTGACTTTACCTTATGGTATATTTTATACATGTAAGAGGTTACCACATGTATTCCTCCTGGTAACTGCATTAAACCACAAACAACATGATGATCATAGCTAAATGGACCAATGAGATTAAAGCATTTGCACAGTACTGATAGAAAATCAAATGATTGCCATTTCATTTAGGAGTTTTGTATAGCTCAATAAGATGTATCATTGTATCCCTGGACGAAAGTCGGGGATACTTAGGATTCAGTACGGTCACGCTGCCTCCGCAGAGATTTCCTTTCGGACGCGATAACTTAAAAAATATTTTAGTTAGAACTTTCAAATTTGGTATGTGGGTATATATGGGCAATGTCACGAACACTATTGTTTTGTGACTTTGACCTTCAATTTCATGGTCACTGGTGGTCACTTAAAGGTCAGATTTTGGCCATTTTTTCACATTTTGGCCCAGTACTCATATACAGAAAGTTGGATCATCCTATGGCTGGTATATATAATACATATATATGTCCTCTGTAAGCATGCAGAAATTTAACCTTGAAGCTCTTCATTGAAGGTCATCTACTGACCGCCAAAGTACCTGACCGAGTGTCATTTTTGGCCTTTTTGGAGATATTTTCACACTTAATGCTGACTATACTGCATGGAAGTTATTGATAATGGCTTTGGAGGTTGAGCACATGATGGAGTACCAGAATCCAGGCTTACCGGTTACAGATCTTCATTGAAGGTCATCCACTGACCGCCAAAGTACCTGACCAGGGGTCATTTTTGGCCCTCTGTTTGTTTGTGAACAAGATAACTCAAAAACTTACGGACAGATTTTGATGAAATTTTCAGGATATGTCCGAAATGGTAAAAGGAAGAAATGATCAAATTTTGGGAGTGATCCGGATCACTGTCTGGAACTTCTGGATCCATGAAATTTAATTTTTAAAGAAAAATAACTCAAAAACTTATGGATGCATTTCCATGAAATTTTCAGCAAATGTCCTAAATGGGACAAGGAACAAGTGATTACCGGTAGATTTTGGGAGTGGTCTGGATCATCTGGATCCAGACTGCCAGATGTGTTTGTGTACAAGATAACCCAAAACTTATGGATGGATTTTGATGAAATTTTGAGGATATGTCTGAAAAGGTAAAAGGATGAAATGGCTGAGTTTTGGAAGTGATCCGGATCACTATATGGATCTTCTGGATCCATGAAATGTTATTTTTAAAGACAGATACCTCAAAAAGTTATGGGTGGATTTTGATGACACTTTCAACAATTGGCCTAAATGGTGCAAGGAACAAGTGGTTAGATTTTCGGGGTGATCTGGATAACTGTCTGGATCATCTGGATCCAGGCTGCCAGATGTGTTTGTGTACAAGATAACTCAAAAACTTATGGACAGATTTTGATGAAATTTTCAGGATATGTCTGAAAAAGTAAAAGATGAAATGATTGAGTTTTGGAAGTGATCCGGATCACTATATGGATCTTCTGGATCCGTAATTTTTCAAGACAGATACCTCAAACAGTTATGGATGGATTTTGATGACATTTTCAGCAAATGGCCTAAATGGGACAAAGAACGAGTGATTAGATTTTGGCAGTGATCTGGAAGACTGTCTGGATCATCTGGATCCAGACTGCCAGATGTGTTTGTGTACAAGATAACTCAAAACTTATGGACAGATTTTGATGAAATTTTCAGGATATGTCTGAAAAGGTGAAAGGATAAAATGATTGAGTTTTGGAAGTGATCCGGATCACTATATGGTTCTTCTGGATCCATGAAATGTAATTTTTTAAGACAGATACCCCAAAAAGTTATGGATGGATTTTGATGGCATTTTTAGAAAATGGCCTAAATGGTACAAGGAACAAGTGATTAGATTTTGGGAGTGATCTGGATCATCTGGATCCAGGCTGCCAGATGTGTTTGTGTACAAGTTAGCTCAAAACTTATGGATGGATTTTGATTAAATTTTTAAGATATGTCTGAAAAGGTAAAAGGATGAATGATTGAGTTTTGGAAGTGATCTGGATCACTATATGGATCTTGATCCATGAAATATAATTTTTAAAGACAGATACCTCAAAAAATTATAGATGGATTTTGATGGTATTTTCGGCAAATGGCCTAAATGGTACAAGGAACAAGTGGTTAGATTTTGGGAGTGATCTAGATCACATTCTGGATCATCTGGATCCAGGCTGCCAGATGTGTTTGTGTACAAGATAACTCAAAACTTATGGACAGATTTTGATTAAATTTTCAGGATATGTCTGAAAAGGTAAAAGGATGAAATGATTGAGTTTTGGAAGTGACCCGGATCACAAAAATGGATCCATGAAATGTAATTTTTAAAGACAGATACCTCAAAAAGTTATGGATGGATTTTGATGTCATTTTCAGCAAATGGTCTAAATGGTACAAGGAACAAGTGGTTAGATTTTGGGGGTGATCTGGATCATCTGGATCCAGGCTGCCAAATGTGTTTCTCTGAGACTGAAATTTGCCTCATTCTGAAAAACAAGATAGCCGCCGCGGACATTCTTTGAAAATTATCTACCTTTTTCTACTGGCTCTTTCTACACCGGCTACGTTCACCAAATTTGCAAAATGTCTTCATTGGGGGGGTAGCCTTCTCTGAGACTGAAATTAGCCTCATTGTGAAAAACAAGATGGCCGCCCCAGACATTTCTTTAAAATATATAAATTTTTCTACTGGCTGTTTCTAGGCCAGCTACATTCACCAAATTTGCAGGATGTCTTCATTGGGGGGTAAGCTTCTCTGAGACTGAAATTTGCCTCATTCTGAAAAACAAGATGGCCGCCGCGGACATTTCTTTAAAAATTATTTACATTTTTGTACTGGCAGTTTCTACACAGGCTACGCTCACCAAATTTGCAGGATGTCTTCATTGGGGGGAAGGCTTCTCTGGCACTGAAATCAGCCTCATTCTGATATACAAGGTGGCCACCATGGACATTCCTTGAAAATTATCTACATTTTTCTACTGGCTGTTTCTCATAGGTAGAAGGATGAATCTCTTCATAGATGATATGTACAATAGATATTCATGTCCTCTCCTCTACAACCGTGCAGACATTTGACCTTGATGCCTATGTCTCACTTATTATTGGTCCTACAGGTTAGCAATGTGAAACCAACCTATAGCAAATCATGTGCTGCGAATCTTCTGATGTGGTCACCTTTGACCTTGGACCCCTCCTTCAGGGTCAAATGAGGAAAGCCAAACTTAAAAGTGCTTATAACTCACTTATTATTGGTCCTAGAGGTTTGGGATGGTAAACCAACCTATGGGAAATCATGGGCTGGGAATCTTCTGGTGTGGACGCATTTGACCTTGGACCCATCCTTCATGGTCACACAAGGATAGCCAAACTTAAAAGTGCTTATAACTCACTTATTATTGGTTGTACAGGTTTGGGTTGATAAACCAACCTATAGGATATCATGGGCTGGGAATCTTTTGGTGTGGTCAGATTTGACCTTGGGCCCCTCCTTCAAGATCAAACGATGATAGCCAAACTTAAAAGTGCTTACAACTTACTTATTATTGACCGTAGAGGTTTGGGATGGTAGACCAACATGTAGGAAAGCATAGGCTGGGAATCTTTTGGTGTGGACGGATTACACCTTGGACCCCTCCTTCAAGGTCAAACGAGGAAAGCCAAACTTAAAAGTGCTTACAACTCGCTTATATTTGGTCATTCAGGTTGTTGATGTGAAGACAACTTATAGGAAATCATGTACTTTGAATTTTTTGGTGGAGTCAGATTTGACATAATACTCTGCATGTCACGCTTCAACCATGTCCCGTCCAGGGATACACTGCGGCGAGCCGAATTCTCTAGTTTTTGTGCCAACATATAATCTCTAAAGCATGTAGTAGAATGATACAAATGCTAAATTTTGATACCCATAGTGTTAGGTTTTATCTGAAAAATTTATTGGTTATTTGTTTATCTTTGCAGGTGTTTGTTCGTATTTATGTTGCTATGTGACAATGTAAGAAATAAAACATGGCAGTAATATGTTACAACTTGAATTATTGTATCAATTCTGCTTAAAATATACTAATGGAGACAATTTGCATAAGATTTTAAACTCTATGAAGTCTATGCAACCCGTTATTCTGATCATTTAATGAATTTAATGGAAATCCTCTGCACATATTTAATGTATACTTTTGATAGACTAACAGTCGAATACACCTAGTAGTTCAAGCGAGAATTTGGGTATTCTTGCAAGATCTCGGTGCTTTTTATAGAATTTTTTACTCTTATTCTGCATATATTTTCACAGGCGAAACAGTTGAAACAACTACAGTCATTACTGTATTTCTTATTATTTAAATAAAGAAGATTTTATGCAATCCCTAATTGGAACTAAATATTCCAAAATATCTTGACGCAAAGCATGTCTCACATTTTTTCACAGTCGTCTCTCCTCAAGTGAAGGGAAACGGGTGTGTCTCCCTTAAAGTTTTGGTCAGAGTGAACACTATGTAAACAGAAACCTCAGGCATGTTACACAAACAGACTAGCTGGGAGCTGTAACTAACAAGCCCGCAATATTTTATGGCCTGTCGGTTTCAAGACCTGGAGGATATAAAAAGGCGAGTCGACAGACGCACTTCATTCATTTGGGCTTGACTTGTCAAGAGACAACTGGTGTGCAGCTTTTCATTTTAAGTTTTCAGCTTAAGTTTGAGCTGGACTGGTTTGGAATGAAATCTGTTCTATGAGGTTTCACTTTTGAGTTTTAATTTTTGTTTTTTTAGCAAGCTGTATATATAATTGATCATGCCAAGGCATAGAAGGAGAAAAATTGAAGTACTGATACTCAAGCACAGTTTGAGTTAGGAGATACTGCTGAGGATATAGAGAGAAGAAGAGGGGAGAGGGAGGAGAGAGAGAGAGGAAGAGTGGAGACAGAGACAATTTAAGTGCCAGGGGAAGCAGTGGAGGCAGAGGATAGAGGGGAAAAGAGACAAAGGACTGATGCAGAAACAGATCCAGAATGCTCGCAATCTAGACAGAAGAAGTGACAGATGAAATCTATCTTTCTGAGCAATTCTGATGAGGAAGCAATCCTAGATTTCGTGAAATAGCATGAGGAACTATTTGACAGGACCCATGCAAAGTTCATAGGCAGACAGAGGGAAGAAAGACTCTGGGAAACAGTTGTAGCTTCCAGAAATTTACCTGTCAGCACCGCCAAGAAGTGGTTCGAGACTGAACGTACCAGATATGGCAAGTTCACCCAGACCAATTCAGGTCAAGCTGCAGCCAAGAACACAGAAAGACAGACCTGGTTAAAGGACAGTTTCAGCTTTCTACGAGGTTACATCAGAAGGAAGGGAGTATCTTATGTCTTCTGTCTTCAAATCACCACTGCGACCTTCAGCAGCCTAAGCTTCAGTTCCTGATACTTCACGAGAGACTGAATCAGAGATGGAAATCAGCATAGCATCAGATGTCACCCATCAGCCATCTACTACACGTCAACAAGCTACGGTTGTCACGTCCATTGCTCAGGATCCAGTCTTGGACCAGTTCCAGCAGATGAGGTAAATGGTTTCAAGTTTTCTGGGTGCACGTAAAGACCCTACTGCAGGTCCAAGACAGTTGTTCTGCAGTTATCTCCACTCTGAGATTGAAGAGATAGACTTTTTAAGCTTCAAGAATGAGACAGTGAAGCTTCTGAGTGAAATACAGTACAAGGCCAAAGAACACAAGAGACAGGTCACTACAAGTCAACAGGTCACCGCTATTCAAGTTCCACAAGCAACACACACCAGGACGAGAATACATACTCGCCATCCCAGATACTCAACCAGTCTCCATACCAGTTTTGCGGCCTACTCAGACTGTTACAACACAGCCTGCTGCAGTGATTGCCAAACTACAGCAACCAGCAAGGCCAACATCAGCATCAGCACAACCAACCTCTTACGTAGTTGTGGATGACCAACAGCCTGGCACCATAAAAATACTTTTTCAACACACACACACACACACACACACAAAATTACAGTATCCCCCACCATTCCCACCCCAAAAGTAACAAATTTAAAGTGACATTTTATCATGCCAAAATCCCCCAACCCAAAAACTTTTAACCACCCCAACCCCTTAATAATGTTAAAGTGTCACCTTTCCCAAGAAAAGTTGTTTCAGACAAACAAACCAAAAACAACATGTCAAACATAACATCACAAGACCAAAAAGTTGGTATGCATGTTTGTGAGGAGTGACAGACAAACTAACTAACAGTGTTGTAAGGCAACTCCTGGTGATCGAGTTAAACATTATTTCCTTTTAAAATTATGAGTGTTGCAAATGTTTTTCTTTTTCTGGCCAAAGTTTGATATAAATTTTGTTATTTGGACTGGAAAAATAAAATGAAATGTTTTTTGAGATTTTGTTTTATATGGTTAGGAAATCTCCACATTTTTATCTCCCGTCAGGCTTTAGCCCGGGAGGGAGATTATGAAATGATGCCTGTGTGTGCGTACGTGCATTAGTTAGTCACACAGATTTCTCCAAAACTACTACAGCTACAGATTTTTTGTAAATTAATTATATCCCCAGATGAAAGTCACAGATATATTGGATTCAGGTCCGTCACACTGCCGCCGCTGCCATAGAAATTTCCTTGTGTACGCGATAACTCAAGACAAATTAATTTTTTTTTTCAAATGTTAAGGATCCCAAAAGGAAGATCCCTATTTTAAGCTGACCTTAAACTCCCAATAATAAAAAAACGTATGGCCACCTTAAGGTCAGAAATTGCACTTTTGAACGCTTAGAGCCCTCTAAGTCACAAACTATGAGGCTCATCTGGCTCAAATTTTACCTGAGAACACATTAATATATTCTTAGTACATGTGCCGAAAATCAAGACTTTAATTTAAGGAGAAAATTGTGTTTGAGGCCCATAAAGACCCCACTTAGGCATTTTTTCTAACATTTTTCACATATTTTGCCCTATAATTTGGAAGTGGTAATTCTGATGAGTCTCCAACTGCACTTGGTATAACTTTCATATGTAATCCTTGTCTGTAAAAAAATTAAAGGCTGTAGGTTTACCTATAAGGGGTCGACTTAAGGTCTCAAAAGTGCCCACGGAGACCCAATTTATGCACTTTTGGCCACTTTCAAGCACTGTAGCTTTCAAACTATGTCTCTCATCTAAGTTAAATAACATCTGGAAATATATCGATATGTTTTCTTATATGTGCACCAAAATTTAGGCCTTTAATAGACATTTAACCTGTGTATGAGGACCATAAACACCCACCAGAGTGACCCTTATAAGACATTTTTCACATATTTTGCCCTGTAACTTGGAAATGGTAAGTCTGATAAGTTTCAAACTGTATTAGATATACATTCTATGTGTAACCTTTGACTGTGAAAGATTTTAAGTCTGAAGCTTTAATTTGAAGGTCACACTAAGGCCTCTAAAAGGCCGACAGAGGCCCAATATTTCGACTTTTTGCCACTTTTAAGCCCCATGACAGTTAAACTATGTGACTGATAGAGCTGAAATCCCATCTGGGAATATATTATTATGTTCTTTTTACATGTGCCATAAATAAAGGCCTTAAGTAGACATTGAACCTGTGTATGAGGACCATAAACACCCACCTGAGTGACCCTTTTTAGACATTTTTCATATATTTTGCCCTATAACTTGGTAAGTCTGAGAAGTTTCAAACTGTATTAGGTATACATTCTATGTATAATCTTTGATTGTGAAAGATTTTAAATCTGAAGCTTCAATTTGAAGGTCACATTGAGGTCTCTAAATGGCCCACAGAGGCCCAATATTTGGACTTTTTGCCACTTTTAAGCCCTGTGACAGTTAAACTATGTGACTGATAGAGCTGAAATCCCATCTGGGAATATATTATTAAGCATCCCGCAAGGGACGCTTGTTTGTGTATGGGAGACCTTCAGGCTCCGCCGGCTCCGCGTTTTGTTTTCCTTATAACTCTGTAACCATTAGGCGGATTCTTTTCAAATTTGGCAGGTTTAGGCAGTAGCCTTGGGGAATTTTTTTGAATATGTGCGGTGACATTTGAACCAATCAGAGAGGTCACATGACCAAAAATGTCTTTTTTCGATGGGGAAACTTGTCCGGATGATAACTTGAAAAGGATTTTATCAATTCACCTGAAACTTGCAAATACATTCATTCTATTAAAATCTGGAAATCATTAGATTTTGGCATTGATTGGTTAAGAAATGGCCGAGTAATTAATGATTAATTAATCATTATGAATTTTCCAAATAAGGAAAACACAAAAATGCTTATATCTCGAAAACCGTGCTAGATAGAGCGATTTCGACAAAATTTTTGACCCACAGGGTATCTCTGCAGAGTAGCTATCCCAATTTTCCAAAAATTTTTATCTTGCCAAAAATGGCGGCCATTTTGAATTTTCGAATTTTTCGCAAAAATTGTAAAACATAAAAATGCTTATATCTCAAAAACCCTGCTAGATAGAGCGATTTCGACGAATTTTTTGGCCCAAAGGGTATCTCTGCAGAGTAGTCATGCCAATTTTCAAAAAATTTTTGTCTCGCCAAAAATGGCGGCCATTTTGAATTTTCGAATTTTTCGCAAAAATTGCAAAACAAAAAAATGCTTATATCTCGAAAACCGTGCTAGATAGAGCGATTTCAACGAATTTTTTGGCCCACAGGGTATCTCTGCAGAGTAGTCATGCCAATTTTCAAAAAAATTTTGTCTCACCAAAAATGGCGGCCATTTTGAATTTTTCGCAAAAATTGCAAAACATAAAAATGCTTATATCTCGAAAACCGTGCGAGATAGAGCAATTTCGACGAAATTTTTGACCCACAGGGTATCTTTCAAGAGTAGCCATGCCAATTTTCAAAAAATTTTTGTCTGGCCAAAAATGGCGGCCATTTTGAATTTTCGAATTTTTCGCAAAAATTGCAAAACATAAAAATGCTTATATCTCGAAAACCGTGCTAGATAGAGCGATTTCGACGAAATTTTTGACCCAGAGCATCTATTCCATAGAGCTTTCACTCGGTGAAGTTTCAGACCCGTAGCTAATTACTCACCTACCCAAAATGAGTAAATGCTAATTATCTCTAAAACTATTGTGGATACCCAATTTTTATCAAATAACTCATTCATCTACTTTTGGGAGAGCTTTCACATGGTGAAGTTTCAGACCCGTAGCTAATTACTCACCTACTCAAAATGAGTAAATGCTAATTATCTCAAAAACTATTGCGGATACCCAATTTGTCTCAAATAACTCATTCATCTACTTTTGGGAGTGCTTTCACATGGTGAAGTTTCAGACCCGTAGGTAATTACTCACCTACTCAAAATGAGTAAATGCGAATTATCTCTAAAAGTATTGCAGATAGCCAATTTTTCTCAAATAACTCATTCACCTACTTTTGGAAGAGCTTTCACATGGTGAAGTTTCAGACCCATAGCTAATTACTCACCTACTCAAAATGAGTAAATGGTAATTATCTCACCAAAAATGGCGGCCATTTTGAATTTTTCGCAAAAATTGCAAAACATAAAAATGCTTATATCTCGAAAACCGTGCGAGATAGAGCAATTTCGACGAAATTTTTGACCCACAGGGTATCTTTCAAGAGTAGCCATGCCAATTTTCAAAAAATTTTTGTCTGGCCAAAAATGGCGGCCATTTTGAATTTTCGAATTTTTCGCAAAAATTGCAAAACATAAAAATGCTTATATCTCGAAAACCGTGCTAGATAGAGCGATTTCGACGAAATTTTTGACCCAGAGCATCTATTCCATAGAGCTTTCACTCGGTGAAGTTTCAGACCCGTAGCTAATTACTCACCTACCCAAAATGAGTAAATGCTAATTATCTCTAAAACTATTGTGGATACCCAATTTTTATCAAATAACTCATTCATCTACTTTTGGGAGAGCTTTCACATGGTGAAGTTTCAGACCCGTAGCTAATTACTCACCTACTCAAAATGAGTAAATGCTAATTATCTCAAAAACTATTGCGGATACCCAATTTGTCTCAAATAACTCATTCATCTACTTTTGGGAGTGCTTTCACATGGTGAAGTTTCAGACCCGTAGGTAATTACTCACCTACTCAAAATGAGTAAATGCGAATTATCTCTAAAAGTATTGCAGATAGCCAATTTTTCTCAAATAACTCATTCACCTACTTTTGGAAGAGCTTTCACATGGTGAAGTTTCAGACCCATAGCTAATTACTCACCTACTCAAAATGAGTAAATGGTAATTATCTCACCAAAAATGGCGGCCATTTTGAATTTTTCGCAAAAATTGCAAAACATAAAAATGCTTATATCTCGAAAACCGTGCGAGATAGAGCAATTTCGACGAAATTTTTGACCCACAGGGTATCTTTCAAGAGTAGCCATGCCAATTTTCAAAAAATTTTTGTCTGGCCAAAAATGGCGGCCATTTTGAATTTTCGAATTTTTCGCAAAAATTGCAAAACATAAAAATGCTTATATCTCGAAAACCGTGCTAGATAGAGCGATTTCGACGAAATTTTTGACCCAGAGCATCTATTCCATAGAGCTTTCACTCGGTGAAGTTTCAGACCCGTAGCTAATTACTCACCTACCCAAAATGAGTAAATGCTAATTATCTCTAAAACTATTGTGGATACCCAATTTTTATCAAATAACTCATTCATCTACTTTTGGGAGAGCTTTCACATGGTGAAGTTTCAGACCCGTAGCTAATTACTCACCTACTCAAAATGAGTAAATGCTAATTATCTCAAAAACTATTGCGGATACCCAATTTGTCTCAAATAACTCATTCATCTACTTTTGGGAGTGCTTTCACATGGTGAAGTTTCAGACCCGTAGGTAATTACTCACCTACTCAAAATGAGTAAATGCGAATTATCTCTAAAAGTATTGCAGATAGCCAATTTTTCTCAAATAACTCATTCACCTACTTTTGGAAGAGCTTTCACATGGTGAAGTTTCAGACCCATAGCTAATTACTCACCTACTCAAAATGAGTAAATGGTAATTATCTCACCAAAAATGGCGGCCATTTTGAATTTTTCGCAAAAATTGCAAAACATAAAAATGCTTATATCTCGAAAACCGTGCGAGATAGAGCAATTTCGACGAAATTTTTGACCCACAGGGTATCTTTGAAGAGTAGCCATGCCAATTTTCAAAAAATTTTTGTCTGGCCAAAAATGGCGGCCATTTTGAATTTTCGAATTTTTCGCAAAAATTGCAAAACATAAAAAGGCTTATATCTCGAAAACCGTGCTAGATAGAGCGATTTCGAAGAAATTTTTGACCCAGAGCATCTATTCCATAGAGCTTTCACTCGGTGAAGTTTCAGACCCGTAGCTAATTACTCACCTACCCAAAATGAGTAAATGCTAATTATCTCTAAAACTATTGCGGATACCCAATTTTTCTCAAATAACTCATTCATCTACTTTTGGGAGAGCTTTCACATGGTGAAGTTTCAGACCCGTAGCTAATTACTCACCTACTCAAAATGAGTAAATGCTAATTATCTCAAAAACTATTGCGGATACCCAATTTGTCTCAAATAACTCATTCATCTACTTTTGGGAGTGCTTTCACATGGTGAAGTTTCAGACCCGTAGGTAATTACTCACCTACTCAAAATGAGTAAATGCGAATTATCTCTAAAAGTATTGCAGATAGCCAATTTTTCTCAAATAACTCATTCACCTACTTTTGGAAGAGCTTTCACATGGTGAAGTTTCAGACCCATAGCTAATTACTCACCTACTCAAAATGAGTAAATGCAAATTATCTCTAAAAGTATTGCAGATAGCCAATTTTTCTCAAATAACTCATTCACCTACTTTTGGGAGAGCTTTCACTTGGTGAAGTTTCAGACCCGTAGCTAATTACTCACCTACTCAAAATGAGTAAATGCGAATTACCTCTAAAAGTATTGCAGATAGCCAATTTTTGTCAAATAACTCATTCACCTACTTTTGGGAGAGCTTTCACATGGTGAAGTTTCAGACCCATAGCTAATTACTCACCTACTCAAAATGAGTAAATGCGAATTACCTCTAAAAGTATTGCAGATAGCCAATTTTTCTCAAATAACTCATTCACCTACTTTAGGGAGAGCTTTCACTCGGTGAAGTTTCAGACCCATAGCTAATTACTCACCTACTCAAAATGAGTAAATGCTAATTATCTCAAAAACTATTGCGGATACCCAATTTTTCTCAAATAACTCATTCATCTACTTTTGGGAGTGCTTTCACATGGTGAAGTTTCAGACCCGTAGATAATTACTCACCTACTCAAAATGAGTAAATGCGAATTATCTCTTAAAAGTATTGAAGATAGCCAATTTTTCTCAAATAACTCATTCACCTACTTTTGGGAGAGCTTTCACTCGGTGAAGTTTCAGACCCATAGCTAATTACTCACCTACTCAAAATGAGTAAATGGTAATTATCTCAAAAACTATTGCGGATACCCAATTTTTCTCAAATAACTCATTCATCTACTTTTGGGAGTGCTTTCACATGGTGAAGTTTCAGACCCGTAGATAATTACTCACCTACTCAAAATGAGTAAATGCGAATTATCTCTTAAAAGTATTGCAGATAGCCAATTTTTCTCAAATAACTCATTCACCTACTTCTGGAAGAGCTTTCACATGGTGAAGTTTCAGACCCATAGCTAATTACTCACCTACTCAAAACGAGTAAATGCGAATTATCTCTAAAAGTATTGCAGATAGCCAATTTTTCTCAAATAACTCATTCACCTACTTTTGGGAGAGCTTTCACTTGGTGAAGTTTCAGACCCATAGCTAATTACTCACCTACTCAAAATGAGTAAATGCAAATTATCTCTAAAAGTATTGCAGATAGCCAGTTTTTCTCAAATTAATCATTCACCTACTTTTGGGAGAGCTTTCACTTGGTGAAGTTTCAGACCCATAGCTAAATATTCACCTACTCAAAATGAGTAAATGCGAATTATCTGTAAAAGTATTGCAGATAGCCAATTTTTCTCAAATAACTCATTCACCTACTTTTGGGAGAGCTTTCACTTGGTGAAGTTTCAGGTTTCAGACCCGTAGCTAATTATTCACCTACTCAAAATGAGTAAATGCTAATTATTTCTAAAAGTATTGCGGATACCCAATTTTTATCAAATAACTCATTCATCTGCTTTTGGGAGAACTTTCACTTGCTGAAGTTCCACACCCGTATGTAATTACTCACCTACTCAAAAGGAATTAATGCGAATTATCTCTTAAAAGTATTGCAGGTAGCCAATTTTTCTCAAATAACTCATTCACCTACTTTTGGAAGAGCTTTCACACACAAAAATGAAAAATTGTGAATATCTCGGAAAAGCTATTTCTTCTCCTTTAATGCTCAGCGGGAGATACACACCGCGGCAGTGGTCTTGTCAAAAATTTTTGTCTCACCAAAAATGGTGGCCATTTTTAATTTTCAAAGATTTTGCAAAACACAAAAATGCTTATATCTCGAAAACCGTGCTAGATGGAGCGAACTCAAAATTTTTGACCTGCTGGGTATCTCTGCAGAGTAGCCATGCAAATTTTCAAAATATTTTTGTCTCGCCAAATATAGCGTACAATTTGAATTTTCTAATTTTTTGCAAAACACAAAAATGCTTATATCTTGAAAACTGTGCGAGATAGAGCAGAGTGCGCTGACTTTGGTTGCCACAACAGTATAAGGCTAGAAACGAAGCTTTTTCTTAATACTTTAGCACTCACCTTTATATCCTTTTCGGGACGCTTTGTTTTTGCTATGCAAAAACATTATCTTTTTTTTTTGCGAGCGATCCTCTAGTTATGTTCTTTTTTACATGTGCTAAAAATAAAGGCTTTAAGTAGACATTTAACCTGTGTGTGAGGACCATACACACCCACCCGAGTGACCCTTTTTGACATTTTTCATATATTTTGCCCTATAACGTGGAAATGGTAAGTCCGAGAAGTTTCAAACTGTATTAAAGATATACATTCTATATGTCACATTGAGGTCTCTAAAAGGCTCACAGAAACCCAATATTTGGAATTTTTGCCACTTTTGAGCCCTGTGACTGTTACACTATGTGCCTCATAGAGCTGAAATCTCATCTTGGAATATATTGATATGTTTTTTTGCAAAAATCAAGACTTTAAGTAGACATTTAGCCTGTGCGTGAGCCCTTAAGTGCCCACCTGAGTCCACCTTTACTTGATTATCAGGCCCATAGGTTGACTTTTATTCTACAGTTTTTCCACATATGTATTATTTTGCCTTCTAACTAGAAATGTATGTTTGATGAAACTCCAAAAATACTCACAGAGACCTTAAGGTCAAAGGTCAAAATAAGGTCACACCATGATAATACACACCCATAGCCCCTAACCAATGTCCCTACCAAGTATCAACTTCCTACACCTTACGGTTTCTGAGATATAGCCCAAACAAGATTTTATAGGTCAAGGTCACTAGGGCAAGGTCAAACGTCAAATCCTGGTCAGACCATGACGTTGCACACCTACACCCCCTAACCAATATCCCTACCAAGTATCAACTTCCTACACCTTGCAGTTTCCGAGATATAGCCTGGACAAGATTTTATAGGTCAAGGTCACTACGGCAAGGTCAAATCAAGGTCACACCATGACAATGCACAACTACACTCCCTAACCAATGTAACTACCAAATATCAACTTCCTACACCTTACAGTTTCCGAGATATAGCCCGGACAAATTTTTATAGGTCAAGGTAACTACGCAAGGTCAAAGGTCAAATCAAGGTCAGACCATGATGTTGCACACCTACACCCCCTAACCAATATCCCTACCAAGTATCAACTTCCTACACCTTACGGTTTCTGAAATATAGCCCGGACAAGATTTTATAGGTCAAGGTCACTACGGCAAGGTCAAAGGTCAAATCAAGGTCACACCATGACGCTGCACAACTACACCCCCTAACCAATGTCCCTACCAAGTATCAACTTCCTACACCTTACGGTTTCTGAGATATAGCCCGGACAAGATTTTCAAACTCAAGGTCACTACGGCAAGGTCAAATCAAGGTCAGACCATGACGTTGCACACCTACACCCCCTAACCAATGTCCCTACTAAGTATCAACTTCCTACACCTTACGGTTTCTGAGATATAGCCCGGACAATATTTTCAAACTCAAGGTCACTACGGCAAGGTCAAATCAAGGTCAGACCATGACGTTGCACACCTACACCCCCTAACCAATGTCCCTACCAAGTATCAACTTCCTACACCTTACGGTTTCTGAGATACAGCCCAGACAAACTTTTTCCCGCCGCTACTAAATTGGATAAAAGTCTTTTTATCTCCCGCCCGGCTTGTGTGCGTGCGTGCGTCACGCAGTTTTCTCTGAAACTACTACAGTTACACAGTTTTGGTAAATTACAAGTCCTAATGAATTTTTATGCTCTTCGATATTTTTGGGGTTTGGTGATCTTTGGCCTACTTTTGAGTGAGTAATAGCACTTTTAGCTAATATTAATTATATTGCTTATAACTCTGAAACTATTGCATTTAGAGTATTTTGTTCTAATATGTTGTTCAGCTACTTTCTCCACAGCTACAACATGGTCAGTAGTTTGCAAGTGTAACTCCATAGCTAAGTGAGTAATAGCTACTTTTTCAATTTTTAATGATAACCATAATGAGTAAATGGCTTATATCTTCAAAAGTATTGCAGCTACACAATTTTGTTCATTTACTCTTTGGTGAACTGTAACATATTTAAGTTTCACAACTGTTGCTCAATGTACAAATAAGTAATGGCTACTTTATTTCTACTTTTAGTGAAAATGTAAAAAATCACAAATATCTTGCAAACTGCAAAATACAGCAATTTCGAGCGAAGTTTTGCCCCACAGGATAGTACAAGAGTATCCTATGCTAAGGGGAAAAAGGTTTGGTGAACTTTGGCCTACTTTTGAGTGAGTAGTAGCACTTTTACCTAATATAATTATATGACTTATAACTGTCAATGAGTAAATGGCTTATATCTTCAAAAGTATTGCAGCCACACAATTTTGTTCCAATATGTTGTTCAGCTACTTTCTCCACAGCTACAACATGGTCAGTAGTTTGGAAGTGTAGGTGAGTAATTACCTACGGATCTGGAACTTTCACATGGTGAAGTTTCAGACCCGTAGATAATTACTCACCTACTCAAAATGGTGTAAATGCGAATTATCTCTAAAAGTATTGCAGATAGCCAATTTTTCTCAAATAGCTCATTCACCTACTTTTGGGAGAGCTTTCACTTGAAGTTTCAGACCAGTAGCTAATTACTCACCTACTCAAAATGAGTAAATACTAATTATCTCTAAAAGTATTACCCAATTTTTATCAAATAACTGATTCATCTACTTTTGGGAGAGCTTTCACATGGTGAAGTTCCAGACCCGTAGGTAATTACTCACCTACTCAAAATGAGTAAATGCGAATTATCTCAAAGTATTGCAGATCGCCAATTTTTCTCAAAATAACTCAGGAGGGCTCGGTGGTGTAGCGGTTAGAGTTCTCGCCTCTAACCTCGGAGGCCGCCAGTTTGAATCTCGGGCTGGGCGCTTCGTGTTGGAAAGTTGGTAGTTACTTGCCGATGCCCGGTGGTTTACAGTGCAGTATGCACTGGTTTCCTGTACCTGCAAAACTACCCGTCGCAATATGACCCTGGCTGTTGAACGCGACGTAAAACAACAAATAAATCTAAGTCTAAATCTCAAATAACTCATTCATCTACTTTTGAGAAAGCTTTTACTTGGTGAAGTTTCATGACCCGTAGCTAATTACTCACTCAAATGAGTAAATGCCAATTATCTGTAAAAGTATTGTGGATACCCAATTTTTATCAAATAACTCATCTACTTTTGGAAGAGCTTTTACGTGGTGAAGTTTCAGACCCATAGCTTATTACCTACTCAAAATGAGTAAATGTGAATTATCTCTAAAAGTATTGCAGATAGCCAATTTTTCTCAATGTTACGGTCACGGGCAAGCGCGGTAGCAATTACCGGTTGTCTTTAAGTTGTAACAGAAAAAGCAAAAAGTTGAACTTAACAAATTTATTTGATAGTCAACAATAATGATTACAGTCAACTGGTATGCTCTTAACCAAACACACTAATACAATAATAAGATCTAGCTGACCTGACCACAGAGATTATGAGTTAAATTTATCCGCCGTATCCAGCAATCTGTTATGTAATTCGTCCTGTAGTATATTCTGTGATCTGTCCAATGTCCTGTGGTCTGTCCCGTGATCTGTCCAATGTTCACTCACACACGGATATCTATATCTTGTGACCTGTCTCACACTCAACAACACAAAAGGTTCTTGTCCTGCTATTCTTTATATATCCAGTCACACAGAATGTCTGTCTGGAGATATTTAGAGAGTTAACACAACTGTACTGTCTGCTCCAAGATGTGGACAATGTCCAAAATGCAGTAAATTCACTCTCTGTTATATGAATGTACAATATCCAAAATATCCAAAGTACAATAAATCTGTCCAGATGATGTATCCAGTTCACTCCAGTAAAAGTTCATAGCAACACAAGTTATATTATATTCCAAAACACAATAGCTCTCCTTATAGCCAGCGAATACAAAGTTCACTTGTGGTCAGATGTACATTCCTTATATACATTCACAGATTCCTCTGGAATTGTACAGAACCAACTCAAAAAAAAGATTGAGCCATCTAGGCCAAATGAGGAAGTTCTAGAAACTACTGGCAATTGGGTTTCCCCAAATCTAACATAACCACTGAGGGGGGATTTCCCCCAGTCTGTGAACAGATCAATAAACACTAAAACACAAAAATCAATAACTCCCTTACTTTAAATGTCAACACACAAAAAGAACCAACAACACAATTATCTTTTATGACAATGTATAAACATAAAGCTTAAATTAAACAATGCACTAATATAGTGCCTAATATATGTAATATACAATGTACTAATATAGTGTCCAATATATGTAACACTCAAATAACTCATTCACCTACTTTTGGGAGAGCTTTCACTTGGTGAAGTTTCAGACCCGTAGCTAATTACTCACCTACTCAAAATAAGTAAATGGGGGCCACGGTGGCAGAGTGGTAACACTCTCGCCTCCCACCTCTGAGGCCGGGGATCAATCCCCGTATGGGCTCAAGTGGGAAAGCTGGTAGTTGCTTGCCGTTGGTCGGCAGTTTACAGTACACAACCCTAGCGAACTCTATGTACTGGTTTCCTCTGCCCTTCCAACTACCTGTCGTGATATGACCTGTACAGTGTTGAAAGCGACGTTAAACCCCAAATAAACAAATAAAATAAACAAAATGAGTAAATGCTAATTATGTCTGCCCACTGGGGGGTGGACATATTATTTTTGCTTTTTCCGCCGTCCGGCGTCACACTTGGTTTCCAGACATTTTAGGCACCAGTTCTTATCCTATCTTTACCAAATTTGGCATGCAGGTTTATTGGTTAATAGCTTGTATGGGATTGCTTTTGGTGATGATAGCTCTATAGCTAACTAAGTAATAGCTACTTTGCTACTTTTGTGTATCTCTTTGGTTTCCAGACATTTTAAGGAATGCTATTAAGCCTATCTTTCTGAAATTTGGTATGGAGGTTCATTGGGTTAATAGCTTGTATGGGATTGCTTTTGGGGGGAATTGCTTCATAGATCAGTGAGTAATTAATTAAATAAATGAGTAATTGGCTATTTTGAGTACTGAAAAAGGCAAATGTGCTCATATCTCCTTAAACTTGCGAGATCGAGCGATTTTGTCGAAATTTTCGACCCACAGGCTATCTAAGGAATGTATTCTTTGCAATTTTCAAAGAATTTTCCCCTCCCCAAAAATGGCGGCCATTTTGACTTTTCGAATTTTTGCCAAAAATGGCAAAACACAAAATTGCTTCTGTCTCCTTAATCGTGCGAGATAGAGCGATTTCGTCGAAATTTTCGGCTCACAGGGTATCTGAGGAAGGTACTCTTTGCAATTTTCAAAGAAATTTTCCCTCCCCAAAAATGGCAAAACACAAATTTGCTTCTATCTCCTTAACTGTGCAAGATAGAGCCATTTCGTTGAAATTTTCGACCCACATGGTATCTCACTAAAGTACTCTTGACAATTTTCAAAAAATTGTCCCCTCCCCATATATGGCAGCCATTTTGAATTTTCGAATTTTTGCCCAAAATGGCAAAACACAAAATTGCTCCTGTCTCCTTAGAGTGATTTTGTTGAAATTTTTGACCCATAGGGTATCTAAGAAATGTACTCTTGCCAATTTTCAAAAAATTTTCCTCTTCCCTAAAATGGCGGCCATTTTGAATTTTCGAATTTTTGCTAAAAACAGAAAAACAGAAATTTGCTTCTATCTTCTTAAACGTGCAAGATAGAGTGATTTTGTCAAAATTTTCGACCCAACTAATGTGAAAAGGCATGAAGCTGAAATAATTTACATGTGTACTAATAAATATTTAAGTATCATTGATATATTTTACAAATGAAACAGGGTCTTGTAAGACTACTGTACAATTTTGGCGAAAGGTTCATGGGGTGGACATTACACTTGATAATGTGTGTTCTTCTATGCTATCCTGTTTCTATTCATATGTCGCTGTCTACTTTCAACGGGGCGTCCTATTTCTAGTTATCTCTAAAAGTATTGCGGATACCCAATTTTTATCAAATAACTCATTAATCTACTTTTCACAGAGCTTTCACTTGGTAAAGTTTCAGACCCGTAGCTAATTACTCACCTGCTCAAAATAAGTAAATGCTAATTAAGCGTCCCTTGAAAAGGGGACGCTTATTGCTTTCACCCCTGGTTTTCAGTCAACCGCCGCATTATCGTCTCCCTTGAATATCCCCCTTGTTATTAGGCCTATCCAAATGATATGTGGCAGTGTTGTTCTATAGGCGTGGGGAAATTTTTTGACAGGCATAAATTTGACCTTTGACCTTTATCAAGGTCACATCAAAAATTCAAAAAAAAATTTACTTCCTTTTCACTAGATTTCCTCAGAAAGTACTGGGTGTGGGTCAACCAAATTTGGTATACACATTCCTGAGGGAAGAATCTAGGCACCAGTCGATATTGGGATCAGTCGGGCCATAATTGACCGATTGACGGGCGATTGATTATAAGTTCATAAAAATTTTGCTAAGATTAAGCCTTGAACTCGCTTATTATTGGTCGTAGAGGTTTGGGATGGTATACCAACATATAGGAAATCATGTGCTGGGAATCTTCTGGTGTGGTCAGATTTGACCTTGGGCCCCTTGTTCAAGGTCAAGCGAGGATAGGCAAAGTTTAAAGTGCTTATAACTCGCTTATTATTGGTCCTAGAGGTTTGGGATGGTATACCAACATATAGGAAACCATGGCTGGGAATCTTTTGGTGTGGTCAGATTTGACCTTGGACGTCTCCTTCAAGGTCAAATGAGGATAGGCAAACTGAAAAGTGCTTATAACTCACTTATTATTAGTCCTAGAGGTTTGGGATGGTATACCAACATATAGGAAATCATGTGCTGGGAATCTTCTGGTGTGGTCGCATTTGACCTTGGGCCCCCCCTTCAAGGTCAAACAAGCATAGCCAAACTTAAAAGTGCTTATAACTCGCTTATTATTGGTCCTAGAGGTTTGAGATGGTATACCAACATATAGGAAATCATGGGCTGGGAATCTTCTGGTGTGGTCGGATTTGACCTTGGGCCCCTCCTTCAAGGTCAAAAGAACATAGCCAAACTTAAAAGTGCTTATAACTCGCTTATTATTGGTCCTAGAGGTTTGTGATGGTATACCAACATATAGGAAATCATGTGCTGGGAATCTTCTGGTGTGGTCGCATTTGACCTTGGCCCCCTAGTTCAAGGTCAAATGAGGATAGCCAAACTTAAAAGTGCTTATAACTCGCTTATTATTGGTCCTAGAGGTTTGTGATGGTATACCAACATATAGGAAATCATGTGCAGGGAATCTTCTGGTGTGGTCAGATTTGACCTTGGGCCCCTCCTTCAAGGTCAAACGAGGATAGCCAAACATAAAAATGTTTATAACTCGCTTATTACTGGTGCTAGAGGTTTTGGATGGTATACCAACATATAGGAAATCATGGGGTGGGAATCTTTTGGTGTGGTTAGAGTTGACCTTGGGCCTCTCCTTCAAGGTCAAACGAGGATAGCCAAACTTAAAAGTGCTTATAACTTGCTTATTATTAGTCCTAGAGGTTTGGGATGGTATACCAACATATAGGAAATCATGGCCTGGGAATCTTTTGGTGTAGTCGGATTTAACCTTGGGCCTCTCCTTCAAGGTCAAAAGAGGATTGCCAAACATAAAAATGCTTATAACTCGCTTATTACTGGTCCTAGAGCTTTGGGATGGTAAACCAACATGTAGGAAATCATGGGCTAGGAATCTTCTGGTGTGGTTGGATTTGACCTTGGGCCTCTCCTTCAAGGTCAAACAAGCATAGCCAAACTTAAAAGTGCTTATAACTCGCTTATTATTGGTCCTAAAGGTTTGGGGTGGTAAACCAACATATAGGAAATGATGGGCTGGGAACCTTCTGGTGTTGTCAGATTTGACCTTGGGCCCCTCCTTCAAGGTCAAATGAGGATAGGCAAACATAAAAATGCTTATAACTCGCTTATTATTGGTCCTAGAGGTTTGTGATGGTATACCAACATATAGGAAATCATGTGCTGGGAATCTTCTGGTGTGGTCGCATTTGACCTTGGGCCCCTCCTTCAAGGTGAAACGAGCATAGCCAAACTTAAAAGTGCTTATAACTCACTTATTATTGGTCCTAGAGGTTTGGGATGGTACACCAACATATAGGAAATCATGTGCTGGAAATCTTCTGGTGTGGTCAGATTTGACGTTGGTCCCCTTGTTAAAGATCAAAAGAGGATAGGCAAAGTTTAAAGTGCTTATAACTCGCTTATTATTGGTCCTAGAGGTTTGGAATGGTATAACAGCATATAGGAAATCATGTGCTGGGAATCATCTGGTGTGGTCAGATTTGACCTTGGACCCCTCGTTGAAGGTCAAACGAGGATAGCCAAACATAAATGTGCTTATAACTCGCTTATTATTGGTCCTAGAGCTTTGGGATGGTAAACCAACATATAGGAAACCATGGGCAGGGAATCTCTTGGTGTGGTCAGATTTGACCTTGGGCTTTCTCTTCAAGGTCAAACGAGTATAGGCAAACATAAAAGTGCTTATAACTCGCTTATTATTGGTCCTAGAGCTTTGGGATGGTAAACCAACATGTAGGAAATCATGTGCTGGGAATCTTCTGGTGTGGTCAGATTTGACCTTGGGCCCCTCCTTCAAGATCAAATGAGCATAACCAAACTTAAAAGTGCTTATAACTCGCTTATTATTGGTCCTAGAGGATTGGGATGGTATTCCCAACATACAGGAAATCATGTGCTGGGAATCTTCTGGTGTGGTCAGATTTGACCTTGTGCCCCACGTTCAAGGTCAAACGAGCATAGCCAAACTGTAAAGTGCTTATAACTCGCTTATTATTGGTCCTAGAGGGTTGTGATGGTATACCAACATGTAGGAAATCATGGGCTGGGAATCTTTTGGTGTGGTCAGATTTGACCTGGGGCCTCTTCTTCAAGGTCAAACGAGGATAGTCAAACATAAAAGTGCTTGTAACTCACTTATTATTGGTCCTAGAGCTTTGGGATGGTAAACCAACATGTAGGAAATTATGGCCTGGGATTCTTTTGGTGTAGTCAGATTTGACCTTGGGCCCCTCGTCCAAGGTCAAACGAGGATAGGCAAACTTAAAAGTGCTTATAACTCGCTTATTATTGGTCCTAGAGGTTTGTGATGGTATACCAACATGTAGGAAATCATGGGCTGGGAATCTTTTGGTGTGGTCAGATTTGACCTTGGGACTTCCTCTTCAAGGTCAAACGAGGATAGCTAAACATAAAAGTGCTTATAACTCATTTATTATTGGTCCTACAGCTTTGGGATTGTAAACCAACATGTAGGAAATCATGTGCTGGTAATCTTCTGGTGTGGTCGCATTTGACCTTGGGCCTCTCGTTCAATGTCAAACAAGCATAGCCAAACTTAAAAGTGCTTATAACTCGCTTATTATTGGTCTCAGAGGATTGGGATGGTATACCAACATACAGGAAATCATGTGCTGGGAATCTTCTGGTGTGGTCAGATTTGACCTTGTGCCCCTCGTTCAAGGTCAAATGAGTATAGCCAAACATAAAAGTGCTTACGACTTTCTTATTATTGGTCCTAGAGGTTTGTGATGCTATTCTAACATATAGAAAATCATGGGCTGGGAATCTTTTGGTGTTGTCAGATTTGACCTTGGGCCTCTTCTTCAAGGTGAATCAAGGATAGCCAAACATAAAAGTGCTTATAAGTGGCTTATTATTGGTCCTAGAGCTTTGGGATGGTAAACCAACCTGTAGGAAATCATGTGCTGCTAATCTTCTGGTGTGGTCAGATTTGACCTTGGGCCTCTCCTTCAAGGTCAAATGAGCATAACCAAACTGTAAAGTGCTTATAACTCGCTTATGATTGGTCCTAGAGGTTTGGGATGGGAAACCAACATGTAGAAATTAAAGGCTGGGAATCTTTTGCTGTGGTCGAATTTGACCTTGGGCCTCTCCTTCAATGTCAAACAAGCATAGCCAAACTTAAAAGTGCTTATAACTCACTTATTATTGGTCTCAGAGGATTGGGATGGTATACCAACATACAGGAAATCATGTGCTGGGAATCTTCTGGTGTGGTCAGATTTGACCTTGTGCCCCTCGTTCAAGGTCAAATGAGTATAGCCAAACATAAAAGTGCTTACGACTTTCTTATTATTGGTCCTAGAGGTTTGTGATGCTATTCTAACGTATAGAAAATCATGGGCTGGGAATCTTTTGGTGTTGTCAGATTTGACCTTGGGCCTCTTCTTCAAGGTGAATCAAGGATAGCCAAACATAAAAGTGCTTATAAGTGGCTTATTATTGGTCCTAGAGCTTTGGGATGGTAAACCAACCTGTAGGAAATCATGTGCTGCTAATCTTCTGGTGTGGTCAGATTTGACCTTGGGCCTCTCCTTCAAGGTCAAATGAGCATAACCAAACTGTAAAGTGCTTATAACTCGCTTATTATTGGTCCTAGAGGTTTGTGATGGTATACCAACATATAGGAAATCATGTGCAGGGAATCTTCTGGTGTGGTCAGATTTGACCTTGGGCCCCTCCTTCAAGGTCAAACGAGGATAGCCAAACATAAAAATGTTTATAACTCGCTTATTACTGGTGCTAGAGGTTTTGGATGGTATACCAACATATAGGAAATCATGGGGTGGGAATCTTTTGGTGTGGTTAGAGTTGACCTTGGGCCTCTCCTTCAAGGTCAAACGAGGATAGCCAAACTTAAAAGTGCTTATAACTTGCTTATTATTAGTCCTAGAGGTTTGGGATGGTATACCAACATATAGGAAATCATGGCCTGGGAATCTTTTGGTGTAGTCGGATTTAACCTTGGGCCTCTCCTTCAAGGTCAAAAGAGGATTGCCAAACATAAAAATGCTTATAACTCGCTTATTACTGGTCCTAGAGCTTTGGGATGGTAAACCAATATGTAGGAAATCATGGGCTAGGAATCTTCTGGTGTGGTTGGATTTGACCTTGGGCCTCTCCTTCAAGGTCAAACAAGCATAGCCAAACTTAAAAGTGCTTATAACTCGCTTATTATTGGTCCTAAAGGTTTGGGGTGGTAAACCAACATATAGGAAATGATGGGCTGGGAACCTTCTGGTGTTGTCAGATTTGACCTTGGGCCCCTCCTTCAAGGTCAAATGAGGATAGGCAAACATAAAAATGCTTATAACTCGCTTATTATTGGTCCTAGAGGTTTGTGATGGTATACCAACATATAGGAAATCATGTGCTGGGAATCTTCTGGTGTGGTCGCATTTGACCTTGGGCCCCTCCTTCAAGGTGAAACGAGCATAGCCAAACTTAAAAGTGCTTATAACTCACTTATTATTGGTCCTAGAGGTTTGGGATGGTACACCAACATATAGGAAATCATGTGCTGGAAATCTTCTGGTGTGGTCAGATTTGACGTTGGTCCCCTTGTTAAAGATCAAAAGAGGATAGGCAAAGTTTAAAGTGCTTATAACTCGCTTATTATTGGTCCTAGAGGTTTGGAATGGTATAACAGCATATAGGAAATCATGTGCTGGGAATCATCTGGTGTGGTCAGATTTGACCTTGGACCCCTCGTTGAAGGTCAAACGAGGATAGCCAAACATAAATGTGCTTATAACTCGCTTATTATTGGTCCTAGAGCTTTGGGATGGTAAACCAACATATAGGAAACCATGGGCAGGGAATCTCTTGGTGTGGTCAGATTTGACCTTGGGCTTTCTCTTCAAGGTCAAACGAGTATAGGCAAACATAAAAGTGCTTATAACTCGCTTATTATTGGTCCTAGAGCTTTGGGATGGTAAACCAACATGTAGGAAATCATGTGCTGGGAATCTTCTGGTGTGGTCAGATTTGACCTTGGGCCCCTCCTTCAAGATCAAATGAGCATAACCAAACTTAAAAGTGCTTATAACTCGCTTATTATTGGTCCTAGAGGATTGGGATGGTATTCCCAACATACAGGAAATCATGTGCTGGGAATCTTCTGGTGTGGTCAGATTTGACCTTGTGCCCCACGTTCAAGGTCAAACGAGCATAGCCAAACTGTAAAGTGCTTATAACTCGCTTATTATTGGTCCTAGAGGGTTGTGATGGTATACCAACATGTAGGAAATCATGGGCTGGGAATCTTTTGGTGTGGTCAGATTTGACCTGGGGCCTCTTCTTCAAGGTCAAACGAGGATAGTCAAACATAAAAGTGCTTGTAACTCACTTATTATTGGTCCTAGAGCTTTGGGATGGTAAACCAACATGTAGGAAATTATGGCCTGGGATTCTTTTGGTGTAGTCAGATTTGACCTTGGGCCCCTCGTCCAAGGTCAAACGAGGATAGGCAAACTTAAAAGTGCTTATAACTCGCTTATTATTGGTCCTAGAGGTTTGTGATGGTATACCAACATGTAGGAAATCATGGGCTGGGAATCTTTTGGTGTGGTCAGATTTGACCTTGGGACTTCCTCTTCAAGGTCAAACGAGGATAGCTAAACATAAAAGTGCTTATAACTCATTTATTATTGGTCCTACAGCTTTGGGATTGTAAACCAACATGTAGGAAATCATGTGCTGGTAATCTTCTGGTGTGGTCGCATTTGACCTTGGGCCTCTCGTTCAATGTCAAACAAGCATAGCCAAACTTAAAAGTGCTTATAACTCGCTTATTATTGGTCTCAGAGGATTGGGATGGTATACCAACATACAGGAAATCATGTGCTGGGAATCTTCTGGTGTGGTCAGATTTGACCTTGTGCCCCTCGTTCAAGGTCAAATGAGTATAGCCAAACATAAAAGTGCTTACGACTTTCTTATTATTGGTCCTAGAGGTTTGTGATGCTATTCTAACATATAGAAAATCATGGGCTGGGAATCTTTTGGTGTTGTCAGATTTGACCTTGGGCCTCTTCTTCAAGGTGAATCAAGGATAGCCAAACATAAAAGTGCTTATAAGTGGCTTATTATTGGTCCTAGAGCTTTGGGATGGTAAACCAACCTGTAGGAAATCATGTGCTGCTAATCTTCTGGTGTGGTCAGATTTGACCTTGGGCCTCTCCTTCAAGGTCAAATGAGCATAACCAAACTGTAAAGTGCTTATAACTCGCTTATGATTGGTCCTAGAGGTTTGGGATGGGAAACCAACATGTAGAAATTAAAGGCTGGGAATCTTTTGCTGTGGTCGAATTTGACCTTGGGCCTCTCCTTCAATGTCAAACAAGCATAGCCAAACTTAAAAGTGCTTATAACTCACTTATTATTGGTCTCAGAGGATTGGGATGGTATACCAACATACAGGAAATCATGTGCTGGGAATCTTCTGGTGTGGTCAGATTTGACCTTGTGCCCCTCGTTCAAGGTCAAATGAGTATAGCCAAACATAAAAGTGCTTACGACTTTCTTATTATTGGTCCTAGAGGTTTGTGATGCTATTCTAACGTATAGAAAATCATGGGCTGGGAATCTTTTGGTGTTGTCAGATTTGACCTTGGGCCTCTTCTTCAAGGTGAATCAAGGATAGCCAAACATAAAAGTGCTTATAAGTGGCTTATTATTGGTCCTAGAGCTTTGGGATGGTAAACCAACCTGTAGGAAATCATGTGCTGCTAATCTTCTGGTGTGGTCAGATTTGACCTTGGGCCTCTCCTTCAAGGTCAAATGAGCATAACCAAACTGTAAAGTGCTTATAACTCGCTTATTATTGGTCCTAGAGGTTTGTGATGGTATACCAACATATAGGAAATCATGTGCAGGGAATCTTCTGGTGTGGTCAGATTTGACCTTGGGCCCCTCCTTCAAGGTCAAACGAGGATAGCCAAACATAAAAATGTTTATAACTCGCTTATTACTGGTGCTAGAGGTTTTGGATGGTATACCAACATATAGGAAATCATGGGGTGGGAATCTTTTGGTGTGGTTAGAGTTGACCTTGGGCCTCTCCTTCAAGGTCAAACGAGGATAGCCAAACTTAAAAGTGCTTATAACTTGCTTATTATTAGTCCTAGAGGTTTGGGATGGTATACCAACATATAGGAAATCATGGCCTGGGAATCTTTTGGTGTAGTCGGATTTAACCTTGGGCCTCTCCTTCAAGGTCAAAAGAGGTTTGCCAAACATAAAAATGCTTATAACTCGCTTATTACTGGTCCTAGAGCTTTGGGATGGTAAACCAACATGTAGGAAATCATGGGCTAGGAATCTTCTGGTGTGGTTGGATTTGACCTTGGGCCTCTCCTTCAAGGTCAAACAAGCATAGCCAAACTTAAAAGTGCTTATAACTCGCTTATTATTGGTCCTAAAGGTTTGGGGTGGTAAACCAACATATAGGAAATGATGGGCTGGGAACCTTCTGGTGTTGTCAGATTTGACCTTGGGCCCCTCCTTCAAGGTCAAATGAGGATAGGCAAACATAAAAATGCTTATAACTCGCTTATTATTGGTCCTAGAGGTTTGTGATGGTATACCAACATATAGGAAATCATGTGCTGGGAATCTTCTGGTGTGGTCGCATTTGACCTTGGGCCCCTCCTTCAAGGTGAAACGAGCATAGCCAAACTTAAAAGTGCTTATAACTCACTTATTATTGGTCCTAGAGGTTTGGGATGGTACACCAACATATAGGAAATCATGTGCTGGAAATCTTCTGGTGTGGTCAGATTTGACGTTGGTCCCCTTGTTAAAGATCAAAAGAGGATAGGCAAAGTTTAAAGTGCTTATAACTCGCTTATTATTGGTCCTAGAGGTTTGGAATGGTATAACAGCATATAGGAAATCATGTGCTGGGAATCATCTGGTGTGGTCAGATTTGACCTTGGACCCCTCGTTGAAGGTCAAACGAGGATAGCCAAACATAAATGTGCTTATAACTCGCTTATTATTGGTCCTAGAGCTTTGGGATGGTAAACCAACATATAGGAAACCATGGGCAGGGAATCTCTTGGTGTGGTCAGATTTGACCTTGGGCTTTCTCTTCAAGGTCAAACGAGTATAGGCAAACATAAAAGTGCTTATAACTCGCTTATTATTGGTCCTAGAGCTTTGGGATGGTAAACCAACATGTAGGAAATCATGTGCTGGGAATCTTCTGGTGTGGTCAGATTTGACCTTGGGCCCCTCCTTCAAGATCAAATGAGCATAACCAAACTTAAAAGTGCTTATAACTCGCTTATTATTGGTCCTAGAGGATTGGGATGGTATTCCCAACATACAGGAAATCATGTGCTGGGAATCTTCTGGTGTGGTCAGATTTGACCTTGTGCCCCACGTTCAAGGTCAAACGAGCATAGCCAAACTGTAAAGTGCTTATAACTCGCTTATTATTGGTCCTAGAGGGTTGTGATGGTATACCAACATGTAGGAAATCATGGGCTGGGAATCTTTTGGTGTGGTCAGATTTGACCTGGGGCCTCTTCTTCAAGGTCAAACGAGGATAGTCAAACATAAAAGTGCTTGTAACTCACTTATTATTGGTCCTAGAGCTTTGGGATGGTAAACCAACATGTAGGAAATTATGGCCTGGGATTCTTTTGGTGTAGTCAGATTTGACCTTGGGCCACTCGTTCAAGGTCAAACGAGGATAGGCAAACTTAAAAGTGCTTATAACTCGCTTATTATTGGTCCTAGAGGTTTGTGATGGTATACCAACATGTAGGAAATCATGGGCTGGGAATCTTTTGGTGTGGTCAGATTTGACCTTGGGACTTCCTCTTCAAGGTCAAACGAGGATAGCTAAACATAAAAGTGCTTATAACTCATTTATTATTGGCCCTACAGCTTTGGGATTGTAAACCAACATGTAGGAAATCATGTGCTGGTAATCTTCTAGTGTGGTCGCATTTGACCTTGGGCCTCACGTTCAATGTCAAACAAGCATAGCCAAACTTAAAAGTGCTTATAACTCGCTTATTATTGGTCTCAGAGGATTGGGATGGTATACCAACATACAGGAAATCATGTGCTGGGAATCTTCTGGTGTGGTCAGATTTGACCTTGTGCCCCTCGTTCAAGGTCAAATGAGTATAGCCAAACATAAAAGTGCTTACGACTTTCTTATTATTGGTCCTAGAGGTTTGTGATGCTATTCTAACATATAGAAAATCATGGGCTGGGAATCTTTTGGTGTTGTCAGATTTGACCTTGGGCCTCTTCTTCAAGGTGAATCAAGGATAGCCAAACATAAAAGTGCTTATAAGTGGCTTATTATTGGTCCTAGAGCTTTGGGATGGTAAACCAACCTGTAGGAAATCATGTGCTGCTAATCTTCTGGTGTGGTCAGATTTGACCTTGGGCCTCTCCTTCAAGGTCAAATGAGCATAACCAAACTGTAAAGTGCTTATAACTCGCTTATGATTGGTCCTAGAGGTTTGGGATGGGAAACCAACATGTAGAAATTAAAGGCTGGGAATCTTTTGCTGTGGTCGAATTTGACCTTGGGCCTCTCCTTCAATGTCAAACAAGCATAGCCAAACTTAAAAGTGCTTATAACTCACTTATTATTGGTCTCAGAGGATTGGGATGGTATACCAACATACAGGAAATCATGTGCTGGGAATCTTCTGGTGTGGTCAGATTTGACCTTGTGCCCCTCGTTCAAGGTCAAATGAGTATAGCCAAACATAAAAGTGCTTACGACTTTCTTATTATTGGTCCTAGAGGTTTGTGATGCTATTCTAACATATAGAAAATCATGGGCTGGGAATCTTTTGGTGTTGTCAGATTTGACCTTGGGCCTCTTCTTCAAGGTGAATCAAGGATAGCCAAACATAAAAGTGCTTATAAGTGGCTTATTATTGGTCCTAGAGCTTTGGGATGGTAAACCAACCTGTAGGAAATCATGTGCTGCTAATCTTCTGGTGTGGTCAGATTTGACCTTGGGCCTCTCCTTCAAGGTCAAATGAGCATAACCAAACTGTAAAGTGCTTATAACTCGCTTATGATTGGTCCTAGAGGTTTGGGATGGGAAACCAACATGTAGAAATTAAAGGCTGGGAATCTTTTGCTGTGGTCGAATTTGACCTTGGGCCTCTCCTTCAATGTCAAACAAGCATAGCCAAACTTAAAAGTGCTTATAACTCACTTATTATTGGTCTCAGAGGATTGGGATGGTATACCAACATACAGGAAATCATGTGCTGGGAATCTTCTGGTGTGGTCAGATTTGACCTTGTGCCCCTCGTTCAAGGTCAAATGAGTATAGCCAAACATAAAAGTGCTTACGACTTTCTTATTATTGGTCCTAGAGGTTTGTGATGCTATTCTAACATATAGAAAATCATGGGCTGGGAATCTTTTGGTGTTGTCAGATTTGACCTTGGGCCTCTTCTTCAAGGTGAATCAAGGATAGCCAAACATAAAAGTGCTTATAAGTGGCTTATTATTGGTCCTAGAGCTTTGGGATGGTAAACCAACCTGTAGGAAATCATGTGCTGCTAATCTTCTGGTGTGGTCAGATTTGACCTTGGGCCTCTCCTTCAAGGTCAAATGAGCATAACCAAACTGTAAAGTGCTTATAACTCGCTTATGATTGGTCCTAGAGGTTTGGGATGGGAAACCAACATGTAGAAATTAAAGGCTGGGAATCTTTTGCTGTGGTCGAATTTGACCTTGGGCCTCTCCTTCAATGTCAAACAAGCATAGCCAAACTTAAAAGTGCTTATAACTCACTTATTATTGGTCTCAGAGGATTGGGATGGTATACCAACATACAGGAAATCATGTGCTGGGAATCTTCTGGTGTGGTCAGATTTGACCTTGTGCCCCTCGTTCAAGGTCAAATGAGTATAGCCAAACATAAAAGTGCTGACGACTTTCTTATTATTGGTCCTAGAGGTTTGTGATGCTATTCTAACATATAGAAAATCATGGGCTGGGAATCTTTTGGTGTTGTCAGATTTGACCTTGGGCCTCTTCTTCAAGGTGAATCAAGGATAGCCAAACATAAAAGTGCTTATAAGTGGCTTATTATTGGTCCTAGAGCTTTGGGATGGTAAACCAACCTGTAGGAAATCATGTGCTGCTAATCTTCTGGTGTGGTCAGATTTGACCTTGGGCCTCTCCTTCAAGGTCAAATGAGCATAACCAAACTGTAAAGTGCTTATAACTCGCTTATGATTGGTCCTAGAGGTTTGGGATGGGAAACCAACATGTAGAAATTAAAGGCTGGGAATCTTTTGCTGTGGTCGAATTTGACCTTGGGCCTCTCCTTCAATGTCAAACAAGCATAGCCAAACTTAAAAGTGCTTATAACTCACTTATTATTGGTCTCAGAGGATTGGGATGGTATACCAACATACAGGAAATCATGTGCTGGGAATCTTCTGGTGTGGTCAGATTTGACCTTGTGCCCCTCGTTCAAGGTCAAATGAGTATAGCCAAACATAAAAGTGCTTACGACTTTCTTATTATTGGTCCTAGAGGTTTGTGATGCTATTCTAACATATAGAAAATCATGGGCTGGGAATCTTTTGGTGTTGTCAGATTTGACCTTGGGCCTCTTCTTCAAGGTGAATCAAGGATAGCCAAACATAAAAGTGCTTATAAGTGGCTTATTATTGGTCCTAGAGCTTTGGGATGGTAAACCAACCTGTAGGAAATCATGTGCTGCTAATCTTCTGGTGTGGTCAGATTTGACCTTGGGCCTCTCCTTCAAGGTCAAATGAGCATAACCAAACTGTAAAGTGCTTATAACTCGCTTATGATTGGTCCTAGAGGTTTGGGATGGGAAACCAACATGTAGAAATTAAAGGCTGGGAATCTTTTGCTGTGGTCGAATTTGACCTTGGGCCTCTCCTTCAAGGTCAAACGAGCATAGCCAAACTTAAAAGTGCTTATAACTCACTTATTATTGGTCCTACAGGTTTGGGATGGTAAACAACATGTAGGAAATCATGTGCTGGGAATCTTCTGGTGTGGTCGGATTTGATCTTAGGCCTCTCCTTCAAGGTCCAACAAGGATAGGCAAACTTTAAAGTGCTGCTTCTTCTTTGCAGCTGAAAACACACAGTCAGCTGATACAGAACCCGTTCATAGGCACTGAGTGTTTTTTTCGTTTTAAGGTCACTCTTGTGATCCTAACATGGTCTTTTCACGAAAATTTCTCTTCACCAATAACATTTACCTCTTCGCATTGGTCCTTTAGCATTTTATATAAAACTTAAAAGCTGTAGGGACGCTTTGTTTTTGTGTACAAAAACTTTTGTCTAGTTATCTCTAAACACTCCTACACACAAGTTCCCAGATCAGCTCAAATCTGAGGAAAATCCAGATCACTTTATCTGATCCTAGGGTAATAAAACTGGTACTTGTGTGTAGGAGTGTAAAAGTATTGCGGATACCCAATTTTTATCAAATAACTCATTCATCTACTTTTCACAGAGCTTTCACATGATGAAGTTTCACACCCATAGCTAATTACGCACCTACTCAAAATGAGTAAATGCAATTTGTCTGTCATAAGTTAGCAATAGCTATTTTCTTATTTGTAGCAAAATTATAATAGAAATAAATGTCAAATACCTTCACAAGTACTAAAGTTAGGCAAATCTTTTCATTTGTTATTCATCTAGTTTTTGATAAGCTTACTTCCCTGTGTCCTTTATATTTTGTTGCTTTTGCAGATGTAGGTCAATAACTAAGTGAGTAGATAATTGACTAAAAGCTACTAAAATTAGTCAATGTCTTTTATCTCTAAAAGTATTATAGGTAGGCAATTTCTTCTAAATAAGTCATTCACCTACTTTTGGGTGATTACCACATAGTGAAGTTGCAGAACTGTAGCTCTTTGGATAGCTGAGTAATAGCTACTAAAATGAGTAAATGTCTTTTATCTCTAAAAGTATTACAGATAGGCAATTTTTTCTAAATAAGTCATTCGCCTACTTTTGGGTGATCTACCATGTAGTGAAGTTGCAGAACTGTAGCTCTTTGGATAGCTGAGTAATGGCTACTAAAATGAGTAAATGTCTTTTATCTCTAAAAGTATTACAGGTAGGTAATTTCTTCTAAATAAGTCATTCACCTACTTTTGGGTGATCTACCACATAGTGAAGTTTCAGAACTGTAGCTCTTTGGTTGGCAGAGTAATAGCCACTAAATAAGTAAATGTTTTTATCTCTAAAAGTGTTACAGATAGGCAATTTCTTCTAAATATGTCCTTACCTACTTTGGGTTGATCTATTGCATAATAAAGTTGCAGAACTGTAGCTCTTTGGATGGCAGAGTAATAGCTAGTAAAATGAGTAAATGCCTTTTGTCTTTAAAAGTATTGCAATGAAACATTAAACTTGTCACTTCTACATGTGCCTCCATCTCACAAGAAAAATTATATTCCACTATCTTTATTACATCTAATTTATACGGCGGGAGATAAATGCATGCGTCAGAATGCTTGTATCTCTAATGTGTTGCTGATACGTTATTTCCTCAAAATAAGTCATTCACCTACTATTGAGTAATCCACCACATAGTGAAGTTGCAGAACTTAGCTCTTTGGATAGCTGAGTAATAGCTACTAAAAATGAGCAAATTTCTTTTATCTGTAAAAGTATTGCAGATGGGCAGTTTCTTCTAAGTAAGTTATTCACCTACTTTTGGGTGATCTGCCACATAGTGAAGTTGCACGACTGTAGCTCTTCTGCATAGTTAAGTAACAGCTACAAACGAGTAAATTCCTTTTATTTTTAAAAGTTAAAAGTATTGCGCATAGACAGTTTCTTCTGAGTAAGTCCACCTACTTTTCTGCATGTTGCAGAACTGTAGCTCTTTGGATGGCAGAGTAAGAGCCACTAAAATAAATAAATGTCTTTTATCTCTAAAAGTGTTACAGATAGGCAATTTCTTCTAAATATGTCCTTTACCTGCTTTGGGTTGATCTACTACATAATAAAGTTGCAGAACTGTAGCTCTTTGGATGGTATAGTAATAGCTGCTAAAATGAGTAAATGCCTTTTATCTTAGTACTGAAATCAAACATTAAAGTGCCTCTTGCTTGTTATCACTTCTACATGTGCCTCAATCTCACAAAACATTTATATTCTACTATCTTTAGTACATCTAATTAATACAGCGGGAGATAATTGCATGCGTTAGAATGCTTGTTCTTGTGAAATATTTCTGTAAAAAAATATGAAGAAGATGGATACAAATTATTCAAGATGGAAGATACTGTTTGAGTGATTCAAAATTTTTTGAGATCTGAAGTGCACCTTACATCATATAGATAAAAAAATTGTTACATCCAATTTGCAGGAAAGAAGACTCTGAATTCTCTGAGTTACTGAAGGAAAAGGAATGTCAATGAAGTGGAAGTGTGTTGATTCTTCCTTTCTTGTTCTTAAATATGAGGCACCTGACAATGGAGAGACTGGTGTTAGTGATATGGAGGAACAGTCCCAAAGAGCGGTCATTAAAGAACAAGAGTGTTCTGAAGTTACAGAATCAACAGAATGTGACACAAAGAAAGGCATATCACTTGGACAACTGAGTGGATACACTGTAAGTAGTGACACTTATAATAAAATGCCTCCAACACAGTTGTTGCCTCCTGATGCAGAACAAATGAAACAATACATGAAAGATGAAGCATTGGATGATGCTCATGAATATGTTGCAGGGAAGTGTGAAGTTGTAGGCAATAGAGATTCTTATGATAATATTACAGAAAAGCAAATACCGAACAAATGTATCAATTGTCACAAATGTTTTGCTTGTAAATCCGAGTTGATGAAACACATGGTGGAGTCTCATGCTGATGTTAAAAAACTTACATGTTTATTATGTGACAAATCTCTTGTGAGCAGCAGTGCCTTCGACACACATATGTTTTTCCACATTTATAATAAACCAAACCTTTGCACAAAATGTGGCAAAACTTTTGACCATTTAACTGATTTAAAGCTACACATGATGACCCACACTGGTAAAAAACGACAGAGCTGCACTATATGTGACAAATCATTTCGGACTCCAAATTTCCTACAGCAACACATGAGGGTTCATACTGCAGAAAAACCACACAGCTGCACAACATGTGAGAAATCTTTTAGGCTTTTGTCTGATCTAAGGCTACACCTTATGGTCCACACTGGTGAAAAACCATACTGCTGTACAGTATGTAACAAATCTTTTAGGACTCTGTCTTTATTAAGGCAACACAAAAGGGTTCACACTGGTGAAAAACCACACAGCTGCACAGAATGTGACAAATGTTTTGGGACACTGACCTTGTTAAAGTACCACATGAGGGTTCATACTGGTGAAAAACCACACAGCTGCACAGAATGTGACAAATGTTTTGGGACATTGACCTTATTAAGACAACACATGGGGGTTCATACTGGTGAAAAACCACACAGCTGCACTATATGTAACAAATGCTTTAGGACTACATCTTGTTTAAAGCAACACATTATGGTTCACACCGGTGAAAAACCACACAATTGCACAGAATGTGACAAATGTTTTACGACATCAACCATATTAAAGCAACACATGAGGGTTCACACTGGTGAAAAACCACACAGCTGCACAGAATGTGACAAATGTTTTGGGACATCAACCTTATTAAAGCAACACATGCTGATTCACACTGGTGAAAAACCACACAGCTGCACAAATTGTGGCAAATCTTTTAGGATTTCGGTTACATTAAAGCGACACATGCTGATTCACACTGGTGAAAAACCACACAGCTGCACAGAATGTGACAAATGTTTTGGGACATCAACCTTATTAAAGCAACACATGCGGATTCACACTAGTGAAAAACCATACAGCTGCACAATATGTGACAAATCTTTCAGGATTTTGTCTGGATTAAAGCAACACATGCGGATTCATACTGGTGAAAAACCATACAGCTGCACAAAATGTGGCAAATCTTTCAGGATTTTGTCTGGATTAAAGGAACACATGCGGATTCATACTGATGAAAAACCATACAGCTGCACAGAATGTGGCAAATCTTTCAGGATTTTGTCTTTATTAAAGCGACACATGCGGATTCACACTGGTGAAAAACCATATAGCTGCACAAAATGTGGCAAATCTTTCAGGAATTTGTCTTCATTAAAGCATCACATGCGGATTCACACTGGTGAAAAACCACCAGCTGCACAAAAAGTTTTTCAAAAAACCCCATCATAGTGTTTCAGAAACTGCTTGAACCAGTGCTATAAAATTTTGCAGGTACATTCTAGAATGAAATGCTGATTAATCGGGCTAAAGATACTGAATGGGAGGCATTTGAATTTCGCAAATTTTTAAAAAGGGGTATGTATATCTCAGATACGGTCAGTATTTCAGTGGTTTGTTGGAATAATTTATTCAACTACTTTTTCATGATCTTTTACTTGTCAGAGTTTCAGCCCTGTATCTCAAACCTTAAGGTCACCTTAATGTCAAAAAGGGCTTTTAACTCTCTTTGCTTAGTTTTTTACTTTTTTCAATCAGATTTAGCATATATATTACAATTTGCCAAAAGAATAATCTGACTTTATGGTGACGTTAAACGCTAAATGTTAATGGATCTGTGTCCTATTTAAAGTCATAAAATTGGAATAAAACCCTCTGGCTCCTTTGTTTTTCTATTTATTTTTAAATCTAACTAATCACTGATATTGAAGTAGAAGACTGACTTACTTCATGATTTTAATTTTAACACTGTTATGGTCATCTTACACTTAAAATGTAGTGTTTTAGCCCTAAGCTCAGAAAGAAACTTTTTAAAATAAACCTTGGTACATTTATAAAGTTTAGGGATATTCTTAATTCATTTTCACGTTAAAGTCCAAATATAAAGTTATTCATGAATACTTTTATGAATACATTTAATATTTTACCTTGGTACATTTATAAACTGTAACAAAAGGGATATTCTTAATTTATTTTCATGTTAAAGTCGAAATATAAAGTTATGGCCTACTAAAAGTAAAATAAGGAGGTTTCAGCCTCCAGCTATCTTAGAATCACAAAAGGGACAGTCTCTTTTTATGGTCACCTTAAAGTCCTAGTATGAACAAAATTCTTGCCACCTTACAGTAACATAAGGAGGTTTTCAGCCTCCAGCTATGTCATGTTTCATCTGACTTCAGTTAAACTTTGCACACTTATAAAGGATAACAGAAAGGAATTCTTATCTTACGGTCACCTCAAAATCCCAATATAAATGAAGTTATGGCCACCTTACAGTGAAAAAAGGGTTTCAGCCTCCAGCTAATTTATTTTCCAACCAACCTAAGTTGGCCTTTGCACACTTATTCAGGATGAACAAGGCCAAAATGGGTCTCGATCTACTAAAGCGAGCTGCCAAACCCTCAGAGACGCAAGTAGAGCACCCATCCATGTACTAATGTAGCCCATTGGTGTTTAACTTCAGTGATTGGACAGGTGCTCACTGCAGTATGCCACAATTCATGAAAGTCTGAAGACAGAATATAAAAACAAAAAAACTAAAATGCTCTTGAGAAGTGTGAGCCTCCCTAGAGTTTGCACTTAAGAAAGGGACATTCCCATTTTCTAATCACCTTGGAATTTCCAATACGAGTAAACATGGTCATCTTACAGCAAACCTGGGCCCCTTTTCCATCACATACAAAACACAACAAAGTTAGATTATGTGGAGAAAAGTTTATGGCAGCCATATTTAAGTCCTCTTTACAAAATTTAAGCCCACTACCTCCCAGACTTAAATTTAAGCCCACTGACTTAGCAATTTCATGGACTTAGCTGCTTTGTGAAATCTGCTAAGTCTAAGACCACAAACTTAACATTCTTTTGACAAAAGTTCGGACCAACGTCTTAGATTTAAGTCTAAATCTGGACTTAAGTCCCTTTGTGAAATCGGCCCTGGTAAAACCCCCGTTTTTCTGGATCGAACCCGGAAAAAACTGGACAAAACTGATTTAATTAGTATATACAAGATCAATATTTATCATATAAACTGTTAAAATGAAACTTTACTTAGTATTTTAATTCTGTCAGTGCAAAAAGGCAAATCAAAAGCATGAAGTGACATGAGTGTGGAATGTGCAGCAGTAATTACTAGTATCTATTTGTTAGTAACTAATTTTCCAGTAGGGTATATAAGATTCTTTTTTATGTCATCACTCTGCGGCGTGTACGTCCGCGTCCACGTGAACAACTTCTTCTCCAAAACTACAAGGCCTAGAGAAATGCTGTTTTTTTTAAAAGATACCTTATCTATCGAGGATGAAAAATTGTTCAAGGCATGCAAATCTGTCTGTTCGTCTGTTTGCTAGAGACATTACAAGGGAGGTACCCCCACCAAAAGTGTGAAAATTTCAACACTTTATCACAATTTTCTCAGTGACTATTTGAAAGATTTCTCTCATATCTTGAATATATGTACTAGGCCAGAGGTAGATTCTCTTGTGTGAGTATGAGACCTGGATCTGTCTTATTTTTTTTTTAATAAATTTTTTTAATAATTTTTAATGCATTAAAATTCATGAAATCATGCACTAAATCACTTATAACTTGAAAAGTGTTGTATTTAGAGCATTTTGTTAAAATGTGTTGTTCAGCTACTTTTTCCATAGCTACAACATGGTGAGTAACTTGGGTGTGTAACTCAATAGCTAACTGAGTAATAGCTACTTTTGGGCTTTTCAGTAACTTCCATCATGAGTAAACTCACTTGTAACTTGAAAACTATTGCATTTAGAGAATTTTGTATAAATATGTTATTCAGCTACTTTTGGGTCAGCTATAACATAGTAAAATTTCAGACCTGTAGCTCATGCCATAGCTGAGTAATAGCTACTTTTATGTTATCACTGTTGAGTAAATCACTTATAACTTGAAAAGTATTGCATTTAGAGTATTTAGTTTCAATATGTTATTCACCTATATTGGAGTCAGCTATAACTTAGTGAAGTTCCAGACCTGTGGCTCATTGGATAGCTGAGTAATAGCTACTTTGAAGTTCTCACTGTTGAGTAAATCAGTGGTAATTGGAAAACTATTGCATTTACAGAAATTTGTGTAAATATGTTATTCAGCTACTTTTGGGTCAGCTATAACATAGTGAAGTTACAGACCTGTAGCTCATGGCACAACTGAGCAATAGCTATTTTCAGGTACTGACTGTTGAGTAAATCAGTTGTAGCTTGAAAAATATTGCATTTGGAGTATTTTGTTAAAATATGTTGTTCACCTACTTTTGGGTCAGCTATGACATAGTGCAATTACAGACCTATAGCTCATGGCATAGCTGAGCAATAGCTATTTTCAAGTTCTCACTATTGAGTAAATCAGTTGTAACTTGAAAACTATTGCATTTGGAGAATTTTGTATAAATATGTTGTTCAGCCACTTTTGGGTCAGCTATAACATAGTAAAATTTCAGACCTGTAGCTCATTGCATAGCTGAGTAATAGCTACGTTGAGGTTATCACTGTTGAGTAAATCACTTATAACTTGAAAATTATTGCATTTTGAGTATTTTGTTTCATGTGTTATTCACCTATTTTGGGGTCAGCTATAACTTAGTGAAGTTCCAGACCAGTGGCTCATTGGATAGCTGAGTAATAGCTACTTTGAAGTTCTCACTGTTGAGTAAATCAGTTGTAATTGGAAAACTATTGCATTTACAGAAATTTGTGTAAATATGTTATTCAGCTACATTTGGGTCAGCTATAACATAGTGAAGTTACAGACCTGTAGCTCATGGCACAACTGAGCAATAGCTATTTTCAGATTATCACTATTGAGTAAATCAGTTGTAACTTGAAAACTATTGCATTTACAGTGTTTTGCTTAAATATGTTGTTCACCTACTTTTGGGTCAGCTATAACATAGTAAAAATTCAGACATGTAGCTCATTGCATAGCTGAGTAATAGCTACTTTGAGGTTATCACTGTTGAGTAAGTCAGTTATAACTTGAAAACTATTGCATTTAGAGTATTTTGTTTAAATATGTTATTCACATAATTTTTGGTCAGCTATAACATAGTGAAATTGCAGACCTGTATGTCATGGCATAGCTGAGCAATAGCTACTTTCAGGTTCTCACTGTTGAGTAAATCATTGTATCCACTGGATAGCTGCAGTGTGTAGAGAGATTTCACCATTACCGCTCTAACGAAAAAAATATTATAGCTAGCCTTCTCAAGTTTGCAGAATATATGAATAACCATAAAATGTTGCCTGGGAATATTTAGGCCTCATTTTGAAAAACAAGATGGCTGCCAGGGACGTTTATTCGACTTTAAACAAGGACTTTTGTTGGCATTCGCAGGATATGTTCCTCATTATAAAATCTTGATTGGGAATGTTTTTGGCCTCATTTTGAAAAACAAGATGGCCGCCAAGGGCATTTCTTTGTCAGTCATGAAAAGTGCTTATATCTCCCTTATTATTGGCCCTAGAGGTTAGGGATGGTAAACCAACCTGTAGGAAATCATGGGCTGGGAATCTTCTGGTGTGGTCAGATTTGACCTTTGATCCCTCCTTCAAGGTCAAACAAGGATAGCCAAGCATAAAAGTGTTTATAACTTGCTCATTATTGATCCTAGAGGTTTGGGATGGTAAACAGACAGTTTGGAATCATGGGCTGGGAATCTGTTGATGTGGTTCGATTTGACCTTGAACCTCTCCTTCAAAGTCAAACGAGTAAAGCCAAACTTAAAAGTGCTTATAACTCGTTTATTATTGGTCCTACAGGTTTGGAATGGAAAACCAACCTATAGAAAATCATGGGCTGGGAATCTTTTGGTGTGGTCGGATTTGACCTTGGACCCTGCCTTCAAGGTCAAACGAGGATAGCCAAACTTAAAAGTGCTTATAACTCGCTAATTATGGTCCTAGAAGTTTGGCATGGTAAACAAACCTATAGGAAATCACTGGCTGGGACTCTATTGGTGTGTTCAGATTCGACCTTGGACCCCTCCTTCAAGGTCAAACAAGGATAGCGAAACTTAAAAGTGCCTATAACTCGCTTATTATTGGTCCTAGAGGTTTGGGGTGGTAAACCAACCTATAGAAAATCATGGGCTGAGAATCTTTTGGTGTGGTCGGATTTGACCTTGGACCCTGCCTTCAAGGTCAAACGAGGATAGCCAAACTTAAAAGTGCTTATAACTCGCTTATTATGGTCCTAGAAGTTTGGGATGGTAAACCAACGTATAGGAATTCATGGGCTGGGAATGTTTTTGTGTGGTTGGATTTGACCTTGGACCCCTTCTTCAAGGTTGAACGAGGATATTGCATTTGCAGTATTTCTTTAAATATGTTTTAACCTACTTTTTACACTAAAACAGTTACCTTGTTACTTTCCTTTATAATACCATTTGCAGGGCACAACTTTTTTGTGCTTCTGTCAGCTTCGAAATTTCTTTCGAACATGCTGTTCAATTACCATTTACTGTACTTCTGTACAGCACTTTCCCTGATAATTATGCTTTCCTCTCATTATCACCTTCACAAATCAAAAACACTCACTCAGCTGACACAGTGCCCGTTCACGGGCACTCTACTCTTGTTCTTATTTGTTTTTATGTTTCTATGATCTGTTAATAACTCAGGTGTGACAAGTGTCAATCTAAATAAGGAGCGACATTTAAAGTGAGTGATATTTGTGTGCAGTGATTCAAGAGGCAGGTGTTACAATGCCTTTGGCTTTTGTTTTGTATAAGCTTTTATTTCATAAGACAGTTGACACAAAATCCCATGTTGGGGGAGTTTATGAACACCAGAGTTGATTGTGGTTGACATCTGTTGTAATGAAGCCCAGGTTCTCAATTATCAATTGCAATTGTATCCAGTATTATTTACCATCAAACACTGCTTATGCCTGTGAAATTTACAATCCGATTTTCAATCATCTTTTCCTATCTTTTGATACTCTTATAACGCCTTGTATGTTAGACTTATCAAAATTAAAACTGGCATGCTAGGTGCAAATCAACCAAGCAACAAAGTTTACAGAATGAAAGTTCCTCTTTACTGATTAAACACAACTGAAATGCTTATATAATTGTAAATGTTTGACTGCTTTATACTAGAATGTATTACATGGAAATACTAGATATAAAATAACTTAATGAAAGTGTAGCTTTCTAGAAGTTAACAATTATGATATTGTAAATGTTACGGTCACGGGCAAGCACGGTAGCAATTACCGGTTGTCTTTAAGTTGTAACAGAAAAAGCAAAAAGTTGAACTTAACAAATTTATTTAATAGTCAACAATAATGATTACAGTCAACTGGTATGCTCTTAACTAAACACACTAATACAATAATAAGATCTAGCTGACCTGACCACAGAGATTATGAGTTAAATTTATCCGCCGTATCCAGCAATCTGTTCCGTAATCCGTCCTGTAGTATATTCTGTGGTCTGTCCAATGTCCTGTGGTCTGTCCTGTGATCTGTCCAATGTTCACTCACACACAGATATCTATATCTTGTGACCTGTCTCACACTCAACAACACAAAAGGTTCCTGTCCTGCTATTCTTTGTATATCCAGTCACACAGAATGTCTGTCTGGAGATATTTAGAGAGTTAACACAACTGTACTGTCTGCTCCAAGATGTGGACAATGTCCAAAATGCAGTAAATTCATTCTCTGTTATATGAATGTACAATATCCAAAATATCCAAAGTACAATAAATCTGTCCAGATGATATACCCAGTTCACTCCAGTAAGTAAAAGTTCACAGTGATATAAGCATATATTATACTCCAAAACACAATAGCTCTCCTTATAGCAAGCGAATACAAAGTTCACTTGTGGTCAGATGTACATTCCTTATATACATTCACAGATTCCTCTGGAATTGTACAGAACCAACTCAAAAGAAGATTGAGCCATCTAGGCCAAATGAGGAAGTTCTAGAAACTACTGGCAATTGGGTTTCCCCAAATCTAACATAACCACTGAGGGGGGGATTTCCCCCAGTCTGTGAACAGATCAATAAACACTAGAACACAAAAATCAATAACTCCCTTACTTTAAATGTCAGCACACAAAAAGAACCAACAACACAATTATCTTTTATGACAATGTATAAACATAAAGCTTAAATTAAACAATGCACTAATATAGTGCCCAATATATGTAATATACAATGTACTAATATAGTGTCCAATATATGTAACAGTAAACTATTTCTTCTTGTAACATGTTGGAAGGTCAGAGCAAAAAAATCCTGAAATGATTCTGTGTTTTTGAGTTCAAAGTTAAGAAGGTTTTTTTCCCTGTTTTTTCCAAAAGTGGATGAAACCTGAAAAAAGCAAGTGGAAAAAACGCCTTGGAAAAAAACTGCCAACTCTGGTTCCAGATTACTCTGAAAATTGAATGGGATCTAAATGAGACCTAGAGCCATCTGCTATTTTTGGAGGAAGATCTCCACCAGGATTATTTTCATAATCATGATAGCAAACAGAGAAATGGACAAACTGTTAGGAAAATAACACCTTTCTGTAAGTGGTAATAATCATACCATATAAGGTTTCTATCTTTTAGTAAGATTAGGTTGTATTTACATTTTTTGTAGTTAGTTTTCCATGTGCTGTTACTTGAACTGATGTATTATATGATTATTATAAAATGTAGTCGTGGTAATTCTAGTGTACTTATAATAACTGTTGTTAAACTCTAAAAAATGTTTTTTTTTTACAAAAATAAAGTCAAAACAACATTGGGATAAATTGCTTTATTTTGGCCTCAAAGCATTTTCATCTTTAAGGGCTAGAAAGTCACTTCAGTGGACCCCAACCATTATACATCTGTTTTTGGTGTTCTCGGGATTGTAGACATGTCAGGATACACATTTTAGTGTATCATCAAATTTTTATTGCAAAAATGCAAAAGTTATCATACTGGATTGGACCAGCCATAATTTCTGTAATAATAACCCTTGGACTATGCATTTTTATGTCAGCTGACTTGTCAGTCAGCTGACATTATGTCATCACTCTGCGGCGTGGGCGTACGCGTCCGCGTGAACATCTTCTTCTCCAAAACTACAAGGCCTAGAGACATGCTGTTTTTTTTAAAAGATACCTTATCTATCGAGGATGAAAAATTGTTCAAGGCATGCAAATCTGTCTGTTCGTCTGTTTGCTAGAGACATTACAAGGGGGGTACCCCCACCAAAAGTGTAAAAATTTCAACACTTTATCACAATTTTCTCAGTGACTATTGCAGGGATTTCTCTCATATCTTGCATATATGTACTAGGCCAGAGGTAGATTCTCTTGTGTAAGTATGAGACCTGGATCTGTCTTAATTTTTTTTAAATAAATTTTTTTAATAATTTTTAATGCATTAAAATTCATGAAATCATGCACTAAATCACTTATAACTTGAAAAGTATTGCATTTAGAGCATTTTGTTTAAATATGTTATTCTGCTACTTTTTTCATAGCTACAACATGATGAGTAACTTGGGTGTCTGTCTCAATAGCTAAGTGAGTAATAGCTACTTTTGTGCTTTTCAGTAACTTCCATCATGAGTAAAATCACCTATAACTTGAAAACTATTGCATTTAGAGAATTTTGTGTAAATATGTTATTCAGCTACTTTTGTGTCAGTTATAACATAGTAAAATTTCAGACCTGTAGCTCATGGCATAGCTGAGTAATAGCTACTTTTAGGTTATCACTGTTGAGTAAATCACTTATAACTTGAAAACTATTGCATTTAGAGTATTTTGTTTCAATATGTTATTCACCTATTTTGGCGTCAGCTATAACATAGTGAAGTTCCAGACCTGTGGCTCCTTGCATAGCTGAGTAATAGCTACTTTGAAGTTGTCACTATTGAGTAAATCAGTTATAATTGGAAAACTATTGCATTTACAGAAATTTGTGTAAATATGTTAATATTCAGCTAATTTTGGGTCAGCTATAACATAGTAAAATTTCAGACCTGTAGCTCATGGCATAGCTGAGTAATAGCTACTTTTAGGTTATCACTGTTGAGTAAATCACTTATAACTTAAAAACTATTGCATTTAGAGTATTTTGTTTAAATATGTTATTCACCTATTTTGGGGTCAGCTATAACATAGTGAAGTTCCAGACCTGTGGCCCAATGCATTGCTGAGTAATAGCTACTTTGAAGTTGTCACTGTTGAGTAAATCAGTTGTAATTGGAAAACTATTGCATTTACAGAAATTTGTGTAAATATGTTATTCAGCTACTTTTGGGTCAGCTATAACATAGTAAAATTTCAGACCTGTAGCTCATGGCATAGCTGAGTAATAGCTACTTTTAGGTTATCACTGTTGAGTAAATCACTTATAACTTAAAAACTATTGCATTTAGAGTATTTTGTTTAAATATGTTATTCACCTATTTTGGGGTCAGCTATAACATAGTGAAGTTCCAGACCTGTGGCTCAATGCATTGCTGAGTAATAGCTACTTTGAAGTTGTCACTGTTGAGTAAATCAGTTGTAATTGGAAAACTATTGCATTTACAGAAATTTGTGTAAATATGTTATTCAGCTACTTTTGGGTCAGCTATAACATAGTAAAATTTCAGACCTGTAGCTCATGGCACAACTGAGCAATAGCTATTTTCAGGTACTGACTGTTGAGTAAATCAGCTGTAACTTGAAAAATATTGCATTTGAAGTATTTTGTTAAAATATGTAGTTCACCTACTTTTGGGTCAGCTATAACATAGTGAAATTACAGACCTATAGCTCATGGCATAGCTGAGCAGTAGCTATTTTCAGGTTCTCACTATTGAGTAAATCAGTTGTAACTTGAAAACTATTGCATTTACAGCAATTTGCTTAAATATGTTGTTCACCTACTTTTGGGTCAGCTATAACATAGTAAAAATTCAGACATGTAGCTCGTTGCATAGCTGAGTAATAGCTACTTTGAGGTCATCACTGTTGAGTAAATCAGTTATAACTTGAAAACTATTACATTTAGAGTATTTTGTTTAAATATGTTGTTCACCTTCTTTTGGGTCAGCTCCAGACCTCCATGTCATGGCATAGCTGAGCAATAGCTACTTTCAGGTTCTCACTGTTGAGTAAATCATTGTATCCACTGGATAGCTGCAGTGTGTAGAGAGATTTCACCATTACCGCTCTAACAAAAAAAAATATTATAGCTAGCCTTCTTAAGTTTGCAGGATATATTAATAACCATGAAATGTTGCCTGGGAATATTTTTGGCCTCATTTTGAAAAACAAGATGGCCGCCAGGGACGTTTATTTGACTTTAAACAAGGACTTTTGTTGGCCCCCTAGAGCAAAGGGTATTACAGATGGAGATCTCAAATTCACAGGATATGTTCCTCATTATAAAATCTTGACTGGGAGTATTTTTGGCCTCATTTTGAAAAACAAGATGGATGCCACAGGTGTTTCTTTGTCAGTCATGAAAAGTGCTTATATCTCCCTTATTATTGGTCCTAGAGGTTTGGGATGGTAAACCAACCTGTAGGAAATCATGGGCTGGGAATCTTTTGGTGTGGTCAGATTTGACCTTTGACCCCTCCTTCAAGGTCAAACAAGGATAGCGAAACTTAAAAGTGCCTATAACTCAATTATTATTGGTCCTAGAGGTTTGGGATGGTAAACCAACGTATAGAAAATCATGGGCTGGGAATCTTTTGGTGTGGTCAGATTTGACCTTTGGACCCCTCCTTCAAGGTCAACTGAGGACAGTGAAACTTAAAAATGCTTATAACGTGCTTATTATTGGTCCTACAGGTTTGGAATGGAAACCAACCTATAGGAAATCATGGGCTGGGAATGTTTTTGTGTGGTTGGATTTGACCTTGGACCCCTTCTTCAAGGTTGAACGAGGATATTGCATTTGCAGTATTTCTTTAAATATGTTTAACCTACTTTTTACACTTAAACAATTACCTTGTTACCTTCCTTCATAATAGCATTTGCAGGGCACAACTTTTTTGTCCTTTTCTTTTGTCAGCTTCGGAATTTCTTTCGAGCATGCTATTCAATTACCATTTACTGTATTTCTGTACATCACTTTCCCCGATAATTATGCTCTCCTCTCATTATCACCTTCACAAATCAAAAACACTCACTCAGCTGACACAGTGCCCGTTCACGGGCACTCTCCTCTTGTTTCAAAGAGGGGGTCTTTATCAGAACAACATGCAGAAGTGTAAAAATTTTCCAATCAGTGAAATGTTCACCTTTAAATAATTAGGTTGGCCCATCAGGGATGCTAATTTGTTTTTTTTTTCAAGTTTGAATGAACACCAGCAGTGGCAGATTATTTTCTCCCTTCAATAACGTCTATGGCTTTTGAAATATTTTTCCTTATTTTCTTTAATATTATAAGGGCAGGAAAAACTTTTGGTCTACTTTTGCCAGACCTTAAAATTTAAATAAGGTCATCTTAAACATTTTTCCAAAACACCCCATCATGACATTTCAGAGTAAACTGTTTGAAGCAGTGCTATAAAATTTTGCAGGTACATTCTCAGAGTTGCTTCCAGGACGCATTTTCCGCGGGATCGCGCATTAATTCAAATCCGGAAAATTGACCTCCTAGAAAATTGTCCATTGTTTGGACCTTTATATAACTGACAGTGCTCAGAAAATATCCTGAACGTTGTACTGATACAGTACTTCTATATCTCATGGTGTTGAAAATATTTCCCTAGGCTGTGGGGTACGGGCATCTCTGATGCAATTTTTAATTCATTAAAGGTGTACTCCAAAAATTTTTTTCAACTTTTTCTATTCACTAAATATGTTTGTTATAACATTTTTTATGAAACCTATCAGATGCAGATACAGGATTTTCTGACAGGGGGTGGGGAGGTGGGTTGTGCACTGACATTTTGCCGGCAGACGTTTGGCCTGGACATTTTTTTAGGGGTAGGACAATTGGCCCGTGACTTTTTCATATATTATTCGTCGGTATGGATATTTTTTACTTGGACATTTTGTAGCAGGACATATCATGTACAAAACACCAGTCAAAATTACAAAGGAGGACAAAATGTATTTTATGGCACAGGGAGGGCAAAATGCCAATCTTGTCAAAACACTTTATATATTGTACTGATGGTCAAGTAAACTGAAAAAGCCTCTAGCAGAAAAAAGCCTTTCTAAAAACCAGCAGTAGAAAATACCTCATTATAAATGCCCTCTAATTAAATGGTACATAACAAATTTACACAAGCACTACCAATTAGTATGCAACATGTAACATAGGTTTGGGTGTTTTCCCAACACCCTCAGGGTTTTTTTTTCCTTTTAGGATTATTAGTTGATACGCTAGTTTTCTGTGACTTTTTCTGCAGTTTTTTTTCTGCTAGGGGTTTTTCTACACTCGATTGTCAGGCACATACAGCAGTTTACTGTCATGACACAGGTATAATAACAGTAGAGGCAGATCTAGGGGTAGGGGATGGGAGGGGGTGTGGACAGGGATAAAAAACCCCATGACAAAGGTTTCTAACTCTGAAAGGGGGGGGGGGCGTGCGCCCTCCACACCAGATCGATCTGCCTTTGCCTACATATTTTAAGAACCCATACATTGTTTTAATTAGGAAATAAATTAAGATAAAGTACATGTGCATATTGTTTGTATACAAAGGTTTGTTTTGAAACCACACAGAAACCACACAGAAAAATTTGAGCAGACCAATCAGAGTAGAACCTCCCTGGTTTTCAATCACAGCGGTTATTCACACTTATGCTCTTTTGTATTGCTGGAATTAATCTGTGTTTTCTTTATGTTGATCACTTTCGAATGATGCCTACTCCTGTGATTTCATATACAAGATATATATGTGTATATAAATAAAAAAATATTTTTTGTAACTCATTATTTACTACCTCCAACACAGATGTTATGTGTTGGCATTCACTCATTTGTCTGTGTAATTTCTAGAAAAGTGATGAAGACATTTATGATTCTTTTGGGTGGGTAGGCCCTTATCAAAAAAGAAGTGATGAAAGTTTAGGAAAGATCAGTATCATACTCTTGACCCCCCAAAATCCTGAATATTTGTAAATGCACCCCATTAGAGGTCAGCGCTGTCCGATTTGTGGGATTGAGTTTTTTTTTTCATAATATCTTTGAGATATTATTAATTCTTTCATGATTCTTCACAGTACTGTACATCTCGACATCTTCAAATTTTAAGATAATTTTAAAAGTGGGGTTTTGTCCAGAAATTAGTATAAGTGAGTAGGGTTTGGTCTGAGTGGGGTTTTGCCCTGGATTCACATCAAACATGCCTATATCTAGTGAAATATGTACAGTTAGATTTGGCAACTATTGCTTATGTTTACTGCCCAACTGCTGTGTTAGCTGAATTTCACTATACAGAGAGAAAAGAGGAATGGTGTTAGCAATCACCCATTAACATATTAGCCACAATCGAGTGCACTGAAACATTTAGCGTAAAAGCAGATACAGGGATAAAATCAATGGTCGGTGATCACTGATGTGGAAATACCCACTAAGACAATGAGGGTTGTGATATCCAACTGAGTTACTTGTATACAAACACAGTTTTTCCAGCTCATCCTGGTAAATGCATCTCACATTATACGCATTTGTAAGTCTAAACTTAACACTTGGATAACTTGAAGAACCTCTTTTTAACAACTTATTTGTTCAAATTTGTGGAATAAATTAATGAAAATTTACACATATACTGTTTGATTGAATAACATTTTTATTGTAACATTCAAAATAAGGATAAGAAGTTTAAAAGGTCAAGTATATCCAGGTAGTTCACACTGCAAGGTCATGTCCATCAGTGTTCAGGCATTTTCTTGCAAAGAGAAGCATTACTGTACCTTGTGAAAATTTAAGAGTCAGTTCAATTTTAAATTATTCGTAATCTTTGCAATAATTTTGTTTTGTGTTTGTGACAAACCATATCACAAAACAACAAAAAAATTTATGAATATATATTTTCAGAAATGAAATACATTATCTGCTTCGGTTAATTGTATCCACCAGATTGCATCCAGTGGATACTATGGATTTGGCTTCGTTATGCCGCCACCTCAGTGTGTAGAGAGATTTCACCGTTACCGCTCTAATGAAAAAATATTAAAGCTAGCCATCTCAAATTTTGCAGGGTCTATTCATAGCCATAAAATCTTGCCTGGGAATATTTTTGGCCTCATTTTGTAAAACAAGATGGCCGTCGCAGACATATTTTCGACTTTCAGCATGTTTTTTTGTTGGCCCTCTAGAACAAAGGGTATTACTGGTAGAGATCTTAAATTCGCAGGATATGTTCCTCATTACAAAATTTTGACTGGGAATATTTTTCGCCTCATTATGAAAAACAAGATGGCCACCACGGGCATTTCTTTGTTAGTCATGAAAAGTGCTTTTGTCTCCCTTATTATTGGTCCTACAGTTTTAGGATGGTAAACCAACTTATAGGAAATCATGGGCTGGGAATCTTTTGGTGTGGTCAGATTTGACCTCGGACCCATTCTTCGAGGTCAAACAAGGATAGCCAAACTTAAAAGTGCTTATAACTCGCTTATTATTGATCGTACAGGTTTGGGATGGTAAACCAACCTATGGGAAATCATGCGCTGGGAATCTTCTGGTGTGGTCAGATTTGACCTTGGACCCCTCCTTCATGAGCAAATGAGGATAGCCAAACTTGAAAGTGCTTATAACTCACTTATTATTGGTCCTATAGGTTGGTTTACATCCCAAACCTATAGGACCAATAATAAGTGAGTTATCATGGGCTGGGAAGCTTTTGATGTGGTCTGGTATAACTCACTTATTATTGGTTGTACAGGTGTGGATGGTAAACCAACCTATAGGAAATCATGGGCTGGGAATCTTTTGGTGTGGTGAGATTTGACCTTGGACCCATCCTTCAAGGTCAAACAAGGATAGCCAAACTTAAAAGTGCTTATAACTCGCTTATTATTGATTGTACAGGTTTGGGATGGTAAACCAACCTATGGGAAATCATGGGCTGGGATTCTTCTGGTGTGGTCAGATTTGACCTTGGACCCCTCCTTCAAGGTCAAACGAGGATACCCAAACTTAAAGGTGCTTATAACTTGCTTATTATTAGTCCCAGAGGTTTGGAATGGGAAAACAATCTATAGGAAATCATGGGCTAGGAATCTTTTGGTGTGGTCAGATTTGACCTTGGTCCCCTACTTCAAGGTCAAACAAGGATACCCAAACTTAAAAGTGCTTATAACTTGCTTATTATTGGTCCTAGAGATATGCAATGTGAAACCAACTTATAGGGAGTCATGGACTGGGAATCTTCTGATGTTTTCAGATTTGACCTTGGGCCTATACTTCTAGGTCAAATGATGGTTCACTGGCTTTGGTGAGTTTTCTTTTTGGTGGATACAAATTTGCATCGGTTCTCCGATGTGTAGGGCTAGTTCTGCTTTTAATTTTTGTACATTTCCCCCATTTACTGTACCCGAAATTGTTTTATAAGCAGTTTCCTCTTTCCTGATGTGTGACTTTGCCTTTATAGTTTTTTCAATGTTGAATATGGAACTTATGGTTAACCTATTTATCTTGTATATTCCTTCTAGTTAATTAGAAAAAAACCCCACAAAATCTTACAACAAACAGGTTAAATTCAGTTACGTAAATTCTACTTAAATACATGAAGTATTCAGTTTCTAATTTAAACATAGACTGTTTCTCCAATCCATTCATCTATGTGAATTTAAGTTTGGGGTGTACACTTTCCCCAATCTTTTTATCTATCCTTGTGTTATAAAAACACTGACTTCACTCAATGTGTGGATAACATCAGCTTTTCCAGAATTTCCCACTGCAGTGAGTGTATATTACCTTTATCTTTGTTATCATAACAAAGCAGGCAGGTCACTGCTGAAAATTAAAGTGCAGTTTCTTTGTTAATAAGCTAAAGTTTTTCATTTGGACTAATTTTATGGGGGTTTTATGATTATCTGTGTGAAATAGAATAATGAAAATAGCACCTTCAAAATTGGGGAGTACATTTTTAGTCGAATCTTTGATTCGAGTTATGTACTGAGTTGCGGTCACGATTTTAAATTCGCCGTTTAAACCCTTAAATATCAATTCTGCATAATATTTTCTTCACATATCTGTACATAAAGGTGTATATTATACACTCTGCCATTTTGAAGATTTTTAATGCTTTTATTCAGTTATATTTTATAAAGTAAAAAGCTTGTCTAGCACTTCGTCTGGCTTTCTCTAAGAACCCGTATGTCCTAGAAACTATTGTTTTCCCCATTGTAATGGTCTACTCGAATGAGTCTTTTTTAACGGCTTCGTCTGCTAGTTTCTAGATGTGGAAACCCAATTAATTTATTGGTCTGCTGGTTTATCACGCAGTCACTGTTAATATAAAATTGTTGTCTGCGCATCTACAGTCTATTACTCATTTGTCACACAAATAAACCGCAAAGAAATTAATGAATGAAGTGACGTCACGGTAGTACTATACATTTTTCGTTTAGCCAATCAAAATCGAGGACACCTCTGGCAGAGACAATGAAAATATTCAAACTCTGTAGTTCTACATTCAACCACTCGAAGGCGCTTTTGCATGTCCTAGAATACTTCATCCGTAAAATACAGCATAATCTCTGTCTCCCTATTATCGCTCATTGTGGCTATCGTAATATTGTAGAAACAACACACGAATACTTACAATTTGCTTCTGTAAAATATCCATATACAGTACTATATATCCACGCTTCAAAATTGAAATATGTCTTCTCATTTCAAAATCAAATTTCAAACTGCAAGTCCGTGAACAGGAAATATGCTGGTAGTTTTCGTCTTAAACCAGCCTTGTAAAATATTGTCACCAAACCCCCACAAAGAACTGCCGTGACTGCGCATATTTGCTCATTAATATTAATGAGGCAAGTCCGCGAACAGGAAATATGCTGGTAGTTTTCGTCTTAAACCAGCCTTGTAAAATATTGTCACCAAACCCCCACAAAGAACTGCCGTGACTGCGCATATTTGCTCATTAATATTAATGAGGCAAGTCCGCGAACAGGAAATATGCTGGTGGTTTTCATCTTAAACCAGCCTTGTAAAACTGCGCATGTACAGACCCTTTATATTTGTAAACCTTTCACATCACGTCACTACAAATACCCATCTCGCGACACAAATCTGAAAACTTCCCCGATAGCGGTTTCCAAATGCGGGTGATAATACAGAGTTTACAGATTTCAACACCCAGTGCTGTCCTAAGATTCGACTTTGTGGTTGGGTGAAGGCCAGCCACTTTACTCTTGTTAAGCTTTAGTCCAGCATATGTAAAATTATTCCAAAACCTAAATTGCTTTATATATTGAAGAATTGCCTCTGAAAACATAGGTTAATATTATTGTTCACTAATATTCCCCTTATGTTAACCAAGCTACACAAAATTATAGCAACGATTTCAGCTAGTAGCAGAAATAGAGTATACTAAGGGGACAACCATGTCTGATCCCTGGATATTTCAAAGTATTCTGATTGGTAACTATTATTGGTAACAAATCCCTCAGTACCACAATAAAGAGTAGATATCCATTTTTGAAAAATTTCGCCAAACCTAAATCTTTTTAACCAGGTATGTAGAAAGTTCCAGTTTATTTTTCAAAGGCTTCTTTAAAGTCAATCAGTAATATAATACATTAGAACCTCAATTATCCAAACCCCATGGGAGACATACAATCCGGTCGGAAAATCGAGGAGTTCGGATAGATGATGGAAGCCGAAATTCACTGTCTATGAGTTACTGAGAGGGTGATAATTGAAGAATTGTCGTTTTTATGCAGTAAGCAAAGACGCTGGTGATCATTGATAAAATAATTTAATATATCTGTGTCATATAAGTGACCCTTTAAGTGTTGATTATTTGCTCCATATCCACGGATATTATTATTTTTTTAATTTAAAATATTACACAGACTTGAGCTGGCTGTGTTCGGTTGGTACTTGCATTGTTGACGTTTTAATTTCAGATTAACCTTGTCCCGCATTTTATCAACTGAAAACCTCCGGGAGATGATTTATTGTAAAACCCCAAGCGAACATGCCTTCATTGATACATGTAATGCATTGTTGACGTCTTTTCTTTTATACACGTTTTCAGTCTGTGAATTGATCTACTCTGGGAGATTAATAATTGCTAAAGCCAATCGAACACGCTTTCATTGATTGGCGCATTATGAAAGAGGCTGTGTAGCGGGTCATGTAATTGAATTAATCCCTCCCCTATTTAAACTATGTTATTTAAGATCAAAGAAGTTAGGTGTTTCTGTGGATAATGCATTTTTTATAAAGCACTAGAATTAATGGTTTCCGAGAATGTGTAAAATGCTGTATTATCGCTCTTGGTAGACTGTGCTTTTAAACTGAATGTAGGGAGACAAGGTTTTGGATTTGTTAATCTGGAGATTCGGATCATAGAGGGCTGGATAAGTGAGGTTCTAGTATACATGGGTTTTATAGGTGGGTTGCGTTTAACCAACCCGCCTATTAGATTGATGTGTCCAATGTCTGTCCGTCAACATTTTCGTTTCCGGTCTCTAACTCGAAAACACTTTGACCGATCAAATTCAAACTTGACAGGGATAGATCACCATCATAGCCAGTTTGCTTTCGAAATTGGTGTAATTTTGTCTGTTTGTCTGTTTTTTGTCCATTTGTCCGTCAACATTTTTGTTTCCAGACTCTAACTTGAAAATGCTTTGTCCAATCGAATTCAAACTTCACAGGGAGATAGATCACCATCATAGCTAGGTTGCATTCGAAATTGGTGTAATTCTGTCTGTTCATTCACCCGTTTGTCCAACATTTTTGTTCCCGGACTCTAACTCGAAAACACTTTGTCCAATTGAATACAAACTTGACAGGGAGATAGATCACAATCGTAGCTAGATTGCTTTAGAAATTAGTGTAATTCCATTTTTTCGTTTGTCCGCATTTTATCTGTTTATTTGTGTGTTGACATTTTTGTTTCCGGACTCTAACTCAACAATGCTTTATCCAATAGAATTCAAACTTGACAGGGAGATAGATCACCATCATAGCTAAGTTGTTGTCAAAATTGGTGTAATTCCTTCAATTTAATCTGTCCATTTGTTGGTCCGTATGCATTTCCTTTTCCGAACTCTACCTCGAAAATGCTTTGCCTAATCGAATTCAAACTTGACAGGGAGATAGACCAGCATCATAGCTAAGTTACTTTCGAAATTGGTGTGAGTTTGTTCGTTCTCTAAAAATTATGAGCATACTTAGGTATGTTCATGACCACTGTCACCACCTTTTTTGGCATACATCTACCATACATTGATCCTTTAGATATAGTAATACTATGTCTTACTTTAATAAATTATCTTTTGTGATTAGGTGCCATGCAATATTATATTATGGTACATTCATGCTCTACACTTACTCAGTTTCAGTCCTATATTTAGTATAGCATAGATACAATAATGTAACCTAGATTGCAAATTTTACATTTCTTAGCATCTCTAACACATTCAGCTTAACTGGGTGACCTAACATTTTTTTTCCTTATTTCTAAATTTAATTACAGCAGTCGCTAACCTTATTGCTGCCTGCGCAGCATGCCTTTGGGGCATTTCTGACCCTCTTGTTACTTATAGGAGTCAATTATATTGGCAATAAGTCTAATATTTTCACCATAAACCACAGTTCTTGTGTCTTTGATTTGTACAAGTTTCTGTTCTGTAACTTTTGTTTATTTGTTTTCAGATTTATATATTGGGACCTGGGATGTGAATGGAGAAAAACTGTAAACTGTATAGCCTCAGAAAATGTATAAGTACAAAGATACTTGCTCTTGTGAACCATTTCTTCAAAAGACCAAAATATACAAATTATTCAAGATTGAAGATACTTCAAATTTTTGATCCTTGATATACTCTTTACATTGTAAAGATAAAAAATTTGTTATGACCAATTTACAAGAAAGAATACTTTGAATCATCCCTGAGTAACAAGGGAAAAAGATGTCATTAAAGTGGAAGTGTGTAAGTTCTTCCTTTCTTATTCTCAAACGTGAGACACCTGACAAAGAAGAGACTGGTGTTAGCGGTATGGAAGAACACTCTCAAAGACCAATCATTGAAGAACAACAGTGTTCTGAAGTTACAGAACCAAAAGAGTGTGACACAAAGAATGGCATTTCTCTGGGGCATCTGAGTGGATACACTATCTGTTGTGAAACCTTTAACAAAATGCCTTCAACACAGTTGTTGCCTCCTGATGCAGAACACTTGAAACAATACATCAAAGATGAACCATTGGATGATGCTCGTGAATATGTTGCAGGGAAGTGTGAATTTGTTGATAATAGAGACTCCTGTTATAATGTTACAGAAAAGGAAATACCAGACAAGTATATCAAGTGTCACAATTGTTTTGATAGTCTCTCCGAGTTAAAGAAACACATGGTGGACTCTCATGCTGATGTGAAAAAACTTTCATGTTTATTGTGTGGAAAATCTCTATTGAGTAACAATGCCTTGGACATACATATGTTTGTCCACATTTATGATAAACCAAACCGTGGCACTAAATGTGACAAATGTTTAAAGTTAAAGGAACACATCGCAATCCACACTGGTGAAAGACCAGTGTGCACAATATGTGACAAATCTTTTGGGACTTTGGCATTAGTAAAGCAACACATGAAAATTCACATAAGTGAGAAACCACACCACTGCACAATATGTGGCAGAACTTTTCACCGCTTGAGTCATTTAAAGCGTCATATGATGGTCCACACTGTTGGAAAACCACACAGCTGCCCCAAATGTGACAAATCATTTAGAACTGTGCCTTGTTTAAAAAAGCACCGTATGGTCCACACTGATGAAAATCCATATTGCTGTGCAGTATGTGACAAATCTTTTGTGGCTGCATGTATATTAAAGCAACACATGCAAATTCACACTAGTGAGAAACCACACCACTGCACAAAATGTGGCAGAACTTTTCACCGCTTGACTAATTTAAAGCGTCATATGATGGTCCACACTGTTGGAAAACCACACAGCTGCACCACATGTGACAAATCCTTTAGGACTTTGCCTTGCTTAAAGCAACACCTTATGGTCCACACTGGTGAAAAACCATACTGCTGCACAGTATGTGACAAATCTTTTGTGACTGCATATATATTAAAGCAACACATGAGGATTCACAGTGATAAAAAACCATACTGCTGCACAGAATGTGACAAATCTTTTGTGACTGCATATTTCTTAAAGCAACATGTGAGGGTTCACACTGGTGAAAAACCATACAGGTGCACTGAATGTGACAAATGTTTCAGGACATCTAAATTATTAAAGAGACACATGAGTGTTCACAGTGGTGAAAAACCACACAGCTGCACTATTTGTAAGAAATGTTTTAGGACTGCAACTAAGGTAAAGCAACACATGTGGGTTCACACTGGTGAAAAACCATACAGCTGTACAAAATGTGAAAGAAGTTATCGCTGTTTATCTGCATTAAAGGAACACATGATGGTCCACTCTGGAGAAAAACCTCACACCTGCACAATATGTGACAAGTCTTTTACAATTTTGCGTCGTTTAAAGTATCACCTTATGGTCCACACTGGTGAAAAACCATACTGCTGTACAGTATGTGACAAATCTTTTAGGACTGCAGCTTTATTAAAGCAACACGTGAGTGCTCACACTGGTGAAAACCCACACAGCTGCACACAATGTGACAAATCCTTTAAGACTTCAGCTTTGTTAAAGCAACACATGAGGATACACACTGATGAAAAGCCATACAGCTGCACACAGTGTGACAAATCCTTTAGGACTTCAGCTTTGTTAAAGCAGCATATGAGGATACACACTGGTGAAAAACCACACAGCTGCACACAATGTGACAAAAGTTTTCGCTGTTTGTCTACATTAAAGCTACACATGATGATCCACACTGGAGAAAAACCACACATCTGCACAATATGTGACAAATCTTTTAGGACTTTGTTTTATTTAAAGCAACACCTTATGATCCACACTGGTGAAAAACCATACCGCTGTACAGTATGTGACAAATCTTTTAGGACTTCAGCTTTGTTAAAGCAACACATGAGGGTTCACACTGATGAAAAAAACCACATAGCTGCACAAAGTGTGACATCTGTTGGGATTTGGCCTGCTTTAAAGGAACGTGCTCCTCACTAGTGTAAAACCACACAGCTGTGGAAAATGTGACAATTTTAAGGATTTTGTCTCCTGTAAAGAAGCACATGATTATCCAAACTAAAAATAGACCACACAGCTGCATGAAATGTGCAAATCCTTTAGAACTTTATATAACAATCATTTAGAAGTATGTGTTGATTCACACTTGACAGAAAACCCTACACCTCCACAAGATTATACAGATCTTTACAGAGTGTGTCTTTATCGAAAAGTCGCTATCATATGAAAGGCCCCTTTTGAATAGAACTGCAGACTCTTAACTTGTTATGAGTTGGTAAATAGGTGCTTATAATGTATGCTTAATGTTCAATTAGTAACTAGTCTGATTCATCTTTGCATATTGGGATTATGATGGAAGCAGTATAAAAATTTGTTCTTATCTAATTGTGAGTATCCATAGAGGGTTGGAATCATAATTTGTTTTCATGTGACAACAGTGAAAATTTAGAAAACTCTCAAAAACCTCAAGAATTAAATAGGCAAAGAGATAAGGACTGGTAAAAAGCAGAACAAAGTGTACAATTTAAATGGATTGCTTTTTATTGGAGAGTGTATAATGATAAGCCATAACACGGCACAGATTGCCACATCAAAGAACTCTAATGTCTCATAAAATATTTGTTGTAACCACTAGGATCAGTAGTGCTCACAGATATTTAGTTGTACAATGAAATTTTTCATTGTGTTAAAAGCAACTTTAGTTGAGAATTTCAATAAATAATTGTATGGCATTTCAGTTTATCATATGTTTTATTGTATATTGTTTGAATATTGCCCAGTTCGGTCATGCTGGAAAAAATGATGTGTCAATGTTTATTAATAGTAAATTACTATAAAGACAGCTCTTACAATATCCCAGGCAATGGGCCATACACCAGAAAGCTTGAGTATTGTCAAAAGCAAAGCCATGTCAATATTTTGTGCTGATGTCTAACTTTCTCTGTTTTGAACCACATGTCACATTTAATACAATTTTAACCAGAGCATTCAGAGTGCATACCTCTGCTAAGGCATGTAGTATTGGGTACATGAGCAAAATGATGATTATTTTGGTATCAAGATGGTAATCCAGATCGTTGACAAAATTGAATGTGATCGAAGTTGGACCAAGACCTAACTTCTGTTTTTCTGAGGAAGATCCCACCAGGAGCATTTTTGTAATGTTAGGAAACAGAAAAATGCACAAATGGTTAGGAAAATATTACCTCCTTGCAAGGGGTAGTAAGCATTTCACATAAGGTTTCTGTGTTTCAGTTAGACTATTTTGTGTTTACATTTTAATAGTTAGATGTTCATATACTTAATTAGATCGATGTCTTATCTGATTGTTAAATGTAGTAGTAGTAATTCAAGTGTACTTTAAAAAATGTTGTTGAACTCTATGAACAATATGTAATACCAAGATATTGTCCAAACAGTATTTGAATAATTTCCTCTTTTATTTTGTCTCCCATCCATTTTAGTCTTTAACGGTCAGAAAATCACTTTAGTGAACCCCGCGTCTTAAACACCTATTCTTGGTTTCATTTGGATTGTTGACCTGTTACATTTTTTAGTTTACAACACCATTTATAATGGTACCCATCATAAAATTTCAGTGCAAAAATGGAAATGTTGCAATACTTGCACTCGACCTAAGTTAAGACAACTTACAATTGAAAAACAGTTTACCCACTAAAGCATGTATTGAGTGTGTTTGAATATGCATGAAACTTAACATGTTCTAAATATTTTATGACATTTTAATTAAATATGTTAAATAACAAATATTTACCCAAACCTCTGAAGGAAAAATACCTGAAGCTAGATGATACAAATATTATTTTAAAATTTTGGGGGGCCTTTTAGTTTTCTGTTCTAAAATAGATTTCTGTGAATGTGTCAAATGCGTATTACATCAGTGAGTCATGCAAGATTTGTCAGATTTGTCAGCCAGCTGACATTAAATCATCACTGTGCGGCGTTGGCGTATGCGTCCATGTGAACAACTTCTCCAGAACTACAATACCCAGAGACATGCTGTTTTTTTAAAATATACCACAATATAGAGGATGAGAAATTATTGTATCCCGATGCGAATCGGGGATACTATGGATTCATCATCGTTGTTTTCCGCGTCCTCGCCTGCGCCCTCATCTGCGTCCGCAGAGATTTCTTGTTAGCGACCTACAGTCCACATTTCTTTCCAGATTTCTTTCATATTTGGCAGGTGGCTTGATATGGTAGAGGACTTGCGACCCTATTTTTTTTGTAGGGTTTATGTCTAAATTACGCCTGTTGTAGACAAAAATGTCTAAAATGCATTAAAATTCATGAAATCATGCACTAAATCACTTATAACTTGAAAAGTGTTGCTGTTACGGTCACGGTCAAGCGCGTTAGCAATTACCGGTTGTCTTTAAGTTGTAACAGAAAAAAAAAGCTAAAAGCTTGACTTAAATTTATTTAACGATTAACAATAATGATTACAGTCAACTGGTATGCTCTTATCCGTACACTAATACAATAATAAGATCTAGCTGACCTGACCACAGTGACTAACAATTAAGTTTATCCGCCGTATCCAGCAATCTGTTCTGTAATCCGTCCTGTGGTATGTTCTGTGATCTGTCCAGTGTCCTGTGGTCTGTCCTGTGATCTATCCAATGTTCACTCACACACGGATATCTATATCCTGTGACCTGTCCCACGCTCAACAACACAAAAGGTCCTTGTCCTGCTATCCTTTATATATCCAATCACACAGAATGTCTGTCTGGAGATATTTAGAGAGTTAGCACAATTGTACGGTCTGCTCCAAGATATGGACAATGTCCAAAATGCAGTAAATCCACTCTATTATATGAATGTACAATATCCAAAATATCCAAAGTACAATAAATCTGTCCAGACAATGTATCCCATTCACTCCAGTAAAAGTTCACAGTAATATAAGCATATATTATCTTCCAAAGCACAATAGCTCTCCTTATAGCCAGCGAATACAAAGTTCACTTGTGGTCAGATGTACAATCTTTATATACATTTATAGAAGCCTCTGGAATTGAACAGAACCAACTCAAAACAAACTTAAGCAACTAGATCGAATGAGGAAGTTCTAGAACATATGGGCTTCCCCCAAATCTATAAATAGTATTACTGAGGTTAACCTAGAGGAATTCCCCCAGTCCATAAATGGATCAATCTATAAATACCATAACATATAACACAAAAATCAATAACTCCCTTATTTCAGATGTTAACACATAAAAAGAATCAATAACACAATCATCTTTTGTGGCAATATATAAATATAAAGCTTAGATTAAACAATGCACTAATATAGTGCCCAATGTATGTAACATAAAATGTACTAATATAGTGTCCAATATATGTAACACCTCCCCCCTTAAACAGAAATTTTGGAAGCCAAGGGGTTACAAAATTTTACAAGAGATTTTTACCAGGTATATATACACAGGTAATAACTTTTTACAAAACATATTTATCTAAATACAAAAGTAAAATTGGTACCTTGTTTAACCTTTATAAACGTATTAATTATAACTATACAAATTACACATTAAATACAGCTCCTAGACAAAGCATATCCGTGCGGATGCCACATTTTACTTTTTCAACATCTTATTTATACACTGAATTCCTATCATTAACAGTGTTTTAATTAATAGCCATGATAAGCTATGTTATACCTCTTTCGAAGTATTGCTCAATCATGTTCATCTCACACAAGTCAAGCATCTGCTATCACAGTTTCTAATAGCCCAATGGAGGGTTTCTACTGTCTGTGTCACTAGGCATGACCCTAGATCTCTGGCCTGTAGTTCAATTGGCCAGGTGATGACACTGAAATCTTGCCTCCCGGATTGAAGACACGATTCTGTAATTCCTTATCAAAATGCATCTTTATTTTTGACGAAGAATTTTTCAAATTTTGTTGCGCCAGCTCACAAGCCTTATTTAACTTATCTCTGAACCTTGAGACATAATCCAACAGATTTAGGCTCTCAGTGTTCTCAGATAACCAATTTTCCTTCAACAGCTTGAGAGGACCACGGACTGAATGGCCAAAGACCAACTCAAAGGGACTAAATCCTAAAGACTCTTGAACAGACTCTCTAACTACAAACAACAATAAGCTGATGCCTTCATCCCAGTCTTTTTCATTATCTAAACAATATGTCCTAATCATATTCTTCAAAGTGGAATGGAACCTTTCAAGTCCACCTTGTGATTTTGGGTGATACGCACTAGATTTGATCTGTTTGGCACCCAACTGAAATACAACCTATTGAAATAGTCCTGACATAAAATTTGACCCTTGATCTGATTGGATCTCTTTTGGTAAGCCAACTAAAGTAAAGAAATTAACCAGAGCTTTTGAGATTTTGGGAGCTGTTATGTTGGTCAAAAATATGGCTTCGGGAAATCTGGTTGAGGCGCACATAATGGTCAAAAGATATTGGTTTCTGGATTTAGTTTTTGGTAAGGGACCTACACAGTCAATTATCACTTTACTAAATGGTTCCTCAAATGCTGGAATGGGTTTGAGAGGAGCTACAGGAATTTTTTGGTTTGGCTTCCCTACCATTTGACAAGCGTGACAAGTCTTGCAAAATTCTGCCACACAGTGCCGAATTTGAGGCCAATAGAAATGTTTGGTTATCTTGCTGTAAGTTTTGTTGATGCCTAAATGGCCACCTATTGGAGACTCATGGGCCAATTTCAGTATCTCACTTTGGTACACTTTTGGTACAACAATCTGGTGTACTACTGACCATTCTTCAGATGCAGGGACATTTGGTGGCCTCCACTTTTGCATAGGCACACCATTTCTGACATAAATGCCTACAGGGACCTTATCTAGCTCTACTGGTGCAAGACCAACTTGAATAAAGGAGCTAATTCAGGATCATTTTCCTGCTCTGAAATCAATTTTGATTTTGAAAGTGATACATCTTGACAGTCAATTGAGTCTTGTTTTTCAGAATCTACCCTAGCCTTGGGATTGGTATCACTAGAATTCTGCACATCATGGTCATAGTTGTTTAAGAATGCATCTGACAAATCAACTAAGACATCTGTAGGAGGGAAAAATACCAGGAAGAATCTCTTCTAATTTCTCAGTGCTAACCAAAGTGATCGGCTTAGAAGTAACCTTAGGATCAGCAACTACCTTTCCACCTGCCAGATCATTTCCCAATAACAAAGGTACCCCTTTAATGTGTAAAGTGGGCCTGGTACCCACAACAACAGAACCAGTAACTACGTTTGATACTAAGTTGACTTTGTGAAAGGGAACATTCACACAGCCTCCTTCAATACCTTGAGCAATAACACTCTCACCAGTAGATGTGCTTACACTCAATGGCAATACACCTTCTAAAAGTAAGGACTGAGTAGCCCCAGTGTCTCTTAATATCTTAATGGGGACCTGACTGGAACTACCTTCCAAGGATATAAAACCCTCAGACACAAAAGGTTTGAACTCATCCCTAATAATCTCAGACTTGTCTAAACCAGTACTACACTCTGCTCTATTGGGATTTGAATGCCAATTCGATTTGCTAGACACAAAGGCGTTGGGCATTGAATCCTTTTCTGTTCTTTTCTTTAAGAGCCAACAGTCAGACATAACATGCCCAGGTTTCTTACAATAGTGGCAAACAGGAGCAAATGATCTGGGTTTCCTATCCTTACTCATTCTCTGATTTGAGTTTTGATCCTTATCTGAACTCTTTTCTGGAGCTACATTTTCAGATTTCTTTCCTACTTCAGGATAAGATTTCTTAGCGGGACCAAAGGATCTACTCTTGTTAAAAGTGGACTTGTGAGTCAGCACATAATCATCAGCATAAGCTGCTGCTTTTGCCAAATTTTCAACTTTTTGTTCATCTAAATAGGTTTCAATGTCATCAGGAACACACCTTTTGAACTCTTCAGTCAAAATAACTTGCCTAAGCTTTTCAAAGTCTGTACCTACTTCCCTAGAATTACACCATCTGTCAAAGTACACTTCTTTCTCATGGGCAAATTCAACATGAGTTTGACTTTCTTGTTTACGATAATTTCTGAATTTTTGACGATATGCTTCTGGTACCAACTCATATGCTTTCAAAATAGCATTTTTGACACAGTTATAGTCCACACATTCAGAAATTGGCAAAGCTGTATATGCCTCTTGGGCTTTTCCCTTCAAAACACTTTGCAGCAATAAAGGCCACTGGTCTGTGGGCCATCTCAAATTTTGAGCTACTCTTTCAAAGTGCTGAAAGTACTTCTCAACTTCTGATTCATTAAAAGGTGGTACCAGTCGCGCATTTTTACGCAAATCAAATTTAGTAGCAATGGACTCTTCATGGGCAATTCTGCGAGCATTGAGTTCTAAAGCTATGATTTCTCTTTCATGTTTAAGTGCATGCTCTTCCTTTTGAGCTTGAAGCTCTTCTTTTCGCTGTTGAGCTTCAAGCTCTTCTTTTCGCTGTTGAGCTTCAAGCTCTTTCCGTTGTTGAGCTTCAAGCTCCTCTTTTTGTTGTTGAGCTTCAAGCTCTTTAAGTCTTAACTCTCTTTCAATTTCTAATCGCCTGATCTCATATTGCCCAGAAGGTTCCATTGGTAGAGGTTTATATACTTCTAAGCAACTATCAGGTAAAACATCTTCATCAACTAACTGTTCAACAATAAGTCTTCTAAGTTCATACTTACATGTTGTTCTGTTCACCTCTAACTGTAATTCATGCGCTATTTGCATTAACATGTCCTTTTTAAAAGTTCCTAGAACTTCCATAGATGGTGACTGTACAAACTCTTTAGCACTAGCCATTTTGAGCACTGTTGACTGTAACAAGTTGTCAAATTAAATGAATTTTCAAAATGTTAACCGAATGGTTGGATCAAATGGTTGGATCCCGGACAAGTCCCCAATTTTCCTGTTACAGTCACGGGCAAGCGTGGTAGCAATTACCGGTTGTCTTTAAGTTGTAACAAAAAAAAGCTAAAAGCTTGACTTAACAAATTTATTTAACGATTAACAATAATGATTACAGTCAACTGGTATGCTCTTAACCGTACACTAATACAATAATAAGATCTAGCTGACCTGACCACAGTGACTAACAATTAAGTTTATCCGCCATATCCAGCAATCTGTTCTGTAATCCGTCCTGTGGTATGTTCTGTGATCTGTCCAATGTCCTGTGGTCTGTCCTGTGATCTGTCCAATGTTCACTCACACATGGATATCTATATCCTGTGACCTGTCCCACGCTCAACAACACAAAAGGTCCTTGTCCTGCTATCCTTTATATATCCAATCATGCAGAATGTCTGTCTGGAGATATTTAGAGAGTTAGCACAATTGTACTGTCTGCTCCAAGATATGGACAATGTCCAAAATGCAGTAAATCCACTCTCTATTATATGAATGTACAATATCCAAAATATCCAAAGTACAATAAATCTGTTCAGACAATGTATCCAGTTCACTCCAGTAAAAGTTCACAGTAATATAAGCATATATTATATTCCAAAGCACAATAGCTCTCCTTATAGCCAGCGAATACAAAGTTCACTTGTGGTCAGATGTACAATCTTTATATACACTTATAGAAGCCTCTGGAATTGTACAGAACCAACTCAAAACAAACTTAAGCAACTAGATCGAATCAGGAAGTTCTAGAACCTATGGGCTTCCCCCAAATCTATAAATAGTATCACTGAGGTTAATCTAGAGGAATTCCCCCAGTCCATAAATGGATCAATGTATAAATACTATAACATATAACACAAAAATCAATAACTCCCTTATTTCAGATGTTAACACAAAAAGAATCAATAACAATCATCTTTTGTGGCAATATATAAATATAAAGCTTAGATTAAACAATGCACTAATATAGTGCCCAATGTATGTAACAATGTACTAATATAGTGTCCAATATATGTAACAGTTGCATTTAGAGCATTTTGTTAAAATATGTTATTCAGATACTTTTTTTATAGCTAAAACATGGTGAGTAACTTGGATGTCTGTCTCAATAGCTAAGTGAGTAATAGCTACTTTTGGGTTTTTCAGTAACTTCCATCATTAGTAAAATCACTTGTAACTTGAAAACTATTGCATTTATAGAATTTCGTATAAATATGTTATTCACCTACTTTTGGGTCAGCTATAACATAGTAAAATTTCATACCTGTAGCTCATGGCATAGCTGAGTAATAGCTACTTTTAGGTTATTACTGTTGAGTAATTACTTATAACTTCAAAAGTATTGCATTTAGAGTATTTTGTTTCAATATGTTATTCACCTATTTTGGGGTCAGCTATAACATAGTGAAGTTCCAGACCTGTGGCTCATTGCATAGCCGAGTAATAGCTACTTTGAAGTTCACACTGTTGAGTAAATCAGTTGTAATTGGAAAATTATTGTATTTACAGAAATTTGTGTAAATATGTTATTCAGCTACTTTTGGGTCAGCTATAACATAGTGAAATTACAGACCTGTAGCTCATGGCACAACTGAGCAATAGCTATTTTCAGGTACTGACTGTTGAGTAAATCACTTGTAACTTGAAAAATATTGCATTTGGAGTATTTTGTTAAATATGTTGTTCACCTACTTTTGGGTCAGCTATAACATTGTGAAATTACAGACATATAGCTCGTGACATAGCTGAACAATAGCTATTTTCAGGTTCTCACTATTGAGTAAATCAGTTGTAACTTGAAAACTATTGCATTTACAGTACTTTGCTTAAATATGTTGTTCACCTAATTTTGGGTCAGCTATAACATAGAAAAAGTTCAGACATGTAGCTCATTGCATAGCTGAGTAATAGCTACTTTGAGGTTATCACTGTTGAGTAAATCAGTTATAACATGAAAACTATTTCATTTAGAGTATTTTTTAAATATGTTATTCACATAATTTTTGGTCAGCTATATCAGAGTGAAATTGCAGACCTCTATGTCATAGCATAGCTTACCAATGTCTACTTTCAGGTTCTCACTGTTGAGTAAATCATTGTATCCACTGGATAGCCGCAGTGTGTAGAGAGATTTCGCCATTACCACTCTAACGAAAAAAATATTATAGCTAGCCTTCTCAAGTTTGCAAGGTATATTAGAGGGTGCAAAACAGTATTCTATTGGTAAGCTTTATGTCTAAATTAGGCCTGTGGCTAAATTACTTGCCCACTAAAATGAGTAATTTTACATTTTCTCTAAAAGTATTGCAGATAGCAAATTTTTCTTAAATAACTCATTCACCTACTTTTTGCAGAGCTTTCACATGCTGAAGTTCCAGACCTGTAGGTAATTACTCACCTACTCAAAATGAGTAAATGCGAATTATCCCTGAAAGTATTGCAGATAGCCAATTTTTCTCAACTAACTCATTCACCTACTTTTGGGAGAGCTTTCACTTGGTGAAGTTTCAGACCCGTAGGTAATTACCTACTCAAAATGAGTAAATTCGAATTATCTCTAAAAGTATTGCAGATAGCCAATTTTTGTCAAATAACTCCTTCACTTACTTTTGTGAGAGCTTTCACTTGGTGAAGTTCAGACCCGTAGCTAATTATTCACCTCAAAATGAGTAAATGCTAATTATCTCTAAAAATATTACAGATATCCAATTTTTATCAAATAACTCATTCATCTACTTTTGGGACAGCTTTCACATGGTGAAGTTCCAGACCCGTAGGTAATTTCTCACCTACTGAAAATGAGTAAATTCGAATTATCTCTAAAAGTATTGTAGATAGCCAATTTCTCTCAAATAACTCATTCACCTACTTTTGAGAGAGCTTTCACTTGGTGAAGTTTCAGACCTATAGCTAATTATTCACCTACTCAAAATGAGTAAATGCGAATTATCTCTAAAAGTATTGCAGATAGCCAGTATTTCTCAAATAACTCATTAATATGAAAACAACTTATAGGAAGTCATGGGCTGTGAATCTTTTGATGTGGTCAGATTTGACCTTGGGACCCTCCTGCTTATTATTGGTCCTAGAGGTTTGCAATGTGAAAACGGCTTACAGGAAATCATGGGCTGCCAATCTTTTGATGTGGTCAGACTTCACCATAAGGGTAGCCAGCTTGCTTATTAATGCAAAATGCTGTTTATCTTCTACACTATGTTAGTTGGCCTTTGTCGGTGGATACATCCTGCATCTGGCCACAGATGCGTCCTTGGTCTAGTTCAAGGCTTGCAGATCTATTTGTTTGTCTGTTCCCCAGAGCCATTACAAGTCAGGTATCCCCACCCAAAATGTGAAAATGTCAACACTTGACCCACTTTTCTCATTGACTATTGCAGGGATTTTTCTCATATCTTGCTTATATGTATCAGATCAGTAGTAGATTACCTTGTGTTAGTATTAGACCTGGATCTTTCTTAAATTTTTTGTTAATTTTTTAAATAATTTTTAATGCATTAAATAAATTAATGAAATCACGCACTAAATCACTTATTTTCTCATTGAATTTGCTCATATTTTGCAGATATGTAATGGGCCACTAGTAGATTCCCTTGTGTGAGTATCAGGCCTGGATCTGTCTTAATAATTTTTTTATGAATTTTTTAAATAATTTTTATTACCTCAAATTTTATGAAACCATGCACTAAATCACTTGGAACTTGAAAAGTATTGCATTTAGAGCATTTTGTTAAAATATGTTATTCAGCTACTTTTTTCATAGCTACAACATGGTGAGTAACTTGACTGTCTATCCCAATACCTAAGTGAGTAATAGCTACTTTCTGACTTTTCAGTACCTCCCATAATGATTAAAATCACGTATAACTTGAAAACTATTCAATATACAGAATTTTGTATAAATATATTATTCAGCTACTTTTGGGTCAGCTACAATATAGTAAAATTTCAGACCTATAGCTCATTGCATAGCTGAGTAATAGCTACTTTGAGGTTATTACTGTTGAGTAAATCAGTTGTAACTTGAAAACAATTACATTTGGAGTATTTGGTTTAAATATGTTATTCACCTAATTTTTGGTCAGGTATAACTTGTGAAATGAAGACCTGTAGCACATTACATAGCTGAGCAATAGCATTTTACTGCGCTACAATAGCTTACCATGTGGGACGGAATGCTAACTCGGGAGGCCGTGACTCCAGCCAACGATCAAGAAAAATGACCATTTGGAATTGGCCGAGTCCGTGGTTTAGTATGTACCATAGCAGTGTCGTTTGGTGATTCGTCCTTCTTTCGTTGGCCGCCATCGTAAGAAGCGTTTATTTTATGTCACAATATTTTACTGTTTTCTCTTGATATACTTGTCTGATATTGGAACTACATCAGTTTCTTTATATCGTTTTTTGTGACAAATCACAGATAAGTATATCTATCATATTTTACTGTTAATCCACTTCTGATTGAAGAAAGTGTTGAACTTCCGACTCGTACATGTAGCTTATGTACAGGATTAATGCCTGTCGAATAAAATAAATATATGGGTTTACTTCCTATCTCTACCTTATTGGACCATTTAAGGGTTTAAATGTTAAATAAAGCACAAATACGAGTATTGATGGAGTTTTTTCCCCCGACAACTTCTGAGTCGTCTTTGTTTTGAAGAAGACGTTAGACGTCTTACTCGTGTATGTAACTTATAAACAGGGCCTGTACCTGTCAAAATAAAATAAATAATATAAACCCTATCTACCTACTACCTTATTGGACCATTTAAAGAGTTTAAATGTTAAATCACAAATTCGAGCATTGATGTCGGAGTTTTTTCCCCAACAACTTCTGATTCGTCTTTGTTTTGAAGAAAATGTTAGACGTTCTACTCTTGTATATGGCTTATATACAGGGCCTGTACCTGTCAAAATAAATAATATAAACTCATCTATTGTTACCTCAATGGACCATTTATAGGGTTTAAATATGAAATAAAGCCTAATACGATTCTTTGTTCTCAACGTCTTCTGCCATTCAATAGTCACCAACTCTGGTTGGGTGACATTGGTTAGGTGATAGCAAGTCCTTTTCCTTGTGCAGTTTTATAAGTTAGTTTAATCTAAATATCAAGAATATTGTGTCTGCAATTCTTGGTGAGAAGACGTAAATTTTTTACCATGTTATTTAATGCACTCTTTCATTCTGGAAGTGTCACTTTTGTGCATTGTCCTAATTTGCTTCTTGGGTTCCTTTTAACTTATTCTCTGTATTAGTTCAGAGTTTCGAACCCAAATCCTGGCTAGTCAATCGTTGACTTGGAAGGGAGATGGTCCAGACCTCCCTACCAATATGATGCCTGGTTTAATTTCCGATTGCATCCAATCACTTGGATGGTCGGACCCACAATCCAACCATGGCTCCAAGCGCTCGGATCCTGAATCTGTCTTGGAACCTTACTTGCATATCACCCAGAGTGTTCAGTTCGACCATGGCTCCAAGCGCTCGGACCCAATCTGATTACTTGGATCCTCGATCTGATCACCTGGAATGACCTCAAAGGGTGCGTTCCTCTAAAGCCTCAACAGGCTCCTGCTGAATATGACCTGCAGCAGGGAGGTAGATATGTCTGACTTCCCTTCATAGCATACAGAAGTAGACCTTCGGCATGTTCTTCCCTTTCCTGTCACAGGAAAACTTGCCTAGGTTCTCGTCTACTGTGCTGGGCCTGGGTGACAACAGGCCAACAGGAGCTCAGGCCAAGAGGCCCTTTACCTATGCTCCCGCAAAGTCCCTTTTACCTGAGGGTGAATTTATAAACCCCTACTTTAACAGCAAATTATTACAAGGTATGTTTTTTTAGGACAATCTTCAGGAGCTCAATATTAGAATTTTCCAAGATCTATATCTCTCCTAAACCGTCTGGAGCCCCTATGGGCTAGTTCCCCTACAAGTTCTAAGGAACTTGAGCACCAAACTAGGCAGACCCTCTTTAGCATTTTTACAAGACTGCTTCCTCCTGTAACATTCCTTGGGTAAAGTGTCATAATATTAAGGCCACCCTTAGGGGGTCAAAGCCAGATTCAGGGTGCCTAATCCTTATCCTGCCTAAGCAATCTGTAGCCGATATCCTACAGAAGGAATTGTGTACAGGGGCAAACTCTGGCCCGCTAGGACACGGGGCCAACATGACCCTCCTTCAATCACATCTAGAAGATTCTAGATATCAAGAACTCAGGAATTCGCTCTTTTTTGGCCTTCTCTGTTCAAGTCACAAATAGTCAAGGATTGAGAAAATTTCCTTCTTAAGGCACCGTAAAGACCACAGGGTTTTTAGACCCTATCAATTCCCCTTTCATGTTCACCACAATAGATTGAGGCTCCTACAGGAAACGCTCCTATGGGGCAAATTCCTCTCAAGCAGTAACCAATCATTTTCCTCAGGTAGGGAGAAATCAATGTTAAGAGGCTTCAGGGGTCTCTTTTGACCCCATTCAAGGGACGAGGGCGTGGAAACCCCTAGTCCTATGACTCCTTTCAAGACTCCCCCAGTCCACCAGGTCGCCTCCGTTCCTTCAGAAAGACTGGCTCACAAACAAACAGACAACGTGTTAAACATTAACACCAATGGTTACATTCTTCTATTCATCTCAACCCAAATTGGTAAGAGCTCCACTGATTGTGTCAGGTTGCAAGGCCCTTCAAAGAACAAACTATGATCTCTTGTATCCAGTCTCTTCTGTCAAAGAACGCAATAGAAAGGGCGGAAAATCTAAATCTCGGGTTTTACAGTCGCCTGTCTCTCGTACCCAAGCCTCACGGAGGTGGAGGCCATTCATAGACCTAAGCAGGCTCAACACCTTCCCACTTGCAGAAAGGTCCCAAGTTGAAATTCCAGAGTCCCTCAGGGCCTCTCAGATTCTAGGGGGATGGGTGTCGTCGATAGATCTATCAGACGCCTACCTTCACATCTCCATTCTCCCAAACTCAAGGAAATTCCTAACCAGTCCTTAGACTGGATAATAAATCAAGAGAAGTCCGAACTAAACCTACTGAAGTGTTTTTCGTTCGTGGGCTACGAATTCCATCTAGATTCAGCCCTTGTAAAACCCTCTCAAGAGAGATGGCTCAAATTTCAGGAGTTGTTCCTACCACTCAAGTCAAAACATGTTTTTGACTACAAGATGTTTGATGTCGCTAATTGGGTTGCTTGCCTTAGAGGAGAAATGGTCCTGGAGGGATGCCTTCACATGAGGCCCATTCAGTTTCACCTCAAGGAGTACTGGAGATTTCCTCAGTCATTGGACAGCCTCCTTCCTTTCAGCACACCTAAGAGCAAACCTCTGCAAGGATCTGTGGTCAGACCAGGGAATAAGGCTACCCATAAATGTTCTAGAGCTGAAGGCATTTTCTCTGACCCTTCAAAGGTTCAATGACCAGTGTTTTAACAAAACAGTGTTGGATGCTTCAGAGAACTCAACAATAGTAGCCTACATAAATAAATAAGGAGGAACCTACACGGCAGAGATGTGCGCTCTGCTGTGGAAGAATGACCTCGTGCCATAATTACCAGATAATTTTAAAAGCCAGACACATTCCAGGGCATCTAAATGTGATGGCCGACCTTCTGTCCAGGTCGAACCAAGTCCAATCAACAGAATGGTCACTGCATCTGCAGGTGTTCAAACAGATGTTTCTCAAGTGGTTCATCCCTCAGGTCTTTTGCCACTCGCCTGAACCACAAAGTTCCTCTATACATGTCTCCAGTCCCAGACCAAATGCTTGGGACATAGATGCTCTGAACATAACTGGTCGGGTTTCACTGCTTATGCTTCCCTCCCGCAGCTCTACTTCACAGGGTGATCCAAAATCAGGCATTCCAGTTGCCTAATCACTGTAATAACCCCAGGCTATCCAGGGATGCCCTGGTTTTGGGACCTAGTGCAGCTCTCAACAGAGATCCCACTTCAACTTCCAGTGTCAAGAACTCTTCTCAAACAGTCCTACAGTTATGTGTTCCACAGCAATCCACAGCATCAACCTCCACCCGTGGTGTCTAGGAGTGGACAGCTCTAAAACAAGGCTTCGCTGTCGAGGTGGCAGAGAGAATTGCTGCCCCTTAGAGATCGTCAACAAGGACCATCTACAGGTCAAAGTGGGCCCTATTTGAAAAATGGTGCAGAGAAAATTCGGTGGATTTTTCCACTCTCTCTGTAAAGAAAGTGTCAGACTTCTTTATGTACCTGTACCACAATCTAAACAGGCACACTTCGACCATTGATGGTGATACGACAGCCCTTTTTGACACCCTGGGCCCAATGGGGCCCCATATCTCTCAGAGTTCAGACCTTAACAGGTTACTTCAAAGTTTCACAGGGATCGTCCCAAAAGTTCCAGGAATCTTCCTTAATGGAACTTTTCTGTTCTCAATGAGCTCACAAAAGCACCCTTTGAGCCTTTGAAAGACACAGATCTCAAACATCTTGCTTCAAAACTGCTTTCTTGCTAGCCTTGGCCTCCGGCAAGCGCCGCAGCGAAATACATGCCTGGGTTGCCAACAAGTATCTAATCTAGGCCAATGGGAAAAGGTTGCCTTGTTCCCCTCTTCAGATTTCATAGCCAAAAACGGAGCAAGAGAAGGTTCTCAAGTGTCTCTCCGGTGACAATTCCTGTTCTAACTACCATTGTAGATAGACAATTCAGGGAAGACAGGACCTTATGTCCGGTACGAGCCCTGAGCCAAAGGCCTAAGAGGTTCTCGATCCTTTCTTTCCTTTCAGAAAGGACATACCTCAGACATCAGACACGCTACATTCTTCCTTGCTAAACTACCTTACCTTGTTATAAACAAGCAGATCAACAGCCTTGGACTTGGTCCAAGTCAACGCATAACATTAGGGCCTTCGCGGCCTCTAAGGCATTTTACGGTGGGGTATCGGTGGATTAAATCATGCAAGCGTGTCCCTAGAAAGCTCACACACTTTTTTACAAAAGACCTTACTTGATCAGACAACACTATGTATCTGGGACCAGTAGTAGCGGCACACTAGACCCTTCCCCTCAGCATCCTCAGCTTCGGGAAGAAAAGAAGGGGGGCACACCAGCTGCAACCATTTCTTCAGGAGTCTATCCCAGGGTCTAGGTATCGGTTACCTCTCCAGATGTTCACGGTAAGGTCTTTTATATTTTTATCTGTATAATGTATTTAGTTCTTCAGTGTACCGTAATCTCATTTTTATTGTGGCAAATGCAATGAGATTCAAGCCTCAGGCTGTATTATTATAGCAGTGATGCCCTTATGGACTACCTCGTGAGTGAGCACGGCTGCACTCTCTTCTCTCAGAACATCTAGACAGTATTCGTACTGTCATTCATTCATTCAGTTCTGGTTTTTGGTACAGGCTCAACTGTAGAACTGGGTTGCTGTAACTGGGACTTAGACTTATTTTTGGACAATATTTGGTATATTTTTGATATTTTTGTAATTCTAAGTTCAAGGAAAATGGACAAGATTCCTCCACTCTCAGCTATAATCCCGCCACCAGGTGGTTGAATTCAGCATTCAACCCCACATGGTAAGCTATTATAGTGCAATAAAATTGAAAATTTTAATTACTTAAATGTAGCTTTTATAAGCTACAAGCTTACCATGTGGGACTGAAGAAAGTCCCACCCTAACTCCCCGCTGTATTTCAGCTGAGAGGGTACGGACTAAATTTACCACGAGAGAAGGACGAATCACCAAACGACACTGCTATGGTACATACTAAAACACGTTCTTGGTCATTTTTCTTGATCGTTGGCTGGAGTCGCGACCTCCGTGGTGGCATTCAGTCCCACATGGTAAGCTTGTAGCTTATAAAAGCTACATTTAAGTAATTAAAATTTTCAGGTTCTCACTGTTGAGTAAATCAGTCGTAACTTGAAAACTATTCCTTTTTCTGCACTACAATAGCTTACCATATCGGACTGATTGCTGTTCTCGGATGGCCGCAAGGCCCGGCCAACATCTAAGAAACATAGACTTTACAGTTGCCCTGAGCCTGAGGTTGTCTCGCGGTTCACACTGAGATTCGTCTCCTTTTTTTCATTGACCGCATGATTTAAACATGCTTTTATTTTAGAAGGAAAGTTTTCATTTTTACCCCACAAACTTGTTTGTTGGAATATTGTTTTCACCCATGGTATCTGGATGGGTGGGTAATAGTTTGTCTGGGCTGTATCTCAGAAACTGCAAGGTGTTGGAAGTTGATACTTGAAAGATACATTGGTTGGGGGATGTAGGTGTGCAACATCATGGTCTGACCTTGATTTGACCTTGCCGTAGTGACCTTGAGTTTGAAAATCTTGTCCGGGCTATATCTCGACAACCGTCAGGTATAGGTAGTTGATAATTGGCAAGGACATTAGTTAGGGGTTGTAGGTATGCAACGTCATTGTCTGACCTTGATTTGACCTTGCCATAGTGACCTTGACCTTTAAAATCTTGTCCGGGCTATATCTTGGAAACTGTGAGGTGTAGAAAGTTGATACTCGGTAGAGACATTGGTTAGGGGGTGTAGGTGTGTAACATCATGATGTGACCTTGATTTGACCTTGCTGTAGTGACCTTGATCTTTAAAATATTGTCCGGGCAATATGTCAGAAACCGTAAAGTGTTGGAAGTTAATACTTGGTAGGGACATTGGGGGTGTAGGTGTACAACATCATGGTCTGACCTGGATTTGACCTTTGACCTTGCGGTAGTGACCTTGACCTATAAAATCTTCTCCAAGCTATATATCGGAAACCATAAGGTGTAGTAAGTTGATACTTGGGACATTAGGACACATTGGGACATTAGTTGGGGGGGGTTGTAGGTGTGGAACGTCATGATGTAACCTTGATTTGACCTTTGACCTTGCTGTAGTGACCTTCACCTACAAAATCATTTGCATGCTATATCTTGGTAACTGTAAGGTGTAGGAAGTTGATATTTTTAGGGACATTGGTTGGGGGTTGTAGGTGTGCAATGTCATGATGTAACCTTGATTTAACTTTTGACCTTGCTGTAGTGATCTTGACCTATAAAATCTTGTCTGGGCTATATCTCAGAAATTCTAAGGTGTAGGAAGTTGATACTTAGTATTGGCTGGGGGTTGTAGGTGTGCATCATCATTGTGTAGTCTTCCTATGACCTAGTCGTAGAAACCATGAGTTTGAAAATTTTGCCTGAGCTATTTATTGGATTCAGTAAGGTGTAGAAGGTTGACACTTGGTGCGGCATAGGTTAAGGGGTGTTGGTGTACATCACGGTGTGACCTTTAACTTTGGCTCTGCCAAAGTGTGTTCAGCTGCAAAATTTGAGACATGTTTCTCTTTTGACAAAGATATTTCGATTGCTGCAACTGGTTAGTTGATATACTTTTGTATTGTGCTATTTCCATCGACAGCTATACTCCAATTAATAAAATTTACAGCTTTGTAATTTTTAGTTTACTGATTAATGCCGTCATCTTGCTATTGAAATGTCTTGATTTAATACTTTATCTTTACATACATTTTTTTTTTCTTTTAGATGTTATTTTCTCTACTTAAACATTATTTGAACCTTTATATAACTGACTCTGCTCTGAAAGTATCTAGATCTTTCTACTTTCTCACCACTTCTATATTTCATGGCATTGAAAATTATTTCCCCAGGCTGTGGGGTACGGGCATCTCTGATGCTATTTTTACAAGGATATACCTGTTGTTGGATATTGACACTACATCAGATTCCTTATTGTATCCACCGAAAGTATCCGGTGGATACTTTGGTTTAGCGTTTGCTACACTGCTGCCGCCGCGTGTAGAGAGATTTTCGGCATTAACTCTCTAAGAGGAAAATTACACGAGCTAGGCTCACCAAATTTGCAGGATATTTTCATTAGGGGGTAAGCTTCTCTGGGAACGAAAATAGCCTCATTCTGAAAAACAAGATAGCCGCCGCGGGCATTTCTTTGAAAATAATCTACATTTTTCTACTGGCTGTTTCTCAGAGGTAGAAAGTTGAATCTCTTCATAGGTGATATGTATAGCAAATATTCATGTCCTGTACAACATTGCACACATTTGACCTTGAAGCTCTTAATTCAAGGTCATCCAAGGAGTGACGAAGTAACCCACATAGCGGACTTTATTATTGGTCCTAGAGGTTTGCAATGTGAAACCAACCTATAGGAAATCATGTGCTGCGAATCTTCTAATTTTTGTCAGATTTGACCTTTTACCCCTCCTTCAAGGTCAAACGAGGATAGCCAAACTTAAAAGTGCTTATAACTCACTTATTATAGATCCTAGAGGTTTGGGATGGTAAACAAACATATAGGAAATCATGGGCAGGGAATCTTCTGGTGTGGTCGGATTTGACATTGGCCCCTACCTTCAAGGTCAATAGCCAAACTAAAAATTGCTTATAACTTGCTTATTTTTGCTTTGTCGGGCGTCCGGACACTTGGTTTCCGCTCATTTGAAGGAAAAGTATTTATCCTATCTTTACCAATTTTTGGTATGGGTGTTTATTGGGTTAATAGCTTGCATGGGATTGCTTTTGGTGAAGATAGCTCTATATTTAACCGAGTAATAACTACTTAGCTACTTTTGTGTACTTCTATTGTTTCCGGGCATTTTAAGGAAAAATATTTGACATATCTTTACCAAATTTGGTATGAGCATTACTTAGGTCCATGGCTTGCTTGGGATTGCTTTTAGTCACAGCAGCTATATAACTGACTGAGTCTTAGTTACTTTGCCAAAAATGGAAAAAACACAAATTTCCTTCTATCTCCTTAACCATGCGCAATACAGCAATTTCGTAGAAATTTTCAATCCACAGGGTATCTGACAAATGTACTCTTGGCAATTTTCAAAAAAATTTTCCCCTCCCCAAAAATGGTGGCCATTTTGAATTTTCGAAATTTTTGCCAAAAAATGGAAAAACACAAATTTGCTTATATCTACTTAACCGTACCATATAGAGCGATTTCATCAAAGTTTTCAACCCAGAGGCGGAGAAATGTATTCTTGGCAATTTTCAAAAAATTACCCCCTACCCAAAAATGGCGGCTATTTTGTATTCTCGAGTTTTGCAGTCCGACCTCCGGACACTTGGTTTCCGCTCCTTTGAAGGAAAAATATTTATCCAATCTTTACCAAATTTGGTATGGGTGTTTATTGGGTTAATAGCTTGCACGGGATTGCTTTTGGTGAGGATAGCTCTATATTTAACCGAGTAATAGCTACTTAGCTACTTTGGTGTACTTTTTTCCGGGAATTTTAAGGAAAAAACATTTGACATATCTATACTAAATTTGGTATGAGCATTACTTAGGTTGATAGCTTGCTTGGGATTGCTTTTAGTCATGACAGCTGTATAACTGACGGAGTAATAGCTGCTTAGCTACTTTGCCAAATATGGAAAACACAGTTTTGATTCTATCTCTGTAGCCGTGCGAGATAGAACGATTCCGTTGAAATTTTCGACACACAGGGTATCTGAGCAAAGAACTCTTGGCAATTTTCAAAAAATTTCCCCTCCGAAAAAATGGCGGCCATTTTGAATTTTTGAAACTTTTGCCAAAAAATGGCAAAACACAAATTTTCTTTTATCTCCTTAACCGTGCAAAAATTGCAAAATACAAATCTCCTTAACCATGCGAGATAGAGCAATTTCATTGAAATTTTTGACCCACAGGATATCTGAGCAATGTAGTCTTTTCAAAAAATTTTCCCCACAAACAAAACAGTCTTGTAACACTACTGTGCAATTGTTCCAAAAGGGTCATGGGGTGGACATTACACATGGTAATGTGTGTTCTATGCTATCCTGTTTCTTTTGAATTGTTGCAGCTACTCAAATGAGGGTAGCCAAACTTGAAAGTGCTTTCAACTTGCTTATTGAAAAATGCTGTTTATCTTCAAATCTATGTTAGTTGGCCTTTTCCAGTGGATACATCTTCCAGCTGGCCACAGATGTGTCCTTGGTGTAGTTATTGGTCCTAGAGGTTTGGGATGGTAAAGCAACAGATAGGAAATCATGAGCTGGGAATCTTCTGGTGTGGTCAGATTTGACCTTGGGCCCCTCCTTCAAGATCATACGTGGATAGCCAAAGTTAAAAGTGCTTATAACTTGCTTATTATTGGTCGTAGAGGTTTGGGATGGTAAACCAACCTCAGAAACTCATGGGCTGGGAATCTTTTTGTGTGTCAAATTTGACCTTTGACCAATCCTTCAAGATCAAAGGGGGAGAGCCAAACTTAAAAGTGCTTATAACTTGCTTATTATTAGTTCTACAGGTTTGGGGGGTACCAACCCATAGGAAATCATGAGCTGAGAATTTTTTTGTGTGGTCGGATTTGACCTTAGGCCCCTCCGTCAAGTTCAAATGGGGATAACCAAATTTAAAAGTGCTTATAACTCACTTATTATTGGTCGTAGAGGTTTGGGATGGTAAACCAACTTCAGAAACTCGTGCTGGGAATCTTTTTTGTGTGTCCTTCAAGGTCAAATATTTAAATAATGAAATACTTGAGATGATATTTGGTGTTAATGTTGTGGTTTGTAATGGTAATAGTAAATTAATAATTTTGAGTAAAAATAATTTTGCGTGTTTTGGAACATGCTGTGTCTGTTAATATTCTACATTGTTCCATTCCAGCTATATGTAGTTGGGTTGCATAAAGTGTGACTAATACTTTGGTACTGAACTTAAATACATACTTGTTAGACGTTAAAATCTTCTATTATTATTTAGAGAAGTGTAACTTTAAGAGTAAATAAATACTACTTGTAAATTCAAAAGAACCATGAAAGTTCTTTGACAATAACTATATAGTGTTCGCAGAGACTACTGGAGAGACAGTTAAAACTTCTGTTGATTATTTAGAGAAGTAAACCTTTTCAGAGTCAATAACAAATTATAAATTTTATAGAATCATGAAAGATCTGTTGCACTAATTTTATATTTTTAGAAGTTAGCCTTATATTGGCAACAAAGTTGCTCAGTTAAAGTATTTGGTGTATCCCAGTAAACATTACAAACGTTTATAAACGTTTAGTAAACCTATAAACGTTTTTAAAACCAAATATAAACCTAAATATTGACAATTATTCAATATTCTGGGTTTATAAACGTTTCAGCAACATTAGTTTGGTTTATAAATGTTTACAAAGAGTGAAGAATATCTTAACCTCGCTTTCATTTGTGATGATGACATCAGCACAGCCATTTTGAGAGAAGCTGGAGAAATATTTCTGTTACTATATCTTGCTGTATCACTGTTGTTTGAAGCCATCATTATATTCTAAGTAGATATATAAAAGTATATAAAAGTATATAATATCATCAAATTATATACTTCTGTATATCTACTTAGAATGTGATACAGTAAGATACAGCAAGATATACTTACAGAAATATTTGTCCAGCTTTTAAACACGTGTATAAACGTTTATAAACGTTTACGGACCCATCATTTTAAACCTAATCTAAACCGTTGCTAGTTAGGTTTATAAACGTTTGTAATGTTTACTGGGTATGACATTGAAACTCTGGGGTTTTTTTTGTGTGTTTAAAATACCTGTAATGGGTGACAATGTGACTGTATATTTGCCAAATATTTAAATAATAAATATCTGTTTGGTGTTAATGTTGTAGGGTGTAATAGCAAGAGTAAATTAATAAATTTGAGTAAAACTATTTTGTGTGTTTTGGTGCTTGCTGTTTCTATTTGTATGAGCCATTGTTCCATACCAGATATATGTAATTGGGCAGCAAATAGTATGACTGATACATTGGCACTGGACTTAAAAATCTACTGTTTACAAATGAGGCACATGTACTTTATGTAGAAAAATGTTAAAAGCACTTAAGATAATGTATAATTCTAATGTTTTGTGTGTAATTTTCATACTGCCATTATTAACATTGGTCATTGGTCATAGCATCTTGCTGGTTTTGTATATGAGATGCTACAAGTGAATAAGGCTAATGAAATATTTCATATGATGTATAGCACTGATGTTAGTGAAATATTAACACTGTTATAATGAACTATCTGGTCAAATCACCTATCTGGTAAAACCACTCCTGTTGTTTCTTGCCTGTGAAATTCAATAGCTGAGTGGAACAAGTATAAATTGATTTGTTGGTATTTTGGCATTGGACCTAATACTACTATTTATCTGTGAAGTATTTAAGATGAGGAATAAATTACTAATGAAACAAGTATGACTGATCCTTCAGTACAGGACTTAATACCTATAGTTTGAGGTACTTTTGAGGTGAACAATGGTTATGAAATACTTGAGAGGATGCATGATCCTGAAGTTCCATGTGTGTAACACTAATACTCTCATAATTAACTATTTGGTCACAGTATTTTGGTTATTTTATACCTGAAGTACTTCAGGCACACAATGATAATAATATACTGGACTCACTGAGGTGTGTGTAATATTAACACAGTGAGAATTAACTATCTTGTTAGTGCTAATATTTCTTGCATAACCCTCAATTTCCTTGTGTTGTTATAGTAATACTGTTATAATTAACTATCTGATCATAGCATTTTAGTACTTCAGGCGAACAATGATAATGATATACTGGACAGACAGGTGTGTGTAATACTAATAGTTATAATTAACTATCTCGTCAGTTCTAATACTTCTTCTTGAGATGAGGGGCCATGGTGGCAGAGTGGTAACACTCTCGCCTCCCACCTCCGAGGCCGGGGTTCAGTTCACAGCTTTTTCAAAGCTGGTAGTTGCTTGCTGTTGGTCGACAGTTTACAGTACAGAACCTTGACCAACTGTATGTACTGGTTTCCTCTGCCCTTCCAACTACCCATCATGATATGACCTGTACAGTGTTGAAAGTGAAGTAAAACCCTAAATAAATAAATAAATCTACTGGAGGTGATGTATAATACTGATGCTCTTGTAAGAAATATTAATAAAGTAAAATTTTTATCTGGCCCAATCATATTTCTTGTTTTGATGTTTTGATATCTAGACCTAGTTTTGGTTAAAATGAATAGTGCTCAGTTGTATTTGATTGTTATTAATTACTACCGAAGAATTTCAAAATAAGTTAGTAACGTTACACCATATTTTTAAAAGCTAACTATGTCTAAATTCTAATTTCGCCACATACTCTTGCTCTTGATATATTGTGCTCATATAGTTACAGAAGCACTCAATAGTGAGTCTGGATCTAGATCGTGCACACTCAAAGATATGCACCTTAGCTGCCATATATATTATATTTAGTGGAATAAACAGATCTCCATAGGAGAGGTGACCAAAAATTATGTTTGGTGCGGAGATGCAAAGATCATAGTCTTGATTTAACAAGTGTTTTAAGTTTGGCTCAGAAAGTTTTTGCCTTTTCACAGTGGACAAAGTTTGCTAAAGTGAGGGCCACTGAATTTTGAATCAGGATTACACCAATATGACCCAGTGTTCGCTACACAAAAGTGCTGAGAAAATTATATGTCAGTTAGGATTTTGATGTGGTCAGATTTGACCTTGGGCCCCTCATTCAAGGTCAAACGAGGATAGCCAAGGTTAAAAGTGCTTAAAAAATCATGCTTGAAAAATGCTGTTTATCTTCAAATCTATGTTAGTTGGCCTTTTCCGGTGGATACATCTTCCAGTTTGTCCATGGTCTAGTTATTGGTCCTAGCGGTTTGGAATGGTAAACCAGCATATAGGAAATCATGGGCTGGGATTCCTTTGGTGTGGTTGGATTTGACCTTGGGCCACTCCTTCAAGGTCAAATGACGAAAGACAAGGTTAAAAGTGCTTATAACTCGCTTATTATTGGTCCTAGAGGTTTCGGATGGAAAACCAACCTATAGGAAATAATGGGCAGGGAATTTTTTGGTGTGGTCGGATTTGACCTTGGGCCCCTTATTCAAGGTAAAATGAGGACAGTCAAACTTAAAAGTGTTTATAAGTGGTTTGGGATGGTAGACGAACATATAGGAAATCATGGGCTGGGAATCTTTTGGTGTGCTCAGATTTTACCTTAGACCCCTTGTTCAAGGTCAAACAAGGATACCGAAACTTAAAAGTGCTTATAACCTTGCTTAGTATTGTTCCTAGAGGATTGGGATGGTAAACAAACATATAGGAAATCATTGACTAGGAATCTTCTGGTGTGGATGGATTTGACCTTGGGCCCCTCCTTCAAAGTTAAATGATGGTTCACTGGCTTTTGTGAGTTGTCTTTTTGGTGGATAGAAACCTGCATCGGTTCTCCAATCTGTAGGTCTGGTTTCATCTTTACTAACATACATATTTTACTTGCTGAGAATCTGGCTGTGAATTTAAAGTTGACACTATTTTGTTTCGGAATTAAGACCTGTTTGTGAATACTGGCCTTGGAATACAATTATCATTTTATTATTTTGAGGTATTGTAAGTTTTAAATATTAAATCTTTTACTACCATGTCTATCAAGCAGCAGTCAACACCTAAATGTATTGCGAGGGACTATGTTTGTCAAGAAGGTTCAGCAATTTTATAATAAAAGTATAGGTTCCTTAAGTACAGTTCTTTTAAATTTTATAATTTCAAGGGACTTCTATCGACACATTGTGACAACATGTATGCATTGTGATGTCACAAAAACGTCAATTAGATGCAATATAGATGTTCATCCAGGATGAAAGAACTGGCCAATATAAAGTCCCAGTTGTGATTGAAAATCACGAAATCATGATGGAAATTGACACTGGCGCAGCAATCAGCATCATGTCTTCAACTGAGTACAGTAACCACTTGGCACATTAGAAGCTTCTACCCTGTGAGACAAGGTTGAAAACGTACACTGGAGAAGCAGTTGAGACTGTTGGCGAAATAGTTGTCAAAGTTGCTTACGGAAATCAGTCGAAGGAATTGCCTTTGGTCATTGTACAAGGTCAAGGCCCGTTTTTGTTTGGTAGAAACTGGTTAAATGCATTGAAACTTAGCTGGCAAAGCATTAAGACTTTAAAAGCTTGGTACAGGTCAGGGCCAAGTGGACCTCTTATAGCAAGAATATAAGCATCCTTTCAAGGGGTCACTGGGGAAGTTAAAAGGTGTAGTGGTAGACTTGGAGGTCAAAGAAGTGGCAAAACCCAAGTTCTTTAAGCCAAGACCCATGGCATTTGCCACTAAGGAAAAGTCAGAGGTGGACCTTAACCCTTTCGCTACTGAAGGAGCATTATTCTATGGGACTGTAGCCATATGACGTCATATCACGTCAGAAACGCCAATGAAATAAAATAATACCTCACTACCTTATACACTTTATTTGCGTTATTTTTTGGCCTATTTCATTAGGAATTGATGAAAGTCGAATGGAAAAATTCGTGGGAATTCCCCAAATAAAAATAACCACGAGTATATAATATGCAGCTATATGCCTTAAATACGGCAATATCTACAGAAAGCAGTTAAAATAGGTGAAATGTTGAAGTTTTTGTAAATTATAGCCTAACTTTCATATAAAATAGTTAAAAAGTCGGTTTAATAGTGATACACCAAAGAAAACGTATAACAGTACACTGAAGGGACAGAAGAAATATATATTATTGCAGACATGGTCCCTTGTAATACACATTGATGTCGACTGCTAGTCGACAGACATGGTAGCGAAAGGGTTAAGTGGTTGGAGGATCTGGGGGTTATTGAAAAAGTAAAGTACAGTGATTGGGCCTCCCCAATTGTCCCGGTGTCCAAACCCAATGGCTCTATCCAAATATGTGGGGACTTTAAGGTGACAATAAATGCCTGGTTGCAGGTACCTGATTATCCCTTTCCCACAGTGGAAGAATTATTTGCAACCTTAAATGGTGGACAAAAGTTCACAAAGCTTGACCTTACCCATGTCTGTCAACAAATGGAACCTGATGAATCTAGTTGAAACTTGGTTTGCATCAACACCCATGTAGGCTTATATAGGTATACAAGAATGCCATATGGTATTTTAAGTGCTCCGGCCAAGTGCCAAGAAACTATGGATAAGGTTCTTCAAGCTTTGAATAAAGTGGGGTGCATTATGGATGATATTATTATCATCGGTGCTTCAACTGAGGAACATTTATCAAATTTGAGAGCAGTTTTGGATCGTTTGTCTGAGTACAACATCCAATTAAATGAAAAAAAGTGTTCATTTTTGGCAGTGTTGAGTATTTTGCATTCAGGGTGGATAAGGAGGGAATTCATCCAACTGATGAAAAAGTCAAGGCCATGACAACAGTTCCTGTCCCTGGGTGATAAGGAGCAACTCAAATCTTGATTGGGGTTGATCAACTACTATAGGCATTTTATTCCAAATTTGGCAACCCTGGTCAGTGATCTGAATGAACTGTTGAAAGAAAAGGTTAAATGGCACTGGGGGAATAAACAAAACAGGGCTTTCTCAAAGGTCAAGGAACTTTTGTCAGCTGCCTCTGTGTTGCCACATTTTGACCCCAATTTACCTATTGTAGTAGCCAGTGATCAAGTCCTACAGGTTTGGGTGTCATAATTTCCCATATTTTCCCAGATAGGGTAGAACGACCTATAGCTTATGCTTCCAGAACACTAAGCCCGGCAGAGCGTAGCTATTCTCAGATTGAGAGAGAAGCATTGGGAATAATCTTTGCAATCCAAAGGTTCCATATCTATTTGTATGGAAGGGATTTAATTTTGGAAACTGGTAACCAACCTTTGAGTTTCATTTTTCGCCCTGATAGAGCAATTCCAGTAGTGTGAAATAAGTTGTAAACAAGGCCAAAAGGTGTTTTGGTCACGTAGCGCGAGCGCAAAGCCATCAGAGACATGAGTAGTGCAATAGAAACTTACAAATGTCTGGTTACACAAAGACATTCCAACTAAACGACATCCCACAGCAAGAGAGGTAACTTTAGAATTCACAGGTCTTGTAAAGGTCATCAAACTTCGGAGAGAAAAGGACATATGTATGGGGAAAAGCTGAAAGGACATGTGTTCTTTTAACTACTGCAGTGTTGTCATGTCATGAAAGTGTGGAGACAGAAGGACATATGTATATGAAGAAATCAAAAGGACATGCATCCTTGTATCTACTGGAGAGCAAAAGGGGTAAACTCAGAGTACAGAGGTAACTTTCATCAAAGTCCGGAGACAAAAAAAATAAGTGATCTGTAGAAGTGCGAGCTCTATCGAGGCTCATGCTTAAAAATAACATGAAACTGCTGTAGCAGATGGCCTTTCAAGATTACCCATGGCAAATACTGAACATGGTGAGGCTTTTGGTATTTTCAACTTAGCATAAATAACAGATTTCCACTTAGCACAACTTAACAAAGGTCCAATCAATAGCCAACAAATAGCCAGCTGCACTCAGAGATCCCTTGTTAGCAAAGGTACATCATTATATTTTCACCAACTGGGAAGGTGAAGGTCATATTGGGACAGAACTAGCACCATATTTTAGGTGTAGAAATGAACTAACAATAGAACAAAACTGCATTCTCAAGGGAATCCGGGTGGTAATTCCTTCAAAGTTGCAAGGGGAGGTTTTGAGTGAGCTGCATGCATTCCATGAAGGTGTGGTTAAGATGAAGTCAAGAGCTAGAGGAGTAGTGAAAGCTCAGTCGGTTGACGGTCTTCCCTCGGGCTATGTGAGATTTCTGTTAGATTTAGATGGGAAACCTGGCGCTAGGAGACACGGGTTCGAAATGGAGGGTACCCTAACCACTAAAGGAGATAAAGCAATGAATCTCAACCAACTAGGAGTCTTGTATGCTAAGACAAAGGAAAGATATTTCAAATGGGGATAATGAAGAATTCACGTGTTCTAACCTGAAATCTAATAATCTAATCCCCCTGAGAAATGTACACACACGTTGGTATAATGAAGGCTCGCATTTGCGGGTTCTAACCTGAATCCCTGAGAAGCAATGAATCTCAACTCACCTTACAGGGTTTAGTTATTTACTTTTCCCACCACTTTGACTTTGTAGCTACATTTTTCAGAGACGCAGGTTTTAACTTGTAAGATATTGTCTGTCAAATTTGAAAAGATTCTGTAGATATACAAAACATGAAAGGAATCTTATGTAAGTGAACGAAAAAATCCAGCCCCAACTTGTTTGGGTATATATCCTTAAGTCCCTAGATATTTACTTTCACTAGAAATCTGTCTGAACCATATGCACTCCAAGGGTATTGAATGTTCAATCGTATCAACCTTGAACCAACTTTTGAAGTCCTCTAACACAAACATTACCTCTTTTCACAATAAATTAAGTACCATACCACTGAAATAATAAACCTTGACTGCGAATATATCAAAGAATCTACTCTGAATGTCTCTAAATTTTAACTTTTGGTATTGTTTTACAACCCTACTCATTTTCGAGAAAAAACAGGATCCAACGCCGACGAATCATCAAATCCCTAATTAGGTCATCACGTGACTAATCAACCTCAACACACTATATAAGCAATTTCGAGCAAATGTGGGTTCCAATGTCGACGAATTATCAAATCTCAAACTAGGTCACAACACAATGTCAGTAACTCAAACGGTATATAAGAAAATTTCTGCAAAACAGGGATCAAGTGTCGACCTATCATCAAATCGATAGAAGCTCATCACGTGACATATCTGCGATTAGATATATATAAAATATGATGAATTTGCTTTTATTAATGATGTATCAGCTGAAAACCTTACATGAATCCATACTATATAAATCCAGTCAGTCACCTCTTACAACCACTCACAAAGTATTAGGAAACTGATAAGGGAGAATGTTTTCTAACTCTGGATTTAATTCTGAACAGTCAGATTCGACTGATTCCTCAATGAAAGAACCTGATATTGTGAAACCAGCGGCAAAACCATCATCAATCTCGAACACAGGGGGATTTTCATTGTCAAACAATCATCAAATCAGATATGCCTTTAAAGATCCACCCGCATACACCTTTGGTCACAATTCAATGAATCAACCAACTCTTTTGAAAAATTCTGTTTTTAATGACTATATATTTCGATGTGATCCGCTGGTTTATCAGAAATATGTCTCCAGATTTGAAACATACAGGACATGGCCCAAATCATATCCAGTGAGACCTGAACAACTAAGCAGAGCAGGATTTGTCTACACAGGAGAAGGGGATAAAGTTATCTGTCCATGGTGTAAGATTAAACTGATAGAATGGGAACCATATGACCTACCATTCGAAGAACACAGAAGACATTCAACCTCCTGTGACTTTTTGAAGATGTTGATGCCATAAAGGCTATTAAACTGTTTAAAGAATATGTAGCATTGATTGTAATAACTGTAATAATAATATTTAGATAACTGTAGTACTTGTTAAAATATTGTTTCCTAATCTGTAAATAAGAGAAAATAAACGCCACACACTCTTGAAATAAATACAATACCTCAATCCTACCCCACATAATGTACATAACTTTCCAACAACTCCTCTGTCCTTGACTTGCAGTGAGTTCATACAATACAAACGCCTTTAACAACCATTCCTGAATCCAGGCACTCATAAGGCACATGTCAAAGCAGAGTAATGTGTTTCAACACACCCACCCCTCAGGCAGTATGGTAAATTGAATTGTATCAGAAAATCACATGAAAGTAATAGTAATATTAATATTTGATATCACAAGCTCACACTTGTGGCTATGCATTAAACTCTCTATGGTGGAAGATCATGCAAAATCACATCTCAACACGTCCGAGACATCTTAATCTATAGAAATTATATCATAACCTCCAAACCCTTTAAAACTATTCATAATACCTCGAACCCAAAGCTTTGTACTAGTGTCTAATCAAACTAACAGTCGGGTTAAAATATGTTTAAACAGAAATCTTTCCCAGAGATTGTGTCTGGTCATGATATTTCTGGTGATAGAACCATTTATTAATCTAACAATAAAACCTAAAAAATCGAACTAGTGACAAGTTCGAACCAAAAGTTTTAATGAAGAAATCATGCTGATTATGCCCCCTTCTGAACAATGATCTCCCCCCCTTATCTGTTGTTATAAAAACGACACAGATTTGACAATCTCTCATCCAATCCTCTCTAGAGCTGGACAGACGAACAAGCTGCTCAACACACTCTTTGGAAAGCAAGCAGGAAATCTACATCTACCACAACAATCACTCAGTAGGTACAAGAGTCAGAAATTGTAATGGCAGAGGCTACATTGAACACACCAATGAAAATCTCCAACAGTAAGAAGAGAAAGAACGAGCAATCGCAACTCTCAAAAGTAAAGAAGGTCATGTTGATGACACCACAGAATTCTGAAGGGGCAGGAGAACACAGTCAAGCCTGTAGCGATATCTCTACAGCATGCGGTGTTATTGTGAACAAACCATTTAGAAAAAATTATCATTTAGGAGGCAAAAAATATGCAATATTTCATGGGGAAAGGGATGTTATAGATCACATCCAAATTAAAGAGTGGGATGGTAAAGTGGTGTTAAAAGAAGGGGTTAAACTAAATAGGTCTAGATTTGTAATGATTCTTCACAACGTCGAAATTATAAACCACACCCTTGAAAAAATTTTGAAAGGGGAGGATGGATTGAACTCTAGAATTCATATAGGAGCCTCATATTATCTCTCTGTCAATAGCCCGTACAAAACTGTAGCAATAAGAATGTGGAGAAAGGGGGGGAATGGGGAATATTTTCCCACAAAGTGTGGCATAACAATGAGTTGTGGGGAATGGGATGAATTTACTAAAATTTCTAATAAAATCTATTCAGAGAGAATGGAAATTTTTACACACGTTCCGTGTCTAATGCAACCCGATCAACCAGGTCATAACAAAGTGTTTTGTGTTGAATGTTGTGAATCAACCAAAGCACCCATGGGAGAGGTCGATTTTGACATACCTCTGTAACAACTTTTTTATCAATTAAGAATCAATTATTTTAAACACAAAAGTCAACATTTCTGTAATATAAATGTAACAAATTACTCTGAAAAGAAAAATTTTTTTTGTGTAAAAAATGTACATAGTCAAGACATAGCAATAGTTTAAAATGTATAGTCAACACTGGGTAATAACAGATTTCCACCCAACCTGTTTGAACTTGTAAAGAAATCTGCAGTTGAAGTGGGTGCTGGATATTTACGAGTTGAGGCATATCTTAGGTTAGGTCTTTGATCCTTGGGGTTATAAAAACCCCCAGTTCTCAATGAACTGTCATTGATTTCCTGACAATTTTTGGGATTGAGACCTTTACAAAGAACAAGTGCTATATCACACTGAGTTTGACATTGAGTGAATAATAGCTGGTGAATTTACCTCATTTTATTTTGTTTTTAGAATAAGGCTACGGTTAATAAAATAAGGATGGAATTAGCTCAGATGGAGATGAATCTATTCATGGGTAATAGGTACGACGTGTACTACCCGCTACACATACCATCTTCTATGGTAACATTTATGCACTTGATACAGCTAATTGAACTGAAGAACTTCAAACAAGCCTTCAACTGCATAACGCTGCTGAATGAGGTGCTGCCAGAGTTCATTATGTAAGTAAAAAAGTTCTCATATAAAGGATCTGATACTAAAATTATTTGTTTATCTCGATGTGGTATGTGATATAACACTAATTATGCATATAGCTGTGTAAACTGTAGAGCTCTGTATTTAACGTAAATATACCAATGTATGTTCTGTAACATATGAAATTTTCTCTAATTAATATCACAATATGTAATGGTAGAAAAAGAGGGATCAAGTGTTGACCAATCATCAAATCGCAAACTAGGTCGTCACGTGACATAAGAACTGCTTTTGCTATATAAGCTGTTTGGGGAAAAAGAGGGATCAAGTGTTGTCCTATCATCAAATAATGAACTAGGTCATCACATGACATAGGAGTTACTTTTTGTATATAAGTCATTTCGGGGAAAAGAGGGATCAAGTGTCGACCAATAATCAAATCGCAAAGCAAGGAGTCACGTGACGACTTAACTTTATGATATATATAAGGACCCACTATGTAGAAGGGGGATAATGAATCTTATTAGGTAGTCATATCTCAAACGATATAACCGAAGTATAGTCCCTGTCATCCTGTCATTCAACTGTTGGTTAACATTTTATCAACCTGTCCTCACCACCAAACCCGCTATTCAAGAATCAGTAACTGAAGATATGTACAAGTTTGCCTATTGTTTATGTAATTTCAAGAACAAATATCCAGACTTCGCCAGATATTTTGTAGAGGAATTCGAAAAAGCAGTATGCAGTATTTGTAAAGAGGACCTACAGAGGGAACAACTCATTCTATCCAATCCATGCGCTCATTATTTCTGCGCATCATGCGCATGTCAATTGGTTAAGAACTGGAATGAAGAGGGAAGACAAAGACCCAAATGCCCACTTTGTAGGTCTGTTTTGAGGGACCACCTCTTCGCAAAACCAGGTTTCTTCAGTGCCACCAGACTGCACCAATGCTCGCTCTTTGTGTGGGTTCCCACCTCCACATATATCCATGCTAATTTCAACCAGTCAATGATTGATGCCTTGACGTCAAGGAATTTTATTAAAGCCTTCTATTACGCATTCTTAATGAGTACTACACCCTCAGATAGTGAGAAGATGCTAGCACCCACATGGCCGCAGTTCTATGAGGACAGGAAAAACAACCTGACCTGCACCACCTGTGGGCTTCCGATTAGTTTTGATCAGGCATTTGCCACTAAATGTGGTCATTTCTATTGCACTATCTGTTCTGCCTACTCTGTCTCGAAACCGAGAGGATCTCCCCTTCTCTGCCCAATATGCGAGGAGGAAATCGAAGATGAGTCAACAGAAATCATTTTTCTGAGACCTATCAAACTTCCCCCGGGTGGTTGGATAGAGGTTCCTCAGCCTCTCATCTGATTCAAACCATGGAACACTAGATATCGAATTGTAAGTTATAATTGAAAAAGTAAAAGTCTGAAAATAATTTATAACCAAGCTACAATCAGAGAGGTTTAGTAGATATATATATGTAATATACTTCAGTATTTACAGTTCTAATGAAGCATATTGTCTTTTCAGTAAGGTAATGGATGGATAACAATGACATATCATTTATACTTTTTATTTAATTGTCCTTAGAATATTATAAGGTCTAGATAGACACCAACAAACAGAAAGGTTACAATATGTAAGCAGTTTAATATTATTATTATTATTATTTTTCTAGAGTAGTAAGTATTACTATTACTTTTATACAAATATCAGTTAGTTATAATGTTAGAAAAAAAACAAAAAACTGCTTTGTGACAAATTGGTGTTTATAGCAGAACAAATCTGTATATCTCATACTTATATTATAACAATCCTATACAGAATAGAAGGGTTTAACAGTCTATGTATATATATATATATATCTCACTTATACTAATATACATTGTCAAAAGAAAATCTTATGTGTACATGAATGTATTTTGTATGAACTAAGGTTACAATAATCAGGGTGGTTTAGTAGATATATTTGTAATACACCCCACTATTTACAGTGCTAACAATACATATTGTCTTTCCAGTAAGGTAATGGATGGTTAACAATGACATATCATTTACACTCTTTATTTAATTGACTTTAGAATATTATAAGGTCTAGCTAGACACCAACAAAGAGAAAGGTTACAATATGTAAGCAGTTTATCATTATTTTTCTAGAGTAGTAACTAGTATATTACTTTTATACAAATATCAGTTAGTTATAATGTCAGAAAAAAATAACTGCTTTGTGTCAAATTGGTGGTTATAACACAACCAATAAAGTTTACATGCTAATATACCCTTTTTTGAACTAGTTGAAATTAGTTATATGTTAATCCATGGTAATCCAAATGTATTTACAAGATATAGGTGTGTTATGGTATACAGTCTACGAATAATGTTATGATATACTTCAGTTTACTACAAAATGTTAATGTATAAAGTTTATATGTTTTTATAATAAACCTTTCCTGATCTAGTTGTGAAATAAGCTCTCCCTCTGTGTTGATCATTAGCACCAGTTGTGGATGTAGATTCATCAGAATGTATATTTTCCTCTGAGCTATTATGATCTGTTGTGATCTGTCTAGACTGATCTCTCATTGAGTTAATTGACCCTGACTGACTGTTTTGATCAGATCTAGTAGAACTCAATTGATCTTCCGAGCTATTGTGATCTATTGTAACCTGAGTGGACCGATCCCTCATTGAGATTGGTGACATTGGTCCACTGTCTTGATCTGAGATGATCGAATCCATGTGTACCTCAGAACTATTCCTTGTTACACTGGTGTGACTAGGTTGAGATCCTACTGAGTCAATTGAGTTGGATTCAATGTTTTGAACTGATGTGGTCGAATTTGGGTTTTCCTCTGAACTGGAATTTACCTCACTAACCTGAGTGAATTGATCTCTGAATAATGAGTGAGGAATTGAATCATCGAAATCTGCATGGCTTGTATCCAAGTCACTATCCTCTTCAATGCTTAATGGATGGAAATCATTTCCCATAGGTCTCAATATAGGGAGATAACTAGAGCTGGATGAGGGTAGTGAGCTTTGTGATGGTGTAAAATCTGATTCTTCCCCCTGAATCGATATAATTCTGGCTATAAACTCCGCCTCCTTATGAAATCTACTGTCCCAGGAACTCTGGCTTTCAGAATCTGAGGTAACAGAATTATTCCTATCCGAGTTTTCAGATATTGAAATGGAAAGTGGGATATCACTAATGAATGGGGAAAGCGAATCTGATTCATCACTGTAGGAATCATCTGATTTTTCTTCAATATATATGCAGTAACGTAAGAAAATCTTCACTAAATTTATCCTCAGGAATAAGAAGTAGTCATGTCTCCAGAAGAAGAGTATAATCAGTGTTAAAGACACAATAATCACCACACCAGGAAACACTAGTAGTATAAATACACTGTCGTCTCTTGAAAGTGAATCAGCAGGTTCAGTCTCACTAGTGGTCAGACACTGCAACCTCTGATCTGTAAATAAAAAAAATACAAAAAAAAAGTAATATACCAGAAATATCAAGATTATACCAAAAAATCACATACAGACACACACACACACACACACACAGATCAACACAAAAAATTATACATACTGGTGGGAAGCTTGTGAAACTGCCAGCCCTCGTCATTATGTCTGAATTATTGTCCCCAAATGTAAAATCCTCATAAATATGCTCAGCTGTACTATCGATATCTGAAGATTAAAGGAGAGCAAATTTTACTGTAGGTAAAGAGTACTTACCCATATCACAACCCTGTATGCTGGGGTAATATTCCTGATTACACTGGTCGATGGAGTAAGTACACAGTCCATCACAGTTCCATAAAATAATCCTCAGAGATGGATAATTATTTAATATTTTTCTAACCGGTAAACTTAACTGTCCTATGTAGCACTCAGTATAACGTAAAATTTCTGTATCTTTATCTCCACACCTGATTAAAAAGTCATTGAACTCCTCAATACCACTGATTCCCGAAACGACTCCAACCTCACTGTTTTTTGGAAATATACACTCTATATGATAGGCAATAACATTAGTAAGATGCAGTGTTAACAGTACACAGAATAAACAAAGTGAATCACTCACTAATATTCTAATCATTGTGTGAATTTTCGAAACACCAAACAATATATTTCTATTATGGAAGCTACCGCGTGTATGCCATGACGTGTAAATATGAGGTGACGCAGAGAGAATTGGTAATGTGACGTCACATTCCATTTCCCTAGTTTCGCAAAGATATGTACAGAAAAAAAATGCGATTACCTAGCTCCCAACTGAATTCTGATAAACTTTCCTCTTCATTAATCTTGTTATTTAACCCCACCATTATTTGATTGTGGTCACAATGGTCTGTACAACAGGTTGGAGTCATATAGTAGCTATAATTTTACAAAACAAATATACATTTGAGCTTACAAAGTACTTTGTTGAGAAAAGAAGTAAGATATTCATATTAAATTTAAGAAAACATAATGATGTTTGAGTTTAAATGGAAACACAATTTACCTCTCCTGCATCTCAATACCCTCAACATTGCTCTCGTTGACAACACAGGTCATCTGAAGACTACCTAAATCTCTAACAATGGGTCTCCTGGATGTTCTCCTTAGTGCACCACCCCTCCTCAAACGTTGTCTTTTGATTATCATCTTAACAAGAGTCATTGTAATTCCAATGAATAGGAGGCATGTGGGTAATGTAGCTAAAAAGATTATATACTTAGGGGTCCTACTCTGATATTGAGAGACAACATCCAAAGAGACATAGCTATCGACAGTAGTTAATCCTGGATGATCTACATAGCTCTTAGTCGAAGAAATGGTGTCAATATTTGAAGATGTAATATAAGCCGGATCTCTACTATATTTTGAGGAACCAATGATAGGGTAGACGGTGGTGGTGGTGGTAATTGTGGAAATAATATCAGGAGATTCAGAACTGATTAATGTAGATTCAATATTATGTGAATCTGTCATGGTGTAAGGGGTGGATGGATCAATTTCATCATTGTTGGTAGTGCTGGTCACTGAGCTGTATAGTAGGCTCCTGATTGATTGGTGAGATGTGGTATGTTGGATTGTTTCCTTGAGGTGATCTGTATATAAGAGAAAAAAAAAAGAGGAATGTGAATATCTTGTTATCACAATTGTAATTCTGTCATTGTCTTACATGCTAACAAGTGACTTTTATTTTCTAGTTTAACAGTTTTCTCCAATCACGTGATACAATATTCAATTTGATGATAGGTCGACACTTGATCCCTCTTTTCCCCGAGAAGGTTTATATACTACAGAATTGTAGTAAGTCACGTGATGACCTAATTTCAGATTTGATGATTGGTCGTCACTTGATCCCTCTTTTTCCCAAGAATAATTCGTTACAAAAAATGTTACTTTTACAAACCTTTTTGCGAGTTCATCAATATGTATCAGTTATTTTAGGACTTATCAATCAGTACCACCTACTTGAGCTTGTGAGAGGTAATCCTGTGCTAACCATACACATATTTGTGGTGACTACAATATTTTGGGGAATATCCTCCATCCAAGAACAACTGAAATATTCCATATCCACTAGAGAGAGGTACAAGAGGTTGGGTAAGGCTTTAAATATAGGTGCTAGTTCTAGTAATTGTACTCTTTCAAGATACAGTCTAGTAACAGACGGTCTATAGTTGAATGAAGGCACAGCCATATCTATGCAAAATATCATGTCATCCCTGCAATTACATATTCTTTGATGACAACTTGTAGTTCCACATATATAAAATCCATGCATGGAAATACATATAAGCATAAGCAGTGACAGCTTAGACATTTCCATCTTTATTCCACACCCAACACAATAGAAGCAACGATGTACTTTATCTGACATCCAACCTCTAGCTACAGATACAGATAAAGGACTATAAATAAGGCTGGTTTGTGATCAGACTAATCTGTTTTTCTTGGAGAGAGTGAGGGTAATAACCACCCAATTTATAAAACAGAGAGGTAATAAAATGCAGACAACCACAATGAATTCCTTGGCATTTACAACACCATGTACAGCAATTATATCAGGACCTACTGCGTCTGGAAAATCTACCTTTATATTTAAGACTCTACGTAATCTGAAGCATATGTTCCAAACACCAGTTAAGAAGATATATTACTTCTATGGAGTTTGGCAAAAATTATTCGAGGCGAACTCTGACCTGAATGTGGAATATATCAAGGATATACCCAATGAAAACTTTCTACGAGAACTGGAGAGTGATTACCATAATCTGGTTATCATAGACGATTTACAAAGTTCAGCCTTAAATAATGGATTTATTGCGAATTTATTTAGTAGGGAAGCTCACCACAGAAATCTCAGTGTCTTTTTAGTATTACAAAATTTATTTCACCAGGGGAAGTATTCCAGAGACATATCTTTAAACACTCATTACTTCATTTTGTTCAAAAATCAAAGAGATATAAATTAAATTAAAATTTTGGGAAATCAACTAGGAATTGGAAAAAAATTAATTCAGGCTTATTCGGATGCAACTAGTGAACCGTTCTCTTATATTTTGATAGATTTATCACCCCATTCGAATACTTCCTTCATGTTGAGAAGCAATATATTTCCTGATGAATATGTAACAGTATATAAGTAGAGGCTTGAGGATACCTCTAACCATTAGGGGATATTAAGTCAAGTGGATCTCATCTGATGTTGATGAGGTTCTTTAGTGATTATTTACTGACGATGTCGAAAAATTTATTGAGGTCTAGACATTTCTTAAACCTTTTACTAGAGAAGGACAAGAACCTCAATAAATATTTATTGATACACGCATCAAGTAGACATCTCCAGTCTTTAGCAGAGATATTTTATAACGTTTTTCGACTACCTCTAGACAACAGAACTAAAAAAAAATTTAACGAAAATATTGGTATTTTGAGAAAGTTCATTCAATATCCGAAAAAAAGGCTAAATATTGTCAAGAGGAATCATACCCTGATAGGTGAACTACTGATACTTCTTCAACGCTTTATCAAAGAGATTTTACAATGAATAAGTTTATATTAATACCCAAAGATCAATATGATAAGTTTAAAGAGATGCAAGACAATAAAGACCCCAATCCACCAAAGAGCCAAGTTACCACTGAAGATAAAATTGTAGATAATCTATCAGATGACAGTTTAAAGGCTAATAATAATAATAATAATAATGATACTCGTCAGATGAAGGCGTTAATTAAACCAGAAGAAAGTGAAAATAGGGAACTACCTCCACCACCAGGTCTTCCAGAGCAATATATAAACTCCTCTGATATGAATTCTCATTCCCAGATTCCTAATAGTCCTCGAGACGCAAATGACAGAGTCAGCAAACAGGTTGGAAATGGAGCAACAGGAAAGGGGATCAGACGTAGACCAGAATGGATCAAATTCTGGAACAAAAATATCAGATGAAGAGGATCAATTTTTAACTGATGCTTATTACAACCCAAGGAGTCCTGTTGCATTCAGTGGAATGCAAAAAATTTATAAATTTTTAAAGATGAGGGGTATGGATTCTATCAAACCAAGGAAGCTTAAGATATGGTTGAGTAGACAAGAACCTTACACCTCTCATCATTCTGCCAGAAGGAGATTCCAAAGACCTCGAGTAATATCATTCTCAGTGAACTATCAATGGGACAGTGACACTGCAAATATGACCAGCTATAGGGAGCATAATAATGGTTATGGTCATTTTGTTGTTTTTATAGATATATTTTCCAGATTCCTCTACACAGCACCAATCAAAACCCTTACAGGAAAGGAAATGGTATATGTAATGAACGATTTGTTCCAAAATACCACAGATAAACCAAAGAATCTCAGAACTGATCAAGGTAGTGAATACAAAAATAACCAAGTTAAAAAATTTCTCAAAGACAATAGGGTTAATCATATTTTTACATATTATGAAACCAAGGCAAATTATGCTGAAAGAGTTATAAAAACCATCAAATTAAAAATTTTTAAATATTTCACTAGTAAGGAAACGTTCAGATGGATCGAAATTTTGACAGACCTTACCTACAGTTACAATCAATCTTATCACAGGAGTATCAAAATGACCCCTCAGGAGGCAAAGCAGAAAAATAACTATCAGGTGTGGAAAAACCAATATGGTCCAAAACAAAACTCAAAAACAAAGAAAATTAAATCCAAAAGTAAAGGTCAGACCCGCAGACTCCAGTACAAATTCAAGCTTGGGGATAAGGTAAAAATTAGTTACAATAAGAAACAATTTGACAGAGAATATTCCGAAAAGTGGTCAGGAGAAATTTTTACTGTGGTAGACAGAAAGAGGAATCAAAATATACCTATGTATAAACTCAAAGACTATAACAATGAGGTGATAGAATCCCATTTTTATGAACCGGAGTTACAGTTAGCATACATGGACTCAAATATTGTTTATAAAATAGAGGAGATACTGAAAAGGCGTAAGAGACATGGTGTTCCTGAGGTATTAGTTAAATGGAAGGGATGGCCAGTCAAATTCAACTCCTGGATTCCAGAATCAGACCTACAGGATATAAATTGAGGTCGTATCTTCACACACCTACTCAATCAGCTGATTTGGAAAAAAAAAAAATTAGACCACGTGACTGCAAATAGTATGATAGGTTTACCCTTACGCTCGAAATTTAAATGCTTTCCCAGAAGCTCGGAATTTTACACTGGTCTTTCCTTGACGCTCGAAATTAGAGTATATAAACCAGCAGAAATGCGTTAAAACAGATCACATGGTTACTCGCTAAAGCAACACTCAGGTCTAGTAGTTGGTGCAAACCAATGGCGGATTCAGATCTTTATTTCTTCCTAAGCTCTACAGATTCCTTGTTCTATCATAAAGAAAACAAACCCTATAACTTTACAGTTGAATTAAATGAGACATTTAATCTAAAAGGATCATGGGAAATTGCTTTATGTGACATCAATCTCAATAGCACTTTAACAGATTCTGTCTATATATTCAGCGACATATGCGACCAGTCTTATGTTCTTAATTCGTCTGAGCCAGTTATTCGACTGATCTATCCTTCAACCTCGTTTACATCATATTCTTTTACAAACAGGTATTATTTACCTATAAAACAGAAAGCATTTACTCGGATACGCATATATATAAGAGAGAGTGACATGGTCTATGCCAGTAGATTAACTCATGACATACAGTTGACTCTCCATGCGAGGTTAAAGAAATGGATACTTATTTAGATTTTTGTAAAAGGTGTAGTCAGGGGATGGTGGGATACAGGAAAGATTTCTACACACTCAGTAACAAATACGGTGATAGCAAAAACACAAATCAAACCGGAGATATTTCGATTGTCAATCCAACACAGGCTGCTGTTGACCAAGCCAAAAGTGAGGTTAAAAACCAAAAAACTATAAATAGGACTAAAAAATTAAATTACAATCAGACTGGAGGTAAGAGTGTGAAGAAAAAGACAACCAGGAGTAAAAAAAAAGTGGTTTTAAAAAAAGATAAAAAACCAAGGTCTAGCCAGAAGAAAAAAAATAAATCCAGTAAAAATAATAAAAAAGGAAAGGTTAGAAAAAGTGCATCAAAAAGTTACGGATCATTATGGATGTAGTACAAACATCTCTGTCGCTATTCATTCCACCTCCCATTGACAATTCCATCCAGAGAGAGTACTGGGTCGAATTCAACCCAATAGCAGCAATATCAGGTGGTGGGGTGATAGAATTCAACATTCCTGGAACGTCTGTAGATTATGTGAATTTGGCTAAAACTAAGTTACAGGTTAGTTATGCAATAACCCATGCAGATGGAACACCAATTGTGGATGACAGAGTGTCTGGAGTACCCACTGCTGACAGTGAACCTGACCCTACATTCAATATTTCGCCAGATTGATCTATCTTTAAACCAGAAAATAGTTTCACCAGATGTTGGAGTTAATTATCCATATAAAGCCATGATAGATCTACTTTTAAATTCTAGTTCTGACATGATAGAATCGCAGGCAGAGGCTGCATTATTTCACAAAGATCAAGCAGAGAGATTTGAAGAGGTTACTTACCTAGGTAACAACCCTGCATTTGCAGAGAGGGCTAGACCTACAAAAGACGGAGGAACTGCAACACTGGAGGGATGTTTATACTTGGACTTTGCTACTGGACAAAACAGAGCTGTTTTAAATGGGGTATCCATTAACCTCAAACTTTTTCAAGCATCTAACGAATTCAGACTGATGAGACATGGTTCTAAAATTTATAAATTGCAAATAAGATCTGCTATTCTGAAAGTGTGTCATGTAAGTTTAAATCCAAGTCTTATAATAGCACATAATGAATCTTTAAAATTAACACCTGCATTGTACCCATTTTGGAGAAGCGACATAAAAAGTTTTAGTGTGGCTCAGGGGTCTCTAACTTTTATGACAGATAACATGTTTCATGGAAAGGTGCCTAGTAAAATGATTATAGGTATGGTATCTAATAGCGCCTACTCTGGAGACTTCAGTAAGAACCCATTTAACTTTAAACATATGGATGCTAATTACTTAGAGGTCACTGTTGATGGTCAACCTGTTCCTAACAGACCATATAAACCTAATTATGAAGAAAATGATTATGTCTCATCTTATTTGAGTTTATTAGATAGTGATCTGAATAAGAGGAAAGGGATAATTATTGGTTTAAGTGAATACCCTAATGGATATTGTCTGTACCTATTCGACATTCAAAGTTTTTTGAGGGGTAAAATCATGACCAGATCTAACAGTGGTCATGTGAGGTTAAGTATAAGGTATGCTAAGGCATTGCCGGAGACTATAAATGTCTTGGTATATGCTAAATTTCCTGAATTAGTAACCATTGACCACACAAGGAGTGTCAATCTATCATAAGAGGTTGGTGTTCAAGCGAGTGCAACCACCTCACGTGTGACGAGAAACTACAGCGTTGAAGGTTGATTATATACCAGAATTTCGAACGTCAAGGAAAGACCCTTTCAAAATTCCGAGCTTCTGAGAAAGCACCCAAAATTCGAATGTAAAGGAAAACATTTGTGTTCAAGATCTGATCAACATTAGCCAAAATTTCGAACGTCAAGGAAAAACTGTTTCAAAATTCCGAGCTTCTGGGAAAGCACCTAAAATTCGAACGTAAAGGAAGACAATTGTGCTCAACAGCTGATTTCAGTCACGTGATCTCGACTTTAAATGGATAGCCAGACCTTATCTACCTATATGGTTCAGGATAAATGGATAAGAGAGAGGTTTCGAGGGGTTTATCCCATAGATTTAATCCCAAAGAATCTTCCAATTAGATCTGTAATCATTGTTAATCAAGATGCCTCCAATCAGAAGGGAAGTCATTGGGTTGTTATACATTATACAAGTGATGCTATTGTAGAATATTTTGATTCAGTAGGAAAACAACCAAAGGTTGAGGTACATAATTTACTGGTATCACAGGATATGACGTATATGTACAATAATAAGAGGTTACAGTCCTATAACACTTACACTTGTGGGTTGTTTTGTCTTTATTACAGTTATTACAGTTGTAGAGACATCAATTTCAGTAATATACTTAATCATTTTAGTGATAATCTTGTAGATAATGAAATATTAGTAAGTAGATTTTTTGTAGATAGGTTTCAAAAGACGTAGTTTTTGCTGTTTGTGTTATGCTGTACTAATTCTTGTACTATACATATTGATATTCAGAAATAAATTATTTTTCCTGTAATACTTGTGTGTTACTATCATCAGGATCTTGCGTTGATGTCATGCAGTCCATAAGTATAACCCCCATTAAGTTATTACCAGAAATATTTTTTATATCTAATACAGTTACCAGTTTCCTCGGTATGGTCACACCCCAGAATGTTTCCTGAGACTTATCAAAATTTATTTGTTTGTATGCTATGTGCTTTCCACAATGGCTAATGAGTTCCTCTTTAAATTCTTTGACCTGTTGAAATTTCATGGTTATCACTAACCTCATGATACTTTCCATCATGTTGTGGGATGGATTAAATTCTTGGTTTGAATTCACAAGGGATTGCAACTCAAAGGGGTCAGTATTGTTCATAATTTTATCACAGAGGTTGTCTTGATTATATGCTGCTGCAATTAGATAATGGAACATCTGTTCTGATGAGTGGAAGGATTTCTCTTCCATTTGAATCTGACATGTAAAAAGATTTGACATTGGGTTTTGTGGTTTGTCAACTAAAAGAACCTCTTTCTCCCAAGGTGTTAATACAAGATCAAGGGGTTCTGTGGAAACTCCATCCATCAATACCTTTCTCTTGCAATAGAAATAGTTAAAACCAATTTTATTCTGTGAATATGTAAAAATATCTGATTCCCTAACTCTGAACCCCACATTAGTCGAAAAATTCACTTTCTTAGATTTCAGACATTCCTCAAATTTCTTCATCGGATCTACAAGGTTTCTTTTAGAGATTCCCTTACATGAGATTTTTTGTTTACCATTACCATCCTCTATTATGTAAGACTTAGAACATAAAGACAACATCTTTTCCCCCCCCCCCACTCAAATTTAAATGTGCCCAAATGGCGCCCGTCTAGAGCCAGGTGGCGCTGACAACACCTCCTTGGAAACCATATGGGTGACTTGGTATCACTACAAGATTCGAATATTTCCGATTTATATCTATCCTTATATTCATCCCTTATACACTGGTCTATAGTAGGAGCATTTATTGCCATGTAGATGCTATCTGTGTCTGTTTCTGTTATCTCGAAGCTGTTATCTATGAAATAAGTCTTCAGACAGTCATAATAAAATTCTAGCATCCTTAATTTGGCGTATTGTAGAATAAAAAATCCAATCTGAATGGGGTTGTCTAATGCTATTGAATTTTTATATGTTTCCACCTCGAACAGGTCCTGACCTAGGATATCCAGTGATTTAAAGGTTGGTGAGTTAATGACCTTGGTTATTTTAATTTTATTGTTCATATATCTTGTGTTAGTATGCTTGGTACGATCCATGAGAACAGATCCATAACTGGAGTTGCTTAATAGTTTATAGGTGTCACCAATGATGGCCATATCAGGGTTCTGATCTCCACGAATTCTGTGCATGGTAACTGTGTCTATGAAAGACTTGAAGGATGTGTTTGGTTGAAATTCTACGACCTGGTAGATTCTAGTGACCTCACAGTGATTAGCAAGATACCATCTCAGTAGAGGGGTGGCTAATAAAATTTTTTTTGCTTTAAGTCCGCTAATCAAAAGCCTTTTATGATCAAAACTTATATCATTGTCTTTACAATACTGAAGCATATGCGCACCTATTTCCTCCATTTTAACATTACATGTGCAAAAGAATGGTGGAAACTCCTTATAATGATCTTGATGAGACTGTTTGACCTCAATATCTACCTCTACAGCACCAAATAGTTTGTTGGATTGTATATCTCTCAATATCTTACTATCAGACAACTTGCCTTTGTTCCTTCTGTAGTACGCTGGGAGATATTTATCGTAATATTTTTTGCAATGGGGTTTAATTTTGGACAGAAATTCGCATTCCTGTATACTTACATACATATAACCCTGAGATATGAGAAATTGCTTTTTCCTCTCGTCTTTCTGTTGAACCTGCTTCAATTTCTTTAACCATCTGCTTGACGCTATTTTCTTTACAATATGACAATTAAATTTACAGTGATGATAATAACACCCATTGAATTCGTAGACTGTCTTAGTTTTAGCACAAAATCCATCCACGAGATAATTACCAATTCTTATTTCCTTCTGATTATTTAGTTTATGGAGTATTTTTATCTTATTAGTCTTCATGAGGTAGTCTAACCAGACATATGAGTCTATGTACCTTTCCGATACCTCTGGTCTGAATTTATTATGTTGATATCTCCTTACAAATACCCCAGTTGGCATTTTTTGTTTCAGAGCATATGAGTACAAACCGTTACAATCATACCCGACTACAGCTTGACAGGTGTTACCTGGGATACCTCTTATATTTGTGGTACCTTTTTCATGATACCTATTAAAAATAATGCTAGGACCTCCAATAATATTCTTCTTAATTATATAATACAAGTCACTGTTGTTGAGGTTAATTAGAGAAAAATTGCTTCTAGATGATTCGTAGAGCATTCTTCTAGCAACTCCTGGTAGTGTTATGTAGTCCTTAAAAATATCAATTCTCTCATTCTTATATATATCTATAAAATTTTGTAAGGCAATGGCAAATGGAGCCGTATCAAGGTTATTATAATAAATAAGATAGTCTTTGAATGTTTCCATACGTTCGTCTCTCCATATAGTGAGCAGAGCCTGGTAGTCAGACTCAGTCTTAATAGGGTTATCGTTGGTAAGTCTTGAATAGAATTCTTCTGGTTTAGGTAGATGATTTTGCATTAATTTCTCCTCAGAATCAAACCATTCGTATGGAAATATTCCTTTGGGTGTTTCACATCCATATGCTTTCAAAAATTTGCTATAGGAACACCCAACAGCCAGATAATTCGAGATATCTAAAAATTTCATATCAGTAACTACGATTGCAAGGTACGAGTTATTCCTCTTGATGGTAAATATTTCATTTTCTTGGTAGTGATCGGTAATATATAGCATTATGTGTCTTTTGACTAAATTCAGATCATACTTGCCAGAGTTAAAACCGATAACAGGCACTTGAGATAGGTATTTGTCAAATTCTTTAATCATGGTGGATACCACATTAACAAAATGGGACCTCATTTTAGAATCAGAGACAGATTCTTCAGATTCGTATTCCGAATCGTCTAACTCATTAGAATATTGTTCCTTCAAGACTTCCAACTCATGATAGACATAATCGTATCTTTCCTTCAATATTTCATAACAATATCTACTAATTTCTTGAATTTTATTCATCATTTTTGATACCAATAGGTTTGGTGAGACTTCAACAATGCATACTGGGTCCTCATGTTGAGGTATATTAGATGCAATACTTACACTAACTGGGATATGCTTAGATATCCATTGTAGTTGGTTTGTGTTTGACTGGTTATCATCTACATTTTTCCTCAACATAGCTTCCATATCCCAGACTAAAAAATAGGGATAATACCTCGAATTATTAGGCACATATATGCCTATAGACTCTAATCTTTCGAATAATGTTGTTTTAGATTTATAAAATCCTCCTGGAAATATATATTTGGTTCTGTCGTAACATGTCTTGTAATGTATCTTCATATTCCACAGTCTTTTAAATATTTTTCCACACTTATCACATTGAAACTTTTTAGCAAATTGATCAAAATTTGTAATATAACTAAAATGATTTTGGAATACATTCAAATACATTTTTGATTGATATTCAGACATGGTCTCGTAAATATGACTGACTGTGCCATTAGCATTCAGAGAATAGAGAATAATCTTAACTTCAAAGCATTTCTCTAAATTGATAACATCCTCAATTAGTACACCTGGAAACTCAGTTGGAATTTGGGTATTAGTGAAATTTAACCACATTTTTAAATAGTCTTTTATATTCTTATTCTGGTTATTGAGATGAACCTTTAAACATCTGAAGAAACATAGGTTATCTTGGTATGGTTGCTTCCTGTTCTTATCATAGATAAAATTTCTTAAATGTTTATGGTTTTTGATATATGTGGGGAGTTCTATGGCTTGTCCTAAAGGAAAGTCTGTCAAAAATATATTGTACTGTATATTGGTTATGAACGCTAATGTCCAGGCTGTTGTTGGTCTGATAGCTCGAGCTTGTTCTATGATATCAATCCTGGTTATTTTGTTCATTAATAATCTGATACTATTTCTGTTAGATATTGTATAGGGGTAGGTCAATATCCTACTATTATAATAGGGTATATAATACCTATACTCCCCTGTTTGATTATTGAATAAAATCATGCCAAAGGCAAAGTTTATTCGAAATACTGTTGTCTGATCATCATATATTAAGTTGATTTGTCTTCTGATTTCCCTATAACCATCGTTTAAATTATTAACAGGAAAATTATATGTTTCTCTTATATCTCCAGCTTCGTGATCAGCTAATATATGATTTCTGTTGGTTATGTATACTTCCCTAATATTTTCATTCTGCTCTTCGAAAATATATTGGGGAATGTCATTTAACTCATCATTGTCATTGCCTCCATGCTGATTCATTCTATGGCTATATAATTCAGATCTGTCTTTACAAATATGACTACATATTGAGCATTTATACAACTTAATTACGTTAGAATGTCCTTCTTTCTTGTGAACTAGTTCAATGTGAGCATTCAGACTTCTTGAGGTTAAAAATGGTAGATTGCACTGAAAGCATATGAATTTCCCACATTTCTTAAGGTGAAACTGCAATTCTTGTAAGGAGTTAAATGTTTGAGAACAAACTTTACATTCCTCCACCATCCTTCTGTGTGACTGTATGCAGATTGCTTCATGGTGTATTTGGTTGGATTTATTCAACATGTCCCATCCACAAAACGAACATTTAAACGCCATATCTACAGTTGTGGTTTGACTTCTTACTTAGATCCTTGTATAACTTCTTCAAGAAAATTCCAAATATCTTAGATGATGAGAAAGGGTATTGCAATGCATAACACCCTGTATATAGAGTACATACATATACTCTACCAAAATTATTAATGTCGATTCTAGAAATGATCTGAGCATAGGCTATGTCAGGATTGTGAGTTTGATTCTTAGGAACCAGCTTATTTATAGTATAACAGAGATGATATAAAACATAGCATTTCTGAGTGATCAGCGTTAACAATTGTATAACTGTCATTGTGAACTGAGATTATATCTTCATGTGTTATCTGTTGTGGCTTGTTAGAAATCAAGATTGAACTTATTCCTTCATGTATGGTGTCCCTTATATACCACATTAGATGTATACATCACGTGACTGCTATATAGGATTTGATGATTCGTCAGCTTTGGATCCGTTTTTTCCTCTAATTTTCTTATATACGCAATTAGTTTCAGGGTGACCTACTTTGGGATTTGATAATTCGTGCACACTTGATCCCTCTTTTTCCCGAAATGGTTTATATACCAAAACCTGTGGTAAAGTCACGTGTTGACCTAGTTTGCGATTTGATGATTCGTCGACACTTGATCTTGCTTTTTCCCAAAATGAGAGGCGAAAAGTTATAATACCTTAAAAACATGCTGACAAGTAATTATAAGGTCTGGTTTGTGTCAGGTCACCGCAAACTACCTCCCCTATTCTTGTGGTGTGATTATAATAAGTGGCGAGGTTCTGCATATGCCTTACAGGTGTTTCTGTTGTGTAAATATGTGCTGTGTACATACAGAGTGTAAAAGTGTTGTATTGGTCTATTGCTAATACAAACACGACTTGTTCAATTGTAACAGCACAAACATTGGTTGTCCTTTTTGACATGACTATGGATCATGTTTTCCATATTCTTAAATCATTCATAAAGTCCTGTTGTTAAAGAATATGTACATATCCCATGAGGATTAAGTTTCAATTAGGTTTCGAGTTAGAACCCGCGTCTGTGAGAGTTTATCAAGCACAAATATGTAAAACCACCACCATTTGATCTTAAATCTGTAAGTATACATTATTTGATACTAAATCTGTAAGTATACATATACATGTATGTACAAATCTCAGGGGGATTATGATTCAGGTTAGAACCCGCAAATGCGAGCCTTCATTATACCAACGTGTGTGTACATTTCTCAGGGGGATTAGATTATTAGATTTCAGGTTAGAACACGTGAATTCTTCATTATCCCCATTTGAAATATCTTTCCTTTGTCTTAGCATACAAGACTCCTAGTTGGTTGAGATTCATTGCTTTATATCCTTTAGTGGTTAGGGTACCCTCCATTTCGAACCCGTGTCTCCTAGCGCCAGGTTTCCCATCTAAATCTAACAGAAATCTCACATAGCCCGAGGGAAGACCGTCAACCGACTGAGCTTTCACTACTTAGAGGTTACTGTTGGTGGCCATCCATAGACACAGATCTTGAAAGTATGTTGGCTGACTGTGAGTCATGTAGAACAGTATTACCAGCCCCAGCAACCAAGACTCAGACATGGGTATGGTCAGCAAAAGCATGGCAATGACTTCATGCAGATTTTTGTGGTCCAATTGAGGCAAAGATGTTTTTACTGGTAATTGATGCACATTCAAAATGACTGGAAGCTGTTCCCATGACAACAACTTCCGCTCAACCAATTGCAGCACTGAAAAACATTTTTGCAACTCATGGATTGCCAGTTAGTTTGGTAACTGATAACAGACCCCAGTTCACCAGTGAAAAGTTTGAGACTTATATGAAATTTTGTGGTATAAAGCATGTGAAGTCTCCACGATATCATCTGCAGTCAAACGGGGAGGCCGAACGGGTGGTAAGAACATTCAAAAACTGTATCAAGAAAACTTTTGTGCATACAAAAGACCTTTACAGCTGTGTGGCAAATTTTCTGCTAGGATATAGAACATCTCAACATTCCACCACCGGTTCTTCACCAGCAGAATTACTGATGGGACGGAAACTGAAAACCCATCTGGATCACATGTTGATCTCACATAATGAGACCATTAATCAAAGGAAGTGCGACAGTCTCAAAAAGCCAAGACAGTTCATCATGGGGCAGAAGGTGTTTGTGAGAGACTACTGGAGGGAAAAACATAAATGGACATGTGGAACTGTTGTGAAAGAGTTACGACTTGTCTGTTACTGAGTACAGACGCCTGAGGGCTTCTTATGGAAAGACACTCTGATCAAATGTGTAATGGAACAACCACTAGTGAGCCAGCCCATGATGACAGTGAATCTGATGACCTTAGACCCACACGTTATCATGAACGACAACCAACTGTGTCAACAGAACCAGTTATGGTAAATGTAGAACAGCCTGATAATTGTGGTGTGGAATCTGCAACAACGGACAAAACATATGCAGATAATAGTGTCCCATCTCTAGGCAGCAGGTACCCCTCATGTCAAATGCATCATCCACACCGGCTTATTGAGGAATGTTAAACAGACATTTTTATAGTTAGGGAACTGACTGGTAAAGAGTTGGGTTGAGGATGATGTGATAGCAACCTCTCTCCTCATAGTATAAGTTCATTGGTTTAGTTAAATAAATAAAAGACTCTAGCTACTAAGGCCTATCTCAAAAATAGTAGACATTTTCAAGTTTCTTATGAGTAATTGAAGACTATAGAGCACTACCATTTCTTAATTGAGTTACATTATATTACCTTTCTCTTGAAATAAAGAAAGGGGAGGATTGTGATGTTTGATGCAATGTGACATAATATACACTGATGTAATATGAACTACGTCTGTTTGTTTTGTTTGGGTTTGCCGGACCATTTGTGTCTACTAACAAAATGTCAGCTTATAGTTAATAAAGTGTGGTTACAAGTATAGTGTGGTTTTAAACATAATACAACCCGATGTGGGAAAGTTGAGATTATGATTGACTTGTTTCTTGTTTATTGTCATGTAAAGCATTACTTTGAAAAGGATGAGGTAATAACTTTATTTGACCATGCAACCAGATCAGTAATACTTAATTAATTTGATTAATAAAAGTAATTAACTGATCTAGTTTGACAAACCTACTTATAGCACTTACCGATCAAATCTGTTTAGATATGCAACTTACATTTGCCTGTCTTACCAATAAAAGTGACCACACTAACCAACCAGCTTTGTTCAAGTAACTAACTCACTTGGTTGAATAAACTAAGTCATCTGGTAGTACAAACCAATCCCTTTAGTTGGAGTAACCAGTATGCTTTAAGAAACCAACTTGGTTTGTTAAATCTAACCAACTTTCTTTTGTTTTATAACAAACATTTACTTGGTTGATTTAACTAACTTGGTTGGTTAAATTAGACATCGCAGGATAAACCACAAAAACAACAGACCGAAAGAAGTAAGCACCATGCATGCAATTGAATAAGGGTAAAACCTCTACCTCCACCCCTGCTGTGTAATCTAATTACTTTTTGTCACAGGCCTAATGTTTTGTGTAGCAGGGTACAGATAAGAAAAACCAGGAACCTCCATGACCTCATTGCTGTGTGATAAAATGTTATAGCTTAGGTTCTCTGTATAGAAAAGTTTCCAATGTAAACTTGTAAACTGAAAACTAGTTATTGAGTGGTGATTTTTTTTTTGAAGTATCACTACTTTTCAAGTCAAAAACCCAGCTTTGAAATAGTGTTGAAATTGTGTCAGTGTCAATTTTTAAACAAAAAAATCACCATGATTTCTGGTCAAAATATCACTACTTTTCCATGTCAGAAAATTAACTTAGATTTAGTAGCTGATAATGCGGATTTCAACATCAGGACCTGTTTTGAACTCTAAATCTATGACATTTCAAGGCGTGTGCCTGCTGGGACTGTCCTAAAAAAGTGTGATGACAACCACAACAGAGGATGATGATACTGACGCCAACAATAGAGGACAAAAATCCATCTATATCTTCCCCAAGCTTAGATGCTGGTGGCATAATTAAGAATTTAATAGCAGGAACCCACGGAAAGAATGGCCAAATCAATGAAATAATAGTTGAAAATAAAATGCTGTTGAAATGTTGGATAAATGCTGAATAATCAGCAATTTTCACAAGACTGACAACAAATGATTTCTTGTTATATGCAGAATGATTGCTTATAACCATATAAAATTGAAAATAGGTATAACAGATTTATATATGGTAAATATCGACAAAAATTCGATAACATTGCAAAATCGAAGACTATGTTAAAATGAAATCACTACAAAATCACTACAAAATACTGATTTGCTCTATTTTAAGCAGAAAAAGTATGAACGTGATTATTATCATGTCACCAATCAGCTTCACTAGCACAGCCGTGAAATATATAGTGTGTTTTTTTTTCATACGATTTTCCGTCATTTTTCTGCGGTTTAGAAATCACCCAATCAAACATATACTGGTTCTCGTTTTTACGTTGAAAGGTTGGAGCAAAAAAAAAAAAAAAACACTATTTTTTTCTTCGTTTTTGTTTATTTCAAGAAAACATATTACTGCCGAAATACATTTGTTGAAAAATATAAAATAGCCAATTGTACTTATTGGATCCACACTTATTCTTAGGTTTTAAGGTTGGTAAAGAAGTAGAATATTGCACAAGCAAGTAAAGTGGTGTCGAGAGTTGATATCAAGATGTTTCGACCCACCGGACTTTCGACCGGGTTTTTTTCAGACGTTTCGACCTACTTTTATCAACCTACATACTTTTATCCCTGGCATTTTCTTGCAATGTTTTACACAGTGGCTATTCTAAAATAGACCATGGCTTATTTTACCGACGGTCAGCAGAATCAGGTTCTGACTGTATCTCTGACTACTTATATTATTAAAAATAGGGTTCTATATAGGGTTGATTAATTTATCAGTGTATAAAGTTCTGTTTTACACATAATCAATTTTGTTATGGTGAATATTATACATTTAAGTGATAACTTTTACGCAGTGGTTAAATCACGGGACATCCCGATATGTAAATTACTGGCTAAATGTCGGGAAATGATTTCATTGGTTGAAATCTGTGACCTGATATCTTCTCATGAATATTAATGAGTTGATGCTACTGCCGTGATTTCTTGAGTTTAAGATATTTGATCTTCATTGAAGCCTCAATTTTATAAAAAATTGTTAGAAAAAAACCGGGAAATCTGTGACCTCATATCTTGTCATGAATATTAATGAGTTGGTGCTAATGCCTTGAGTTCTCGAGTTTAAGGTATTTGGTCTTCACTGAAACTTCCATTTTATAAAATATTATAAGAAAAATCTGGGAAATTCACAACCTCATATCTTGTCATTAATATTAATAAGTTGTTGCTATTGCTGTGACTTCTGAGTTTAAAGTATTCGATCTTTTATTGGGCTTTTCATTTTGTAAAATATTGCTACGATCCCAAAACAAGGCATCCCGTGATATAAAACACTTCCCTAGATGAAGCACTATTTAGCACCTCCCGATATATAGCCAATGTGTTACATATCGGGACGTCCTGGGACATAACCTTGCCGTAACTTTTATTATTTTGTTAGAGAAATGTAGGGAAAGTGGTAGCTAAATTATTTTGATTTTGTAAAAATGTTAAGGGGTGAAATGGAAAGTATCAGTACATAATAACACTATTGTCAACAAAGAACAAATGGAAGCAGTCAAAAGCTAAATACACTGCAAACAGCAGCTCACCTATTAGAATTACAGAACTTAAAAGTCATATTCATGCTCACCCTTTCATTTTCTGAGTGGGTGTGATCAGTTCTACTGAAGTTCTACAAGCTGTTCACCCAAAACATCAGTTACATGCAGTAACATAAAGTCCCCAGTGTGTATAAACACCATACATATTATTAATACAGTGATTACAGTCAGTAAAATAGCCTGAACCTTATTCTGCTGACTGTCGGCAAAATAGCCATGCTCTATTTTACCAACGGCTGTCGGTAAAATAGCCACAGTGTTATTTTATAAAATGGACGCATAGAGCATATTCGGCAGTGTACGTTGGTGTATGCGGCGCACGAAGAATTTGTGTCGAACGTCTCAGATTTAATCCTCGGAACATGAAATTTATCTGCACCAAGTTATCTCCTCTTGTTGAGGGAGCACTTAGAATTTCAAGATGGCGACATAAACAAAGTGGGGTAAAACACCAGTAAATACAGGTTATTTTGTCACATTTATGCAAGCTTAGTAGCACTGTGGAGGCAAGTTCACCCATAATATTTTCGGCAAGGTTATGTCCCGGGACGTCCCGATATGTAACATATTGGCTATATGTCAGGAAGTGCTAAATAGTGTGAGAACATGGAAGTGCTTTATATCACGGGAAGCCTTGTAACAATCTTTTACAAAATGAAAGCCTCTAAGAAGATCAAATACTTAAAACTCAGAACTCACGGCAGTAGCACCAATTTATTAATATTCATGAGAACATATGAGGTCACGGATTTCCCGTCTTTTTCTAACAATATTTTATAAAATGGAAGCTTCAGTGAAGATCAGATATCTTAAACTCGAGAACTCACATCAGTAGCACCAACTCATTAATATTCATGAAAAGATATGAGGTCATATATTTCCTGGGATTTTCTAACAATATTTTATAAAATGGAAGCTTCAATATGAAGATTAAATACCTTAAAGTCGAGAACTCACGGCAGTAGCACCAACTCATTAATATTCATGAGAAGATATGAGGTCACAGATTTCCCAGAAAACTAACATAAAATAAATCAACCAATGAAATTATTTCCCGACATTTAGCTAGTAATTTACATATCGGGATGTCCCGTGATTTAACCACTGCGTAATAATTTTTATTATAATTTTTAGATGTTACTTATTGCACAATCAGAAACTGAGCATTTTCAGCTATTGCCATTTGTTTACTTTAATCTGAGAAGATGTTCCGAGCTGTTTGTCTTTTCATCTTGGAATAAGCCATCTGTGCATGCTCAAGATTTCTCCAAGAAATAATCGACTTTTATTGCCGAATACGCTCATAGACAAAGATCAAATACCCTGTACATACTTCAGAATCGAGAACTCGTGGCCATAGCACCAAAGTCATTAATATTCACGAGAAGATATGAGGGCATGGATTTCTCCTGGGACTTCCTTGCAATAGTTTATAAGTAGAAGCATGAATGATAATCAAATACTTTAAACTACAGAACTCACGACCATAGCACCCAAGTTATTAATATTTATGAGAAGATACAGACACAGATTTACCCCGGGATTTCTGTGCAACATGATACTTAAGTTTGAAGTATTTGATCTTTGTCTATGCTGCCAAATTGGGTCGAATCCTTCAGCAAAAGTAGCTCGAAATGTCTGAGAAAAAGTGGGTCGAAACATCTGGAGGGTCGAAACATCTGGTAATCCGAGAGTTTCACTCGAAAAACCACATTCGTCAATCTCCTTGTTTAAGACTTTTATGACAAAAAATCAATTAAATTCTGTTATTTTAAGGGTAGTAAATGTTGTACAGTGGCAAGTGCTGAAATATACAGTAAATAAATGAAGGAATGTATTTGACAAACAACCATATTTTAAAATATTTTGTTGTTTTGGAATTATAGCATTTTGAAAAAGTTTATAAGAATACCAGTTCAATGTGTGATCAAAATGCAATGAATAATTGCACAATGCGTGATTTGTAGCCTTGTTTTGTGGATTTCAGCACATATTTTGTCAACACATGTAGCTTTTTGAAGGAAAAACACTGAATTTCTCAAGTTAAACTTGATAGTGATTGCTAACTTGGCAAAAAGTGGTTGTTTTGCCAATTTGCAAAAAAATTAAAACCCCAATGAATTACTTTTTGTTAATTAGCATTAATTACTAAATTTTTATTGTCATCATTGCGCGGAAGTTTGATCACTTAAGAAAATAGATGTCAAATATACAAATAAAAGTCTAATAAAAAGTGTTATTAAATTTTGAAATGTACAGTATGCATAAAAATATCTTTTTATTGCGTTAATACACCTTACCTAACAAACGATAGCTATAGTCCAGCGCCAGCCGGTCCCGCCAAACGCCAGAAAAAGACGTCCCGAGTTTCACCTCCGGCAGGACCGGTACAGTATACTCCACTCGCCAGGTGGCCTAGTTCCTGCCTCATTCGCCAGAGGGACGTGACGTCATAGCATCTTTTTCGTTTGGCATGATTAGGAAGTTGTGTTTTTTCACAAATATTTTAAAGTGGGATATTTCTGCATTTATTTGCTTTGTTGTGTGTCTTGGTTTTGTGTGCGGATATTTTAACTGTCATGGCATCACCTGGACAACGAAAGGGAGCGTACGGCCATATTATGGCTTCTTTTGACCAGCACTCAAGATGTGCCCGTTGTAGGGACAAGGGTCATGGCGAGGACGCATGTGTAAAGAAAATGCCTTGTGAAAACTGAAAAGTGTGAGTTGCTAACCCCGGAGCAAGTGTTACAACTCTCAACACCTACATACAAGCTGAGGAAAGAAAAGAAACAGGACCGTGAGTCTTTAGTAGATCCCAGTACTGTTACTGTTATTTCTACGGTAGATCAAGATAAGTCTGCCTCTTCCTGTTTGAATACTTCACAAGATCTCTATTTACCTCAGCCATCTTTCAAGAAAGATCTTCAAGATTTAGATGAGAAATGGTCTCTCCGTATGGCTAGGTTGGAAGCTCTTATTACTATGGGACAGCATCCTCCTCAAGTTTCTTTCTCACCGGTTAAAGTACCGGTCTCTCATGGAACCCCTGCTGGTTCCTTATCTCAAGCTCCATTTATGCTATCTGCAGTTCCTTCTGGCTAGGCCGGTCCGGCCTCCGGTCCGGATAGAACTAGCACTGTTACCTCTGTGGGAATGTCTTCTCCACTGGAAAATCTTTACCCGGACGCAGATGTGGATCCTACTGAGCCAGTATTTTCCCAGGCCGGTCTGGTCTCTTATGGTGACTCTGTAACTCAAACTTTTCCGGCTTCCGGTGCCAGTTACCTTCCACCGGAACTGGTTGAAGAAGGCGAATTATCAGACCCGGAAGAACAACCGGATGTTGAAGCCGGAGATGCGGACCGGGTGCTGAGTGTGAAGAACAAAATTATCGTTAGACGGTTAGGGGTGTGAGAGCCTTCATGGGCTGGACTCACATCCCTGATTTAGAATATACATCATCCTCTAGAACTGACAACCCTTGGGCAGGACACCGTGCTCAACCAGTGGGAAAAGTTTCAGTTGATCTATCTCCTGAAGATTGGCTGTGTCGTAAATTAGAAACTTTAAATCTGGTGCTTATTGAGGGTTATCCCTCCAAATCAAGTGAACCAGGAGGACTTCATGTGGACCATTTCCTAAGGCCTCCAAAATCTCAAAATAGATGGTATGGCATCCATCCGGCTGAGCCTAAGGACCCTTTAAGACCTGGAAAATCAGTCAATAAATGGCCCAATGATGCAGCCAAGCTGAATAGTGCCTTTCCCAGGATCTGCAATCCCGCTGTCGCGAATTCTCACCCTCCAAGCCGTCCCATTGCTCAGGACACTTTACGCAAGTGGGAGAAAGCAGCCAAGGAAACGAGCTATGTGTGCAACCAGTCAGTTGGGTTTAATAGATGCATAACCAAAATTCAGGACTCTGTGCAAGAAAATCTCAAAGCTTTGCAAACTGAGTTATAAAAAGAAAGTGCTTTAGACAAACTTCATTATTTGGCCTCATTCAACCAAAATGTGAGTTTCACAATGGGAAAATCCTTGCAGCATTTATCTGATTTCATTTTTGTTCAGATGGCGAATTTAACTCTAGCACGCAGAGATGCCTATCTTGAAAATCTGAAGACAGGAATCAAGCCTGATACCTTCTCAGCCTTACGCAACTGTCCCCTGAACGGTTATGCTCTACGCAGTCATCAAGAAAGCAGAGGACAAAATTACCCAATTTGAGAATACCAAGCATACCTCTCAGCCCGGTTCGGGCCATGGGGGGTTTGCCGGTGGCTTCAAGAAACAGCAGCAACAAGGTCGTTTCCAACCATATTCAACTAATTGGAAACAAGCACAGGACACTGCTAGATCCGGAGGACAGACCGGCAAGGATATGCCGGCATGGAAATCCTTTGGCAATAGAGGGAGATCTAGAGGTCGCGGCAGGGGTGGTCAACCCGGACGCGGCACCCGCCCGGCCAAAGACCACAATCAATATAAATGACAATTACTATTTGTTAAGTCCGGAGCCGAAGGCCCGGCCAGCAAATTATGTGTCAGATGTTCAAAGACAGAACTTTCATGTACTTGTACAACAACCTGTATTGTGTCCTGTTGTCAGTCCTGTACCTTTTGTCTTAAATGTCAGAGGGCAGCCACAAAGGAAAGGCGGAAGTCCCTCATCAAAAGTGAACAGAGAAATAAATTTTGTGAAAAGTGCTTTTTCTGTAGATCAGTGTGTTTTTGCCCCCACTGTTACCAGTGTCCACAATGTTGCAAATGCTCAGCTGATAGGGGGGGGGGGGGGGGGGGGGGGCGTCTGCAAAATTTTTGGCAGGAATGGGCCCTCCTGGGTGCAAATCCGAGAGTGGTATCCATCTTAAAGGACGGTTACATTCTCCCTTTCAAGATCAGACCTCCCTTGGTGAGAAATCCCCTGATAGTCAGCGGTTATGCAAACCCCCTCAGGAACCTCTACCTCAGGGAGGCTTTGCAAGCCTGACTACAAAAGGAGGCAATAGAGATGGTGAGGGTTCGAACATCTCTAGCCTTCTTCAACAGACTATTCATAGTCCCCAAACCAAACCTCAAATGGCGTCCCATCCTGGACCTCAGTGCACTAAACAAATTTTTGAGCGTAAAAACATTCAAGATGGAAACCCCAGAGACAATTCGGTTTTCCTTACAAGCCGGGGAATGGGTAACATCGCTGGATTTCAGCGACGCCTATTTCCACATTCCAGTTCATGTCAAGTCCCGGAAATATCTCAGGCTCCATTTTCAAAATCAGTCCTACCAGTTCCGGGCTCTGCCCTTTGGCCTCTCAACAGCTCCGATGGAGTTCACTTGCATGGTAAAGGAGGTGAAACTAATGGCTCAGTCCAGGGGTATAAGGATCCACCAGTACCTAGACGACTGGTTGGTTCGAGCCCCTACCAAAGAATCTTGCCACCAAGGCACCCAATCCCTCCTCGCCCTTTGTCAGGAATTGGGTTGGGTAGTGAACATGCAAAAGTCGGAATTGGAACCCAAACAGGTCTTCGAGTTTGTGGGTTACAAGTACGATCTCTCTCAGGGCCTGGTCAAACCGACTCGGAACCGGTGGGAGTCTCTTCTACAGAAGATCCAATCAATTCTAGCTCAACCTTCTTGCAGAGTCAGGGCCTTTATGTCTTTAATAGGCCTTCTGACAGCAACAGAAAAGCAGGTACCACTGGGACGTCTCCACATGAGGCCAATCCAGTGGCATCTCAAAAGACATTGGAGAATTCCGGAATCTCTGGAGAAAGTCCCAAGGTCTCTTCACCAGCACTTACTATGGTGGACCAAAGAGACCAATGTCTTACAAGGTCAACCCCTGCACCCCCTACATCATGCCATTCAAATCTTTACAGACGCCTCAAAAGAAGGCTGGGGTGCTCACTTAGGCGACTTTACAACAAGGGGCGTCTGGTCAATACCAGAAAGCCACCTTCACATAAACTTCCTAGAGCTAAAAGCGGTCTTGCTGGCCTTAAAAAGGTTCCAGCACCTTGTGCAAGGGAAGGTAGTGCTGATTGCCACAGACAATACCACTGTTGTGGCATACATCAACAAGGAGGGAGGTATGACGTCAGGCTCACTCTGTGCCCTTCTTTGGCGGCTCCTGTCCTGGTGCAACCTGAGGCAGGTTGTTCTCAAGGCCAGACACATTCCTGGTCGCCTCAATGTGATTGCCGACAAGTTGTCACGTCAAGGCCAGATAATCCAAACAGAATAGTCTCTTCAGCAGGAGGTGTTCAACCTTTTGGTTCGAACCTGGCACCTTCCCCTCGTGGACATGTTTGCAACAAAGTACAATTGCAAGTTAGTCCAATACGTGTCTCCAGTTCCGGACCCCAATGCTTGGGCAGTGGATGCACTGACAGTCAATTGAGAGAACCTGGACATGTACATGTTTCCCCCAGGGTCGTTACTGGGCAAGGTAGTCAGCAAACTGTCGGACCATCTGTACAAGAGGGTCATATTGATCGCTCCAGGGTGGCCCAACATACCATGGTTCTGGGAACTGGTGGATCTGTCATCTCAGATCCCTCTTTGCCTACCCAATCGTCCCGACCTAGTGACACAACCATTCAACAAGGCTTGTCACAGGGATCGGACCAACCTAAACCTTCATGCTTGGCTCCTAGAGCCGAAGCAATCAAGGAGCAAGGGTTCTCTAGCCCTGTGGCGACATGAATTGAGGCTCCTCAGAGAAGTTCAACCAAAACAATCTATGAGGCAAAGTGGGCCGTATTTGTCAGATGGTGTAAAACAAGTCAGGTGGACTTCAGGTCTCCATCTATCAAGCACATAGCAGATTTTCTCCTGCACCTTTTCCAGGAGAAGAATCTCCAACCTAGTACCATCGAGGGTTACAGATCAGCCATTGCGGACAAACTGGGTAATTCGTCCCTAAATGTCAGCAAGGATGAAAACTTGACCCGACTCTTGGACAGCTTTCATAGAGATAGGCCAAAAGGTCGTAGAGGAATTCCCTCATGGAACCTCTCACTGGTCTTACACCAACTCACTAAGCCTCCTTTTGAACCTCTCAGAAAGGCCTCTTTGAAACACCTTACCTTCAAGATGGTTTTTCTCCTAGCTCTTGGTTCAGGAAAGCGCAGGAGTGAGATACACGCTTGGCTGAACAAAAATATCAGACATCAAGCTGACTGGTCCAAAGTGTCCCTTTATCCTTCCCCTAGCTTCTTGGCTAAGAACCACTTGGCTAAGGAAGGTCCAGAATGTGTGGCGCCTGTGGTCATTCCAGCGTTGGCCCCTACCTTGGACAAGTCTTTGAAGGAAGACAGGTCTCTCTGTCCAGTAAGAGCTTTACGCTATTACCTGGACAAAACACAAGACCTGCGTCAGGGAAAAGAACTAGTCTTTGTCTCCTTTAAGAAGGGCTTTACTAAGGATATCTCTCCTGCTACAATCTCCTCGTGGATTAAGCAAACAGTTATCCTTTGCTATGAACTGTCAGATCAGGAAGCTTTAACCTTACATCAGGTCAAAGCTCATGATGTTAGGGCCTTTGCGGCCTCGAAAGCGTTTCAAGGTGGCATCTCTTTGGATCAAATCATGTCCGCCTGCCACTGGAAGTCCCACAACACTTTTACACAATTCTACTTAAAAGATGTTGCTTGGGCAGACTCGGAGCTTTTTCATTTAGGGCCAGTGGTGGCTGCCCAGCAGATCCACCACTAAAGTCCTAAGCTCCTATTTCTGTACATAGTGTACATACTGTTGTCAGTTTTGTTAGGTATAGGTCTCACCTGTGTGATCTATTCCTTTTTGGTTAGGTTTTTTACCTGGGTGCCCAAGGTACGGGGTATAAAACCTTCTTCCACTCCTACTTGAATTGTAGGGAATCTCAAGTCCCAGGACAGTATTTTCTCTCTCTTCCTCCCCTCAGAGCAAGAAAAGGGGGGGGGGGGGTTGTGGGCGTATAGTGCTCCTTAGGCTGTAAGAGCTTCATAGACCGGCTCTCCAACTGAGCGGTACCTTTAGCCTGAGCACAGAGTTCACATTTGTCCTGAGAAGCTGCCCTCCATCCACTGGGTAGTTATTCTAGCTATCGTCTGTTAGGTAAGGTGTATTAACGCAATAAAATTGCAAATTTTAATTAGTAAATTAAATTTTTATTAGTTAATACCTTACCTAACAGACGGGAGATTCCCACCCGGCCTTCCCCACTTTCAGCTTCATGTGTCAAACCTAGGGACGAAAAAGATGCTATGACGTCGCGTCCCTCTGGCGAATGAGGCAGGAACTAGGCCACCTGGCGAGTGGAGTATACTGTACCAGTCCTGCCAGAGGTGAAACTCGGGACGTCTTTTTCTGGCGTTTGGCGGGACCAGCTGGCGCCGGACTATAGCTATCGTCTGTTAGGTAAGGTATTAACTAATAAAAATTTAATTTACTAATTAAAATTTGCAAATATTTTGGTTTGCCGAGTTGTTTTTATTTGAAAGTATTTAAAATATAAGGATTTTATTCATATTTAAAAGATACAATTTCCTTTAACTGTTGTCATAGGGGATAGAGATGTACAAAAATTGGATCATTTGGTACTCACCTCTTTATCTTCTTGCATAAAGTTAAGGTTTCTAGAAAAAAGTAGTGATATCAGTTGATCGATTTTTCATCTGTCAGGTAAGTAAACCATCTCTAATAAAAATGCAATTTCTTTAAATTTTTCAATGGAAAGTTCTTTAAAAACAATTTTCGATTGAGCAACAACAAGTATTACATCTATTTTTGCAAAGGAAAAATAAAAATACCTGTTTTTTCTTCATATTGATGCAAAAACATCAGAATAAAATAATTTTCCGTAAGATTGTTTACTTTCGGAATGCCAGCAGCCTTCCGTTTCTCATACAACCATTCAAAACGAAGCGGATCGGAAGAAAACAAAGCTGATCGATAGTTTGTCTATATCGAGCTTACATACATTTACAATATTAAATGTAAATCCAGTGTTTTTTTTCCTTCTGAAAAGTCATGTATGTTGACAAAATATGTACTTAAATTCTCTAAAACAAGCCTGAAAATCACGCATTTGACAGGTATTCATATTGTCTGGTGCACACATTCGACAAGGATTCATGAATATTTTTTGAAATTGCTATAATTCGTATTCAAGAAAATATTTTAATATGTGACTGTATTTTTAAGTATCCCCTCATTAATTTCTTGTATATTGCAGGCCGTATAATTCTAAAACATTCTCTACTTTTATAATTATGGAATTTAATTTATTTTTTTTGTCATTTATATCTTAAGCATGTTCGAGAGGACTGCCAGATGTTCACATTGGTTATAGTGTGCTTGACGACTGAAAACAAGAGAGGTTTGAATTTCTGTTATCTTGCGCTACATTTTATTGTAAACATTTTCCCTGATCTTTTAAATATAATAAATCCAAAATATGATACCATATCGGACTGACTACAACCACGTTTCATGTGCTGGTAAAGTGGCTCTTTACTTCCGTTTTCCTTGTTATGTTTAATTCACAGAATTCTGTGGTGTTTCCTAAAACATTAATAAACATTAATGAGGAAATATGAGGTGCACAGGTATTTAATCTTTAAGCAGCCTTTCTTTTCATATGAAATGCTGCTAGGAACACCCACAATGGAATTCTGTGACCTCACATTTCCTCATTAATATTGATGGGGCATGTGCAGACGAGAATAATATAATTAAGCGTCCCTAAAAGGTCGCTTCTTTGTTTTCACCTCAGTTTTCTCGCCGCCGCCGCATTATGGTCTCCCTTGAATATCTCCCTTACCATATTTGGAAGTTATATACCTTAGGCGTGGGAAAATTTTACTGCATGCTTAACTTTGACCTTTGACCTTTATCAAGGTCACATGATCAAAAACAATTTTTATTTAAGTAATTTAAGGGTGTTGCGGTAGTACCGGTATCGTCGGTACGGTAATTAAATTACTGAAAACCGTCATAAGTTCAGCTACCGGTTTTCCGCTTGTACTTCAATGTAAAGAAGTTTTACTAACCTTACATACAAAATGAGTGTCATAATCTACTTTTATTTGCTTTTTACTGTAAATACAACAGCCATAATGAGCGATAATTTGCAGAAACAATATATTTCGTTCTTTAGCCAATCAGAATCGAGGACACATCTGTGTCATGTTAGAATTCCTGTTTTACAGTATGGAAAGTATTTGGTTCTCATGTTTTGTTAAATAAGAGACGGTTAACCGGTAACCGACCGGGAAGTGAAAGACGGGAAACCGAAAGGAAAAAATTGCTACCGCAACACCCCTACTTACTACACAGCCTTATAATTTGACACACCTGTTCATATTATCGAAAATGCGAGCTCATTAGATTTTGGGAGCAATCCTTTGAAAAATGTCTCATTTATGGGTGATTTTCTCACACGTTCCAATCTGAGAGCCTTAAATTTAGGTCAACCCCCCTATTATCTTCTTAAGTATTGCATTTAGAGCCATAAAATGTATTGGGAGGTAATAGGAAACCATGTGTAGAGAGTCTAAATAGCTGGTCAGTTTTACCCCACGGCCCCCCCTTATGGGTCAAACTGGGGCCATAAAATAGCTGATTTTGAGTTTTTGCCTTATACCTCTTAATACATTCTGAAGCTATAAAAGCAACAATAAAGGAGATATAAATATCTTCTTTATTGTTGCTTTTATAGCTTCAGATTCAGAATGTATTAAGAGGTATTGGGCAAGCATATGTGGAGAGTCTAAATAGCCGATCAGTTTTACCCCCCGACGACCCCCCCCCCCCTATGGGTCAAACTGGGGTCATGAAATAGCTGATTTTGAGTTTTTGCCTTATATCTCCTTTATTGTTGCTTTTATAGCTTCAGAATGTATTAAGAGGTATTAGGAAAGCATATTTGGAGAGTCTAAATAGCCGGTCAGTTTTACCCCCTGACCCCCCCCCCTTATGGGTCAAACTGGGGTCATAAAATAGCTGATTTTGAGTTTTTGCCTTATATCTCCTTTATTGTTGCTTTTATAGCTTCAGAATGTATTACGGTAAGAGGTATTGGGAAAGCATATGTGGAGAGTCTAAATAGCCGGTCAGTTTTACCCCCCGACCCCCCTTATGGGTCAAACTGGGGTCATAAAATAGCTGATTTGAGTTTTTGCCTTATATCTCATTTATTGTTGCTTTTATAGCTTCAGAATGTATTAAGAGGTATTGGGAAAGTATATGTGGAGAATCTAAATAGCCGGTCAGTTTTACCCCCCGACCCCCCTTATGGGCCAAACTGGGGTCATAAATAGCTGCTTTGGAGTTTTTGTCTTATATCTCCTTTATCATTGCTTTTATAGCTTCAGAATGTATTAAGAGGTATTGGGAAAGCATATGTGGAGAGTCTAAATAGCCGGTCAGTTTTACCCCTGACCCCCCTTATGGGTCAAACTAGGGTCGTAAAATAGCTGATTTCGAGTTTTTGCCTTATATCTCCTTTAATGTTGCTTTTATAGATTGAGAATGTATTAAGAGGTATTGGGAAAGCATATGTGGAGAGTCTAAGTAGCCGGTCAGTTTTACCACCTACGCTTTGTAGCATTTACACAAAATTTACCAAAGTTACATCCAATGTTGTACATCCAATGTACAACACTTTCTCCAGTTTGTCTATGTCTACAACGCTTGTTTATGTTAATTAAAGAAGACCTTTGTAGGATTTTCCCTGTCATGATATCACTAAGGGGGTTGGTTTATATAACAGTACGGTGCAGCTTTGTGCATTCTTAGCTTTACAGCATGCTTATTAAGACCACAAGGCATTTTAAACTCTCAGGGACGCTTCGCTTTTGTTAGCAAAAGCATTCATCTAGTGTAGAAGTACTGCCTTGCTACCAACTATCGCCGGGTACCAATTGTCCCCACCAATAAATAAGATGTTCATATTTCAGTAATGGCTACATATTTTAAAAGTGTTTTGTGTATTTGTTTAATTCAATTTGGAAATAGTTTTACCTTATTTGCTAGACTTTGGATGCTACTTTTGGTTGAGTTATGCCTATTTGAATTCTTTCTGGTGATAATTTGTACCCGGTGATTATATGGCAGCAAGGCATTAATATAGAGATATTCATGACTTGTACATTTCCCTTTTCTGTGCAGCGTGGAAATAAAGGGCCACATTCAGTGTTTCTGTTTACGCACAAACGTATGTAAATTTATGTCGAAATCAAGCAATTGACGCACATAATATTTACCTGGGGATCAGACTGACGCAAAAGTATTTGTTAAAACAAATATTGATATTTCGTCTATATATCCAGCAATTCTTTATTTATTCCAATTTCAAGACAAAATTGGCCGATTTCCCATTTGTCTACCTGTCACTGCACATGCATGGGATCAAAAGGTTGAGAGGTGAAGAGTTCACAAGGTTACAAGGTCATGCATGCACATTCACGTTATTTAATAACAAAGGACTCAAGATTTTTCTTACTGAAAGCATAAATGCACATGCAATAAAAACAGCACTGAAGATAAGCTGTATATTTAAAAATTACCTGTGGGACGAGATCTACGCAGATGAGATCCATCTTAAACGGCCAGTGTTACAATGTACCCTTAGCTAGCAAATCTTATTCGAAACGTTACACATTGAAAGAAAAGTTGATCTCTGCAAGGACACAGTTGGAAACAACGTCTCCAAAGGATGACAAATACAGTGTGCAGTTGGAGACATGTTTACTTAATCTCGGAAAGTTTTTAACCCGGAAATCCTCCCCAGAAAATATTACCTCTGAAATTCGAAAATATTTACAGGGGTTGTAGCAAAAACACTGTAACATTAGAACCGCTCAATGGATTTTGGTCAAATAAAAACCAAGATAACCTGCAATAATTTGTCTTTCAAACAGTATAAATATCATATTTGTAGTGTAAATAAAATAATTTTTTAGAAACTATCAACATATACTGAGTAGTGCTTCTGTTCATTTTTGCTACCTTAAAAATCAAAAACCAAATCAAACCAAAACTGAGAGGAAAAAAAGTCAAGTTTTTTGTTTGATTCTTTTCTTTACCCTGATGTACACAGGTGTACTTCAGATATTTTTTTTGAATGTGCAACCACGTACTATAATGTACTGTCAAAGTGATAAATAAATTTAAATCTAATTTATTACTTTTTAGTAACTGGGTGTACCTAACCTAAACATTGTTTATTGAGGAAAATGTGGCTGAATATTACTTGTGCCCCATGGGTACCCGGTACCCCACATTTCATAACTCACACACTGTCTTTGTAAGGTATTTTAGGTATTGTTTGTCCATTATATTTCTAACCTGCAGTTTAACCAGAAAGGGTCAAGCCTAATCGACCCTCAAAAATTTTGATTGACCCCTGGTTTTCAAAGGAGGGGGTCAATTGACCTCCAGAAAAAAGAGGCTCAGGAAACACTGCGCATTATCACCACAGAAACTTTGCGTTAGTCTTGCCTATACCCTATATCCTCGATGGATGGGTTTTCAATATGACACATAAACAGACAATGATGAGTATCAAAACTAACACAACCAAAATGATCAGAAATATCAGAACAAAATAAAATTCATGTAAGTCTCTGGTTCAGTGTGATTGCATATTTATAAAACCACAAAGGTTCAGTCCGATTGCATATTCTTAAAACCATAAAGATTTTTTCACTTTAAGCTTAAAATAAATAATGAAATTTTACCACGTATCCTCCAGTGAGCTTTACCACAAATCCTCCAAAGAGTGATACAAAACCTCTACATACCTCCTGGTATGAGTGAAGTAAATCTAAGGTAACCACGTCTAATTCAGGAATTGTCATTACCTAGTGGTATTCTCCGAGTAAACGCCCCCAGCGTGATGAACATTTCTACTTAAATTTCTAATTAAAGACTTCGATGACATATTTATTAAACCAAGTTGTCAAATGATATTTGCAGGTCTGTGGTACTGTACAGTAAACCATTTTCTAGTAAATATGCTACAGGACCGATTGTCAGACTCCAGATCTTTGAGTGAAGTTTTTAAGCATGTGCTCTAGTGAAGCTCATTCTTCGCCTGATCACTTTTTACCCCACAGCCCTTAAGGGCTGTCGGGGTATTGTTTTCACCCATGGTGTCTGGATGGGCAGGCGGGCGGAAAAGTTAGTATGTCCAGTATCTCAGGAAGTTATAAGGTGTAGGAAGTTGATACTTGGTAGGGACATTGGTTGGAGGGTATAGGTGTGCAACGTCATGGTGTGACCTTGATTTAACCTTTGACCTTAATGTGACCTTGAGTTTAAAAATCTTTTCCGGGCTATATCTTGGAAACCGTAAGGTGTAGGAAATTGCTACTTGGTAGGGACATTGGTTAGGGGGTGTAGGTGTGCAATGTCATGGTGTGACCTTGATTTGACCTTGCCGTAGTGACCTTGACCTATAAAACCTTGTCCGGGCTATATCTCGGAAACTGTAAGGTGTAGGAAGTTGATGCTTAGTAGGGACATTAGTTAGAGGGTGTAGGTGTGCAACGTATTAGTATGACCTTGATTTGACCTTTGGCCTTGCCGTAGTGACCTAGACCTATAGAACCTTGTCCGGGCTATATCTCGGAAACTGTAAGGTGTTGGAAGTTGATACTTGGTAAGGACATTGGTTGGGCTTAGTAAGTTTGCAATGTCATGGTGTGACATTTGATTTGACATTTGACCTTGTCGTATTGACCTTGACCTATAAAATCTTGTCCAGGCTGTATCTCAGAGGCCGTAAGGTGTAGGAAGTTGATACTTGGGAGGGACGTTGGTTCAGGGTTTTAGGTGTGCCATGTCATGGTGTGACACTGATTTAACCTTTGACCTTGCTGTATTGACCATTAAAATCTTGTGGGTCTGTCTTTTGATGCAGATTAAGCACTGTTAAAGCCATATTAGAATTTATTAAGAATTTCCTTTTGCAAGTTCCCATTGTAACAGATGGAATTTCATCAATTGAGCCACTGGCTTTTCTCCAACACCACACATAAGCATTCATTGAATGTATTGCCACTTCAGTATGCATGGGTAATATTCAAAACATCCGAACCATAATTTGCCCATTTTTAGTTTACTGATTGATGCTGTCATTTTGTTATTGAATTGTCTTGTTTTTATACTTCATCTTTTCATATATTTTCTTTCCCTAAGGTATTATTTTCTCTACTTAAGCATTATTTGGATCTTTATGTAACTGAGACTGCTCTGAAAATATCTTGAACTTTGTACTGTTACACTACTTCTACATCTCATGATGTTGAAAAATATTTCCACAGGCTGTGGGGTACAGGCGTCTCTGATGCTATTTTTTTTTTTTTTTTTTTGTCTCCAGACTTCGATGAATTGTGGCAAAGTGTGATGAGTACCAGTCTTATCACTAAAGTTAAACAGCAATAGGCCACATTAGTACTTGGATGGGTGACAATCTCAGTACACTACTCATGTCTCTGATGACTTTGTGCCTCGTACTAGTAGACTGAAATTCCTTTCCTTTCAGTCTTGTTACTAAATAGAATGGAATTAGTCTTGTGGTTGAATGCGAATTTTTTAGAACCAGATTGGTGAAAAGTTGGATGCGTCTGATTTAGTAAATGCCCAGGCATAAGTTTTCAGTTGCATACTTGATCTGTCACTCACATATAAATATGAACTATGATGTGCTTATTGATGACTTTAGAGGGCAAAGTTTCAGGGCTATAGCTCCATGGGTAAATACAGATAGCTGTTTTGCTATTTTGCTAAAAAGTAAGTCACTTGTAACTTCAAAAGTGTTCAATTTACAGGTTTTTATGTCAGCTGACTTGTCAGTCAGCTGACATTATGGCATCACTCTGCGGCGTCCGCGTCTGTGTACGCGTCCGCGTGACAAACTTCTTCTCCAAAACTACAAGACCCAGAGAAATGCTGTTTTTTTTTAAAAGATACCTTAACTATCGAGGATGATAAATCGTAAAATTCATGCAGATCTGTCTGTTCGTCTGTTTGCCAGAGCCATTACAAGTGAGGTACCCCCACCCAAAGTGTGAAAATTTCAACACTTGATCACAATTTTCTCATTCACTATTGCGGGGATTTTTCTCATATCTTGCATAGATGTAATAGGCCACTAGTAGAGTACCTTGTGTGAATATAAGACCTGGATCTGTCTTAATTTTTTTTTTATTAATTTTTAAAATAATTTTTAATGCAATAAAATTCATGAAATCATGCACTAAATCAATTATAACTTGAAAAGTATTGCATTTAGAGCATTTTACTAAAATATGTTATTCAGCTACTTTTTCCATAGCTACAACATGGTGAGTAACTTGGGTGTCTATCTCAATAGCTAAGTGAGTAATAGCTACTTTTGGACTTTTCAGTAACTTCCATCATGAGTAAAATCACTTGTAACTTGAAAACTATTGCATTTAGAGAATTTTGTGTAAATATGTTATTCAGCTACTTTTGGGTCAGCTATAACATAGTAAAATTTCAGACCTGTAGCTCATGGCATAGCTGAGTAATAGCTACTTTGAGGTTATCACTGTTGAGTAAATCACTTATAACTTGAAAACTATTGCATTTACAGTAATTTGTTTGTATATGTTATTCAGCTACTTTTGGGTCAGCTATAACATAGTAAAATTTCAGACCTGTAGCTCATGGCATAGCTGAGTAATAGCTACTTTCAGGTTATCACTGTTGAGTAAATCACTTATAACTTGAAAACTATTGCATTCACAGTAATTTGTTTGTATATGTTATTCAACTACTTTTGGGTCAGCTATAACATAGTAAAATTTCAGACCTGTAGCTCATGGCATAGCTGAGTAATAGCTACTTTTAGTTATCACTGTTGAGTAAATCACTTATAATTTGAAAAGTATTGTATTTAGAGAATTTAGTTTCATATGTTATTCACCTATTTTGGGGTCAGCTATACCATAGTAAAATTCCAGACCAATGGCTGATTGCTTAGCTGAGTAATAGCTACTTTGAGGTTCTTACTCAACACTAAATCATTTATAACTTGAAAAGTATTGCATTTAGAGCATTTTCTTTAAATATGTTATTCAGCTACTTTTTCCATAGCTACAACATGGTGAGTAACTTGGGTGTCTATCTCAATGGCTAAACGAGTAATAGCTACTTTTGGACTTTTCAGTAACTTACATCATGAGTAAAATCACTTGTAACTTGAAAACTATTGCATTTAGAGAATTTTGTGTAAATATGTTATTCAGCTACTTTTGGGTCAGCTATAACATAGTAAAATTTCAGACCTGTAGCTCATGGCATAGCTGAGTAATAGCTACTTTCAGGTTATCACTGGAGAGTAAATCACTTATAACTTGAAAACTATTGCATTTACAGTAATTTGTTTGTATATGTTATTCAGCTACTTTTGGGTCAGCTATAACATAGTAAAATTTCAGACCTGTAGCTCATGGCATAGCTGAGTAATAGCTACTTTGAGGTTATCACTGTTGAGTAAATCACTTATAACTTGAAAACTATTGCATTTACAGTAATTTGTTTGTATATGTTATTCAGCTACTTTTGGGTCAGCTATAACATAGTAAAATTTCAGACCTGTAGCTCATGGCATAGCTGAGTAATAGCTACTTTCAGGTTATTACTGTTGAGTAAATCACTTATAACTTGAAAACTATTGCATTCACAGTAATTTGTTTGTATATGTTATTCAGCTACTTTTGGGTCAGCTATAACATAGTAAAATTTCAGACCTGTAGCTCATGGCATAGCTGAGTAATAGCTACTTTTAGTTATCACTGTTGAGTAAATCACTTATAATTTGAAAAGTATTGTATTTAGAGAATTTAGTTTCATATGTTATTCACCTATTTTGGGGTCAGCTATACCATAGTAAAATTCCAGACCAATGGCTGATTGCTTAGCTGAGTAATAGCTACTTTGAGGTTCTTACTCAACACTAAATCATTTATAACTTGAAAAGTATTGCATTTAGAGCATTTTCTTTAAATATGTTATTCAGCTACTTTTTCCATAGCTACAACATGGTGAGTAACTTGGGTGTCTATCTCAATGGCTAAACGAGTAATAGCTACTTTTGGACTTTTCAGTAACTTACATCATGAGTAAAATCACTTGTAACTTGAAAACTATTGCATTTAGAGAATTTTGTGTAAATATGTTATTCAGCTACTTTTGGGTCAGCTATAACATAGTAAAATTTCAGACCTGTAGCTCATGGCATAGCTGAGTAATAGCTACTTTTAGATTATCACTGTTGAGTAAATCACTTATAACTTGAAAAGTATTGTATTTAGAGTATTTACTTTCATATGTTATTCACCTATTTTGGGGTCAGCTATAACATAGTAAAATTCCAGACCAGTGGCTCAATGCATAGCTGAGTAATAGCTACTTTGAGGTTTTTACTCAACACTAAATCATCTATAACTTGAAAAGTATTGTATTTAGAGCATTTTGTGTAAATATGTTATTCAGCTACTTTTGGGTCAGCTATAACATAGTAAAATTTCAGACCTGTAGCTCATGGCATAGCTGAGTAATGGCTACTTTCAGGTTATCACTGTTGATTAAATCACTTATAACTTGAAAACTATTGCATTTACAGTAATTTGTTTGTATATGTTATTCAGCTACTTTTGGGTCAACTATAACATAGTAAAATTTCAGACCTGTAGCTCATGGCATAGCTGAGTAATAGCTACTTTCAGGTTATCACTGTTGAGTAAATCACTTATAACTTCAAAACTATTGCAGTCACAGTAATTTGTTTGTATATGTTTTTCAGCTACTTTTGGGTCAGCTATAACATAGTAAAATTTCAGACCTGTAGCTCATGGCATAGCTGAGTAATAGCTACTTTTAGGTTATCACTGTTGAGTAAATCACTTATAATTTGAAAAGTATTGTATTTAGAGAATTTAGTTTCATATGTTATTCACCTATTTTGGGGTCAGCTATACCATAGTAAAATTCCAGACCAATGGCTGATTGCTTAGCTGAGTAATAGCTACTTTGAGGTTCTTACTCAACACTAAATCATTTATAACTTGAAAACTATTGCATTTACAGTAATTTGTTTGTATATGTTATTCAGCTACTTTTGGGTCAGCTATAACATAGTAAAATTTCAGACCTGTAGCTCATGGCATAGCTGAGTAATAGCTACTTTCAGGTTATCACTGTTGAGTAAATCACTTATAACTTCAAAAGTATTGCATTTAGAGTATTTAGTTGTATCCACCGGACAGCAGGATATGTTCCTCATTATAAAAGCTTGACTGGAAATATTTGGGTCCTCATTTTGAAAAAAAAAAAAAAACAACATGGCCGCTACATGCGTTTCTTTATCAGTCATGAAAAGTGCTTATAACACGCCTATTATTGGTCCTAGAGGTTTGGGATGGTAAACCAACCTAAAGGAAATCATGGGCTGGGAATCTTTTGGTGTTGTCGGATTTGACCTTGGACCCCTCCTTCAAGGTCAAACGAGGATAGCCAAACTTAAAAGTGCTTATAACTCGCTTATTATTGGTCCTACAGGTTTGGGATGGTAAACCAACATATAGGAAATCATTGGCCTGGATTCTTTTGGTGTGGTCGGATTTGACCTTGGACCCCTCTTTCAAGGTCAAACAAAAATAGCCAAACTTAAAAGTGGTTATAACTTGGTTATTATTGGTCCTAGAGATTTGGGATGGTAAACCAACCTATAGGAAATCATGGGCCTGGATTATTTTGGTGTAGTCGGATTTGACCGTGGACCCCTCTTTCAAGGTCAAAAGAGGGTAGCCAAACTTAAAAGTGCTTATAGCTTGCTTATTATTGGTCCTAGAGATTTGGGATGGTAAACCAACCTATAGGAAATCATGGGCCTGGATTCTTTTGGTGTGGTCGGATTTGACCTTTGGCCCCTCTTTGAAGGTCAAATGAGGAAAGCCAAAATTAACAGTGCTTATATCTCGCTTATTTGTGTTCCTAGAGGTTTGCAATGTCACACCAACCCATAGGAATCATGGGCTAAGAATCTTTTGACATGGTCAGATTTCACCTTGAGCTCCAAGGTTAAGCATGTTTTAATGGCTTTTGTGAGTTTTCTGGTGGATACAATTTGCATCAGTTCTCCGATGCTATAGGTCTAGTTTCAGTGTGTTATTCACATATTTTGGGGTCAGCTATAACATAGTAAAATTAAAACTATTGCATTTGCAATATTTTCTTTAAATATGTTTTTAACTTACTTTTTACACCTTAACAGTTACCTTCTTACTTTTCTTCCAAACACCATTTCCAGGGCACAACTTTTGTGTATTTTTCTTCTGTCAGTTCTACTCTGAAACTCAAAACACACAGTCAGCTGACACAGAGCCCATTCACGGGCACTGATTGCTTGTTTTATCAAGTATGTTGTTTATCTACTTTTTGGATAAATTTTAGAGCTGTAGCTATAATGCTAATAGAGTAATACCTACTTTGACATTTTGCCAATGATATGGTCGCTTTTAACTTCAAAGGTATTCAATTTAGAGGTTACTTAGGGTTCCGTAGGGTACTAAGGACTACTCCTGTTGGATTTCTGCAAAATTTAGACCTTTCCAAATTTTGCCATCTTGAACTTTGGCAGAAATGGAAAATGTCATTCATCTCAAAACCTCTAAGAAATAAAACAATGTTGGGCAAATGTTGGACCCCCAGGTACTATGAAGTAATCCCCTAGGACCTCTGAAAAGTTTAAAATTTTCCAAATTTTGGCTGCCATCCTAAATTTTCATGAAAATGAAAAATCTTGTTTATCTCGGAAACTGTCAGAGATAGAGTGATTTTGGGCAAATTTTGAACCCCCAGCATCCATCTTGGCTGCCATTTTGAACTTTGGTGGAAATGGAAAATGTCTCGAAAACTGTGAGCGATACAGATTTTTTTTGATCTAATGTTGGCCCCACTGGTTTAGAAGGACTGCATCTGGCCACAGATGTGTCAATAATCTAGTTTTTGTTTTCAGAATATATATTTAAGCCTGAGAAAGAATGGAAAGAAACTGTATAACCTTACCTAAATGTATTAGTACAAAGATATTTACTTGTTATCTGCCGCCGGGCTTTAGCCCAGGAGGGAGATTATAAAATGCATCCTGTGCGTGCGTGTGTGCATTAGTGTGTCACGCAAATTTCTCCAAAACTGCTACAGCTACAGATTTTTTGTAAATTAATTGTCCTAATGAATTTTCATGCCCTTGAAATTTTTTTGGTTTTATGGACTTAGGCCTAAACATAAGTGAGTATTAGCAATTTTAGCTACTTTGAGTACAGGACTCCTAACTCAAAAAGTATTGCAGTTAGAGTTGTTTCTTGAAATATGTTGTTCAGCTACTTTGTCCTAAGCTATAAGATGGTACATAGTTTGCTGTTCTATTGTAAGCCATAAGTGAGTAATAGCTATTTTCTTTTTTGTAGCAAAATAATGAAAGAAGTAAATATCAAATATCTTCAGAAGTATTAAAGTTAGCGAAATCTTTTCAAAATATGTTGTCCATTTACTTTTTGGTAAGCTATCACACTGTAAAGTTTTAGACCTGTTGCACCTTGGATAGCTGAGTGATAGCTACTTTGAAATTCTGACTGTTGAGTAAAACCATTGTAACTCCAAAACTATTGCAGTTACAGTATTTTCCTAAAATATGTTGTTCAGCTACTTTGTCCTTAGCTATAAGATGGTACATAGTTTGCTGTTCTATTGCAAGCCACAAGTGAGTAATAGCTATTTTCTTATTTGTAGCAAAATAATGAAAGAAATAAATGTCATATATCTTCAAAAGTATTAAAGTTAGGGAAATCTTTTCAAATATGTGGTCCATCTACTTTTTGGTAAGTTATCACACTGTATAGTTTCAGACCTGTTGCACATTGGATAGCTGAGTAATAGCTACTTTGACTGTTGAGTAAAGCCATTGTAACTCTAAAACTATTGCAGTTAGAATGTTTTCCTAAAATAAGTTGTTCTGCTATTTTGTCCTTAACTATAAGATGACATATAGTTTGGAGTTTCATAGCATGCCATAAGGGAGTAATAGCTATTTTGTTATTTGTAGCAAAACAATGACAGAGGTAAACGTGAAATATCTTAAAAGTATGTTAAAGTTAGGCTAATCTTTTCAAATGTGTTGTTCATATGTCTGAAAAGGTAAAAGGAAGAAATGATTCAATTTTTGGAGTATTCCGGATCACTATCTGGATCCTTTGGATCAATGAAATGAAAGACAGATAACTTAAAACTTATGAACGGATTTCAATGAAGTTTTCAGGATATGTCTAAAAAGGTAAAAGTAAGAAATTATACAATTTTGGGATTGATCCAGATCGCAATCTGGATCTTCTGATCCATGAAATATAATTTTTAAAGACATATAACTTCAAAACTTATGGACGAATTTCAATGAAATTTTCAGGATATGCCTGGCAAGGTGAAAGGAAGAAATGATTCAATTTTGGGAGTGATCCGGATCAATATCTGGAACTTCTGGATACACAAAATGTAATTTTTAAAGACAGATAACTCAAAAACCTACAGATGGATTTCGATGAAATTTTGAGGAAATGTATGAAATAGTAAAAGGAAGAAATGATTAATTTTTGAAGTGATCCGGAACACTATCTGGATCTTTTGGATCCATGAAATGTAATTTTTAAAGATATAACTAGAAAACTTATGGACAGATTTCGATGAAATTTTCAGGATATGTCTGAAGAGGTAAAAGGAAGAAATGATTCAATTTTGGGAGTGATCCAGATCATTATCTGGATCTACTGGATCGAAGGACGGATTTCGATGAAATTTTGAGGATACGTCTGAAATGGCAAAAGGAAGAAATGTTTCAATTTTGGGAGTGATCCGGATCACTCTCTGGATCTTCTGGATCCATGAAATGTAAATTTTAAAGACATAATTCAAAAATTTATGGAGAAATTTCGATGAATTTTTCAGGATATGTCTGAAAAGGTAAAAGGAAGAAATGATTCAATTTTTGGAGTGATCTGGATCACTATCTGGATCTTCTGGATCCATGAAATGTAATTTTTAAAGACAACTCAAAAACTTATGGGTGAATTTTAATGGAACTTTCAGGATATGTCTGGAAAGGTGAAAGGAAGAAATGAATCACTTTTGGAGTAATCTGGATCACTGTCTGGATCTTCTGGATCAATGAAATTTAATTTTTAAAGACAGATAACTCAAAAACTTATGGACAGGTTTCGATGACATTTTCAGGATCTGTCTGAGAAGGTAAAAGGAAGAAATGATTCAATTTTTGAAGTGATCCGGATCACTGTCTGGATCTTCTGGATCCATGAAATGTAATTTTTAAAGACAGATAACTCAAAACTTATGGACAGGTTTCGATTAAATTTTCAGATTATGTCTGAAAAGGTAAAGGAAAGAAATGATTCAATTTTTGGAGTGATCCGGAACATTATCTGGATCATCTGGATCCATGAAATGTAATTTTTAAAGACCGGTAACTCAAAAAACTTATGGACGGATTTCGATGAAATTTTCAGGATATGTCTGGCAAGGAGAAAGGAAGAAATGATTCAATTTTGGAAGAAATACGGATCACTATCTGGATCAATGAAATGTAATTTTAAAAGACAGATAACTCAAAAACTTATGGGCGGGTTTCGATAACATTTTCAGGATATGTCTGAAAAGGTAAAAGGAAGAAATGATTCATTTTGAAGTGATCCGGATCACTGTCTGGATCTTCTGCCTCCATGAAATATGATTTTTAAAGACAGATAACTCAAAAACGTATGGATGGGTTTCAATGAAATTTTCAGGATGTGTCTGGAAAGGTAAAAAGAAATGTTTCAATTTTGGTAGTGATCCGGATCACTGTCTAGATCTTCTGGATCCATGAAATATAATTTTTAAAGACAGATAACTTAAAAACTTACGGGCGGATTTTGAGGAAATTTTCAGGATATGCAAGATAGAGCAATTTCAGTGATAAGTAAGTCATTCACATACTGTTGGGTGATGTACCACATGGTGAAGCAGATCTATAGCTTTTTGAATAGCTGAGTCATAGCTACTAAAATGGATAAACGTCTTTTATCTCTAATGTGTAGCTGATACATTATTTCCTCAAAATAAGTCATTCACCTACTATTGAGTGATCTATCACATAGTGAAGTCGCAGAACTTAGCTCTTTGGATAGCTGAGTAATAGCTACTAAAATGAGCAAATTTCTTTTATCTCTAAAAGTATTACAGAGAGGCAATTTCTTCTAAATATTATATCACCTACTTTTCGCTGATCTACCACATAGTGCAGTTTCAGATCTATAGCTTTTATCTGTAAAAGTATTGCAGATGGGCAGTTTCTTCTAAGTAAGTCATTCACCTCCTTTTGGGTGATCAGCCAAATAGTGAAGTTGCACGACTGTAGCTCTTCTGCATAGCTGAGTAACAGCTACTAACATGAGGAAATTCCTTTCATCTTTAAAAGGTAAAAGTATTGCGTATAGACAGTTTCTTCTAAGTAAGTCCTTCACCTACTTTTGGGCAAGTTACAGAGCTGTAACTCTTTGGATGGCAGAGAAAGAGCCACTAAAATAACTAAATGTCTTTTATCTCAAAAAGTGTTACAGATAGGCAATTTCTTCTAAATATGTCCTTCACCTACTTTGGATTGATCTACTACATAGTAAAGTTGCAGAACTGTAGCTATTTGGATGGCATGGTAATAGCTACTAAAATGAGTAAATGCCTTTTATCTTTAAAAGTACTGAAATCAAACATTAAAGTGCCTCTTGCTTGTTGTCACTTCTACATGTGCCTCCATCTCACAAGAAAATTTATATTCTACTATCTTTAGTACATCTAATTAATACGCGGGAGATAATTGCATGTGTCAGAATTAAGGCTGCGACCAGGTGGTCGGTATTCGCGAGTGGGGTCGATTTGGGAAGATCTCGAGTGCTTTCTGGTCCACCCGATCGTCGTATATACTATAACATATTATATTGTCGCCCACTCTATCACGTTTTTCAAGACGACAAAGAATGACAACACTGCAAAATGGCAGAATTCTTTGTATATTGGGAAATTATATATAATACTGCTCATTTTATAACAATATAATAAGTTTTTATTACCTTTCACCACTGTTTTAATGCAAAGACATCGTTTCCGGAAACCACCGTTTTGTTTATGGAGAGGGGAAAAACGTGCTTACTAAAACACGCGAATACCGAACTGCGAGACGAATTTGCGTAGCTCGGGTACCAGGGTGGATTTTAACCACTCGTCACAGTCTTAGTCAGAATGCTTGTTCTTGTGAAATATTTCTTAAAAAAAATATGAAGAAGATGGATACAAATTATTCAAGATGGAAGATACTGTGTGAGTGATGCAAAATTTTTTGAGATGTGATGTGCACCTTACGTCATAAAGATAAAAAAATTGTTACATCCAATTTGCAGGAAAGAAGACTTTGAATTCTCTGAGTTGCCGAAGGAAAAAGAATGTCAATGAAGTGGAAGTGTGTTGATTCTTCCTTTCTGGTTCTTAAACATGAGACACCTGACAGTGGAGAGACTGGTGTTAGTGATACGGAGGAACAGTTCCAAAGAGCGGTCATTGAAGAACAGCAGTGTGCTGAAGTTACAGAACAAACAAAATGTGACACAAAGAATGGCATCTCACTGGGAGATAAAGAAGCTGATGTTATTGGTACGGAGGAACAGTCTCAAACACCAATCATTGAAGAACAACAGTGTTCTGAAGTTACAGAATCAACAGAATGTGACACAAAGAATGGCATCTCACTTGGACAACTGAGTGGATACACCGTCAGTAGTGAAACTTATAATAAAATACCTTCAACACAGTTGTTACCTCCTGATGTAGAACAAATAAAACAATACATCAAAGATGAAGCATTGGCTCTTGAATATGTTGCAGGGAAGTGTGAAGTTGTAACTAATAGAGATTCTTATGATAATACTACAGAAAAGCAAATACCAAACAAATGTATCAATTGTCACAAATGTTTGGCTAGTAAGTCCCAGTTAATGAAACACATGGTGGAGTCTCATGCTGATGTGACAAAACTTATATGTTTATTATGTGACAAATCTCTTGTGAGTCGCAGTGCTTTGGACACACATATGTTTTTCCACATTTATAATCAACCAAACCGTTGCACAAAATGTGGCAAAAGTTTTCACCATTTAACTGATTTAAAGCTACACATGATGATCCACACTGGTAAACCAAACCGTTGCACAAAATGTGGCAAAAGTTTTCACCATTTAACTGATTTAAAGCTACACATGATGACCCACACTGGTAAAAAACGACAGAGCTGCACTATATGTGACAAATCATTTCAGACTCCAAATTTCCTAGAGCAACACATGAGGGTTCATACTGTGGAAAAACCACACACCTGCACAACATGTGAGAAATCTTTTAGGCGTTTGTCTTATTTAAAGCAACACCTTATGGTCCACACTGGTGAAAAACCACACTGCTGTACAGTATGTCGTAAATCTTTTAGGACTTTGTCTAAATTAAAGCGACACATGAGGGTTCACACTGGTGAAAAACCATACAGCTGCACAGAATGTGACAAATGTTTTGGGACATTGACCATATTAAAAGACCACAGGATGGTTCATAGTGGTAAAAAACCACACAGCTGTACTATATGTAACAAATGCTTTAGGACGACATCTTCTTTAAAGCTACACATTCAGGTTCACACTGGTGAAAAACCATACAGCTGCACAGAATGTGACAAATGTTTTCGGACATCAACCTTATTAAAGCAACACATGCGGATTCACACTGGTGAAAAACCACACAGCTGCACCAAATGTGGCAAATCTTTTAGGATTTTGGTTACATTAAAGCGACACATGAGGGTTCACACTGCTGATAAACCACACAGCTGCACAGAATGTGACAAAAGTTTTGTGACACCAACCTTATTAAAGCAACACATGCAGGTTCATACTGGTAAAAAACCTCACAGCTGCACAGAATGTGACAAATGTTTTGCGACACCAACCTTTTTAAAGCATCACATGCAGGTTCATACTGGTGAAAAACCACACAGCTGCACAGAATGTGACAAATGTTTTGGGAGATCAACCTTATTAAAGGAACACATGCGGATTCACACTGGTGAAAAACCATACAGCTGCACTGAATGTGACAAATGTTTTAGTAGATTGAGCCTTTTAAAGCAACACCTGAGGGTTCACACTGGTGAAAAACCATACAGCTGCACAAAATGTGGGAAATCTTTTAGGATTTTGATTTCATTAAAGGAACACATGAGGATTCATACTGGTGAAAAACCATACACCTGCACAAAATGTGACAAATCTTTTAGGATTTTGGTTACATTAAGGCAACACATGAGGGTTCACACTGGTGAAAAACCACACACCTGCACCAAATGTGGCAAATCTTTCAGGATTTTGTCTACATTAAAGGAACACATGCTGATTCACAATGATGAAAAACCACACCGCTGCACAAAATGTGGCAAATCTTTCAGAATTTTGTCTACATTAAAGCAACACATGCGGATTCACACTGGTGAAAAACCATACAGCTGCACAATATGTTTCAAACCTTTCAGGATTTTGTGTACATTAAAGCAACACATGCGGATTCACACTGGTGAAAAACCATACAGCTGCACAAAATGTGGCAAATCTTTTAGGATTTTGTCTTCATTAAAGCAACACATGCGCATTCATACTGGTGAGAAACCATACAGCTGCACAAAATGTGATGAAAGATATCGCTATTTGTCTGCATTAAAGCTACACACGATGACCCACACTGGAGAAAAACTACACAACTTGCATAACCTGTGATAAAACTTTTAGAACTTTGACTCATTTAAAGCAACACCTTATGGTCCACACTGACAGAAAGTCATACCGCTGTACAGTATGTGACAAATTTTTTATGAGATTGCCTTTATTAAGGCAACACATGATCGTTCATACTGGTGAAAAACCATACAGCTCTACAAAATGTGACTAAAGTTATGTCTACATTATAGCTACACATGAGTAGAGCTACACATCTGCACAATATGTGACAAATCTTTAAAGACATTGTCTTATTTAAAGAAACACATGATTGAAAACATACAGCTTCACGAGATCAGACATATTCCACCAGGATTATTTCCATAATCATGATAGCAAACAGAGAAATGGACAAACTGTTAGGAAAATAATACAAGTGGTAATAATCATACCATATAAGGTTTCTGTCTTTAGTTACATTAGGTTGTATTTACAATTTAATAGTTATTTTTTTCCGTATGTTGTTACTTGGACTGATGTATCATATGATAAAATTTAATAGTGGTAATTATTTGTTTGAAGGACAGGAATAATTTTTGGTCTACTTTTGCAAGACCTTAAACTTTAGACTAGGTCACCTTAAATATTGTTTAAAAAGCCCCCATCATAGTGTTTCAGAATAAACTGCTTGAACCAGTGCTATAAAATTTTGCAGGTACATTCTAGAATCAAATGCTGATTAATCAGGCCAAAGATACTGAATGGGAGGCATTTGAATTTTGCAAATTTTTAAAAAAGGGGTAATGTATATTTAAGACACGGTCAGTATTTCAGTGATTTGTTGGAATAAGTTATTCAACTTCTTTTTTTCATGATGTTTTACTTGTCAGAGTTTCAGCCCTGTATCGCAAACCTTAATGTCACCTTAATGTCAAAAAGGGCTTTTAACTCTCCAATTTGTTTAAACTTTTACTTTTATTGCGTTAATTGTCCTATCCAATGGACAATTGCTAATCCGGTCGGCGCAGACCGGCCCGCCAAACGATCATCATCTTATATGAGCACATAATGCCCCCACAAGCTGGCCGGTCTACCCAGTACTGTGCACTCTCCAGATGGCGCCTCGTACTTCCTTCCTGTCTAGACAATGTGATGTAATATCATCTTTTTCGTTTGGCGCGTGTACTGTGCAGACATGTTTTTTCAACATCTCCAGAATTTTATAGTAAAGTGTGCATTATGACGGCTTTTCAACCTTATTTGGGAATTTGTTAGTGTATAAAGTGTTATCTACATATCAAGCACGGATATACATTAAGAAATCTGCTGGAAACGCTCCCTAGTTGACTCAATTTAATTTTGATGATAGGGCAGTAATCGACGAGAAATATGAAGGCAGCCATTTGCTAGTTTCCTCCCATTCAACCATTGTGTTGTTAGGGGCAGATCGACAATATTGAGGAATTATGAACATACTATTTACAGGTATTTTTATCTGTGTCTTTTGTTTTGAATGAATCTTCTGTAACCTTCCAGCTACAGTCACCATAGTAATGTCTTTCTGGTACTAAAACGGAAATCACGGAAAACTTCAGTCTGCGTAGTTTTGAACACTGCAGGGAATTCCCCTATGAAAGGTGCATTCTTCATCAGAGCGCACTGGTACAGACTTCTCTGCTGTAAAGCATCAGTCACACCAGCCTAGCTCGAGTATTTTTTCATCAGAAGCAAGAGATGAATCCTTCAGATTTCTTCAGAGGGCACTGGTCCAGACATCTTTGCTGTAAAGCATTAGTCGACCGGCAAGCTTATATATGTAAATCTACAATGTAAATCTATGTAGATTCTACATAGAAGGAATTCCATCAGAAGAGCATGAAGTTTGAACTCACGTCTACTAGTGCTGGGACGAGTTGATGGAAACTCGAGTTACAACTCGATGGGCGATAATTGGGGGTCGCATCGATTTGCGCAAGTCAAACTCAAGTTTTTGAAAACGTATATATTTTCACCATCTAAGGCTGACACTTCACCAAAACAATAGAAATATCTGAAATTTTCAAAAATATATTGTATTTTTACTTTATTCTTGCTTAAATCAATGAAGATTTAACTTAAATTATCATATCGCGAAACACCATTTCCAGTTCAAAGTTTTGCCTCATGTACGGTTATGTAAAATATTTTCGCTAACAAACGAAATACTTTATCCCGAAAATTACTCGAGTTTGACTCGAGTTCAACTCGCTTCTAACAAGTGATGCTCGATCTTTCATTTAAGCTGGCGATCCCACCACTAACGTCTACTGTGATATCAGTCCCTCCCTTGCGGACTCGGCTTTGTTGTCGGTAGTGAGGGTTGTGGATTGCCAGTTCACTGGTTTTATCACGAAAGGAAGAAGGAATTTCATCTACAAATTTTCAGAGCACACCGGTCCAGGCATCGCTGCTTTTTAAAGCATCAGCCGGCCGGCCAGCTAAAGAGAACGCGACCTCTGACGTCATATTCAGTCAGCCAATCGCGTCCTTCCTTCCAACTCACGAAGCTGGTCACGTGATTTACCGACCAGTCACAAAGTTAATCATGTGATTCACCGACCAGGCCATGAAGCTGATCGTCATCTCCAATCAGCCAATCACGTCCCTCCGACCAGCAAGCTGGTCACGTGACACACCGACCAACATTTGTTTCTAAATATAGCTCACAAGGGCAACTGTCAAAATCTACAAATAAGACGTGCGTTCAAAGAAATACTTTTATTAATGGCGGAAACCTACAGCCAGCCGAATTTAACTCAAAAGATAGTTGTAAAATTGTTTTAGCAATTGGTTACAGAGTTACCGACCAGTACCGGCTACACAGCCTTGTACACTTGCTTCAACAACAGGTTAGTGTGTCCCGACCAGTTCCTGCTACACAGCCTTGTACACTTGCTTCTACAACCGGTTACAGAGTGTACCGACCAGTACCGGCTATACAGCCCTGTACACTTAATCAACAAACCGCTTACAGAGTGTACCAACTGGTACCTACTACACAGCCTTGTACACTTGCTTCAACAATGGTTACAGAGTGTACTGACCGGTACCGACTATACAGCCTTGTACACTTGCTTTAGCAATTGGCTACCTGTGGTTTCAATCTACTGGTTACCAAGTCTGCTGATGGGGTACTGGCTACACAGTCTTTACTGTACAATGCTTCATCCCAACTGGTTACACACACACCAAAAAAAAAAAAAAAAAAAAAAATCAGTAGCTGTCTAAATTCATTGGTGACCTCAGCCTGCCAATTTTTCGCCAGTTACAGAGAATTACTATTTACAGTAAATTACCGATTATGGAGACCTGGTACCGGACAGAGTTGCCTAAGGTAAATTCTTACACCAGTCAGTGGTCTTGGTGATATGACAGTGTCCCAAGCTACTACCAGGCAACCTTCCCTTATCACACCTCTCAACAGCCGGTTATCGGTGCTATGATAGGATATAGGAGGTATAGGCAGGAAGCATATAGGACTTGACTGGAGAGATAATAGATTTCACCTTTACAAACACAGACCTGAATAACCAGTAGGAAAACAGATAGGTCTTATCAAAAAAAAAAAAAGAAAAAAGGTGGTCGATAATCGGACAAGTTCTTCATCATATCTGGCCAAGGGTCAGGCATCTCACAAATGACAATTACTGTGTAAATGCTGCACCTTGCAGGATGCTGGCCTGGGCAAGAGTTTTTTTTTAAATGTGAAAAGTTGTGTCAGCCCCACCGGACCGGACCACAGCAAGAACGGAGAGACTGTTTACTTGGATCATTGTCACCAGACCGGACAAGTGTCCGGAGGCCGTAGGGACAGAAATGTTTGTCAGACTATCAGTGGTCCCAAATGTGGCACACATCTGCCTGTAGGGTCCAGACTATACCTGTTTGGGAACTTAGGAAGCCTTGGGGGCTGGACCCCAGGTAGTACAAATGTTGAAGGAGGGCTACACCCTCCGTTTCCAGTCAGGACCAAGCTTGACAAGGTCACCCAATTATCAACTACTATGTATATCCTCACAGGAGCCTATATTGGTTAGAGGCATTACATCAGTGCTAGGACAAAGATGCAGTCGAGCCAGTTCAAAATCTCTGTGCTCTTCTTGGTTCCAAAACACACAACCGTTGGAGACCTATTCTTGGTCTGGACAAATCAAACCTTTCGGAGACCATCAGGACCACCCTCCAACAATGGGAGTGGGTTACCTCAATAGTTTTCACGGACGCCTACTTCCATATACCAATACAGGAACAGTCCAGGAAATATCTGAGATTTCATGTCCAAGGGCGGACATACCGGTTCAAAGCACTGTCTTTCGGTCTGTCCACTGCACCCATGGAGCTCACTGTAAAAGCAAAGGAATTGAAACTGATGTCCATATACAAGGGTGTAAGAATCCACAGTACCTAGACGACTGGTTGGTGAAAACCACATCCCAACGGGTTTGTCTCCAGCATACACAAGATCTAGTGAAAATATGCCAAGAATTAGGTTGGCTGGTGAATTTAGAAAATCGGAACTGGAGCAGGCCTTCGACCCGGTAGGTTACCAGTTTGACCTCATGGCCGGTCGAGTCCGACCTACACCGGACCGTTGGCAGAACCATCAGGACAAATACTGTAAATACTGTCACTGCCGGCCTGTCCGGTCCAGCAGTTCAGGTCTCTGATAGGTTTAATAACAGCCACAGGAAAGCAAGTTCACCTAGGCTGACTTCATAGGAGACCCATACAGTGGCATCTCAAAAATAACAAAAAAAAAAAAACAAACAAAAAAACACCACCAGCTGGAGGGTACCGGAGTCACTAGAAAAGGTGATTCCAATATTGAGATTTTTGCACCCACATTTACAGTGGTGGCTGCAAGAGAACAATGCCCTTACAGGCCAACCATTACACCCAATAAAACATGCTCTGCAATCTTTACAGATGCATCAAAAGAAGGGTGGGGCGCTTGCATAAACGAACGCACTGCAAGAGGCACCTGGTCCCTTCCGGGAAACAAGTTGCATATCTATTACTTAGAACTCAAGGCAGTCTTTCTAGTCTTAAAAAAGAGTTCCAAGACCTCTGCATACACAAAATAGTAATTGTAGAGACAGACAACACCATAGTCGTGTCATACATAAACAAGGAAGGAGGCAGGTCAGGCCCACTTGGGGCTCCACTATGGAGAATCTTGATCTGGTGCACCAGAAATCAAGTGACTCCCAAAGCCTGACACATTCCAGGCCTGCTGAGTGTTTTAGCAGGTCTGTTTTAGTGGTCTCTCCTTCAGGAGGTCTTCCAAGCAATATATGCAGCAAGTGGCATTGGCCTCAAATAGACCTATGGGCCACAGGTTCAACAACAAGTTGCCTTTGTATCTCTAGCACCAGATTCCCTGACCACAGCAGTGGGTGCACAAAATCTGCCATGGGAGGATCTGGATGCATATGCCTTCCCACCAGCGACCATCTTGGACAAAGTGGTGGAGAAGTTGTAGGACTCCCCATGCAAAAGAATCATTCTGATTGCTCCGGGTTGGCTCAACATGCCTTGGTTTTGGGACTCAGTGACCATGTCGAGTCAGATCCCACTGAGCCTGGCCTTCTTGCCCAACCTGTTAACACAGTTTTCAATCAGATCCCTCACAGAAATCTGACAAGCCTAAATCTCCATGCATGGCTCCTAGAGCCACATCATTCAAGGAGCAGGGTTTTTCTAATGCAGTGGCACAAGAATTGAGGCAAAGTGAACCATTTTTATGTCCATAGCTGACATTATGTCATCACTCTGCGGCGTGTACATACAGTGTTTTTTTTAAAAGATACCTTATCTATCGAGGATGAAAAATTGTTCAAGGCATGCAAATCTGTCTGTTCGTCTGTTTGCTAGAGACATTACAAGGGAGGTACCCCCACCAAAAGTGTGAAAATTTCAGCACTTTATCACAATTTTCTCAGTGACTATTTGAAGGATTTCTCTCATATCTTGCATATATGTACTAGGCCAGAGGTAGATTCTCTTGTGTGAGTATGAGACCTGGATCTGTCTTATTTTTTTTTTAATAAATTTTTTTAATATTTTTAATGCATTAAAATTCATGAAATCATGCACTAAATCACTTATAACTTGAAAAGTGTTGCATTTAGAGCATTTTGTTAAAATATGTTGTTCAGCTACTTTTTCCATAGCTACAACATAGTGAGTAACTTGGGTGTCTATCTCAATAGCTAACTGAGTAATAGCTACTTTTGGGCTTTTCAGTAACTTCCATCATGAGTAAACTCACTTGTAACTTGAAAACTATTGCATTTAGAGAATTTTGTATAAATATGTTATTCAGCTACTTTTGGGTCAGCTATAACATAGTAAAATTTCAGACCTGTAGCTCATGCCATAGCTGAGTAATAGCTACTTTTAGGTTATCACTGTTGTGTAAATCACTTATAACTTGAAAAGTATTGCATTTAGAGTATTTAGTTTCCATATGTTATTCACCTATTTTGGGGTCAGCTATAACTTAGTGAAGTTCCAGACCTGTGGCTCATTGCATAGCTGAGTAATAGCTACTTTGAAGTTCTCACTATTGAGTAAATCAGTTGTAATTGGAAAACTATTGCATTTACAGAAATTTGTGTAAATATGTTATTCAGCTACTTTTGGGTCAGCTATAACATAGTGAGGTTACAGACCTGTAGTTCATGGCACAACTGAGCAATAGCTATTTTCAGATTATCACTATTGAGTAAATCAGTTGTAACTTGAAAAGTATTGCATTTACAGTGTTTTGCTTAAATATGTTGTTCACCTACTTTTGGGTCAGCTATAACATAGTAAAAATTCAGACATGTAGCTCATTGCATAGATGAGTAATAGCTATTTTCAGGTTCTCACTATTGAGTAAATCAGTTGTAACTTGAAAACTATTGCATTTGGAGAGTTTTGCTTAAATATGTTGTTCACCTACTTTTGGGTCAGCTATAACATAGTGAAGTTACAGACCTGTAGCTCATTGCATAGCTGAGTAATAGATACTTTGAGGTTATCACTTTTGAGTAAATCACTTATAACTTGAAAATTATTGCATGTTGAGCATTTTGTTTCATGTGTTATTCACCTATTTTGGGGTCAGCTATAACTTAGTGAAGTTCCAGACCAGTGGCTCATTGGATAGCTGAGTAATAGCTACTTTGAAGTTCTCACTGTTGAGTAAATCAGTTGTAATTGGAAAACTATTGCATTTACAGAAATTTGTGTAAATATGTTATTCAGCTACTTTTGGGTCAGCTATAACATATGAAGTTACAGACCTGTAGCTCATGGCAGAACTGAGCAGTAGCTATTTTCAGGTACTGACTGTTGAGTAAATCAGTTGTAACTTGAAAAATATTGCATTTAGAGTATTTTGTTAAAATATGTTGTTCACCTACTTTTGGGTCAGCTATGACATAGTGAAATTACAGACCTATAGCTCATGGCATAGCTGAGCAATAGCTATTTTCAGGTTCTCACTATTGAGTAAATCAGTTGTAACTTGAAAACTATTGCATTTGGAGAATTTTGTATAAATATGTTGTTCACCTACTTTTGGGTCAGCTATAACATAGTAAAATTTCAGACCTGTAGCTCATTGCATAGCTGAGTAATAGCTACTTTTAGGTTATCACTGTTGAGTAAATCACTTATAACTTGAAAATTATTGCATTTTGAGTATTTTGTTTCATGTGTTATTCACCTATTTTGGGGTCAGCTATAACTTAGTGAAGTTCCAGACCAGTGGCTCATTGGATAGCTGAGTATTAGCTACTTTGAAGTTCTCACTGTTGGGTAAATCAGTTGTAATTGGAAAACTATTGCATTTACAGAAATTTGTGTAAATATGTTATTCAGCTACTTTTGGGTCAGCTATAACATAGTGAAGTTACAGACCTGTAGCTCATGGCACAACCGAGCAATAGCTATTTTCAGATTATCACTATTGAGTAAATCAGTTGTAACTTGAAAAGTATTGCATTTACAGTGTTTTGCTTAAATATGTTGTTCACCTACTTTTGGGTCAGCTATAACATAGTAAAAATTCAGACATGTAGCTCATTGCATAGCTGAGTAATAGCTACTTTGAGGTTATCACTGTTGAGTAAATCAGTTATAACTTGAAAACTATTGCATTTAGAGTATTTTGTTTAAATATGTTATTCACATAATTTTTGGTCAGCTATAACATAGTGAAATTGCAGACCTGTATGTCATGGCATAGCTGAGCAATATCTACTTGCAGGTTCTCACTGTTGAGTAAATCATTGTATCCACTGGATAGCTGCAGTGTGTAGAGAGATTTCACAATTACCGCTCTTACCAAAAAAATATTATAGCTAGCCTTCTCAAGTTTGCAGAATATATGAATAACCATAAAATGTTGCCTGGGAATATTTTTGGCCTCATTTTGAAAAACAAGATGGCTGCCAGGGACGTTTATTTGACTTTAAACAAGGACTTTTGTTGGCCCTCTAGAGCGAAGGATATTATGCATAGAGATCTTAAATTCACAGGATATGTTCCTCATTATGAAATCTTGACTGGGAATGTTTTTGGCCTCATTTTGAAAAACAAGATGGCTGCCAAGGGCATTTCTTTGTCAGTCATGAAAAGTGCTTATATCTCCCTTATTATTGGTCCTAGAGGTTTGGGATGGTAAACCAACCTGTAAGAAATCATGGGCTGGGAATCTTCTGGTGTGGTCAGATTTGACCTTTGATTCCTCCTTCAAGGTCAAACAAGGATAGCCAAACTTAAAAGTGTTTATAACTTGCTCATTATTGATCCTAGAGGTTTGGGATGGTAAACAGACAGTTTGGAATCATGGGCTGGGAATCTGTTGATGTGGTTCGATTTGACCTTGGACCCCTCCTTCAAGGTCAAACGAGGAAAGCCAAACTTAAAAGTGCTTATAACTCACTTATTATTGGTCCTAGAGGTTTGGAATGGAAAACCAACCTATAGAAAATTATAGGCTGGGAATCTTTTGGTGTGGTCGGATTTGACCTTGGACCCTGCCTTCAAAGTCAAACGAGGATAGCTAAACTTAAAAGTGCTTATAACTCGCTAATTATGGTCCTAGAAGTTTGGGATGGTAAACAAACCTATAGGAAATCATTGGCTGGGACTCTATTGGTGTGGTCAGATTCGACCTTGGACCCCTCCTTCAAGGTCAAACAAGGAGAGCGAAACTTAAAAGTGCCTATAACTCGCTTATTATTGGTCCTAGAGGTTTGGAGTGGTAAACCAACCTATAGAAAATCATGGTCTGAGAATCTTTTGGTGTGGTCGGATTTGACCTTGGACCCTGCCTTCAAGGTCAAACAAGGATAGCCAAACTTAAAAGTGCTTATAACTCACTTATTATGGTCCTAGAAGTTTGGGATGGTAAACCAACCTATAGGAATTCATGGGCTGGGAATGTTTTTGTGTGGTTGGATTTGACCTTGGACCCCTTCTTCAAGGTTGAATGAGGATATTGCATTTGCAGTATTTCTTTAAATATGTTTTAACCTACTTTTTACACTAAAACAGTTACCTTGTTACTTTCCTTTATAATACCATTTGCAGGGCACAACTTTTTTGTCCTGTCAGCTTCGAAATTTCTTTCGAACATGCTGTTCAATTACCATTTACTGTACTTCTGTACAACACTTTCCCTGATAATTATGCTTTCCTCTCATTATCACCTTCACAAATCAAAAACACTCACTCAGCTGACACAGTGCCCGTTCACGGGCACTCTACTCTTGTTATTTTACAAATTGGTGCCTCACTAATCAGGTGGACTTCAGGGCACCCCCCTGTAAAGTCAGTTGCTGACTTCCTTATGTACCTATTTAGGACTGGAAGCTACAGCCCAGCATCATTGATGGTTACAGGTCAGCCATTGCTGATAAACTGGGAAATTCACCCTTCAGCATCAGCAAGAACAAAATCTCACTCGTCTCCTGGATATCTTCCACAGAGACAGACCGAAAGAAGGAATCCCCTCCTGGAACCTCTCACTGGTCTTGCACCAGCTGACTAAGGCTCCATTTGAACCAATCAAGGGATCCTGCTTGAAGCATTTGACCTTCAAGACGGTTTTTTTCTTGCCTTTTGGGTCGGGCAAGTGCAGAAGTGAGATTCATGCTTGGCAAAGCAGGACTATTAGACACCAATCTGATTGATCAAAGGTGTCCCTGTGTATCCATCACCCAGCCTTCTTTCCAAGAATCAGCTGGCCCAAGAGGATCCAGACAGTGTGGCCCCAGTGGTTATACCAGCCCTGGCCCCAACTCTGGATAGGTCCCTCAAGTCTGACAGGTCCCTCTTTCAGGTTAGAGCACTGCACTACGCTTTGGAGACGACCTCAGACCTCGGGCAGAATAAGGGGTTGGTTTTGTCTCTTTTAGGAAAGGTTTCGACAAGACACCTCGCCTGCTTCTATCTCCTCTTGGATCAAGCAGACTGTGATCCTACGTTATAAGCTCTCTGACCAGGAGGCCCACCCTTTACATCAGGTTAAAAGCCCATGATGTCAGGGCCTTTGCTGCTCTTATGGTCTTCCAGTCGGGAGTTTCCTGAGATCCATTTTTGTCAGCCTGTCGCTGAAGTCACATAATACCTTCACACAGTGCTTTCTGAAGGGTGTGGCTTGGGCGGACTCAGAGCTTTACCAATTGGGCTTGGTGTTGGGCTGCTCAGCAGAACCACAAATGGCCCTTAGATTGAGGAGATTTGTATATATGTACATAATGCAACAGTTCTACAAGCACATAGTATAAAATGTGATGTGCTTCCTGGGAGGTTTATTGGCTTTCTGGGACTGAACTTATCCCTCTCTTCCCCTACCTCAGAGCAGGTCTGTTAAAAAATGGGGGGGCGATGTCGGTATAGCCCCCGGGTAGTCGGCTGTTGCCAAGGTCTTACAGGCTTTCCTGATCTTAGGGTCAACCCAGGCCTGGGCCTATAGGTCTCCTGACGTAGTCAGCCTGGACCGTAGGTTAAAATTTGCTATTACTTGTGAGTTCACATAAGTCCCTAGTAACTTACCCGCCGACCAAGCGGTAGTTATTCAGCAATTGTCCATTGGATAGGATGTATTAACGCAATAAATAAAGACCCTCCCACTGACCCCGCCATCAGCTTACTAGGGATCTAGAGGTTTAGACAACAAAAAAGATGATATTACATCACATTGTCTAGACAGGAAGGAAGTACGAGGCGCCATCTGGAGAGTGCACAGTACTGGGTAGACTGGCCAGCTTGTGGGGACATTATGCGCTCATATAAGATGATTTTTTCTGTAGTTTGGCGGGCCGGTCTGCGCCGACCGGATTAGCAATTGTCCATTGGATAGGGTATTAACTTATAAAAATTTAATTTACTTATTAAATTTGCAATTTTTTCAATCAGGTTTAGCATATATATTAAGATTTGCCAAAAGAATAATCTGACTTTATGGTGACATTAAACGCTAAATGTTAATGGATCGTGTCCTATTTAAAGTCATAAAATTGGAATAAAACCCTCTGACTCATTTGTTTTTCTATTTATTTTTAAATAACTAATCACTGATATTAAAGTAGAAGACTGACTTACTTCATGATTTAAATATTAACACTGTTATGGTCATCTTAAACTTAAATTGTAGTGTTTTAGCCCTAAGCTCAGAAAGAAACTTTTAAAAAAAACCTTGGTACATTTATAAAGTGTAGCAAAAGGGATATTCTTAATTTATTTTCATGTTAAAGTCCAAATATAAAGTTATGGCCGACTAAAAGTAAAATAAGGAGGTTTCAGCCTCCGGCTATCTTATTGTTTGGCTGACCTTAGTTAAACTTTGCACACTTATAAAGGATCACAAAAGGGACAGTCACATTTTATGGTCACTTTAAAGTCCTAATATGATCCAAATTCTTGCCACCTTACAGTAAAATAAGAGGGTTTTCAGCCTCCAGCTATGTCATTTTTCATCTGACTTCAGTTAAACTTTGCACACTTATAAAGGATAACGGAAAGGACATTCTTATTTTATGGTCACCTCAAAATCCCAATATAAAAGAAGTTATGGCCACCTTACAGTGAAATAAGAGGGTTTCAGCCTCTAGCTATGTTATTTTTCAACCAACCTAAGTTACCCTTTGCACACTTATTCAGGATGAACAAGGCCAAAATGGGTCTCGATCTACTAATGTGAGCTGCCAAGCCCTCAGAGATGTAAGTAGGGCACCCATCCATGTGCTACTGTAGCCCATTGCTGTTTATCTTCAGTGATTGCACACATGCTCTCTATGGTATGCCACAATTCATGAAAGTCTGAAGACAGAATATAAAAACAAAGAAACTAAAATGCTCTTGAGAAGTGCGAGCCTCCCTAGAGTTTGCACTTAAGAAAGGGACATTCCCATTTTCCAATCACCTTGGAATTTCCAATACGAGTAAACGTCATCTTACAGCAAAACTGGGCCCTTTTTCCATCACATACAAAACACAACAAAGTTAGATTATGATAACAGTCTGATAGTGCAACTGCTACAGATTCTAATAACCCACGTCTCCATCAGGGCTGCTCAATTTTGTTAGCAAAAGCCTTTTTTGTAGTTCAATGATATTGTCTCTTCAGCATTTTCAGAGGTTTACTTTTCTCTGTGGGTGTAGTCATTAACAAATTGTGGCTGATAAAGTCAAAAGTGTAAGGTATTTTACTGCATATTCTTAGTTGAACACAGATACTGTAAAAAAAGATATGATCTTTATGAATGTCTTATCATGATTTCACTACATTAGTATTTTTTATAAAATTCATATTGAAAAACTGAAATTTATTGGGCATTTTAAACTTGTAACATGTAACATGTGCCTCAGTTTCTGACTCTTGGTCACTGACAACATGAAAAGCTTGAGAGGAAGGGGTGGGCAATTATTAGAAGGGGAGGTTGCTTTTATTACAGAGGCTTGTAATTGCATACACTTTTATACTATCAAAAATGCGAGCCGATTAGTTTTGGGAGAGATCCAATAAAAATGACAAGGGAAATAAAATCCATGTGACCCCCCCACTATTATCTTCCTATGTATTGCATTTAGAGCCATAAAATGTATTGGGCGGTAGTAGGAAACCATACCTGGAGAGTCTAGAAAGCAAATCAAATTTCCATCCAACCCCCCCATGGGTCAAACGGGTCATAGGATAGCTGATTTTGTGTTTTTGTGCCTTGTATCTCCTTTATTAATGCTTTTACAGCTTTAGACTGTATTAAGATGTACTGAGAAACCATATGTGCAGAGTTTAAATAGCTGGTGAGATATACCCCACTGATTCCCCCCTTCCAAATGAGTTACAGAGATGTTGCCAGACTGCACGATTGTGAGAATCTCGCAATTTTTGAAAAATGTCACATGATTTTGAAACTACGGCGCGGTATTAGATGTTTACTACACGCAAATACAGGGACCCAATGCATGAAGAGAAAAACTTTAAGCTTATACGACCTTAATATCAGGCCTGGGCAAAATGTATTTGTATTCATATTCATATGTATTCAAATACTTTTCTGAAAAAGGCAAAGTATTTGTATTCGAATACATTTCAAAAGCATTTGTATTCATGAATACTTTTATGAATACATTTAATATTTTACACTTTTTGTTGATTTTTTCACCCTGTACTGACAAGCTGTAGATATAAATATGAAATTTGGCTGTCATTGTGTGCCTAGGAGAAGTAACAAAACATATTTAATAAATACTTTTACTCATTAAGTGTTGCATAACATAATAATGACAGTGTCATGTTTGAACAAAATAGTTAGGATTATAACTTCTTCTCTTACATCTCATAAATGCAATTAGTTTGTGTGTTTAAGTTTTATATTGATAAATGGTTTCATGTATGCTTTAATCCACATTGGTTTTCATAGTGTAGTGTTATGTTATAATAAAATTCATGAAATTATAAACATCAAGCTACCTACCTTAAAATGACAACTGTGTTTGCCTTTGCTACAATTGGGGATTAACTTAGATGCGTTTCAATACCAGTGTCATTTGTCATATGTGAGTAATTCTTAGGCAAACTTATGTGACACCTATGGTGACAGTCTTATAGAAGTGGTAATCCCATCATAAAGATTTCCAAAACAATTGCTATCTCAGTTAAATACAAGATGTTTTGGGCACTAAAATGTCCTTTAAAAAAAAACTTTTGACTAGCTCAGTCATAGTCTGACCTTGATTTGACCTTTGACCTTGTTGTAGTGACCTTGAGTTTGAAAATCTTCTCCGAGCTATATCTCAGAAACCGTAAGGTGTGTGAAAGTTGATACTTGGTAGGGACATTGGTTGGGGGTGTAGATGTGCAACATCATGGTGTGACCTTGATTTCACCTTTGACTTTGCCGTAGTGACCTTAACCTTTAAAATCTTGTACAGTCTATATCTCAGAAACTGTAAGGTGTAGGAACTTGATACTTGGTAGGGACATTGGTCAGGGGGTGAAGGTGTGAAACATCATGGTCTGACCAGAATTTGACCTTTGACTTTGACCTTTAAAATCTAGTCTGGGCTATATCTCAGAATCAGTGAGGTGTAGTTAGTGGATACTTACTAGGGACATTGGTTAGGGGGTGTAGGTGTGCAACGTCATGGTCTGACCAGAATTTGACCTTGACCTATGAAATCTAATCCGGGCTGTATCTCGGAATCTGTGAAGTGTAGGAAGTGGATACTTACTAGTGACATTGGTTAGGGTTGTAGGTGTGCAACGTCATGGTGTGACCTTGATTTGACCTTCGATCTTGCGCCGTAGTGACCTTGACCTATGAAATCTTGTCCGAGCTATATCTTAAGAACCGTAAGGTGTAGGAAGGTAATGCCTGGTAGGGACATTGGTTAGGGATTGTAGGTGTACAGCATCATGGTGTGACCTTGATTTGACCTTTGTCGTAGTGACCTTTAAAATCTTGTTGCACCTTTGGATCTGTCTTTTGATGCAGATTAAGCACTGTTAAAGTCACAATAGAATTCATTAAGTGTCCCGCAAGGGACGCTTGCTTGTGTATGGGAGACCTTCAGGCTCCGGCGGCCCCGCCGGCTCCGCATTTTGTTTTCCTTACAACTCTGTAACTGTTAGGCAGATTCTTTTCAAATTTGGCAGGTTTAGGCACTAGCCTTGGGAAATTGTTTTGAATATGCTGCAGTGACATTTCAACCAGAGAGGTCACATGGCAAAATATGTCTTTTTTGATGCGGAAGCTTGTCCAGATAACTTGAAAGGGATTTTATCAATTCACCTGAAACTTGGCAAATACATTCATTCTATTAAAATCTGGAAATCATTAGATTTTGGCATTGATTGGTTAATAAATGGCCGAGTAATTAATGATTAATTAATAATTATGAATTTTCCAAAAAAGGAAAACACAGAAATGTTTAAATCTCGAAAACCATGCTAGATAGAGCGATTTCAACAAAATTTTTGACCCACAGGGTACCTCAGCAGAGTAGCTATCCCAATTTTCAAGAAAAATTTATCTGGCCAACAATGGCGGCCATTTTGAATTTTCGAATTTTTCACAAAAAATTGCAAAACATAAAAATGCTTATATCTCTAAAACCCTGCTAGATCGAGCGATTTCGACGAAATATTTGACCCACAGGGTATCTCTGCAGAGTGGCCATGCCAATTTTCAAAAAAAAAATTTTCCCGCAAAAAATGGCGGCCATTTAGAATTTTTGAATTTTTCGAAAAAATTGCAAAACATAAAAATGCTTATATCTTGAAAACACTGGTAGATAGAGCGATTTCGACGAAATTTTTGACCCACAGGGTATCTCTGCAGAGTGACAAAATTTTTGACCCACAGGGTATCTTTGCAGAGTAGCCATGCCAATTTTCCAAAAACAATTTGTCTCGCCAAACATGGCGGCCATTTTGAATTTTCAAATTTCGCAAAAATTGCAAAACATAAAAATGCTTATATCTTGAAAACCGTGCTAGATAGAGCGATTTTGATGACCCACAGGGTATCTCTGCAGAGTAGCCATGCCAATTTTCAAAAAAATTTTGTCTCGCAAAAAATGTCGGCCATTTTGAATTTTCGATTTTTTTGCAAAAATTGCAAAACACAAAAATACTAATATCTCAAAAACCGTGCTAGATAGAGCGATTTCAACGAAAAAACTTATGGATGGATTTTGATGAAATTTCCAGGATATGTCTGAAAAGGTAAAAAAAATTGATTACATTTTCGGAGTAATCCGGATAGTGGTAGAACGATTGTCTACAGACATCGAATGGTTGGTCGAAATTCACTGTAGTAGCGATGATCGATCTGGAAGTACAATAGATCGATTTATCATTATAACTGAAGATTTCATAATATTTAGTAAGGTTTCTTTGTGTATCTACATATCCACGCTTTTTTACATATATTTCAGGCAGTTTCCTCAATATATTGACAGATTTGTCATGAATTTTGGGTTTGTTTATATCTGCCGCCATATTTACAGGAAGTGAGCATTTTCGGTAGATTCTAAATGTCAGAACACCGTTATTCCTACCGCATCAACATACACTTCATCCCGGAATGTGTTTTATTATATAACCAACATTGGAATCGATTATGGTTCGATCATCGCTCAGAAAAATGGACGATTAATCGACCATGCAACTTTCCCATCACCAAATCCGGATCACTATCTGGATCTTCTGGATCCATGAAATGTAATTTTTAAAGACAGATAACTCAAAAATTAATGGATGGATTTTGATGAAATTTTCAGGAAATGTCTTAATTGCGACTAGGAACAAGTGATTAGATTTTGGGAGTGATTTGGATCACTGTCTGGATCATCTGGATCCAGGCTGCCAGATGCGTTTGTGAACAAGATAACTCAAAAGTTATGGATGGATTTTGATGAAATTTCCAGGATATGTCTGAAAAGGTAAAAAAAAGAAATGATTACATTTTCGGAGTAATCTGGATCACTACGTGGATCTCCTGGATCCATGAAATGTAATTATATCCCCGGCGCAAAGCAGGGATACTGTGGATGCATCATCGTCGTCCGCGTCCGCAGAGATTTCTTGTTAAAGTCCACATTTCTTTCCAGATTTCTTTCATATTTGGCAGGTGGCTTGATATGGTAGAGGACTCGCCACCCTATCTTTTTGGTAGGGTTTATGTCTAAATTAGGCCTGTGGTAGACAAAAATGTCTCAAATGTGGAATATTGCTTGTTAGCATCCTACAGTCCACATTTCTTTCCAGATTTCTTTCATATTTGGCAAGTGGCTTGGTATGCTACAGGACTCGCCACCCTATCTTTTTGGTAGGGTTTATGTTTGAATTAGGCCATATTTGGCAGTTATATACCTTAGGCGTGGGAAAATTTTTCTGCATGCTTGAATTTGACCTTTGACCTTTATCAAGGTCACATGATCAAAAACAATTTTTTTAAATACACCCCCGTCATCGTAGTTCAGGAAAAACTACTTGCTACACAGCCTTATAATTGTACACACCTGTTCATACTATTTAAAACGCGAGCTGATTAGATTTTGGGAGGAATCCCTTGAAAAATGTCTCATTTATGGGTGATTTTCTCACACCTTCCAATCTGAGAGCCTTAAATTTAGGTCAACCCCCCCTATTATTTTCTTAAGTATTGCATTTAGAGCCATAAAATATATTGGGAGGTAATAGGAAACCATATGTGGAGAGTCTAGATAGCCGGTCAGTTTTACCCCACCGCCCCCCCCTTATGGGTCAAACTGGGGTCATAAAATAGCTGATTTGGAGTTTTTGCCTTATATCTCCTTTATTGTTGCTTTTATAGCTTCAGAATGTACTAAGAGGTATTGGGAAAGCATATGTGGAGAGTCTAAATAGCCGGTCAGTTTTACCCCTGACCCCTCCTTATGGGTCAAACTGGGGTCATAAAATAGCTGATTTTGAGTTTTTGCCTTATATCTCCTTTATTGTTGCTTTTATAGCTTCAGAATGTAGTAAGAGGTATTGGGAAAGCATATGTGGAGAGTCTAAATAGCTGCTCAGTTTTACCCCCCGACCCCCCCTTATGGGTCAAACTGGGGTCATAAATAACTGCTTTGGAGTTTTTGCCTTATATCTTCTTTATCGTTGCTTTTATAGCTTTGGAATGTATTACGAGGTATTGAGAAAGCATATGTGGAGAATCTAAATAGCCGGTCAGTTTTACCCCATGGCCACCCCTTATGGGTCAAACTGGGGTCATAAAATAGTTGCTTTGGAGTTTTGCCTTATATCTCCTTTATTGTTGCTTTTAAACCTTCAGAATGCCCCTTATGGGTCAAACTGGGGTCTTAAAATAGATGATTTTGAGTTTTTGCCTTATATCCCCTTCAATGTTGCTTTTATAGATTGAGAATGTATTAAGAGGTATTGGGAAAGCATATGTAGAGAGTCTAAGTAGCCAGTCAGTTTTACCGCCTGACCCACCCTTATGGGTCAAACTGGGGTCAAAAAATAGCTGTTTTGGAGTTTTTACCTGATATCTACTTCATTGTTGCTTTTATAGCTTCGGAATGTATGAAGAGGTATTGGGAAACCATGTCTGGACAGTCTAAATAGCCGGTTAGTTTTACCTCCTGACCCCCATGTATGGGTCAAACAGGGGTCATGAAATAGCTGTTGCTTTTATTGTTGCTTTTATGCTTTCACAATGTATTAAAACCTATTGCAAAACCCTGTGGACAATCTAAATAGCAATACATACTTGCACCCATGATTATATATGAAGTTATCAATACTCGTTACTGAAATGCATAGGGATGCATTTACACAGAATTTACTTAAGTTACATCCAATGTACAACACTTTCTCCAGCTTGTCTATGTCTACAACGCTTGTTTATGTTAATTAAAGAAGACCTTTGTAGGATTTTCCCTGTCATGATATCACTAAGGGGGTTGGTTTATGTAACAGTACGGTGCAGCTTTGTGCATTCTTAGCTTTACAGCATGCCTATTAAGTAGGGCTGCAAGCGAGCCCGAAAATGCGCCTCGATTCCTCGTTTTATAAGAATCGACTCGGATTCGGTTATTCGCTTGATTATCGCCCACGAAATAAACTGCTTCATATTTTGACATACCACGCCTTATTAAATGGTTACAAACCACACAACAGGAAAGAATTTTGATAATTTATTGAATTTTGGGGAAAAGACGCTTTTATAATGCAAAATATTAGAAACTGTAACCATCCTTATATTGCGAGATTTGAGGCGTCTTCGAAATACGTTAGAATAAAATGCTGTCTTATAAAACGTTGTTACACAAAGAATTTAAGTTTGCAAATAGTTAAAATATAAAATACTGAAACGGAAACACCTTGTAATAGTAAAATATATAAATATATTAATATATTTAAAGAAAAAAGTTGAATTTTGTAGTAGATTTTGCTTCTATGTTTAGTTCTTTTCGAAGACCCGGTTCACTTTTCTTGCCTCGAGTATTGAAGTGAATCGTTTCGTTTCCGAGTAACCAAAGAATCGTTGCAGCCTTACTATTAAGACCACAAGGCATTTTAAACTCTCAGGGACGCTTCGCTTTTGTTAGCAAAAGCATTCATTTAGTTTATCTATAAAAGTATTGCGGATACCCAATTTTTATCAAATAATTCATTCATCTACTTTTGGGAGAGCTTTCACATGGTGAAGTTCCAGACTCATAGATAATTACTCACCTACTCAAAATGAGTAATTGCGAATTATCTCAAGTATTGCGCATAGCCAATTTTTCTCAAATAACTCATTCACCTACTTTTGGAAGAGCTTTCACATGGTGAAGTTTCAGACCCATAGATAATTACTCACCTACTCAAAATGAGTAAATGCAAATTATCTCTAAAAGTATTGCAGATAGCCAATTTTTCTGAAATAACTCATTCACCTACTTTTGGGAGAGCTTTCACTCGGTGAAGTTTCAGACTTGTAGCTAATTACTCACCTACTCAAAATGAATAAATGCTAATTATCTCTAAAAGTATTGCGGATACCCAATTTTTCTCAAATAACTCATTCATCTACTTTTGGGAGAACTTTCACTTGGTGAACTTCCAGACCTGTAGGTAATTACTCACCTACTCAAAAGAAGTAAATGTGAATTATCTCTTAATAGTATTGCAGATAGCCAATTTTTCTCAAATAACTCATTCACCTACTTTTGGTAGACCTTTCACACACGAAAATGAAAAATTGTGAATATCTCGGAAAAGCTATTTCTTCTCCTTTAATGCTCGGCGGGAGATACCGCGGCAGTGGTGTTGTTTTCAAAAATTTTTGTCTCACCAAAAATGGTGGCCATTTTGAATTTTCAAAGTTTTTGCAAAATACAAAAATGCTTATATCTCAAACCATGCTAGGTGGAGTGAACTCAACAAAATTTTTGACCTGCTGGGTATCTCTGCAGAGTAGCCATGCCAATTTTCAAAATATTTTTGTCTTGCAAAATATAGCAGACATTTTGAATTTTCAAATTTTTTGCAAAAATTGCAAAACACAAAAATGCTTATATCTTGAAAACCGTGCTAGATAGAGCAGACTGCACTGGCATTGGTTGCCACAACAGTATAAGGCTAGAAACGAAGCATTTTCTTAATACTTTAGCACTCACCTTTATATCCTTTTCGGGACGCTTTGTTTTTGCCATGCAAAAACATTATCTAGTTAAGAATTTTATTTTTTACAACTTCCCATTGTAACAGAGGGAATTTCATCAAGTGAGCCACAGATTTTGCTCCAACACCACACATAAGCATTCATTCAATGTATTACCACTTTTGTATGCATGGTAATATTCAAAACATCTAAACTAAATTTTGGCCATGCCTGATGTAGATAGAAAGTACATGCATTATCTTTCTCTTAGATATTGTTTTCTCTATTTAAACATTGTTTGGACCTATATATAACTGACAGTGCTCTGAAAGTATCCTGATCTTTGTACTGATACAGTACTTCTATATCTCATGGTGTTAAAAATATTTCCCTATGCTGTGGGATACAGGCATCTCTGATGCTATTTTTTGTCTGTTTCTCAGACTTTAAAATATTCTTTTGGGTTCTTTGCATTCATACCCCTGTATGGATTTGAGTTGATAAGTTTATTAGCAAACCTGGCAACAAGTGTTGCCATGACAACAGTTTTTTGTTTGTTGGACCTTAAAATAATTTGATAGGTTCTTTACATGACATGGCCACAATGACTGTGTTTTACAGTTGGACCACACAACAACTTTTATGGAAGTTTAGCGGCGATGGGCTATGTTATTACTCTGATAAGTCACCACTTCAGTGAACCATTCATGTTTCTGATGGCTTTGCACTCACACTAGTGGATCGAACCCCTTTTGGCCTTGTTGTTGTTTCAAATTTCATCCACTTCAGTCTTCGGATGAATTCTTGTATACCTAAAAAGTGCTTGACTTGTGTACTTATAACAACCCATTAAACTGGTCAGCTTTTTAGGCAATAAAATATAACATACCATGCTGACAATAAATTGCATAATCCACCATTTTTACCCCACAGCCCTTAAGGGCTGTCGGGGTATTGTCTTCACCCATGGTGTCCGGATGGGCGGGCGTCCGGGCGGGCGGCGGGAAAAAGTCTGTCCGGGCTGTATCTCAGAAACCGTAAGGTGTAGGAAGTTGATATTTGGTAGGGACATTGGTTAGGGGGTGTAGGTGTGCAACGTCATGGTCTGACCTTGATTTGACCTTTGACCTTGTTGTAGTGACCTTGACCTATAAAATCTTGTCCAGGCTATATCTCAGAAACCGTAAGGTGTAGGAAGTTAATATTTGGTAGGGACATTGATTAGGGGGTGTAGGTGTGCAACGTCATGGTCTGACCTTGATTTGACCTTGCCGTAGTGACCTTGACCTATAAAATCTTGTCCGAGCTATATCTCAGAAACCGTAAGGTGTAGGAAGTTGATACTTAGTAGGGATATTGGTTAGGGGGTGTAGGTGTGCAACGTCATGGTCTGACCTTGATTTGACCTTTGACCTTGCTGTAGTGACATTGACCTATAAAATTTTGTCCAGGCTATATCTCGGAAACTGTGAGGTGTAGGAAGTTGATATTTGGTAGGGACATTGGTTAGGGGGTGTAGGTGTGGAACGTCATGGTATGACCTTGATTTGACCTTTGACCTTGCCGTAGTGGCCTTGACCTATAAAATCTTGTCCAGGCAATATCTCAGAAATCGTTAGGTGTAGGAAGTTGATATTTGGTAGGGATATTGGTTATGGGGTGTAGGTGTGCAATGTCATGGTCTGACCTTGATTTGACCTTTGACCTTGCTGTAGTGACCTTGACCTATAAAATCTTGTCCGGGCTATATCTCGGAAACCGTAAGGTGTAGGAAGTTGGTACGTGATAGGGACATTGGTTAGGGTGTGTAGGTGTGCAGCGTCATGGTCTGACCTTGATTTGATCTTTGACCTTGCCGTAGTGACCTTGAGTTCGAAAATCTTGTCCGGGCTATATCTCGGAAACCGTAAGGTGTAGGAAGTTGATACTTGTTAAGGACATTGGTTATGGGGTGTAGGTGTGTATTATCATGGTGTCACCTTAATTTGACCTTGTCGTAGTGACCTTGACCTTTAAAATCTTGTTGCACCTTTGGGTCTGTCTTTTGATGCAGATTAAGCACTGTTAAAGTCATTAGAATTTATTAAGAATTTTACTTTCATAACTTCCTATTGTAAGAGATAGAATTTCATCAAATGAGCCACAGATTTTGCTCCAACACCACACATAAGCATTCATTAAATGTATTACCACTTCTGTATGCATTGTAATATTCAAACCATCTAAACCATAAAGAGTGGTTGAATTTTAGTTTGCTGATTAATGCTGTCATCTTGTTATTGAATTATCTTGTTTTAATACTTCATCTTTATATGCATTATTTCTCCATTTAAACATTGTTTGGACCGTTATATATCTTCTGTATCTCATGGTGTTGAGAATATTTCCCTGGCTGTGGGGTACGGGCATCTCTGATGCTATTTTAAACATTATATTAAATATATGATATTGTGACACAAGCTAATTTAAGCAATTCAAAGATTTTATCTATATTTTTCATTATTGGAGCTGCCATATTGTATGATGTTTCCTGTCGAGGTGGATATTAACCTCAGTGAGGGCTCGATATCAAGTCGAATTTTTGTCCCAGGTCGACCCAAATTATTAGTACTTACAATACCTTTAATTTGCAGGGCAAAACTTTGTGTCCTTTTCTGCTTTCAGTTATACTCTGAAATCAAAACACACAGTCAGCTGACACAGTCTGTTCATGGGCACTGATTGCTTGCTATACTAATCAGTTATTTTTGGCCCCATTGAACTGAAATTCAGTTGGCACCTACATTTTGGTATTAGGAAAGGGATTGCCAAATTTGTGGATCCATATGTTGTACTTTCTGAGAAATTTGGTGAAAAGAAAATGCAAGAAAAAGATTGTTTTTAATCATGTAAACTTGATAAAAGTCAACTTTTAATCTTTCAAAAAAAAATTTTCCATGCCTACTGCTCCCCACCGTAACTTGGCACAGCATGGACACAAAAAGCTTATTATCTCCTGCCGGGCTCTAGCCCGGGAGGGAGATTATAAAACGCCTCCTGTGTGTGGGTGCATGCGTGTGTTAGTGTGTCATGCAGATTTCTCCAAAACTACTACAGCTACAGATTTTTTGTAAATTCATTGTCCCAATTAATTTTCATGCTCTTTTTGGGGGTGGTGGGGGGCGGGGTTGTGGACAATATGGCGGCCCAGAGATAAGTGAGTATTAGCAATTTTAGCTACTTTCAGTAAAGCACTCATAACTCCAAAACTATTGCAGTTACAGTATTTTCTTAAAATATGTTGTTTAGCTACTTTGTCCTTATCTATAAGATGGTACATACTTTGGGTTCTGTTGCATGCCATAAGTGAGTTATAGCTATTTTCTTATTTGTAGCAAAATAATGACGCAAGTAAATGTCAAATATCTTCAAAAGTAATAAAGTTAAGCAAATCTTTTCACATATGTTATTCATCTCATTTTGATAAGCTATCACGTAGTAAAGTTTCAGACCGTTTGCACATTGGATAGCTGAGCAATAGCTGCTTTGAAATTCGGACTGTTGAGTAAATCCATTGTAACTCCAAAACTACTACAGTTTTGGTATTTTCCTAAAATATGTTCTTTAGTTACCTTGACCTTAACTATAATTTTGGGTTTCATTGCATGCTATAAGTGAGTAATAGCTACTTTTTTTAGCAAAATAATGACAAGTAAATGTCAAATATTTTCAAAAGTGTTAAAGTTAGGGAAATATTTTTATATCTCCTTACTTTTGGGTGATCTACCACATAGTGAATAGTGCTGGTATTGTTTATCGATATTGAAATATTTATTGATCCATGCTGAATATACTGATACCAATAATGTAGGGTACAATATCAATATCGGAATATAGCACTTAATAGATGCAATTAATCTGTTTTCCATTCAAATAAAATATAAAATTTGAGAAATATATTGGTTTTCCTATCATTTTTGTCAAATTTCAATTTCCGCTAAAGCCGAAATGCCATTTTTATTGCGTTAATACATCCTATCCAATGGACAATTGCTTTACCGGTCGGCGCGACCGGTCCACCAAACGTCAGAAAAAGACCTCCTGTGTATAACACTAGCAGAGCCGGTCAGGAGAGCGCATTCGCCAGGTGGCGCATCGTACTTCCTTGCTGTCTAGACAATGTGACGTCATAGCATCTTTTTTGTTTGGCGCGTGGAGAGTGAAGACGTGTTTTCAACGACAAGGAATTTTTTCATTTTATAACGAACTCACCTGCTTAATTCATCTTTGAAGAAGTTTAGAAGTTATTTCTACTACCATGTCATCACCAGGACAGAGAAGAGGTTCTTGCGGACACGCTATGGCTGGGTTTGACACCCACTCCAAGTGTGCACGTTATAGGGACAAAGGGCTAGGCGACGACCCCTGCGTCCAGAAGAAAGAATGTGTCATCTGCAAGGGTTTTACCCCTGACCAGGTCCTTCAGCTGGCTACCCCAGCTTACAGGGACAGGAAAGGGAAGAAGGCGACCTCTTCAACTACGACCTCCACTCCCACTCTCGTGGACCCAACACACGTTAATGTACTGGGTAAAGTGGAGAAAGGGAAAGCTGCGCAGTCTACCCCAACTACCAAGAAGACGAAGCGTAGTGAGTCTCCCAAGCAATCTGCCAGCAAGAGATCTTCAAGCAGTAGACCTTCCAATGTAGATATCAAAGAACTGGACAACAAATGGGCTGAGAGGTTCTCCAGACTAGAAGCTATGCTGTTAGCCAAGACCTTCACCATGCCGGTTGAACCGGTGGTGAAGCCAGCTTCTGATGTGACTCCTACTGAGAAGCCATTCTTTGAACCTTCCACCAGCAAGTTGCCTGTTGAAAAGAGTCAGCCCTTTGAGAAACCCGGTCCCTGCCTTGACCAGGCCACCGGCACTGCTGTAGAGGAGATGCAGACTGCCACCCAGCCCCTTGGGGCTCCCGGTGCAGGAATAGCAACCCAGCCTGTTCAGGCCCCCGGTTCATCCCTAGATGTTCAGCCCACCAGTGAAACAGACCTCACTGCAGCCTCTGACAGTGAAGCTGACCAGTTTAGTGAAACCGGTTCCCTGGATGGCGACATCCACCGGGACCGGTCAGCAGACAGAGATGCCTCAAGAGATGACCCTGAGACTGGACCCACTGAGGAAGCCAACTACAGGGAAACCATGAGGGGTGTGAGGAGCTTCATGAACTGGCACAGGGTTCCTGAGTTTGAAACTGTGTCCTCCACTGCTGATGATAACCCCTTTGCCGGTGCAAGGGCCCAGCCAACCGGAAAAGTCAGTGTGAAACTTCCTGTGGACGACTGGCTGTGCAGAAAGATGTCTAATCTCAACCTCACAGTCAAGGAAGGCTACCCTACAAGAAACACCGACAACACTGGCCTCCTTAAGGATCAGTTCATCAAAACCCCTAGACCATCCAGATGGTACGGGATGCATGCTGAGAAGGACAATGAGAGTTCAACAGTACGCACCTGGTCTCCGGACCCGGCCAAACTCAACCACTCATTCAGCAGGGTTGCCAGAAGGAATATGCCCTCTGCTCCACCCTCCCGGGTCTTTAGCCAAGATCTACTCAGACGCTGGGAAAGGGCAGCACGTGAACAGACAGTGATGTGCAACCAGGCTGCTGGTTTATCAAGATGCTTGACCAGGGTTCAGGACTCGATGAACAATCAGTTAGAAACCCTGAGTCTGGACAGTAAAGGAAAGTCATCAGAAAAGATGAGGCAAGCTGTTGGTGAACTGGAGTATTTGACCACTTTTAACCGGTCAATATCTCAAGCAATGGCCAGGACAATGCAAGATCTATCTGAGGCAGTCTTCATCAATATGGCCAACTTCACCCTTGCTCGCAGGGATAGTTATCTGGACTATTTGCATGCTGGGGTCAAGCAAGATACTGTGAACGCCTTGAGAACGTCTCCGGTCCATCTAGACGCATTGTTTCCGGATCAGCTAATTGCCAAGGCTGAAGAGGAAATCAGTAAGAGTGAGGAGAGGCGTTCGTCCGGTACTTCTCACCGACAACAAGGTCGCTTCCACCCATACTCTGCAAGTGACAAGTCTGCTAGTCGTCACACCGACAGGAAGAACGTCCCTGCTTGGAAGCAGATCAGAGACAACCAGCAAAGCAGGAGAGGTCGAGGCAAAGCCTCCAACTACTCCCAAAAGCCTGCCAAGGGGTCCAAGTCGTCTAAATGACAATTACTGTGTAAATTATGTAACCAGTCAAACGAACTCTGTAGTTGTAACCGGTCAGGAAAACTTGGACCCGGCACCGGTGATGGCAGAGACCAGCAAAGTGACACTAAATTTGACTGTAAACTCACATGTTGCAAATGCTCATATTGTTTCAGGGTTTCCACAAAGGAAAGGTGTAAATCCCAATACCTGTCAAATGTACACAGAAATAAAATATGTGAAAAGTGTTTCTTGTGTAGGTCACTTGTCTTCTGTAAAGCTTGTAGCCAATGCCCAACATGCTGTTATAGATCCTCCTGTAGGGGCGAGATTAAATCAGTGTTGGGAGAAATGGGAAGCCTTGGGTTCAAGTCCAAAAGTAGTCACCACACTGAGGGAGGGTTACACTCTCCCGTTCCGGTTCAGACCCCACTTGACAAGGTCACCGACTGTAATAAGCAACTACCACAACTCAGCCAAGCAGTCCTTCCTTTTAGAAGCACTGTATCAGCTGATAAATAAAAATGCAGTCGAACCGGTAGAAAATCAGAACTCACTGGGCTTTTACAACCGGCTATTTTTGGTACCCAAACCCAACAACCGGTGGAGACCGGTCCTGGACCTGAGCACCTTGAACACCTTTTTAAACACAGGGTCGTTCAAGATGGAGACCCCAGAGACAATAAGAACCTCCCTACAGGCAGGGGAGTGGGTCACATCCATAGATTTCAAAGACGCTTACTTCCACATAACAATTCACAGTCAGTCAAGGAAGTACATGCGTTTTCACCTCCAGGGTCGGTCCTACCAGTTCAAGGCCCTACCCTTTGGCCTATCCACAGCCCCCATGGAGTTCACAGTGGTGGCCAAAGAGGTCAAACTCATGGCTCTTCAGAAGGGTATAAGGATCCACCAGTACCTAGACGACTGGCTGGTGAGAGCCTCTACCCAACACACCTGTCTCCAGCATACTCAAACCCTAGTCACTCTGTACCAGGAACTAGGGTGGCTGGTGAACAAGGAAAAATCAGAACTGGTTCCCAAACAGGTCTTCAACTTCGTAGGTTACCAATTCGACCTGAAAGAGGGCAGAGTTAGACCAACAGAAGATCGTTGGCAGACCTTGACAGACAAGATCAGATCCATAATGTCGGATCCGGTGTGCCCGGTCTGACAATTCATGTCCCTCATAGGCCTGCTCACAGCAACAGAAAAGCAAGTCCACTTAGGGCGCCTTCACATGAGACCCATACAGTAGCACTTGAAAAACAATTGGAGGGTCCCAGAATCACTGGAAAAGGTGATACCGGTCCCCAAGTCCCTCCACCCCCACCTGAAGTGGTGGCTGGAGGAAAGCAATGTGCTTCTAGGTCAACCATTACACCCTCTAAAACATGCTCTGCAAATCTTTACAGACGCATCAAAAGAAGGGTGGGGCGCTCACTTAGACGAGCACACTGCAAGGGGAACCTGGTCCCTTCCAGAGAGCAAACTGCACATAAACCACTTAGAGCTAAAAGCAGTATTTCTAGCTCTAAAAGAGTTTCGAACCCTAGTCTGCAACAAGACAGTGTTGATAGCTACAGACAACACAACAGTGGTTGCTTATATCAACAAAGAGGGGGGGATGAAGTCGGGCTCTCTGTTTGCCCTACTGTGGAGAATACTGTCCTGGTGTACCAGGCAGCAAGTAACCCTCAGGGCACGTCACATCCCCGGCCGGCTGAACGTGATAGCAGACAAGCTATCCAGGCTTGGCCAGACCATTCAAACAAAGTGGTCACTTCATCCAGAAGTGTTTCAAGCCATATGCTCCCGGTGGCACCAACCCCAAGTGGACCTGTTTGCCACCAGGTTCAACAACAAACTACCTCAGTTTGTATCACCGGTCCCAGACCCTCAGGCTTGGGCAGTGGATGCACTCAGCCTATCCTGGGAGGACCTGGACCCATACGCCTTCCCACCGGCAGCCATCTTGGGCAAAGTGGAGAAACTCCAGGACTACCCCTGCAACAGTATAATCCTGATTGCACCAGGGTGGCCCAACATGCCCTGGTTTTGGGACCTGGTAGCAATGTCAAGCCAGATCCCACTGTGTCTGCCCAACATACCCAACCTAGTGTCTCAGCCATTCAACCAGGTCCTTCACAGGAACCTGGCGAATCTGAATCTGCATGCCTGGCTCCTAGATCCTCAGCAATCAAGGAGCAAGGCTTCTCTGAGGCAGTGGCAGCACGAATTGAGGCTCCTCAAAGAAGATCAACCAGATCTGTCTATGAGGCAAAGTGGACCATTTTTACAAAGTGGTGCCTCAGTAATCAGGTGGACTTCAGGGCACCACTTCTAAAAGCCATTGCTGACTTCCTCCTGCACTTATTCCAGGACAAGAAGTTGCAACCAGGCACCATTGATGGCTACAGATCAGCCATTGCTGACAAACTGGGCAATTCAACCATTAATGTCAGCAAAGATGAGAATCTCACTCGTCTCCTGGATAGTTTCCATAGAGACAGACCCAAGGGCAGGAGGGGCATCCCCTCCTGGAACCTTTCCCTGGTACTACACCAGCTCACAAAGGCTCCCTTTGAACCCCTTAAAGAGGCCTCCTTAAAACATCTAACCTTCAAGACTGTTTTCTTGCTGGCCTTGGGTTCAGGTAAACGCAGGAGTGAGATCCATGCTTGGTTACATAAGAACATCAGAGACCAGTCAGACTTCTCCAAGGTGTCTTTGTACCCCTCACCCAGCTTTCTATCCAAGAACCAGCTGGCTAAAGAGGGTCCAGATAGTGTGGCACCAGCGGTCATTCCAGCCCTGGCTCCATCCCTGGATAGGTCACTCAAGGATAACAGGTCCCTATGTCCAGTTAGAGCGCTGCGCTACTACTTGGACAGGACTACAGACCTCAGGCAGAATTTGAAGGAGTTAGTCTTTGTCTCCTTCAAGAAAGGGTTTGACAAAGACATCTCACCCGCCACCATCTCCTCATGGATCAAACAGACTGTGATTCTGTGTTATGAGCTCTCTGACCAGGAGGCCCTCTCCTTACATCAGGTTAAAGCCCATGATGTCAGGGCCTTTGCTGCATCTAAGGCTTTCCAATCAGGGATCTCCTTAGATCAAATCTTGTCAGCCTGCCACTGGAAATCCCACAACACCTTCACTCAATTCTATTTGAAGGATGTTGCCTGGGCTGACTCAGAGCTATTCCACCTGGGACCTGTAGTGGCGCCCAACAGGTGCACCACCAGGCCCAGAAGTGAGGAGATGTTGTATATATGTAAATATGTACATACTGTAAATATGTTTGATATGTACATAATGTAAATATGTTCATTGTATATATTATATAAAAAAAAACAAAAAAACTGTGACTTGCTTCCCTTGGGAAGTTGTTATTTCTTCTGGGACTGAACTCAGCCTCTCTCTCTCTCTCTCTCTCTCTCCCTCTCTCTCTCTCTCTCTCTCTCTCTCCCTCCCCAGTTCATCACTGGGAGGGAAAGAAAAGGGGGGGGCAGTGTCGGTAGACTCCCGGTTAACCGGTTAGTTGACAGCCGACCTTGACCTCTCAGGGGTCTCTGACCCTAGGTCAAATGGGCCATCTCATTTTTTGTTATTATGAGTTCATGCAAGTCCCTAGCTGCTTACCCGCCTACCAAGCGGTAGTTATTCAGCAATTGTCCATTGGATAGGATGTATTAAGTAAATTAAATTTTTATAAGTTAATACCCTATCCAATGGACAGGCAAGGCCCACCCAACCGGCCCCGCTATCAGCTTACTAGGGGTCTTACTAGGACTAGACACGAAAAAGATGCTATGACGTCACGCTGTCTAGACAGCAAGGAAGTACGATGCGCCACCTGGCGAATGCGCTCTCCTGACCGGCTCTGCTAGTGTTATACACAGGACGTCTTTTTCTGACGTTTGGCAGACCGGTCGCGTCGACCGGTAAAGCAATTGTCCATTGGATAGGGTATTGACTTATAAAGTTTTAATTTACTTATTAAATTTGCACATTTGTTTGTGTTTTGGGAAACTACTAGACCTTGCAAAAGAGTTTGGAAGCTCTCTCTCGGAAAACAACCATGACCCGATATTTCAATATTGATCGATACAGAAAGCAAGAATATGGTTTGATATCGATAAATATATTATTATTCGATACCAACACTAATAGTGAAGTCGCAGATCACAGTCGTAGCTAATATTATTATTATGTATTTATACTCAGCGCAATATCTCCATATACTACAGGACTCAAAGCGCTATTTAACCAATCCGACTAGACAGGTACAGCCCCAGCTCACAAGTAACTGACATTCCCCTAACTGGAAGATAGAGGCTCAAGGATGACCATTTATCAACGTCCTTGAGGTTCTTTAACCTGCCACAGGGGATAGTACCCAATGACAGAGGACCGCCATTTTAAGTGGTCATCCGAGCCACTATGTATCTGCCTGTACCTGGGAATGAACCTATGTCCTCTGAGTTCCTAGACAAGTGTGTTACCGGATAGGCCACAGTGTCAGATGTAGCTATTAAAATGAGTAAATGTCTTTTATCTCTAAAAGTATTGTAGGTACGCAATTTCTTCGAAATAAGTCATTCACCTACTTTTGGGTTATCTACCACAAAGTGAAGTTGCAGAACTGTAGCTCTTTGGATAGCTGAATAATAGCTACTAAAATGAGTAACTGTCTTTTATCTTTAAATAGTATTATAGATAGGCAATTTCTTCAAAATAAGTCATTCACCTACTTTTGGGCGATCTACCAACTATAGCTCTTAGCATAGCACAGTCATACCTACTAAAATGAGTAAATGTCTTTTGTCAGTAAAAGTATTGCAGATGTGCACTTTCCTCTAAATAAGTTATTCACCTACTTTTAGGTGGACAACGATGCAGTGAAGTTGCAGAACTGTAGGTCTTTAGATAGCGGAGTAATCTATACTACAATGAGTAAAGTCTTTTATCTCTAAAAGTGTTACAGATAGGCAATTTCTTTTAAATAAGTCCTTCACCTACTTTTAGGTAATCTGCTACACAGTAAAGTTGCAGAACTATAGCTCTTTGGATTGCAGAGTGATGGCCACTAAAATGAGTAAATGCCTTTTATCTTTAAAAGTATTGCAGTGAAACTTTGAAGTACCTCTTGCTTATTGTCACTTCTACTTGTGCCTCCATCTCACAAAAAATCTATATTCCAATATCTTTAGCACATCTAATTTATACAGTGGGAGATAATTGCATTCGCCAGAAAGGCTTGTTTGTAGTTGTTTCCATCAGGTTACTGATGGCTTGTTTTATCAAATATGTTTTCTACTTTTTGAGGTCTCGTGTCAGGATAAATTTTTAGAGCTGTAGCTAAAACACTAACAGAGTAACACCTGCTTTGACATTTTGCCCATGAGTAAATCACTTTTAACTTCAAAAGTATTCAATTTGGAGGTTTCTTTGTCTTCCTTAGGGTACTAAGGACTACTCTTCTAGCACTTTTAAAGATTTAGACCTTTTCAAATTTTGCTATCATCTCCAAAACTGTAAGCAATTTCTGGCAAATTTTGGACCCACGGGTACTAAGAACAAACTCCCAAGGACTTCTGAAAAAGTTAGAATTTTCTGAATTTTGAATAGAAACTGTTGTTTATCTCAGAAACTGTAAGAAATAGAGTGATTTCGGGAACGTTTTGGTTACTGAGGGCTACTTCTCTAAGATCTCTGAAAAAACTTCTGATTTTTGGCTGCCATCTAGAACTTTGGCAGAAATGGAAAATGTCCTTTACCTCCAAAAACTGTAAGAGATACATTGATTTTGCCAAAAGTTGGCCCCACTGGTTAATGAGGGCTACTCCTTTAATGTTGAATAATAATGTAAAATTTTCTTAATTCTTACTCATGAAAAATGCCATGTTAGTTTTCCTTTTTGTGGTGGATACATTTTGCATCTTGCCATAGAAGCGTCCCTAGTCTAGTTTTTGATTTTAAGAATATATATTTAAACCTGAGATTTGGATGGAAATTAACTGTAAACTGTATAACCTCAGAAAATGACAAAATGTATAAGTACAAAGACACTTATTCTTGTGAACTATTTCTTTACCAGAAGAAAATATATATGAAGAAGATGAACATAAATTATTGAAGATTGAAGGTACTGTTTGAGTGATTTACAGATTTTTTGGGGCCATGATGTGCTCCTTACATTGTAAAAATAAAAAAATTTGTTACATCCAATTTGCAGGAAAGAAGACGTTGAGTCCTTTGAGTTACTAAAGAAAAAAGGATGTCAGTGAAGTGGAAGTGTGTTGATTCTTCCTTTCTTGTTCTCAAACATGAGACACCTGACCATGAAGAGACTGGTGTTACAGAAGCACAGTCCCAAAGATCGGTCATTGAAGAACAGCAGTGTTCAGGAGGTACACGACTGACAGAATGTGACACAAAGAATGGCATCTCACTGGGACAACTGAGTGGATACACTGTCAGTAGTGAAACTTATGATAAAATGCCTTCAAAACAGTTGTTACCTCCTGATGCAGAACAAATGAAACAACACATCAAAGATGAAGCATTGGATGATGCTTGTGAATATGTTGCAGGGAAGTGTGAAATTGTAGATAAAAGACACTCCTGTGATAATGCTACAGAAAAGGAAAAACCAAACATATGTATCGGTTGTCACAATTGTTTTGGTAGTCACTCTGAGTTAAAGAAACACATGGTGGACTCTCATGCTGATGTCAAAAAACTAACATGTTTATTGTGTGGCAAATCTCTTGTGAGTAACTGTGCCTTAGACATACATATGTTTGTCCATATTTTTGATAAACCAAACCGTTGCACAGAATGTGACAAATGTTTTGATTGTTCATCTACATTAAAGCTACACATGGCACTCCACAATGTTGAAAAACCAGTCCGCACAATATGTGGCAAAGGTTTTGGGTCTTTGGCTTCAGTAAAGCAACACATGAACCTTCACAGTGAAAAACCACATAGCTGCAAAATATGTGACAAATCTTTTAGGACTTTGCCTTATTTAAAGCAACACCTTATGGTCCATACTGATGAAAAACCTTACAGCTGTACAGTATGTAACAAATCTTTTAGGACTTCAGCTAATTTAAAGCAACACATGAGAGTTCATACTGGGGAAAAACCATACAGATGCACTATATGTAACAAATGTTTTAGGACTGCATCTAATATAAATATACACATGCGGGCTCACACTGGTGAAAAACCACACAACTGCTCTATATGTAACAAATGTTATAAGACTTCACGTTCTTTAAAGCAACACATGAGGATTCACACAGATGAAGAATCACACAGCTGCACTGTATGTAACAAAAGCTTTACGACTGTGCCTCTTTTAAATCTACACATGCGGAGTCATACTGATGAAAAACTATACAACTGAACTAAATGCGGCAAAAGTTATCCCTGTTTGTCTGCATTAAAGCTGCACATGACCCACACTGGAGAAAAATCACACATCTGCAAAATTTGTGACAAATCTTTTAGGACATTGTCTTATTTAAGAAACACATGATTGAAAACATACAGAGACTGTCTGACTCATTTGACGCAACACCTTATGGTCCACGCTGGTAAAAAGCCTTTATTAAACCATTGCAAAACCATACAGCTGTACAAAATACGACAAAAGTTATCACTGTTTGTCTGCATTAATACTACACATGAGTAGAACCACACATCTGCACAATATGTCACAAATCTTGTAGGACATTGACTTATTTAAGAAACACATGATTGAAAACATACAGAGTCTGTCTTTACTGAAAAGGCAAAGTATTGGGATATCATGGATTTGGTATGATTGTACGTTTTTGTCTACTTTCGGGCACCCATACAGGGCTGGATTTTTAACTTTTATTATGTGACCATGAAAATCTAAAACCTTAAGAGTTAAATAGACAAAAGATTAGGAAGGGTAAAAAGTAAAAAGTAGTAGTTTTGTTTAATCAGATTGCTTTGTATATAAAAGTATGTAATGATTAGTCGTAACACTGCACAGATTGCTGCATCAAAAACACTCTTAAAGCCTCATGAAATATTTGTTGCAAGCAATAGGATCAGTAATGTTCACAAACAGGTGTACAATTGAATTTTTCATTGTGTTAAAAGTAACTTTAGTTAAGAATTTCACAAAGTACCTGTAACATTTCAGTTTATCACATGTTGTATCGTTATATATTGTTAGAATATTGACCAGTTTGGTCATGCTCAAAAAATGATAAAGTGTGTCAATGTTTACTGTAAAGGCACCTCTTACAACTTTTCTGCCAAGAAGAAATGGACCAAGAGAAAAGCGGGAGTATTGTGAAAAGCAAAGCACAGGTGTCAATGTTTTATTTTTGCTCTGTGTTGAACCACATATGACATTTAATATAATTTTAACCAGAGCATTCAGAGAGTGCATTCCTATGCTAAGTCATGTAATAATGAGTAAATGGGAAATGCATAATTATTTTGGGTATTCAGATAGTGATTTAGATTACTCTGAAAATTGAATTGGATCTACGTTAGACCAAGAGTCATCTTCTGTTTTATTTTTGAGGAATAATCCACCAGTTATATTTTCTTGTCATGATAGCAAACAGAGAAATGGACAAACGGTTAGGAAAATAATACCTCTTTGCAAGAGGTGATATTCATACCATGTAGGGTTTCTGTGTTTTACTTGCATTAGGTTGTATTTACATTTTTAACCCCAGCCCTTATAGTCATCCCCTGCGCCATGTGGGCGGTGGCGGGCATAAAGCTTGTGGGTGTTGCACAGCCTAAAACCTTGCACGGATTTTCATAAAATTTTCAGATGTTTACCCCAAGAGGATATAGAGCCGATTAGGTTTTGGGGGTATCCTTTAACAACTGTTGCCATGGCAACATTTTTGGGTCTTAAACTTTGTAGGTGTTCCTACACAGCCTAAACTCATGCATTTATTTTTACAAAATTTTCAGGATATGGTAACCCCCAAGAGGATCTACAGCTGATTAGGTTTTTGGGGGTATCCAGCGGCAAATGTTGCCATGGCAAATATTTTTTGGGTCTCAAAGTTTGTTTTAAAATTTTTGATGTTTTCTGTAACCTAAATTTTCAAGTGCAAATGGATAGGAAAGCTTGCCTGAGAGTAATTGTGTCCTTGTTTTGGAAACAAAATGGCCGCCATATCAATCTTTAATGGCAAATAGGAGGGTCATCATATCAAAAAGGCCTTACATCTCCCTTATAATTGTTTCTTTCGCTTCAAAATATGAAAACTACTTGTAAGAAATCATGGCCAGTGAATTTTTTGTAGAATATCTTGTGGGTTCTCTATACTTCTTACAACAGAAATTGTTCTTAAGATTTTCCCAAATCTCAATGTTGTTGGCCACTTAGTTGTACCTGTGGGCTTGGGTTCTTGCCTCCAGAGGCTGGCTATTTTAATAATTTTCCATGTGCTGTTACTTAGACTGAGGTCTTATGTTATCATTTTAAAATGTAGTAGTGGTAATTCTAGTGTCCTAACCGCCCTGTCTTACTCCAACTGTTCCACTGGAAGGAAAAGAAAAAAATCATGGACAAAAAAGATAGCCTAAAAACCAGGAATGTAATTATACAAGAAGATTACCCAATACTGATACAAGAAAGAAGAAAAAAGCTACTTCCTGTGTTTTTCAAAGTGCTTGAACTTTATCTGGAGTTGAACCCGAAGTTCTACACAGATAGAATAAATATCGGAGGGACCATATACACAGCTGAGACTATAGATACCATTAAGTTTCCAGAATTGCTGCCAGAAAGGGTATTCTCACCTGTGAAAGCTGGAATACAAGCTTACTTCTCTAAATATTCACCCCTGAGTAACTTTTATCAAACTACCTTTAAGGTAGAAGATAAGATATTCAAATCAGGAGAGCAGTACTTTGTGTACAAGAAAGCTCTCCACTTTGAAGATAAAGACACAGCACAAAGGGTCATACAAACAAGTGAGCCTGAAAAGCTGAAAAAAATCGGCAAAAGTGTCCAGGGATTTCAAAAGAGTGAGTGGCACCGTGTTGCTACTGAATATATGTATCAGGCTGTCCTTTCAAAGTTTTCACAGAATGATGTTCTCAAAAGATTTCTGTTGTCAACATCTGGAAATGTGCTTGTTGAAGCTAGTGCTAGTGACAAGTTTTGGGGAATTGGACTGTCCATAAAAAGTCCCGATTTATTCAACCAAGCAAAATGGACAGGAAAGAATATGGCAGGGAAGACGCTTGAAAGAGTTCGACATGCCTTACAAACACTGTAATGAAGACTTCAATGTACATATCAAGAACTATCCATGAGAGTCTATTGAATTTAAACTGATTGAATTTAATCTGACTGGAAGTAAAATTTGTTCATGTAAAATGACAAAATAAACTGTTTTGAGTTTTTGCAGTAAAGACTGTGTGTTTCAAAACTGTTATTTTGTTCAATGCCAATATATTACAACATTATATTAAAACTTATGTTATAATTTAAATGTTCTTTTTTCAAATATTTATATATGTATCCCCAGATAGCAAGACGCTAGTGGGCCACCGTTGGCTATGGGTGGCAAAATATAGCTTGTGGGCCACCACTGAGCCACTGGTGGCCCACTGACTGCATTTTTTTCAAAATTTTAAAGCATTATAAACAACTTCAAAAGCAACCTCAAATACTGTTTTCTGACATATTATTTAACAATATTCAATGTTAAAAACACATTATTTCAAAATATAAATACATTGCGTGGCCCACTGTTGGCCCACCAACTATCAGAGTCAGTGGCTGTAGCTCAGGGACCAGCCTACACCCACTGGTGTAAAATCCTGGGAAAAATTAGATAAAATGTGTGTTTTCTTTCACTTAACATAAGTTAATGTCATTTTTTAACAAACTTATTCTGTATTCCTTCATTTTGCTCAGTCAGTCTTTTCTCCACTTTATTACTTTATATATTACTTGCTTATATATTTGCCACAGGTGGTCCATCAATGGTCCACCCACTACATAAGTAGTACATGACCCATGATGGGCAGACAGTGGGCCACTGGTGGCACATATATATATATATATTTTTAGTGAAGGTTAAAGAAAGATATTTCATTTTTACCTTTTGATATAAATTTGTTTTTTGATGAAACCTAAAACTATCGCAGAATTTGTTTTTGTCTGACACATGCAACTATCATCTGTAAGAGCTATACTTAGTTGGTGGACCAATGGTGGTCCTCTGGTGGCTACACCTCCAGCTCTGCTGAACGGCATTTGTTTTGACAGATCTTGAAGAGATCTTGTTTCAAGTGAATTACTTTCCAAAAGTAGCTGTTCTGAATTTTATTACATAAAAAATTGTAAGATTTGCCACTGGTGGTCCATCAGTGGTCCACCTTCTGCCTGCATGGTACACATACTGTTGGCCCACCGGTGGCCCACAGACGGCAAAGTAATTGGATACTTTATGTATGTGTGTATATCACCGAGACACCAATATTTTTAAATAACAGATGTCACATCTCTGCCTTAATATATATTTCTTTTCTTCCCATTCTTGGGCCACAAATTTCTTCCAAGATTTACCACTGGCAGCCCACCAACTATATCAGTGGTATATAAGCTATGATCGATGGGCCACTGATGGGAATTTTCTAATTTCCACCCGGATTTTAGATCTAATCAATAAAATCATCTGATAATTACACAGAAAAGTTAACAGAAGTGAAAGTTTCCCCTGTAAACAAACCATAAAACATGTACAGGAGAAAAATATGATATTAAATCAAAACCCTATTAATTGGGGTTGAGGTGTAGCCACCACTGGACGACCCTTGGTCCACTAGCTGCAATATGTATGTGTCCGATAAAATATAAAGTTTCTTAAGTTGAAAGGAATAATTACCCATGAAATATATTCCAATCAGTGGCCGAATTACCCATGCCAACGCTGGCCCAATGAAGGCTTGCCAACCAAATTTTAGGCTGCCAAGGTTGGGCCAACGGTGGGCCAATGGTGGCTTTTTATTCAAGATGGCTGCGAGCAATAATAGGGGATATTGAGACACTTAGTAAAAAATTATTTATTATGGTATGTCTAAAAATCATATTTCAGTGGGCCCACAATTTTTAACTAACTATTTAACAATTTTAGACATAAAAATAACATTCTCATTAGAAATTCACAGTAAGAAGAGTTGTTTCTGAACATTATAATTTTGTTATTTGACTATGGAACATATCCTAAGATACTGTTCCACCATTGTTTATGTTTGGTCATGTGACTTATCAGGGATTCCCTTAACTAAAATCCACCCACAATCCGTCAATTATTTGCTTTCTGTTAAACAATGGCCACATAACTTCATGCTGCAATCTGATTGGCTGATGCTATATTATAGTGGTAGTAAAATTTTACCAGTGGCTTGCCAATGTCAGACCGACACATCCACCGGCCAAAAAGCCAGTGGGCCACTGACGGGCCACTGGTAAACCTTATTGTTGGCTGCCAACAGTGGACCACTGTCTATCAGCTGGTCATGCCACCAGAGAACCACCACTGATGGCACTCAACAGTGGGCCACTGATGGGCCACCAGTAAACCTTATTGTTGGCTGCCAACAGTGAGCCACTGTCTATCAGCTGGTCATGCCATCAGAGAACCACCTTTGATGGCACCCAACAGTGGGCCACTGGTGGACCACCAGTCAACCTTGTCGGCTACTGAAGGTGGGCCACTGGTGGACCAATAGAAAAGCTTATCATTGGCTGCTGACAGTGGGCCACTGCAGGACCACCAGAAAACCTTATTGTCGGCTACCAACGGTGGACCACTGCCTATCAGCCGGTCACGCCAACGGCTGGCCACCGCCTGCAGCCAACGTCGGACCGACAGCTATGCCGCCAGTGGGCCAGCGGTGGCCCTATAGAGTCTTGCTATCTGGGTGATCTGGGCTAGCATGAAGAAAAATCAAAGGCAATGTTGAAAAATCAGGATGCTGAACTGTTAGCTATAATTTAAAAACATGTATCTGGGCTAGTATGTAGAAAGAAATGGTAAAGTTGAAAATTTAGGATGGTGAATTGTTAGATGTAATTAAAAGACATAATATAGTTGTTTTTACACTAAATTTTTTGTAAAGTTAAATTATTGAAGATGTTTTACTTTTAAGAGTATAACATATCATAAATATATGTCACAACACAAGAAGTCAGTATTTTTCAAATGGTCCCTTGGGACTAAAAAGTCAAGAAGTATTTTGATCATTTATCTTCCACTGACCTTGTAAAATATTCATGTTAATCATGATAATATGGTTCATATGGATTCAGTTTTATATTAAATGCTTTACCTAAGGACCACCTTCAACATGCACTACCTAATATGAAAGTAAAGAAGTATAAAGAAATAACTAAATGTCTAGAATGAAGGTGGTGGACCAATAGGTTTTGCCACAATGTTTATTTAAATGGATGTGTGTATGCACATGTTTTGATTTCTCTGTATATCTGGGTGTATGAGGGTACATTTATATATATACACATATGAATGCGTTTAAGAGTATATTGCATATTATGTGTTGTAACAAGAGATCAAAAAAAAGTATGAGACATGTTTTACTTTATTGTTTATATTGTGATAGATATTTTTTAAGACAACTATTGTATAATGACCCCCCTTCAATGTGGTTATATATTATCAGGAAAAGATACAAGATTATGATTGATAAATTATTTAATTTACAGAAGAACTACTCTATGAGTAGATCTGTGATTTTACCAGAATTGCACAGCCAAACAGTTCAAAATAAAGTAACATATGAGAAAAATCTAAAAAATGGCTAAAACTGATTCAAACCTAGATAGAATCAAAGTATTGTCAGCAAACTGTAGAGGTCTAAAAGAAAAGTGTAAGAGAATTGATGTTTGGAATTACTTTAAAAATAAAAATGCAGATATCATATGCATACAAGATACACATTTAACGGAATCGGATGCTTTTGATTTGAAAAAATATTGGCAAGGCAACTTTATATTACACGGTGAGAGACATAATGCAAGAGGGGTTGCAATTTTTTTTGGTGAAAATTTTGAATATAAAATTTTGAACACAGATAAAGATACAGAAGGTAATATGATACTGGCAGATATAGAGATAAATGAAACAAAATTTAGATTGATCAATATGTACGGCCCTAATACAAATAATGAAGAATTCTATACTAGCATCACTAAAAAAAATTACAGAAAATGAACAAGATTATTTAATATGGTGCGGGGACTTCAACCTTACACTAAATCCACAACTAGATAGCAACAATTATGTGAATATTAATAACCCTAAAAATAGGAATATTGTAATCAATGTTATTCAAGAGCATAACGTAACAGATATTTTCAGACATTACAATCCCGATAAAAAAAGATATACTTGGCATAAAAGTAAACCACTTAAGCAAGCAAGACTGGATTACTTTCTCGTATCATCCAGTTTTACTGATTTAATTATTAATACAGATATTAAACCAAGTTATAGAAGTGACCACTCTATATTAGAACTTTCCTTTTCAATAAGTAATTTCAAAAGAGGGAAAGGTACATGGAAGTTAAACACCAGTTTTTTAAAAGAAAAGGACTTTGTAACCCTAGTTAACAGGTGTATAAAAGAAGAATATCAAAAGTATGCTTTTCCTGTTTATAGTCCACAATACCTATATAATGTAGCAAATGATATAGGTCTAAATATAGACTACGACTTATTCCTTGAAGTTGTGTTGCTTAGAATTAGAGGGGAAGCTAATAAATATGGGTCAATGAAAAAAAGACTTAGCAACCAGCAACAAAAGCAACTAGAAAGAGAAATAGAGCAATTAGAAACTGTTACAAAAGATAATGACCTTGATTTGGAGAAGCTTGAAAGTAAAAAAAAGGAATTGGTTGAGTTCAGACAAAAAGAGATGCAAGGTCACCTGATAAGATCAAGAACCCAATGGATAATTGAAGGTGAAAAACCAACAAAATATTTTTGTGCATTAGAACATAAAAATTATATGGATAAAACTATTAAGTGTTTAAAAACAAAAAATCACACAGTGATCAGAAAACAGGAAGAAATTTTACAAGAAGTAAAAAATTATTATGAAGAGCTTTTTAAATCTAAAGATATGTTGCACAATTTTAATTTACAAACACTGCTTCAAGGTCAAAACATAAAAAGAATAACTGATGCAGAGGCCAAAAATATAGAAGGATATCTTACAGTACAAGAAATAAGTTATGCGCTTAAAAATACTAAAAACAATAAAAGTCCGGGACTAGATGGTTTTCCGGCTGAATTTTTTAAAGTATTTTGGAATAGCCTGAAACATTGTGTGACAAAAGCAATTAATGCTAGCTTTAACAAAGGTTTAATGTCCTTATCTCTTAGACAATGTGTGATAACGTGTCTACCAAAAAATGGAAAAATGCGTGAACACATACAAAATTGGCGACCTCTTTCTATGCTATCTGTAGTATATAAATTATGCTCAGCTGCCATAGCAAATAGAATTAAGCCATTCTTAAATAAAATTATTGATGAAACACAGTGTGGATTTGTACAAGGCAGGTACATTGGAGAATGTACAAGGCTAGTATACGATGTATTAAGTTATACTGAAGATATGCAAATTCCTGGTATGCTTGTCTTATTAGACTTTCAAAAAGCATTCGATTCCATTTCTTGGACATTCATATATAAAACCTTGTCTTTTTTGGGATTTTCACAAAACTTTCTAAAATGGATCAAATTATTTAACACAGAAATAAAGGCAAGAGTTATACAAAGTGGTTATCTGTCAGATCCTTTTAGCATACAATGTGGATGTCGACAAGGAGATCCTATTTCGGCATATATATTCATCCTGGCAGCTCAAGTATTAACATTATTTATCAAAAATAACAATGACATAAAGGGAATAGTAATTGGTAATTCAGAATATAAAATGACTCGGTTTGCTGATGATACAACTTTGATTTTAGATGGGACAACAAATTCATTGGAAGCAGCATTGAATATTCTAGAAATTTTTGGTTCCATTTCTGGTTTAAAGGTAAATACTGAAAAGACACAGATCGTTTGGATAGACAAAAAAAAACACTCAAAAGAAAAAATTGCCTGCAAAAGTTATACATGGACGACGGTAACAAATTTTAAATTACTTGGTATAATTTTTTCTGTAGATCTAGATAAATGTCCTGAACTTAATTATTCAGTAAAAAGCAAAAATTAAAGAAAGTATTAGTCAATGGAACAAAAGGTATCTCACCCCATTGGGTAAAGTAACTGTCATAAAAACCTTTCTGATGTCTAAAATAAATCACCTTTTCACTACCTTACCAGATCCAAAAGAAAAATTTATCAATGAAATAAATGACATATTTTTTAAATTTTTGTGGTCTGGTAAGCCAGACAAAATAAACAGAAAAACTGTAGAATTAGAAAATAAACATGGAGGGATAAATATGATAAATTTTCGAAATTCTATAATTTCACTTAAAGCAACTTGGGTGAGAAGGTTAATAACAAATCAAAGCTATAGTAAGCCTTTATGGATAGAATTATTTGAAAAGATGTATAATACCAATATTACAAAATTTACCAATTTTGGAACTTTCTATCCAGTTATACTGAAAAAAAAGGTCAAACAATTTATTTTGGAAAAATACATTTGATGCATGGATTAAAATATCCAATAAACAGGAAATCAAAAATGGTACAGATTTACTAACCAGTCCATTATGGTACAACACAGAAATGTCTTATCAAGAGATGTATCTACCAACATGGTACGAAAAAGGAATAGTTACAGTAGCAGATGTCATAAATGATTTAGGTACTGTGATGGATCTTGACACATTAAAAAGAGTATATGGCATAAATACAATAAACCCTCTCCATTATCTCAGAGTACAACAAAATGTTAAAGAATTCTTAAAAAATATAGATTTGGACAATCAAATAGAGTAGAGCGACCTTTTGTTCCATTTTATGTAAAGATACCGTATGAAAACAAGAAAGGTGCAAGTGTCTTCAATAGGCTGATAAAGAAAAAAGATAAAGATGAACACTCAATGAAAGATAAATGGCAGGTTGATTTAAATATCAGAGTTGATGATACTGCATGGAAAAATATTTTTAATTCCTGTTATAAAAGTCTTTGCAATAATACTCTTGTATGGTTCCAAATAAAGGTACTATATCGAGTGATAGGAACTAGAAACTATTTGTATAAACTCCATCTAGTAGACAGTAGTAAATGTGTTTATTGTGGTGAAAATGAAACTTTTATTGTGTTAATATATCTTACCTAGTGGACAGATGCATTTGTCCGGCGCACAGCCGGTCCCGCCAAACGTTAGAGAAAAACGCCTCGAGCTGGGCTCTGGCCCGGACCGGTAGTGTCCTGTTTACTCGCCAGGTGGCTGTATAGCCTCCCTGCCGGTGCACTGCGCGTGCGCGCGCATGCGTACTTCCTCCTTTTGTTTGGCGCGAAGACGAGAGGTCGTCTGTTTTTTTGGAGAAACTTTTATTTTATTTTATATCTGTTACAGGATATATTTTGGTAAATTCTTTGTGTAGAAGTGTTGTTTAATAACTATGGATTCACCAGGACAAAGGCGGGGATCGTGCGGCCATAAGATGGCTGGATTTGACATGCATGAGAAGTGTGCTCGTTGTCGAGACAAAGGTCTGGGTAAAGATCCCTGCATTGTGGGAGGTGCGATATGCAAGATTTGTGACAATTTTACAGCAATTCAACGTGATATGCTGGCCACTCCACAGTATCAAATTCGCAAGGACAAGAAAGCGGGTTTGCTAGTGTCACCACGAGATGTAACTGTGCTGTCTCCAGTTAATTCTTCTCAACAGCCAGCTAGTACTGCGCATGCTCAGCAGACGATTTCTGAAGATGACAGTGCGCATGCGCAGGACCTCCCTGGGGGTAGCGATAATGTGAGTTCTTCAGATTTTGTTTCCAAACAAGATTTTGACAAATTAAGTGACCAGTTAGATGAGAAATTCTCTCGTTTTGAAGCACTCTTATCAAGAGGCAATATATTTGCTACCCCCAAAGTACCGGTTCAGGTTTCAAACCCACCGGTTTCTGATCAGCCATTCATAGATCCTGCCTCTGCCCGAACCACCGGTCCGGTGCGGTTTCCGGCAGTACAGGCTAGTACAGGATCAGATGGCAAGAAAGATTCAAAGAAGAAGCACAAGTCTTCTCATCATAAATCTTCCAAAGCAAAACCGGTTCCGGTTGAGGAAAATACCGGTCCGGTACAGAAAAAGCCCTCTGACACTGCACTTCAACAATCTAAACCGGTACCGGTCGGGGAGATGACCGGTCCGGTCAGGGCATACCAAACTGGCACCTTTGTACCCAAGGAACCGGTTCCGGTTGTGGATGAATTTTTTACTGGTCCGGAACCGGCTGCACCGGCTGGGGAGCCGTTTATTAGAAACCTTGCTTCTGCTGGTGGCTCAGATAATATGTCCCATGTTGAACACCCCTTAACAGATGTCTTGCCTGTGGCTTCAGACGAACCACTCTTTGGGGATCATACATCAACAGATGTTGTGGATAGGGATCATACATCACCAGATGTTTTGGATAGCGAGGATGGTGAGCTTTCTGAATCAGACACTGATAAACCAGAAAAGAATGAAGAAATGAGTTACAGGGAAACAGTTCGTTCCATCAGGGCCTTTATGGGCTGGAACTTTATCCCAGACTTTGATTTTGAGTACAGTGACCCGGATAAGTCCAACAATCCGTGGCGTGGAAAAAATCCGAAGACAAGTTCAAAGGTGTCAGTAGCCATGCCAGCAGACGATTGGCTCTGTCAGAAGCTGGAGAGGATTAATCTGACTGTAGCTGAGGGTTACCCTTCCCGAAGTCAAGAAGCTGGTGGTTTGCGTACTGACCAATTCATACGCACCCCTAAACCACAGGATAAATGGTATCCCATGCATAAGTTAAAGACAGATGGTCCCCAGCGACCAGGTAGAAAGCTGTTCAACTGGCATGGTTCTGAGGCGAAACTAAATGCTCAATTCTCAAGAATTGTCAAACCAACTGCATATCTCGCAACAGGTCCCGTTTCTCGTCCCATATCGCAAGAAGTACTACGCAGATGGGAAAGGTGCGCCCGAGAGGGTACTTACACAGTGAACCATGCAGCTGGTTTCAGCAGATGCACTAGCGAGATTCAAGATCAGATGGCACATCACATAACTTTCCTACAGACTCATCTCAGTAAGGGCAAGTCAGCCAAGGAGGTGTCTGAAGCACTTAAGGAGTTAAGGGATTTATGTGCTTTCCACCAGAATGTATCTGTCTCTCTTGGGACAGCTCTACAGCACCTGGCTGATAGCCTTTTTGTGCAGCTGGGGAACTTCATTCTGATGCGTCGGGACTCTTATTTAGATCATGTTCGTCCCGGTATGAAGATGGACACTTGGAATGAACTGAGGAATGCTGCTCTTTTTGGATATGGGTTATTTCCCGACGCGGCCTTGAATGTCGCGGAACAAGATATCAACAAGTTTGAGACACAACATGTGTCGGTCCAGTCTCGAGTTGGTCCCCAGCACCAACAGAAGACCAAGTATCGCTATAAACCGTATGAGAAGAAGGAGGCTAAGACCATGGTTCAGCCGTCATCTGCTCCTCAACAACCTTGGCGACAGTTTGGGTCACGAGGTCGTGGCCGTGGGCGTGGTTCTACTAACCACCGTTTTTCCAAGTATGCCCGGGGTGGCAAAAATTATAAATGACAATCATTGTACAAACCCACACAACCAAATAATTCCAAAGATAGTGGGTCAAAACATCAGCCCTCAAAACTTTTCAAAGACTGTATACTCAAGAACTGCTGTAATTCCTGTTCCTATTGTTGTCGGTCCCGGGCAGCCGCAAAAGAAAGGCCTAAGTCCCGATCTTTGTCAGACAGAAATAAAACATGTCAAAAGTGCTTCTTTTGTCTCTCCTTGTCGTTCTGTCCCTCATGTACCAAATGTCCACAGTGTTGCAGAAAATCCTCCTGTAGGATGCAGGTTGCACAGGTTCTGGGAAACGTGGCTCAGCCTGGGTTCAAATCCTCGGGTAGTCTCCATCTTGAAGGACGGTTACAACCTCCCTTTCAAGATGAGGCCCCCATTGACCAGGTGTCCTCTGATAATCAGCGGATACGCCAACCCTCGCAGAAACAATTTTTTGAAGGAGGCGTTGCAGTCCCTGATTACAAAACAGGCCGTAGAAAAAGTAGTGGTTCGGGCTTCTCTGGCCTTTTACAACCGGCTGTTCATAGTTCCCAAACCAAACAACAAATGGCGTCCAATCTTGGATTTGAGCAAACTCAATCTTTTCCTCCACTCGGAAACCTTCAAAATGGAAACTCCGGAGACCATCCGGCTATCCCTTCAAAAAGGCGAATGGGTCACATCGCTGGATTTCAGCGATGCCTATTTCCACATTCCCATCAACCCAAGGTCGAGAAAGTATCTCCGGTTTCACCTGCACGGTCAAACCTTCCAGTTCAGGGCTCTGCCGTTCGGCCTAGCGACGGCTCCTTTGGAATTCACAAAGGTGGTGAAGGAGGTGAAATTGATGGCCCAGTCCAGGGGTATAAGGATCCACCAGTACCTAGACGACTGGTTGCTTCGAGCGCCCTTTCGGGAGGCTTGTGTGAACCAAACGCGGACCCTGATGGCTCTGTGTCAGCAGTTGGGATGGTTAGTCAATTTGCAAAAGTCGGAACTTGTTCCCCAACAGGAGTTCAACTTTGTCGGTTATCATTTCGACCTCTCCAAGGGTCTAGTGAAGCCGACTCAGGAGAGGTGGCAAACCCTAACTCAAAAAATAAAGATGCTAATGAACAGAGACCATTGTTCGGTCCGAGAGTTCATGTCTCTCATAGGTTTGTTGACAGCCACAGAGAAACAGGTGGTTTCGGGGCGCCTTCACATGAGACCGATTCAGTGGCACTTGAAGAATCACTGGCACGTGCCAGAGGTACTAGAGAAGGAGATTCCTCTTCCCAGATCTCTGTACCCTCATCTGCAGTGGTGGCTGGACGAAAACAATGTACTCAGCGGCCAACCTCTTCATCCTCTACAACATGCTCTGCAGTTGTTTACCGACGCCTCAAACGAAGGTTGGGGCGCGCACTTAGGAGACCACACGGCAAAAGGAGTTTGGTCGGACTCAGAAAGCCAGTTGCACATAAACTTTCTCGAGCTAAAGGCGGTCCTTCTGGCCCTCAAGAAGTTCGAGCAACAGTGTTGGGGCCAGATCATTTTGATAGCCACGGACAACACAACGGTTGTCTCATACATCAACAAGGAGGGGGGTATGAGATCAGGCTCACTTTGTGCCCTCCTCTGGAGACTGCTTTCCTGGTGCAATCGCAGACAGATAGTTCTAAGGGCCAGGCACATTCCGGGAAGGCTGAATGTGATAGCAGACAAATTGTCCAGGAGCACTCAGGTTATTCAGACAGAATGGTCCCTCCTGCAGGAAGTCTTCGACCACTTATGTGCCAGGTGGCACACTCCCCGAGTGGATCTCTTTGCAACAAGGTACAATCACAAACTACCCAAGTTTGTGTCCCCAGTACCAGATCCACAGGCATGGAGAGTAGATGCTCTCAGCCTGAATTGGGAGAATATGGATGCCTACGCGTTCCCTCCTGTGTCTCTTTTGGGCAAGGTGGTGTCCAAGATCCTAGATCAGGGAGTTCACAGGTTGGTTCTGATTGCTCCAGGGTGGCCCAACATGCCTTGGTTCTGGGATCTAGTCAGCATGTCTGTTCAGATTCCTCTCTCCCTTCCAAACGTGGAGAACCTGCTGACCCAACCGTTCAATCAGTGTCTCCACAGAGATCTCCTAGGGCTCAACCTCCACGCCTGGCTCCTAGAGCCTCTAGCATACAGGCACAAGGATTCTCTAATGAAGTGGCAACGCGAATTGAGGCTCCTCAAAGACAATCAACCAGAGCCATCTATGAATCGAAGTGGTCCATATTTGTCAAATGGTGCGAGTCACACAAGGTGGACTTCGGGTCACCTTCTTTAACTCAGGTAGCGGAATTTCTCCTATTCCTTTTCAAGGAGAAAAATCTTCAACCTAGCACCATAGATGGCTATAGAACTGCTATAGCCGACAAAATTGGTTGTGACAAGGTTAATTTTGGTAAAGACGAAAACCTTACCCGCTTGCTAGACAGTTTCCATAGAGATAAACCCAAGGGTCTTCGAGGAGTCCCTAGCTGGAATCTGTCTCTGGTCTTGCATCAATTAACCCAGTCCCCCTTTGAACCCCTTCGAAAGGCGTCTCTGAAACATCTTACCTTCAAAACGGTGTTTCTCCTGGCTTTGGGCTCGGGCAAAAGAAGGAGTGAGATTCATGCCTGGGTACACAGGAACATTAGACATCAGGAAGATTGGGCTAATGTTTCTTTATTCCCTTCTCCTTGTTTCTTGTCCAAGAATCAGTTGGCTAAAGAAGGGCCTTCTTCAGTAGCTCCGGTAATTATTCCGGCCTTGGCCCCTACGTTGGATAAGTCTCTCAAGGAGGATAGAACCTTATGTCCAGTTCGGGCTTTGCGTTATTACCTGGACAAGACCAAAGACCTCCGTTCCGGCAAACAGTTGGTCTTTGTGTCTTTCAAGAAGAACTTCAATAAGGACATCGCTCCTGCTACGATTTCTTCTTGGATTAAACAAACCATCTTGTTGTGCTATCAATTGTCCAATGAGGATGCACAACAATTACATCAAGTCAGAGCCCATGATGTGCGGGCCTTTGCAGCTTCTAAGGCTTTTCAAGGAGGTGTGTCCTTGGACCAGATCCTCTCAGCCTGCCACTGGAAGTCGCACAATACCTTCACCCAATTTTATTTGAAGGATGTAGCATGGGCTGATGCTGACCTGTACCATTTAGGACCAGTGGTCGCAGCCCAGCACATACGCGAGTAACTGGTATCCTTGAAAGGATAACTTGTATATAGTGTAAAGCGTTTAGAAGGAGTAGTGGGTTGTTTTAGTTGGCTCCTTCTTTTTTAGTTATCTTGTTTTGTAACCCCAGCGCGCAGTTCTCAACCGGAAGGGCTGGTGTGGGGTATGAGTTATTTCTAGTTTATCCTGTTCTGCTTCCTTCGGAATCCTTGGGACTGAACTCTTACCTCCTCTCTCCTATAGTCCTAGCCCAGGTGGCTCGGTAGACGGCAAAAAAAGAGGGGGGGGAACCAACTATGGTGTAGGGTATGGGAAGGATCCCTAACTCTTGGGCCGGAGGCCCAGAGTTCTGACAAGAGTCCCTGTTGAGTTTAGCTGCCCTCCATCCAATGGGTAGTTATTCTGCATCTGTCCACTAGGTAAGATATATTAACGCAATAAAATGGAAAATTTAATAAGTAAATTAAATTTTTATAAGTTAATATCTTACCTAGTGGACAGAGGGATTCCCACCCTGCCTTCCCCGCAACAAACATTCCCAGGGGACTCAAACAGGGTGCAAACAAAAGGAGGAAGTACGCATGAGCGCGCACGCGCAGTGCACCGGCAGGGAGGCTATACAGCCACCTGGCGAGTAAACAGGACACTACCGGTCCGGGCCAGAGCCCAGCTCGAGGCGTTTTTCTCTAACGTTTGGCGGGACCGGCTGTGCGCCGGACAAATGCATCTGTCCACTAGGTAAGATATTAACTTATAAAAATTTAATTTACTTATTAAATTTTCCAAATCATGCACTAAATCGATTATAACCTGAAAAGTATTGCATTTAGAGCATTTTGTTAAAATATGTTATTCAGCTACTTTTACCACGGGTACAACATGGTGAGTAACTTGAGTGTCTATCCCAACAGCTAAGTGAGAGTTACTTTATGACTTTTCAGTACCTTTCATAATTAGTAAAATCACTGGTAACTCGAAAACTATTGCATGAGAGAATTTTCTATAAATATGTTATTCAGCTTCTTTTAGGTCAACTATAACATAGTAAAATTGCCGACCTGTAACTCAGTGCATAGCTGAGTAATCGCTCTTTTGAGGTTATCACTGTTGAGTAAATTCCTTGCAACTTGAAAACTTTTGCATTCAGAGAATTTTCTTTAATCATATTAATCATGTATCTTTGATTCAACAATAACATAGTGAAATTGTAGACCTGTTGCTCATGGTATAGCTGAGCAATAGCTATTATCAGGTTCTCAGTGTGTAGTAAATCAGTTGTAACTTAAAAACCATTGCTTTAACAGTATTTTGTGTAAACATGTTGTTCACCTACTTTTCTGTCAGCTATAACATGGTGCAATTGCAGACCTGTAGCGCATTGTATAGCTGTGCTATAGCTACTTTCAGAGTATAGCTGTTGAGCAAATCAGTTGTACCTTAAAAACTTTTGCATTTAAAGTATTTTGTTTGAATATGTTATTCACCTAACTTTTGGTCAGCTATAACAAGCAGACCTGTAGCTCGGTGTATAGCTGAGTAATATCTATTTTCACGTTTTCACTGTTGAGTAAATCAGTTGTAACTTGAAAACTGTTGCATTTACAGTACTTTGTTTAAATATATTGTTGACCTACTTTTGGATCAGTTATAACATGGTGAAATTGCAGACCTTTAACTCAGTGCATAGCTAAGCTATAGCTAATTTCTGAGTATAGTTGTTGAGTAAATCAGTTGTAACTTGAAAACTATTGCATTTGGAGTATTTTGTTTAAATATGTTATTCACATATTTTTTGGTAAGCTATAACATAATGAAATTGCAGACCTATATGTCATGGCATAGCTGAGTAATAGCTACTTTGAGTTTCTCACTGTTGAGTAAATCAGTTGTCATTTGAAAACTATTGCACTTAGAGTATTTTGTTTAAACACGTTATTCATCTACTTTTGAATTGGCTGTAACATTGTAAAATTTAAGCTTGTAGCTCGTGGCGTAGCTGTGTAATAGCCATTCTCAGGTACTCACCATTGAGTAAATCAGTTGTAACTTGAAAAATATTGCATTTAAAGTAATTTCTATAAATATGTAGTTCACCTACTTTTGAGTCACATATAACATAGTCAATTTGCAGACTTGTACGTTATGGCATAGTTGAGCAATAGCTACTTTCAGGTTCTCACTGTTAAGTAAATCATTTGTAACTTGAAAGCTGTTGCATTTAGAGTATTTTCTTTAACTATGTTGTTCACCTACTTTTGGGTCAACTATAACATAGTTTATGTGCAGACCAGTAGGTCATTCCAAGCTGAGCAATAGCTGCTTTAAGGTTTCCTCTATTGTGTTAATCAGTTGTAACTTGAAAACTATTGCATTTAAAGAATTTTGTTTTAATATGTTATTCATCTACTTTTGAATTAGCTACAACGTAAAAATTGAGACATGTAGCGCATGGCATAGCTATGTAATAGATATTCTCAGGTTCTCACTGTTGGGTAAATCAGTTGTAAGTTCAAAACTATTGCATTTACAGTATTTTCTGTAAATATGTGGTTCATCTAATTTTTGGTCAGCTATACCATAATAAAATTGCAGATCTGTATGTCATGGCATAGCCAAGGAAGAGCTACTTTCAGGTTCTCACTGTTGAGTAAGCTGGTTGTAACTTGAAAACTATTGCATTTAGAGGATTCTGTTTAAATATTTTGTTGGCGGCCACGGTGGCAGAGTGGTAACACTCTCGCCTCCCACCTCTGAGACCGGGGTTCGATCCCCGTGATGGCCTTAAGTGGGAAAGCTGGTAGTTGCTTGCCGTTGGTCAGCAGTTTACAGTACACAACCCTAGCGAACTGTATGTACTGGTTTCCTCTGCCCTTCCAACTACCCGTCGTGATATGACCTGTACAGTGTTGAAAGCGAAGTAAAACCCCAAATAAATAAATTAAATATTTTGTTCACCTACTTTTGAGTGAGCTATAATATAGCGAATTTGTAGGCCTGTAGCTCATGGCATAGCTGAGCAATAGCTACTTTTACATTTTCACTTTTCATTTCATCGGTTGTAACTTGAAAACTATTGCATGTACGGTATTTTGTTTGAATAAGTCATTGACCTATTTTTGGGTCAGCTATAAAATAGCAGACCTGTAGCTCCTTGCATAGCTGAGAAATAGCTATTTTCAGGTTCTCACTGTGAAGTAAATCAGTTGTAACTTGAAAACTATTTCATTTACAGTATTTCTTTAAATATGTTAATCATCTACTTTTGTGTGAGCTATACCATATTGAAATTGCAGTCCTTTAACATACTGCACAGCTGAGCAAAAGCTACTGTGAGATTCTCACTGTTATATCAGTTGTAAGACAAAAACTATTGCATTCGCAGTAGTTTCTTTAAATATGTTTTTAACCTACTTTTTACACCTAAACAGTTACATTATTACTTTCCTTCTGAATACCATTTGCAGGGCACAACTCTTGTGTCTTTTTCTTTTGTCACTTGTACTCTGAAAACACACAGCTGACAAAGAGCCTGTTCATGGGCACTGATTACTTGTTTAACTATGTGGTTGACCTACTTTTGGGTCAGTTATAATATGGTAAAATGGCAGACCTTATAGCTCATTCCCTAGCTGAGTAATGGCTACTTTCAGAGTATCGCAGTTGTAACTTGAAGAGTATTGTGATCAGAGTGTTTTGTTATTCACCTACTTTTTGTCAGGTACAACCAGACCTTGGGCCAATACTTTCAAAAGTATTCAAATATGAATACTTTTAATTTCAAAAGTATTTGAATACGAATACTTTTTGAAAAGAATTCGAATACATTTATGGATACTTTTAACTAAAGCCCCAAAATATTTCATACTATCATTTTTTTTTAATAAATCATAATAACTTTACCTTTTTGAATAAAATATACAAACATGAAAGCACATTTCAGTAAATTATGGTTCAGATTTAAATCATATTATTTGACAATGATTCATTTTTGCTCCAAGATCTGAATATTCAATCTGATAAACATGAGCCGCTCAAAAATGTTATTTTTTTTGTTTTGAAAAGGGTATCTGAGGGCCTAAACATGTTGTTTTAACTGAGGTAGCTATTATTTTAGAAATCTTCATGATGGGATTATTACTGCTGCAAGAATGGCACAATAGGCATCACATATGTTTGCCTAAGAATTGCTCATGTGTGACATAGATCTAAGCTAATCCCCTATTGTAGCAAAGGTAAGCACACCTTGACCTTTTAAGGTAGGTACCTTGGTGTTTATAATTTCATGAATTTTATAATAACAAAAAACTACATTGTGAAAACCAAATGAATGTGATTAGAAACACACATGAAATGATTTATCAATATAAAAATTAAATGCACAAACAATTTGCTTTTATGAGAACCGAGATCTAAGTTATTTATTAATCCTAACTATTTTGCTTCAACAGACACTGTCATTACTAACTTCTACAACATTTGCTGATTAAACATTTTTATTAAATATGTGTTTTATTGCGTTAATACATCTTACCTAACAGACTCCTGCTATATGTCAGCGCCAGCTGGTCCGCCAAACGTCAGAAAAAGACATCCTGGGTACTCCCCCGGCCGGACTGGTACATCCCTCTCCACTCACTAGAGGGCTAATGCTTCCTGTACTCACCAGGTGGCCATGATGTCACGGCCTCTTTTTTGTTTGGCACGTACCAAGTTGGAAGCTTTTCTTACACTCAAGGAATACTTTTATTATATATACTGTTATTGTGTGAAGTTGTACTTGGAATATTGTAAACTTCATCTTTGGATATCATGGCATCATCTGGCCAGAGGAACGGAGGCTGTGGCCATATAATGGTGAATTTTAATACTCATGTTCGTTGTGCCCGTTTTCGTGAGAAGGGTTCTGGTACAGACCCTTGTGTACAAGGAAAGGACGACTGTGCAGCATGTTTGCTTCTCGCACCAGATCAGCAGAAACAGTTGGCCACGCCCACTTATAAACTCCGCAAAGAAAAGAAATCTTCTGGTAAACCAGACGTTTTGATTGATCCTTCTCAGGTTAGTGTGGTAGGTCCGGTGGACTTGAACCAGTCTGTAGCCCCTGTTGCTTCATCTCCCAGTAATATGTCTGTGGACGAATCTTTCAAGAAGGAACTGTCAGAATTAAAGATGAGTGGTCTACTCGTTTTGCTCGCATTGAGGCTTTGCTAACCATGGGTTCAAACCCTTCACACCCTGTGTCTACCTCTGGAATCATCGCACCAGTGTTTTCCCCCGTAAAAGTTAAAGTGGCTCATCCCCCTCCTACTGGGGTCCTCTGCTTCTCTACCCGGTCCCCGGGGTTTTTCTTCACCTCTGGAAAATTTGTACCCGGACTGGTCCCAGGACGCGGAGCCTACTTTTGGTCCACCGGACCGGGAACCTGTGTGTTATGAGGACCTACCAGAAGACCAAGCTTCAGGTTCAGAGGCTGACCCTCAAGAAAAGGATAGGATATATTCAGAGGACCGAAGTTATCATGAAACTGTCAGAGGTGTCAGAGCTTATATGGAGTGGTCCTTTATCCCTGACACAGAATTCACTGCTCAATCTAGACATGACAACCCTTGGGCCGGCACCAGGAGCCAACCGGTCGGGAAAATATCTCTGGCCTTTCCTCCTGAGGACTGGTTCTGCCGAAAATTTGAGCAAATGAACTTATATATTATAGATGGTCATGTGTCACGTTCTGGAGAAAGGGGTTGGTTAAGGACTGACCAGTTCTTAAAAGTTCCGAAAACACAGAACAGGTGGTACAGCTTGCACCCTGCTCCTAATCCAGGGGATAACCATCTGGGGAAAGTGGTCATGTTTTGGTCCAATGATGCCCCACACCTGAACAGTTCTTTTAGTCGTATTGCCAAGCCATCAGGACTCACAGTTACTCCTCCTCCTTCTCGCCCCATAGCCCAGGATACTCTCCGTAAGTGGGACAAGGCCTTGCATGAGGGAACTTACGTCTGTAACCAGGCCGCCCGTTTTTAATCCGTGTATCTCGAAACTTCAAACAGACATCCAGTAGAACGTGAGAGCTCTGGAGGCTGAGCTGACCAAAGTAAAATCTTCACAAAAGGCGGAAAAGGCTCTCGCAGAGATTCAGGAGTTAACAGCCTTTAACCAAAATGTCAGTTTTTGTATGGGGAAGGCTATGCAACATCTAGAAGATATACTCTTTGTCCAGATGGGGAACATCACCTTGTTAAGGAGGGACGCATATTTGGATCACCTCAAGCAAGGAGTTGAGCCCAATACCTGGTGTGCTTTATGCAACAGCCCGCTCAACTCCTCAGGCCTTTTCCCGGACGACGTAGTCCGTAGAGCGGAGGAAGAAATTGCCAAAGCGGATTCTGAAGGCCGTGCCACCCAGCCCGGATCGGGCCATGGCGGGTACGGTTCCAAGAAACAAAATAGATATCAACCCTATCATGGGGGTTGGAACAGGAATAAAGAGTCTAGTAGGCCTACTCAGTCTCAGGAGCCTGAAGTCCCAGCTTGGCGTTCCTTCGGTAGGAACCGAAACAATAGAGGTAGAGGTGCCTCCTCAGGAAGTCGTAACCCCAAGGCTTTTAAAGGGAATAATAAGAAATGACAATTACTGTGTTCTTTCTGTTCAAACCCAGGACCTTTACAACATTGCTCATTTTGTTTGAAAGACAGTAAATGTTCTGTATGTTTGAAATGTTCTTGTCAGGAGTTTAAATGTAAGTTACATAAGTGTTGCAACTCCTGCACCTTCTATGTTTTTGAACGGGCCACCACAAAAGAAAGGTGTAAGTCCCAACGTAGATTCAGGAAACAACCTAATAAAGCCTGTGAAAAGTGTTTTTTCTGTAAATCTGTCTCCTTCTGCCCTTCCTGTGACAAATGTCCTCAGTGCTGTAGAAGGTCTGCCTGTGGGGGCTCGACTGAGCAATTTTTGGCAAGTCTGGGCCCAGAAGGGTTCAAGTCCAAGAGTTGTATCTATCCTGAAGGAGGGGTACAACCTCCCATTCACTCACAAACCTCCTCTTACCAGTATCCCTCTGATAAGGAGCGATATGCTAATCCCAGCAGGGACAGCTACCTGCGGGAGGCATTGCTTTCCCTCCTTCAAAAACGAGCGGTAGAAAAAGTAAGGGTTCAGTCCTCTCTGGGGTTCTACAACAGACTCTTCATTGTTCCCAAACCAAATCAAAAGTGGCGTCTAATCTTAGATCTCAGCGCCCTCAATCGGTTCCTCAAGGTAAAAACCTTCAAAATGGAGACCCCAGAGTCCATTCGCCTATCTCTGCAACCGGGAGAGTGGGTCACGTCGCTCGATTTTAGCGACGCCTACTTTCATATCCCTATCAGTCCAAACTCAAGGAAGTTCCTCAGATTCAGTTTTCACAATCAAACTTTCCAATTCAGGGCTCTTCCATTCGGCCTCTCTACAGCTCCGATGGAGTTTACAATTGTAGTAAAGGAGGACAAACTCATGGCTCAGGCGAGAAACATCCGGATGCACCAATACCTGGACGATTGGTTGATCCGGGCAAAAGACAGGGACACATGTGTTCAGGACACCCAAACCCTCCTGGCGTTGTGTCAGGAGTTAGGCTGGGTCGTGAACCTCAGCAAATCGGAACTGGAACCCAAGCAGATTTTCAACTTTGTAGGCTACCAGTACGATTTGGTGCAGGGTGTAGTCAGACCTACTCCAGAAAGGTGGGAAGCTCTCAACTCCAAGATAAGTTCACTGCTAGAGAGGACCAGTCGCTTGGTTCGAGAACTTATGTCCTTGATAGGCCTTCTCACCGCGACAGAAAAGCAGGTGACATCGGGTCGCCTCCATATGAGGCCAATACAGTGTCACCAGAAGAACGATTGGCACATCCCGGAGTCCTTAGAGAAGGTCATCCCGATTCCCAGATCCCTTCACCCACACCTACTGTGGTGGGTAAAGGAGGAAAACGTTCTGTCAGGCCAGCATTTGCACCCCCTTCGTCACGCGGTTCAGATCTTTACAGACGCATCAAACGAAGGTTGGGGCGCACATTTAGGAGATTATACCGCAAGAGGCGGTTGGTCTGTACCGGAAAGCAAGCTTCACATCAATTTTCTGGAATTGAAAGTGGTATTGTTGGCCCTAAAAGCTTTTGAACCTTTCTGCCGGGGTCGGGTAGTCCTGGTAGCTACCGACAATACTACCGTGGTAGCTTACATCAACAAGGAAGGAGGCATGCCTTCAGGGTCCCTATGCCCTCCTGTGGAGGCTTCTGTCCTGGTGCAACCTCAGGGAAATCTGCCCAAGAGCACGTCACATTCCGGGCCGGCTCAATGTGATAGCCGACAAACTGTCCCGGCACCAAGTCATTCAGACGGAAAGGTCCCTTCATCCGGAAGTTTTCACTCAGATCTGTCTCAGATGGCACCTTCCCAAACTAGACCTGTTTGTGACCAGATACAATTGCAAGCTACCCCAGTTCGTGTCCCCAGTCCCCGACCCCAAGGCGTGGGCCGTGGATGCCTTAAGCCTATCTTGGGAGGATCTAGACCTGTATGCTTTTCCTCCAGTTCCTCTGTTGACAAATGTCCTGACCAAAGCTCTCAGTCATCACTACAGGAGGATGATAATAGTAGCTCCGGGTTGGCCCAACATGCCCTGGTTCTGGGACCTGGTGGAGATATCCTCCCAAATCCTGGTGTGTCTTCCCAATCGCCCAGATCTCCTGACTCAGCTGTTCAACGGCAACCTTCACAGGGATCTCCAAAATCTGAACCTTCATGCTTGGCTCCTAGAGCCAAAAATATCCGGGAACAAGGGTTCTCTGACCAAGTGGCAAAGGGAGTTGAAGCTCCTCAAAGACGGTCTACCATATCTGTCTACGAAGCAAAGTGGGCCGTATTTGTTCGATGGTGCAAGGCGTATAAGGTGGACTTCCGTTCACCATCTGTAGAACAAATTGCTGACTTCCTCCTACACCTCTTTCAGGACAAGAAGTTGCAACCTAGCACTATAGATGGATATAGATCAGCCATTGCTGACAAAGTAGGTAACTTTACCGTGAATATCAGCAAAAATGAGAACCTCAACAGGTTGCCTGATAGCTTCCATAGGGACAGGCCCAAAGGGCGTTGGGGTGTCCCTTCCTGGAATCTATCTTTGGTGCTTCACCAGTTAACGAAGCCCCCCTTTGAACCCCTTCGGAAGGCTTCCTTAAAGCACCTAACTTTCAAGACGATGTTCCTTTTGGCTCTTGGATCAGGAAAACGCAGGAGTGAGATCCACGCCTGGGTCAACAGGAACATCCGTCATCAATCAGATTGATCCAAGGTTTCTCTTTCACCTTCTCCTAGCGCCGACCTTGGACAGCTCACTCAAAGAGGACAGATCTCTTTGTCCGGTTAGAGCTCTGCGCTATTACTTGGACAAAACCAAAGATCTTAGGGACAAGAAAGAACTGGTGTTTGTCTCCTTTAAGAAGAATTTCGACAAGGATATTTCTCCTTTCACAATTTCTTCTTGGATAAAGCAGACTGTACTCCTGTGCTACCAGTTGTCAGATCAAAAGCCACTAACCCTTCACCAGGTCAAGGCTCATGACGTAAGAGCTTTTGCGGCTTCCAAGGCCTTTCAAGGCGGCGTCTCCTTGGAACAGATTCTGTCAGCATGCCATTGGAAGTCACACAATACCTTCACCCAGTTCTACCTGAAGGATGTGGCTTAGGCTGACTCGGAGGAGTACCATCTGGGTCCAATAGTGGCAGCCCAGCAGGTCCACTCCTAGGCCAGACTGTCTGTTTTTGCTTAGGACATGTACATAGTGTATATAGTTGCTCCTTTTAGCAATTTGGGTTTTTAACCTTCTTAGGCCTCTCTTCCAGATCCATAGGGTTTTTGGTTGATGGGTTTTGGTTCTCCTGTACTCCTCAGGCTCAACTCTTCTCTTCCCTCTCTCTCTCTCACTCCAATTGAGAAGAGATAAAAAGGGGGGACTCAACTGGTCACCCGGTCACCCGGGGGTTCTCACACTGGTTAAGGGGTTCATTTCCCTTTAAGGTTGATAGTCAGGTCCCCCAGGCAGCTACCCTCCTCCTGTAGCGGGAGTCTGTTAGGTAAGATGTATTAACACAATAAAATAGAAAATTTAATAGGTTAATTAAATTTTTATAAGTTAATACCTTACCTAACAGACGGTGGAGTCCCACCCAACCGTCCCCGCTTTTCTCTACCTGCCTGGGGACCTTTTAACGGTCATTGCAACCGAAAAAGAGGCCGTGATGTCATTGCCACCTGGTGAGTACAGGAAGCATTAGCCCTCTAGTGAGTGGAGAGGGATGTACCGGTCCAGCCGGGGGTGTACCCAGAATGTCTTTTTCTGACGTTTGGCGGACCGGCTGGTGCCGACGTATAGCGGGAGTCTGTTAGGTAAGGTATTAACTTATAAAAATTTAATTTACCTATTAAATTTTCTATTTGTTTTCCTAGGCATATAATAACAGACAAAAAATGTCATTTTCATTGCATAAAATACCCTTACCTTATCCTCACTATTGCTATGTGTTGGGTAGAGCAAACATCAGTGACAAGAGTTGTTGAGTTCTAGCATCAAGAGTTGTTGAAGAGAGACATACAGGCAGTAATATTGCAACTGAAGTAAACAGGTTGACGAGAATTTGAAATAAATGAGGTTGTTGCAATTGCAACAGATAGTGTAAGCAATATGGGGATTCTTTGTAGGGATTTGAATGTTTTCCAGGTGACCAGTTTTGCTGATGCTTTGCAAGTAGCCATATCTGATGGTTTCAAAATCAATCAAATTTCAAAAACATTGGGTGCTACCCGCAAACTGGTTAGTCATTCAGTCACTCATGTCGACCAAAGCTTTGAGTGACAGGCAAACTTCTCTAAAACACAAGCTTATCCAGGATTGTGTGACCCGCTGGAATTCATCCTACTATATGGTGGCGCGTTTCCTCAAGCTAAGAGTTCCAATTTATGGGGTTATCTTTGATGACACTGTTACGAAACCAGCGGATTGTAACATCCTGGATATACGAGATTGTTTTTGGCAAGTTATGGGGATGTTTGCCCTATTCTGGAACCACTAAGAGAACTGACTGAACTTTTGGGAAAGAAGAATTTGCCTACTGGAAGTTCTGTATATGTAATTCTTCATAAGCTTATTTCAGATGTTCTCAAATATCTGATGGAGGTTCGTCAGTGGCAAAAGATCTTAAAAATAAGATAAAACTTGGTTTGATGAAGTGCTTTAAGGTGGATGAACACGGGATGCCCCTTGATGAAGTTTTAACCAGTCCACTAATGTTAGCTTCACTTTTGGATCCCCGGTACAAAAATCTGATTACCAGGGATATTTTATCTGATAATAAAATAGCCAAGCTTCACCAAGAGGTCATTGATAAAATTACCCAGGATCTAAGTCAAGATCAAACTGAAACAGCTGAACAGTCCCAAAAAAGAAACCCAAACTCTGGAGTATTCTTCAAGGTGATTCAGCCCAAACATTGGGAACTGTTCCTCCCAGTAGTGAACTTAAATATATATGATGAATCAGTAACAATTACAAATCCTCTAGAATGGTAGCAACTTCATGAGCCAAAATTTCCAAGGGTGGCCAAATTGGCTAAAAAGTATTTGGCAGTACCAGTTACTTTGTGCCATCTGAGCGTACATTTTCCACAGCTGGGTTAACTATTACCCAACTAAGAAAAACTTAGAGACACTGTGAACCATATCATATTTGTAAACAGAAATATGAAATCTAAAAAATCTTTCAAAGTTTCCAGTCAGGGTTCAGTTGGTGATGAAGTCTCGAACAGTCGGTTGCAAAATGACTCTTCAGATGACACTGTGCCCCCAAATGAGTTGTCAGATTTGCTACAGAATGCTGTTGCTAGTGAAATAAAACCTGAAAATTGTGAAGATCTGTGAACAATGAACATGACATTTAAATTGGCAAAACTGATCTTTGATTTAGTAATTTGTGGAACTATGACAAGTGTGTTGACTGTTGAGTAACAATGTCAAATAAAACCATGGAAGTTAAACGATAAAACACAATGAGAAAAAATCAATTTTATTTCTTTTATTGAATCTTCATGAAAACCAAATTGTCGTCACTGTATTATACTGTGCATAATACAAGCTAGAGCAATTTTTAACCCACAGGGTATGCACACAGTGAATGCTCAGATTTTTGTTAAAAGTTGTTTTCCCCTTTATTGGTGGCTATCTTGAATTTCAGCACAAAATGCAAAAACGCATCAAAAATCTCAGAAACAATGTGAGATAGAGTGATTTGGAGGAAATCTTCAACCTGCAAGACGTATGCAGCAGCCCTGGGAAAACTTTTAGAATATGGTGTCCTGACATGGAGTCAGAGAAATCACATGATAATAACATATTTTTAACATATTTTTAATAGGGGTGTACATGTCTGGATGATGGCTTAAAAGTGCTTCACCTATTCGCATGAAATTTGGCAAGTAGGTTTGTTTATATAGATGTCAGGAAATTGTTAACTTTTAAAGGTGATCCTATAAAAATGACTGATGCAATAACAATTACCTAAACCTAAACGACAAAAATGAAAAAGCTTTAATAACTCTAAAACGGTGTGAGACAGAGCAATTTTGATTAAGTTTTCGACCCGTAGGGTATTCACAGTGACCCACCAGTTGTTGCCAAAACTCACTTCTGTCATTTTGGTGACCATCTTTTATTTCTGCATAAAATGCAAAAACTCTTTTATTGTGCTACAATAGCTTACCATATGGAACTGAATGCTGATCTTGGGAGGCCGCAAGATCCGGCCAAAGTCTAAGAAAAATAGACGACTATTGTTGACCGAACCTCAGGTTGTAGCTTGTACATGCTTCCTGTAGTTGTGCATCCACATTCTTCCTTCTTTTCTTGTTCTTGTTTCACTCCACATATTTCATCAGATTTCTCAAAGATGTACGTGTTGTTGGATATTTTTACTTCGCTAAACACTTTTTATGTAATATAGTTTTTGTTAACTGTTATCTGTTGTGAGAGTTCCGGTTCTGACTGCTCAGATTTATTGCTGGTAATAATGTCTTCCCACCAAACGAGTTCTAACAAGCCTAGATCTTTGAAGTGTCATCATTATTTCTTCTCATTTGATCTACATAACTATTGTCCAACCTTCAGAGAAGCTGGCAAGGGTGATGACCCCTGTGTTACAAGTAATCCATGTACAATCTGCAGTTCATTTTCTGATGAACAAATATTAAAAATTTGCAATAGATGTAGATCTGTTTGGAAGCAAAAGTCAATGTTTGACACTTCCTAAGATGAACTGGATCTGTTGGGTGACGATGTAGAGGAGTTTTCTGGTTCCCAAGCAAACCTTGAGGGTGCTGCAGAAACCTTATTTTCATCTCCTCCACGTCCCCATCCCTTACATAATATTTTAAAAACTCCACAAAAAGCTGTCCCCCTACACCAGCCACTGCTCTTCAAAACAAAATAAAACGTAAACTAGAAAATAGCTTGGGTACATCCCTCAATATACAATTTCAACAGCAAATGGGGGTGCTCCAGGCATCCATACTTGAGGCAATGAAATCTCTCAGAGATGAATTTAAAACTGCAAAAAAAACCTCAGAAGTTGTGGTGGATCAGACGCCCACTTTGGATTCAAAACCTGGAACATAGCAAACAAGATGACTTGCCCTCTAGTCCTCTGAACATTGAACATCCAAACATCTCCTCAACCGGATGAACCTATTGAAATGAATGTGCATGGTCCTCTTCCAACAAGCTTTGGACAGAGTGCCCAGTCCGATCATGGCTCACATCCAATCAGTTTGGATCATCATTCCAATCAATCCAAACAACCTGAACGGGGGTGTGCAGTTATGTCTAAACACATGCGGACAAGAGGAAGCATAAAGCTAGGGCAAAATATATTTCTCAATCATCATCGTCAGAGGAATCAAGAGCCCTCTGTACAGGTTAAAAAAAGTCTGCCCAACCCAAGGGAGCTACTTATGAGCAAGACCAACACAAAACAGATTCAGACCCAGTTTTTAGTCGAATCTTTGATTCGAGTTATGTACTGAGTTGCGGCCACGATTTTAAATTGGCCGTTCAAGCCTTTAAATATCAATTCTGCATAATATTTTCTTCACATATCGGTACATTAAGGTGTATAGTATACAATCTGCCATTTTGAAGATTTTTAATGCTTTTATTCCGTTATATTTTATAAAGTAAAAAGCTTGTCTAGCACTACGTCTGGCTTCTGTAAAGTCCCGGATGTCCTAGAAACGATTGTGTTTGCTATTGTGATGGCCTACTCGAACGAGTCTTTTTTAACCGTTTCGTCAGCTGGTTTCTAGACGTGAAACCCCAATTAATTTATTTGTCTGCTGGTTTATCACGCAGTCACTGTTTATGTAAAATTGTTGTCTGCGCATCTACGTGAAGCTTGACAATTAATTTAAAAAGTATTTATTAACCAATCACATCGCTTGACAGATGCTAGTATGTAGAAATTTACTCATTTGTCAAACAAATAAACCGCAAAGAAATTAATGAATGAAGTGACGTCACGGTAGTACTAGACATTTGTCATTTAGCCTATCAGAATCAAGGACACATCTGGCAGAGACAATGAAAAGTATGCACAACTCCGTAGTTCTACATTCAACCCCTCGAAGGCGCTTTGGTTTTCCATACATGTCCTAGAAGTTATCACGTGATTTCATTTTTCTGTCAATCCGTTTCTTATTTTGGAAGAAGTTGTCTTCCAAATTCTTGTACAGTATATTTACAAAATAAACCAGTTCGCTAATCTTATATCCTGACAATATTTTATAAAATGGACGTTTCGACAAAGATCAAATACTTTAAGCTACAGAACTCACAGATATGCGTTTCTGCCTTCGTCCTTTATTTGAGTCTATTTTTGTGATTGAATCGCTGATAAAGTCCACACATACGTCATTTATATTCTACATTCTAACATCACATGGATGTGTCCTCGATTCTGATTGGCTAAACAACGAAATACTTTGTCAGTAAAATACAACATAACCTGTGGCTCCCTATTATCGCTCATTATGACTATCGTAATATTTATATTTAGTTTGCCTCTGTAAAATATCCATATAACACTATAATTATCTCTTCCAAATTGTTTTACAATATATTTACAAAATAAACCAGTTCGCTAATCTTATTTTTTGTATAGACGCTTTAAAATTGAAATATGTCTTCTCACTTCAAAATCAAATTTCAAAACTGTGCATCTACAGACCCTTTATATTTGTAAACCTTTCACATCACATCACCACAAATACCCATCTCGTGACACAAATCTGAAGACTTCCCTGAAAGCGGTTTCCAAATGCAGGCGATAATACTGAGTTTACAGATTTCAACACCCAGTGCTGTCCTAAGATTCGACTCTGTGGTTGGCAGAAAGCCAGCCACTGCACCCTTGTTTTTTATAGGGAGGTTGTCACAGGTTTGATCATTAAGCACAGATAAAAAGATAATTTAAGACAATTTATTTTAAATATGAGTATCAGATAAAATATTGTCAATTCAAATAATAGCACTTCAAAACTTGCATAAAACCATGTTTCAACTTTTTACATTCACATATAATCTCACACATCTGACTGACTCATTACACCACATTTATGTCAAACATCACTAACACAATTAGTCCTGGACATACAACACAAAATAAAGTATGTATAAAATATGCAACAATGGTATATGAAAATAAATCAGCATACACAGGTATCACCGTTGACATCAATAAATTCCACCACTGACATCAATAAATTCCACCATTGACATCAACCAATTCCATCACTGACATCAATAAATTCCATCATT